>OX638064.1:24886324-26158209 GCA_951804385.1 Trifolium dubium | reverse complement strand
ATATATAAAAATCATTTTTACCAAATTTCATGACAAATACGGAGAGAACTTTCGTTTCTCTCTTCACTCACTCAAAAGTACCACGTGGTCCACGCCTCACTTTCTCATCATCACACTCTTTACTCTTCACTCATTCGATCTCTAAGGTGGTATCTACTCTAGAGCCTCTCTACTTGGGCCTGAAATTTGCAATAATAGTGTGACCACCAAGAGTCAAATATTCACAACCTGTTTGTGGTGACATTGGTGCAGGAAATCCTCTCTCTAACTGTCCTACTAGTTTGTCTAATATTTCAGATTCCACTAGTCTTGTCTAGTACCAGTCAGTTCCACCCACACTATTCCAGTCAAGCGAGCTGACAATTTTACAGTCGCGGAAACAGGTAGTTGAAGCTGTAATCAAGGTATACATGCTTCATAATTTTTTGTAAATTCTCAGATTCCGGCACAATATACATCTGAAGCAGACCAAGAACTTGACGTTGTCACTGATGCTTTAAGGTTAGAACCTTTGCATAATGAATTTGGCATAGTCCATAGATTGACTAGTTCTCAGCACATCTAACGGCAAATGGTTTGGTAACCGACAAATAGTATAAAAGAGTTTCAATCTACTTTCTTATCCCTCCTCTATACTGCTTTGCTTATGAGATCTCAGTTTTTTTGTTGCTGTATACCCTATCAAAAGACTCCTTTCAGCTGCAACTTAATTCTATTCATCATGCCACACTTAACAAGTTCCTACTTGGCAACAGGTTTGTACAGCAACTCCAATCTTGTTCTGCAACAAATCATGTACATATTCTGTTGTCTCATAGTCCAGTTTTACATGTTCAGACCAAGCATATGGAGTTAGATCCAGTATTTGTTCGTAAGAAAATTATAAAGATAAATCTTATTATTTCTCATGTCCCAGCATTGGATCAATTGGTTGACTCTATTACTAAACCCCTCTCTACTACCAGATTTGTGATCCTTCCTCCAAACTCAGGATGTTTACCAGCCATAAATTGCAGCCTCCTCCGAGTTCGAGGAAGGGTGGCTGTAATAACTAGGTATACACCTTGTATTTCCGTATAAGGTAGTTAGAGTAGTTATTAGCTGTTGTAACTGCCGAGTCAGTTAGCAGATGCTTTAAGCCTCTTCAGGCTTCAGGCCAGTATAAAAGCTCACTGTATATTCCAAAATGTATCAGAATAATTTTTATCTAAATTCTCATAACAAAGATCCTTTTTTCTTTCAGATTGCGTTCTCTCAAAACACTGCTCACTCACTCTGATTGAGACCTGAGTGTGAGTGGATTAGGAAAAAGGGGCTATTATGTAATAAAGGGTATGAAGAGGTTATATTCCTTAGTAGTATGTATATAGGGAGTTGAGGGAAGTGCAGAATTAGAAAGGATTGTAGTTGGAACCATCATGGTTAGGCAAAGAATGAGTGTTCTTTGACACACACACACACACACACTACTAAGGCATATAACCTCATCATACCCTTTATTACATAATAGCCCCTTTTTCTAATCCCCTCACACTTGGGTCTCTATCACACTCACTCTAAGTTTCAGTTACTGGGGTTCAATAGAGCAACTATAAAACAACGCTTGCTGTGCATAAATTTTGACAGTATTGTGGCCATTGTTTACCCCAAGGGAAGATGAGCAATCTAGATTGTTCAGAAAATGTTTATGTGGATCCAGTTGTGAGGATAAGTTGGCAACAATATGTAGAAAATAAGTAATTAATAAGTTAATAATTGAAAAAATCAATAAGCATGTCCATACCACCCCATGTTTGTGGGCAATGGTGTCGGCGTTTGCCTTTGCAGTTGTAATGCCAAGCCAACCTTTTGAGTTTTCCTCTTCATTGTTGATGCTATTCTTAAGAACATCAATTTGTTCCTGGCATGTTTTAATAAAAGCACTAACCTGCACCAAATTAATAACACAATATTAGTAAATCATAAGCGAAACTTCTACAACATTTCAAGACGTTTAACTAATTTATATACATTTAAGGAATTACAAACTTGTTGGCTCCAAAAAGAGAGAAGGCTTAAAGGAAAGCTATATAGAAAGGTGAGGATGCAAACAAAGTCAATAACAGAATATTGTATTGATGCAAGGCGAGTCAAGATCTATTTATTAGTTACATATGTAAAAGAAATAGGTTTCACATATCAAATTTCTTAACAGGCTTAAACAAAGTCCTATTTTTAGATTGTGGTAAGTAAGCCTTGATATCAACAGCATATGTAATAAAGTATGTGAAAATTAAACGTTTTACTGGTTTGTGGGAACCCCTCACAATGGAAGTAAAATGAGATATCCAATGTAATTTTTTTTTGGAAATGGCAAAATATATTATAAGAGGATCAAAGAAGAAGGAGAATTTAGTTAGATCTATAACAATAGCACTACTAACAGTCAAGTGCAGTCATAACTTAGTACCAGCCAAAGAAGGAGGAGAATTTAGTTAGATCTATAAATATAAAATAATAACTCACAAGTCAAGTCGATAGTCTTGTAAGAAAAACAAATTTAAATTGTATGTACTACATTATAGTGAGAAAGTTGTACATTATGAATGTTAGAGGCAAACATACAATGAAGTAATAATATGTGAAACTCCAAACTATTACCAAGAAGCACTCTGATACAATAATGACAGTGATCAAGGCAGGAAATGTAATACCAATCAGTATTTTTCTAATTAATTAATTAATTAGTTAACATAAAACAATACTTTCAAAACTAGCATATCAGCTGAAATCACATGGCTTACTTCATGCTCAATGCTATCTCTCTCATGTTCAGTTGTTCGGTGCAAATCTGTATAGTCCTTTCTATGCTTTATCAAAAACTGGTCCAATTCTCCAATACTCTCGAGCTACTAACAACAAACAGGGAGAAGCAATATCAAATATACATCATTTTAAAAGTAGTATGCTTCAAAAAAAAAAAGTATTAGTGTTGCTTCCTTTGTTTAATGAAACAAAAACCAAAAAACTCTACACGCAGCACAAACAGAATCATTACCAATTATAGAGTGACTACTTTTATTTTCTTATAAAGTACCTACTAACTAGTGTTGTCAAATAGTTGCACTATAGTGTAGCGAAATTAGAACAAATAGCTATGGTTCCGCAATACACTATTTAGTACAAAGTGTTGTCAAATGAATAGTGGCTATTGCGGCGCTATAGTGTTGTACAGTAACGGAATTTAAAAAACCGCTATTTTCCACGATCCGCGATTGACAACACTAAAAGTAACATAATGCCAGAAGTTAAAATATCAATGCTGAGCCTACCGTTTTATATGCAGCTTTGGTGAATGGGGACCTTTGTGGAGGTTTATGAATAATGAAAGATGCCAAAATGGATGCTGATTTAGCCTGCAAAGGAATGGCAACATACCACATAAGATTCAAAGTTCAAACCAACCAGAATAACATTAATCCGGCAACAGATAGCAATACTTAATGTTCCATTTTCAAGATTCGTGATATTGAGGAAGAGGAAATTTATGAGCAATTCCTAAATAACTTTTTATTGCAAGAATGATAGGAATTTTTTGTAAAGGAAAAAGATCATGATTCAAATTATTAGTAAGAATTATACTAATGAATGGGAAGTTAGGAAGAGAATGAATTGAGAGTAGTGAAGCATCATATATACCTCATCATACCCCAAAGAGCGAGCACTTTGGCGCACGGCATCTTTGAAGTCCTCAGTCCTATCCCTTGCCTTTGCCATCTATGAATACCCCAAATCTGTTATCAATCAGTCATAAATGAAGGTTCACAAACTTTTGTATTCAACAAATATAACTCCAAATAAAAATTGTTATTAACTACTACAAACTACATGCAGACCACACTAGCAATTGGAATCTCTAAATACATATGAAAAAAATCGAATGAAAAGGATGGGTAAGTGAAACAAAATAAGACCATTGGAATTATTCTAGTTTCTTACAAAGGCCACATTCTTAATCTACGGTCACTCTTTACAAAGATTATTTTTTTGATTTCCAATGATCTTAGTAAGTAATCCAGGTCCGATACTCTCTATATAGTATACCATCAAGAATGACCGTGTCATCATTCGAAATTGTAATCTAGAATATTTAGATACCTTTCTTAATTCTCAGCCTTACTACATCATTAATATAAAGCATAAATGTTAATAGGAAGGTTTGCAAAACCATAGTTGATTGTGTTGTGACCATTGCTATAGATGATAGGAAAAAAATAAAGGATTGAAAAAACCGAATGAGCGTATCTAATCGAATAAAAAGCATAGGCTTAATTACACATTTGGTCACGTTTATTTTAGGTTTCAAGTTGGTCCCTTACGTTTTAAACATTTCATATTGTCCCTTACATTTATTTTAGGTTTCAATTTGGTCCTTTCCGTCAATTTTGTCACATGTGGTAGACGGTTTGCATATATGGACAAACACGTGGACACTTGGACACGTGTCCAATTGAAACGGTGTTAATGACAATTGAAGGAAAGGACAGACTTATGCAAACGTTATAAACGTAGGGACCAATATGAAACGTTTAAAACGTAAGGGACCAACTTGAAATCTAAAATAAACGTATGGGACCAAATATGTAATTAAGCCAAAAACATAATATGAAAACTTGAATAAAAACCTAATTTGTTATGCTCCACAAAACCACATCTAGCAAAGTTGAGTAAATCCCAGTTTGTTGTGGGGTGGGCTACTAATGTATGTTTGAATTGGTGGTGGGTTTCGCAAAATCATAGTGGCACCATGATTTTGTTGAAGCTCCACAGTGTAGCTTTTACCAAAACTGCGGTGAATCCAAACATGCACTATTCAAATCAAGCAAAATTTGTTGTATTGTAAGCTATTCAAACAAATTCTAATATTTTTTTTTTACCAGAATGTAGTTTTTCTTTCTTCATTTCCACCATAAAAACTCAATTTTTAACATATCAAAAACCCCAATTTAACAATCACAAAATCCTCAATTTTGGACATATCAGAAACACTAAAAATGATTTCATAACACATTTATATAACCCATAGTCTCAATTGTATAATCAATCAATCAATTTAATACAACTAGAGTAAAATGAAATCAAAATCCCAAATCAAGAAACCCTAACAATGGAGATTCAAAACAGAGAAGGTAGAGAGGGAGAGAGAGAGAGAGAAATGATACTTGTTGTTTTGCTAGAGAAGAGAAGCAGGATCGCGCGGTGAGAGTGAAGAGGGCGGAGTGCACGGTGGCGGACGCCTAAGAGGCTGCCGCCGGTGGTTTGCAAGGAGGCAGATTGGGAGATGTGATCAGAGTGTAAAAGGAAAAGCAAAATAATAAATTTAAAGGGGCTAAAACACAAAAATATAAACTTATAAGGATGCGTATAATTTTGTGTGTTTATATCATAATCAATCTAAGGTCCGTTTGATGCGTCGGTTATGGAAATAAGATATGTTAAAGCTTTTCAATGTTGTTTTAATCTGTTATTTGGTGTATCAATAGAAAATGATAAATTTAATTTACTATTAAGCTTATCCCATTATTCTTTGTTATTTTATTCTTTATTTTTGGCTGGGTTATCCAATTACTCTTTTTTATTTTTCTTATCATGTGTGTACCAAACACATGACATGATATGTGCTAATCTTGTCACTATCATATCGTATTATTATTTAGCTTCTTATCATATCTTGTCGCTATCTATCCGGCGCACCAAACGGACCCTAAAAGTAAAACTATAAACTGAATCAATTTAAACTAGAAACTGCATTTCATTTGGATCATGCAGTTCATTTTATTTGTTGAACCGCATATTTGGTTTAGTTTGCGGCTTTTATTTCAAAAACTAAACCAAATCACATATTTAACTTAACTCTATCAAGTAGTATAAACCAACTCATTATCTCAGTTTAACTTTAACAAAGACCAACTCAAACTGAGTTGTAGTTAAGAATTCGGCCACCAAATTCAGCCACCAAGTAAGTAAAATATGGACAAAAAATTATTTTACTTGAACTTAAATTCTCTTGAAATCTATCTTTCGATAAAGTTGATTAACCACTTGAATTCAATAACTTGGTTAGACGTATCTATCCTTCATTTCTAACAAAATTTGCTATTCAAACTCTCTTAATTAAAGCATTGAAGAACTTTATAAATAAGATTAATTTGCTATTCAAGCTCTCTTAATTAAAGCATTGAAGAACTTTATAAATAAGATTAAAGAAAAAGAACAAGAAACGGAAATTATAAACAGAAGTTTTCAACCATGTGTCCAGTCAAAGTTCTGACTGTCTTTCATTTATAGTACAATTGTTTCTATGTCCCTCATTTCTTCTTCACACTGTAAAGTAAACACTTTTTCTGCACAAAAAGAAGTGAAAGCTGCATATATGTTTTTCTAAGGTTTGAATGTGCTTAATGTTGTTTTCTTTGTCTCTTCTAAGTGCTTCTTGTTTAGCCTTTTGCATGCAAACTCAAGTCACTTGATCATAGACACAAAATAATTGTGTCAAACCATTTGCATGAGAGTTACAAGAACCGGTTGTATTCTAGAAGAGTTGCGTAATATTGTAGATAATTTTTTAGTTCAGTATGACAATACGTCTCCGATTTCTAGCCATCGGCAACGACAAATGGTATGTGGATTCACCTTCATATCTCTTACACAATTCATACATAGTTTTTACTTTTTAGAGGTTTTGCATTTTTGTCATTTTTTTTTCACTTAAAAAGATTCATTTTTCACATTCTTGAGACTCAAAAAATTTCTTGATCTTTCAAACCCTTTTTTAAGATTTTGTTTTCTTTTCCTTATTCAGATTTTTGGTTGTGATTCAATGCATTGAATAAGAAGATATTAGCATGCAATGAAATCTAATAGAGGAAAAAAGATAGTTCAAGGCAAAGAGAAAAACTTGAACAAAATGAGGAAAATTAGAATTTTGTATAGTGATCCTTATGCAACAGATTATTCAAGTGAAGAAGAAGAAGAAATGAGTTCAAAGAGGATTGTTGAGGAAATTTTTGTTCCATTTATGCCCTTAGCTTATGAGAATAAGAAGAATGCTTTGGAAGATGTCAAAGAAGTGTTGCTGTTTCAAACATCACCATCATCTGTACTTGATGTCACTGTCACAGATACAAAAGCTGCAAAAGATATTAATGACATTAATGGTTTAGTCAAAAAAGAAGAAAATAGTACTAGCAAAGAATTAACAAGTGGTGAAGAAGTTGGTAAAGAAGATATTTCAATTCAATATTTGCAACAAGAGGAACCAAATGTGGCATCATTGGTTGGTCATGATCTTTATTTTAGGGATGAAATGGAAATGTTGCTTGGTGATGAATTTTGTAACTTGTTGGAAAATGATGAGATTAATTGTGGCTCTATGTGGAAGGTAGAACATGATAAAGGTAGCAACATTCTTCCTCATATTGATTGCGATTTCAATGATCCTGAGCTAGGTTGGATTGATGAAACTCTAAACTGGGATTACTTATAAAATTTGCATATATCTATTCTACAAAAAGTCTTGTGGAATATCATATCGTTCATTTGTTTTCTGGATTTGGATTAACTGCATTTGGGATTTGGATTTGTTGCAGTCATAAATTTCACGTAGTCAACACATCTTTCACTGGTGTGCAAACTGCTTGAATTTATAACTGCAACAAACCCTAATCCCTATTTTCCGTTGCATAAGATCTTTACCTGTTAAGGACTAAAACTGTTGTCAACAATCCTAGTGAGAAAAGACTTCAGTTAATGTGGTAGTGTAAAATAAGTAGCTACAATTACAAAGCATGTAAACAAAATGGGTATAGTTGTTATTTGTTAAGGATTTGTTTTTTGTTCTCTACTGATATGTTGAGTTTTTCAATTTTGAATGTAACATTGTAAGCATCAGGTTTTGAATTTGTTTCATTATTTGTCTTTAGAGACATTGTATTTTCCTTTGTTTTTTTCACTTTAAAAGGACATTGCTTTGTTTTGGCTACTGCTGATAATGGAAAATAAAACAAACAAAAACAGAAAATATTAAAGCAAATGTAAAAGAAAAAGCATGACAAGAACAAGGAAGATATGTTCCTTAAAAACAAAGAATTAGAGAGTGTTTTCTCCTTTCAAGTAAGCATAAAAATGGCAAATTAAGCAAGAATTATTTAAAACATTCTCTTTTATTCCTGTTCCAAAAGGGTGGCTGACAAGGACTCTGCACAAATGTGTTCATCTCTTGCAATTAAGTAATGAGCAATGATATTTACTATTTAGACACAAAAAGTTGTGTCAAAAAAACATTTTTGTTAAATAATAGACGTGTATTAACATGTGAGGAGTTTGAAACTCATTGGATTACTTTGGCACTTTCCTTGGGATTTCTGAAAATAAGTGATTATTAGTCTCAAGAGAAGTTGAACCAAACAAAGGATAACATTTAAAAAAAATTATGCTGACAAGAAAAAGACATGAGAATTATGTTACTAACCTTTCAAACAAACAGATATTTACAAACAAAAAAGTAATAATTGTTTCCATACTATTATTTTATATCAGTAGCTAAGATACAATATTTACCCATTTTCCAAAAGGCCTGGTAGAAACAACTACCATGGGTTGATAAATAATTGAAATAACTTATGGAGAATACAGTTCTTAGTTCCTACCTAAAGATGCTGCAATTATTGAAAAATCCTTACAAAAGATTAATGATAATGATACATAATTTATAATTAGTCTCTGAGACATAAAGTTATTTTTGGATATATACCAACTGTTATCTGAACCTTGCAACAGGTTGTTACCTAGCATGTTCACAAGGAGAGTTTGCACTGTGCAGAGCTGTTGCAACATAGCGTTCGTTTTGAATTAGAATGAACGATTCAAAGTTTGATCTCATGTTGATCGAAGGACTGAGCAGTGCAAGAACATGTCTTGAAACTGAAATGCTTGACTCTCCAGTCTCCTCAGTTTCCATACTTGTCAATCAGCTTAAGGCTCTGCTTCCATGCATACTCTAAGGAAGTTCAGAAGAATCAGAACTTTCATCACTTTTTGCGAAGGCCAACTCACAAACAACAGCGAGGTGATCACTTCCCCATTTCTGCATGGCACAAAAGAATCATAAAGATATTGATAATATAATACTGAACAAAATACATAAGCATACATACGAACTATGAAGCACCGACACATGCATGGACAGCAGACACCGACACTGACATTGACACGTCGATACTAATAATAATTTGAAAAACGGAAGAAATTGAATATACATGTAATTGTGTTATGCTGTTGGTTGACATTGACAGGTGTCAGACACAAGAAACATATTTAATCTAAAGTGTCGGTGCTAGTGCTACATAGCATACAAGGCCATGTTTTAAGTAGTGTACCTCGTTAGGGAGTCCTCTAGTTCTTCTAAGAACATCAACGGGCAAGGTTTCAAGAACTCTGATCGGGATAAGTTCCTCGGAGTGCCTGCTTACCACTGACATCAGTAACGAAAATTTGTAAATGCAAAACTTTTTGGTGTTCAGTATGGAGTGTTATAACTACCAGATATAATCAACAGTTCCCATGAACTTAGAGTGGTACGATGTTGCCAAGGGCTCCCCAATATCATCTCTTGTTCTATGCTTTCCCTGTTATATGACATGGGAAACATCACCATTGTCTTAATATCCCATAAAAAAATTCCAAGTTCCCAAAATCAAAATTTCAGGGATAAATTTTTTATCTTCAGCATAAAATAAATGAAAGTTGCAGAAATAAATTATTGTAAATTTGTCATTAATCATTATTATATTGAAGTTGGACTAAACTAAAATACAGTTGGCATATTCAAACAACATACAGGAATGCCGCTATAAGCACTCTGGAGCTTGAGTTGGTGCTGAAGACGAGTGACTCCTTTTGCACCAGTTGCAAGGATTAGTTCCTCTGCACTCCATTTGTGTAGCAATTGCCTTGAAACGGACATTGAAATACTGCACCAAAAATACACCTAAGTAATTATCACAGACATATATGTAAACAATAATTAAAAAATAATGATGGAAATACTATTATATTTTTGTTCAGAGAAATAAAAAAGCACTTCCTTTTCATGTTAACAAATAATCAGAAGTCTTGATAAACCATTGATAATTGCCATGTTTTTAAGGAGGGGGCAGGGAGGTGAAGTCGTGTCATATATCATATATAGTAACGGAAAATAAATAATTCATACAGACTCGAAAACAACCTAGCCTTATCACCAATATTTGATCTGAAGTCTCTGTGATTGGACCGGATTTCAAGCTGTCCTGACATATTTCTGCGATCGTGTAATTCGACGTCTAACTGCAATAAATGATGCACTGGCTTAATACAATAAACTCATTAATGGTCCCTGCCTCGTAAACAACAATATCAACCCTAACTGTGTGTATTGGATGCTTTGTCAATAATGTAATAAGGAAGGGACAAGTTGGAAAGGTGAGGGAAGGAATGGAATAAAACTAGCTTTCCCCTGGTTTGAAAGATTACTAAGGGAAAGGAACAGTTTAATAGACCTGCTTGTTACAAAAAAAGGACAAAGGCCTTATGTTACAAATTACAAAAAAAGTGATTTTAGCATTCAATAATTTAAAGATTATTGTTTTAGAGGTTTTTAAGAAAAGCAGAAGCTATTGTGTGTTTGTTTTTGATATTGAAAATCACTTTTTGAAATAAATCGTCTATTGAAGGCTTTGCTTTACTACCTATTGTTCAATCCATTCCCACTACCAATTGAGCTGTAAGATTAAAGACTTGAGAATATACCATGACAAGGAGATGCCAAACTCACCTTGGATGAAGAAAGAAATTTATATATAGCACTCTGCAACAAAAGAATGAAAAAATAGAAGCAATGAAGTAACAACACACTGGACAAAACAAAACTGCTTAGTGCTTAGTAAAAATAATGACCTTACCTGTGGAACACTGTTTAAATCCCCAGCTAAAATAACAGGGATGTTTCCCCATTCTTGTGATAACTTGTAAGCTTTATCAATTAAAAGTCTGACCTGTCCATTATGTCATGTACCAAGTTAAGTAACTATAAATAGTCAAATTGTTTTAGTTAGACAAAAGGGTATGCAGTTTGCACCAATCCCGGCCCAGAAAAAACATTTAAACTTTAGGAAAAAAGAGTCACATGCACAAACCAAATGCAAACAAATACCACAATCAGTACAAAGCTACTCAGCTAGTAAAAAAATTAAGAACTACCTGGCCAAGTTTGATATCACCACGGTTAGGGTTGAACAGCACATGTATATTTCCTATTACGAATCTTTTTTTTCTGGTTGATTGTTCCCTACAGATTTAGATCAACTTAGTTACAAAGCAGGAAAAATTAAGACTCCATGGTCTTGAAATAGGAACCATGTGTGCATCGGCATATGCGCATGCATGAGTGTATATATTATTCTTACGAAAATTTTCACTTCCAAACACCTTTGTTACTAAAGATATGAGATAAATGAACGTTACCAGAAGAGTAAGAAATTATAGTAAATAGTTTCATATTGGTATGCAATAATTACATATACATTAAGAATATACAATATATACATTAGCAAGTAACCACTACTGTACTTGAATATAAAAATTCCAAATATTACATGAAAAGATATGTAAAAGACAGTAGATAATTTGTGTTCACATTACCAATTTTAGGCAACATGAAACTTACTCTGCTGTTAGTTTACATATGCCAGATTCTAGATTATCATTGTTTACCTGTAAATAAATTGTGCAATATAGGGTAATGAGATATAAAATCAAAACCTACGATAACTGGTCTAATGCAACAAGAACATACATATGAATAGTAGTATATAGAATAGTACTAGGTAACCTTTCAAAAAAAAGAATAGTACTAGGTAAAACAGAATTTAACCGAGGGTAAAAAATTTGTTGAATAACAGATCATAAATATATCTAATAAAAGACAACAGAGCAAATATAAACTACGACAAGTAGGAAAGAAGTTAAAAAAAAAACAAGAACAAGTCTATATACCTCCAAAACACAAAGTTGAGCGACATTATTACGCATACCAAATTTCTGGAACTCTATATCTTCTTGGTGCAAAAGATTGAATCTGAAAATTTAGAAAATATACTGAATTTAGGCCAAATTTGTAACTGTATTTTTTCAATTGATATGTTCCATGATTTGCAAATCTTTGATCTATTGGCTTTCTTTTGTATTCAAGAATGCTTAGGTGGCTGATTTACTTATTGTAAAAGGTTACGAGTGTAAGATATCAAACAAACTAACATTAGACACAAAAGCCAAATTATCTAATGATTTAGGGGTATTGGAAACCTACAATTTTTCTTTCCAAAATATAGCACATCCATCATTTGCTTCTCCTGTGCGAGGCTGTGAAGATTTGTAATAATAACCCAGGTAAGGAAAACTGATTAATGTTCGGACATTAAAAACTTATATGACCATTCAAATATGTATATAACTTACCTTGTAAACACTTTTAAAGCCATTGTTCTGAAAAAGATCATCCAAATCATCAAAATGATCAACCTCCTGCAGACATTGGATTTATAGAAATCAATTATTGACAATTTAATTCTAGGATGCATGAAATAAAATATAACCAGATTTTAAATAGAGTGTATGAAGCTTTCGACCATTGTGTAACTACAGGCAACCAAAGGAAGGGGAAACCCACAAACTTTAACAACAAACCACAAACCAATCGTTTTCATAATATTATGGCAACGGGTAGGGTCGGGCGCAGGTTTGGCACTACCCAAACCCGAACCCAAAGGGGCTTTCGGGTGGCAAAATAGCACCCAAACCCGAACCCAAACTTAAATTAACAAGCTAAAAAAAAAACGGAAAATTCAACGAAATTACGGTCTACAACATGCTAACATTGTTTTCAACATTAAAATAAGGATGAAAAATAGTCTACAACGTTAAAATAGTCTACAATATGCTAATGTAGGAGAGATAATTATATAATTTAATATATAACGGGTGTGGTTTCGGGTGTGGGTTTGACACTACCCAAACCCGAACCCGAAATATCGGGTGTCACCCGAACCCAGTCAACTCGGGTTTTACCCGTTGACTCGGGTTCGGGCGGGCCCCGCGGGTTTAGGTGCTTTTGCCATCCCTTATTATTCGTACTTAATGTTGTGAAAATCAATATTAATTTGAAATTGTTAAGGTCAAAATGCCAACTTGATAGCTGCTATGACCTATTAAGGGTGCAAGTTAAATGTGGGTCAAAACAAAAGATGGTCCACCCAGAAAAATAGATCTAGAAGTTTTGTTTTTGATGTTTTCTTTTATATTTTAATTTTACTCTTATATGTCAGCGGACAACGGTTGGATTAATCGAACTATAAATAATGATACAGCAGAAGAAGCAGCAAAGAAGTTAGCTGCTGAAGATCCAATCTCTTTGAAGTGCTATGCAGTGTATAACATATGGAAGGAATATTAAACTACCTGAAAACAGAGTATGCTTGCATTATATCCATTGAGCTCTTCAAGTATAAGCCTCTTACGTCTACCCCAATCCAAGAAGCGACGTGGGATATTAGAATACAAATCCAAATGATTTGATGCATTTTCAACACCAAGTATATTGTATGAAACAACTACAATGGTATCTGCAAAACATGAAAGAGTTCAGAATAGTGAATACAAGATAGACACATCACACATCTACTCTAAAGTCAAAATGACAAACACTTCTCACTAAATTCAAAATATGGAGTAATCTTAGCTATCTTCATCCAGTGTTGTCAATTGCAGATCAAAAAAGTAGCAGTTTATTCAAATTCTGCTATGAAAAATTGCTAGAGCGCTACATCACAATATTTTTTTACTAAATAACGTATTGCAAAACAATAGCAATTTGTTCAAATTTTTCCATGTAATAGCGCTATGCAGCTATTTAACAACATTGTCTTCATAACAAACAGTTCATTAATGCTAACAAGCTACTACCTAAAAGTAAGAAAATTCCATCATTCTTTACATTCATCCCACTTTTTTTGGGTAAATATACAATTATAAGTGACTACAATTTAGAGAAGGCACCAAATAGAGTATACATGAACATGTAACAACAATGGAATTTTTTTTAAAAACAGTCGACAATCAGTCCCCGTGAGCATAGCTCAGTTGGTAGGACATTGCATTATAAATTCAAGGGTCAGGGGTGGAAATTGGGATTCCCAATTTATTCACCTCAAGGGGTGAATTTCTAGCCACTAAGCTACTTGATTAACAAAAAGAACAGTCGACAATTTTGATTGTATTCATGATTTTTTATATATACACCATTCCATCACGACCAAAATCACAGCCGCATCAACCGCCTTTAACCGAAATTTTGTGAAATATTAACTATCTCAATGCAATCACAATTTAAAACCTTACAACAATGCTACTACTTAGTACCAAAGTTTTACTACCTACAATACTGACTATATATCACAGATCCCAATATAAAAATTGTTTGAAAAATAACTATCTATCCTCAATCAACTATACTCTACAAATCACAATCTTATTTTTTCTAATGATTTTTCATACTAAATTCACCATTTTGCCAGGTGTCCCACCCTTTGGGTGTCTCCAATTCAACGAGGAATAAGTCATTGTGTTCTGCAATGGATACCCCGGTTTCGATAAAAAAAAATTACCATTTTAGTTACTTAATTAAATTCTCAAGCATAGAAATCTAACACTTAAAGTACTTAAAAGTTAAAAACAAAACCATATTAACATTTCAGCATAAAACTTGAATCACATTTAAATGCAAAATTTCATAGTGAAAAAAAACTCAAAAACTGATTCAAATTTCAACAAGTAGATAACTTTCTGGTGAATTCTAACCTTTGAAGTCAGAATAATTTTCGGAAGAGAAAACCCATTTTCTAGAAGCAGATACTTCGCGATTATAGTTTGAAGATTCGAACTGAGAATGTCTTCTACGCTTTGATGGATAATTAGAGTGTGAATTTTCCGGTGGGAGATTTTCCCGTTTGCGACGGACCATGTCGCCGGCCGGAGAAAGGAATGACGGTGGCGCGCGGAGGAATTAGGGTTGACTATTTGCTACGGGAACGATGTCGTTAGACAAGGTACTAGTATCTCTTTTGCTATTTGATTTTCTTTTTTTAATTAAATTAATAAATACTACCAAAAAAAAAAAAGTGTGGTGCATTATTTTAAAATATAAACCAATATTTTGATTAAAAAATTACTTACCAAAAAAAATAATGAAAAATTAATATAATAACATAAATCTCATAAAATAGTATTAAATATTTTGAGATTTAGTAAAATGTGTAGTAATACTAAAAATAGTTGGAAAATAAACTTTTATATATAGTCAAGAAGTTTTAGTAAAATTGGCAAAAAATGTCAAAATTATTACAACGTTGACCAGAGTTCGATCAGGTCATTTTATTTCGTGTGTTTAAGTTTATAATGACTAATTATTTTATCTATATACCAAAAAATATAAATAAATTTACAATTAAGTTGAAGATAAAGTAAATAATGGTAATATTTTGAATGAAGATTTCCGTTCAAACATGAAATGAAACATAAACAAAATTATTTAAAAAAAAATTAAATAAGTTTTAAATTAAAAATAATTATCATTTTTAGTCTTAAAATTAGTTACATAATTTAAGTATTGTTAAAGATAATTTTATTGTGTCAAAAAATGTAAAGATAATTTTATTAGAGATAAATTAAAGCACATCGTATTAATAAGAAAATACAAATAGTAACTTTTAAGTGGGCACAAGTTATGGTGCATAAGCCATATGTTTATGCACCGTGCATAAACACCCTAAATTGCTTAATGCACCCCTTAAATTTCTAGCGCACCCCCAAATTATTTAGCGCACCCCTCAAATTTTTAGGGGGTGAGCTAGAAATTTGAGGGGTGCGCTAAGTAATCTGAGAGGTGTACTAAGCAATATGGGGATGCAATAAGCAATTTTCATTACTTATGCACGGTGCATAAGAAAAAAGCTTATGCACCATAACCACTCCCCACTCCCCTTTAAGTGTGATGTAACAATTTTTTAAAGTACAAATATGATATACATGTTCAAATTATGTAGAAATTCACAATAACAATGCACAATCATTTCTCTTTGCATTGCAAACTAAAGTTTTTGCTTTTCTCACTTAATTTCGGTCTCCACAATCAAATTTACATTGTAGAACTCAATTATTTTAAGGGCAACTCTAAATATGAACATCTTGTGTAGAGAAATATGCATGTCTCATATATGATTAAAAACTAATAGAATATTCTTGTCAAAAAAAATAAATAGAATATTACTCTAAACTCAACAGAAATTTATAGTAGTAGAAAGAGAAAAAAATTAGATCAACTTAATTCCAACAGAAAATAAAAAAGAAACAAATAAATTTCAATAATAAAAAGAGAGGTTAACAAAAAAATACGTACGTCCACAAACACAAGAAAATATTTCTCTCTTTTGCCATTGTCGTAAATCTTCTCTTTCATCGTCACTACAAATTTCTTTGTCGCTCTGCATGTGGTGGCCGTAAAAATTAAAGGGCACTAGTTTCACAATTTGAGAGAACAACGTAGAAAAGAGACAAATTTGAATCCATTTTTAGATAGATGAAAGGGAGGATTTAATTTGTGAGAAGTAATGAAAGAAATGAATTAAAGAAATTTGATCTATAAAAAGAAATAGATTAAAGACATTTTGACCTTGAGTTTGGACAGTGTTTGCCATCATAATATAAATAATGTTATCTTAAAAAATTAGTAATTTTTGCGTGATTGCAACAGATATAATAATTAGCTCGAAATAAAAAATTATTTATTCTTAAGTTCTCTATACACAAAGATTATTTCAGTCTTGATTAAAAAATTTCTGAATATGGTTTGTTTATAATTAAACCACATGATCTTAATCACTCATTTAAAAAAATTAAGCATTGAAAATAAACCATCAATTTTATTTTTTTTTTGACAAAACCATCAATTTTCTTGTAACAAAAAAGAACCATCAATTTCCAACATAGGGAGGGCACTTAAGACCAAGTTTGTGTAAAATACAAATACTAAAATATCGATTTTACTACCTTGAGCAAAAATATCTTTTTGTTTTATAATTTTTATCTTATAAGACTTATGTTGTTATTTTTTTTTTTAAGTTTTGTTATAAAATTTGTTTTGGGACTTCTATAAATATGTTGGATAATCTCTACCTATTGTTCACTAGTATAAAAAATCATTTTGGTCTTCAAATTTGTGAGGCATTATCATTATAGTTTTTTCTATAATTTGCTGAGGCAAAATGGAACCATATCAGACATAATATTTTCTATTTTGCAGGATCTTAGTTTGAATCAAACGGTTAAATTTACTGTTATATTATGGAGCATTTGGAAGCAAAGAAACAACATGATATGGGGCAATGAATATGAGACCAGGTATGTAGTTTGTACACGTGGGATTACACAGAAGATTGGAAAAATGCACAAAATATGTGTTCTATGAATCCTGGACAGCAGCTGGTGCAAATTGTTGCAAGTTGGAAAAAAACCTCAAGTTGGTAGATATAAATGTAATGTAGATGCCTCATTCTCTAGAGCTCACAACAAAGTGGGAATTGGTGTTTGTATTCGAGATGATCAAGGCCAATTTGTTCTTGCCAAGACGGAATAGTTTGAACCTATTCTCGATGTTGATACCGGAGAAGCACTAGGACTTTTGTTTGTTATGAAATGGGTTCATGAGCTGAAGTTGGAGAATGTGGACTTCGAGCTAGATTCCAAACAAGTTGTGGATAATTTTCATAGTACAAAATTTGACGTCTCTGATTTCGGTGCTATTATTACTGGTTGTAGACGTGTCCATTCTAATTTTTTAAAAAACTCTCATGTTGAGTTTATTAGAAGACAAGCCAATGTGGCTGCTCATACTCTTGCGAGTGTGGCCACATCTCTAGCTAGTTTCCACATCTTTATTGATATTCCTACATGTATTCAAGATATTGTTATCAATGAAATGCTATAAGCTTTTTGACGTCAAAAAAAAAAAATCATTAAAGTATTTTGAATGTATCAAAATTGTGTCCCTGTAGCATAGTTCAAGTGTTAAGAGCTGATGAACATATGAGTTGAGTAGAAGAGGTCCAAAAATTAATTTTTAACGGGAGTAATTTATTTTTCTGATATACTAAAAAAAATAAAAATGTATCAAACTTGTAAGCTTATCATAAATGTCATTTTTTTTATTAGAACTTGAGTTATATTTTTTATTGATCAATTTAGTCCACAAAACAACTGACATAACAAACTTTAAGATGTGTTTATAATTTCGGTATATATTTAGATATTATAGTAACAATTTCTCATACATTAACAAACCAAAACAACTTTTTCTTCCAAATTTGAAGCTTACAAATAATGGAAGAATGGATGAACAAATGCCAAAAAAATAGCAAGAGGAGAATCCAAATCTGACAGAGAATCTGAATCCCAAGAAATTGGAGATGGACAAATACTAGAATTCAAAGTTTAATCTTCCTTTCATTGGAACTCAAATACAATGTTATGTCATGTCACATAAAGCATGGCTTTAAAGATTGGATAGAACAAGTTTTCTTGTACAACAAACAATGCTTCTTTCTTGTTTTGATCCAACATGCAAAAAGCTTGTATTGTCCTTTCAGTTTTAAATTATGGATAACATTACATGGCAACCAGAGATGTGCTCAAGCATTTTTTTTTCTTCTTCTTTTCAACTGTTTGGAAAATTATTTGGATTGGAAGTTGAGAATCCTGCAGGTACTGTTGAATCTCTTTTGGTACTGTTACAATGAGCTTCTGACTTATCTAGGCTTAAGATTATAAATTTCTGTCATGAAAGATGGAAATGGATTTGATGTGGTACTGGTTACTGCAATTGTTGCCGATTAAAAATGAACGGCCGAGATTAAACTCAAATTAGCGGCCTAATTGCATTATTACGTAAATTTGAGTTGTTGAATCGCTTTTCTACGGCTGAGATTAAACTCAAATTAGCGGTAACTGCATTATTACTGTGTATGAAACAATTACAACAGACAATCCGAGTCCATGGTAAAGTAGTATATATTTGTTTTATTTTCACAATAAAATAAACATTTGGACAAAACGTCAATCTCTTTTGTAAATGTTAAGACTCATAAATTGGTTGAGGTAAGGACTCAAAATATGTATATAAATTTGAGGTTGTCCTTACTCGATATTGATTTTGTAAGGTTAAGTTAGACTTAATTCCAAATTTTAATATGGTAATAAGATCCTATTCAATATGTTTGCATTTGCTATTATGTTGCTAATTATTCGGTCATTCGGGTCATGTTCTTGATGTTCATTACTGGACATGAGAGTATATATAGACTTGAAAATATTTATAAACGAATTTTGTAAAATTGATATAGCCCCAACTCAAATTCTAATAGTAACTTTATAAATAACTGCATTATGATATAAGTTTATGTGGTATAAACAAAGTTTAATTCACAAGATCACATATTAGACCAAACTATAGATAAATTGCACATGAACATTTTCAAATTTTCAATATGATTTGTGTAGAAGTAAAAACAAAGTTATTTGTCCTTTTTCTCCTCCTTTGCTGGAGTAAAGTAAAACCTTAATTAAAACAACATGCTTTATGTAGCATATATTCTATAAGTTTTGCCAATAAATTTCAATTTGGAATTATTTTTCTCCAAAAATGCAATTATCATTTTCTTTCCCTGGCTAGTGTTTTCTATATAGATCTTAAATGTGTGCACTCACAATCTCGTGACCGCATTTAGTCATTTACATATGGACCGTATGATCAAAATCGAACAATATAAAATTTAAATTTAATATTTTATTTTTTTAAAATCAAAACTTATATTTAAATCTAAACTATTGGATGATCTTAATCAAATAGTTCATATTTGTTTGACTAAAAGCCATTAAACTTCACACTATCCAAACCCTTTGTGTATATATAGACACAATCTCACAAACTTCATGAAAGAGGACAAATTTTCTCTTGAAAAAAAGTAGAAAGTTTAGAGCATGAGCCATTGTTGAGAATCTAAACAACATAGTACAACATTCCTTTAGGAGTGGTATTTAAGGAGCAACAAGAGGGAGGGGCCATTTTGTATCTATAAGGTGGAGAAAGGGTGATAATTGACCATATGTTGGTGAAAAAATAGTAATTAAGAAGCAAAGAGGAGCTCCTTTCTTTCCAATACGAAGGGCTAAGTAGAGGCAAGAGCTGTCATCTCATGCATTCGGCTAACCTTAATTATGTTTGTCGGCTATACAACGTGAAGTTTGACCAAATGCATGATGTGAGAGCAACTCCTCCGCCTGCTTAGTCCTACCATTGGATTGAAGGGAGCTCCATGTTTCACTTTCATTTTTTTGCAGGCTTTGTTTTTCTTTCTTTCATCACAAGGATATGAACTCAGTACTTTTTTTTCAAGCTCTTTCAACAGGTTTGTTATCTCTCATTCTTGTGATTAAGTTTAACTTTTTTACTTTTGCTATCGTGTTTTCATATGCAGATTTTTAAGCTTTTTATAAACCAAGAATCTGTCAAAAACACGGCATCATGTGTTTGCTTTGTCATGCACAATCAGTTTGTTTGGAATGATAGCAGCAACACAATAAAAGTGGAGTAGCATATTGGTTTTTTTATTGCAAACTTTTGCTATAATATTGTTTGAGAAATGATTTTTTGGCACCAAACTTCAATGTCAAATACAGTGTCAGTGTAGAGTTGAATTTTGTATGTATTTTTCAAATGTGTATAAATTGTAGAGAGAAAAAAACACAAACACATACAGTGTTGGTGTCTGTATTTTGAACAGGTAGCAATGTTAGTATTTAATAATGTTCAAATAATACAACAGAAGAAATATGTCCTACACAATGTTGACAAAAAAAGTTAATATATACATGAACACTAAGTTTATGTAGCTTATTTTTATTAGAATGACATGATTCATCAAAATGAATCAGAAATGAAAATTTGTCCAAAGTAAATACAGTTCAGCACTAGAAATTCAAATCAATTGAGTTCAGATTTGTAACAAACCAATATACGAATGGCTTCGTAATAATATACTTGTAAGCATGCACAAAAGTATATCCTCTACATTCACATGAAATATTCAACATCATAGCTGAAAATGCTGAGATTTCAAAATTCAAACAGTCTTCTATTGAATTGAAAGTTAGGAATGGATTCAATTGTATTATTGAAGAAGCACACATCATAATCATAATAAGGAACATGAGAAACTTATTTCACAATCTGATGTACTTCTGCTCATAAGTTTTTCCATACTTGTTTACATTAAATGCTAATAACAAGCAATAAAAGCCTTATAAGCCAAGGCAAAGCAAAATACATTTGTTTGTAGTTCACAGGAAGTTTGACTAAAGAAAATGAACAAAACACAACAGCTTCAACAATAGGCTTTCTTCCACCTACAATCTGATTTAAGCAATGTGATCATTTGGGTAATAAAACTTCCCTGCAAGAGAAGCAACTCTTAATTTCATACTGACAAAATCATGGTAACAATAAACAAATACTTTGAAATAAAAAAATGCTTAAATGTAGTTTATGTCCATCTATTCTGCCTTATTCACGGTTTTGATATCTATATTTCGAAATTCACAATTTTAGTCGCACTCTTAAAATAACTGATTTTTTTCCCACCTATACATTTTGAGGTTAAATTCGATGACGTGACAAATGAGATGCTTATGTCAGTTATGTGACACTGTATAGATGGATTCTTATTTCTTTTTTAGGTTTTAACCACTAGTATCCGGCCCACTGGGTCGACTAATTTGGTTTGGGACGAGTTTTGTCATCAAGTGGTTCGAGAGTCCCCTCCCAAGCCCAGTTGCGGGGGATCGAACCGTAGTCCTCCCTACCAAGTCCAGCGTCAATCACCACTGGACCAACTAACGTTTGGTTGGATTCTTTCTTACTTAAAAATAAAAACTAATCTACATTTATCAAAGTTTACAATGATTTATATTACAAAAGTACCCCAGTTTGATGTTAAATATTTCTAGGTAGATTCTCACTTAATAACTCATTTTCATGCCATCAACTTAGATGTACCATAAAATCATCAAATCTAGCCTCAAATACGGACTAAAATTCTGGATTTAAAAATACGGAAACCAAAATCGTGAATGAGACAAAATAGAGGGACCGAAATTGTATTTAAACCTAATGAATATTAAAATTGCCAATAGAGCAAATGACAATAGAAAGCTACATCTGAACTGTTGAACTATGCATCTTTATAGTATATAGGTAGTTTCGAACTTCTAGATATATTGGAAAATAAAGCAAGAGAAAGAGATAATTTTGGGTTGTTCTAGACTTATGACCGAGAATGTGAAAAATATGTTGCTTCAATCAAATTTGCAAAACAAAGGATGCTAACCAGAATATAAAATATATCCAATGACTAGTTCTTATTGACCTAGTATTGCAATGAGCCGTCAACTATCACTTACACTATCTTTTGATCTGCGTTCAATTCAAGTTTTTCGCATCCTAATGCAATATTGATGTGAATTTTAGAAGCTATAAAACGAAGCTTCCATGCCACTGTGCAGTGAACACCGCTGAAAGGGAAATGCTACTGTCTTAACACACACTTAGTCGAACAAAGTTTGAAGGGAGGACAGGAAGCAAAGATAACCAATGAATTAAGATCTCTTGTAGACACGCTAATAAAATTTCACAACTCTATTTTCGGCAATTTTACTATCAGATATGTGCATGAGCAAAGGATCTTAACTAGTTTAATGCAATAAGTCGTCCGCACTAATATTAAATCTAGAAATGAATGGATCTATGCCAAGAGGTTCATGGCAATAAAAAACAAACCAGGATGCTCTAGAAAGTTGATATTTTAACGTGGTTGAACTTGGTGTAGTTATAATGGTTAATGTTGCAGACTTACTTCCACCACCGATGTTTGGAATGTTCAATAATGAAAAGTTAACGAAAACATAATTTTCTAGTCGGCGTAGACATTTTTTATTGCATGTCCAGTTATTTTCAATAGAATAGGATTTATGTAAGAAGTAGTATTCATATCGATACAAGAGTGATTGATAGAAATGGATTTCCAAAATACAGTACCTTTTATTTATCCACGGGAAAATCATTCGGACTCAGCTGCCTCAACTGGCTCAACTTTTGGTCCTGGTTCAGAAAATTAACAAGCCATAAGAAATTAAATATACACTAAACCTTTTAAAAACAGCATTCAAAATTGACCAGACTTAAATATGAAAAAATGGAATACCCAAGGACACCCTTTAGTTACTCAGCATAAAAAAACACAGCTTGAGAGAAATTATACAAACCCTACTTAACAATTAACTTAAAAGAATCCCCTTATTCACTAATTAAGCGCTTATAGCATACACACTTATCATAAAGTGCTTATGCATAAGCCATTTTCTATAACAAAAGATAAAACAAAGTCAAATTGTTTTCCTATAAACTATACGCTGTTTTCCTAAGTTGCCCAAGACAGCCTACAGATATACGCTGAAAACGACTTACATACAGAGCCCTGTTTGGATAAACAAAGTAATTAACCGCCTATAGCAAAAGCATTTATCATATATGTGCTTATATATAAGCTACTTCCATAAAAAAGACAATAAATTATCCTAGAGAGCTTATAGGAATAAGTCCAAATCAATCTCACAGTCAGTCTCACAAGCACTCATGTAAGAAGATAAACTCAAATAAGTCAATACAAACAAACCCATAAATCACTTCCATAAGCTCTCACAAGTGCTTTGTAAGTAGGTACACTCAAATAATTCAATACAAACAAATCCATATATTGTTTCCACAAGCTCTAACATGTGCTTATGTGAGTAAATACACTCAAATAAGTCAATACAAACAAGCCCGTAAATTGTTTCCACAAGCTCTAAGAAGTGCTTATGTGAGTAAATAGACTCAAATAAGTCAATACAAACAAGGCCATAAATCGTTTCCACAAGCTCTAACAAACGCTTATTTTGATACACTCAAATAAATCAATACAAACAAGCCCCTAAATCATTTCCATAAGCTCTCACAACAAGTGCTTAGATAAGCTCAAATGAACCAATCCAAACAAACCCTTAATCAACAAAAATCCAAAAACAATAATAACTTCAGAATTCAGAAATCATGTGCTTATATCAGTAGATAACTCAAATAATTCAATACTACAAACATGTCCATAAATTGTTTCCATAACCTCTCACAAGTGCTTAAATAAGCTCAAATAAACCAATCCAAACATACCCTTAATCAACAACAATCAAAAGCAAACCAAAACCATTCATATCCTATAAAAATCAAAACTTCAGAAAAATCACAGACCCAATTGATAATTAAAAAAGAAATTGCATTTAAAATTAGACTTAAAAATATAAAATAAATTATACTTATGTATAAGCTATTTCTGTAACAAATGATAAAATAAAGTCAAACTCTTTTTACATAAGCTATAAATTGTTTTCATAACCTATGAACTTCACTTATGAAAATAAGCTAAAAACAACCTATAGACATATCATAAGCTGTCTCCATAAGCTATTTCAATTGCTTTTCCAAACCCTCAAAAAATCAAACCAAACCAAAACAATCCATATCACATAAAAATCAAAACTTTAAGAAAAATCACACATACCCACATGACAATTTCACATCAAAAATCACCAAAAAAAAAAAGACAAGAACAAGAAAAGAGAGAATAAGAACAAACCATGGAGAGAAGGGTGACGACCATCTTTGCCCCAACCAATACCACGAGTAGATTCAAGATACTGATTAACAAGATGACGACATTTCTGAAGATGATTAATCCCTTCAATGCGATAACACCAACGAAGTTTCTCTCTAATTATCTTTGCTTTTTCAATTTGGATCCATTTTTCTCTCACAATATGTTCCCTCATTTCTAACATTGCCACCGGATCTTTGTATGGATGAGCCGGATCAAAATCATCCGGTGGTGATTCCTCGAATTCCACATACCCTTTCTTTCTTCCCATTTTTTGATTCTTCAGATTCTTCGTTTGTGAACTCTTGAAGAAACTCAAACACTGTTCTGTCTGAATCGTGAAATTTGATACATTTGTTTGTGTTTGTGTTTGTTGAGTTTTTGTTGGGCCTAATGTTTTTTTTTGTCTTGGTTATTTGGGCTTAATGTATAGTAAAACCCATTATCCTACCACACTCTTCTTCTGTAAAGTGTGCGAATTTTGATTTACGTTTTGTAAAATTATTATTTTGAATTATCTGTTGTAATATGAAAATTTCTTCATTTACTTGTGTATGTTGACTTTTCTTTTTGCTGATGTGGAAGACAAAAGTGTAATGGCACATTAGCAAAAACTTGATTTTTTTGTGTGTCTGTCACGTCAGCAAAAATTCATTTTAAAGGAATTTTATAAAGTTGTTTCTCATTTTCTTTCTGCTTATGCAAAATCAAATATTACATTTAAAATTGTGGATCCTTCTGCTAAAAAAATTTTGATGTTGAAAGATAAACTTATGCAATAACATACTAGAGTAGAACTGAGTGAAGAATGAAGATAGAATTGTTAATAATTCCATTAATTTTACTACAGTTTTATTAAAGACATAATTGAAATACATTTTTCAACCCAATAATGTTGTGTATCAACCTATTAAGCAAGTACTACCTCTTGTAACTTGTTTCACATTTTGCAAGTAGTCTATTTGTTTGAGTTTCATCTTTTAAGATAGGTTCAGTATAATTTGGACCTACCAATTTATTTGTCCATCTTGGACTCATTAGTTTATGTACATTGATTTATTATATATATATTTTAATGGTTTGGATGTTAAAGTTAGGAACCTGTTAGTGAATTTGTAGTAGTACAAGTCCTACCTACATATGAGCACATGTGATGATTGTTCTTTTTTTTTTTTTACAAGATTTGGTGGGTTGGGTCAAAGATATGTGAACTAGATTGATGGACCATAAAGCATAATCTTCTTGTGGGCTAAAAATGTATAAATTTATTATGGTCATTTTATTTATGTATTAATTATTTTGTTCTAAAATTACTTCCTTTTGCGTTAAAAAGAAAATTATTTATTTGGTTCATTTTTAAATATGTTGATGTTGACTAATTAATGCATGTTAATGCACAACTGTAACTATTAATATATTTAGTTTTTAATTATAAAAAGTTGTAAAAAAATTATATTTAACTAATATTGATTGAGACAAATTGAACATTTTAGTCAACATCTTAATTATTTTACACTTCTTAATTATTTAAACTATTGATCTAAAATTTTTATATAATCATATTACTCATCCAAAAATCTAAAATAGATCTCACTAATTACATAATATACACTAACTTTAGATTTTATAGAATAAATAATTGACAAAATCGCTAAAGCTATGTAGTATTCTGCAGCTACCGTGGTTTAAGTGTACCACATCAATTGAATTTGACTAATATTTTTTTTGACACATCGTTGCATTGCAGGGGTAATACCACTGTGATATGTATGCTCTTATATACTAACATTTGTTTTTAAAAATTAATAAAATAAATATGGTCAAAGTAGATTATGTGAATATTACAAATGGTCAAAAAATAATACTTAAAATAGAATGAGTTTGACAAAACAATAATTGGAACTAATGTTTTTAGGGCTTATTTGACATAAGATTAGTTCAATTGTGTTCTTAAAATACTTATTTGACCTCCTTTCAAAAAAAAATAAACTTATTAGTTGACCTAAGATTAACCGGATCATGTTTTCTTAGAACGTAATTAACTTGAGATTAGTTGAATCAGTGTTTTTAAGATGTATTTGATATAATATTAGTTGAATCACGGTTCTTAGTTAAATTAAGATTAACTTTAATTAAGTTTGTAAGTCCTAGTTGACATGATATTAATTAAAATTAACGTTCTTAAGTCGTAGTTTTTGTTTTTTTTTTTGATAGGCAAATGTTAGTTTGTAGTATATTATACTCTTTTTTTTATAGTCAATTAACACTAAACTTAAAGTTAATTGAATTAAATTAAATTAACACTAAACTTTTTTTTGACAGTCAATTAACACTAAACTTAAAGTTAAAAAAATTGTGGTTTTGAATTAATGTTTTATGCATTTTAAATCATGTACAGGTTGTAAAAAAATAAAGTTAAAATTAATTAAAATAATAACTTTAAGTTGGCAAAATAAAATTTACTTCCTCTGTCGCAAAATAAATGTCCTACTCGCCAAAATTGTTTGTTCCAAAATAAATATTTTATATTATTTATAATATTGATTTTTCCTATTTTATCCCTTAAAACAATCATTAAATGATAAAAAAATACACTCAAAGATTTATTTTTTAATATTCTTATATCTACTACCAATAAAAAGATAGAATATTTTAGTAAAAATCATATTCTCAGTTTTTTATTTATACACTTTTTTTATAGTGTATGAAATGATCAACTATGATATTCAAATTGAGACGGAGGGAGTAATTTTTTTAATGTATCACGTATCAATCAATATATACTAGGTATCAATTTGTGTTAAATCATGGCAGTGACTTGTCTTTGTCATGCAGTACTAGAATAAAAATATTTAATGTTATAGAGCTGTATTTTTTTTAAAATTTAAATATAAATTAAGTATACTATATTGTGTTGTAAGATGTACAGTGGGATAGAATCTTTTTGACCGGATCAAGTCTCCATGACCCATTATAGCAAGTAATTTTGATTGGTCTAAGATGGACCAAAAACATTTTGGGTTCGGACTAAACGCATCCTTTAAGATAAATAAGTGGTTTTCATTATATTAGGGTTAGAACTCTGGTCACATATATTATATTTAATATTTACAAACAAAAATATGGATTTTGTAACATACTCCCTCCGTCTTAAAATGATTGTCGTTTAAGGTTTATGCACAACTTTTAAGGAAATGATTGGTTGTATTGATTTTAATGGTAAAATTTGTATGATTTACTATAATACCCTCATTAATTATAGTTAGTGGAGTAGTTAAGTGAGATAAAATTTAATAAATAAAGGTATAATAATGGAAAAAAGTAATAAATGTTGCATTGATATTCTAAAGTGACAATTATTTTGGACAAATAAAAAATGCTAAAAAGACAATTATTTTAAAACGAGGGAGTAATATAAATACAAGTTTTAATCACTCCTTATTTAATCAAGTTTTTGTGTAAAACCACTCTCAAGTGTGGATATTTATATGAAACTACAAAGAACTAGGTCTAAATAATACATTTTATAGATCATCAATCACAACAACATCTGAATCCTTAATATTCATGTATATAGCACAAGATTTGATGAAGGGTTTAACAGTCCTGCCAATAAGAAAAAGAACAGGTTAGTAAAAAGTCATATAGTTATAGAACATATCATGTTACAAGATTCTCTTCAAATCCTCTAACATCTTATTGTTTCTATTTAAAGAATGTTAACAAGAGATTCCAATGAATAAACAAGTAGATTGTCAAAACAAATCATTAAGGAATCGGAAACTTTTCGGTATTTCCTTCATCAAAACCTGCATATTCCTTTATTTATATGTGATACTCTTAAAATATGAACTGAAAATGTGTAATGACACAAAATGTCAATTAACAACAGTTTGTGGATCATATTATAAACCTCAAAAATCACTGTGAGCAATCAGTACTATATATCTCCAAGATTATATACACAAATAAATGCATATAATTTTAGTCAAAAAAAAAATGCATATAATTAAGCAAATTATCTTAGCTAGTGATATAAAAGAAAAGGGTACCTGAAAAATTATTGCAATGCTTCATTCACTTTCCATTTCTCATATTATGACTTGGCCATTTATTTTTATGACAGGAATATGTGCAATATTGGACCAAGGCTTCCCTCTCTGATTTTCATACCTTGCTTCTAACAGAGAACATTTTCTGATGCTCAATAACTTAAGAGACATAGGCAATGTGTCTTCTGGCAAAGACTCAAGTTCCGGACAATGTAGAAAGTGAAGGCTTTCCAAAGAGGCGAGGTGTTGAAACGCATTTTCTTTAAATGTTTTCATTTCAGAAAGATTAGTGATTGTCAAAGACACTAAGGAA
Organism: Trifolium dubium; assembly: GCA_951804385.1. Classification (NCBI taxonomy): domain Eukaryota; kingdom Viridiplantae; phylum Streptophyta; class Magnoliopsida; order Fabales; family Fabaceae; genus Trifolium; species Trifolium dubium. Next base: position 26,128,918 of record OX638064.1, on the reverse strand, counting down.
ATAGGCAAAAACTTCTCCTTCAATAAATTATTGACAATATCATCGCCTCCAATATCCAAATCTGAGAGCGCAGTTAGGCGTTGAAGACCCCATTTAGTTACAGGCGTTGTTACTCTCATGGATTTAATATGAAATGATCTTAACTTGGGAGGTAAGCAAGCTCCTTCACCAAATGATAACTTCAGCTTTGGAAGATCGATGAGATTTAACCGTTCAAGAGTTTCGAGGGAAGAACTACCTGATATGAAAATGGATTCTAGGCTCTTACAACCTTCAATGGAAAGACTTTGTAGCGCGGGGAAACCATCCAATGGAAATGAGGTAAGTGTGTTACAGCTATTTCCTAATTCCAACGTCATAAGCGACGTATAATTAGGCCACATAGCAGAAGGCAAAAATTTTAAATTTTCACAGTCAATAATTCTGAGTAATTGCAATGAAGTTGGTAAACAATCTGCTGGAAATGCAGTGAGATATGGAAGATTATAAAGTTCCAAGTGTTGGAGATAAGTGCTGCTTAGAATCATTTTAGGTAGAGACAGAAGTGTATCGCAACAACGAACTGATGCACGCTGCAGTTGACATGGAGAATCAGTCTCAAGCAATGACCATTGGATCATATCAGCTTGCGAATCTAAATCTCCTTCGATTGTTATTATTTTTATCGATGAGATCCAATGTAGAGTAGGTGGTGTTGCCAAGAGAAGATCACAACCATATATTCCAATTTGTTCTATGCAAGGAAGCTGGTTAGGTAAGTAGTATCCCCTCAGTTTAGGACAGTGGAATATCCGAAGACATTTAAGACGAGGAAATGGAATTTTGTTGCTAACAAAGGGAAGCCATTCCTTCCAATTTGACATATTCTGAAATTTCAGAATCTCCAAAGATGGAAATGGTTGGAATGAAGAACTGGAACCTCCTCCTACCGTGCCATAGAACTCTGCGCCAATTGTCTCCAATGTCAAGCCTCGAATAGTCAAGTCTTTGAGAGAAGGTAGCTGCCCTAGTGATGGAAGTGTCGTGCAATGTATACAATTACTAATGAAAAGGGTCGTCATATTAGAAAACGAAGAATCTCCCAACCAACTTGGAATACTCGTTCCGCCATAGAAATCAATGCTCAGTTTCTTCAAGTTTGTTGATGGTTGCAATGCATTAAGCACAGCTTTTGCAGTTTGTGAATCTTCAGTTAGTTCACTCCATCGTAGTATTAATTCTTCAATTTGTTCTTTGCTCTTCAAGTTCGCATCATATGCTTCAACGACATCAATGACATTATGCAGATTCTGGATGCAAAGTTTTCCTTGTAGGTTAGGAAACTTACCAAGCTCTCTCACACTTAACCCATCTTTTTGATTTCCAGCTACAAAAGTTGTTAAAGTCTGAAGGTTTTCTAGTCCAAGAATCTCCACCGGCATCTCCTTTATGTTCGTCCAGCTAATGTTTAGGTGACGTAAATTTATCAACTTTCCAATATGTACCGGCAATTCAACAAGATGATAACAATATGATAAATTCAATGTTTGCAAATTACAAAGGTTACATATTGTATCAGGCAAACTTTCAATTCTAGTGTTGGAGAGATCTAAATACCGCAACTGCACCAAACTGCCAATTGAATCCGGTAGCAAGGTGATGTTTCTATAACCAGATAACGATAACGCACGTAACCTTTTAAGTGTTGGTATTAAATCATCAACCACCTTTGTAGATAAGTAACTCTGTCGCCACCAGAAGCCAATGGGTAGAAAACTTCGCAAACATTTGAAATCATAGAAATTCTCAAATTTCGGGAAAATGTCATACTCTTCTTGGTTATATGACAAATGGCGAACATTTTCAGAGATGTTGCCACTATTTTCAAGCCTGCAACAACTTTTTCCAGATACAATTGTCGCTAAATCATTGACAAGATCATGCATGAGAAACTTTTGTTTTCCAGCATCATCATTTGATTGTTGAATTAAAGATCTCGATAACAATTCAACGAAATAGTCATCACCTACTTCCTCCATTGCTTTTTTTCCTTGAGAATATTCAAGGAAGCCTTCCGCCATCCACAACAAAACCATTTGCTTCCTATCAAGATGATAATCCTTCGGAAAAATTGAACAATAAGCAAAACATCTTTTCAAATGAGAAGGAAGATATTGATAACTCAAAAGCAATGCAGGGAGAACATTATCATTTGGAAAATCCCATATGTCACTATTTAAAATTGCACTCCACTCTTTCGCATCTACTTTTGAGCGTAGAAGTCCTCCGAGTGTTTTGGCAGCTATTGGTAATCCGCAACATTTTTTCGCAATCTTCCTGCCAATTGCTTCTAGGCTTGGATATTCACGGCTACAAAAGTCTTCACTTATAAATGCATGTTTTGAGAGTAATGACCAACAATCTTGATCTGATAGAGGTTCTAATTTATGAATAGGAAATGTATGAGTGACCTCGGCAACTTTTTGTTGACGTGTTGTGATGATCACCCTACTTCCAGATTTTCCATCAATGAATGGAGTCACTAGCTCATGCCAATCACTATAGCTGTCATTCCATATGTCATCCAGCACAAACAGAAATCTTTTGTCCTTCAAATTTTGCTTCAATTTGACTCGAAGAAAATCAAGATTATCACTTTCCCAAGGACTCGAAGTGATAGATTCAAGCAGATTTCTAGATACCCTTAAAACATCAAATTCTTCTGAGACACAAACCCAAGCTTTAACATCAAAATGTTCTTGAACTTCTTTATCATTGTAAAGAAGTTGCGCGAGAGTTGTTTTACCAACACCTCCCATACCAAAAATCGAAACAATACCAATATTATTATTGACAGTTCCACAATCTGATATCAACATATTAGCCAGTTTCTCTTTATCACCGTTTCTACCAACCATGAAAGATTGATCTACAATTGAACTAGAAGGTGTTCTAAGAAAAACTCTACCACTTACAGTTTGCAAACCAAGGATATCTTTTTGTTGCGCGAAAAGTCGAAGCCTTTCGCTCATATTTTTCATCTGAGAATTGATCTCTCCATACAAATTTTGAAAAGGAGATGAAAGGAAATTCCAAACCTGATGTGTATTACTACTATTTTCAACCTTGCATCTAAGGGAATCATAACTGATTTGGTTGAGCAAATCTTCTGCATCAAAAATTGCATCTTTCAATTCATCAAGCCATTGTTTGACAGCAAGATTGTTGATCTGCTTCATCTCTGCATCATCAAGCACAGCATGAAGAGTGAGCAGTGTTGTCTCTAACTGCTTTAAAAGTGAGATGTTTAGCTTCTTGTTGACGATGAAATCTCGAAACTCTGATGAAGTTAGTTTGTCCATTATTGTTTGAACAGAAGCAGATAGAAATGCACCTCCCACCAAAGTTGTAGCCATTTTTTCTTCACAATGAAGTCAACGGTAAGAAACCTTTCTGCAGTGAAAAAACCAGACCAGAGTTAAAGGACATATGACATAGTTGGAATAGAATACATGCTTTTTTGTGGACTTGTGATGATAGAAAATTAGCAATAACATGAAAATAAGTTATTCATCATAAATCCATAAATTCTTGGAATATGCTCATACCATGTGAACATGGAAAAATTGACAAGTTGCCTATTGTTTAATTTCTATTCACACTCGGTGTAAAGTTATTTTAGATATACATGCATACAATAATGTGTTGCCACACTATTTAATGAATATGACAAATTATATATTTATAAACACAATACATTACATGATGTATCAATATATTATTATACGCATGTGTGAAATAATTTTATACTGACGATGTATATAATTTCAAGTTTATGTTATCATAACCAAATTAACAATTCATGCCACCAAGTCTAACCATAGAGAACAAAGTAAGGGTACACATAGAAGTGAAATCACAACCAAGTTACTTACTAGTATAAATCAATAAATAGAGAGAAAACGCCTTCTTCCGGGCGAATTTTGGTTTACTCCAATAATTTTTTTTAATTATTAATGTAATGTGAAGATTTTATTGTGTAATTTCTTAGTGGACTTTTTATTGACGTGGCATTGAGTCTTTTATTTTACTCCAATAAATTAATTTTACACCGATATCTAGTAGAATTCAAAAACTTTTCCATGTCATACAATTGAGGTGGGTGTAGTCCGTGTACTGGTGTGATTTGACGGAATAAACGGTTGTTTTTAAATAACCGTATAAAATTGTTTAATATTTTCTCTACATATAATATTTTCTAATGAAAAAAAAAAGCAGCCACCCAACCATTTTTTATTTATCAATGAAAAATAATTCATTATGTTATTTGTTCCTCTAAAATGATTGTGAAGTAGAGAGTTTTGTTCTCCTATTTTCTTGGAATCCCTTTCCATCTCTTCTCTCTCTCAAATCCCAACAAAAAAAATTCAACATTTGATGTTTTACCTGAATTTACTCAAACTCTTCCACAACAATAACAACATTAGATTCAATGTTGATATTCTCAAGGTTGGATTCTCCTTTTCACATTCTTTATGCATGTTTCTCTCTTTTTTGTAATTTTGATATTCTTCAAGTAACAAAAAGTAATATAAAAAAAGAAGCTTAATTGAATTGGAAATGGTAATTTCAATTTGATCTTGAAACATGCATGTATTTAAAGATGGTTATTTAACTCCTAGATTATGAGCTCTTATAAATTCTTTCACATAATGTACATGATTTGAACCTTTTCATCTTTTGAACATGAGATTTTTTTTATGTTGCATTACAAAGTGTAAATATGTATATGAGAAAAATTATATATATGTATTTGTCAAAAAAAAATATATTACATATATGCATGCAATTTGAAGCATATGATTTATGCATGTGGTGCATTTGCTACATTGTATTGTGTGATATAATTTGTGAGATCAGATAAAAAATTCATCATTCTTAATTTCAGTCTTTCAAGAGTTTCTTGGGGTGAAAGAATGCAATGGAAATTTGTGTGAAAAAAAAATCTCCAGATTAATTTATGTGATGAATACACCGCCTAACAACCATACTACTGAGCCTAGGGATGTTGGTGGTTCGAGTTCGAATTCCAGCGGAATTGCTCAGAGGAAGGTTTTGCCAGACTCGAAGCTTCAACGGGGTTTACATACCCCACTTATGACAGGTACGGTGATTTTAGAAGTAGTTATGATCAAAGTCAAACATTTTTAATGATCCGACAATTATGATCTGCAGAGCTGTCAGGTCCATCAATAAATCAAGTAGGTAATAAGTTTTACGAGGCGTTTCAACAAAAACATGGAAGTTATGCTGATCTTCCTGCTGCTAAAATTACGGAACTTATGAAATCGTCTAGTTTGGATGTAAACTCTTAGTATTTTCATCATTTTCAAATTCACATAACTTGTGCATTTATTTTTTTAGTTCTATGCATCACTGATTTAGTTTCAGCATTTACTGATGCAGAATGCTCCTACTCAATCACTTTTGAGTGTTGTTAATGGTATCCTAGAAGAAAGCGTTGAAAGAAGAAATGGCGAAATACCCCTTGTATGATAAATACTCTTGAATCGCTTTCATGTTTCAAACAAAATCTGATCATAAATGTATTCATGAAAGTACTTGTTTCCGGTTTCTGCTAAGATAGAATGTGTTTTTTCAAGTTTTTAGTATTAAATTGCGGTAGCAGTCGTGGTTATGCTGTAAGCATTGATATTGCTGCAAAATACGGTCGCTGATGTAAACTATTGCAGTTGAAATATCATTGCGGAGACCTCTAAAACCTTTTTGATTACGGCTGCAATTGCGTTTACAGACCATAATTTAGAAGTCCATGCAAATGTCTAACACATATTTGTTTCCTTGGTATTCAAGTATACTATCTAACATGTTTTTTCATTGTAGCGTGTGGCTTGCTTGTTGAGAAAAGTTGTGCAAGAGATTGAACGGCGTATATCAACACAACAAGAACATTTAAGAACGGTATGTTAATTTTACATTGTTTTCATAAAGCAAACGAGGCCTAGTTATGTTTGTTTTTATCATTAGGTTTTTTACAACGTTATCTCGCACTTTTTCCTTCAGCAAAACAATCTTTTTAAGACTCGTGAAGAAAAATATAAATCGAGAATATCAGTACTTGAGGCTCTTGCATCAGGAACAAAGGAAGATAGTAAGGTAACAGAGGTATCCTATCTATTATAAATTTCATCAAATTATGCATATTAGTACTTTTATTTATCATTGCGAAATTTTTGTCATAGCTTGTTCTTACAAGTCAGCTTCAACAGTTGAAGGTAATATTCTCTTACTTTACAAATGAATTCATGGATTTAGATTTGCTGCAGTCAACAATCCCGATTTCAAGTTCAATATATTCGTTTTCTTAAAACAAAATTTAGGTTAAAATTTGGACTGTCTGATCTCGATCCAACAGCTAATGATGTGGTGACTATATGAATTTGTGGATTTTCTGACTGCAACGAATTCAAATCCATCAGTTCACGTGCACTTTTTGATGCAAGATAATATACGAAAAAAATTGTTTTATTTAATTTAATTTTTTGCGTGTTTTGGAACTAAATGAAACATATGAAGTTATATAATCTTTTCATGAGATCTTTGGTGCTTAAATGCAGAATGAGAATATCATCATAAAGGAAGAAAAAAATGCACATGACTCGAAACCGATTGAGAAGACTAACAAGGAAGAAAATAATACACAAGAGAAAATAGACGCCGAAAAGACTAAAGTGGATGAAAAAAATAAAGAACTTGATAAAGAAGTTAGTAGATTGATTAAAGAGGTAGAGGAAAAAAGTATGAAAATTTCGACATTGGAACAAGACTTAGAAACAATCCAAAAAAAATATGAAGTTCAATGTTCAAAGTTGGAATCAGAAGTTAAGAATATTAAAGGTGAATTGATGAAAGAGATGGAAAAAAACAAAAATATGGAAAAGAAAGAAATTGATGAAGAAGTTAGTAGATTGAATAAAGAGATGGAGGATAAAAATATGGAAATTTCAACATTGAAGAAAGACTTAGAAACAATCAAAAAAAGATATGAAGTTCAATGTTCAAAGTTGGAATCAGAAGCTAATAGTTCTAAAGGAGAATTGATTAAAGAAGTGGAAGAGAAAAATATGGAAATTTCAACATTGAAGCAAGACTTAGAAACATTGAAAGAAAGTTATGAAGTGCAATGTAAAAAGTTGGAATCAAAAGTTAAGGAGGGTAAAGGAGAATTGAAACAGAAATCACAAGAATATGAGGATTTATTGGAAAGTTTAAGAAATAAGCTTAAAGAGAGTGAAACTTTGACTAAGTTAAAATATGAGAAGTTGAACATGAAACAGAAGATAATGCAGAAAGCTATGAATTTTCAGTTTGGTTCTATACAGGTAAACTTTTTTGTATGTTTTAGACATAATTTGAAGTTTTAGTACCCTATTTTCACTCGCTAACAGAATCGACTCCCTTTTGTTCAATTCGGCTTTTTAATCTGGTTTGTATTTTTGTACTCAAAAGTGATGATGTGTCTAGTTTATTATTGACGTGACATAAAACTAGTTGACGTAGAGTCGCGTCACCACTTTTGAGTCCAAAAACATAACTAAGACAAAAAAAACTGACTAATAAAAAAGGGACTAACTCTGTGAGCGTATGAAAATAGAGGGACTAAAAATGCGCTTAAACTTATATTTTATGATGTCCGCCATATTGTTATGGTTTAAAATATTATAATGTTCTATGGAATTTGCATCCAGAAATTGAAATTGTCTTGGGAATCCATTAAGCAAGATGTTGCGAAAGAACAAAAGATTTACGCGGAGGAATGCAATCGATTAGGTAGGCCGCCTTGTATTGTTTGTTGGATTTATATGTAAAGCAATCACAAATCTCACATGTTTGAGCAATCAACATATCAGTAGTCATTAGATCAGGATCACAGAAAATAAACATATTTTGATTTATATTTTAAACTCAAAAATACCGAGCTTGAAATCTTGATAGTTCGATTTTGATCTAACGGCCACTAATGTGCTGACTATGTGAACGAGTGAATATGTGATTACATATTTTGGTTAAGATAATCTAAACTCATTGTGATTCAACTTTTTCAGGTGTAAATCTTAAACCACTAGTTCATGCAGCAGAGAATTATCAAACAATTCTTGCAGAAAATAGAAAATTATTCAATGAACTTCAAGAATTAAAAGGTAACAATCTAACATTATTTGTCCATTTGTAACTAATAGGTGATTAATGTAGATTTGTTGAAAATTCTCATAAATATTTTCTTTGATATAGGAAATATTAGAGTATATTGTAGAGTTAGACCATTTCTACCTGGCACAAAAGAAAAACAATCAATTGTTGAACGTATTGGTGAATCAGATATGGTTGTAGCAAATCCATCCAAACAAGGAAAAGAAGCACTTAAAACATTTAAGTTTAATAAGATCTTTGGCCCTTCTGCATCTCAAGGTTTATCATAAATTATCTATGCTTCTGTTTCATATCATGGTAGGTACCAGAATTACGGTGATCCACTGTGATTTTGCAGAAACTACAGATTGTAGCTTTTGAAAAATCATGGTAGATACCCGTGATTCTGACATATCTACCATGATATCAAACATATACTATGCCACTCTCTAATGTTGTATTGATTGTTACTTCTTTGAATGATGCAGCTGAAGTTTATGATGATATACAAGCTTTTATAAGATCAGTACTTGATGGTTATAATGTTTGTATATTTGCTTATGGTCAAACAGGTTCAGGAAAAACTTACACAATGGTATGTAGCTTTATGCGCATGTCTTTTTTTTCATCGACAATATAAAGATTTTTTACACTACCACTCAATTATAATCTATGAAGAACAGACACTCATCAGATCAGACGTGTCCTAGTGTATGACACCACCATAGACACAGATGATAACATTGAAATGTCATTTTCTCATATTATTATCGGTGTTGAGGTGTCGGTGTTATGACTGGTGTTTGTGTCTGTGTACGTGTTTCATAGATCTAATCACTTGATCATTAAAAACGTTTGACTTTTATCGTATCTAACTTAAAAGGCATACAAACGATGAATTATGATTGGTTGATGGTGTAAAATTTTTTAACACTGAAAATGTATCAAAATTATTCTCTAAAACAAACTTTATGGTTAAATTTCATTTTATTTTCTTGTTCTTCAGAGTGGTCCAAATAATGCAACCAATGAGAGTCTTGGTGTTAACTTTAGAGCTCTAAATGACCTCTTCAACATATCAGCAAGCAGACAAAGCTCCATAGTTTATGAAATTGGTGTACAAATAATTGAGATATATAATGAACAAGTGCGAGATTTGCTATCAACTGATACATCTGTCAAGAAATATCCTTTTTTCAGTAGATACATACCGTTTATTACGTGCATTAGCTTTTTTCTTAATTCGGATTCCTTACAATCGGAGGATATTCCTGCATTCACGCAGTCAGGACCATACCATCAAGATTGGACGATCCAAAAAATGCATATTTGTGATCGTTCGATCTTGATCATAGTGTCACGGATATCCTGACTGCGTGAATGCAAGGGAGCTGAACGTTTCCTCTTTGTGAAAATTTTCATATGAAATGTGTAAATGTTTATGCTATTTGATTTCCTTGATTTGCACACACACTTGGAATATTGAATCACTCTCAACCAAATGGTTTAGCAGTACCTGATGCTAGCATGCACCCTGTTAAATCCACTAATGATGTTATAAAGCTAATGGACATTGGTTTGAAAAATAGAGCAAAGGGTTCAACTGCTATGAATGAAAGAAGTAGTCGTTCTCACAGGTATTTGTCGTTTCATTTTTCTAGATTCATTTTATTCCACTCGCATTAGTCCGTGCTTTGAATTTTCTAGTAGTTCTTATTGTGTTTGAACAATCCTCATCTTACAAGTCGTTTTTTCAAGAATGGATTAGGCTTTAAGCCTAAAGAGTAACGAAATTTAAAGGTTTTAGAATGTTGAATGTTAGACATAATGTATGGGCGTATGGCAATAAAGTTCGGTTAATTGTGTCTACATCTCTGACTGTAGAAAGATTGTAGTTTCTTTTTATTTAAATAATGTCTATTTTACAGTATTACCCCCGCCATACCCCACTTATCAGTAACTATGAGTCATACTCAACAATAAAGTTGAACAAACATTTTTATGCAGTGTGGTTTCGATCCATGTTCGTGGAGCAGATAAAAAATCCGGTTCGACTCTCCAAGGTAATCTTCATTTGGTAGATTTGGCCGGAAGTGAAAGGATAGATCGGTCTGAAGTAACCGGAGATAGACTTAAGGAAGCACAACATATTAACAAATCATTGTCTGCTCTTGGGGATGTCATTTTTGCCCTTTCTCAAAAGAGTTCTCATATACCCTATAGAAACAGCAAGCTCACACAAATTTTGCAAACCTCTCTTGGTAAACTCATCGCTTATCATTTCTTAATATCAATATGTATTGCTTTGCTTGTCAACTCAGCTGCAGTCGATAATCTCACGTATTCACGCAGTCAGGATATTGATGGTCGTTTGATTGAGATTGGACGGTCCATATTTCAATGTAGATTTTGATTTTGGAAAAATAGAAAAAATACCTAGCTTGAAATTTGTATTGTCCAATCTCGATCTAACAACCACCAATGTACATGTTACGTGAATGCTAGTATATATTTTCGAATGCATGTAATCAAAATTCCATGTAAACTCGGATTTCCAGCGAACGAAAATACCATGCATTCACGTAGTTAGCACATCAGACACAAGAAAAATCATTGAATTGCTTCATGGATTTCTGATATGACATCCATTCCTTTCTTTCTTTTATATAATTTGATAAACATTTTCATATGATTTTAATACACAGGTGGTCATGCAAAGACACTCATGTTAGTCCAAATTAATTCGGACATAAAGTCTTATTCTGAATCTTTGAGTACTTTGAAGTTTGCTGAGAGGGTTTCCGGAGTTGAGTTAGGAGTTGCAAAAAGTTCAAAAGAGGGAAGAGATGTTAGAGAATTAATGGAACAGGTGATTAACTTTGTTAACTTAATTATGTTACATATATTTCATCTTATACTTCAAAGAATCTTATATACTTTTTTTTTTTTGACAAGAAGAATCTTATATACTCTTCACCACATTATTGATTTCTCATAAACATCTTTGATTTTAGATTATTTAAAATCTTGCAAGAAAAAACTTATGACACATTTATATTTAAGATCATGGTTTTACTTTTGGAAACTTTTTTATTAGGATTTTATTAGTTCTAAGTTTTCTTATATGTTGATTACTTAAAAAAAAAAATCATGTGAGATACTATGCAATATTGGCATAACTTTGAACCAACATTTCCGCGAATGTTTCAATATCTAATAGATGTTGATCAAGAAATTAACGTTTTTAATCAATGTTCGAATTTCGACTAAAAGATGTATTTTATTTATTGATATTTTTTTTTTGTCTGACATTATAGGTGGCTTCTCTCAAAGACACGATTTCGACAAAAGATGAGGAAATCGAGCGACTACAATTACTTAAGGATCTAAAATCTGATAAACTTGAAGATTAAGTGAAACTTCATAGAGTGGTGAATAGATATTGATGGTTTTTATTCACTAAATCATTAGACAATTAGATGAACATAAGTAGTATTTATATTATCACATTAAAAAGGGTATTCTTGGTTATGTCTCCAATAGTTGTAAAGTATTAGGCTCATTACAATTTCATTCTTTGAATTGTACATAATTTTACACATGTACAAAAATGCACATTCATATTTGTAAATAATATTTTTCTATCATTTATGTAACACTTATAGATTCTTTTTGTTTCAATAGAAGCATTAATTGAGGTATAAATTTGTAAATACATGCAAAGTAGTATTTAAGATTGTTGCAGCTAGTACTATCTTTGTTGACTTGCATCCAAGCAATTTACAGTGTCAATTTTCTTTTTTACTCAAAAATCTCGAGGCATTTCATTCATAATAATAGAACGAGTACAGTCCAGAATACTGGAAAACATAGTGAAGGCATAAGTACTACCATCTGTTTGGCTGAGAGAAAACTGCAGCAGGCAGGCCGCGCCTATGATGTTTCGTCAAATCTGCAAAATGTGAACGGTCTCAGTTCTGCAGTGTATGCCCCGACCGCTGCACAACCTGTTGGCTCGTCTCCTCCACTGTGTTCCATGATTTCTTATTCCTCGTTTTCCAAATGCTCCAAGACACAGCCGCAAAACTCCTCAACTGATCTGCAGTAAACCGAGCATTAATTCTGCTGAAAAATGTGTCATCTTGTCTCAGTGTTCGCGTTACAAACCACACAAGCCGATGAACAATCCACTCCGTTATTTCTCAAACGGGTCTAATGGGAAGGAAATTTCTCCCTAATTGCCACATAAAGTGTTTTATCAAATTTTCCTTCAATCTCCTCATATTCTAGGATTATCTTTACATCTTAACCAAAGAGTGTGACAAATGTTTATTAAGGACTCATCCCCAATTTTCCAATCTATAGGCTTCCTGCAACAATATTTGTGAAGAAAATGTTACGCCATACATAACTAGGATTGTGTTCGATACTTCTCGCATCCAAAAAATTGCCTCCAAAAAGTATTTACCTTTAAAAATATTAGTTAGACCTTTATAAAAATATCATTATGAAGTGGAAAACACTAAAACTCACACAGACAACTGCAAATTGTTGGATTCGAACTCGGATATACGAAGATGTTCAACTTAATGATACCACTTTACTTTTAAAAAGTAATTTTCAATGTTTTATATATAAACAATGGTTAAAATAATATATATTATTATTATGAAACTATATTTTTTTGGTGGAGTATTATGATACTATATTTTTGTACATTACTTGAATATAAATACTCCAAAATTCCTCCAAATTTGAGTCTCAGCAAGTAAAAAATGAATTAGAAATTGGACAAATATTTTTACAATTTAAACCAAAAAAATTACTAGTGCTTTATTGTAACTTTAAAAAATCTTTTAGTACATATTGATTTTTTTCACTATTATTCATTTTATATTTTCTTCATAATTATCTTATTATTTTTTCTTTTATACATGACATAACCTTCCATGCTTCTTTTTTTCTCCTTTCATCCTACATCACTAACATTGCATTGGGATATATACAAGACTATTTCCATATATCCTTTTCAATAAAAATGACAATGACATATTTCCTATGAAAAGAAAGTAGAATATTCAAATCCATTATTCCACAATGCAAATTTTCCTTTGGTATAGTCATTTTCATCATATTTTCTTGCCTTATATATGCCTATCACATAAGCAACCAAAAATACTTGTTGCAAATTGTTTTAGCCATTAGTAGCACCAACCAATCACTCACCTTATTCATGAAGGAGAAAGCCCCACGCAACTTCTTAAATTTTGATAAGCTACACCTTATAGTGTTTACAACGTGTATTACAAAGTATATTAGTACAAATGTGTTTTAATCCATCATAAATCATATGATATATATTGTATGGTCCAAATCAACTTTATTTTATTAATATTGATCTATTTTATTTTTTTTAATTTATTTTTATTAAGTAATTTGGTGGCTAGACTAGACTCGCACACTTAAAAAGTGTGCGGGTAATCTCCTATTGAAATTTAAGCTTTTGTACATCATTGTCCCTATAACTACCAACTAGAGTATATTTGAAAGATATTACTCATCAAATTTTATTTATCATCCATGTATAAAAGATTTTTTTTGTTTTACCACCAGTTTAATTTGGTTCGGAGGTCAATTCTGATATCAAGTGATTTCAATCTCATCCCGAACACAGTTGTGGGGGATCGAATCGTGATCCTCCCTATCAAGTTCAACGACAATCATCATTAAATCAACTAAATATATTTTTTGTCATATGAAATGATCTCATATTTTGATTTTAGCCATTATTGTAAAGTTTTTCTTTGATTTTCATTCTCCTTAAAATTTAAAATTACTAATTTTTGGAATTAACTTTTGATTTTGATCCCTATGGCTATAACATATATTAAGAATGATAAAGAAAAAATCTACATATATTAAAATTAATTTGGACTATAGTTATTGGTGTGTTATATCTATCAACCATCAACAACCAAACAAACACTTAAGACCACACTACATGTTTCCACCGCCTTAACCACTTTCCATTACAACAAAACAACAAACACACGTTTCTACATTGTTTTGTACAGTTGTTTATGCTTCTCTAACCCCACACAAACTTCTCTATCAACCTTTCCACATCTCAAATTAGCTATAATTCAATAACATCTTCTAATCACCCTTTCACACCATTCCACAAATAAACATCTATTTTTATAGAATTAAATTTAGATTATGGGAGCATGCCTTATTTGAGGTCAGGAATTACTACAATCTCAATAGATGTGGGTTGCTTGTAGTACAAGGTTCGCAGCCGCAAGCAAGCGATTTCAACCATTAATTTAAGATCGAGACATGACGCATTGAATATATAATAAAATCAATTTTAAATAATTTTGGCGGTTTATTTTATATTAAATTTACAGTTTTCGTGAAGATTTATAATAAAATTTACATATATCTTATCAATATATAAGAGAATTCTAAATTCTAAACTAAAGCTCTATAGAAGGTCTAATTATATGTGTCAACCAAAATTCATCAAATAAACACCCTTTCAAATCATCAAATAGTAAGAGATCTTAGTATCTAATCCAATATTCCAATGGATCAAAAAGGGCAACTTATTGATTAAATTATAGCATTATTGATTATTCATAAGCCCTCCAAATCTGACCATAGTATGCACTATGAAGCTTCCTAAGATTCTCCTCAAATAGTGGTATCAAATTTTTATTATTTCTTTACACATATATGACTACACGTTATTGGTTGTGACATGTAGTTGTACAAATAACCTATTCAAATCTTGTCTTTTGACTTCAGAATTATTAGAATAATATACAAGATCTCTTTGATATTATCAAATAGGTGACACATACAAAGATGGCATCCACAAAATATTATATTTTACAAGACATTGGAATAGTACAATGTATAATTGTATAAACAAGATCTTTCTTTGGTATTATCAAGTAGGTGACACTTACAAAGAAGGCACCCACAAAAAAAATATAAAAATATTTTACAAGTTTTCAAACATAAACCCTCACTTTCCTCCAAATTACAATTACAAAAAGAGGATATGCTGAGTTTTTCAAACACATCATCAAAGTTACAAACTCTCTCTTCATGATCCTAAAGAGAACAAGACTTTTTACTTATACCCTTTTCTTCATTCTAATAATAACATGTCTTCTTCTTATTCTTCAAAATAAAAATGCAAAAAAAAAAAAAAAACAATCTCACCATCTCAACTTTACATGACACCTTAACTCATGAACAATTTTTTAAAAGACCATTTTTATGTACATATATTTTACATAAAACATTAAAATTAAGATTAGTTTTTTCCTTTGAACCAAAAACCTTCACTTTCTCTAAGAACTCACTCTTTTGCTTTGTTCTTTGTTTGAAATGAAATTATGCAACAGCTGAAATGCTGCAGTTGCGCCTATCCCTATTGAGACAATCAAAACCTTCAATTCTAACTGCAGCTTGTTTGTGACCAAACTTCATTGGAGCACATCCTCTAGCTGAAGAAGAGGGTGAAGAGGGTGCAGCCATGGAAAATGGACTAAAATTTCCATGACCATTGCTTTTACCAAACTGCTCATCTTGGATCACAGGGTTTGAAGCCCTACTAGGTGGAGATCCACAAAAAAATGGTGGTGGTGATGATGCTAATTGGTCCCCAAATCTTTCACACTGCAAAAACAAA
This sequence comes from Trifolium dubium, assembly GCA_951804385.1. Lineage (NCBI taxonomy): Eukaryota > Viridiplantae > Streptophyta > Magnoliopsida > Fabales > Fabaceae > Trifolium > Trifolium dubium. Next base: position 26,113,023 of record OX638064.1, on the reverse strand, counting down.
AATTGAAACAAGTTATTGTTAGATACTTAGAGATTTATGTTTTATTTCAATCAATAATTAACAACAACAAGATCAAAGGTGTTAATGATTTGGAACTCTATCTGAAGTGAAGTCTGCTAATGATCGTTAGTGCATGTTTGGTATCACGGTGGGGTGTCAGAATCATGGTGACTTACTGTGATTCTTGTAGAAGCTACAAGTTGTAGCTTTTATAAAATCACGATGAGTCACCGTAATTCTGACACCGGCACCATGATACCAAACATTAGTCAAGATTCAAACTCGAGTTTTCAAACAAAAACGATGTCCTTTACTGAAACTCATTAAACTTTAGCCAAATCAAGTGGTTCAACAACAATCATGATTGTGAATCAATCATAACAAAAACTTGATATTTGATTTGAAACATATTTGAGGAATCACTTCTAATGAAACATATTTGAAACATATTTGATTTAAAACATATTTGAAACAAATACTAAAAGAAAAAATTAACATTTTTTCATGAAAAATTAGGATTTGAGATAGAAAATAACCTTGGGGAGAATGATATCAAGCAATTCTTCCCTAACACCTGAATCTTCAATCTCTGATTGGTAGCTGATTAAACAAATAAGAAAGTTAGAACTTTTACAAGCAAACAAAAATTATTGACAAAAAATTAACAACAAAATTGTCTAAATTATTAAATAAAAATTGGGAAAATACCTGACAAATTGTGGCTTAAAGGGTCTAATATGATTGTTGTTCATCACACCAAATCTTCTAGGTTTAGGGCAAACAACAGATTCCATCCTCATCTCTTCACAGCTTCTCATGGCATTCTTCTGCTGGTAACCACAGTGATTCATCTTGTCTCAAATTTTCACACCTGAAAACCAAAGATCTTAACAAAGAACACCTGCAAAAATCAATGAAAAATATTAAAAAAAATTACACTTTTTCATAATTGGTTTGGTTTATATAAATCTAAACAAAATTGAACCAAATCTAATCAAATCATGAACCAATATAACCAAAGAAAGAAACCAATTTGCTCAATATTTGATTTTTTTTTCTTTCCAATTAGCACTTGAAAACATTAAAAAGATTAGATTTTTTAGGCTTAAAATATTGAATATCTAAACAAAATTGAATCAAATAATGAAATCATGAAACAATTAAACAAAACAAAAAAAACCCAATTTGTTGAAAATTTGTTGAAAAAAAATGATTTTTAAGGCTTAAAAACAAAACCCTTTTCTTCAAAATTATATATAAGATGATGAAATCCAAAAGGGGTTAAAAATTTTAAAAAAATTTCACAGAGGAATAAACATAAACACCTTAAGCTCAATTTTCAAAACTCTTTAAAAACACAACCTTATCAAAAATTGTTGAAATTTTCTATATGAATAAGAGAAAGGTAGAGAGTTACCTGAGCTAAGCTGGCTCAGAGACTCCTCAGAGAGGAGAAGAGGAAGAAAAATGGAGCAAAGAAATTTTTGAGGGTTTCAAAGGAAGGATGAGATGGAGAGAGAGAGAGAAGAGAGTTCAGAGGGTATTCATAGGTGAGAAAAGTTGTATTAAAAAGCAAAAAAGAAATAACAATAAAATATTTTCCTTTTGAAAAAAGAGAAATTAAAGAATTAAATTTGGTCAAATTTGGTCCTCATAATTTACTTACCATACACAATTTATTCTCCATTAATAATAATTCTTTTGATATTTTTTTTATAAAAAGTAATTCACTTTTTAGATTTATCAAATAATTTTTATATTTGATTTATATATATTAGATATTACATAAATTTAAGAAATTTAAAATTTTTTGTATAGAAATAATTAAAAGGAGTATCATATTATATTTCTGTCAGATTATAAGTTGTTTCGATCATAATAAATAATAAATATAAATAATTTTTATATAGATGTCAAGAAAAAAGTAGTTTTTGTATAAAAAATTTATACGTTATTTTACAAAAAAAAAAAAATTAATGATATGGAAAAGACGTATTAAAGAATTAAATAAAAAGAATTCCGGGGTTTGAACTCCGATCTTCCCACTTCTCTACTTTAAAAGTGGAAATTCGTCGTTAGACTACTTGACAAAAAAAAGAATTAAATAAAAAGAAAAATGATATTTATTACATAAAAATAAATTGAAAGTAATGAATAGTTATTGCAAAAAAACGTTAATGTTGTGTTATTTTCTTTAATTGGGTACATATTAATGTTGTATTTATATTGTAAAACAACTTATAATATACAGTTAAAAAAAAACTTATAATATGAATTGCATGAAAGGATGTATTTAGATTTTAGAAGGCCTACTATTTTATAAGCTGAATTTGGATTCAGCTTGTTATAATGGACTATGTAATAAGTTGATTGTTTTTAGTTGTTAGAGTTAAGCTAAGTATAGTGGTTTAGTTCAATTTATAAAATGAAAACCCGTCAACCTAATTAAACTGCATAGTTTAGTAAAAAAATGATTCGTGCGATTTTGACTAAATGCGATTTTTTGCGGTTATCAGTTTGAATTGATTCGGTTTGCGATTTTACTTTTGGATTGGTTCGTATACGATCACCCCTACATAAAAATAATTTAATTACATATACCAAAAAACAACAATATTAAATTGGTGAGAAAAGAAATAAAAAAGAAAAAAGAAATAAGAATATAATATTTTCCTTATGAAAAAAGAAAAATTAAAGGATTAAATATGGTCAAATTTGGTCCTCATTACTTACCATACACAATTTATTCTACATTAATAAATAATGCTTTTGATATTTTTTATAAAAAGTAATTCACTTTTTAGATTTATCAAATAATTTATATATTAGATACTACATCAGATATTACATAAATTTAAAATAAACTATTTTGTATAAAAATAATTAAAAGAAATATTATATTTGTGTTAAATTATAAGTTGCTTTGATCATTTTATACAAATTAATGTAAATTATAAAGAAGAATTATTAATGATATGAGAAAGAAAGATTAAAGAATTAAATAAAAAGGAAATGCCCCATCCGTTCTTAAATTATTGTCGTTTAATTCGGAGGGTGTAGTTTAGCAGTTGGGGTTCATCCTCCTTTAACTAAGGGTCGAGAGTTCAATTCTCGCCTTGAGTATGAAACAACTTTAAATCTCTGAGCCAGTTATCCCACCCTTTGAGGTACCTCCAATCTAGTGAGGGGAATAGTTACTACGTTCGGCGGTAGATACTTGGTCTTGACAAAAAAAAAAACTATCGTTTGAGATACGTGTGCACTATTCATAATTTCATATAACTTACTTTGGCCATATATTTCTATCAATATATAATAGCAAATATTATCATACAAGATGTTATTCAATTAGTTTCGATAAATATTTTTGAATATATGTTTTTATATTTTTCTATAATACATAATTAAAGATATTAATCATCAAAAATATATATATTTATATGTATAAAATGATCAATTATGACAATTATTTAAGAACGGAGGGAGTACTATTTGTTGCAACAAAAGCAAATAGAGTTATTGCATAATTAATACTACTTATTTTAGCATAAAAAAATTACCCAAAAATCATTAATGTTTTATTCATATAGTTAAAGGAACTTTGTGTCAAAAAGAGTAAAATAACTTATAATATGAAAATAAAGTAGTTTGTCCGATAAATAAGTTCAAATAATAGCTATAAGGAATATTATTGTAGTGGTCGAGGTTTGAATACCGAATTTTCATATTTTTCTACATTTAAATGTGTGAGTCTAACTATTTGACCAAAAATATATAAAGTAGTTTATTACTCCCTCCGTCCCAAAACTATTGTTCTTTTAGCATTTTAGTTTTGTCCCAAAACTATTGTCCTTTTCGCAAACCAATGTAAAGTTAATGTTAGTTTATCAATTGTACCCTTACAAAAGTTAAAATATTAATTAAATATATTTTCTCTTTCTTAATAAAGTAAGGGTAAAATAGACTTAATTTATCAATCTTTATTATTTCTTAATCCATGTGCATAACTCTAAAAGGACAATAATTTTGGGACGGAGGGAGTACTTACTAATTGTAACAGGTGAAATATATAGTGTCTTTACTCTTTATAGTGTCTTCAGTTAAATTATAAGTATTTGTAAGTGATCTTTGAGTCTAAGGTTTTTGTGGGATTTCACTCCTTCACCCTAAAATTTTACATGAAAAATAATAATTTGTTCTTCTCATAAAAATGTTAAAAAAGACTTTTTGTTTAACTTTTTTTGGGTCAAGTTTAACTCTTTAATTAGTAGGAAAAATGGACTTAAGCAATTTAAAGTTCGGTCACAAAAGAAATAAAATATAATTAAAAAATATTTTACTTAAAAATTGAATTGAATTTCTTCAAAATAGTCTATTGTCTAAATTTAATGGCGTTCATTAAACAATTGAACTCAATATCTTAATTTACCAAAAATTAATTTAGTTTTATTGACAAACAAATTGTCAATGATTAAATCATATTTGATATCACGATGAATATATCAGAATCACGACGATTTATTATAATTTTATACAAAATCATTTTAGATCATCGTGATTCTAAAATATTTACCATAAATACTACTGGATATTTAGTGGAGAAATTAAGAATGAGAATATTTTATTATGCCATAAGGTGTAGAGATGATAATGTATGGCCGCAGTGATGGACCATTAGATTGATGATTATGACATTGGATTCTATGAAATGGAGAATGGTTGTTGTGGAGCAGATTTTGTTGATAAAAGCAGACAAAGAGATAAATGAGATCTGATTTTGATTTGATCTAATCTAGTAATCTAATCCACATGGATTGGGACATGTTTGGTTGTGTTTTCTCTTTTGGCCCTCCATCTTAGTTCATGCATCTCTGTATTGTCCTCTTCTTGTACGGTTAATTCATGACATGCATTTCTATTTTAATTAATTAAGCATGTGCTCTTTTCTAAACTTCTTTTTTTTTGCTAAAGATTAATGTGGCATTTCGTCTCGGTAAATATAGTCGAGATGATTTGTGCATGGTAGAAGTTGCCAAAAGGTTAAGTGATGGATACCGCACTCTTACCCAAAACCTTAAGGCATTGGGTTTATGAGTCTTTCTACTTATAAAGTGTTCAACCTCCACTTTTCTAAGCAATGTGAGACTTAACTCACACTTGCCACAACAATCTCCCCTTCAAGTGTGAGTCATTCAATTTTTTTATGCTCCCCCTCAAGCGCTTCTCCAACCGTAAACACTTGCACCGCCGTTGCCACTTGCACACGGAACCCGGCGCCTGACCACCTTTGTCAGGAAGACTTTCGACACAAGGAGTCAGATCTATAACCATCGGCTCTGATACCACTGTTGGGTCACGGAGGGGGCAGCCGGAGGATCATCCACATTGGGTCTAAGAACAACGATATAAGTGACGGTATCGCACTCTTACCCAAAACCTTAAGGCATTAGGTTTATGGGTCTTTCTACTTATAAAGTGTTCAACCTCCACTTTTCTAAGCAATGTGGGACTTAACTCACCCTTGCCACAACACAGATAACATGTACAAATTGATTAAATGGTGTATGATGCACAAGCACAAGTGATAAATAATACTATATCGAGTATGAGATTTATAAATCTATTATTAGATTGAAAATTTATATGATAAAAGATTATTCATATTAAATTTTAAAGAAATTGAAAATTTATTTTATATGTTATTAAGACTCAATGAAATTTGTACCAAAAAAAAAAAAAAAAACTCAATGAAATTAACAATTTGTGAAATTTTAATGAATACAATTAATCTAGATGAATTTCAATAACATATCAAATGATTTTAAATTTCTCTAAGATTTAACATGAATGATCTATATATAATATAAACTTTCAATCTAACAATAAATTTTATAAAATTCGTATTTGTTATAGTATAATTCACGACTTGTGCATAGTGCACTATTTAATCAACTTGTGTATGTTAGACATGCTCATATTTGACATGTAGAACATGAGTTTGAATTGTGTTATGACTCACCTATAAGTCTCACATCACTTGGAACTCGAAGTTAATGGTAGCTTATATACAACACGCCACACTCCTCAACTCACCGAGACACATTTTTTATAAAGAATAAAACCGTGACGGGTTAACCTTAAAACAGACAATCTCTCGGATATGTAGACTTGAAGTCGGGTTGGAATATATTCTCATTTATCCCCCGCGGATAAATTTAAGTTAAGTTCGGAATAAATTGTAATTCTTTTCTTTTTACTCCATCTTTACTAAAATATAAATGATTTTTACTCCATCTTTACTCCATATATTTATACTGAGAGAGAGAGAGAGAGAGAGAGAGAGAGAGAGAGAGAGAGAGAGAGAGAGAGATGTAATGAGTGTAAATTTTGAATTCACACATATCTTGACAAATTCAAATCTTTTTAATATGTTATATATCTTTGTCTACGACTATAGTAAATTGTATATAAATGATGTGTATTATGTTCGTGATGTGTCTGAGCGATGTTTAAATAATACGATCTATGGCATAGTGGGGGATTGGTCTAGTATATGGACTTGGAAAGGTCCAGACATAATCCAAACTTTTATGTGGTTGTCAACACATGATCGACTTTTAACCAACAATCGAAGGAGTACGTAGATGGAGAGCGGGGAGTTATACCGTTTGTCATAATTGTGGGATCGAGGGCGAACCAATAATTCATACAATGAGGGATTGCATCTATACAACCCAAGCATGTGTCAAGTTAGTAGCTTCTATTAATATTACTAATTTATCCTCTTTTACTTACATGATTTATTCTTCAAGAATTGTAGCAACGTGGAGAATAGAGTGAAAACAAAATGATGATAAACTATTTTCGTGGTTACATGTTGGCACTTGTGGAAGTGGAGAAACAAGACAATTTTTGACGAAGACTAGAAGGTCATAGTCTTATGATCCTCAAGATGACGAAAGATATTGATGGTTATGGGCATGACTATCCCTTTCAGAGGGATACGTACGAATGATGGACAATATATACATAGGCCGAAAATGTCCCAAGAAGGCTGGATCAAACTTAAATGTGATGAAACTTATAAGGAGACCATAGCCGTCCCTTATATTTTGGGGGTCTTGTTCGAATATTAAAAATAAGATCTTCATAAAAAAGTGATTTTTTCAAAAAAATAAATAAAAGATCCTATATTAAAATTATAAATAACATAAAAAATGATTATCATTGTGAATAATGTCAAAAAGAAACATATCCTAATAAGGATTAAATTAAAAGAATTATGCATAAAAAATGTAAAAATTAGGATTTAAACTTAGGACCTTACGCTAACAAACAATACAATGAAACCACTAGTCTATTAATGCACAACTGATATTTATGAACATTAAAAATATATAGCTATTATTATTATTATTATTATTTTTTGGTGAACTAGCTATTATTATTATTATTATTATTATTATTATTATTATTATAAAACTTTACTACTTTGAGGCCCTAAAATTTTACCGTTATCTTGAGACCTTGTTCGGCCGCCTACCCCCGTACATGTGTTGGGGCTGGCCCTGAGGGATACTATAGATCTTGCTGGGTGTGGCGGCCCATTGCGTAACTCAAATGGTGGCCGAATACATGGATATCTAAAGGTTGGAAGTTGCGACGCCTTACATGCTGAAATGTGGGACATTTACGATGACATGAAGTTTGTGCAAAGGCTAGGAGTCACTAATCTCATTGTGGAAAATGATGTTAAGTTGCTCATTGACATGGTTACAGGGGTTGTAATCTTAACCGGACAACATCCATTTTGATATGATGTAACAAATACCTCATGATTTGAAATTGACAGATCCCGTTCAAGCACACACGGCGTAAAAGAAATATAAGCGCCAATTCATTAGTTAATCTCAATATTATACAAAACTCTTTTGATAAAATGAAATTTGAGACTTCTCCTAGAAAACTTAAAAGTAGTTTCTCTAGCCTTAAGTGCTTGTTTGACCCAGCTTATTTTCTACTTTTCTATTTAGCTTAAACGAAATAAAGAAATATAAAATTGAATTTAGCCATATTTCTCTTTAAAAGTATTAGAGAAATAAAGTAAAGAAGTAAAAAATAAAAAGAAGTAGAGTCAAACACAATGTTTTCCTACTTTACTATTTTTAAGGAGAAGAAAAAAAGTAGAAAATAAGCTGGGCCAAACGAGCACTTAATTATAAGCAAAAATTACTTTTTAGATATATTGAATAACTAGTGTATTTAGTCTTTTTTTGGGTACATAGACGAGATGGCAAAACCACCAACAAACTCACACATACACAAGTGTAGTGACCGGAGTTCAAACCCAGATCATGGACGTCCGGACTAACAATTTCGACATTTTTTACCAGTTGAGCTAAGACTTCTGAATCTAGTCTTTATTAATACATTAAAGACTACATATTATTCAATATATTCAAAAAATAATTTTTACTTATAATTAAAATAATTAAGGGGGTATTCAATTAAGATTTCGAAGGATTTTAAACGACTTTTTTATGATAAAATAATCTGTGGTATTCAATCAAGACTTTTATAAAATTTAAGAAAATCTGTTGGTATTCAATCAAGACAATTAAGATTTTTTTTACAAGGCAACGAAATCTAGCGGTATTCGATTAAGATTTCTCAAGTCTTCTAAAATGTCTCTTGTTATTCAAAAATCTCAGGATTTTAATGGATTCTTTGATGGAAAGGATTTTGAGAGACTTTTAGTTAAAAATACAATGAAAACACTTTCTCAACAATTTCATGAGACTCTTGTTTATTTTTTTTTATTATTATATATCATCCTTCATCAACTATCATAATTTTTAACATCCTTATTAATTTTTATCGTCTTTTATTGTTATCTCCTTATTTGTTTTTCCTCTCTTCACTCTCTTCCTCCCTATCCCCCACCCCCCTCTCACTCTGTATCTTATGTTTTTCCATTTATTTTGTCTAAATGTCTATTGTTTTTATTTCTTGTGCTATATTATTATTATTATTATTATTATTATTATTATTATTATTATTATTAATACATGTTTTTTTTCTTATAAATTCCTATTGTTATTGTTTACTTTTATGTTTGGATTCATTGAATCCTTCAAAATCGTAAAAATTTGTAATATATTTTGAAATCTTAAAAATCTGAATTATAATCCTATCAAATCCCACAAAATCTTGTGTTAAAAATGTTGATTGTAAAAAGTCTTTTACAAAAAGTCTTTTAAAATCCCACAAAATCAATATAATCCCACAAAGTCTTTTAAAATCTTCAAGACTTTTTTCAATAAAATTGTCTTTCAAAATTTCAATCCAATACACCCCCTAATATTGAAGGGAGTATCTCTTTGATGACATTTTTGAAAATCTAAAATTTATAAAACAAAAAAAATATTTTAATATCTAAATATTTATTGAATTTGTTTAAAAATTAGTCAAAAAAAAAAAAAAAAATCCAACCTTGCTCGACAAGTACTAAAATACTACTACTAGTATTATTGTTTTTCGTGTTCACCATTTTTCTTTTCTGCTTTAACCTAACAAATCACAAACACCCATCGCTGCGATTCAATCACGCTTCCATTCAAGGTATCTTCTTCTTCTCTTCTCTTTTTTCTATTGTTCTTCATTCTCCTTCTATTCTCATTCTTCACTGCTTTTCTCTCCAGATTTACATTTACCCCCTTTTTTTTTTTTGGGATTTTTGGTAAACCCTAACTTAGTATAATACGCAATTTCATCTCTTTGACTTATGGGTTTGATTTGTGATTGAATGCGAGAATTTATTGTGTGATTAATCGTTTTTTTTTTTTTTTTTTTAATTCACTTAGGTTAGGTTTTGTGTGTTTTGTTGTGTTAGTGATTCAATCCTTTGATTTTCAACTGCAAAAGTTTAATTTTTAGATTAAGATTGTGTTTTATTACTTTTTCATGTTAAATTTGTATAGTTATTGAAGAAAGTTTAAAACTTTACTAGTGAAGCTGATAGAAATTGAGGTGTATGCAAGAGTAACACTTAGGGCTTGTTTGGGTTTAGCTTATTTGAGTTTTTTTTATTGGGATATGTTTTGTTAGAATGTTAGGGCTTCTCAGAATAGGCGTGTCCCGAACACTGACACGACACTGACACTTACGTTTATATTGAAATACATCATTTTCTCAAAAAAATTATCCGTGTCTGTGTCCGTGTTTCTTACCTTGACATGTCCTTAAGTTGTTTTCAGCTTATTTTCACAAGCTCTCTAAGATAGCTTATGAAAACAGCTTATAGTTTATACGAAAATAATTTAATTTAATTTATCTTTTGTTATAGAAGGGTTTATACTTTATACGTAGGCACTTATTATGCAAAATTAACAAGTACACTATAATTTTGCTTCCTAATCTGTTTTGTTTGTGTTTGAAGCACAAAATAGGTATTGATGCTTTTTGTGATAAGTTGCTGTTTTCTTTGAATGAATTGTGTCCGAGTTTATTTTTATGATATATTAGAGGCGAACTAGAGAGGCGACCTGCTTAGTGAAATTGATCTGGTTTTTAGACTCTTGACTACCCTTTGTGACAAGAAATTATGGAACCATGCTTATTGCATTCTTTATTTGTAGATATTTTGTTTAGGGTACTCATGAATTATATATAGTTATATGTGTCTGTGTAGTTATTAGTATGACTGAGGACCCTTCTTGTTTGTATTGTGCTAGAATAGTCCCTACCTAGGATTTTATGCACTGCGATTTCTCATCCCAAAACAATGGCTTTTGTAATCTAATCAGCTTTTAGTTTCTCTCTCAAACTCATTCTTTTTTGCAAGGGATTCAATTTACATTCGATCAATGATTTTATTCTGTTTTGCTTTTGTTGGGGTTATAGGGAACTTACTTTTGAAAAAAGCTGTTTTCCTTTTGTTGCATTTTTTTTTGCAGCAATGGTTATGTTCAATTGCCCAGTTTCATTGATATATAACCTGACTTGAATGACGTGAATGTTATGCTATGTTTGGATTGATAGAATGTGATGGAATTGATTAGTGTTCCATTGTTTGGATTATAAAGATAACAATGGAACGGAATGGAATAGGATGGAATGGATTCCATCACATTCCACCACTTTCCTTCAATTTTGTTCCCCTTCAAATTGAGAGGTAAGGGATGAATTAAAAAAATATTCAAACAATGGAATGGAAGATTTATTTCATTATGCACCAATTCCATTCCACTCCACTCTATTCCACTCCACTCCATTCCATTATATTCCATGGATCCAAACAGAGCCTTAGTCTTAGTTGTTATGTCACATTATTTGATAAGTATAAGGTGTTGTTATTCTGTTTGTTTTTTCATAGCTTGTCTTTGTTCCTATGATATGTTGTTCCAATGGGATTTGGCGCATCATTGAACTCTCATAATAATATTTGAATTTTAAGAATCAGTAAGCGATTCTGTAAAGAAGTGTAAGCTGCAAGTCGTCAAACTTTTTCTTTTTTAATTAGTGCGATTTGTGGTGACGATAGCAGCTCCTACAAAAAGTAGCACACCAGACAATTGTGTTGCCACAGAGCTCCACTTTGCATGGCGTTCCAGCGCTAAAGTGGCACAGTTGACAACATATAGCTTAACTGTATACATCATTGTTCGTTTTCTTTGCCCTAAGCTTTGATTTCTAATCCATAGGTACCTATACTTAACTGGATCCTTCATTGTTGTGATGGACTCTGTATCTGAATCCCAGAGAACTCTGTATGTTCTCTCTCTCTCTCTCTCTCTCTCTCTCTCTCTCCCCCTCTACCTCTATTCTTCTCTCTTCATTTATTAATGCTCTTGCAATTCGAGTTTAGGGTTTATAGTTTGTACTAGTAGTAATTTGATTTTAGTCTTAATTGTATATGTTGTTGATTGTTTTCTATGCCTAAATTTTAATTTCACTTCATTAGGTACCCATATGTAACCGGATCCTCCGTTGTTGCTATCAAATACAAAGATGGGATTCTTATGGCTGCTGATATGGGAGGTCTGATGCTAAACCTTATCAATTCATACTAATACTATAGCTTTCTGTCTGTTAAGTGTTAACTTCACCTTTTCAATTGCATTTTGTTTCTTGTATTTCATTAGAAAAAAAATTATATGTGCCTTCTTCTTATTCACTCTTTTTACTTTGTATATTCTAGTATTCTAGTTTGTAAAAACCTTTCCTACTACTGTGGTTAGACTTTGCTCCCTTCATTGTCAAATGTAGTATTTAATTGTGATTTTACCTTCAAGCCAATGTTCATTAAATCCAAATCTCCCACCCAAAAATTTCTTCATTACTGTTTTATTTTGTTAAAAAAATAAATTCTGTGCACGAATACATTTTGGTTTTTACCAAGGGTCAGTTTTTGTGCCTTTTCTTTTGATTTGTAAATGTGTCATCTCTGCAAAGTGCAAAGTTCATTTGAAGTGTTAATTATTTGTCTCACTTCATTGATGATTGATGTATAGAATGAACTAATTGTAGGTTCATATGGATCTACCCTGCGGTACAAGAGTGTTGAGCGTTTGAAGCCTATTGGAAAACACTCCCTTCTTGGTGCTAGTGGGGAAATAAGTGACTTTCAGGAGATTATGCGCTACCTTGATGAGCTTATGTGAGTAATTTCTTAAAATAAAATAATAAACATCGCTAACTATGCACTGATTGTTTCTGAGAGGAGTGCTAGTAACGCACTCTACCACACGCATCTGAACGTACTCTCTTCTCTTGATTAGAATTCACATGGGTCCCATGAAATTTATATGGGACCCACATACTTTTGTGGGAGCCATATGAATTTCAATCAATAGAAGAAAGTATGTACTGTGTGTCTTAGTTATAGAGAGTGTGTTCGTAGCATTATTCTTGTTTCAAATAAGTTAAGCACAAAAGGGTGTGATTAGTTAAATGGTCTGCATCAGCTTCATGTTACTTGTCTGGCTGATTTATCTACTTCATTTCAAACACCAAAAGACTCCATCTGCGTATTTACCCTTGAATTTAATATTACAAAACTTCAACATTCCCGTATAACCGTCGTTTTTGACTGTGCAGCCTTGTTGACAACATGTGGGATGATGGGAATTCCTTGGGGCCTAAGGAGGTGCTCAACTATTTAACTCGGGTGATGTATAATAGGCGCAACAAGTTCAATCCATTGTGGAACTCACTTGTTCTTGGTGGTGTTAAAAAGGGACAGAAATACCTTGGCACGGTATGCCTTATTTTGTTTTGTCATTCAGTCTAAAAGTTGAGGCACCTGTGTGATTTTGGTTTGTTGTATTTGTTTTTCTTATCCAGGTTAACATGATTGGCATTAATTACGAAGACAACCATGTGGCAACTGGGCTTGGAAATCATCTTGCCAGGCCAATTCTCCGTGATGAGTGGAACGAAAACTTGACATTTGAAGAAGGTGTCAAGTTACTTGAAAAATGCATGCGTGTGCTTTTGTACCGTGATAGGTCTGCTGTCAACAAGATTCAGGTTAGTCCCGTTTCATTTTCTTGCTGCACTGCTCTGCTCTGCTCTGCTATATTCTCTTCTCCCCCCTCCCCATTTACTACTTATCAAAGTATACTACTTATTTAACATAAAAATACTACAAGAAGATGTTAATAATGGGAAAAAGTGAAATCTTATTTGTTCTATATTCTGCTAGTGGTCCACCTTTGATCAGCTAGCATGCCCATAGATCAAGGACCAGGTGCTACATTTGGGAAAATATTTTTAAATCTCAAATATCCATATTTTTAAGATCATGCTCAAATTCGATAATTTGGATTATGAATGAAACTTGAAATGGACCTGTTTGTTTGAAATTGAATGGTGATTGTTATCTGTAGTCTACTAGTTTTTTGTAAATGTTGTCTTTGTTTAGAAAGCCACATTTGCTCTTCGGCTAGAAATTTTAACAATTACATTTTATACCTTAAGAATTACGTGGTTCAGGTAAAGCATTTGTATGGAAGTTCAATTGATAACATTTTTTCTCTGCAATGTTCTAACTCACATCACATGTTACCTAGATCTGTATGTGACATCATTATGGCTTTAATATCTACTTTTACCCAAAAGGTTCGACAAGCTAATAAGTTTCTTTACTGAAAATATACAAATTATACTCATGAGAAGCAACTTGTGAGTTTAAAGTAATGATGATGATGTTTCTTACCTCCCTTCCATAGTTATTATTAATTTTGGCTATATCAGATTAACATAGCTTGGCATAGAATCTCGACCACCTAGTAAGTAATGGTAGCAGTAGCTATAATGCTGTGATAGAACCACGAGACTAAATCTCAATATTGGGGCCTTGAAGCCTCTTCAACATGAATATTGTGAATTTTATATCTAATGCTGAGTGTTAAATTATATTTGTTGAATAAGTTTATATCTATTGCACTGCAATCTGCACCCTTAACTTAAGACTTTTCTTCCTTCGTCAGTTGTTAGATTCTTCTTAATATAATATGCAGCTAAACTGAATAGGTTATCTATTTTGCATTGTGATATTAACTGCATTTATAATGCTGAATTTACAGATATCTAAAATTACTGAAGAAGGTGCTACTGTTTACCCACCATTCTCTCTGAAAACATACTGGGAATTCTCGGCTTTCCAGAATCCAACAGCTGCTGCTGATGGTGGATGGTAGCTTGCTCATTGTGAATAAAATGAAACCGAATTTTATGAATTTCAACAGAATTATTCACCGTGTTGTATGGAGATATGAAATGAGCCAGCCTTCTGAAGTCTAATGAGACTTGATCTGATGTTTATTTCTTAAATTCTTAATGGTTGTTTGAATTGATTATCACAAGAATTTATATTTCAATTTTCAGCTTTATTTTAGTGACACAATCATTTGCATTTTTCGTGAACTATTTGCATTTAAGTCAATGGAGGTGCATATATTTGAAATTAGTCAATACTCTTGAGATTTGGTTCCTCTACAGTCTAAACTCTAAACCATGGGTGGAGTCTGACTTAAGATATAACGACTTAGTGACGGAAAATTAATGGGTTAAATACTTTTTAGCTCATGTAAAATGAGTGAATTTTGTTTTTGATTCCTAAGCAATCTTTTTCTTGTTTTTCATTCTTTCAAAATCTTAAAAAACTGGCTTTTGTCCTTATGAAATGAGTGGATTTTGGTTTTGGTGAAAAGTCTTATTTTTTTTTCTTTTTCATTCATATGAAATCATTGTTTATGGTTATGAATCAGTTTAGTCCATTTGTCAATCAAGTATGATATGAACTGAATCTTTATCAAGTTAAACTACATCACAATACATTTGTTTAGTTGAATTTTAAAATTAAAACTAAAATATTTTTATAAACACTATTTGGTGATTTTTTTACATTAAGAAATATGTGTTAAAACTAAAACATTGCCTAATTGGTGATTTTTTTACATTAAAACTAAAACATTTAGTCATGGTTTGGATTTAAATAAGAGAAGGAGTATGTGTGTGTGGCTTTGATTGAAGGGGTGAGTTGAGTCTAAGAGTTTCTGTGTTTGGATTTAGATTGAAGAAGGAAAAGAAGCAATTGAGATTGGGTGTTGTTGTGCAATTGTTTTTTCAGATTCTGCTTTTACCCACGGTTAAACCATGACTAAATGTTTTTCTGGAGATCTTTTCAATTGTTTAGGGTGCAATATTGGTACCGGAAAACATTGCCTATTGTTCCAGAAATTTTCCAAATGCATTCCGGTTTGTAACTTTGATTAAGTGTAAGGGTGAAGTGAAATCATAAATGGGGTAAAATGGAGATATTGAAATTTTAGTAGGGGTGAAGGGTTAAATGTAGGGGTGGAAGGGAAAATTTTCCTTTTGTGGATGTGTAGTAGACTAAGAAAATAAAGGATGAAGGCCCAATCCAACTCTAAGTTGGATCTAAGGTAAAATTTGAGACATTTTTTTGTTTTGGGCAAATCACTATTTTGTTATATGAAGATTGAAGTGTAATTCGCTGTCACATTAGTGAATGAACGTATTGAAAATATAAACACATTATAAATTTCTTTTGTTATTAGTCATTTTGATAAGCGAATTATTTCATGTGTTATTTTTTATAAGCGAAAAATTTCATGTGTGATTTTTATATAAAATAGAATCAAATGCGAGTGATATTTCTCTATTCAAACTCAGGATCCGTTTAGCTTGGACCCATTGAAAAATTGGTCTAAAATGGACCAATTTTTTTCCACCCTTAGATTTGACCATCCACCAATTCTTATCATAGTCCATATGTACCAAAATTAACTCATCTATTCTCTCTCATGCAAAAACTGTGTTTCTTGTTCGATTGCTTTCTCTCTCAAAGATGCTTTATTCCTACTAATCTCGTTGTCATAAAAACACATTTTGAAAGGCTGAAGCAAGTTCCCTTTTTTTTTACAATGACAAACTTTTTTTTTGAAGCAGCAAATTTAATATATTAATTATACTAGACTATCACAAGGAGTGCTTAGTCTAGGAAAAGAATTTAACAAAATTATTGAAATTGTTACAAAAAAGCAACAAGATGATACATTAACCTCCTCTCCCCCCAAACTTCAAAACCCAAATAAAAGTCTACCATTATCAAACATGTAAAACCAAAATAAAAAATAATAAAAGACACTTAAAATTAAGAAACAATCCGTGCAAACTTGAGTGTGTCACTTGCTTTGTGAGTAATGCATGCCCGACCTTGTGGGTGTGCCGGGTGAGCCACCGTGCAGGGCCTCAAAGAATTAAGGGTCTCTAAATATTTTTATGTCTATTAAAATTTTAATATATGTATAATAAAATAATGACGTTGTTATTGCTTAAAAATATTTTGTTTTTGCTAAAGAAATAGATTTAGTAGATTTTTAATTTGATAAGTAATTTTGTGATCTATTGTAAAAAAAGATGTAATGTAAACTAAAAATATTTTGTAGTCAAATACAATCATATGTTCATTTTTAAGCATAAAATTTTCTCAAAGAAAATTGATGTATTTGGTTAAAAAATTGGACTATATACATTAACTTTGGTTGACCAATTTTGCATTATATTTTGAGACGGCGAGAGTATTAATTAAGGTTACTATAAAATATGTTAAATTTAGTTGGCATGAGGACATTGCAATTTATAGGTGAAATTTTTAGCCACTAGACGATTTGACCAAAAGAAAAACAAAATGTTGGAAGAAATAAAGATGAGACCCTATTGATATATACTTAAACTTTTTAAAAAGTGTGCTTTAATTTGGTTTTCTAACATAGTTATTGACTATTTTGTCATAATTGTCTCTATAAAATGATTTGATTTATGTAAGTTAGAATATATTATGTTGTTATTGATTAGATTATAAATCTTTTTATTCTAATTAGAATTTTTTTATGTTATTTATAATTTAAATTAAAAATTACATTTTTTTATTAAAGGCCTCTTTTTAATTTTCGAACAAGGCCACTAAAAACACTGGGCCAGCTGTGGAGTAATGACTTAAATCCAAACACCATAGTCACTAATAACATCACACCTGTGACTAAAAAATTAAAGTGCATGTGTTTATTTTTCAATATTATTTCATCTAATTTAGTTTTTATTCGATTAATTAATTTAAGATTTCTAAAATCTTTGTAATAAGAGGTTTTTGTGTTGTATTAATTTTGAAATGCAATGAATTTTTGAAGAGTGAAGACATTGTTAGGCTACAAAAGAGTTTGAAAGAGAAAGGAAGAGAGAGAGCGCGTGCGTGAAGGACTCAAGGAGATAGCTAGATTTGGTGTTTTTAGACCCTAATGGTGAAATGATATAATCTAATGGTGGAAAAGATTGGTCCATCATAGACCAATTGTTTCATGAGTCCATTTTATACTGAACCTCAAACTCATCATCTTATCTAACTTTTTCAATCGTTTCCTACCATCCATTCCCCTTAACATTTATCATGAGTCAAATTTTTCTAAAAAAAAAAAATCATAAATGAGAAGACACACAAGTAAAAAAATATAACCTTTTTTAAGAAATAGACAATTGTCATTTTTTTTTGTACTTTCAACCAATCACAAAAGATATTGTGTGACTTTTAAATTTAAGGTAGTTATGATTAAAAATAAACTATTTTTTTTCTTCAATAATTTGATGATTATGATCAATTATTTAAGTACAAAAATTCACTTAGTCTATACAAATTAAAATTAATTTGTACTAAGCTTAATCCTTCAAAGTGCAAACTAAAATATTGAATGATAAATGGTGAGTAAAATATTTTGAAAGTGATTAAGAACTAGTATATGTAATTGTAATTGTAATTGGTAGCTTTACAACAAGTCCTAGCTAAGTGGTCCTTTTGAAGATTATGATATATTTATTTAATTTTCTCTTTCAACAAAAAACAATTGGTCCTTTCCTTATTAATTAAGTAAATAAACACACTAAACCTACCATTCCTTTATAGTATACTCTACTTTATTCAAAAGAGAGCAAAACTACTTTTATCAAACTCCATGTGCTTCACTCTTGCTCATTCTTCTTTTGATTCACCTCAAAAATCTTAAAGATAAACCCTAATCAAAAAAGCTAAAGCAAAACTAAAGCTAATATTGTCTCTACCTTGTACCTTGCTTTGTCTTTGGTCTTTCACTTTCAATATTCATCAATAACACATCATCTCTTCACCTTTACTCAATTTTCCATGAATTTCATACCCCAATATATTCCATATGCTACTTCATATATGTTTCACTTTGATTTGTAGGGT
The DNA here is from genome assembly GCA_951804385.1 of Trifolium dubium. Lineage (NCBI taxonomy): Eukaryota > Viridiplantae > Streptophyta > Magnoliopsida > Fabales > Fabaceae > Trifolium > Trifolium dubium. The sequence goes on along the minus strand of OX638064.1, from coordinate 26,094,236 downwards.
CCATCTAAATTTTCTTTAATTCCATATTTACAAAAAAGTATAAAGTATGTTATGGATATTCCTTTTTGTGCATTCATGCATATTCATAATCCACTCATCAAGAATTATTTATACAAATATAAATAATATTTTTTTTGTGGGTCAATGTGATGGGAAAAAAAGTGGTGTGGAATCTCTTTGTAGTTTCCCATCAATGACTCTTACTTTGCTATTTTTCTCTTCACACCAATGTAATTTATTTTCATTCATGTCACTCATTCTCAAAACCCTTGACACAATTTTTAAGTCTATTAATGCCATCAAAATCTCCATTTCTTCTTCCTCTTTCAATTTTCTCTTCCTCAAGCATTTGTGTGAACGACGAAGATCCTTAACTCTCATCTTCTTCTGCACACATTAATTAAGTATTGTTTAGTAAAAAAAAATTAAGTATTGTAAGTAAATAAATCTATTAAACATAGTTCCATTTTTGCTAATTCATGATTTTGGTCTATTTTTTAAATTATAAAAATATAGTATCCAAATTTTAAAATTTCCAACAAAATTTTCACTATCGAATTTTGACCTTATTTTTTTATTAAGAGTTAAAGTTGAATAATAAAACGAGACAAAAAGATGATGTGACAATGCATATGTGGATTAAATCTTATCTATATCATTAAAATCATATTTAAAAAAAAACACAATTAGTCAAAAAAAAAACTTGTATAACCTTAAAAATAATATTCCTAAAAATATGCATCTGTGCATCAACCTGCGATTTGTCAATTCATTATTCAACATGACACAAAAATAAAAATAAATGAAAAATCTAGTGCCAAGCGAAAATTTAAAAAAATAAAAAAATTAGAGCACTATATATATATTTCAAGATTTAGAAATAGAGGGATAAAAATTCTTGCATCAACAAAAATAGAGACCAAAATTACATTGAAACATTTTAAAATTCTATTTTAGAAGGCATCATACTCGAAATATATAAAAGTGTACACCAAAAAATGTGTTAGGACTTGGGAGCAACTAATGTAGTATAAAATATGAGATTAATGATGTGGAATGCACCAAAACAAAAGAGAAAATTGATATATAAAATTAGGAGCTTAGCTTAATTACCTTTTGATTAACTTTCTTCATAAGACGGATTAATGTTGGATCAACCAAGCCTCTTTGATTTCTCCTAAAGTAAGATGCAAGGATCTGACATGGTTTCTCTTTATCAGCCTTTAAGAAATTCATGAATGTTCTGATTCCATCTTCCATTATCACAAGAAATGAAGCTGATGATATTTTATTGTTAAACTGATCAATATTCTCCTTCTGATCATCATCTGAATCTTTAATTCATTAACACAAAAAATTAAAATACATATAGTCAGAGTTAATATCATATCAATTTTTTAATGAACAATATCACATATAAGTAACTTTTGAGATTAATACAAAAAATTAAAAAACAAATATATAGTCACAAGTCATTTCTATTAATGATTTTTTTTAAAGAGAATTAATGATAATTTTGTTTGAGAAAATTTAATTAACGATAATTTTTTTAAAAATCTATTCTGTACAACTTATGATAAATTAAGTAATAAAATAATTAAAACTATACAAAAATCTAAACCGATAAAGAAGACCAAATCATAGTACTATTTTAATTAAAAATTTGAGAAATAAAGGAAATTATTACTATTAATAGCAGTGTTATCTGTTTTATATGGTTTAAAACTCCGTCTATCAGAATTTATAAAATCAACTTCTTACCACTGAGCTGACACATAGTATATAGTATGCTAAATATAAAAAATCACTTTTATATATTAAAAGTAAAATAATAACTCATATGCAAACATATGTTTTTTATTCAGCATTTTAATTTGAATCCAATTTTTTATCAAATAAAAATAATTTCAAACTAATTTTTACAAATAATTTTTTAATAGAAGTGTGGTAGTAGTTTTTTATGCATATGAAAGTAATTGTACCTCTATATTCAGGGACTAGAAGCAATTTTGGTGCCATATGTCTCATTCTAGCATATACCTCAGGCCTTCTACCATACTCATAAGGTTCATTCTCTACATATCTTTGCAACAAAACTTGAAATTGTTGAAATTGTTGTGCAATTGTTGCTGGACAACCAACATCAACATTTGAAGCTCTTTTGCTTTGAAAATTCTTGTAGTTCCAATTAAGTGCTTCCCATGTTAAGCAAATTTGTGCAACATATGCACCCTCCAATTCATGATATGGATTGTTACTTATATCTTCTGGCTTTTTGTTCATACTTGAAAATTTGTACACAATTCTCTCTGAAATTGACCTTGGAGATACTTTAATTGACCTCAAAGATTCTGAAATTAATTCAAAATGTTATGTTACTAATAAAATGTGTAACAAAATTAATCCTTAAAAATAAAAGTAATTTTTGAATTTAACTACTATCTATTATATAAGTCTAATTATATTTTATCATCGTATCGAAATACACATTTATTTTGGGACATAATTTTATAATATGGTGACCAATTGTTTTAAATTTTATCATGTCAGCTTCTAGACATGAACTAATCCAATAGTCGAGATATACAACACTCGCAACTATTAGATTAATTTAACAATCGAGATTTGATTGGAGGAGTCAGAGGAGATTCAAATTGGTGACAAGTTGAACTTTCGACACATATTGCCTCTCTAGTTTCTCCGGCCAAAGCTCAGCCGTTGAATTAATCTAACTAATAGTATTATATTTTGACTGCTGAGATTTGACCGGAGATTGAGGTTGCGAGATTGGGCGCCTATTAATTTTACAAAGAAACACTAGAAAATTAAAAAGGTGTATACATGACATGTTACCTGTTTCATGAAGTTTTTGTGCACTAATCCTTTCTAGGAATGACATTTCTTCATCATATTTTTGAAAAACAGTATAAGATTCCCACTTAAGACAACTTCCTCTTGAAGAAGAAAAAGGGTCATCAGTTCCAGAATCTCTACAAAAAATTGAGCTTCTCCAATCAGAAGAGCTTTTAGATGTTGAACCAACAGTAGTTGTATCACCATATATCTCTTCATCATCTTTTTCTTCAATAATAAATTTCTTATTTGGCTCTAATTGTGTAGGACCAATAGCAAAATATCTCTCATCTCTTGTAATTTTTTCTTCATCCACTTTCTTATTTTTGATGATTTCAATATCAACATGTTTTTCTGCATAAAAAAATATAACACTATTTAGGTATCTATGAAACACCGACACAAACACAGACATCAGACAATTTTTTTTTTCAAATAAAGAAGTAGAAGGAGGTGAAGCACGGTCACAAACATGAATACTAGAGACAATACTGACATTGACACTGATAATAATTTGAAAAATATGAATTAAATGAATCTAATCATTGATAAGAGTTTAGCCTTTTGTAACTTCAAGTGCCGAGTTTAATCAGATGTTTTAGTGTCGGTGTCATGTCTGGTATCCGTAAGTGCTGAAGAGCTTACTATAAGATATACGAACTATAAGTGATGCATGTGAATTTAATGTAACAAACTATATAGCTATGATGCAAAATTAATTAATACCATCATAATTTTTGTCACTATCTACTAAGTCTTCATCACTTTTGTATAGATTAATTGTGATAGGAGAAGTGGTCCTGTTTTCAACTGGAACAGAATCAAGAACAGAATCAGGAACAGAATCAGCATCTTCTTCTTCTGTTTGAAATTCTGTTTCATTTGTTTCTGTCTCAAAATCTGAAACAATTGGTGACTTATGATGAACATATAAACTTTCTGTTGAAATTTTTTCTTCTTCTGAATACTCTTCAATCAAGCTATCTTGTGGTGTTATAAACTCTTCTTCTTCTTCGTGTTCTTCTTCTTCGTCTTCAAAGGATGAAGAATAATGATTTCTTTGAGACATGTTATGCAAAAAAACAAGAGATTCTCCACCACAAATTATATCAGCTACTAAATGATCTTTCTCAATAGATTCTTCATAATCATAACAATAACTTTTTTGAATTTCGATATCTTCTTCTTCTTGTTCGTCATCTTCTTCGTAGTCATACTCGGATGAAACATATTCATATTGTTGATCCCTATAAAAAAACAAAGATAGAAACTTAATTCTAAGTATAATTATGTTGGTAGCAAAATGATAGTTAAGTATGAGAAAATAAATTAATTAGAGAAGTGTAGTAATACTAATAGTAATAATAATTAACCTTTGGAATAAAGAGTAGCTACCAATGAAGTTTAGGAATTTAATAAGCAAAGTGAAAGAAGAGAAGAGGAAGAGGAAGAGAAGTTGGAAAAAGGTTGATGAATTGTAGAAGAGTCTAATAAGAGCTTCTTCTTTAGAACATGGCATTTTTCTTTCTAGTTTTTTTTAGATTCAAATTGAAACACCAAAGTACTTCATCCACTACGCAAAGCAACTCCTACAAAAGAAAAGTGGAATTGGTTTGCTTTCATAATATATATTAGCATAATACATCTTTTTTCTTTATGAGTCAACATTTACATAGTACAAAAAATTAGTGAAAGTTTCATATATATATATATATATCCTCCTTATTGTTATTTTTCATGTTTTACCCTCATCATATCCCAATTATTATGTATGGTGTTAGCAAAAGGGCAAAAATGTCATTATGTTATAGAAATCTATAAGGTGGGGGATTTCACAATTGTGTGCTCCTCATTTACAATAACATCTATCGACCTTCTATTACAAATGTTCATAGGAGTATATATATTTGTATGGAAAATACTTGGTTATAATTATTTGGTCACAATACTTAATACTTGGAAACATGGCCGGCCCAAAGGTAAAACAACTTAAGCAACGGTTTTAGACTCTCGAAAAATAAATAAAAAATTACAAGTGAAAAAGGCTTCTCATAAGTTATACTCACGTTAAAAAAAGGCCTCAACGAAAAAATAAATGCAACTTAAGGAATTCTTTATAAAAATGAAATAATAATTTTGCAACTTCTCAAAAAATGTTAAATAAAATTTGCTTTAGACTTCGTAAAAAAATCTTTCATTTTATAGTTCGCTTTATGTCTCATTTAGCATTGGGCCTGCCCCGTTTGGATACATATATATCAAAGTATATATCATATAGTAATTATGTAAAAATACACATTATATAACTATTTTCAATTGTTATGTTTTTGTAAATATGCGAGTGTAAAATGTAATGTCTAAATAGTTTTTTTTTTTTTTTTTTTTACGAAATGTAATGTCTAAATAGTTGTCACTACTTAAGTCTTACTTTGTATTGCATGATTTTAGTAAAATAATTAACAAATCTCCCCCAACTGTATCATACCAATTGTTCTAGACCATAGTTTTCTTTTCATGTAGAAAAACAAGAAAATAACAGAGTAATTTTTACATTTTTTTCATCAAAATCTTCCATATATTGTATTTTAGCATGTAACACAAAATCATGGTCCACAACATGATCCTTTTATTTTAAATGATGTACTAAATTAAAAGCAAAAGAAAAACACCAAAACCAAACCACACGCATAGGTTGACAGATTACAGATATATAAACTTACTTTATAAAAAGAGTGATGTTGATTATCAAAAAAAAAAGTTGCATACACATGATATATAATTTTTAATGAATCATATGATTGATGTGTATTGAGCATGCATGTATAATCTCTCAAGAATGAAATCTAATAAAAACTTAACAATAGTTTCTCTAATCTATTTTTTTAAATTCCCATTGACCCAAGTTATTTGTTACGGAGGGAATTTTTTTTTTATGGTTTCAAATAGTCTAGTAACGAAATTCACACATATAAGTTATACTTACCGACCATGCAACATGAATAAAGGGCAATTTAATCAGTGATTTTTTTATTGGACCACATAAATTAGACATAATATGCATTATTTAATCAAGACTAAAGATTCATTTTAATTCCTCACAATTTTCTTGTGGATAAACTCAGACTTTGACAAAAATGAAATTAGTTTATAACATTTTCATACTAAAAACAAATTTTATACTATTACAATAAGTCGGTAACTAAATTGAGTCCTTTTTAATAATTTTTGCTTATATTTCATTCAAAGGTATTAGGATAAAAGGAATGTATTAAAAGGTTTTGTCTACCTAATTAAAAAATACTAAAGTCTTTGCTTGTGGCCTAAAACAGGGAAGAGTTGTTTTTATGTGTTTAATGGAGTCTTGAGTGTATCCATTATATATTAGAAGAAATAAAAAAGGCTTATAAAAAGATGTCATATGTGAATGCTTTTTAGACTTATAAAAAGATGTCATATGTAAAACAACTCATTTATTAATTAGTTTATTGAATAACTCATATTTTTTTTGTTGGTGGCTAGAATTTCATTCATAAAAGTGAATAAGTGGACATATCAGAGTTCGAAATCCCGATTCCTGCACATTACGTACAATTGTCCAACTAACTGAGTTAAATTCACGGGACCATTGAATAACTGATATATTTAATTTATAGAGTTAAATATATTTTTAGTCCCTATAAATATATCAAATTTTAGTTTATATTATGTATTATATGTATCCGTTATATATTCAATAAATTTAAAAATAAATTATTTTTTATAAAAAATATCAGAGAAAAATTATATTATGAATTATTTTCCTTTATAAGAATTATTTTCCTTTATCAAGCTAAGCCTCAAATGAAAAGAAGTAGGGTCGTCACTTGTGTATTTATTTTGACCACACCCTTGTGTATTTGAATATAACTCATCTTTTGTATCAAATCGACTTGAAAAGTGAAAAATATTTTCCACTTACTTATAAACACATTCTTATATTATATTTTATCTAATGGATGCTCTCTGGTGGCGGATCCGGGATTTAAATTTAGATGAAAACGTTGAACCTCTAGGATTTATTACGATGACATATAAAGTGATTTAATTTAATCCTTAAACACATCTACTTAAATAACTTAAATATCTTATCATTTGATCAATTCATTGTTAGTTTTATATATATATATATATATATATATATATATATATATATATATACACACACACACACAACAGAAGATACACACACAACAGAAGATTAATTTTAATATACACATATAAACAAATGATATAACCAAAATAAAAAATAAAAGGAACCGCCGGATTCAGATTGTGAGTATTCCCTCACCGGATTCAGATTTTCAGATTGTGAGTATTCCCTCACCGGATTTTATGAGTATTCCCTCACCGGATTCATTCAGATTTTCAAATTATGAGTATTCCCTCACCGGATTCAAATTTTCAGATTCAGACAAATTCAAATTGTGAGTACTATCTTGATCGACTCACCAAACAGAACTAAATGTAATCAAACATAACAAAACAAATCAGATCAAAGCAAACACACACCGAAAATTAACATCCAATTCCAATACAATTCTTTTCTCCCAAAAGTGGTGTACGAAGCAAAGCAACAAATTCCCTCAATTAAACCAAAACAAATTCAGCCGAGAAATTCCACCAAATAAATCACACGAACACCAATCAAATGCAAATTCAATTGCAAAACTTCAACAAGCTCGAGTATCCAATACGTACTAAAATGAACCTATACCAAATTCAACTAAAGACTTAAAAACTTTGTATCAGCATGCAACGAAACCCAAGATTGGACAACTAACCGTAAGCAAAGAGGAAATTCAACAATCAAATTATATACTTGCTAGGTACTTTTCATAAACCAACAATCAAAGAAGAAATTTACATAATCAATGAAAATCAAATTAATTAGACAACTAACCATAATTCAAAAATCCATAACTCAGATTTACGATTTCGTTCCCAAATATTTGAGAACTTGACGGCGGAAGCAAAGAGGTGTTTCAAGGCGGATCAAACCATGCTCTAGATACCATGTTAAGAATACTGAGACAAAACAGGGGAGAATAACAAAGACAAACGTGCTAGGGTTTCATAGAATACCAATAGCTTATATAATGGGACGGAGGGAGTATATAATAACCTAATGGACTAGACTAATAAACTTAATAGACCTAATATCATAAGCCCAATACTTTATTATCTAACAAAAATGACATTAGTCTCTTTCTCATTTCTTCTATACATCTTCTCCCCCCATTCTTAAAGCATGTTTCAAAAAGCACTAAAAACATTTAAAGAGGTTACCATGTATAGTACCATGGACGCTTAAGGTGCATACACCTTCCTTAGACGTAACTAACCCCTGTACCTAGAATCCCTCACAAAAGATTTTCGATACTTTCCCCTCCCTTGAAAATGAAAGATCAATTGTAGTGGTGGATGTCTCAAAATTCCCGCAACACCATCCATTCCATATTATAAGAGAATATATGGTAATAGTGAATGTTAAATTTATACTTACGCATAATAGTCATGTATGAACCATTAATTTGAAGCAACTTCAAAATTATTCATTGAGTAAACATTACCCTTCAAAAAGTTCAAAAACAAAATAATTTACTAACGTTGTAACAATATAAATCCTTGGCGTCGGCAAGATCCAACTTAAAATGATTAGTACGGACTTTAACTTTTTTTCCACATTGACCTAAAACAGGTCGGGCAGGTAATGGATCTTTAGTGCTAAGCTTCTCGGTAAACTCATCAATCAGCGCTTGAACACAAACCTTATTCGAACCCGGAGATCGGGTAAGAGTAACATTCTTTCGTAGAAGCTTCTTAACATGTGCCGGAGCAGTTGACGGAGAAGGTGCAGTTGGCTCCATGTACATTGAATCTGACATTTTGTATCTTCCTATTACTTTTCAGGTCATGGACGTCTTCAATAAAATATCTAAACTCTTGCCCTACATATCAGGCCCCCCTTGATTCATTATTTGGTTGGTCAAGCTAGGTTTTTATTCGAATCATCGTTTCTGTAGTGTGATAATGTGATTTTCTTCTCTACTTGTGGGAGTTCCCAGACTTAGCTAATTTGTTCTCCAGTTTTACGGTACTTGAATAATCGTGAATAATGTGATAGTGTGTTAATGTGATTTTTTTTCTCTAGTGTGATAATGTGATTTTCATCTCTACATGAGTTTGAGCTACCATGTCACATGTGATTAAAAATAATCGTGAATTATTCGTGGTCTTGGTATTTTGTTGATTTTAACGTTGCATCGTTAGTTGGTAAAAGCAACTCCAAACAACAATTGTTATATGTTGCAGAAGTCGATTAATTGTACGACAAAAAGTCTCTTCCTGATTTCTTTTACCAACTAGTAGGATATTCGTGCGGTCGCGCGTGGCTACAGTTACGTGTTTATATTTGTAAATTAAGTTTTTTTTTTTAAAATTATTCAATTTGTAAATAATAAATTATTTCTAGAAAATATATGATATATAGACAAATTCTTTATTTACATGGAATTTCTTATTTAAATAAACAATTATGAAATGATTTGTTTTGATTTATTTGAAATTTAGATGTTGTTATTAAATGGTATTGTCCTAAACAATAAAATTTGAGATCGTTTTATTTGAGATCAGCAACAACTTGTTTCCACTATGATTTTTTTTATCAATTTTCTTGTGTACAATAGCTAATCAAAATTTTTATCAACAACTTGTTTTCTATTTATAGTAATTAATTTAAATTTTTATCAACATCATTTTGTTTCCCATATTAATAACTTTTTTTTCTTCCAGTTTTCCCGTGTACGATAGTTAACTAAATATTTTCATCAACAACAACTATTTTTCTTATGTACTAGTTAACTTAAACTTTTTATCAACAACAACAACTTTTTCTCCGTATTATTTAATAATTTTACAGCTTCCCCGTGTAACATATAGTTAACTTAAATTTAAATTTTCCATCAACAACAATTTATTCTTCATGTATAATATTTGATCAAATCATTTTATCAGCAACAACTTGTTCCCCATAGTTTTTTTATTAGCTTTCCCGTGTACAATAATTAATCAAAAAAATTTATAATAAATTTGTTGCCCGTATTACTTATTTTATATATAGTAGTTAATTTAATTTTTTTTATCAACAATTTGTTCCTCCGTATTGCATCATTGAGCTACATCATTTCTATTACTACTTCATTAGCAATAACTTGTTCATTGTATTATTTGATTTATTTTTTCACTAACTTAATTGTTTAATATTATTTAAAGTTAGTCATGTGACTTCCATCATCAATTTTAAATTTATACTTACGCATAATAGTCATGTATGAACTATTAATTTGAAGCAACTTCAAAATTATTCATTGAGTAAACATTATCCTTCAAAATTATTCATTGAGTAAACATTAACAATGTTTTTATGTTTAGGGAAAATTTTCAAATCAACAAAAACAAAAAAGTACAAAAATAATTTATGAACATGTCAAAAATAAAACTAGATTACATTGTTACATACTAGCATGATAGTTTCAAGTCAACATAAAAACAAACAAAAATAAAAACTCTAAATGCTTCAAATCTGAGTTCAAAAAGTTCAGAAACGAAATAATTTACTAACGTTGTAACAATATAGATCATTGGCGTCGGCAAGATCCAACTTTAAATGATTAGTACGGACTTTAGCTTTTTTTCCACATTGACCTAAACCAAGTTGGGCAGGTAATGGATCTTTAGTGCTAAGCTTCTCGGTAAACTCATCAATCAGCGCTTGAACACAAACTGTATTCGAACCCGGAGATCGGGTAAGAGTAACATTCTTCTGTAGAAGCTTCTTAACATGTGCCGGAGTAGTTGACGGAGAACGTGCATTCACCGATGATGATGACGAAGGAACGGTATGTCCACCGCGAGAGGAAACCGGAGATCGAATAAGATTCTATCGAAGCTTCGTAGCATATGTGGGAATTTCCAAAATATATTGGAAATGTTGCAATGGTTAGTTTGAGTTTCTAATTAACTTTGCTGAAAACCTTTTAAGGTTTGTGTCTCTTCACCAATTGACATAAGTTTATCTATAAATAAAGACACTTTAGAGGCAGAAACTAGAGAGAACAATGTCATACTTGTATGAATAAATTCTGTCTATAATATTTAAATCACTTCTTCTTTTCTCTAGTGCACGAGAGGAATTGAAGAAACTTTATTCTGTAAACTATCATTGACGATACGCTTGATATGAGTGTGTAATTCATATCAAGGATTCCAATAGTATCCTGATGGTGATTCATCGGTTATCCCATTTGCATCCGGTTTGCATAAACTGGTGGGGGCGAATCGAACCTAAAAGTTAGTGTTTCTACACACTTTGGAATATATGTGCAGTCATCTTCATCTTCATGTTCAAGAATTTGCAGCAGACCCCCAAAAATTGTTCCAACAATCTTTAGGTTCGATTCACGATTTTCTTGACGCTGCAAATTTTTAAGATGATTATGCATTCTGCAAAGTGAGAGACATAATGGCTTCAAGAGATAAGTATCATTACCCCTTCTTATTTTATATGTTTGATTTATAGTAGAGACTATGAAGTGTTTCTATATATTCATATTATTATTGGAAATTATGAATTCACGGGATGTTATATGCATATGATTTAAGAATGAAAATTTATCAGTAATGTGTAAACACTTGTTTGAAAATCGTAGTTCTTTGTTAAAGTTGTGTTGAAAGTACAATGCTTTTATAGCACGATTCTATGTTACAAGTCTATATTATGTGGAAAACTTGGTTTGTTCAATTGTGTGTTAATTTATAGGAAATAAAAGGGCATGCATAGATGTTTATGTTGTTTTATACGATACTCCTCTGTTTCTTAATGACATGTGTCAATATTGTTCATATACACATGTATATTGAATTGTCATTATTCATTCATATCACATATACGGTTCTATTCTTGTATAATCTCTTAAATAATTTGGTAAGTTGTTCAACTTATATTCAATGCATTGAAACAAAATAATACGGAGGAAATATATAGTATATTATGAAGACATATATACACGAACTGTGATGAACAGAAATATTATTCATATAAATTTATTTTTAACGGTTTTTTTTATGAAGTATAATGTTTCTCAAATGCAAAACATGGACACTGATTGTGGAAATATTTTGGAGTTGAAATGATGTGTCGTTTGGTGAAGAATTGCATTGGTTCGTGATAGAGTATGACTGAATCATTTCATGTTGATATTAACAAGTAATCTTTAGGAGAAATAAACACACATGCATGTTTGTGACTATGGTTAAAGGTACATAATTAATTTGTTTTGATATGTGATATGTATGATATAAAAGGTAGGGTATATGATTGTCATAAGTATGAAATGCATATTTTAGTATTATGATTTGTGCAAGAAGTTTTAAATTTAGAATTGATGATCTCATATTATATGTGGATGATAATATGAAAGTTATTGTTGATTTCTTGCAATTTAAAATTTTAGTATTATGGTTTGTATTTTAAAATTATTGTTAGTTGGTAAATATTCTTGGAGGAAGTTAGGTTATAAAAAATGTTTATGATTTTGAATCATTGTTTATTTTTCTATTGTGTTAATTATTTGAATTTACTATAGGACATAAATATACATGAAATTTGATTGTGAGATTTAGAATTTATGATATGTATTAGTTATGTGACAACTAATATGAAAAGGTTTCTATTAATAAGTTCTAAAGTATTGTTTTTAAGTTCATGTGGAATGTGTGTGTGACCCATATTCTGAATTAAAGTTTGGTCACGAGAGATCTTTATGATCATGTTCAACGGTGTTATACATATTTAATAAAATGAGTGTATGGTGTCTTGGATACATTCAAGTGAAAGTAGAACTTCATATTGAAATGGTTATTAAATATGTAATAACAAAGGAAGAATGACATAAAGTTTGGACATATGACACAATAGAATCAAATGACAAAAGTGTCATGATTTTATGATAGTTGGTTTAAACTATCAAGAATATATAAGAAATATTCAAAGTTTATAAAAAGCATAGTTACGTGGTTTATTGAATATTCAAAGTTTTAAAGTTGAAAAATCTTGCAATTCTTTGACAAAAGGATTGACAAGGATATGGTGTTTTCGGATATGATGGTTAAGTCATTGAAGACATCATTAGGGATGTGTAACAAGCCCATATTTAATTGATCATCAATGATGAAAACTCAACTCACACTTGAGTAACATCAAATCTTGAGTTCAATGATGAAAGTACACTATTAGACTGATTGAAGTACCTGACAATAATAAATACATCCCAATGGGTAAAAGTACTTAGACCATAAGAATAAAGTGCTAGGATGAGATTTTTCTCTTAATAAACATATAACATATGTTTGCTTGAATGCATAATTATGGGTGCATTTATGATATAGTCTACCTATATGAGAATGAAGCGGGGCCGCTTCATTGAGTTCAAGGGCTTGGCTCTTAAATTCTCATGAAAAGGATACGAGACACATGACCTTAAAATGTGTCATATTTATAATTCGATCAATGGTACCGAGATTTCATGTGTGAGTTATGTACACTTGTTCTAATGGATAATTGGTCCAAACATTGACTACCAATCTATTCGGGGATGAGCGAAAACTTAACTCACTAGGTAATTGTTCAAATCGTAAGATACCTTTATTGAAACCATGAGATTTCCGGAATAATGGATTTAGATAAATTTTGAAAATGGTGGGGGATTGTGGGAGAATTTCCAAAATATATTGGAAAGGTTGCAATGGTTAGTTTGAGGTTCTAATTAACATTGCTGAAAACCTTTTAAGGTTTGTGTCTCTTCACCAATTGGCATAAGTTTCTCTATAATTAGAGACACTTTAGAGGCAGAAACTAGAGAGAACAATGTCATACTTGTATGAATAAATTCTGTCTATAATATTTAAATCACTTCTTCTTTTCTCTAGTGCACGAGAGAAATTGAAGAAACTTTATTCTATAAACTATCATTGACGATACGCTTGATATGAGTGTGCAATTCATATCAAGGATTCCAATAGTATCCTGATGGTGATTCACCGGTTATCCCATTTGCATGCGGTTTGCATAAACTGGTGGGGGCGAATCGAACCTAAAGGTTAATGTTCCTACACGCTTTGAAATTTATGTGCAGTCATCTTCATCTTCATGATCAAGAATTTGTTGCAGACCCCTAGAAATTGTTCCAACAGCGTATGTCGGAGCAGTTGACGGAGAAAGTGTGTTCACCGATGATGTTGACGACAGAACGGTTGAAATCGGAGATGGAGTAAGAGTAAGATTTTGTAGAAGCTCAGTAGTAAGGACATCATTCGTAACATCTATTCTGGCGGCATCATTGACATCACTTAGTTCAGATTGTTCGTTACGGCGGTTTTCAGACGGAGAAGGTGCGTTCACCGATGATGATGATGACAAAACGGTCAAAACGGTTGTTCCGGTGGAAGCATTGACAGCATTTAGTTCAAATGATTCATTACGGCGGTTTTTAGATGGAGAAGGTGCGTTCACCGATGATGACGACGGAACGGTTGTTCCGGCTGAAGCATTCACATCATTTGGTTCTGATGATTCGTTACGGCGGTTTTAGCTCGGTATGCTTTGGGGCGACGAGACATTGGGAGAGCAGAGTTTTGAGTGAGTGTGAGAAAAGGATTGTTTAAGGGTTTAGGACAGTGTGAGAAACTGTTTTGTGGGAGAAGAAGTTAACGTAGTGGTGGAGTGGAGAAATGGGAGAAAACGGAAAATAAAAACATTTCAAAAATTCAAATGTGTTTTTTAAAGTAAGTAATTAAATAAATACCGCGTAGTCTTGTGTTTTTTTAATATACAATTACTTACTTATTTACTTACTTTAAAAAAACAAATTTCGAGAACTTTCAATCTTATAAAATTAGAAGAAACTTTTTTTCAGTCTTAAATTTTAACCTTTGTGTGAAACTGAAAGTTCAGTTTATATTCATGTCTAGTAGTCTTGTATGAACCACTGTTATCAGCTACTCGAAAATTAATAATTGAGTATACATTACCTTCTATAAGTTCTTTTTCAAACTTATAAATTAAAGTGTGAGGCACTATCCCATGAATTTTGTCTCCTTGTCCAATACAATGAATTTTGTTAACATAATACATGATAAAAACAATAATATTAGTGATTATATGAATAAAAATTTATATTGCCATCAAAATTAATAATGTTAATTTATATAACCATTCTCACCTTTGAATCCATTAGTATCATGTCTAATGAAAATGTTTGGTTGTTGCGAGCCAAATAACGAACAAACCACAATCGAATTACACGAACAACAACATTCGATGTTTCACTATTTACGTTGAATTCAGATAGTTGATTAATTTTGGGAGCTATTTTGTATTGATTTAAGCAAATGAGAAACACAAAAATGATAAACACAAAAATATATATGAATATGAAATGAAATTGTGAAGTTGTTGTGGAAATCTACAATATATTTATAGTTAGTTTTAGAAACACATAATTAAATTAAATTTATTATATTTAATTTAATATTGACCGTTTTATTTACATAATTATGATTTTTACATAACTGACAAATATGTTTATGAGACATAAAATTGATATCTTAACGTTTATCTGAGTTAATTTATTTCTTTTGTAACTGACAGAATAATTATAATACATAAATATAAAATTGAAACGTCATCGGCAGAAAATCAAAATGTTAAAAATATGAATTTAAAAAATGTAACGTCATCACTATAAATTAAAATAGGACACATGTACTATTTTTCTATTAGGAATATATATATATATATATATATATATATATATATATATATATATATATATATATATTGTAGATTCCATCCTTTAAGCATTATTAGCGCGCGTGTGATGCAAGCTGGGGTGCGGTGCAATATTAAATTCTTAGAGGGTGCATTTCATAAAAACTATATAACAATTGGTTTAAATTTATAAAATTGAGGGGGTGCAGGTGCACACTCTAACCCCTATGTGGATCCGCCCTTGATGCTCTCAACATACTTCAATCATATTTAAGAATGGACATGTAAAACATGTCCTCATAATTCCACAAAATCGATTTGTTATGCGAAGAATGTCTCCCATTTATAAACATACTGTTAGATAATTTTTCATCCAATGTAAAACTCTCAACACAATTCAATAGTGATATGGTGGTATGCAAGGCTAAGTGGGAAAGGGCCTTTTGGTGTTAAGGCTAAGAGGGAATGGAGCTTGGATGTGGGCCTTCCATCAAACGGACAAAAATATTTTTCGCATTCTATAATATGATATTGATTATGGTTCACATTTTAGGATACAAATGCGTGTAACATACAAAAACACTTACAAACTGAACCAAATTAACATTGATGCATGTCGCATTAAAGGATGCGAACTGAATTCACGTTTCACATTATAGGATGTGATTGCGCGTATTTCACATTATTTGATGCGAATTGAAGACGTGTTTCGCATTTTAGGATGCAAAATTACGCGTGTTTGCATTGTAGGATGCGAAACCCTTTGGCATAAATATCAACGTAAATGAGTTTCAAATTTGAGGGTATTTTGGAATTTTGGGGGGGTTTACGAGCATGTTGAGGGCCTAAAAAGAAAATTTCAAGAAGTTATGTATTTGGTTCTTTAAGTTGTTTTATAGTCGAGGATGATAAATACAATTGAGATCCATACGTAGTCATAACTTTCTTGATAAAATTAGTGTATGGTGTAACACTCTAAATTTATATTTATTTATTTATTATTGAATCTTATGAGCTATTTGGTAGATGTTAAGATGATATACATCAATATAAGATTGTTAGAAATATTACATTATTTTGTAAGTTTATAAGGTAATCAATTATTTTATGAGACTAATCAATTATCGTATGTTTTTCTCCGGTTAATCAATTATTTTATGTGATTGCAAAGCGTAAACTTATTTTTTTTTTTGACAAAGCGAAGCGTCAACTTGTTGTGACTTCAACTCTTGTTAAAACACGCGAGATTTTCTATCCCTTAAGCATGTATTATCATGTGTTTTTCTCCTATTTTTGGTGGGATTTTCTACGCAAACAAATGCAATTTTTTTTGAAGAAAATCATAACAAATACATAAAATATGAATTCATTAAAAAGAAATAAGTTCACACAAAAAAAAAAAAAACAGGAATGTGATGTTTGTTTACTAGGCCCAATAACATACTAGCAAAATATATAAGAGGCCCAATACTTACGTTTAAAGGAATTACTCAAAATCAGCTTTTGGTATCAACTATAATGGTTGTTTCTTCTTCCATAACCAACATCACTATATATCCTATACTGTTCCGTTCCACCCTTAAGTAAGTTACACCGTGTTTCGAACTATTGTCTGTTTTGAGCCTTTATGGACTTGTCTTTTGTAAAAGGTGTCTCATTGGATAAAAGATGTGTGTATTGTATATAAACTACATTTTATCTCGAAACAATTGTCCTCAGTCGAGGCTAAGGGAGTTAGAGGCATGTAGCGTATGCCCCTTCTTCTAGCGTCAATATTTCGTTTCACCCTCAAGGGCACCACACCACGTTCCGAGGTATTGTCCGTTTTGAGTCCTCACGGATTTGTCCTTTGTAAAAGACGTCTCGTTGGAGTTGAGGTATGTGAGTACTGTTGTATAAAAACTACCCTTAATCTCAAAAAGCAATGTGAGATTTTTTGGATGTACCTAAACATATACTATTGTTTTCTTCGCGTTATTTGTAAAAGAAATTTATACACACAAAACTAGGTCCCAAGTTCAAACATGTCTGAAGACGGAGATATAATATTATTAACATTGTCAGCTGAATTAAAATTTATAGGGTACGCTTGATCTGCTGAAAAGCAAATGACTAGACATTGACAACTTAAATTGTACTTTATTTGATTTTAAAATTGTTCTTGGGACTGGACAAACTAGAGTCTGGGGGTCAAGTGATTGAACAAAAACATATATTCTTGTCTCTCACTAAAATAACATTGTCTCCACCTCTTCTTCAACAAAAAAAAATATTTTCTCCAACAAACTTCGTATAAGACAAAATTTGTTTAATACACTAAACGTTTGTCTTATGTTATTCTATCTTGTACTGTTATGTAATATATTGTCTAATATTTATATTTTGCGCATCAAGCGGAATCATAAACACCTTACTATAACTAATATTAAAATTAATTATTAAAATTTAATATAACTTACAAAGGAAATAAAAGAATATTTTAAACTAGTTAGCAATATAATACATAGCAATACAAAAATAGAAAACCCAAATATATATAGCAACAAAAAGATAGAATATATCAATATACATCCAAAAACAAAAACCAAACATCTCAAATATTTTCTATATATATTTCTAGAAACACCACCACCTATAGAAAAAAAAAAGACATTTTTTAATAGCAAAAAATCATTATCTTAATATTTCCCCACTAGCTAGTCCACATTAAAAAGGCTAATTAACACTATTTCCAAACGACTAACTCTAATCTTCCACAACTTCCAAATTGAAAAGGCTATTATTGTTGGCATATAGAGACATGAAAGTAGTGTATGCTTCTAGAAACATTATACAATATATAGTGAAGTTTACGTAGCTAGTATTCACAAAATTCTTGGTAGGATTGACATTTAGCAATGCAAAGGATGATTTATTTCATCAAAGATTAACACGTGAAACAATGGTCAAAATATAATGCTTACCTTAGATATAAACAGTCTTGTGGTTTGGTCACCATTTTAACCACTTGGTAATACTAGTCACATCTCACAAAAATAGTGTCATTTTCATATATGAATAGTAATAGTAAAATTAATATGAAAGTTCCCCGAAGGTGAGATGCATGCCAACATTTTTACATACTCTAGTATTTTATTTTGGTTAACTATAGTATTTTATATACTCACTGCTGTTCAGATATTTTTTATTTTTATTTTTATATATACTCACTAATTTTTTTCTTCACAATATATAATTAATGATATTCACTAAATTTGTTATTAAAGATTCCCTTCACTACTGCCTATATATATATATATCATGAATGATTTTGGTCTTAGATTAGATCTGATCTTTTTAATTTTGTATGTTTATTTTTATTTTTTGTGTATAATCTTCTTGATATATTGCCAAAAAAAATCTTTTTTACGTGTTGTTGGTATTGAATATATTGAGTTGCTATTATTAAGAGTCTCAAATTAGATTAGATAAGACTTGTGAGTTTAAATTTGGCTTACATATAATTTGACTCACAAGATTAACGCACAGTTGAGATAAGAGCTTGTAATTAAATTTGGCTAAACATATAATTGAACTATTTAACTATATAGGAATTTGCTTAATTTTTTATTGTCAAAAAACAAAATAGGAATTTGCTTAATTTGTGTTATATCTTCAATTATTTTGATATACTTTAGTTAAGAAAACTGAACTTCTGAGCCGAATTTCTTACCAGTTAAATCAAAAGCTAGATATTTCATTTAATTATTCATATGTGTACTTTTCCTTACATATAGTGTGAGAGATGACGGTGGGGGTGTAAACAATAGACAAGTGTAAGCACATTAATAAAAAATGATAAAAGAGAATATGGTTACAATAAGTCCATGTTCTCATTGGACTAAGCATTTATGGTTTTTTGGTGGGTAGAAATGGGTGAAAGTGGTTGGAC
Source organism: Trifolium dubium (assembly GCA_951804385.1). Taxonomy (NCBI): domain Eukaryota; kingdom Viridiplantae; phylum Streptophyta; class Magnoliopsida; order Fabales; family Fabaceae; genus Trifolium; species Trifolium dubium. The sequence goes on along the minus strand of OX638064.1, from coordinate 26,074,587 downwards.
AGGATCATAAAAGAAAAATATAAATTAATTAAATCCAAAATACTAATATAGTGTAACATATACTCAACCCCCTCGTGCACAAATTAATAAATATACAAATTTTAATTAGCAGATAAAATTTTACAAAATCATAATTTTGCACATCTTTATGTATTGAATATGATGATTGTTAAAAAAAATGCAATGTGTAGGGTTTTAATTTGATCCCTGAAAATATTTTTCTTTTTTTGACAAATTGATCCCTGAAAATATAAAAGCATATATGGATTTATATTTTAAAATGAATGGTATATAAAAGTACAAAATTCAAATTATTCCTAATATAAAAAAATAAAGTTCAAATTATTCCATTTGTTTGAAATCTTTATCAAATGTGTTTCTTACATTATTTATTTAGTTTTACATACATTTCCGATATCACCAACTTAATGTTATATATTATTTAGTCTTTGTTTAGCAATATTTTTTAGTGTTGATTACCACTATTTTTTCTTGTCAAATTTTTGAGAATCACTTTAGAATACTGATAATGTAAAGACTTGATTGATACAATCTTACAATTTTATAATGACAATATTTTTTATAAATATAAATCCAATTTGGTGCATTGAAATTTACAACACTCATATATATGTATCAAATATTTTCCTTAGACCTCGATACATATAATGTCCAAATTAAATATTACTCTCTTTGATCAATACTTATAAGCAAATTTAATTCTTTTTGTATACTTGACAATTGATGTATTTAATACGTTTATATTATAAATTAGATACATCAGTAATCGGAGAGACTAATCTATATGACACTAATATAATACCATCACATATTGAAAGAGTCAAGGTCACAAACATAATTTAGGGAAATTATACACCCTTAAATTAAAAACAAGGAGTAGTAATTTAAAAGATATATCAAAATTGTCAAAGGGTTAGATATGTATGTATTTAACAAAAATACAAAGACTAATAATTTTTTAATAATGAAAAAAACTTGTTGTAGAAGGGTGAGTTATAAAACCATAAAGTGGAGAAGCATTTATAAGAGTTCATCTTGGTGATGTAATTGAGCTTACTTTTGAACATCACTTGTACTTCATATATACCCTCTTCTCTTCACCATTAGGGTATATACTATATATCATCAAAAAGCATAGCTTTAGATTATTAATTAAGGTTCATATTGGAATTTTATGGAGGATAATCTACCTCCTGGATTTAGGTTTCATCCAACAGATGAAGAACTCATAACACACTATCTTTCAATGAAAATTTCTGATTCTTCATTCACATCCAAAGCTGTTGCTGTTGTTGATCTCAACAAGTCTGAACCTTGGGAGCTTCCAGGTACTATATTTAGTTTTTTGTCCATGTCTCCTAATATATTTTGTTTTATATCTTATATTTTGTTTGATTATTAATTTGTGGAAATGATATACTTTAGAAGGATTGTAACTTTTGTTGATGAATATATTTATGTTTATAAAAACTTATTCACTTTTTTCGAGAATAAACTTATTTCAATGAATTGAAGAAAATTAAATAGGTTTTTTTTTTTCTTTTTCTAAATATAGTTAAGGATCAATATTATTACTTCAAGTTAATTAAAAGTTAACATCCTTTTACCACAAGGCTACTTGAGAAAAAAAAAGTTAACATCCTTTCTCTTAATCAATTTCCAGAAAACACATAACTTCTCTTAATTTGTGTTTATGATTATTCAGTTTTAGTTCTTCACTTGCTTAAATTTTGTGATCAATTAGCTAGTGACATATATAGTAGTATAAAATAATTTTTTTTGTATATATTGATTTGTGATGTGAGTTAACAATTTACAAAAAAAAAAATTCAATTTTTTTTATTACTTTTACATTTTGTTTTTCAGTTTTATAAACCAAGTAGATCAAAACAACAAAGTCTTTGTTCTTTTAAATTTGTTTAATAGTTCCTTCATTACTATACATATATATAGTATAGCTTGACCCATTCTACTTTGAAAATAATCCATGTATTCTATCTATGTATCTAATTTTCAAAATAAAACACACACACGAATTGAAAACATAATATATCGTACTTCAACTCTTTAAATTTTCTTTAATGGTTAGTTTGAATAGTAACAAAAGTTGACAAATTATTGGTATAACTACTATAGCTAATGCTTTAGTGAACAAAAAATCAATTAAAAAGGATATATTTTTTTTATTAGTAGGAATTAAACTCGATACTATAAAATTTACATCACGGACACACTCGACACACCAACCACATGTGTTCGACCGTAGTAACTAAGGGCCAATTTGATATGAAAAATGGACAGAACAATGCATGACAAATTTTTAAGTTATTGAATAATTTGTTGTTTTGTACCATGTTTGATGGACAAAATATTTTGATATTTTCTATAACTTGAGACAAAAATTTATGTTGTAGTTTAGTGTAACTACAACATAAATTTATTTTGATATTTTCTATAACTTGATATTTTCAGCTTTTATATATCCTATCCCTTGCCCCCAATATTTCCCGTTTCAGAAACAGTTTTAAAATCAACAAACACTTCACAACTGAAATTGTCTTATCTTATCCTTTATCTTTTAATTAACCGATCAAACACACTCTTACTTGTGTTTGTGTAAAACAGGTAAAGCTTCAATGGGGGAGAAGGAATGGTATTTTTTTAGTGTGAGAGATAGAAAATATCCAACTGGCCTTCGAACAAATCGAGCCACTGAATCAGGTTATTGGAAAACCACAGGAAAAGATAAGGAAATATTTGGTGGTGGAGTTTTGGTAGGAATGAAGAAAACCCTAGTGTTTTATAAAGGTAGAGCTCCAAGGGGTGAGAAAAGCAATTGGGTCATGCATGAATATAGACTAGAAAATAAACACCACTTTCGAAGTTCAAAGGTAATTTATTACTACTATTTAATTAATTGCATGCTTCTCAATGGAATACTAATATTTTGTTTTTCACTTACATATCATGATGTTATTTTATTATTGAAAAAATAGTAAGGTTTCATTGAAAAATTAATACAAAAGTTTATCTTTAGATTGAATTCATATTAGATAATTTCTAAAAAAGATATTAATTTACACTAAAATAATTTTTTTTTAGTTGAGAGAATTAACATTTAGTAATGTTTATATTTTTGTAGGATGAATGGGTGGTTTGTAGGGTTTTTCAAAAGAGCATAGCAACAAAAAAGCCACAACAAACATCATCATCCCAACCAGAATCTCCATGTGACACAACCTCAATGGTGAATGAATTTGGTGATGTTGAGCTTCCAAATCTAATAAATGGTATTACAAATTCATCATCAACATGTGGATTATTCACTAACATTATTTCAGGACAAACAACATTCAACAATCATGATCTTACTAATAATGTTAACACAAATATGAACTTAACAATGAATTGGCCATCTTCAAGTGAAGTTCTTCCATCTCTACCATGGCCTTCTAATTTGCTTAATCCAAATAATATTTCTGTAAATTCATTGCTTCTAAAAGCATTACAACTTAGGAATTATCAACAACAAAGAGAAGTTGCAACTACAAATAATCATTTTGTACCATATATGCCTCAACAAGGAGTAATGTCTCATCATCACCTTGGAAATGATCAAAGTAATAATTCAAATGATTTAAGTGCTTCTTCTTCAAAAGTTTTAGAATGTATGCCACAACATCAACAAGAGCAACCATTCAATTTGGACTCAATTTGGTGAATTGAAGTTTAGAGCAACATGAAGCTAACATTGTGTAATCCTTGTGAATTATTATATTACTACAAATTAACCTCCAATTCCTATAGATAAAAAATGGTAAATTTTAAGTTAATTATTGGGATTTGTGGGAACTTTATTATAATTATTTTGTTTCACTTTCTTTTAATTGAGCAAAATAAACTCAGTTAATAATGTTGTAAACATTGCTCAATTAATGTTCTATCTAGGTTTCATGTTCTATATCCAGTATATTAACTTTGGAAAAAAATGAAGAGAAGAAAAAATAACTTCTATGTACTATTAATTAGAGAATGAATCAAGGGATCATCTATCAATTGCATATATATGTTGTCTCATGCATGCATACTATATGATTTATGCTTATTAATCAAGATAATGATGATATTTAGTGACATTAATTAATTTAATGGGGACTAAAAATTTAATAAAAATTAAGTAATTAAGAACTAAACTAACTCTTGAAGCTTATCTTTATAGGTGTGAGAGTAATAATATTCACTAACAATGTTAACTCGATTTTTTTAATGAATGATTTACTTAATTAGGTAGTGGTCGAATCTTTTTATTTGTATGTGTATTGACTAAATTTTCTTGTTTTTATTTTCGAGGTGTGTAGGGTGTAAATATTTGAGGTCCTTTATGGCACATCTTGTGCCCGTAAGAAATTTCTGTTAGTATTAATATAATTCATTTTTACTTGTTCAAAAAAACTAATTTACTTATAAAAAAAAAGAAAAATTATTGATTTCCATGTAAATAATATTATTATGATAATTTGCGGTTCAAATGAAAGGTAAATAAATTTTGAAGAAAAAAGTAGTTTCATTCATAACTAAAAATAAATATTTTATGGTCTATATTTAGAGCTGTAAAAATTGGGCACGATCGATGGGTCGATTCATTAGCCAATAAGTTTGGGCGGGTTAGGCTACAAAAAAGCTAATCCAAATTCATTCGGGTTTTTTTGGCTGAAGTCCATGTTGTCAGATGACCGATTATCCCAAAAACTTAAGCTGTTAGGAAAGGCCACATCAATTATTTTATATTATTTCTAACACGCCCCCTCACGGAAGAGCCCATTGGGCTTGAAGCGTGGATAATGCATAGGCCCACCTACCATATGCTTTTTAAATTCCACTTTTAATTAGAAAGTGAGGGGAGCGGGAATCGAACTCTAGACCACTTAGTCATAGAGGCTCTGATACCATGTCAGATGACCGATTATCCCAAAAACTTAAGCTGTTAGGAAAGGCCACATCAATGATTTTATATTATTTCTAACACATGTAACCCTTCTGAGTATTTGGTTGGGTCAGGCTCACCCTTCGGGCCGGCCCATTATCAAGTTTTTTAAATCATTTTTATAAATATAATATCAATAAATACATAAAAAATTATCATCTAATTGAAAATGTATTATAAAAAACATAGTTTAATGTGTAAGTTCAATAAAAATGGTTATATTTACCTAAAACTTTAATAAAAATGATTTTATAATTTATTAATGCATATTTAATGATGTAAAAATTATTTACACTTGCATACAATTATATCTCAATAAAATTATTAATTATAAAAAATTAATATATCAAAGTCACTTAAAAAATATCGAATAAACTGAAAAAAAAAATAATGAATTGGATCGAGTCACCCCATAAGCCCATCGGACCGAACCGGTCTTCATGCAGGACCAAACTCACTAAATCAAGACCTAATAAAAATTGAGCGGGGCAATCTAGCCCATAAATAATACAAAACCAAACAAACCAAGTCAAGCCGACCCGAACCGGCCCATTTAACGACTCTATCTATATCTCAACCCAAAATATGTTGAGTCGAACTTGAGTGTGACTTCACTCACATTTTTACCTATAAAAAAATAATTAAAATAAAAAAAAATTAAATAGCACAATCCAATTTTAATTATATGGGTCAAAGATGGGAACACATGGGAGGTGAGGGTGGGGGGGTTTGTCCCAAAAGAAATCAGAAATTTTTTGGTAGTCCTTTTCTATATATGCTGTCAATATATCAAAAACAAGTTTGGTAAGGTATTTGGTCAATATTGAAGCTAAGGTTTTTGAACCTTTAAATGTTATAATTAATGTCAAATATTGTCAATGATTTAAACTACATTGATATATACTTCCGTCTCTTTTTATAAGACTCTATTTGACAAAATTGTACTATTCACTTATCATGTTTTGACCGTATTTTTTTAATAATACATAGATGTAAATATTAGTATGTAAGATCTTGTTAGATTTGTTTTGATGAGTACTTTCAAAATATCAAGTTTTTATAATTTTTACTATTAGATAATTAAAAATATTTGTGATCAAAATCATGCATTGGCGTACGTACAGTAGTCAAACGGGGTCTTATATTTAGGGACGGAGGGAGTAATTGATAAAAAATATTACCTCAGTCTCTAAATATAAGACTCCGTTTGACCACTGCACGTACGCCAAAGAATAATTTTGATCACTAATATCTTTAATTATCTAGTAGTAAAAATTATAAAAATTTGTTATTTTGAAAATACTCATCAAAATAAATCAAACAAGATCTTATATGTTAATATTTACATCTATATATTATTAAAAAAATACAGTCAAAATTTGATAGATGAAATTTTAAAAAAATACAATCAAAACATGATTAAAAAAAACACAAATAAATACAGTTAAAACATGATAGTACAATTTGGTCAAACATTATCTTATATTTAGGGACAGAGGTAGTAATAAATATTGTAGTTAAAAAATTTAAAGAGGTTTTATAGAAAGGATAAGAAATTTTCAAAAGAAATATTTGAAGAAGGAGATCTTTTATAACACAACACAAATAAATGGATCTAAAATTTGCTTAAATAAATTAAGGTTAATACGTTTTTATCCCTGTAAAATACGTGAAATTTGTTTTACTCGCTGTAATTTATTTTTTGAAATTACCTCTGTGATATTAGATTTTCTGCTTTCTCCCTTGATTTCACAAATTTGTCGGCTGACTAGGCGGAATCTTCCACGTGGCATGTACACATGGAATTTTTTTTAATGCCAACTCATGCAACTCATTTTATTTTCATTTAAAAATATAAATAAAAAAAAATTCAAAAAGGGTTCTTTGATTGCTACCTTTTTAGATCTTCCTTTTCCGTTGATTCCATATCAAAAAACTTACAGAGATAAAATTAATTTCACATATTTTACAAGGAAGTAAAAGGGTATTAACTCAATAAATTATGAAAGAAGGGCGTCACACAAAAAATTACTAGATTAATAGTTACAATTTGTGTCATTTTCTACAGTTAATTACTAACACTTTAACAGTGCCGACCTTGTTTTTGAGGCCTTGTGTTGTGGGTCATCATAATACCCTTGTAGTACATGGTCACCCTTGTTTACATACTTACAATTGCTCCAATAATCAAACATGTTTACTTTTAAAGTTCTTTTAATTTGTTACTTTTTTTTTTTGAGAAGTAGAGAATTTTATTAATAAAATTGTCCGCTACAACACCAAAATGGAACCGCTTATTGAACATGTCTGTACATTGCCTCTAGTCACATCATTTTTGTTAGATATTAAAATGGACATGAAATTTTTAGAAACAAATTATAAGAGAATTCATATTGTATGCCATAAAACTAATTGTAAGAAATCATAAGAGAATGTGTCATATGTGTATCTCTATAAATGTAAGATGATAAACAGAGCTTGTATTTAGAGGAAAATTTCTCTTTAATCCCTCAATATTCTTTCCCCTCCTCTAACTATTTTTTTTGTTTTTTGGGGTATTTCAACAAAATTTGGGACGTATATCCCGAAATACATTTCGGGGCCTAGATCCCGAAGTCATTTCAGTATCGATGCTGAACTTTTCAGCATCGATACTGAACTTAAAAACTGTGTCTGCACCCCAAGAAGTCACCCAGAAATCATTTCAGTATGGATGCTGAATTTTTCAGTATCGATACTGAACTCAAAAACTCACCCAGAAATTATTTCAGTATGGATGCTGAACTGTTCAGCATCGATGCTGAACCCAAAAACTCACCCAGAAATCATTTCAGTATGGATGCTGAACTGTTCAGCATCGATACTGAACTCAAAAACTCACCCAGAAAATCATTTTAGTATGGATGCTGAACTTTTCAGCATCGATACTGAACTCAAAAACTCCCCCAAAAATCATTTCAGTATGTATGCTGCACTTTTCAGTATCGATACTGAAACTTAAAATCTTGCACCAATTCGGGTTCTACATCCCAAACTTCAATTCGGGATTTACGTCCTGAATTGAAGGGTAATTTAGGGTTTTAGGGGGGTAATAGAGAAACATGGGGGGCAAAAGAGAAATTTTCTATTTAGAGAGGTGTGGATGAAAGCTTCATTTCTTTTGACATACTTCAAATTGTCTTTGAAGTTATCTACTTCATAAGGTTTTGAACTTGAAATTCCATACTTACTAATTTTAAGAAGTGAAATTAGTACATGTTTATATTTAGTGCATGTTTATTAATATTATGATGATTATATTAGAATTATAATAACTAACACACAATAAATTTTTAAAAATATATTTTGTAACTTCTGCAAAATCATGATGGATTATTGTGATACTGACATACTTACTACGACTGTGATACCGAACATAGTTTAATTTTTTTTTGGTACACCAAACATTGGTTTAGTTACCCTTGCATTTAGAAATATTGATTGTTGGAAGATTGTCCTCTTTAGGAAAGTATAGAGGGCACGGTTACATGTTTGTGTTTAAAAGGGTGAAAGTAGATATCATAAATATAAAAGGTGAGAAAACATTAATTACCATCCACTTGTAATTTAATTTTGAAACCAAACTCATGTGATATAATATTTGTTGCTCTAACTACCCAATAGTACCATGACACCTCACTCTCTACTATTACATTTTCCACTCTACTAATATTAGTGTGTATACATTTCCTTCCTCATTCTTCAACTTGTTGCACATTGCCCATATATTCTATATAATAATTATATAAAAATATAAATATATCTATCACCTTTAGTATTATAAATATTATTCCTCATTACATACATAATATATGCTAGCATTTTGATGTTTTGTAGAGACATTAGAAAGGAAGGAGAGAGTGTAGTGTTAAAAGGAGAAATATGGGAGAGATAGGAGAAATAGAAGAAATGAGTGAAGAATTGCAAAGCATTTATTTGTCCAATATGGATGAGGCACCTACAAGAAGACATGCTCGTGAGGCTTTCAAAAATATTCAACTTAACATTGATCATTGCTTATTTAAGGTATGATTTATCTTATTTCTCTGTTTTTAAACATTAATAAAAAAAGGCTAATATCTACTATTATTGAGAATATGTGACATTTAGTATAAAAGAAAAGCCAAAAATTTGATTTTGACAAATATGTTGTATAATTTTTCAATATAAAAAATCTTTATACCGACGATGTATATTACTTAAAAGAAAATGTTAACATGTGTCTTTGGAGCACTTGTTAGTATTGTTAGTGTAAAATTTAACGATGAATTTTTTCATATGCCGAACAATATATATCACTTAAATCTAGAACTAAATGTGAGTGATCACTTCAAGTAGAAATCTCTTTAGAGTGTGTACCATACTTGAGTTTATAGGATGATACACAACTTGGAAAAAATTTAAGTTTCTACAGACTTGTAAAATTTTTTATGAAGGTAATGTTATTTTTTATCTTATTTGTTGTGTTTTTTTGTTTATTTCCATTTTTCATTTTTGGTTTGTAGAATTTTTTCAAGGGAAAAGATATAAATGATACATAATTTTTTTTCTCGGTATTAACAGTTTAGTTTATAAAAGAAGAGGACTTTAGTAGTTTAGAATTCAGTCATAAGTTAAATAAAATCTGACTAAGAATCGTTTCAACTAAAAATTGAACTCAGATTCTTCCAAAATTTGTTATTTGGTACGACTAAGTTAACCACTTAATCTCAATACATTGGTTAATACTAACACATAAGTTACTCTTGAGGAGCAAAACCATTTCAAATATATAAATGATAGTATACATTATGGTAGTAATTTCTCTTTTCAATTTAAACTTGTGATTAAATTTCCCTTGCTTGGACCTTTTGATGCTTACCTTTTTATATCATATAGTAAAATAAAATATCAAAACAGAGAGCATTAATTGTGCCTCATTATATTTACCAGTTTCTTTAATTTTCTACAGTTACCATCAGATGGAGTGAAGATGGAAGAGGTAAGAAAAAAACTCTTAAAATATTCTTCATGCAATCTCTTACTTATAGTATCATAGAAGTACTAATCAATTAATTAATTTGTGAATAATTTCATATATTTGTGTACAGGTTTATGAAGTGAACTCAAGAGGATTAAAAGTGTTCACTAAAAGTTGGCTACCAGAAAAATCTCCTTTGAAAGCAATTGTTTGTTATTGTCATGGTTATGCAGACACTTGCACATTTTACTTTGAAGGCATGAAAATAAAATATATTGTACAATAAAAATTTATTTTTATTATTCCAAAAAAAAATATTTTTATTTATTTGTGTAGAAAAGAGATATATAATTTGAATGTCATTTTAAATTGCATTTTTTATTAGGAGTTGCAAGGAAATTAGCATCATCTGGATTTGGAGTATTTGCATTGGATTACCCTGGATTTGGTCTTTCTGATGGTCTTCATGGTTATATTCCTAGCTTTGAAAATCTAGTCAATGATGTCATTGAACATTTCTCAAAAATAAAGGGTAAGATAGAACTTTCCTTTCCTTTTAAATAAATAAAAAAATAATACAAAATTAGAATAACTATGTTTTGTCCTTATATGTTACTCCCTCCGATTCTATATATATAAAAAAAGATTCTCTTTTTAGATACATTAAGAATTTAACGTATCTAGTCAATAATATAGACTAGATATATCAAATTCTCCATGTATCTAAAAAGTAAATTGTTTCTTATATATAGACCGAAGGGAGTATAGCTCAGATGATAAGAGTTGAGGAGACGTATAATTTGAGTAGAGAAGATCTAATGATTAATTTCTGGGTCTTGTTAATGTGTGCTCTAAGGGCACATGTTAAGGAAACTAAAAATAGAAGTTTTGTATTGAAAAATACAATAACTTGACCATCAAAAAAGTGAATGCACGGTTTTCGAAAAAAAAAATTCTTTATTAAGTTTATTAATATGTGCCCTTGGGGCACATGTTAACATTTCCCTTAATTTCTAACAGAAATAATTTATCTAAAGAATAACTATATTTCTTTTATCTCATTATTTATAGTGTCATCTTGCCCTATCTTTTGTTTAAATATGTTTTTATTACTATAAAAAAATTTATTTGTATATTACTACTATATTTTTAGAACATATAGAGAAAGTAATAATTAAGTGGATAAATTAACAAATTAATCATGATTTAATAGTTGTACAGAGTGTTTGGTGGAATGAACCTCTTATCATTCATTTCTTATGATTTCAATATGAATAGGCTAGGTCTACCTATATTTAGATTTTGCTAACCTTTTGAGTTGGTCCCCCACCTTTGTATTTCTTATTTTTTATAATATTATTTTAGGGTACTTCAAAAGGTCTTTCCTCATCTGCATATCTTTTTTGCCTTAAAAAAAAATAAAATGCATAATTATTTTTACATAGACTAAAAACCATATGAAGAAGGTAATTTATTTGGTTCAATCCATGGTTAAATCTAATGATAAATAAATAAAGTAAAAAAAAATTATAAAATAAAATAAAAAGACAAAAATGTATGAACAAATTATTAAATCAATAATTTATATAATTTAAGGTATAATCTAACTCAAAATCAATATTCGTATAATTTAACTGGTGAAATTAGTTAGTTCGGTCCTATTTTTAAAACATCGAGTCAAACTTTTTTATTTCTTTATCAAATGTTTTCATGCATGAAACTTTATACTTCATCAAGTCCTTATACAAGTTTCTATTTCATTATTTGCAATTATTTGTGATTAATTCTAGTGAGTTTTGTTGACAGAACAAGTGGAGTATCAACATTTACCAAGCTTCTTGTTAGGTGAGTCTATGGGAGGAGCAATTGCTTTGAAAATTCACTTCAAACAACCTAATGCATGGGATGGAGCTGCTCTTATTGCACCTTTGTGCAAGGTATCTTCTTCAATTTAAAGTTTAAACTACAACTAATAAGATTACTATTTTAGTGCCTCTATTTTTTTTTTGACACATTTAGTCCCTCTATTTTTAAATTTAAAAATATAGTCCTAATTTTAAAAAAATTGTAAATTTTCTCCACCACTTATAATTAGGATTGATTGATCCTAAATATAAGTAAACTAACAATTTTCCATTTTATTGATTAGTTTGCAGAGGATATGATTCCACATTGGTTGATAAAGCAAATATTAATTGGTGTAGCTATGGTTCTCCCTAAAACTAAGTTAGTTCCACAAAAGGAAGAAGTGAAGGAGAATATATATAGAGATGTGAGAAAGAGACAATTGGTGAGTGTTTATTTTAATAAACATATTAACACATGCTTGAATTTGATTAAAGTTAAATGAAAAAACTAATATATGTTTGTCTTATACTAATTTTGATATTTTTTGAGTGATTTTTGTTATAGGCTCCCTATAATGTGTTACTCTACAAGGATAAACCAAGACTAGGAACTGCATTGGAGTTGCTTAAAGCCACACAAGAGATAGAACAAAGATTGGAAGAAGTAAACTTTTCCATCTAAATTACTCTCTTTTTACTTTTGAGTACAATTTAATCACTTTTCTTCCTTAATTAATGAAGATCAACTTCACACACACACGGTAAATTCTAATATGCACAAAGACCTCATATGGACCATGGTACACAAGTTTTAGGATTACATAACCGCAGTATGAATTTTACAAAATCTACTATTGGATTGAAAATTTATATCATATAGATCATTCATGCAAAATTTTAAAAAAATTAAAAATTATTTGATATGTTATTGAGGCTCATATAGATTAACGGTTTATGAGTTTTTATTGAATTGTTAATCTTAATGAATCTCAACATATCAAATTATTTTCAATCTTTTAAAATTTTATATGAATAATCTATATGATATAAACTTTCGATCCAACGGTAGAATTTACAAAATTCTTACCACAACTATGTAATCCTACAATTTGTGCGCCATAGATCACATGAGATCCTTGTGCATGGTAAAAAAAATTGATAACTTTTTTTTTGCACATGTTTCTTGTGTTTTGTAACCTTGTTATCTTTTTGAATGAAACCAACTAAAAGAAATTTGAATTGTTAGGTATCTCTTCCATTATTGATCATGCATGGAGAAGCAGATATAATAACTGATCCATCAGCTAGCAAAGCTTTATACCAAAAAGCTAAAGTCAAAGACAAGAAACTTTGTCTCTATAAAGATGCTTTCCACACTCTACTTGAAGGTGAACCAGATGACACTATATTTCATGTGCTTGATGATATTGTATCTTGGCTTAATGAGCATAGCAGCAGAAAATACAAAGTTTAAGCATCTTGATGATTTGTAATATTAGTTTGTTTCTTACCAAACAAGCTATTATTAACACACAACTTCCTTAGCTTATGTTATGTATTCATGTTTTATGTCATGAGAACTAGTCAAGTTTTAACTTTAATGCTTGAAAGCAATCTACATGTGTTTGGTTGGATGTATCTACCTATTGCTAATATTAAATGTCGCCGATATGGTCTGAATATGTGTTTATATAAGCATAAAGTATTTCCTACCTTATAAAAGGTATTGCAATTAGAAACTTCACAATATATATATACTACTTGACCGTCAAGGTCTTATAGTGTGTGAATGTTGTAAACTTCGAATTATTGAGTTTTGGTCGTACTCATAAACATGTAAATTACAATTACCATTTCTATACAGAAAACCAATTTTCACTCTCACCAAATACTTTTTCACATTCAATCAAATATTGACAAAAAAAGAAGTGAACAAGGTGTGCAAGATTGTGCCTCTTATCTCATTACATTACATCATGGTACATTTATTGTTTACTCAACAACATTGAAGACTTGTACAACAAGTAAAATATAGAGAAGGCTTAATAATCACAATAGTGAGTAAAAGAATGTAACATCATTTACCATTTGGAATTGAGATACCTAAATGAGGAGTATAGCTTATTACATTAAGAAAAATTTACAATAATTAGGTCAACAAATATGAGGCAGAGTCCAGTATACAACATTGTGTGTCAAAATTCAGCTAGCATCCTACAAGATACTATTTCAAAAAGAAGTGAAAGATTAAGTTCCATTCAAATGAATAACTAGGGGTATTAAGGTAATTGATGATGAGCTTTTGCTGCTGTAAGCACATTTTTGTAGAATGATAAATCAAACTCCATATTTTCAGCTCTAAGAATGTGCAAATAGAAGAAGAACCACTCGATTTGTCTGCCTTTTGGACACCTTCAAGAATCGGAATCACATACCGAGGACATAAATTTTCCCTTAACCGCTGCAAACTTTTGAAAACTTATGAGCTATGTGGTCAAATAGCAAAGGTGATGTTAATACCTATCTAGCTGCAGGCATTGGCAGCTGTCATCGTGAAACTTCAATGAAAATTTGTCAACGAGTCTTCAAGGATGCTCGTTGACGTCGCGTTCAGAAAACTCAGAGTCCTCTTCATCATCCCAATCAGTGTCTTCCTCAACATCAAAACCATCAGAATCTTCATCATCTTCACTCTGAAAATAACAACCACTCAACATATTAATTGTCTTCGTTTAAGAGACAAAGTGAAATGCTTATAAGAAATCTACCATTAAGTTTCAGAGTTATTATACTTTGGTTTCGTAAGGTTGAGTTAAGATCAATCCACATTCTAAGACTTTTAGAATAGCAACCCCGGTTCAAAAGAATAAAAGTAGGGAAAAAAAACACAAACAATGAACACAATATTTGGTAACAAAGTTCGGCAAATTGTGTCTACTCTAAGACTGCAAAGCGGCTGCCGTTTCGTTCTACTATTTCAAGCTTAGGGTTTATGGTATACAACTTGTACTTAAATATTAGTATACTACAGTCCAATAACTATGAGCCATGCCCAACACTTACTGATCCACTTCAAATCTTGGATTCAAAATTAGCTTCCAATAATAATGTAATTTACAATTTCTACATTATATTCCAAAAAATACCCCTAAAGGTTTCTCTTACAAATTGGATTGTGCCTAGCTCAACAATACAAAACTGGCTAGTACGATGAGAGATTACTATCATCTACAAACTCTTGTTCAAATTATCTCTCATTCAATGTAAAACTCTCAGCAGTTTCTATGAGAAACTTAACTATAATTACGAGGAAATTATTAAATTGGCTGAAACTATAGCATTTCCATAATAAAGCAGGCAAAAATAAGGAGAGAAGAGGGGTATCTTACTTGGTTTTCATGCCCTTCCTCCATGCTCCAATCATCTTCAGATAGACCCTAAATCATTTTAAAAGAATAAATTCGACAAGCTGATATAGTGACCTCAGAGAAAACATAGTGTTGACATGTTAATGGGGCAAGTGTAAATATTATATTCACAATTATATGAGCATTGTGAAACTCTAGAAAGATTATGGGCCTGTTTGAAATACTTCCCAAAAACTCTTTTTAAGTTTTTAAAAATTAAAAAAGAAAAAACATGTTTGGAAGACCTCTTTTCAAAAAAAAAATCAAAACTATTTCTAGTTTTATAGCTTTAAAATCTAAAAAACAGAAACAGGTTTTACACGTTTTGCTTTTTAAAAACTAATTTATAAAACATATTTTAAAAACTAAAGCAAAATTATTTCAAACAGGCCCATATATCTTTCTAACATGTGTCTAATCAGATATTGAAGAGAAAGCAGATGCAAGAATTAAGGACGTAAGATAATCAGATATGAATCATTCAAAACAAGTTTTAGAATCATTTGATGATTTCACATGTTGAAGTTGATACTTACAAGTTCTCGTATCATTTGTTCAATTGTTGTTTCCAATTCTGTAATATGGTTACTCAAAGCCTGCAAAGTTCATGCAAGATAAAAGTTTACGTCAGAGACATACAAGAGATACATGTATTAGTAATTTCTCATATAGAAAACAAGTTACCTCATGGCGTTGCATGGCTACAGAACGCTTCAATGCTTTCGCCTTTGTTAGAAGGTTTCTTGGCCTTAAAGTAAGGGGCCGCTTATAATTTTTTCCACGATAATAAATAAGAACAAATGCTTTAGAAACTTTCTCTATTGCAACAAGTATTCCACCACTCTCATATTCTAGTAACCTTGCCGTGTCTTCGACAAAAGCAAGGGTCTTTTGTTTTGTTACCAATTTTACAAGTTCTCGGTGTTTCCAATGCAAATGCATGTTCTCAATGACACCGTCAAAAACACCACGTATACCTGAAGATTAAATCATAAAAGATGTCAATATTGCATGATTGGACTAAAGCAACTTTCGTATGGTACAAAACTACTCACCAAGTGGTAAATATGCCTTCATTCTTAAACCAATCCTGCGGAACACAACACGTTCTTCATCTGTGATTATTTCCTGGTCATAATCAGGACCAACTGGAACCATGGATGATTCTATTTTGGCTAACAGCTTTTCTGCTCTAAGCTTTTTGGTCATGGCCTACACACACATTAGAGTGGCAAATATAAAAACATAGTTATTTCATTGGCATTCAAGTACAAAAAAAACAAACATACAGCGGCTATAGCAGCACTATAGCATCAAGAATTCAATCTACGGGCTACTCTGATAACAATGCTTATATCCAGGTAATGCAGTGTTGTCAAATAGCGGTTATAGCAGCGTTATGCCTATAGCACTATTGCATAGCAGAATTTGAACAAATTGTTATTGTTCCACAATACACTATTTAGTACATAGTGTTGTCAATTGACGGCTATAGCATTGTAGCATAGAGCAATCTAAACAAACCTCTATTTTTCATGATCCGCAATTGACAACACAGGTAATGCACTATCAATTAAGTCTGAGTTTCTTTTAATAAAAACCAAGTAATATGCCGAGCATATCTTCATAAAACATGTAGATACTTACAAGAGAGAGTCTGTGTTCAATTTGTTTGACAAGCTTAACATTCTTGGCTTTGGTAGCTTCTTCTATCATTCTCTCATGTTCTTCAGTAGATACGTCCCTTCCCCAACGAGCCTGAGCCTCATAGAACTCTGCTAAAGATCCAGCAGGTGCTGTTGCTTCACCTTGTCCAGATGGAGTTGCGACAACAGCTTTGCACCGCACCTTCTCCTCAACATCCTGTACTTGTTTTGTCAATTCCTGTCTTTCAGCCAAAACTGTAGCCACACCTGTTGGAACAAAGTCCTTCCCACGATATATAACAATGTAAAATTTATTCCTTAGCAGCAAGGTGCCTCCTGTTAATGTCTGCGTCATAACAGAAAAGAGAAATCACATTTAATGCCTTGTTCATTGTTCTAGCCTTTACCATGTCTTAGCAACAAAAGAATATGACTAATTAAATAAAAAAAGATTTAGCGAATAATTTCCAAATTACAAAACCATACACTAAGCTCGTCGGCCATTAGTTTATTGTTTGTGTTCTGGATACCGGGTTTAACAGCAATCTTTGCAATTAAACTCTTCTCCCAAAGCTTAAGAATAGCACATGCTAGGCCTTGGTGGTTTCTATTTCTCCCTTCATAAAGTACATGAAAAAATTTATTAAGTAAAAAAGGAAAATAAATTTAATAAAACATTGCAGCGAATGAACTTTACCTAAGGCAAAATGACAAGGAAGGGACTTTGCAATTTTCCTCAAATCGGTCATCTCTGCACTTGTTAGTCGAGAACGCATTCCGATAGGTAGAAGCCTATAAGGTGTTTTATAACCAGGAACGACACGCGGAAGTAAATCAGCATCAACAGGAGGTATTCCTGTTCCCCACCATTCAACAAATCGAGGACCTAAACCATCAAGCAGCTCATTGTATTCTATTTCCTCTTCTGTCAAGTTCTCAGGCTGTTCGCCCTTCCTCCTAACGGACTCACTATTTTCGAGGGATGTGGTTGCATCACTGTCTTTTGTTCTTGACAAACTTCCTGATGAGACATCTGGCACAAAAAAGTCATCGCCTTCCTTTGCCTCGAGTTCGTTAAAGGAACCAGGGCCTCGGTAATTTTTACCGCGATACACCATCATAACACTTCCTGCTTTCCATGTAACCAATCCTCCTGTTCGGCGCTGCACACTACAACCAGTCAGTTGACATGTTCTTCAATTCAATGCCAAAGGTAAATAACAATGTTCAACGTACAAGCATGAAATCGTATATGAATGTACTATGCTAATTTGACTGACGAGCACGATAAGTGCACATTAAGAAGCATAGGACACAGTATAGCTGTAGTACAACACACATAAATTAGTATCGAAACAAATCTCAAATCAAAAATAGAATCGATATTTTAAAATTAAAATGAGTCATTATAGAGTGCAGACATGATCAAATGCTAATATTTATCTAATTAGCATGGAATTCTCATCTTAATCTGTAAAAAACAATCAAAAAAATAATTGTAAAATCATCCTAAACCCTAACAACTAATACCAAAGTTATGACATGACATGTCCACTGTTTCAAAGTGAGAATGATTACTTGTTTCAAATGCAACACGAGTTACAAGACACACGAGATCCACCAAAACAAGAACAATACCAAACTGAAGCTAGTACTCAATACTCATACTCGTGTCATACATGCATGCATACATTTAAGGGGCATCTCAGAGAACTTATTTGGCCTAATCTCATGACATAAATTATAGTAGTCTTTGAATACACTTATAAACAAAGTAACTTACCATATGTCTATCAGTTGTTTCTAGCTTATTTCTATAATATTATCCAAACAAACACTAAACTAAGCTCTCCACACAAGCACTTATTTAATCTCTCTCGAATATCACATTCGTATTAAATAAAAGCTTAACTAAACGACTTAGCTATGAAGCACAAACTCCAACACAAATCCCTAACACGACACAAACACGTTGACACAACTAATGTCATAAACATAACAGATAACACTAACAAGCAAACTAAACGATGAAGTAAACAAAGCAAAACAAGGACAAAGAAAGAGACCTCAACAATCTCATGAGCAATCCTCATATTCTTAGCAAGCTCCTCATGAAACTTAAGCCTAACCAATTCCTCTTTCCTCCACCTCTCATGAATCTTCTCCATAACCTCTTGTGTAAGTCCAGCTTTAGGCACATTAACCCTCTCTCTCATACGCATACCCTCTCTCCTTAACCTCCTCAACAATTCATCCTCAAGTGTCAAATCAGCCAAAGATGGAGCCTTTAATGTCCTCTTCTTAAACCCCTCTTCCTCATTTCCACCACCAACACCACCACCAATCATTTCTCTTTCTTCCTCTCTCTTCCATGGAACCACCACTTTCTCCTCCTCTTCATCCTCATCCAATAAAACATCAGGACGAACCCATTTCCTCTTCAACAACTCACTCAATTTCTCATCACCAGTAACACTCAATGCACTCAATTTAGCTTCTTCTACTTCTTTTACCTCTTCTTGTTGCTGTTGTTGCTCGTCTTCTTCAGTTAACCCTAGGTTTCTTAACCGAAAAACGATTCTTTCGACCGGGGTAGTGTGTTTACTAGGTTGAAGATGATAAGATTCTTCTTTGATGGTAGATTCAGATACCCTTTTGGGAGAATTGGTTTTGGTGAGCCAAGGAGGTGATGGGTTGGTGTTAGGATTGGGAGATGAATGGTGGGTGGTTTTGAGAGAAGAGAAAGTGATTGTAGGAAATGAAGATTTGGGATGAGAGAGAAAGAGATTGAAAGAGGAGCGAGAAAGAGTGATGAGTGAGAATGGTGAGAATGATGAATTGTTGAATGAAAATGGAGATTCTGATGATAGTTTAATGTTGTTGGTGTTTGTGAATGCCATTGTTGTGTGTTATAGTTAGTGTTGCATTTTGATGTTTATAATGTTTGTTTGGTTTTGTTTGATGTTTTTAATGTTTGAAGAAATTTGCAGAAATTTGAAGAAGGGAAAATTTGGGGAGATGATGATGATGATGTAGAGTGGCAGAGAAATGTTGGATAAGGTTTTTTTTAGGGATTTTTAAATATTGCTGTAAAAAAAGATTTTTAAATATTATTAATTTAATAATTTGACTATTTAATTTTTAGTTTAATGATTTAATCTTTAATTTGAAGTTATAAAAAAAAAAAACATTATTTACAGTATGCAACTGAACTTTTATAGACAAATTAAAAGACTTTTACCAAAGTATTACAAGTAATCAAGTTTTCCACTACATCTAAACTCCATCTCAATAAGAAGCCAATCAAGCCATGTAAATGATTATTTGGTAGAGGATCTCTAACTACTCCTCTTTGCCGCAACTCGACTCTAATCGGTATATTTATTTCTAATTTCAACGTATAAAAATGCTTCAATGTCCAGTAAATACAATTCAGTTGGTAGTTGCAGAAATGCTGGTTTGCAGGGTCCTGTATTTGAATCAGAAATTTCCCAAGTCTCCATACTTACGGCGTGTGAGTCTAATTACTAAATTACTTGACCAAGAGATAAATGTATCAATCCTTATTTTTATTTTACAATTGAAGCTCACAGAAATATGAAATCATTAAACATAATTTCTATGCAAGTGTCAATAGAGCAGCTCCTTTTTTCTTATAAGGAACTTCACTAGGGCAAAAAATTGAAGAACAAACCATTTACAAGCTATATGCTGTGGTATAAGAAAACAAACTAGAGTCAGAAACATGTACAAAATATGCTCGTGATAATTAAGAGTTTAATAGTTTTGCACTGACGTGTCACAGGCTTTATATAGACATCCAATCATATTTTACTATTTCATCGCACTCGTGTTTTAAGAAGTAATATAGTGGAAATATAGTGAAATATAATTTGATGCCTGTGTAAAACTATCAACAATGTCGATGTGCAGTTATTAAACTCGTAAAAGGGTCAGTTGGAAGTTTCGGAAAATCTTCTGCTTAAGGAAGGAGAAGAATTAATAATCTCTTGGCCAAGTTCCTTGATTTTGCTGAGAAGAAGCATTTGCTCAGTCTCTAGCTGAGCTACATATCCTTCTTGTGTATCCTCTAGAGTTTCTAGCTCACTCAATATTGTAGAGAGTGCTTCAAGATTTCCATCTTCTACTAATGACCTGAACTTGATCAGCATCTGTTTTATCTGTTAAAGTTCAATTGACATAATGTGTTAGAATAACAGCACAATACAAAGATGATAAAGTAGGCGAAATTGCTCTTGCGGCCTTTTAAGTTATTTTATTGTAACAAATTAGTTCTTTAAGTTTTTTTCCCCGCCTAAGTCCTTTAAGTCTCAAAATGTGCACAATGTTTTCCTTTTTGCAACTTCCCGCTACAAAAATGCTTACGTGGCCGTTAGTGGTCTAACATGGACTAGACAATGTTTTAATAAATATACTAACTTTTTACCGAGAAATCTATTGACCTCCACATCAGCACCATCTAATTCACATGAGTAATGGCCATGAGAGTGTTTTTGTAAGAGATGTTATAAAAAATGATAACGGTGTGCATGTTTTGAGATTTAGAGGGACCTAGCTGGAAAAAGAAACTTAAAGGCAAGGACTAGTCTATTACGATAAAATAACTTAAAGGACCAGCGGAGCAATTTTGTCTAAAAATCATTGAAGTTCGCAACTTAAGTAAGTGCATTGCTTTTGAGATAATCAATACTTCATCATTTGAGCTGGTTAACTACACAAATAATAAGAGAAGTGTCTTTAAAAGTTAAGGAAGATCTCACCTGGCTAGGAATTTGGTGTAATTTAGTCAAAGAAGGTTCAGAATCTATACTATGCCTCTTCTGCATCTCTGGTACTTTTCTAGTAATTTGAATATGAATTTCACCCCTTTTCACACCTTGAAGAGGTATCCACTTATCAGCCATCTGGTTTGGGGGCAACCTTTGATATTCTACGACACATTCGCCTATACTTGATGTCGGTAGTAACGCATTATGGTCCTTCACATACAGTACTAGTGGACTTCCATCATCAGAGAACTCTAGGGTCTGGTTCCATTGAGGGTTTAGAGTTTTGTATATAACCTGCCAAACATTGTCACAGCTAGTATTAAGCAAGGTTATCAAACTCCAAAGTCTACATAAACTCATAAAATCCTCGTCTATGAATCACTGACATAGATACCAGACATGACACTGACATTGACACATATACCATACATAAATCACTGACACAGATACCAGACATGACACTAGCATTGACATGTAGGCACTAGTAATAATTTGATACTATGAGCATGGTAAATATTCAACTATGGGATTTTGGAAAAAAAAAGTAAAAGAAAATAATACACTGAACCATTGTCATTTTCGGCAAATAATTAGAGCACTTTGTATGATGTAGTGCAAATAGAACTTATTTTAGATCCTAACAAAACTTCATAGAAAAGAAGCCAATGATGAAGTTACCAACCTTTGTCTTTTTCTTGAAGTTTCCATAATGTACCCTCACATATGGATCACTTGTACCTCTGAGATCGGCTGCAACAAGATCCCTCCCTTCAATCAGAACAAGTTCTATCCAACCGTTTCCTGCGCCTGAACCCTGGTCATTATCAAAGAAGTGAATCATGTTAGAATCAACTCCCAAGAAGTGAAAAATTCATAGTGAGATAAATCAGAGTGATAGATTATATGTGGATATATGTGCATCATTTTTTCATCTTGTGACTAAGGACATATTTAGATTGGTTTATTTGAGTTTATCTACTGGCATAAACAACACTTGTGAGACTGTTTAAGACAACTTAAGTAATCAACTTATGACATGTCCATAAACTATTTTCAACCTATATTTATAAGCTCGTAAGGATAGCTTATGAAAACAGTTTATGACTTGTATAAAAATAGCTTATACATAAGCCCTTAAGTCATCTCATCTGTTTACCCAAACAGGGCCTAAATGAATAAAAGAATCACTAATTTCTGATTGAAGAAACCCACCGTTGATCCTTCTTGGTCATCCGCCTTTACAGCTTCTATTTGAAGTCTGATTTCTCCCGAACGTACTCTTTCAAGAGGGATCCATACATCCCTGATTGAGCCATCAACCAATCCTTCCAAGTTTACTTGTGCACTACCAATGTTTTCGTCTCCAAAAAGTTCCTCGGTAAATACTTTTAGTTTTAAGTATTCGCCACCACCAACCTCGTCGAATTCAATCGTCTGATTCCAAACAGGATTTGGAGTATGAGAAGTCTTTGTTTTCTGGATAACCTGAAATAATTATTAACAACAGAAATGAGAAACAAAAAACCTTTGTACATCGAAGAGTGTCATAAACCCAGTGTATTACTGACCTTTCCATATTGCAATTTAATGTATGGATCAAATTTTCCAGATTTTTCTTTTGCCGAAGCAAGATCCTTTCCTTCTAGAACAGTTATGATAAGTTTCTTTCCAGTTCTTAACTGAATATTTGATGATCCGTTTAGTGACGGTTGAGAGTTGCTCCGGAGATTCTTCAAGCTATGTGTTCCATCAGAAAATTGCCACTCTTTTACTACAATGCTCACCTTCAACTAAAATATGAAGAGAACAGGTAAAATGAATGAGTGTGTGATTCAATACCAATTTTAGCTTCACTCGCAAAGGTAAAATAGTAGTTTAATTTAGCAAGCGCCACGAATGGTTTTGATAAAATTAAATCAAAATAACAAAATGTTAGTGAAGTTAAAACATAAAACCAATATGCCATAAAGACTATCAAGATACATTTTCAGGGTATGTTTGGATGGAGGATCTCGTTAGTTTTATTGAGAAACAAATTCTGATGCAATAAGATAACCAAAGTGTCTCTATAAATGTGCAACGGTGAGGGACAAGGAGAGTTACGTATTACATTGATCATAAAATATTGTACCTCTCCAGTGTTAGCACCCTCAAATGGGACAACCAATTCAATTTCATCTCCACAAAATTGTGCTTGCTTTGCTATAACCCCGGAATCTGGTCCTACAGCCCACAATATTGTTGAATCATCTTCAACATGCCTCAACTGCACAAAGACATGAACACTCAGTGATTTTCTTAAGAAATGTGCATAACCTTTAACGACACGACACTTAATATGAGATGCAAAGAGTAGTATCTATTGGTCATTGATATTGTTTTGTTGCTAGTTCGAAAGAAGAACATCAATGGAAGTACCTTGATTTCACAACTTCCTAGATAGTCACATTTCACATTGTTGGGAATACACTCGAAAAGATTGAAACGAAGAGTTCCTGTATTATCATGCAAAACCATATTAAACGGTGCATCCCATCTAGGGGTTGAACCTAGTCTGACATCCGTTCTCCTCGTTAATTCCTCAATTTCTACCTCTACAAATGTATGTAGGTCTTTGTCTTCAGAAGAACCATTGGTAGATCCATTTTGTTGCCTCCTAGATGCCTTGAAGGAACTCCTAGAAAGTTTATTTGCTGAAATCACTTTAACATATATGATGCCTCCAACCGCCTTTTTTCTTAAATCAACAGCAGGCAAAGTGAAACATCGTCGTCGAGGTTCCACCATGGTTTTCACCAAGGTGTCAGTAAAAAGCTTTTCCTACATAGCATTTAAACTTACAATTAGCTAGAAACATAAGAAATGTGCAGAATTTTGTTAATTTCTACAAATATAATATTAAACTTCATCGAAACGCACCAGCCAAGAAGAAACACCAGGCCACTCGGTAGCTGGAAGTGACTGACTCCCACCGCTTCCAAAGGCAACTCCTACTCTCACCTCAGGAGCTGATACGAACGAGTATAAAAGCGCTCTTCCATCAAGAATCGTCGTAAATATAAGCTGCAAAATGAATAGAATGGTAAAAAAATCAAACCAACTTATTTTTTTTATAATCTCCTACTTTATATAGTTTTTGATAAGTTAGAAAAACAAAAATGGAAAGAATATTGCTTTACATACATCACCCTTGATATGAAGATTGTTAATAACGATTCGTGCAGTTCCCATCAAAGGCTTCGCAAGCTTAGCAAGTATTAAAATACTCATTTCATTGGTGTCCCAATCAAAACCAAGTTGCATGACTCGCTGTAAAATACAAACAGAACGCTTTAATAAAATCTCAAATCTTGCAATATATCAATTCTTAATCTCCCCAAGTACGGAAGTACCATTAGAAAGTAAGAATAATATATTTGTAATTAAATATCTAAAAAAGTTAGTTCCTAGTTATTATATTTGAAATGTGAAGAGAATTAAAACCTGATCACCGATAGTTGACCATCGCATCCCTTGCAATGCCAAACTAGGAGGGCATGATCCGAGTGAAAACTCCTGCAGCTCAACTCTTTCCTACACACAAGGGTTGCTCAAGTTCAGTACATGTCAACCAAACATTCATCATCTATGAAATGTTCAAACTATTTTGTAAAACTAAATAAAAGTTAGGAGAAAAAAAGAGTTTACTTACAAGAAATCTCGGTTTCCGGAGCTTTAAACGTGACTAGGGACACAAAAACAAAAAAATTAGTTCATGTATGAAAGTATGTTGAATAAGCTAATATACAATGTTAGTGTTGTCTTCTGAATAAAAAAGACAAACTATAACAAGTATAAAGTCGAGCGAAGGTGTTGAAATTTTACCTCAACTATAGCTGATAACCTTGATGAAAGCTTGGGGTTAAAATAGTTGGGCCAGATTTCTGTCAACAATTTATTCAACCACTCACAGTGTTCCAATGGTGTGATGGGCTGTATGTAAAGGAAGTTGAAGTCAACTTCATATAAAGCACGTAGGCAATGTCAAAGGAAGAATAGGTAGGGAAGATACCGAGTTATTCAATATGATTCGCTTCCATTTCTTATCCAAGTCCTCCACAAGTAGTCTGCGTTGGTATCTCCCGTACTGAAAATTTAAGAACAACATCTTATATTAATTTCTTAGGTATGTAGAGCCGGCATTTCAGATTGAAGGTGTGTCTAGTGTCCAACACGTCTCAAACACTGGCACGATACCTACTCATGTCTATGTGCTAATGTTCATGTTAGTGTGTGTCTAGTTTTATGTCTGTTTCAATGCTTTGTTATACGGTCACAAAGAGAACAATTGCATTACGCCGAATTTGAAGTTAATTGAACATATATATCAAAACGTTGTACATAAGAATAGTAATCTAAAGATCAAAATACCACAAGCAACCATTAACTTGGTATCTTTTCCCATTCCAAAAAACAGTTATTTCTCCAATTGGTAGTTAAGAGTTCAAAAACCAAGTCACTAAAATTGATAAAGAACAACATCTACAAAGTAATTAACATTTTATGCTAACAAATTACAGATGCAATGAAAATACAGTAAATATCCAATTTTGTCCTTAAAATTGTAATTTGTAAGACCAGGTCAGCATAATCCCACCATTTTATCAATATTCCAAAATGATCCCTAGAATCGCAAAATGTTAATCAAGTTCGTCCCGTTGTCCAAATATGTTATCAGATGTATCCCTAACACTGGTCACTTAGTGTCATATGCATCTCATCATTATTACCAACTTTATAGTTCCTACAAATATCAACACTTTGACCAATCTGATTAACATTTTGCAATTTCATGAACCATCTTAAAATAATGTTAATATATAATAATATCATGGTATTACCCCAATTTAACAAAAATCCAAAAAATAATGAATGCATTTTAATCTAGAACTAAATTGACCAACCAAGATAATTCTCACCAAAAGTAAATATATGAAGCGTGGACACTCCTATGATCAGGTGTGTCCCGATGTCAGACATGTGTCAACACCGACACTTACAATTACATTGAATTCTATCATTTTTCAAAAAAAAAATTCCGTGTTGACGTGTCAGTAGTGTCTGTGCTTCATAGATTAGGATAAATACAAAACAACAATCATGATTACTAGAGTGATGACAAAAAAGAGGGCAAAACCTGTATAGTTGCCCACACAGCAAGTGCAAGAGGAACCCAAGTAGAGAAAGAGAAAACCCATTTCTCAATAGCCCAAGCAATCAAAATAAGTGGAATGAAAAATGGAATCTTTGGCTTCTCCTGCATAAGATAATTGAAGAAATCCACAACAGTCTCTTCAATACTATCAATTGAAAATACCCTTTTCTTTCTACTCATTTTTATGCTTTGCTTGCACAAAAATCAACTTAAAAATTGAAACTTTTTCTGGTATTTAAACTTATGATCATAGACTAAGGTCAATTACTCAAAAGGGTATGGCTAATTTTTAAGAAAGAAGAGGAAAATGGTTTGAAAGTTGACAAATTTTGAAGGGTTTTGTACTAGAGAGAGAGAGAGAGAGAGAGAGAGAGAGAGAGGAAAAGTCAGCAAAGAGTAGTTAAGAACAAAAATATTCTTAAATGATACAAACATTTGTTGTTGTCTAAAATTGAACAGAACAAATTGTGTAAAAAAAACAGAATAGAATATGGTGAATGTGTTCAATTCAAAGGTTACCACAATTTCTTGTCTATTTCCTTCAGTGTTGTTGTTTGTAGGTGTCATTTTCAATCATTCATATTTCTAAACAACTTCAAGATAGATCTATCAAGATTTTTTTGTAGTATTTAATATCAGTCAACATGGTTTAAAGTTTGATTCAAAAATGAAAAATTATTACTATAGATTAAGAAAACGGATGAATGTTTTGCTAGAACTTTTGAGATGCCCAAAACATAAATTTTCCTACATTGTAACATTAACTTTTTATGAAGTTTAACATTTTGTTTTTCTCTTATATTGTTGGAAAGGGGGGAGCATGAATTAAATGAGACTCCTATTTGAGGTGAAGATTTTTGTGACAAATGTGAGTTGGTTTTGGTTGTTGGTTGAATATTTTATAAGTAACAAGATCATAAACCTAACGCCTTAAGATTTTAGATAAGAATGTGATGTCTGACTCAATTGTATAGAAGTTCTTGATCTAATATGGATGATCCCAACTACCTTCTCCATGTCCCAACATGTTTTTCTTATATTTGTAACCAAAAATAAATTTGAGTATTTAGTAAAAAAAAAAAAGATATGAGTTTAACTCAAAATTGTTAATTTTTAGAAGGTGTGAATATGGTCGGTCGAGTTAGTATTTGTGGAGTTTAAATTTGATTTGTTTAAAAAATTTATGACTTAGGTATATAATATCGTATGATGTTTAGTCTATTTATTCATATGGGCGTCTTTTTTTTTTTGGAAAATGTTAAACATTGCTTTTAGGGCAAGGGTTAAGGAAACAATAGTGATAAAGAAATTCTTGTAACTTGTACATTCTAGTTTTTTAAATTAATAAAACTCTATTTTCAATGTAAATTTTAGACAACACAATGACTTCTTTTAATATTTTTGATTCTATATTCGAATAATTGTGATTGCATTTTAGACAACACAATGACTTCTTTAGTATTTTTTATATTAATACAATGTTTATGATTAAAAAATATATTTTATGAATCATTATGCTTACAAAATCACCATTTTTTTCATCTAACCCTAGAGCTTCCTCACTCTTTCAACTTTCCCTCTTCTTTCTTCCTCATCCATCACAAAGAGTCATTTTGGGTTTTCATTTTGTGCAAAATTATCTATCTACAACACCTAGATTACAATTATCTAGTCTTCTCATCCGTAATCGACGTTTGTGATCGCTTATAGTATTTAATTAATATACAATATGAACCGTCCAATTTTAAATCAATGGTCACAATTCATTACCGCGTGAAACTGAGTATTGATTTTACAGCAACAAATCATGATCCCCCTTTCTTCCATTATATCTAGATAAGTGATTTCCATATAGATCTAGTTTTCTTTCATGTTTGTATGTGATTTCATCATCTAAACGCAAAATTGTTTTGCACGTCTTCTTGGTGCAACATGATTTGACTTTCCTTCTTGTTGTGGTGATCATTTAGTTCAAATTGACAGATTAACTTCAATCATTACAAATTTATTATATCAATGATTTGTTGCGATGTGTCATTGACCATTCTTCATTCGTAGATTTTTCTTTTTCACTTTTGATAAATTGTATTATTTTTCATAATATTCTATAATTTTTTTAAAAAGTGAATATTATTCTAATAATTTGTAAATTGTGTAACTTAGATAATTTAACCTTTCAATACTTAAATGAGCCAACATAAGAATAATAGGTCAGGTCAAGTCGAAAGACATACATCTCATACTTTGCTTCTCTAGCATGTGGCCAATTAAATTAATGAGTTTTATTGTATCTCAAGTATTTTATTACTCATTAAAAATTAAAGTGCATGTTAAAAACCAAAAAGAAAAAGAGAGTTGCAAATGAAAGGAAGAGAAACAACACATTAGACGCTATCGTTATGGAATCCAGAGACCAGAGGGCTAAATTTGACTCCTCCATATGTACGAATTTAAAATATGCACTTTTTGTTTTTTAGCAATTGTTTAGAAGTCTTAATTCAATTAATAGAAAATATTATATTATTATTAAATTGATTGTTTATAATTCGAGGTCAAATTCTGATCCTCTTTTTTATGTATGTGAATTTTTAATAAATTTATCATTTCATCTATATAAAATATAAAAAAAGAGGGTGCAATTTGATCTTACTTTCAACTATTAATCGTGTTTAGTTATCTCACAATCGATATTTAAATTAGGTCCCATTTAGCCGCGATTGTTTTCTACTTTTCTATTTTTTTAAAATGAAATAGAGAATTATAAAATTAAATTTAGTCATATTTCTCCTTAAAAGTATTAGAGAAATAAAGTAAAGAAGTAAAAAAAAATAAAGAGAAGTAGAGTCAAACACAATTTTTTCCTTCTTTACTATTTTTAAAGAGAAGAAAAAAAGTAGAAAATAAGTCGGACATTTTTAGGAAATAAGTTGGACGCCTATGACGAATTTTGAATTATGATCCTCCACTTTGTTTGTATGTGAGTTTCTAATAAATTATTGTTAGAAATAAACTAGTAGAGTTAGAGAATGTAGATAGAGAAGATAAAGGCTTTGTATTCTATCTATTCTCTAGCAGTTGTAGTAGTTTATTTCTAACAATTATCATTTTGTTTATGTACTAAAAAAATTGTTTAAGGAATAAAAAGATATAGTGTACACTTAAGTGTTAGTTCAATGATAAGAGTTTAACATTGTAATTTTAAGGTACCGAGTTTAAATCCTACCAGGGACAATGGTAAAATGGTCGTGCCAATGATTAATAAAATTTTCCTCTTTCCTCAATTTTTTTTAAATGGCTTTCTTGTACCAAAAAAACAAAAAAGAAATAATGTTTTTTAACTAAGTCATTGAGTTCAAGTAGTTAATGAGCTAATCCAGAAGATGTGGTTGAGCGGTTAGAGTTTATCCTTCCTTAACTAAGGGTCGAAGATTCGATCATTGCCTTGGGTACGGAACAACTTTAAATTTCTGGGCTAGCTATTTCACCTTTTGAGGTACCTCCAATCTAGCGAGGGGAATAATCATTGCATTCGGCCGTGAATATCCTAGTCTCGACAAAAAAAAATGGTTAATGAGCTTTACCAAAAAATGGATTTCAAAAAAACTCGAATTCTATTTAAAAATGAGAACAATTTTTTAATCAGACTTTACTTATTTTGGGACCAAATTTTAAATTGAACTACTAAAATCTTCCGCTACAATCTCCCTTTAACTTTAGTAAATAAAAAGTCATAGATGGATGTTATATATAAATATCTAAAAAAAGAAGAAAAGAAAAAAAGAGTAATGGATGGATGTTTAACTTTTTTCATCGATTATTCCGTAGAAAAAAGGACTTTTCATCGATTAGTCAAAAAAAGATTAATTAGCAGACAGAAAAGATTAGTGCTTGGAATGTGGTAGTAGATGTATCAATATTTGGGGTCAAGACATGTCTCTCATATGATTAGTGGTACGTACATGCCTGTGAAAACCAACAAGACTTAATACTACTCCTATTATTTAGGACTAGTATATTACTAAGAGATGAGTTTTGGGTCACTTGATTAAACAATGCTAAATTTATGATAGAAAATAGAAAACTAATGCTCAATCTCCATAAAAAGTTCAAAAAATCAAAGCTTGTGGGCCTTAACTACCGTAAATTTACGACAAAGATGACAACATATTTTTATTTTTTAATAAAGAAATGATAAATATTTTACTAATTCAACAGGTAGAAAATGCTAAAATTAATGAATCGTTCATGATTGATTGGGGGTTCAGAGCCGGTCCCTCCACTTTATGTGTGTTAGTTTCTAACGGTTTGTCTTTTCGTCTATACAAAAGCAATGATAAAATATTAAACTACACTTAGGTGCTCTATAATTAGAATTTTTGACAATTAGCTCGCTTCGAGGTCTCAGGTTCAGTTTTCACCAGTATTAATTTAGATGGGTTAGTTTAACTTCTTAAAAAAACGAATTTTTGACAATTATAAATTAATTAATTAGAAATAGATATTCATATTTGTTTAGTAAAATATGAATAATAAAAACAGATCATTTATATTTGTCTAGAAAAAAATAATAATTTAGGAGATAGTATTGTACTTTTTCTTATTGGTATATGAATAGTAAAATTAAATTATTTATCGAGATATATTTTTTCTTATTTGGTTGTGGTGGTGGAGTTAACTAAGAAAGATTAAGTGCCCGTATGTTATAGTTTTTTTAGAAAATAATCACTTATTTTTTAAAAATAATCACTTTTAAGAAAATAACATCTGTTTGTTATAGCTTTTAAAAATAATCAGAATCTGAAAATAATCTAAAAACTGCTAAAAATCTGAAGCTGATATTAGTAGCTTATTTTTATAGATTTTTTTTAGAAGAGAGAGAAAACAAGTGTCAAAAAATTTCAGACAAAAATATCTTTAATATTATTCTAATATTCCAATAATATCCTAATTAGAATTTATAGGATTAATTTGTTATTTTTATAAGTTAAGATTTAGAAATTTGTTTTATTTGTAGCTATATATATAAAGTCATATGACCATAATGAAAAACAAGAACTTGAATATTTTTCATATATTTATTTTATATGATATATTATATTTGGATAATTCTACTTTATGGTAATTTTATGATGCAAAATCACTTTTATATAGTTGCATCCAAACAAGTTAAAGATTAATTTTTTATAAAAAGTAATTTTTTTACTGGTAAACAAACACAAAATAGCTTCTGATTTTTTATAAAATCTCTAAAAAATAATCTCTAAATTATTTAATGTCAAAATCACTTATTTTTTAATCTGTAACAAATGGGCCCTAAGGAAAGATATTTTGATTCTCATTTCAACTAAATATTATTGCGTCAAAAAAAATTCAACTAAATATTATTGTACTAATAATATATATTGTTTCGTCAAAAAAATAAATATATTGTTTATCAATAATTAATTAATTCAAAAATAATAAAATAATTAATTAATTAAAGTGTAAGAGTCTTAATGTAGTTCGAGTAGGGACCGCAAAAAAATTCAAATATGCGAGCTCCACCTGAATCTAAGTTAATGGGTAAAAACTCGAGTTGAATAGTTTCGACTTTCGAATGACATCTGATATTTTGGTTTTAAGTTTGGGTAGTGTCAAACTCACATATGAAATTACACATGTTATATGTTAAATCATATAATTACCCCTATTTATATTAGCATGTTGTAGGCTATTTTTCATCCATATTTCAATGTTGAAGACAATGTTAGCATGTTGTAGACCTTAATTTCGTAATTTCTTTGAGTTTGCTGTATTTTTTTAGTTTTCTTAATATGGGTTCAGGTGAAAAAACCTAAACCCAACGAATTCATATTTATTGATATTTTGGCACTCGAATAACCTTTGAGTTCAGTTGGTTATTTCGGATACGGATTTGAGTAGTGGCATAGTGCCGAACCCACATCCGACCCTACCCATTGCCATAACTAAATTCGGGATTTAATTTCTGACTCACTGTTTACACTGATTTTTGGTAAACAAGCGCTAGTTTGCAATGCTTGAGAGACCAACTAGAGAATCTCGGGACATGTTTGTGCATTTATTGTTTAAGATTGAAAATAACAGTGTTCATTAATGTAAACGAACAAGGTTGATTGTGAAAATAACAGAAAGTAAATAAAATTTAACTTGTTTGACAAGAAATGTAAAAATACTCAAAGTGAGTACGTATTTGACAAAGAAAAGTAAATGTTTCAATGAATTAAAATGCAAGAAATGTAAATGAAAGCATGTAAATCGCATAAGAATATAAATTGCATTGAATCAAAAGAAAGTGATCACAAGATCATACATTGTTTAGTATGTAAATTTGTGAATTTGTAAGGATTTTTAGTATGTAAATTTGTGATGTGATTTACAACAAATAAACTAGTATTTATAGATAAAATCTAGTGCTATCTAATAACGACTAACTAACATCCATTTGACAGGTGTCTTGCCATATGATCTTCATTCCTAAATGCCAATAGTTGCCACTTTTGAATGAAACGTTGCAATGGTTTGAATTTTGAATCCTCAGAAATGCTAGAAATATACTGTCTCTAAGTAGTCTTCGAGTTCGAGTGACCCTTGAATGTCATTCGAATTGTTTGATAACTCGAACCAAATCTTGATTAATTTCTTGGACTTGTAAATAT
Source organism: Trifolium dubium (assembly GCA_951804385.1). Taxonomy (NCBI): domain Eukaryota; kingdom Viridiplantae; phylum Streptophyta; class Magnoliopsida; order Fabales; family Fabaceae; genus Trifolium; species Trifolium dubium. Next base: position 26,041,022 of record OX638064.1, on the reverse strand, counting down.
TTTCCATCTCCTGAGACTTTAGAATATTCTCAGATGATAATATTATTTAAATATATCACTTTTTAACCTTTATTGTGTCATTAATAATTTGGAAACATTAACTTCCATAATTAAAAAGGTTTAGTAATTATATTCAAAGAATAATTAGGGCATATTTTGACTTAACCAAAATATGGGCTAACACACATATAAAAAGAGTTTAATTGAAATAGAAAATCTCTTATGTGTCCTTTTCAATAAAGATTAGTCATGAGTGAAAACAATTTTTAATATCATATTTACATAGCTGTCAAAGAATGATAGAAATTAATTTCCAGGGTACAAAGTTGATTGGGATGAGAACTTCGTACCAAGTCATTGGCTGTTAAGAGATGATGCATTGATCATTGAGAAAAAACAATGCTAGTCTAATATTTTTGCAATGATGTTTGAACTTATATCCGATTTGAAAGTAAACTTTTACAAAAGTATGTTGTCCGACATTAATGGAAATTCCTCTTAGTTGAAGGATCTGGTTGATGTCAGAATGTCTAAATTCTAGATTATTGAGACCTCTTCTTTTATGAATTAGAAAGTGAAAAAAAAAAATATTAGGTTTCAATTTATTTTTGATAGATGGTAATTTTGATATGTCTTATTTTTTCTAAAATACAATTAATTTTATCTCTAGAATTAATTTTATTTGAAATTAAAATTTTATAAATATTTGTAGGTTTTCAGGCACATCTTTGTGCTCAAGACCCTACTTTTTGGTCGAGACCGCCGAACGCAGTGACTAATCCCTCGTTAGATTGGGGGGCACATTGATGGTGAGATAGTTGGTCCAAAGATTTAAACTGCTCCATACTCAATGTGAAGATCGAACTCTCGACTTTTGGTTAAGGGAGAATAAATTTCAACCACTCAACTCAACTACACCCCCTTGAAGTTAAAATTTTAACTTATATTCTTAAAATTAATTTTTACACTTAAATTTAATTTTCAACTTATTTTTACTTGAATGAATATAAACATAAATCACTTATCCAATAAACAATTTTACACAATCATTTCATTCAAAACCAATTTGTTTATTTTGTACATAGTATACGATAAAGTCATCATAAACTCATATACAAAGTAGAGAGATGAAGGTCAAATCTTACTCATAAACATCCAACTTAATGATTTCGACATTTTCTATTTGTTAAACTTTTGAACTCTCAATTTGTTTTTTTATATGAAATGATAAGTTTAAATTTAAGTAAGTTATCTTCATCAATTTTTTATATGAAATGATAAATCCTTCTAGGCATTTAAATTTTTTTATTTTCTGGTTTTGAATAACAACAACCTTAAATTACGCACTACCACACCACAACATCATAAAACACTGTTAACAAATCCCCACGTGGGACCCACCACCCTCAACTGATTCCACATCTTTAGCTTCCATGGACACTTCACCATTACTATCCTCTTCAGCACACTAATAAAATTCCTAAATTACCCTTTCCTCAATTTCACATTGCCAACGTGTCACACTCCCATTGGCTATCATCACTATCCCCTATAACAATTTTATTTTTGTAACCATGCAAAAATCACAAACCCTATATATATAACAAATTCACCCTTATAATTCTTTGCCTTAATTAACCACCTCCACATAAACATAACAATCTAAACCATTTTTTTCTCTTTATTTTATTTTTCCTAATTTTTTTTTAAGCTTTTTTTTTATATAACTTATTTTTTGTAGCTTTGTATATATCTATTTAAAGTAAACCCATATATATAATTCTTCATAACCATATACCTAATTTTTCCTATATTGTGTGTGTGTGATTGTTAGCATTTTCTTCAAAATCGAAGCTATGAGTCCTTCACAATTCCATGCAAAGAAAGAAATCACCACAACCATCACAAAATCCAATAACAGCAACATTAATGGAATGTTACCACCAAATTTGAAAATCAACAAAGATTCTCATTTCATCAAAAAATCATCATCAACATCGTCACCACCGTCGTCGTCATCTTCGACATCATCAACATCATCTTCAATGATGAATACCATGGCGACATCAAATAAACCTCCGCAACAACATCGTCACCCGGTGATAATCTACACACATTCTCCACGAGTCATCCATACTCACCCTAAAGACTTCATGGCATTGGTGCAAAAGCTCACCGGGCTTTCTCGCTCAGAGGAGGAGGACGAAGGGGTTAATGCTGCCCCATCGTCTCAGTACCAGCCGAAGCAAGAGCCCGTGAGCAATATTGGGATGATGGTGGGAGACAAAGAGAACGACCAAAAAAAGGTTGTTATCCTCAGAAATGAGGACAATGAAGCGTCATCATCAGCAATCACCGATGAAAACAATTGTGGTAACAACATTGGTGAAAACCATGTTAACTCTTGTTTCGTTACATCGGAGGCACCAATGATGGAGCCTCCTTTGAACCCTAATTACATGACAAACTTCTTGGCGTCGAGCTCCGCCGAGTTCATGTACTCGAGTGCGCCAATGTTGAACTACTCAGATTCATTTTTCTCTCATAACATGAGGACCTCTTCCACCTTGGGAGGGATGAAAGAGTTTGGTGACTATGGCCTATAGTTGAAGTTGTTTTTTTTTTTTCTTTTCTAGTTTGAATTTTTTGTGCCAATAAAAGTTCTAATTTTGGTGGACAGAACTTAATTTTCCTTTTTGAAGGATTAATAATACTTCTTTGTTGTAGACAAGAATTTATACCTCTCAGAGGATCGAGTTGTTTTTATAGTGAGTTTCATAGAATTGTGATTCAGAATAATAAAGAAAGTTTTGTCTTTCTAGTTTCTATGTTATGGTTTTTTGTTTTTTTGGTACAAATGTTATGGCTATTTCTTTATTAGCTTTTAAATTTTAATAACTATCACATGCTTTTTAGGTTGAGTTTATAAGTGCACTACACTGTATATTAATTGTTACATTGATTAGAAAAACAAATTACTGGCATGTTTGGGTAAACAACTTATTTGCAGCTTATAGCACAAGCACTTTTCATGATAACCGCTCAGCTTATGTATATGCTATGAGCTGTTTTTATAATGTATATCGGAGAAATTACAAAAATAAAAAGCTAATGTCAGTGTATAAACTCAAATAAGTCAATCTAACAACACTACATCTCTTAGTGCCTAAGTGGAGCATTAGAACCTTACTTTTGCATATGTTCAAATTTGTCTACACAACTCTAAAGTCTAATCTATAATCTTTTATAAGTATATCTCATAGTTTCTTTCTGTATCAATTTTTTAAAAGAAATTTTTGATTCATATGTTTGGGACACAACTCATCATATTGTGAACATAAATAAATAATGGGAGTACATACTCTAAAAAATAGTCATATTTGTGGACAATCAGTGAAAATGCACATGATCACTTCATGATGATGGTGTTATGGACTTATTGATAATAATAAGATAAGTTCATTGAAAGCATAATGATACTTTGTGTAAAGGATAGTGATGAATTAGAACAAAGAATTCCTTTTGTAAGCAAATTTTATTTACACAAATAATAAGTAGAGTTAATTATATTTTGATGAGTGGAGATGGCAAGCTTTGTTTGCTTTTTATTTACCTTAAAGAATTACATTTACATTTGAGAGGGATAGAGTTATGAACTTATGTGGAGCAAGATCATAGTTATTAGAAAATTTTGAGCTCAATTTAGAACAAAAACACAATTGTAACACAAATGATACTTTTCCATTTTCACCAACTACATATTCCAACTTATGGGAATATTATTCATTTCATTTTCTAAATTACTTTACTTCCATTGTTGAGTTTTACATTACAAACTTTTCAACATAAGAAAGAGACTCAGAGGCAGAACCGCAGAACCGCTGCTGTAAGAATATCACGCAGTCACACACGGTAATCAATCTCGGTCACTGATTTGAGATCAGACGGTTCAGATTACACAGTAAGTAAAGTAATTTTTAACGATCCTAGTCATTGATTAAAGATCAGACAGCCGAGATCTATAACTACGTGACACAGTTACATCAGGGAATATACGTATCCGACACAATCATGTACATAACTTCACCAAAGTTTTCATGATCATGATCATCATCATCATTATCACTTTCTCTTCTTGTCCTCTTTATCTGTTTCAAGTTTAACTGGAGCAGCTGGTATGCTGAACCACCATTCCCTAAATCTTCTCTCCCATCTCTCTGTGCTAGCTTTCCTTGGAGGTGAATACATTGTAAATATATTCAAGAACGTTACAAGAACTACGTATTTAATAGGTACGAAAGCCAAAATCAATCCTGCTGATAGAAGACCAAATGCCACCTTCTCTGTTGCCTGATTACGATATAAAGAAACCGAGTATTACAACGTGTGACACAAATTTGCAATCAATATTGAATAAACTTCTCAATTTGTTTGTTAAGAAACTCCATTCATTTTAGAGAAATAAGTTGAATAAGATATAATAAATAGTTTTTTTTTTTTTGAAAGCTCGGTATCCGGTCTAAGGACTGACTAATCCGAGGGGGTCAATCCCACCGCCCACTTGTGGGGACCCCATTTAAAGCCAGAGTTTTTGCTCTGTATGGACTAACCCACAGAAATTGGCACAAGTGGGAATCGAACCTGAGACCTTGAATAAATAGTTAAGAATATTACTCCCTCTAGTCCATATTATAAGAAAAAGATTGCTGTTTAGGTTCATAGAATGATTGATGTATCTGGTCTATGAAAGATCAGATACATCAACCACTCTTACCACTAGAGGGAAGAGTATATAAAAAAGACAAACAGTTCAATCATAAGTAACAATTTTTTCTTGTCTCGGTTTGTATAAATAATCATAAAATGAGAACTAAAAAGAAATAGAGGGAGTATGATTTATGAAATGCATCCAAACTTTTCAAATAAATGTACAAATCAGCAAAAAGAAAATGGGACAACAACAAACTTGTCTTTTTGTTATTGTTTAATTATGTCTTTAGCCTCTGCAAATATGTCTCTTTCTGGTTTTAGTCCCTAAAATATTCTCGAGTCCCTAAAAATAAAAAATTGCTTGCGGTCATAGTTACTTTTTTTGGTCCCTGTAATATTTGGATCAGTCCCTATAAAGTAAATATTAGTAATTAACTAATGTCATATTTTAGATCTTAACCTTCCGGTTCTATGGGGAAAGAAGCCCAAGTAATTCGGAGTTCGGCTGCTAGGTAAGAAACTAAATGCAATAGTGTCTACATATTACAGAGACTAATTTAACATGAACCAAATATTACATTAACAAGAACTAAAACAAAATAACAAGAACATAAAGCAAAGCTTCCATTTTTCAAGGATATCAAAACATTTTTTTCTTCTTTTTCTAGGGACTAAACCAGAACGAGGCATTAGCCAAGATCTAAAAGCGTATTTAAGCCTTTCTTAATTCAAGAAATCGGTCTATGATTCTTTTAAGAAAAAAGTAAAGATCAGAAAAAGGGCAATGAGAGAACACCTGAGGAAAAATGGAGAGTAACAAACCACGGAGCTTGAGAAGAACTATGTTACCATCTTGTATGAGCTGTTCAGCTTGAGAAACAGCATTCTGAACAGCTAAAAGCTGTTCCATTGTATTCATTGGTGGAGGTGCTACAACTTTAACTTCAGCTACAGATCTACCTGGATTAAACCATCTGGTAATTATCATAAAAGATGCAAGTAACACAAGTACCAGCGCCGCTGCATAGCCAAGCCAACCGCTGCAATTCATAATAAAATTATCTAAGTTATTAGTTATCAAAAAAAGACAAATATATCATCATAAGAATTGTGTTATTTTGATACAACGGAACATCAAAGTTCGACAATAATTTAGATGGTTAATGTAGTTCAACTGCATATTTAACTACGTTTACAGATGGTTAATGCAATTCAACTTCACAGTTAATTATGTTTAGTAGATGATTGACGTAATTAACCACATACTTGATTGGTGTTAACTGTTAATCATACATATTTTTGTTGATTTGTGTTGTCAAATTTGTGTCAAAATATCATTTATCATCATCATCATCATAATGAGGACACAATGACGTTAAAAATGAGAACTTAAAATAATTTGTTACCCTTTCTGTATTACATTACCATTCATGATTTCTCACCTTAAATTACGTATCTAATTTCTATAATAATTTAATTAAATTTCAATAAAAAAAATAAAAAATTCCCCTCAGTAACCCCTCAACAAATAACAGGTAAATATAATATTATTGATCTACAAAAGTTTACCTCCATATGATGTAACCGAAGAGCAAACAAGATCCAGAAGACTTCCATGGATCATCCCAATATGCCAAAGAAAGAAGAGATTTCCTAAGTTCATCAAGAGGAAAAAGTAATTCCTGAAAATAGAGGAAATAACACATATTATAGACAAAAAAACAAATCATGAAATCAGAGTTTTCTATTCCGATTTTGCAATAAGTATGAGCAGCAAAACCAATCATGTATTATTGGTGATATTGTCACGTTGTGGCGGATGACTGCCATACGTGCTCATTTGCAACTCATTGTGTATAGATAGTGGAAAAATGCAGCTGTCACAAACAACTTACAATATGAGCTTTAGGTTTAATTCAACCCCAAAAGCTCAAGACACTATATGCAGAATTCACACAAAAACTAACGGAAGAGATAATATACTATTAACAAAAGCAAAACCACAAGAGTTTGGCTAGGTAGAAGTGAAAAATGAATGAATTAGTACCTTCATGACAGCCAAATTAGTATCAATGCCATCGACTTTAACACCGTCAACTGTTGCTTGTGCAGATACGACTTTTTTATAATTGTTCTTAGATTCTTTAACCGCTTTTTCCAATGCGCTCATCTCTCCAACAGTTATTTCACCAACAGCAATCCGGCTCTCATTTGAGCTGTTCGAACTTGTTCCAAATACGAATCCCAAGTTAGAAACTGTGTCCAAGACCGAGATAGAATACATTCCACTATCAGGCTTGGAATCATTCTCACGTTCTGATTCCCTTGAATATGACATATTTACAAGGGTTTCTAATATAAAGTCTCCACCTGGAAGCTGATCACATAAATTAAACATGAGAAGAGAATCATTCAGTATAGGACCCACAGAACTCATATCTTGGATGGCTTGCAAACGCAAAATTCCTAAAACAGCCTTCCAAAGTGCTTCGTCCCGTGCAATCCCTTTAATTCCATACTTGGCTATGAATTTGTGAACACAAAGAATCTCTCTGATGATAGCTAGCCAATAATCACGACGAGCATGACCTTTAAGCTCTGGAAATTCAAGTACAGCTGGTTCTGATCTACAAGAGAAATAAAATTTAAAAGTTGATAGCAAGATAAACTTCTGCGGTTATTCATCAACTATAAAATAATTATTGTGCAATTACTTACAACGATGATGAACTATAGAATACTGCTTTGTCAAAAAGTCGAGTACCCCATGGTCCAGTCAACTCGGGTTTAATAACTTGGTTTAGATCGTCTGATAAATCATATCTTTTTGGTTTGTCATATGATACAACGCGAAGTTCTTCAAAATAAAGTGCATGATCTGTCAGGATTAACCTTCCTGCATGCATGTTACAAAGAGTCACTAAAGTCTTAAAGAATAAAAAATGTATGCTTTTATTATGTAGCACTAGCACTTCAAATTGAAGGTGTGTCTAGTACACGGTACTAACGCACGTGGTTATATTCAATCACTTTCATTTTCTCAAATTATTATCAGTGTATGTGTGCGCTTGTTTGGTATCCGTGTCAGTACTTTATAGTATTTTATTTAATGGGAACGTATGTTTGAGAAAGATGGTATCTAAATGAATACTTTTACAAACTGACCAGGCCAGGTGGATACTCCTACATGCTCAAGGACTGGCTGCGTGGTGACAGTTCCATCAATGTCAAGAATCTTCTCGCCTCTAGTGCGTCTTATAGCAGAAAGGAGAGATGACTCGGAATTGCTCTTCATTTTTTTTATTGCCCTACAAGAAACTCTTAATCAGAAACTGAAGGAGATATTTAGTATAATTGCTGCGCCTTTGAAATTATCAATTTGAAGTACACATTTCAATGTATAGGTTTTTACTTTTCTATCGCACTGAGGTACTTGTCATAGATGGGGAACTGAAGGCGACCGAGAGTTGACGAAGTCAGCACCTCAAAAAGACTTTCACAGATGATGACATTGGCAATGATGGGAACTGCAGGAGCTATTCGACAGAACGCTTCTAAACCAACAGATACATCTTCATCGACCTTCTAAATTGATGCTCATTAGTATATTACTTAAGAAACAACAAGAAAAGCTATAGAATGAATTCATAATATACAAGTATAGATAATTATGAAGATAAACACTTAATAATACTACATGAGTATAATATCTAACTCGTACTCTGAAAGACATACATTAGTAAGAGGTTGGCTAGTGGCAGATGGGATCTCCCAAGCTAACATCATGTCGTAAGTCAAGCGCCGGAATGTTTTATCAAGTAGATGACCAGACATTTGCGCTTTCAATGAAAGTGCTTTGAAACAACAATACTCCAATAAGTTCCTTGCATATCGTGATGGAACCTTTAAGGAATCCGATGCCTCTTGATTGAAGCTCTCTTGTAGATCACTTGAAGAGGTCTGAAGGATTCTGCATTATTTATTTTAATTACAGTTTAATTTCCAATAAAAAAAGTATGAAACAGTGTATCAAACAAAAAGAAACGTTAAGGGTCACCGCTATGGCGCTGCCTAATATTCAAACTAAATCCAACAAGAGGGAAGGTTGGAAACTGACAATGAAGCAATAATGAGATAAATACCAAAAAGGCACTTACTTTGCGCATCTACGAACAACTAGGTTTGCAACGGGAGAAAGCTCGCGTACAAAATTCTTCCCAGCAGAAGGTGAATTTTCCATCTCCTCAAATTCTTCATCAAAATAACTCTTCTTTCCAAGCAACCATTTAAGCGATCCATCTTTTACTAGACCTTCAAACATATTTCTGGTTTTTCCAGCACCAGCCATCTTTTTTCACCACCTCACTACACTATCTTGTCAGTATAGAAAAACAAGAAACCGAACATATAGTTTTGTCAAAGTCCTCCTTGTCCTTGCATTTACTGAAACATAAAGGTAAGGTAGTAAACAAAATGAATTGAATCATACCAATATGAATCCTCAAAACTAGATCATCCTCGAGCTCCTAATAATATGTTAAATGGCTTAACTCGTCCATCACAATCTGAATATATTGAGTAATTGACATTATTACAATGTTGCCAATCGCAGATTGTGCAAAATAGCAGCTTGTTCAAATTCCACTGCACTACAGTGTTATATATAGGCTTATAGCATCTGCCTGTATCCGTTTTTCTACAACACGTTTTACTAAATTGCATATCATAGAACAATAATGGTTTGTTAAAATTCCGCTGGTTGTAGCAATATAGTCTATAGCTACTATTCTGTCTATTCAACATCAGTGCATTACAATTGGGGCAGAGTGATCAGACTTATAAGCCACAAACATTCCTAACAATTTCTAAAATCTTTAAGAGTTCTACAATATTTAGAATTTACAAAGAGACAGTCTACCATAACCCCACAAATGCAAACATGAATAATAGCAGCAACACTTCAGATTGAAGGCACGTCTAAGTGTTCGACACATATCCTAAAACCTAAATTACTACTGGTATCTACCTATTGGTGCATGCGCCGTATCCGGTATCTATATAAGTGCACAAACACAAGGATCCTCTCACCAAAAAAGTGTAACATTACCCCACAAAAGCAAACATGAATAATAGCACCAACACTTCATATCAAAGGCTTGATTGAGTGTGGGACACCAGCACGTGTGTAGGTATCTGACATGTGCCGGTGTCCAACACCAACATGATACTAACATGCGTAGTTACATTCAATCACTTATATTTTCCTAAATTACTACCGGTATCTCCGTATCAGTATCTGTGTCGTATCTAGTATTGTTAAGTGCATAAACACAAAGGTGCCCCCCATCCCCACAATAAAAAAACAGTGCTTTAACTATTTCAATCTGAAACAGTATACACAAACACATGAAAATGCTCATAACGATTCAAAATTCAAAAAAATAAACTATAAATAAATCACCCCCAAAAATGTATAACAGAGCAAAACCCAAGCGACCCACTATTAAATGCATAATAAAAATTTAATCTTTGGCAAATGGGGTAGCTTCAAATCACGAAATTTTAATAAATACCAAAATTCAAATGATAATAACAACAGATACCATCAACTTGGAAAAGCATGAATTTGATTGAAGTTTGTGAATAAGTATCAAATTAGAGAAATAGATTTGGTTTGTGAAGAAGGAAGAATTCAAGTTGTTCTTACCTTTGTCAGATAGAATCATGAAATTGATGATGATTACGTGTGTTTTCTCTTTTCTGGATAATTTTTTTGGTTCTTTCTATTATATTCTTTGATTTCAATATTGGATTTGATATCAAACCGATAAGAATTCATATGATAATTTAATTTATTTATTATTCAGTGAATCTATTCAATTTATATACACAATTTTAAATCTCTGCATGCACCAGTTATCTCATCATATTCCAATTTAACGAAAGAAATAATCATTACGTTCGGCAGTAAATACTCTGATCTCAACAAAAAAAAATACACAATAATCAGTGTAAAGTTATTTTACACGTGTATTAATAATATAATGACATTGGTCAAAAATAATATAATGACATATATATTATGTTTAAAAAATACATGACATGTCACATTCATTAAATGATGTGACAACATATTATTAAATATATGTGTAAAATAATTTTACACTAACAATAATTAAACTTATAAAAATATCATCTCAAAAAAAATATTATAAGAAAATATTTAAATTAAAATAAATGATGAAGGTGTTTGAAATCCAAATCTAATAGTAGTAGTTGTTTGTTTGAGTTCTTTTTGGTTGGTATTAGCTTGAGTAGAAGTGTTTGGATGCTGTTGTTTTAATTTTGAGTATAAAAGTCATCATAATTGATATGCACCGTATAAAATAATTTTATACGGCCATCTAATAAGAAACCTACAACCTTTCATGTTATATGAAGAAAGTGGAGTAAAATAGGTGATATGGCGAAATACATGGTTGTCATTAGTTGACAGTGTAAAATTATTTTACACTGTCGGTACAAACAAATTAAATCCAATTGCAAGATAAAAATATAAGTGATTTTGATTTGGTTTGGTTGATTTTTTAATTTGGTTGATTTTTTTAAAAATCATTCAAACTAAATTAAAATTAACTTCGATTGATTTGATTGGTGCAGTTTATAACATAAAATTTTAATACTAAACAATTTTAAATATTCAACAAAATGATTTGAAGTTTCGAAACAACATTATTCATAAAAAAAAAAAACATTATAGTATCATAAAAATTGTTTATCCAAAATACATTATAGTACCAAATAATTTTAAATATCCAAAAAAAAGAACTTCTAATTTTAAAATAACATTACATTACTAATAAAAGTTGTTTACCTAAATTAACATTACAACATAAAAATAATATTATAGTATCAATAACAAGGCTTACCAAAAAAAAGAAAACAGAACCAATTACAAGAACAACTTGAAGTGAGAGATTGTAAATGGATAGTTCGAAATGTAGTGTTAAATATTGTATTTTCTCTGAGCTCATTTGGGGGGTTTGTTAATTGAGTTAAGTATTGGAATAATAAAAACTTAAGTTTAATATTGCGGTTTGGTTTAGTTTATTTTTTGAAATAAAAACCGCCAACCGAATTGAACCGCACAGTTCAACAAAAAATCATTAAAATTCTTCCAAATCAAATGCTGTTTTTACGGTTTTTAGTTTAAATTGATTGATTTATGATTTTACTTTTAAATTGATTAAGATACGGTCACCCCTAAACTTGAGTTCATGTTTATTAGTTTTTAATTAAATAAAAAAATAACTATAAAAAGTTAAGAATTAATCAAACTGAATACAGTTCATATTTATGAATTTGTTGATTGAACGCTCTAATTTTTTGTCTCAATTTTAAAATTTGATTATTTTAACTCATTTATTATTATTGTCCTTATATGATAGTTCAAAGTGGTAAGAGTACTTAAAGGACATATATGAGTTGAATAAAGGAAGTTCAGCGATCATTTATTGGAGGGAGCATTTTATCTTTTCAATGTATAAAAAAAATTCCTTTAATATTATTATTATTATTTTTTAATATTTCAATTTGAAATGTACAAAAACAAATATTTCAATTTGAAAAATTTTATTTTAGTTTATGCCACGACTTTACAAATAGTTTGCTTTTAGCATTCTTTTTTAATTTACATTATAACGTGCATTTTATGTTCATTGTGATTGTGATATAGAGCATAATGTTTATAATAAAGTGTGAAAATCATGTGTCACAAAATGGAGATGAAGAAATAAAATGGTTGGGGTGATGATAATTAAAGTGTGAAAATCATGTGTCACAAAATGGAGATGAAGAAATAAAATGGTTGGGTGATGATAATCAAATTTAAAATGGTTGGGTTATGAAATATAAAATATTAAGACTTTGTTCATGGTTATAATAAAGTGTGATAATACGTGTCATAAAAAAGTTATTAGTTGGGGTATTGAAGAAATAAGATAGTTGAGTTTTTTATTTTTGGGTTTGGTGATGATTGTGGATTTGTGGTGACATTTTTGACAAAATTAAATAAATATGACTTATTTGGCAAATATATTATAGTTAAGGGACCAAAATATACTAATAATTAGTTAAGGGAATAAAATAAAATCAATAAATAAATTAAGAGATAAAACATCTAATTTAGCCTGAAGTTAGTAGATGTTCATCCTTAATTTTTCATTCTCCTTTAACTCTTATTTGTGAATGACTTTCTAAGTAGCCTTTAAATACCTTGATCATTCACTTACTTATATCCTATAAATAGCTAGCACTAGTCATGTTTTAGTATAAAATTACACCTTTAAAAAGAAGAATACAAACTCTATTATATTATTTCTCTCTTTCTCCTTCATCTCTTTACTTTAATTTATATTCTTGCTCTTGTTGAAATTAATTTCATAACAAAGTATATAAAATACATATATATAACGCAAAAACTCTCTATTTGTTTCAAGAAATAGAGAAATAATATAATAATTTTAGGTCTAATAATTTACTTGTATTCTTTATTTTTCACTTCTATTTCTACCCCATCTTCCTTGCATATTTCACTTTAATAATTGTCTCGTGAGGTTAATTTAATTGGTAAGAACATTCACATTTTATATATACGGTTTGAGTTCAAATGATGAACACCCTACTTTTTTTTTGATAAAGACGAACATCCTACTTATTCACTTTAAGAGTGAAATTTTTAGTCATTAGACTATTTAACCAAAAAAGTCGCTTAAATACTTTAAGAGTTACGTTTTGTTTGTTTGGTATGGTGTATCGAGGGACGGATGTACACTCAGGTCAAGCCACAATGGAAATTCCAATATGTTTTTTTTCTTCTTATATGTTACAAATGAGATAGAGAAGTGCAAACAAAACAAAAACAATATAAATTTGAAAGTAGAGAACATAAACACGACGCAATGTTCCTTCATCCACCCACCATCGAACTCGAACGTTGAAGGTGAACCAACCACAACCACCATGTATCCATTGTCAAATTGATAGACTTTTAGAATGTGTTGAGTGTTAGTTTAAAAAAGAGTTTAACATTATAATCTCAAGGTACTCAAGGTACTGAGTTCAAATGTTGTCATTAGTGCGTGTGGTCATTGATTAATAAAAGTTTTCCTCGTCCTCAATTTCATTTAAAAAAAGAAGAATGTGTTCGGATATATTTTTTACATGCACGTTTTAAAGAGGAAATTGAAATTGTTTATAAAAGATATATTAGTAAAAATGGTGTGCAAATAAAACTTTTTTTTTTGTTTTGTTATTAGAAAGAACACCACTTTAGGCCCTTTGCACTTTGTAGCAACACAGTTACAAGCCCAAACTAGTTGGTTCTAAGAGGTACAAGGTTGGTTTTGCTGAGTGGTTACTACCATATGATCAAACACTTGTATTATAAGAGGAAAAATATAGCTTATATTTATATAATCTAATATATGATTCAAAAAAAACCTAATCTAATAGTATCATGTAATCAAATTTAATCAGTAAAATATATCAAATTCAATTTTTAATTTTAATGGTGTTTAACTTTTGTGTAAGTGATTTTAAGATTGTGCAGAAAGTTGTTTGTTTTTGCAAATTTTATGTAAAAGCTATTTTCATTTGATTACATCATTAATTTTACCAATCATTTGATTCAAACTATAAAATTTACTTTTCTCATTATAATCGAAAATATAATATTTTTCTCTATAAGTTTAGTTAGACACATATAAACTTCTAAATATAATTAGGTTCAAGTAGATAAGAAACTCCCTTTAAAAACGAATCGTTCAGAAGAATTCAAATTAAATTTCTAAAAAACCAAAATTTTCATATTTTATCCATCCAATCTTTAATTTTCTTTTTATAAATGGTTAAAACAAATGAATTGTATTTCATTCTCGTCATACGATGCAACTTAGGTCCTGTTTGGTTCGGGGTTTTAGGAGGGGAGGGGAGGGGAGGGGAGGGGAGGGAATATTTTAAATTTTTGTGTTTGGTTCAACTTTTTAACGAGGGGAGGGGAGGGGAGGGGAGCGAATGATTAATTTATTTTTTATCCTTAATCATATAAACTCAAAATAAGAATTAAATTATAATGGATATGTTACGCTAAAAAAAAAAATCTAAAGGATATATAACTATAAAAAATCTAATGAGTAGAAAATTTAATTTTTTTTTGTTCTCAAAAAAATAAAACCTAAATATTTAATATTTCAACAAGGATAATTTAGGATTTTAATAAAAAAGTGTGAGTAATTTTGTCAACATAATAAATTATATTTTCTCTCACTTCACCTCCATAAAAATCCCTCCCCTCCCCTTCGATTGAACCAAATAGGGCCTTAATTCACCTTTTCTAGAAACATTCTCTATTAAAAATTTAAGAGTGTCCCTTGCTCAAGTGAGTAAGGTGAACATCTCACTTTAGAGTGTTGAATGAATAATATCGACCATAAATAGAGAGAGGTTAATATTATATATAGAGACACAACAAATTATAAATGTATGGAAATATTAATCATTCATGTTTTTAATTTTCTCTCTACCTTATTTACCATCTGGGTAGAGTCTCCATGATCTTCAAAACTATTTTTTCTAAAAAAATATTGGAAAGATAAATAATAAAGCTTAGAAAATTTATTATAAAAAAAAGAAGGAAGAAAAGTATAAGAGGGGTGCCAAACCTAACCTCGAGGTAAAAACAATAAGAAAGCTAAGGAAATTCTAAAATAGGTAATCGAAAATGATTTTTCAAAAGAATATCCTGAATTAATATGGTGAATGAAACATCCGCCAACACAGAAACGTTCAAGTACCATCCACTTCTTGCAACAAACGACAGCAAGCAAAATTTGACTATTTCGAGCCAAAAATAGTTTGAAATCAGTCCCCAAGACTGATACGAATAATATCAACAAACCCTCAATGAATCCAAGCCCTTTCGAGTTAATCATCTAGAAACAATAACCTTAGATCAAACAAAGTCACTCGAACCAAAAAAATAACGAGCATAATTTTGGTGAATAAATTATCTATCATCAAAGAAACAATCCAATTACCAAACTCCCTTGCAAAACGTCAAAAAATATACATAAAAAACAAAAAATATAGTAGATATAATAAAAATCAATCAAATTAATATGTGCTTAAATATATTTAATTAATTATATTTCCTTGATAATCATCTAGTGTTGTGGGTGGCATGAAGTCAACAACACTTTGACCTCAATAGTTGGAAGGACTAAGACACTGATAACAAATATTTCTTCAAGATAACAACAAAATTGGGTTATTGTGCTTGAATTCTAGAATCATTGAACTTTCTTTTGAATCTAAAAATCTTTAAAACATACAAACAGATGCTGATGGTTTTGCTTCTATTTTGGCTAATATTGGTGGGGTAATTACTACTACCTGACCACCTAACAACTTCCACTTTCACTTAGTGAGCCCACTAATACTATTTCTTAGGTCCCATAAATTTCCCCAAAATTTAATAACTTTGGTCTCCTCTCCAACTACTACCCTCCTTAGTCCCTCCTAACATGTGAGTGTGACCCCAAATCTAAATTCCATATTGAGAATATATGATATACCAATCTAATCAACTTATGACCCTTTAAGTCCATATTCCTCCCCTCCCTTGTTCATGCATATAATAGTAGAAAAAAATCTTCACTACTCTAAAGTTTTGTTGGATATCAATACCTTATAGACAAAAATTTAATTTAAAATTTAAATTCACTTTAAAATAATTAAATATAAAAGTATAATAGGGTTGTATTAACAACTGATAGATATTGTATTATTAAATAAAATTTTCAGTATAGAGTGTTTGTATCTAATAATATATTATTTCTGTCTCAAAATATAAATAAAATTAGGTCAACAAAAGTTGATGCATCTAATATAAATTTTACATTAAATATATTAATTTTTATTTATATTTTAAGACGGACAAAGTATGTCTTAATCTATGAGGGACAAGGAAACAACACCATGGTCAAAAAGTGGGTCAAATAAGAAAGAAAGATTTAGCTGTATTAATGAACAAGCAAAAGTGGCTTCAAAAGAGTTTCACAAAGCTTCTATCATTTTCTATAAGTTGGAGAACCCACATTGCCCATCCTTATTTGAGAATGCTGTGGCCCATTTAAAATGTCTTCTACTTATCTCAAATTTCATATGTATGCAATGTATCTAAGTTCTAACCCCTCTTTTATTTAAAAAATGACAACAAAATATGCTATATAATCTTATTAACATATTTCTTTTCTTCAATCATTCACTTAATGAATTGGCAACATCGACAAGATTTCATGAATTCATTAGTATTAGTGGGTTCCATTGACACTATTTTTCTTTCTTGGATTTGGCTTGTGCTTTGTCATATTACAAATACTTTCACTTTGTAGCACTCAAGTTGTTTCATTTTACACTGCCCCCAAATTGATTATATATGTCATATTTAATTATTTATCAATAATCTCTTTGTTTACCGACATATGCCATATATCTTTGATTGCTTGTTGACAAAGCATGAGTCTACTTCATTAACAATAATTTTATTAGACAATAAAGCAATGGGCAAACCATATAGAGCATCACTAAAATTAGTACTATACATCCTCTATAAAAAATGTTACTCAAAAAAATAAAAAAAATTGAAATGTCAATTGCAATTGAAACAGATGATTAAATCTTTCGGTCATACTATAACTTGGATTTAAATATAAATTAAAAGGTTAATTACCTTTTCACCCTCATGTAAAATAGGTCAAAATTGATTTATTCCTCTGTAAAAAAATTGTTTAATCTTCTGTAATATAAGATTTTGTATTGTACCCCTCTAGACTCAGTCAACCATAATATAATTTGCGGCGGTTTAAAATCCTCGTTAAAATTATATTTTGCACGGTTTTTTTTGCAACGGTTATATTGTGGTTGACTTGAGTCCAGAAGGGTAAAATACAAAATCTTATATTACATGGAGTAAAGCTATAAAATTTGTTTACAGAAGATAAAACAACTTTATCATTTTTTTTGGGTACAAAAGATGAAAACAACTTTATCATATTTTACAAGGGTTAAAAGAGTTACTCTTGGCTGATGCAACTCAAAAGTTTCACACGGATGTCTCCGAATTTAGCTCCTTAATTTCTTGTATTCGCAATATTTTGTCTTTAAATTCTGGCTTTAAGGTGAAGTTTGTAAAACGACAAGCGAACATAATTCACAGGCTTGCTAGGGCGGCCATTTCTTGAGCTAGTCGTTCTTCTTTTGATTTACTACCTACTTGTGTTGAACCTATTTTGATTAATGAAATGGCTTAAATTTTTGGTGGTCAAAAAAAGAAGAAAAAGAGTTACTCTTAATTTATTATAAATTGTTGACGCGGTTGACAATTCTCTCTAATTTTACATCATGAAGTGATTACTCTTAATTTAAATTTAATTTATATAAATTAAATGAAATTACAAACTCCAAGCTATGCGGAACCCCTCCCAAAAAAGAAGCTAATTAACATGATATTGCCACTAAGTATAGTGGTAAGAATTTCATTAATAACACTTAATTTGTAGGTATATAGTACTATATAGGGTCACGTTATCTCAAGGTTAAGACGCTAGGGATTATAGTCACGCACCTAATTAATCTAGGAATATACCTTGTAAAATAATATATTAAGTTTTTTTATTCTAACCCAAAAGAGAAACATGTTGATAAAATTTGTGTTGCCGTAGGTCCTACAAGACATGGGCATCCTAGTTGATCCATGATGGCAACTATTTAGTGGCTCTATGTGTGGAATTTGATATATTAAATTAACACAATCATGTGAATAAATTTTCCTAAACTTTTTGCAAGTAAACTTTGCCAAGATTTGGAATTAGTTATATTTACAATTATTTCTTTGAGCAATATATACACACACACACAATTTGAAAAGAGGACAATATAAATCCTCCACAATGTCTAGTTAGCCAAGTTAAATCTAGCTATATGGTTGAATCTAAATTGTAATTCGACGTAACGATAATGATACGATTTGGCTTAACAGATACAACAATTTGAAAGAGTAAATTTTGTTAATGAAAGAAGAAATGACTTACATACAACTTATCAATTGCACTTACTAATTTATTTATTTTGGATTTTATTTTATTTTATATTGGAGTGAAGAAAAATGGCATAAAATTAATCATCATTACTAAATTAGATTACTTTATTGATGTATGGAGAAAAGATTTGTTATATTTATGTTCCCCCAAATTGATGGGGAGGGAAAAGTGGGGCATCAATTGGAATGCATTGTATCAATTTAAATTCCACTTCATTTGATTTGACATGCAAATCCAAATTACATAAAACTAACTTATTATGTTTCTATCATAGTTATCCTCTTTCTTCAAGCTATAAAATAACTCATTTACTTTCTCCTTGTGCATCCTTTAGTTCTAAAAACATTTCATATCAGTTAAAGTCATTTTTTCAAGTTGCTTATCAAAAAAAAAAAACAAGAGTCAATTTTTCAAGTTGTTGTTCCCTCTCAAATCGATCTATTTCCTTATAATAAGGACTTCAAATAATCAATATAATAAAATTTAAAACAATTTTAGTTCAAAGATGACAAAAACATATATGTTTCTTAATTAACTCTTCTTATTATATGAAAAAATCTTTATTTGAAATTGTGTGACAATATTAATTCTAATTATTAATTGTTTTTATCATAAATTATAATCATTGTTTGCTAAACCATAGTCCATAGCCTTAAGTGCACATACTTATGTCATCATACACACAAATACATCGTACAATCTTTTTCATGTTATTCATTTTCCATTTCTTGAATAATATATTATTTGAGCTACATATATATGGTTATTGGCCTTTAATTTGTGTATATATATATATAATTATTTATTATGTAGTGAAATTTGCAAGTAGCTAGAACAACACCATTCCAATCAAGTTTCACTAAAATATATAGTAATATATAAATAACATGTAGGCTAGCTATTATTAACTTCCATTTGATTTTTACACATCTTTGAAACAAGAATGTCCACTTGTGTGCATGCAAGCATAGAGTGGAAACAAATTGATCTTTTAAACTTTGTAAAGTAAATGAGCATTATTAAACTTTATGTCTTGTATATATGGCTGTTGAAGTTAAAACATCCAAAAGTTGAAGTCAAAGTGGCCATGTTGGTTGAAAGCATGAAATTCCTCCATATCCTTCTCTCTTATACCTTGCTAATTCTTTTGCCTCAGATGCTCTTGCTCTCTACCACAAATCAAATAAATAAATAACTTTAGACATTATAACTTTAGAGTTTAATTGTTATCCAACCGTCAGTATAAAGTTATTTTACATATGTATACAATAATGTATTGACGCGTCATATATTTTTAACACAATATATGATGCATCAATACATTATTTAATTCATGTGTAAAATAATTTTAATTTTATATTGATAGTGTATATAAATTAAATTCATAAATTTAATAGATATAGTTCAAATCTTCTTGCTAGATGACAATTTTAAAATAGACATTAATGTTATTTTAATTAAATAATTTTTGTCCACCATTTTTTTATAAATAAAATAATTGTTGCTAATTAATTTCATCATCAACTTATCAGCTACTTTAATTTGATATTGGCCAACTCTAATGAATTTTATCTTATCCATCACAATAGTTTTCATATATATTATATGATGTGAGATGTTTTCATGCACCCTAACAACCAAACAAAATGAATATTATATGCAATGTATCTATGTATATACTAATGAATAAGACTATGAAACTTTTACAAATAGATTATACCTGCATTGTTTCTAAATCATCTGTCTCTGAATTGAAGTCATAATAAGTGCTTGCTGCAGTAAGCTTCAAAGAAAGAAACTGCAGAAAAAAAGCCAAACATAAATTGATATATTAATTAATTAATTAAATCTATGTTAAACTTAAAAATATATTTTTCTTGGCAATAGATAAAAATTATTTTTCTTTTAAATTTGTTTAACTTTTGATCACTTAATTACCTCTACTTGATGCTGCAAAGACTGAACATAGTTTATGATTTCATCCAACATTACTGCCATTCCCATGGTCTGCAAAACCATTAGATAATATACATGAGAAAAATTATCTATTTTATTAAAAAAAATTAAAAATAAGATTTTGACAATTATAAAGTTTGACACAAATTGAAATAATTTTTTTTATTTACCTTGTAACATCCAGGAACAATATTCTGCAAGCACCTTAATTTCTCATTGATTTTCCCTCTTCTAACCTGAATAATAATTAAAATCATAGATATGTATTAGTCCATAGTCACATCAATCTTAAGCAACAACAAAAAAAATAAAAAATTGGTGAAGTCATTAAGTTTATTCATAATAATTTGTTTTTTGATTGAATTGACTCATTTGAACTTATCTTCTGATATATATAAGCACTTATAAGACTATTTGAAAGAGTTTATAAAATCAGCTTATGACATGGCTATAAGTTGTTATCAACTTATATCCATAAATTGAGATATAGGCTATGATATGAGGACAATTTTATTTTATGTTTTACTTTTTATAAAAAAAACTTATAAATAAGAACTTAAATGATAAGTGCTTATACTGTAATCATTTAATTAAGCTGAATTTAGGAAACTATACCCTTTCTGCTAAACTGTGACTATCAGTAGCTTGACCTCTTCTTGCTCTAACATGAACAACTTCCTTTGTTTTCTCTTCTTCTGTTTCATAGCCTTTCACTCTTTTTCCTCTTCCACCACTCTGAAATTAATCAAATAAAATCAACAAAACCATTTAATGATTTCATCACAAAATATAAAGAATAAAAAAAATTAAAGAAAAAAATGTACATGTTTGGTTTTGCTTCCACTTTCAGAAACTGCAGGAGTTGAATTTCCAGAACTAGTCTCTTGAAAATCAATAATTTTCCTTTTTTTAAGTTCATGATGAACTTTATTTTCTTCTTGAAAAATTGTTGGAATTGAAACATGAGCTACATTGTGATTGTGATTATGATTATTGACATGATGATGAACAAGACCATGAAAATTATCTTCCAAGTTTCTTGGAAACAACTCATGTTCATGTTGTTGATGATGTTCCAAAATGTTGTCACAAGAAAAAGGCATCAAATTTTGCATCATATTCATGTTTGAATTCTCCATGAATTGATTCAAAAGTTCCATGCTTTGATCAGAATCAAGAAAAGGAAAAGAGGGTCTAATAATATTTTGAAAATTTTCATTGAATTCAGCCATGTGATTTTTTTTTTCTTAACAAGTTTTTTTTTTTTTTTTTAGTTTGTAATATTATGGATAATGTGTGTTACAATTTGTTCTATTTATATTGTAGAATTTTCATTCATTTTCAGCTACATTGATGAATAGAACTAATCTTAGGTGGCCACGTGGCAAATCAAGCTTCTTTAGTTTTTTGTTCCCTTAGTTGGGTCCCATGTACATTGAAAAATGTTTAATATCAATAAGGAGAAAAAAAGCACTTCCTATTTTTGGAGCTTTTAGACTTTTTAATAATTTTAAAAAAGTGCATTTGTTGAGTGGAAGAGTATAGTCTAGGTGCAAACTCTTCCATAATTCCTTTTTATGTGTTTGTCTAAGCAAAGACTTGTTTGTTGCAATATGAGTTTTTTAAGTAAAGCTATTTTAAAGTGAGCTGTTTTTATATTATGTTTTTTCTTTAATATAATTTTTGGATATTTCATTTTGTTTTTAACCAATTTTGGTTTGATTTGTTTTTCTCTTTAAAAACTTATATATATTTTTTGTTAGAAGAGTAAATTCGATTTTAAAGTAAATATATAAACAACCACACAAGAACGTGATGATTAACTATGGGGTTTAGCCAATTGTCTATATTATCATTGACAATTGTAGTGTTTGCTTTCTTTTTTTGGTACAACGGTAGTAGTTTTTCTATTATGCAATATTTAGTGTTATAGAATATAAGTCGCATTTGTTTTCTTAAAGATAACTCAAGTGGTATGGGCTGAGAGATATTTGAGTTAGGTACACGGAGAGGTTTATGGATCAATTTCTTGCAGAAGCGATTTATCTTTCTGATGTACAAGAAAAAAATACAAGTTGCATTTAAATATTGCGATTCTAATTATAAATTTATCCATGAACCGCATTTGAGAGATCTTGCCTCCCGCACCACCTCAATCCCTCCTACTTGTAACCCAATACGAATGGGTCAAGCCCAAAGGGCATACACTGTCGCTCTACTATGCTCGAACATTCGCTCATCTATCAACAAATATAAATGATACGAATTTTGATTGCCTACGGTTGACAATTTCCACTTTTACTCAATCGACACATATGTGGTAGTCTGATCTCGATTCAGCAGCCACTAAAATGCGGACAGTTTCAAAAAAACTCAATACTTTTACTAAGTCATTTCATTCATAATACATCTTTTATTAATCTTTGTCCAATATTTTTACTAATTAGTTTTTAGATATATCCTCTGTCTCAATATATGAGAAGCTAATCTCATGAGGCACAATTTGTCATCTCAAATTGTGACATTTTCATATGTTTTTTCCTTCCTACCATAGTTAAAACACCACAGTCAAGTCATAGTCACCTTCTCCTAAATATGTGCTATATTATTTACAATGCAAAAAATGTTCCAATCCAAAAAAAATGTACAAATCAAATTGATAGTTACAACATCATTAGTTCATTACCACAGTATTTGTAAGTGTGCAATAATTGTAACTACAAAACTATGTCCAATTGAGATCAATAATGGTTCCAATTGGTGCTAAAAAAAAACATCGATATGAGATTGTCACTTTCTTTTTTCCCCCAATTCCCATTAACAAGCACCACCCTTGGTGAATTGTAATTTTCCTAAGTATTGTCATGTATATTGCATACATAACCTGTCATTTTACTGTATGATTCTTTCAAGTTGTTTTTAGTTTGTCCTCACTTGAAGCCACATAACCATAGTGCTTTATATTCAATATATATAGTATTATGAATTGAACCTTATTTTTTACACCCCTTTTTAGTGTAGTTGAAAATATAAAGCCAATAAACAAATCAAATCAACATGTTTCCTTCCACCCTCTAATACATTATATCATCTTCAGAGGTATTGTCTATTTTGATTCACTGCGTGAGCCTTCACAATTTGGTTTTTGTAAAAGGTATCTCTCGTTGGTTTGAGAAATTTGAATATTGTATATAAACTTTCTTTAACTTTGATTTTTAAATGATGTAGAACTTTTAGATTTACTGAAACAAAACAGTAAGAAGAAAAAAAGATTATAATAATATGATATTTTCAAATTAAAAATAAATAAATATTCAACAATTAAGAGATTTGTTTTTATAGATTTAAAATAAATAAAAACTAAGCTATTATGTGTTTGTTTATCATAATGAAAATAATTTTATGTAAAAAATTTAGTTATTGAAAACTATTTTCAAGTGAAACTACTCAAAATAACTTTTCTATTAGTAATTTTTAATACAAATATAGATGAAAACGTCTAAAAATAACTATTTTTGGCAATAAAGCTATAACAAACAACGTAACTCTAAATATAGTTTTCTTAGTAAGCAAGTTGTATTATATATATTTGTATAATAATATAATTATTTATTTATTTGTAGGCTCTTCAACCTTTCAATTACTACCTTACTACTTTGCCACACAATTCACTATCCTTTGTTTTCTCAACCTTGCTTTTGATTTGAACAGAAAAATGAAAAATGAATGAACCAAACTTTACAACATGCTTTCTGACATGTGGGGTGTGTGTTTGGCATATAGCATTTCATTTAATTTTCATTATTAAAGGGTTACATTCCTTGGTCTTATAGTCTAAAGATAGTATATGGGCACTCAAAACTAGGGGTTGCCCCTATATACCAACTTGTATATAGCCCTTAACAAAAAAATAGATATATTAATGGGTTGGACATTTGTTTGTAGGCATTAACGGCTCACATACAAAAAAGACAAATTCTTAACTTAGACAATATATCTTTCCTTTTGTAGTAATATATATTTTATTAATTTATAAAAATTTAATTCAGTTGATAGAGATATTATAATATGTAAGTGTCGAGATTCAAATTCATAATACTTCACTTATTTATCTGAAGGAATTGAATTTTAATTACTAAATTATTAAGATTCAAATTCATAATACTTCACTTATTTATCTTAAGGAATTGAATTTTAATCACTAAATTATTTAAATAAGAAAAATCTTCATTATCCTTTTCAAAAATAAAGGGTGTTAGTTACACAATTTAAATGTATATTTAGTTAGAATTTCGAAGTACCTAAATTGATTTTAGAGGTGTCCGATATTGATATGTTAGGCTGTTTTTAGGTATAATAGATTTGTCTTTAAAATTGTTTCTAACTTTAAATTAGAATTTATATAGATTTTTTCCTCTTAAAAAAATTTTTAGTCTCAAATTTATTGTTCAACTCACTTTATATAAATATATAAACCGATTTATCTTCAAATCAATTTTAGTAGCACAAGGCCAAATATACACAAAGTATTTGGAAATCGGTAAAAATTATAGTCAAGAATAAGAGTCGTGAATATGATAATGGGACGAAGTAGAAAAACACTCTAGACGAACAACCTCGAGATGGAGCATTCTAGTGTGATGTTGCTCCAGTCATCAGTTGACTTGAGTATGGCAGGCACGCGAAGTCAATTTCACAAAAATAGGAGAAGTGTTAATCAAAACAAAGGAGGGATTGTTACAATACGATGTTTTACATCTATAGAAAAAACCGAGAGGCGATATACAGATAAATCGAGACACTCTAAGAACAATAAAAGCGACGACGGTGCTAAATATAACACCGTCATCCTGTCAAACTACTTTTTTGTTGTGTACCTTATACCTACTCTCGAAATCTTAGTTTGATGAGTGATAACTAAATTTGAGACCTTACTTGCTGGAGTATAAGTGATTTGGTATGTCATGTGTCACACTCTCTAATAGGAAAAAATTTCTTCCATATGATAAACGTGCATAAGTGGAAACTTGCCCATGCATTTGAATTTAAGCCATAGTATAAATACAAAGTCTACAACCAAACAAGTTAAAACGTTTGAAAAGGGTACCATACAAAGAATGTCTATGGATATGGCTACTAATTAATAGGACGGATTTTACCTAACACATAACATAAATTGTTTTGACTTTTGATCTTTGAGAGCTAACTTAATGGTCCTTTTTTTGTCATGTCTTGAATTTTAAGGTAACAATTCCATAAACATGTACTAAAATCTTAATTGAAGTACTTTGAAGAGTTAATTAATTCTGATATGCTAACTATAAGAGAGGGTTGGTGGAGGGGTACTATGCACATAATTAAAAGGTATTTATGGAATATTGATTGCATCTTTTTTTTATTAGAAAAATTTAGATTAGATAGAGGCCGGACACACATGCATCGTGTAAGATCAGAAAGAACTCTATCAATTTCGTTAAAGATTTGCAATGAAATTCATTTTATTTATTTTTGTTAATAAAAGAGTAGAAGATCGAACTCAAAAGTAATTTCATTCAATGGGACATTTTAAAATTATGTGTTTATTTTATTTAATAAATTTATAACTCCAAATTAAAAAGATAAATAGCTAATTGTTTTAGGTGTAATTGCATTGTTTGCCATTTTACTCACAAATATGTGATTTTTGCCCCTTAACTTAAATCTCTTTTGCAAAATGTTAATTTTGACCAAATCAACACACACGGCCAGTCATTTAAGTAATGACTCACATGTCATGCCAGGATGTTTCGACGCATATGCAATTAAAAAATTATTTAAAAAATAATTTTTTTAATATTTACATATGTGGCTAAATTTTAAGAATTTCTTTACCTCATTAAAAACTTTATCGAGCAAAATATAATGAGATAAAATTTTGATGAAAGAAAAAAAAGTGCAAAAATAGAACAATGATTCAAACATGCATAAATAATAAAATCAACTAAACTTGTATTAACTATTTTATCAGCACGTGTTTCTTTTCTTCTTCTTTGTTTATGTTTTTCTTCTATAGGGAAAAAAACAAAATACTTTTCAAAACAATTATAATCCACTATGCGATTATCATTATAAATTATTGTGTAAAAAAAAATTATTATCATTATAATTATGATGAAGCCAAAATGTTCAGTACCCTCACATTATACTAACACAAATATAGGTATTACGTGGCTCAATTACAATCAACTCAATATATAGTCCAAATATCCCATGATGATATCTATCTAAAATCTTAACAAATCCAATGGATTCAACATTTCATCTTGTTTAATGTATAAATATTTATAAAATGAACTATTATACAATTTTGTATTTGATCAACAACCTAGGAAAGATATGTGACTGATTAAGTGACAAGAAATTGTGGCTACTTTTGACTCCAAAAGATAATTTGTTGACCATTATTATTCATGTTATGTCTAAATGCATCTTTCATATTCTCTCTATTGTGACTATGTGGCAATGAAATGAAACATTTTCAAGAAGAAAATAATTATAATTAGTGCCGCGTATGAAATCAACTATATATAAATTGAAAAGATTGATCTCTTAATATATTCCATTAATTCCCATAGTTTATGTGTGGTCGAACGAACTATCATTGATTGATTTGATTAGTAATATTTTATACTACTAATTAAGATCATGGGGTTCAATGAATCATAAGATTTGATGGAGTGGTTGCAAAGTGGTGATACAAAAAAAATTATACAACTATATATAGTTTGTAATAGTACAATTTTTGTTTTTATTTGATGGAAAGTAGTAGTTACGACATAATTAAGATTAATCATCATGAGTCTATATTGTAATAGGAGAATAGAATAAATTGATGATATCACTCATATATGAGATAATAAGGTGTCTTTTTCATCCCGTATGAAAATTCAAATGGTAAGAGTTGAGGGAGAGAAAAATATGATTTGAAAAGGGAATATAATGTCCAGGGATTAACTCCTAACAAAAATAATTTACCTTTCAAATGTACCAAAAAAAATGTCTCTTTCAATATAATTAGAGATTTTGGGTTCAAATTCAGTTAGAAATACAGCAATATTAAAAAAAAAAAATTGAAACAGAATTTTACAATGCAGTTGTGTCTAATACGTATTTGTTACATATACTTCTCCAAATTTGGCATATCCAAGTTTCATAGGGTATTTTTTTTAAGGAAAATGCTAATCGGTGTCCCCGGAGCACTGGTTAAAGAACCAAATATAAAAATATGATATTGAAAACTGTACAATTAATTTCTCAAAAATTTAAAAAATGATATTTTTATTTTAAAATTTTCTTTTTTTAAGTTCCTTCATAACATTTTTTTAAAAGGAAGTTTCATAGGGTGTATGCTTATCTTTTTATTTTTTTTGAGTAATGGGTTTATGTTTAGCTTATATATCTAGACATTATCAAATTTATTACTCCTTCATCCCAATATATAAGTTTCTTTGATTTATTTCACGTATATTAAAAAAAGTTAATAATTAATTATTGTGTAAATTTTATTAAATTGTCATTTGTTTGTATGTGTAAAAATTTGACTTTTTGTATTCAAATACAAGTTAATAGTAATAATTAAGGGTATGTGTAGAGAAAAAATAATAAATGCACCTAGTAATTTTAACGGAGCTTATATTTTAGGATTAGACTATTTTTGAAAGGGTGCTTATAATTTGAGACGGAGAAAATACTTAAACATTTTTTGGTAAAACTTAAACAAGTTAGGTGATCGATGTTTAAAAGAAATATATATATTTTTTAACAATTAAAAAAAATTAAGAATATTAGTTCATTTTACTTTGGATGGCAAAATAAGTTGTTAGAGTAGTGTTTTAAGCTCATTATTTTTTACAGGATAAGTTGAAATTTTGAATTCCATACTACTATTATTTTTTATAGAGATTAAAAAGTGGCAAAAAAAGTTTAGAAGAACTAAAAATAAAAAGTTCAAATATTTATAGGAATTAAAAACATATTTAACTTTTAAAATTTTACGAGTTTGAAGACTTTCTTTGACCTTGATTATTGTTTAGACATTACCACTAAAATAGAAAATTTAGTAGTAACAGATTTATTTTCTATTTTGATAGAGTATAACTCTCAAGTAATATACTCTATACAACTCTGCTAAACATTTTGTTACCACTAAAATAGAAAATAAGCTAAACTTTAAAAATAAGCTACACTTTACCTGCATGTACATTCTGTTGGTCATAATTAATAATTGAATTATATGATCTAAGTCATTGTAGTTAATTACCAATGATCATGCATTAATCATATCATCATAATCATAATCATCAGCATCAATGTGCTGATTTCAGTCATTATCAATATGACCACATTGTCATTATCTTAGTTCTAATTTGTTAAATGAATAATTAACCTCATCTTATGGATCATGAATTTGCTAATATATGTTGCTATGACTTTTGGAAACAAAGTTCCTATGCAATGGATCATGCCTCCATACTTGGCAATTTTACTGTTCTAATTAATTACATGTACTACTTTCTTGTCACAATCACAACACTGCAATTGCAATAATTATTGTTATATTTTAGAGAAGAGATAAGTTGAGTACATATGATGAATTTTATTAATTCAACCGTTTATTATTATCATTATATATCAATGATCAAGTGCATATATTTTTATATAAATTCAAAATTCGTAGTTATATGATCTAAGCATTTATATTTATTTGTATTTTTATAAAATTTATTATATGTTAATTTAAAATTTTTTATTGATTTATCAAATGATTTGTAGTGATAGCTTTCCTCCGAGAATTTTTGGAGAGGTAAGTGTAGTTTTATTTAAAAAAAAAGGGTTTTTAGAAACAATGTGTTGTTGAGCAAAGTGTTACTCTCTCATATCCAAAATAATTAACACAACTGACTAATTCACGTTTGTCAATGTACAATTTTGATTGTTAATATTTTTAATTATCTATCAATAAAAATTATAAAAATTGTACTCATTAAGATAAATCAAACATCTTATATGTTAATATGCATTTTTCATATTTACTATATTATAAAATTAAGTAATTTATTTTATAACGAAAGAAGTATTAGACTTGTTCTAAATGAAATTTAAAAAAAAAAAAAATTAGAGTAAATCCAAAATATAAAAAATGAATATGACTAGTATGTAGATTGTGGTCCTTAACTTAATGTTTAGAAATATCCTTGAATTTTAATTATCATTTCTTAAAATACAAATTAAAAAAAAAAATTAGTTGCACCCGAAAAATATCCAGTTACACCTTAAGCTATTTTATTATAATACCAAATTATCCTTGTTAATATAAATTTGTCAAATATCTTGTTTTCATTTCACTCTAGATCTTTACATCTCTCACAAACATACATCCATGGATATATGACAATTTCATGAAAAATTAAAGTGCAAGGTCATGATTAATATTTCATTATAAACAAATGAATTTTTGTATTTTTCAATTTCTTTTTTCTACATCTGCAAATTGGGCACAAAATAACCATTCACACAAGTGAGTTTTTTTTTCTTTCAATCCAACAAGCTTAACTCATTTCATTATTAATCAAAGTAGCAATACAAGAAGGTATAAAATCAAATAAACAGTGACAAGACCAAGAAATGGATGCTCGAACTAATGTATGAGCAACTATATTCGTTTGCCTCTTAACAAACTTAACCTCATAGTTTGACAAACTAGCTAGAATATCTCTAATCCTAGCAATAATGGAACAAAACTCAGATTTCCCTTGATGAGTGCTATGAGATGCAATTGCATTAACAAGAGTTTGTGAATCACTTTCAAACACAACAAAATTTAATCCTTGTTGATGAGCTAGTGTAACCGCATCAAGAAATGCCATGCTTTCTCCTTCTAAAATTGACATCCTTGTATTGCATCGTCTTGTTTGAGCACAAATTAAACCTCCATTGTTGTTCCTTATACAAGTTTCTGTTGTAGTAACACTGTTAGCACTAGAAAAACCTGCGTCAACATTGCATTTAAGCCGACCCATTCACGGTTTCTCCCAGCTGGTACTGGCGGTCGTCTGCTGCTGCTGAATGGCGCGCTGCTGCAATTGTTGCTGGGCCGTATTCCAAGCTTGCCACACTGCATAGGATTGCTGCCCCACTGTTGCAGCCGACACCGGGTGAGAATTCCATACCACATCATTTCGATTTTGCCAAATCAAAACTAAGTGTTTTTTGCGAGAATTCAACCACCACCACGAAATAGTTTTCACCTTATCAAGAAGCACATCATCGGTTATTTCCTTTTGTTTGAATATTGCTTCGCCAACGGGCCGTAAACACCCAACCACAACTGGATTTTTCTCCATAAAGATTCAGAAAAATGGCAACCTAAGAATAAATGATTGGAGGTTTCTACAACCCCACAACCATGGTTTTAAATTGCGGTTGCGGTAACGGATGCGGTTGGGTCTGCGGATGTTGCGTTTGCGGTCAATGCGGCTGCTGCGACGCACATTGCGGCTGTTGCGGCGTGAAATGAATTTTAATATTCACAATCTATATTAATTGGTACAACTACGCCACTATACAATTTAACCACTATAGTAGAGTTTTAGTTTGCTCAGTAAATATTAACTGAGACGTGGTTGAAATATAAAGTGGATATACGATTAAATGTAAGATTTTTCATTAAATCTGTAGTATTTTAGTAGTTGGGATTCTAAAATTTTAATTTTTTATGAGAAAATTTTAACGAATATGTTACAAATTGTCCGATGCGGCTCCTGATGCGGTTACGTTGCGGAAAAACACGTGATTTCAAATCACACCGCGATTGCGGCGCGATGCGGTTGCGGTCACTACCGCATCAGCAATATTGCGGGCGCAATTGCGGTTGCGGACTGCAATTTAAAACCTTGCCCACAACCACCTAAACACAAATCCGTATTTGCAATAGCCACACCGCGTCTAGCCAAGTTAATCTTCGTCGGTAACCTATTGTTGACCAGCCTCCAAGCAAATACAGAAATCTTCAAAGGAGCAACCAAATTCCAAATAACTTATTTATGTGCAAACACCACAGGTGGAACAATTTATGATAACAACCGATACACACCTCGAACTAAATAACTAGAGTTGGATCAGTATGCCAAACCCAATGATCGGAAACATTCCGCTGCAGAGAAACAAGATCCAAAGCAGCAACAACACCCTCTAACCATCTCCTCCTCCACACCATCTTGATTTGTCAACACCCGCATTTATGGAGAAAAAAAAGTCCATAATTTTTCTCGTAGATTTTCCATGGTCTTCCAATGTGTCACACTAGCAATATTTACCAAAAGTGTATCCACATATATGATATTTTCTAGTTCCAATTTTCCATAGAAACTTAAAGGGGGTTGCTAAAAAAAAATCATAAAATTAAAAGTGGAAATTGGTGACCCATGGTACCAAATTAATTAATTTCGAGATAATTGAGAGGGATTTTCTTTGAACTTATTAATGCAAACAAATGTTGATTTCTTTGAACTTATGATAATTACTCTTTGTTTTCCTCTGTGTTGGTCAAATAGACAAACTACAGAGAGATTAGAGACACTGACACACTATTAAAAGATATATCATATGGTACAAAAATGCACTACAAAATAATATCTTCTGTTGAAATTAGAGTAACATGGGAGGGATAAATGTCTTAAATTACTCATTTATGATACAATTTTAGTTTAGTCAGAACATCTCCAATAGTTTTTTTTTCATGGAATCTATTTTGAATTTCATATAGTCCTAACTAAATTAGTTTAACTAGTATGTATATTTTAATTAGTTTAACTAAAATGTAATATTACCAACCATGTACTAGCTAGTCCTAATTAAATTACTAGAAAAACACCCTGATATAGACCCCAAGAACTAAGAATTAAATCTATTGCTTTATTATTATTATTATTATTATTATTATTATTATTATTATTATTATTATTTATTATCATACAATATAATAAAGCAAGAGTAATTTTTTGGTAAATTTGACATTTGTCACTTAATAAGAGTCTTTGCTATTTTAAAAGTTACTATTAGTGGTAATCTTTCTTTAATTGATTTTTTAATTATTTTTATCTTTTATTTTTAATTGTATTTTTTTTGGTACACTTCTTAATTGTATTTTTAACTATTCAATGTACATATGTATTGTTTCAAGACAAATTCATCCCTTTCCCTTTCTATTTCAAATGAATGTAAATTTTTTCACAACTTTCAACCTTTCACATTATTGATTCATGTATCCAAGAATTTTTCTCTTCTTTCTTATTGAATGTTTGCATTACCAAGATTGTTTTATGGATGATTTTTTTAATGTTGGTACTTAATTTGTCAGTTTAATGTTACAATGTGTATTTTTTTTCATAAAATATTGTGTATCATGGTTATTAATGTTGATTTTGTGATTTCTTCAATATTATGCAGGTGAGTCAATTTTTTATTTAGTACTTTGTTTCTTTTTAGATTTTGTGATCTTTTATTTTATTGTTTTTGTATTTGTTGCTAATGGAATAATGAAATTTGCTAAGAGGAAGTGACTTTTCTCTTCTAAATTAAAAAGAAAAAAGGAAATTTTTTTACATTTACATGTGAGATTTTTCTTCATTTTTGTCAATCGACTAATTATAATATTATCAGTTTCCAAGAGAATGGGTGCAAAACATTTTGGGAATAGCTCAAAGTAGATAAAGACATCAATTTAGGTTAATTTTTCTAATTTGAATATAGAAAACACGAAGTTTAAAGTTCTCTTCAATTTCGTTGATTTTCATCCTTTTGATAATAAATGTAGTTTGCCATTTTTTTTGCTGCTGTAACAAGTTCTTCTATTTCCTCTCTAACTTTGGCTTCTCAACTGATCATCCAAATTTGAAATTGATGTTAATTGTACCGTAGTAGCTTATATGAATACATATTTTAATTTACTTTTGCATTGTGCCAAATACAAATGAATTTTCTTCCAATAGCATATATGTAATAAAATTATATTAAATTTTATCACATATTAATTAAAGTATAATATATACTTATGTACCAAAAAAAAAGTATAATATATACTTCATTAGTATATTGTAATATGTCTTTCCACGCACGATTTTATTTCCATTTTCACTCTTTTTTTTTTTTTTTTTTTGATAAACCCATTTTCACTCTTAATTTATAGATCTTATTTTTCCATATTACGTTAAATTTTGGAAATTTTAGATATGAATTGTAAAAAAGTTAATTTAATGAAAACAAAAATTTCGGAGTACATCGCACGGGTATGCACACTAGTTATTATTATTATTATTATTAATATTATGTGTACCCTGATCCCCTATCCTTTCCTTTTTGTTAATTTATTTATTCTTTCTTAAAAACAAACAAAAGCATAACAGCTTTTGAAACAACCGGTGACCATGTGGTCCGGCCACCACCCAACCCCGGACACAAAGGCATGCGGGAACAGTCATGGGAGCTCGCGGAGCTCCAGCGCCGACTATTTGGGATCCAAGAAAATAGGGGTCACGCACGACAGCCATGGGAGCTGTTGAAGCTCCAATTCCGGCGTCTCCGCAAAATCCAAGGGCAACTATAAATGGTTTTGAATACTTAACACAACCTAAAGACTCAAACTTTTTGAATTGAAAATTGAAAATCCAAAACATGCATTACCCGAAAATCATGAATTTCAAAACTTCAAAGCAACCCATTACTGAAGATCAAAATAGGATACATGTATCTATTCATCAACAACAACAGATACGAGAATGCTCATTCAAATACAAAACATGGATTTCAAAATTCAGAAATACAATAAAAAATCAAAGGTACCTACGTGCACTTCCCTTAGAGTTCATAACATGCCAAATACATAAAAAAATCACCCCCCTCCTCTTTACCTAAGAATTTTGATCAAAATCCCTTGGAGTGTGAAAAGTGGTGGGTTTTGTTATGCTTTAGCTCTCTCTCCTAAGCTCCATTTCTCTTCTCAAGTACTGATTTTTGTGCGTAATCCTAATCTATTTCTTTTCACCCTATTTATATTAATCATATCTGGTTATTTTATTTACGAGATAATAGACTCAATTACCATTTTCACCCCCTCATTTTATATTAGCTTCTCTGACCCAATTTAGTTTTACTACTTTTTGTGTTCATATTCTCTGACCCACTTATTTGCATGTTTCACCAAAGGAATGAGATCATTGAAATATTTGTCATCTCTATTGGAATTTGTTATGGAATTTACAAGATTCACTAAAATCGTATAGATAAATGTGATGTTTCAATAATCATCAATTGTAAATTCTTTTTCCACCACCCTCTTCAACAAAGGCAGCCCTGTTATTTTGACTTCTTCAATAAATCCGTAAGCCACATATTGTAACAATGTAGGAGTTTAGTTTGAATAGTCAACATTAGTTCTTTGAATAGTCAATAATTGGTTTGATTATCACCACATCTCAATATCAATCTAAACCCGAGTTATAATTCTTAGCTTATTGAGGTTGGGAAGCAACAAACGAAAAAAAGAACAGTAGGGAACTATGTAGGCAAATTAGAATTGGGGTAAAGCAATTCAGATTTATGATCATATCAAGAATAGTCAACATTAGTTCTTTGTCGGCATGCTTAGGATCAAGAAACTCAAGTTTCTCTCTGGATTCAATGCAAAATTAAAATAGTTGGATTAATTCTGCGAGCTTTTCAATGGAGAAATTTTACTTGTGAGTACCGATTAAACATTCATTAATACCGATTAAACATTCAGTAACTTTAAAATCAAAATCATCGATGAAACGAGTTTTATATTTTGTAACGTTGCGAGATGTCAATGGGACTCCTATGCCAATTTATGGATCTGGAAATGTCTCTCTTTCTTCCTCACTCCCCTTATCCTCAGTCTTACTTGTACCTAACCTTTCTAACAATCTTGTGTCCATTAGCAAGATTACCAAAAATTTTAAATGTTCTTTAACATTTCATTCTTTACAGATGATTGGGGGTCCTTTCTCTACTCCTTCAACCATGGGTTATAGATATTTTGTGACTATCATTGATGATTGTACTAGGGTGAGTTGGGTATATTTGTTAAAATATAATCATGAAGTTTTATATTTTGTAACGTTGCGAGATGTCAATGGGACTCCTATGCCAATTTATGGATCTGGAAATGTCTCTCTTTCTTCCTCACTCCCCTTATCCTCAGTCTTACTTGCACCTAACCTTTCTAACAATCTTGTGTCCATTAGCAAGATTACCAAAAATCTTAAATGTTCTTTAACATTTCATTCTTTACAGATGATTGGGGGTCCTTTCTCTACTCCTTCAACCATGGGTTATAGATATTTTGTGTCTATCATTGATGATTGTACTAGGGTGAGTTGGGTATATTTGTTAAAATATAATCATGAAGTTTTAGATGTTATTCCAAAATTTTCAAAAATGGTAGTAACTCAATTCAATACTCAGGTAAAGTGTTTCATTCTGACAATGGTCGTGAGTTTAAAAATCAGTTTCTTACCAAGTTTTTTGAAAAAAATGGAATTTTGCACCAGACATCATGCACCCATACACAACAGAACGGTACAGTAGAGCGTAAAAACCGACACATTCTCCTAACTGAACTTGGTTTTGGTTCAGAGAAACCGATGACACATTTTTGTGATAATACATCAGCTATTGAGATTGCAAATAATCCATTGCAACATGACCAGACTAAGCATGTTAAACTTGACAGATAAAGATTCCTTATATTAAAAGTGCAGATCAGTTAGCTGATATGATGACAACTAGCGTATATTATGTTTCCTGATTAAATTAGGAATTAATGATTAGAACTATGTATTTATTGATTGTATAGTTTATTTCCTAGAATAGGAATGTAGCCTCTGTTTATATACATCTTATGCATATGGAATAAAATACATCATTGAGCTATTGTTCAATTTAACAGCTGCAAAAAAACTGAAAAAGTGCACAAAACTGATGAAAGCCTAGAGAAAAATAATACCTCAATTTGTTCTCCTATCGTTTTTAGGTATGTTGCCAGTTCTTCAGAAAAACACTTGCCCCTACATTCCCAGGCGCAATATAATGCCACTTGGCAAAATATTGTTTCAGTATCCTGAAAGGTATATTTATAGGTGTTAGAATAGCTTACATAAACACATTATTTGTTGAATATATGCATTATTCATAACTATTTTATGAATACAAACGTAGAAGTTGTAATATCTTTATTACCTTGCAATTAGGTTTAATGGAATCAAGAATACTCTTGATGTGCATAAATTTTGTTGACCACTTAAAGAGTGAATTGCACATCGTGGAAGCAATCTGCAATTAAATTATCATGAGAACGATTGATAAAATAAATTAATGTATATTGAATAGTTAAAATTAAATTACCTTGAAGATTTTGTGTTTGAATGAAGAGTCCATAAATAGAACTAAAGTTGTACAGCAAAAATCAATGTTGTCTATATCAGAATGTTGAACTTTGTTAAGTAAAATACAAGCCCAATCAAACAAACCATCTAATAAATCCTCCACCTCCTCATTACATGATTTATTATCCATCCTAAAAATAAGTTTTTGTAAGTAAGACGTAATTCAACTATTCATAACAAAAATAAAATAGCAAAAGAGATAAATGCATAGTGTGAAGTGAATTACCAGAACCAGTTATTTGCATGCTGCACCAAAGGAATGAGATCATTGAAATATTTATCATCTTTTATGTTGGAATTTGCTATGGCTTTTGCAAGATTCACCAAGATCAGATAGATGGATGTGATGCTTTCATAAGCATTAGTGGTATATTCTTCTTTCACCACCCTCTTCAACTTTGACTTCTTCAATAAATCCGCGAGCCTGATAGCATTCTAGGAGTTTAGCTTGAATAGTCAACACTTCTTCTTTGTTGGCACGCTTGGGATCAAGATGCTCAAGTTTCTCTCGGGATTTAATGCAGAACTCAAATAATTTGAATAATTCTGCGAGCTTCTCAGCGGAGAACTTGTACTTGTGAGTTTTGAATAAATAGTAATAGACTTGAAAAGCAAAATCTTCGATTAACCTAAATGTATGATCTGTAATGTTCCTAGATTCCAACAAGGTATTCACGTGGACTCGAATTGGACTTGTGAAATCTCAATCCTTTTCTTTCAAAATATTCAAATAAGTGAAATTCGAATGAAGCTCCTCGCAATCTTTGCATTTCTCAAAAGGCTTTCCCTCGTCCATCATTGTACAAAAATTGCTTTGATTATCACCGCATCTCGATATCAATTTCAACCTGAAATACAGACAACATTATTCTCATAGTTCACTCGCAAAAGTGTCGTGTTTGACACCAACATTTACAATTACATTGAATAATATCATTTTTTAAAAGTATTCATATCGCGTGTCAATGGCAGTGTCGTGTCTGGTATCTATGTCAGTGTTTGTGCTTCATAGTTTACTCATAAAGTGCTGCTATCTATGTCAGTGTGAGTGTCTGGTACCTATGTCAGTGTTAGTCTCAGTGTCTGTGCTTCATAGTTTACTGAGAAAGTGTCGGGTCTGCTACCTATGTCAGTGTCGAGTCTGGTATGTATGTCAGTGTCAGTGTCGTGTCTGGTATCTATGTCAATGTTTGTGCTTCATAGTTTACTTATTTGTCGTGTCTGGTATCTATGTTAGTGTCTTGGTCTGGTATCTACGCCAGTGTCAGTGTCTGGTATCTATGTCAGTGTATGTGCTTCATAGTTTACTCATCAACCAACATGAACATAAACATTTCATACATACAGAAAACATTATACTCATAAAATGAACAAATACTACAAAATTTTAAATCAAACAAACAAACAAATGGGGGTTTAAGTTAAGGGTTTAAGGGGTTAGTAAAAAGTTAAGAAATGTATCGAATCTCTCAACTAATTTGATGTGAAAGAGATGAAAATAAACTGTACCTAGGTAGTTAGAGTTGAAATCCACAATCGAGAAGTTGATTGCAAAATGAAATCAAGGAAGCAAAAGTTAGCAGCAAGTTTTCAACAATGAAGTTGTTTTTGTTGTTTCCAAAAAAGAATGTATGAGGAATGAATGAAGTGTAATACGGTTGCTTCCAAGTGATGAAGTTGTTGTTTCAGAAATCAATCATCTTGAGCCTCAAAATGTTGATTCAGCAGAGCAGCAGGGTTAGAAGATGAACGAACGAAAATGGGTATTGTCAGAGTGAGGTTCTGAATTGCGCTCTAAGCAAAGTGTAATACGGTTGCGTTTTGTTGCGTTGTTGTGTTGCGTTTGGCCAATAAGTTCAAATTTTTTGGTACCAATTTTAAATCTTTTTAACATAAATAAATAAAACCTCTTCACTTACCAAAGAAAAACTTCACAATAAATGAATCAAATTTTATAAATATAAAAAAAAAATAGAAAAATTAGGGGACAATATCTGTTATATATTTTATTTTACTCTCTTCATACACAATGAGCTGACTAATGTTTTTTAAAAATCTCTAAATAAATGATTTTTTTAAGATAATTTTAATTATTTATTTTTCAATTTTACCATATAATTAATATTATCTTCATCACTCTAGTCAATATATTCTTTTTCTTTTTTTAGATTGAAGCTGAGGATCGAACTCAGAACATCTAATATATTATCCAAAAAATAGAGGATAATTTAAAACGCAAAAATTAATAGACTCCCTCATCAATTAATTACAAATGAAAAAATTCAACGAATAAAATCTTACATTCATACTATAGTTAGATTTGTCTTTTAATGTTTAAGTCATACTTGTTTAGTCTTCCTTTAAACTATTGCAAACAACCTTTAAAAACTTGTTTGTTTAAAATTGGGTACAAGAATAAACACTCAGAAACTAAAACATACATACATGTTCTCTTGGATACATACACATGTGTAGTTAAACAAACATCATTCACATACATGCATGATTAAACACATAAAATCAAAAACTTATAAATATAAACTAAATATTTATGAATGCAAAATTTCCCCCGAAGTTAGACATATGAGATGAGAGGGTCCATTCCCCGAAGTTCATGGTGTCATCATAGTTGATGTACCTTCAATATCTGGAAGCCCAAAATTAGTTTACAATATTAAAATGACTAAATTAAACAACAACCAGACAAACTTATTATATATTAGTACATTATTCCTTTTTATTTAACTCCATACACAACCATTGAAATATGAACATCATAAATCAGTGTCGTCAAAATCTATATCAGAATATTGAGCTTTCTTAAGTAATCCACAAGCCCAATCAAATAAACTATCTAATAACTCCTCCACGTATTGATTACATTATATATCCTTTGTCCTAAAAAAAGTTGTTATAAGTGATATGTAATTCAATTAGGCTTAAATATTATTTTGGTCCCTATAAGTTTGCGGTTTTTTGATTTAAGTCCCTGTAAGTTTTTTTTTCACAAATTAGTCCCTGCAATTACGTTTCTGTTTGATTTTGGTCCCTGACGTCAAGTTCCGTTCAAAAAACGATGACGTGGCTAACGGAGGTACACGTGGCACTGCTTATGTGTCAAATGAGGGACTAAATTCAAAAAACTGGGATATTACAGGGACTAGATCCAAAATAGCAGGTTGTGTAAAATTTGTTCATGAATAAATTTTCCAAAATACACAACAATGAAAACTCACTGTTTTTAATTTGTCTCCTCAACCTCAGATCTGAAATCTTCATAGTTCAAAGCAACAATGTCATCATCAACAAACTCAACTCTAAATCTAATTCCAGAATGTGGTTGCCACAAAACCATAACGATGTACATTGCCAAAACAATTGAGAACCCTAATATGAGATATTAGAAATGTCAAACTCATGGGGTAAGTTTGGAAGAGGGGTTGGGTTAGAGATAACCAAATTAAAAACAGTCAGTTTTCATTGCTATGTATTTTGGAAAATTTATTCATGAACAAATTTTACACAACCTGCTATTTTGGATCTAGTCCCTGTAATATCCCAGTTTTTTGAATTTAGTCCCTCATTTGACCTACAGTTGACACATAAGCAGTGCCACATGTACCTCCGTTAGCCACGTCATTGTTTTTTGAACGGAACTTGACGTCAGGGACCAAAATCAAACAGAAATGTAATTGCAGGGACTAATTTGTGAAAAAAAAACTTACTGTGACTTAAATCAAAAAACCGCAAACTTACAGGGACCAAAACAGTATTTAAGCCATTCGACTATTCATAATAAAAACAAGGGTTAATTAGCTTTTACCCCCTGTAATATGTGCTAAAGTTGTCTTACCCCCCTGTAATATTTTTTTGATGCATTACCCTCCTGTAATATTAGAATAT
Organism: Trifolium dubium; assembly: GCA_951804385.1. NCBI lineage: Eukaryota > Viridiplantae > Streptophyta > Magnoliopsida > Fabales > Fabaceae > Trifolium > Trifolium dubium. Next base: position 25,999,795 of record OX638064.1, on the reverse strand, counting down.
GTGTTTTACCCCCCTAATTTTAGTCAACGAAGATTGACTATTTAGAATCTCTGACGTGGCACGCCATGTGGAATTTAATTTAATTTATATTTATTTTTTTTAAAAACTTGTCAAGTCATAATTTTTTTAATTGTTTTTTTATTTAGTTTTTTGTTTGTTTTTAATTAATAAAATAAGAAAATAAAAAAGAAAAAGAAGAAAAAGAGAACAGAACAGAAACTCGCGATACTGCAATTCCTCCATAACATCAATTCCTCCATCTCACCATGGCCGATTCCTTCCTTCTCTCTATGAATTGGAAAACCTAAACAACACAAATTGAGTTGGATTTGGAAAGAAGATGAGGAGTTCAAGAGTGAAGAACTGACATCGGAGAGGGAGAGGCGGTTGGTGGTGATTCCAGATCTGGTGTCATCACAAAAATAGCAAGCTAATCCAAAAACAATTTTGATTTTGTTTTTCGATTTCGTTATTCTGTTTCCATAAACTGTTTTTCGTTCTTGTTTCAATTTGATTTCGATTTCGTCTTGATTCGATTTCGTTCTTCTTCTTCCTTCTTCGTTTGGATTTTGGTTCTTCTTCTTCCTTTGTTTATTCCTTTTTATTCGATTTTGTTTTTGCTGTTATTGTTATTAATGTTCCATGGATGACGATGATGGTCAAAGGCGTGTGGTTAGGTCGGCAAAAGATAAGCGATTTGAAGAGTTTGTAAAAGAGTTTTGACAAGATTAACAAATAACTTGAGAAACTTGAAAAAGTGATGCTTGTTGCTGAGTTTTGTTGGAAGATTTATTGGCTAGGCTTTGGCAAAAAAGGATGACAAGAAGAGGATGAAGAAGAAGAAACCGGCGAGTTTCTGTTTTGTTCTCTTCTTTTTTCTTTTTCTTTTTTATTTTCTCATTTTATTAATTAAAAATAAACAAAAAACTAAATAAAAAAACAATTAAAAGAAAATTATGACTTGGCAAATTTTATAAAAAAATAAATATAAATTAAATTAAATTCCATGTGGCATAACATGTGGCGTGCCATGTCAGAGATTCTAAATAGTCAACCTTCGTTGACTAAAATTAGGGGGGTAAGACACATATTCTAATATTACAAGGGGGTAATGCATCAAAAAAATATTATAGGGGTGTAAGACAACTTTAGCACATATTACAGGGGGTAAAAACTAATTAACCCTATAAACAAAATAGCAAAAGAGATAAATGTATAGTGTGTGAACTACCAGAACCACTTATTTGAATGTTTCACCAAAGGAATGAGATCATTGAAATATTTGTCATCTCTATTGGAATTTGCTATGGAGTTTACAAGATTCACTAAAATCGCATAGATAAATGTGATGTTTCAATAATCATCAATGGTAAATTCTTTTTCCACCACCCTCTTCAACAAAGGCAGCCCTTTTATTTTGACTTCTTCAATAAATCCGCGAGCCACATATTGTAACAATGTAGGAGTTTAGTTTGAATAGTCAACATTAGTTCTTTGTCGGCATGCTCGGGATCCATAAGCTTAACTTTCTTTTGGGATTCAATGCAAAACTGAAATAGTTGGAATAATTCTATCTAAGAGCTTCTCAGCGGAGAACTTGTACTTGTGATTATCGATTAAACATTCATTGACTTTAAAAGCAAAATCATTGATCAAGCGAGTTGCATGTTCTGTAAGGTTGCAAGATTTGATCAACGTATTCACGTGGTCTCGAATTAGATTTGTGAAACCCAAATATTTTACTTTCAAAATCTTCAAATAATTGAAATATGAATAAAGGTCCTTGCAGTGTCTGCATTTCTCATAAGGCTTCCCTTATTTCATAATTGTACAATAATTGGTTTGATTATCACCATATCTCAATATCAATCTCAACCCGAAATATAATTCTTAGCTTATTGAGGTTGAGAAGCAACAAACGAATTAGAATTGGGGTAAAGCAATTTAGATATATGATCATATCAAGAATAGTCAACATTAGTTCATTGTCGGCGTGCTTAGGATCAAGAAACTCAAGTTTCTCTCTTGATTCAATGCAAAATTAAAATAGTTGGATTAATTCTGCAAGCTTCTCAATGGAGAAATTTTACTTGTGAGTACCGATTAAACATTCATTAATTAATACCGATTAAATATTCAGCAACTTTAAAATTAAAATATAGATGAAGCGAGTTTTATATTTTGTAACGTTGCGAGATGTTAGCAACATATTCACGTGGTCTCAATTTGGACTTGTGAAACTCAAATCTTTTACTTTCAAAATCTTCAAATAATTCAAATATGAATAAAGATCCTTGCAGTGTCTGCATTTTTCATAAGGCTTTCCCTCGTCCATCATTATCAAATAATTGGTTTGATTATCACCACATCTCAATATCAATCTCAACCTGAAATATAATTCTTATCACCGACATTTACATTTATATTAGATAATATTTTTTTAATAAAATATATTGGAATTGCGTGTCAATGTCATGTCTGATATCTATATCAGTGTCTATGTTTCATAGTTCACTAATAAACCAACATAAACACAAATATTACACACATACAAAAAAATAAACTCATAAATTAACAAATACTACAAAATTGGAAATTAAACAAACAAACGAACAAATGGGAGTTTGAGTTAAGGCCTAATAAGTGTTTAAGGAGTTAGTAAAATGGTAAGAAATACATCCAATTTTTCAACTGATTTAATGTGAAAGAGATGAAAATAAATTGTACCTAGCTAGTTAGGATTGAAATCCATTATCAAGAACTTTTTTGTGAAATGAAATCAAGCAAGAAAGTTACCAACAAGCTTCCCAATGATGAATTGTTGTTTCCAAAAAGAGAATCAGAGGAATGTATAAGTTAGGAAAGAATAACAAGAGCAAGAGCCTCCAAAAAAGAAAAAAAAAACTATTGGTTCAGTACGAGTTAGGTTTTGTAAATTGTTTGTTAGAAGAGAAATACTCAATAAATGAGTAATGTCTGAACTCTGAATAACGCTCTACGCTATTAACTACTAGTAGTATAGTGCGTCCAATGTAATAAGGTTGTGTTTGGCTACTAAAATTAAAAAAAAAGGTTTAAATAATCTGTTAGTCCCTGTAAGTTGGCGTGTTTTTAGTTTTAAAATCATTTTGCATAATAAGATGTAATTCAACTATTCATAATAAAAACAAAATAGCAAAAGAGATAAATGCATAGTGTGAACTACCAGAACCACTTATTTGCATGTTTCACCAAAGGAATGAGATCATTGAAATATTTGTCATCTCTGTTGGAATTTGCTATGAAGTTTACAATAATTATCAGTGGTAAATTCTTCTTTCACCATCCTCTTCAACAAAGGCAACCCCATAGTTTTGACTTCTTCAATAAATCTGCGAGCCACATAACAATGTAGGAGTTTAGTTTGAATAGTCAACATTAGTTCTTTGTCGGCATGCTTAGGATCAAGAAACTCAAGTTTCTCTCTGGATTCAATGCAGAACTGAAATAGTTGGAATAATTCTTCGAGCTTCTTAGCGGAGAACTTGTACTTGTGTGTGAGTATCGATTAAACATTCATTGACTTTAAGAGAAAATTCATCGATGAAGCGAGTTTTATGTTTTGTAAGGTTGCGAGATGTTAACAACGTTTTGCACGTGGTCTCAAATTGGACTTGTGAAACTCAAATCTTTTACTTTCATTGAAATATTTGTCATCTCTGTTGGAATTTGTTAAGACATTTACAAAATTCATCAAAATCGCATAGATAGATGTGATGTTTTCATAATCATAAGTGGTAAACTCTTCTTTCACCATCTTATTCAACATAGACACCCCATAGTTTTGACTTCTTCAATAAATCCGCGAGCCACATAACAATGTAGAAGTTTAGTTACAATAGTTAACATTAGTTCTTTGTCGGCATACTTAGGATCATGAAACTCAAGTTTCTCTCTAGATTTAATGCAGAACTGAAATAGTTGGAATAATTTTGCGAGCTTCTCTACGGAGAACTTGTACTTGTGAAAACCAATTAAACTTTCAGTAATATCGATTAAACATTCACTAACTTTAAAAGCAAAATCATTGATGAAGCGAGTTTTATGTTCTGTAAGGCTGCGAGATGTTAACAACATATTCACGTGGTCTCAAATCTTTTACTTTCAAAATCTTCAAATAATTGAAATTTGAATAAAGGTACTTGTAGTGTCTGCATCTCATAATGCTTTCCCTCGTTCATCATTGTAAAATAATTAGTTTGATTATCACCGCATCTCAATATCAATCTCAACCTAAAATATAATTCTTAGCTTATTGAGGTTGAGAAGCAACAAATGAAAATGGATCAGTGGGGAACTATGTAGTCAAATTAGAATCGGTGTAAACCAATTCAGATACATGATCGTATCATATCATTTTGAAGATCGAACTTGTCAATAATTAGAGTACAAATAATGAAATGATAAGTTTTCTTCAACATTACTAATTACTTAAAAGAGAGTAATCAATTGAAAGTACTTAACAAGAAAAGTTGCATGCATCACATTAAATTGATTGAATTATGTATAAATAGTTCAAACACTTAGCACTTGAGATGCATTTGCCAACATCTCTCGCATTAGGTGTGCCTTAGTGTCAGATATGTGTTGTGTCTGACACCGACATTTACAATTATATTAGATAATATTTTTTTTTTAAATATTTGTATTGCGTGTCAGTGTCGTGTCCGATATCTATGTTAGTGTCTGCGTTTCATAGTTCACTCATCAACCAACATTAACATAAACATTACACACATACAAAAAGAATATTTTTCTAATAAAATTAGCAAATACTACAAAATTGGAAATTAAACAAACAAACGTGGGGGTTAAGTTTGAGCTAAGGCCTAAGTGTTTAAGGAGTTAGTAAAATGGTAAGAAATGCATTCAATCTTTCAACTGATTTGATGTGAAAGAGATGAAAATAAATTGTAACTAGCTAGTTAGAATTGAAATCTACTATCAAGAAGTTGTTGTTTCCAAAAAGAGAATAAGAGGAATGTATAAGTAAGGAAATAACAACAAGAAGTCAAGAACAAGAGCCTCCAGAAAAAAAAAATGTTGGTTCAGTAGGAGTAGGGTTCTGTAAATTGTTTGTTAGAAGAGGAAACACTCAAGAAATGGGTATTGTTTGAATTTTGATTTCTGAAATGGGTTCTAGTAGTAGTATAATGTGTGCAGTGTAATAAGGTTGTGTTTGGCTACTAAAGTTAAGAAAAAAGGTTTAAATGATATTTTGGTCCTTGTTAGTTTGGGTGTTTTTGATTTTAGTCTTTATATCTTTATTTTATTTTTTTTGAACTGCAAATTAATTTATTGATGAGGATTAAGACATACAAGATGTATAACACTGTTAGTGGCCAACACTCGGTGGGATTTAGTCCCACATCGGATAGATAGGATTCTTGATAAGAGTTTATAAAGAGGGGACACTCCTCACCTTACAAGCTGGTTTTGTAAGGATGAGTTAGGCCTCGATATTCGTGACATGGTATCTGAGCCTATCGGGTCTATCGTTGAGCTTCCTACATGATCACGCTTCATCCCGGCTAAAGCATGAGGGGGTGTGTTAGCGGCCAACAGTCGGTGGGATTTAGTCCCACATCAGATAGATATGATCCTTGATAAGAGTTTATAAATAGGGGACACTCCTCACCTTACAAGCCGGTTTTGTAAGAATGAGTTAGGCCTCGATATTCGTGACAAACATAACCCATAAAGAGTACAGCAAAAGCAAAAAGGCCAGAGCCAAGTACAAAGGATCAAAAAACAATCCAAAACTAAGCCTATCTCAAGCAAAACAATACAGGTGCAAGACACTTAGTACATAAGGAAAAAGCTATAAAACATAAAGGCAGCCTAGACCACAAACAAACAATCGCCTGAACCTTCAAAAACTGAGGTAGCATCATAGCAGACCAACACACACGATCATAGCATAACAGAGGACAGACCCTTTTGTTAAAATTTATTTTGTTAAAATTTATCCTTGAATGTTATAATTATTTTGGTGTCAGTCTTTAAAGTCAAAATTGGCAAAAACATCTGCAGTTTTCGTGCAAATTTTCCTTTGAATTTTCTTGCGATTTTGACTTTAGGAACTAAAATCAAAATGACTTTATCATTCAAGGTTGAATTTCAAAAAAATAAAAATATAGGAACTAAAATAAAAAATACGCCAACTAACACGGATCGAAAGATCATTTTAACCTTAGAAAAATACTACTAGTAACTATAACAACTTCCAAAAATAAGTACAGATTATTTATTTCTTTTAGATATGACAAGTTCAAATTTTTTGGTACTAACTTTAAATCTTTAAAAAATTACATTTGAAAAATATTCATCAATACAAATCGAAAAATATCTTACTATACGCGAATATTTGTTATTTTATATTAAAAAAATACATGATCAAAATAAATTATATGAATAGTGCATATGTATACAATTAAAAAGGAATGGCATGAAAACTCTTTATCTAAATATTCTGGTTTAGAATTTAGATCTTCTCATGGGAAAACGTTTTTTAAAGTCCTGCATATCACATGATTTTTAAGAAATTTGACTTATTAGTGTGTATGCCCGTGCAGTGCACGGAAAAATTATTTGAATTAAATTAAAATTGAAAAGTAATTGTTTTTGTAAAATTCAAAATATAGATAGAGGATTTTACCATTAAATAGATCTTGACATCATTAATTTTATTTAGTACAAAAACTTTATTTGGGTTTTTTTTTTCGAAACTGGAGTATCTATCACTAAACACAGTGACTAATCCCTCGCTAGATTAGAGGCACCTGTGATAGTTGACCCAAAAATTTAAATGGAGAGGAATTAAAATAACTCTAGTTAGAAAAACTTTTGGAATTATTGTTAATTAATAAAATCCCTCGCTAGATTATTGATTTTCAAATTCTCAAAGCATTTAAAGTGAGCACTCATCATCCTAGAGCTCCTAGAATCATAGAGGTTATTTGGCAGCCCCCCATTCTTGGTTGGATTAAGTGTAACATTGATGGCACTGCTTTAGGGAATCCAGGTCCAGCTGTCTGTGGTGGAATCTTCAGAAATTATAAGGGTGAAAATTTGGGTAGTTTTGCAGCAAATATTGGCATTTCTAATGCTTTAAAAGCTGAATTGTGTGGTATCATGTTTGTCATCGAAGTTGCTTCTGATAGAGGTTGGCACCATCTTTGGATTGAGAGTGACTCAAAAATTGCTACCTTGGCCATGAAGTCTCCTAGTCTTGTTCCTTGGCAATTAAGAAACAGATGGGAGAATTGTCTTTTAAAGAGTAGGGATATGCACTTTATGATTACTCATATTTTTAGAGAAGGAAACCATTGTGCTGATAAGTTAGCTAACTTATGTTTGTCCATGCATAATTTTGCTTGGTGGAATGATATCCCGCATGTTATTAATGAAGACTTTTCTAGAAATAGAAATGGTCTTCCTTATTTTAGATTTTGTTAACCTTTGGAGGGTTTTGGTTGTTGTCCCCCCTCTTTGTTTGTAACTTTTCTTCTTTTATTGATTTATGGTGCTTGCCTAGCTCCTAGGCACACCTTTGTTTAAAAAAAAAAAAAGAAACAAAAAGATAATAACAGTATACAAAAAATGTAATATAATCAAAGTAAAAGCTAGCTAACTCATCTGAAACTTCGTCTTTCTATTAGCTATTTAACACTTACTATTTGAAATTGGCTAACTCAATGGATTCTCTTGTTTATGTAAGTATTAAAAGTGAGATGTGTTTGTTAGTTATATCAATTGTTATAGAGACAATGGGGTTCTAAAAAAAACCTTATTTTATTTGTTGATTGAAGTTCCAAATTGAAATTAATGTATGCATAAAGCGGTGTACAAAAAAACATATACTAAATTTAAAGAAGGCATAATACAAAAACACAAACAAAAAAAAAATTGAGCATTATTTAATTATTTGGATATAAGATAAAATACAAATTAAAAGAAAGCATACTACAAAAAAACGTGTACACTACAACCAAAGCTAAAAAAAAGATACAAAGAAGAAACACAAACATATATATATGACAATTTTTGATTCAAAAAAAATTATATGACAATTTTTGTTGGGAGGATTTCATTTTTATTAGCATTTGTCTCCTATATCTCACATCAGCCGGACTCTATGTACTCATTCCGGCCTTAATTATAAGCAACTTTCCACTTTTTAGATTCATTAAATAACTAATGTATTTGGTATATAATTAAGTTTTTCAATGAACCTAAAAAGTGGAAAGTTGCTTATAATTAAGGCCGGAGGGAGTATCATATTTACAATCTGAAAAAACATTTAGAAATAAATGTTAATTAGATAAATATAAATGGCATTCAAAAGAAGAAATGCAGCATTGTGTTTTTCATGTCTATAGTTATAGTGCAAGGTAAAATTTTAAAAAGCAATTAATCAATAAGAAATTTAATTTGCAAACCATATTCGTAGCCAAAAATCTATCAATTCCAAACACAAATTCAAAGACAGTAGCAAATACAAAGATTCATCTTGCATGAGTATACGAATATCATCAAAGTCAAGCTTTCTAACTTATCAAAACAAAAAAAAGTCAAGCTTTCCAACCATTTAAAATTCCCATTTGAAAATTAAGAAATCAAAAGTACAAATTTTTTAAAGAGAAACGAAGAGGAAGAAGGGTGAATGAAATGAGATTGGATGAAGTTGATCAATTTATAGGCAAAGCAACAAATTTTATGGTAAAAGTAGAAATTTAAATTTTTTAAAAAATAAATCACTTGGAGATAAGAAATGTGTTTGCAATCTAGAGAAGATAAAAAAAGGGCATTGATGAGATGATTGAGAATTAAGAGGATAACAATAGAAGTGGCTAAAGCTTTCCTTGAGAAAGGAGAAGACATTGAATATAGCATCATTAAGTTTTTCTTGATACGATCCACTACCTTAAAAATATGTGTCTTGTGTATATTCCAAAATATTGTACTACTAACATTTAAAATTTAAACCAATAATAATTAAAAAAATAAAAATAAAATAATTAAAATATAATTAAAGAAACATTACTAATAATAGCAACTTTAAAAATAGCAAACAATCTCATTAAATGACAAATGTCAAATTTGTCAAAAAACTACTTTTACTATATTATATTGTATGATAATGACAGACAGTTGTCTGCACTAAAAATGTAAAATGTTTTTAAAGAGTAAAAATGTAAAAATGTAAAATGTTTTTAATGACAGACAGTTGTCTGCACAAATTTTTCAAAATGTTTTAGTTTTTATCGTCTTAGCAAAAAAATATATCTTCGAAAGTCTAGTTAATCACTTAATTTTTAGGAAATTTTAGTTATAGAGATAGAAAACATTGTCACTAAAAGTATAAAATGTGTTTAAATAGTAGCCCGTTCTGACAGACACCGGAAATATTTTTCAAAATGTTCCAGTATGCATCTTCTTACCGGAAAATCATTTGTGAAAGTCCAGTTAATCGTTTAATTGTAAAGAAATTTGACTAGTTTGCATATGATCCTCTTATAGGAATTTTTTTCCAATTTTTCGTCGTATCATTTTAATTCTGAGTCCATCCAGACCGAACCAAAAGACATAATTGTAGGGGTGATAATTGTAGCGATAATTGTAGGTTAAACTAAAAAACATATTTAGTCAAAAAAAAATCTATAAGACATAATTTTTTTCTAGCCCATTCACACAATAATTTGTTTCATGATAAACATGCCCTATCCATGCATCTCCCAATTAAAATCCATCATCTGAAAAACTCTTTAAACTAATCGATAGGTGACCTGTGATGAGAATATGTTAGGCCGAGTTATGCTTTGTCAAACCTGAGTCTGACCTGTTAAAAAACTAAAAGCTTAAGTATGATCTGTAGCATGTTATAGCTTGATTTTTATCCATTAGCTGAGTAATCTTTAAATAAGGCAGGAGGGAGTACATATATATGCACTCCACAAACCTCAAGACTTGTTCTCGCCATAATAAACCATTGAGTTGAGACACAACTTACCTAAACTAAAAAGAATGAAAATCTTACATGAGATGAAATTTTATTTCAACTTGCAACTATGTTAGAGTTTAAGTATACAAATTCTTTGTTTCAGATTAGACCAAAATACATGAATAATTACAATATCATTAAAAGAATAGAATTGTCTTATAGATAAAACTATTAACTATTAACTATATATATATATATACTAACCCAAGGGGTGTGGTTGAGCGGTTGGTCATGAAGTTCTTGATCATGATGTAAGAACAAGAAGAAAAACTACTCATATTGATGAGAGAAAAAGAAAAATGTATTGATTATTGAATTAATTCTTACAAGTTTACACCAGTCAAGTATATATAGAAGCATGTGGAAGCTAACTAACTTGACAGCTCATCTAATTAACTCTAACAAACAATTGTAGAGCTAAGATATCCTACATAATGGACACTATATTTACAATGCACACTAGAGTAAAATGTTGATGTATATAGCTTCCTGCAAGAATAACTTGTAGCTAGTCACAAGTTTAACATCCTCCCTCAAGCTAAGCATGGTAGATATCTAACATGTGTAGCTTGGAAATGAAAGACAGAAAATTCTTAGGTGGCAGTGGTTTGGTGAAGAAGTCTGCAAGTTGAGATTTGGTATGAATAGGCAAAAGCTTGAAAACTCCTTGTTGAAGCTTTTCTCGAACAAAGTGGCAATCTATTTCAAGATGCTTTGTTCTCTCATGGAACACAGGATTAGCTGTTATATGTAGAGCACTTTGATTGTCACAATAGAGTACAGCAGGCTTGATACACTTGACATTAAGATCATTTAACAGATAGACCAACCATTGAAGCTCACAAGTGGCAAAGGAGAGTGCTCGATACTCAGCTTCTGAAGAGCTTCTGGAAACAGTATGTTGCTTTTTAGCTCTCCATGAAATTAAGGATGATCCAAGAAAGAAACAGTAGCCTGAAGTTGATCTCCTAGTGTCTAGGCATCCTGCCCAATCAGCATCAGTAAAGCCTAATAATTGAAGTGTTGCATCTCTTCTAAATAGAAGGCCTCTACCAGGTGAGCCTTTTAGGTATCTCACAACCCTGCAAGCTGTGTCATAGTGAACCTGAGTAGGAGAGGATAAAAACTGACTTAGTTGTTGTGTAACAAAAGCTATGTCAGGTCTGGTAGTAGTGAGATAAAGCAACTTGCCCACCAATCTTCTATAACCAGCAATGTCAGCATAGGGTATAGAAGAGTCTTGATGAAGCTTAACAGAAGTGTCAAGTGGAGTTTTAGCTGGTTTGACTCCAAGTAGGCCTGTGTCATGTAATAAATCTAAACAATACTTTCTTTGACAAATGGTAATGCCAACTTTGGAATGTGCAACCTCAATTCCTAGAAAATACTTCAATTGACCAAGATCTTTAATTTTGAATTGTGTATCCAGAAGTAGTTTGATCCTGTGAAATTCATCAAGTGAAGTACCAGCCAATATTATGTCATCAACATAAACCAGTAAGGCTGTGAAGTGTGAGCCATGTTGTAAAGTGAACAAAGAGTGATCTGAAGTAGATTGCTGATAGCCTTGACTGAGTAAAACACTAGTTAGTTTCTCATACCACTGTCTACTTGCTTGCTTTAAACCATAAAGAGATTTGAGTAACTTGCAGACTTGTCTAGGATTAGAATGGTGAACACCTTGTGGAATAGACATATAAACATCTTCTTGTAAATCACCATGAAGAAAGGCATTATTTACATCCAATTGATGTATGTGCCAAGAATTAATAGCAGCTAGAGCAATCAAGGTTCTCACTGTAGTGATTTTGGCCACAGGTGAGAAAGTCTCAAAAAAATCAATCCCTTCCACTTGATTGTATCCTTTAGCAACTAACCTTGCTTTGTACCTTTCTATGGAACCATCAGCTTTATGTTTCACTTTATAAACCCATCTGCTGCCTATTGGCTTGACATTTAGAGGTGGATCAACAAAAATCCAAGTCTTATTTTGTTGTAAAGCCTGAAGCTCTGTGTTCATGGCCTCAACCCAACATTTTTCTGAACTGGCTTGTTGATAACTAGCAGGTTCATCATCAGCAGTAATGGATAAGGCAAATTTTCTATGTGAAACAGATAAATTAGCACAAGAATGATAATTGGATAAAGGGTAAGGAGTACCTGCAGATGATGTTTTAGCAGAATTCATAGAGAGATTGCATATGTAATCAGATAAATGCGTGGGTTTATTCCTTGGTCTAGTGAATTTTCTGAGATTGGTGTCACAGTTATCAATAGGTCTAGATTTAGGGTCATCAACATATATGGGGTTATGTGCATCTGCATCTTCATGATTGGGATAATGTGGTTGAGGTTGAGATGCAGAAGATGAATCAAAAGTAGCAGGAATATGGTCAGTACACAAGGGATCAATTATAGGTTCATGTGTGGCTGAATGGTATTCCCATGTGAAAGAAGGATTTGAGTTTTGATAAGGTAAGATATTTTCATGGAAGGAAACATTTCTGGAAATGAATATGGTTTTAGAATTAAGGTCAAACAAGACTGAACCTTTGACACCTGGCTTATGTCCCAAATAAATGGACTTTCTGGCTCTAGCTTCAAGTTTTGTTCTATGATTTTGAATAGTGGAAGCATAACACAATGAACCAAAGACTCTCAATTCATGTAAATTTGGTTCCTGATCATATCTCAAAAAATAGGGACATTTACCATTCAATAGAGGACTGGGGACCCGATTAATGATGTATGTGGCTTGTAAAACTGCATATGACCAAAAAGACTTAGGGAGTTTGGATTGGAAAAGAAGGGCTCTAGCAACATTAAGAATATGCTGGTGTTTTCTCTCAACACGCCCATTTTGTTGAGGTGTCTCAATGCAACTGGTTTGGTGTAAAATGCCTTTAGAAGCATAAAAATCTGGCATTAGAAACTCAGGACCATTGTCTGTCCTGATAACTTTCACACTACAATTGTGTTGGTTTTCAATCATTGTTATGAAATTTTGAACAAGTTTAGGTATTTCAGATTTAGTTTTGCATAAAATGGTCCAAGTAAAACGACTAAAATCATCAAGAGCAGTCAAAAAATACTTATGATTATGTATAGAAGAAGTGGCAACAGGGCCCCAAATGTCAAAGTGAAATAGCTCATAGCATTTATTGGCTTTACTTGTACTAATAGAAAACTGTGATTTTCTATGCTTTGCATAATGGCAAATGTCACATACAGAAGTGTTATCAACAGTTACAAAAGGAAATGATTTATTTACATCAGACAATCTTTTGTGTGAAAGATGACCTAGTCTAAAATGCCACAAAGCATTTTGTGGTATGTAAGTGGAAGAAGCAGCTTGAACTTTGGTCTCAGATAAGCTAATGATAGAAGCTTTGGGTAAGGTCAGGTAATACAATCCTTCTATGAGGTCAGCCAAACCAATCATCCTCAAGCTCACCTTTTCCTGTATTAAACACTTATCATTATTAAAGCTAACTATATATTGGTTATCAGTGCAAAGTTTAGGCACAGAAATCAAATTCAAACTGAACTCAGGCACATAAAGCACTTGTGATACAACAAATCCTGGTGAGAACTCTACTTTTCCAGAATATTTAGCAATAGACATGTGACCATTAGGCAATCTAACATGTATTGGAGTAATAGAAGTATATGAACTGAAACATTTCATAGAAGAGCAGATATGATCTGTTGCTCCTGAGTCAACAATCCACGAACCAATAGTAGAACTATTTAAAGAGTGTACTATATTGGTCATACCTGAAGTGACATGGCCACTAGCTATGTTCACCTTAGTGGAAGAAGAAGCTTGATTTCCTGAAGAAGCTTGAAGTAAATTCATCAGTTGTGTGTACTGTTCCTTAGTGAAGCCAAAAGATTCACTAGCTTTGACACTTTTATTGTCATCAATATCCTCCCTTTCCTCTGATTGATCAAAAGAGGCATTGTTAGCAGCAAAATTTCTTCCATAATTGGGTGTAAATCCATGTTTCCTATAGCAATTTTCAACTACATGATTGGTTTTACCACAGTAAGAACACTCCCTATTCTTGGCACCAAAACCATTTGGTTTATATCCTTGACTAGTGCCACCATTACCACGGCCTCTACCTTGACCTTTCCGAGAATCACTAGCATTAATGGAAATTCTGGTTTCATCCAAATGAGAAGCATTATACTGTCTTTCATATTGAATCACCATGGAGAATATTTTGTTAAGAGATGGTAACGGATTCATAAGCAGAATTTGAGCACGCACAGGATCGAAATGATCATTTAAACCTGTCAAGAATCTGATAGATCGTGTAACTTCATGCTGGTGTTTGGCATTCTTAATTCCAGAATTGCAAACACACCTCATAGGGCAAGAACACATGGGTGTAGGAAAATAAGCTTCAAGTTCTTCCCAAAGAACTTTGAGAGCATTGAAAAATTCTGAAACAGATCTAGAATCTTGTTTGAGAGTAAAAACCTCACATTGTAACTCTGAGATGCGAATGTAATCACCTTGAGAAAATCGTTCCTTGAGTTCAATCCACACATCGACGGCATTTTCAAGAAACACTAAACTTTGAGCAATCGATTCATCAACAGAATTTAAGATCCAAGAGTGAACTAACATGTTACATCTATTCCATGCTTTGAAGCTTGGATCGAATTCATCCGGTACTGGTATAGAACCATCAACAAATTCAAATTTGTTCTTACCTCCAAGCGCTCGTCGCATCGATCGAGCCCAAGCTTGATAATTGGAATGGTTAAGAACGTGTTTCACAGCGATGGTGTTAGGACCATCGGAAGCATGAACATAATAGACATCACCGGGATTATTAGAAGGATCGGTGACAAGGACAGTGCTGCCGCCGGCGTTGTTTCCACCACCACGAGCCATAACAGAAAAGGAGCGATGCGCAGCAGAGCTCAGAAGAGCTCTGATACCATCATGAAGTTCTTGATCATGATGTAAGAACAAGAAGAAAAACTACTCATATTGATGAGAGAAAAAGAAAAATGTATTGATTATTGAATTAATTCTTACAAGTTTACACCAGTCAAGTATATATAGAAGCATGTGGAAGCTAACTAACTTGACAGCTCATCTAATTAACTCTAACAAACAATTGTAGAGCTAAGATATCCTACATAATGGACACTATATTTACAATGCACACTAGAGTAAAATGTTGATGTATATAGCTTCCTGCAAGAATAACTTGTAGCTAGTCACAAGTTTAACAGTTGGGGTTCATCCTCCCTTAACCAAGTGTCGAGGGTTCGATCCTCACCTTGAGTATGGAGCAGCTTTAAATTCTTGGGTCAGCTATCCCACCCATTGAGGTGCTTCCAATCTAGCGAGGGATAGACACTGTGTTCGGCGGTGGATACCCCGATCTCGATAAAAAAAAACTATATATATGTACTAGTAGAAATAGAATATTACAAAAAGAATACCCTTAAAACAAGAGTTTAATTGTTATATACTGACGATGTAAAACAAATATTGAGAGCAGATTATACACTCTATTACTGCAATTAATCTATCTACCTTCATCAAATGAAGAAGTAGAGATAGAATTTCTAGAATAATCCTCTACAAAACTACTACCACCAGAAGCTCTTGTTGCACTACTAGCATTAGTATTGGTCAAAGCAGAAGTAGTGGTTGTATTCCATTTTCCTACACGTCCTTGAATTCCTGGTTTGCTTGGTCTTGGCAATGTGAATGAATCACTTGATAACATAAGATTAACTGAATTCATGTCCGGTCTATCTACTACACTTGCTTGACAGCATAATAAACCTAGCTGAATACACATAGCAGCCTCGTCGGCGATGTATTTATCAATGCTTTGGTCTATTAAATCCATAATCTTCCCTCCTTGATAAAGCATCCATGCCTATAATAAATAAGTTTAGGAAAAACAACATTGTAAAACTATGAAATGAATTATCATACTATGGTAACAAGTTTCGTGTAACCTAAGATGGCACCGGTCTAGCATAGTATATCTTTTCGGGTCACCTGACACATTATCCATGCACCAGGCACAATAGTGTTGAACGTGAGGGGGTATATTGAGAGAAAACTAAGTCTTACATTGAAATGAGATAAGGCTTGAAAAGACTTTATAAAGAGTGACCCCTCGCCTTACAGACGAATTTTGTAAGGATGAGTTGGGCCCAATATTGAAACCAAATAGACCGCAAAAGTCCACAAAAAAGGATAAATTCTCACAAAATGCTGGTTTTGTTCGGTACATGTCAAAGCAAAACTCTTCATCAAGAACAAGCATCATTATTCTGACATGAACTTAATTGTTTTATTAATCCTAAGCATATATTTAGAGGTGGGTTATACCATGGATCACTTTGTTAGGTGGTCTACATAGGATCAGTACTTAAAAATAACCTGAAACTCTAGCAAGTAGCAACGATGAATGACACTCCTCGGAAGTAGAAACGCATGGCCCTCTTTGTTCTTACTTATGACTGACCGGTGTTTATTCGACAAAAATAAGAAAAAACTGAACATGATTTAAGTTTTGATGCATGCATATTTATTTATTTTTTCTTGTTTTTGTCAAACAAAAGCCAATCAAGTCGGTGTTTCAGCCGTAAGCACAAAGAGGATCGAGAACTTCTACTAGTGTAAGGCGACATATGTTGTCATTAAAGTTTCAAACTATTTTCAAGTGCAGATGATCATTAATTTATTACAAGATTCTCAGCTCATGACAATAATAAGTGCATACTAAATTTTCTTTAATGCCTCCCATGGAATCAAATCAACTTACATAGCTTAGGAGATCTGCCTTTTCTGAACCAAGCTTCACATCATGGTTTTTTCTCCCGCTCACTATTTCCAACACCAAGACTCCGTAACTGAAAACATCAGTCTTTACAGAAAGATATCCACGCATTGCATATTCAGGAGCCATGTAACCACTGAGATTCATCAAACATAAAGATTATAAGTATTTCTATATCACAATAATAAACATCAACAATAAGTGACAAAACAAAACTACTCACTGTGTACCGGAAATCCTAAACGTCTGTACATGAGTATCCTCTCCAGGAAATAGTCTTGCCAAGCCAAAGTCTGCAATTTTCGGATTTAATTTGTCGTCTAGCAATATGTTACTAGCTTTAATGTCTCTATGAATAATTCTTTCCGGGGCCTCTTCGTGCAGGTAGAGAAGTCCTCTTGCCACACCGGTAACTATTTTAAACCGTGTCGTCCAATCCAAAGACCTCTTTTTATCTGAAAATCATTAAATATAACTGTTGTTAATCATTGTTCAAGAACTAGCGATGGAAAAATGGGAAGGGTCCGTCAAGTAGGCCTGCTTATCCCGTCTCTTTTGGCAGAACGAGTTGAAATTTTGAAACCATCGCTACTAGTTGGCTCATTCCGCCTAACCTACTAAAATGACGGGGCAAGATGAGAAATAACTGAAAAAAGAACTGTGGACGTGTTCCTTAACGTATATTAGAAATTGTTTTCAGTACCAAACAGAAAGTGGTCAAGGCTTTTGTTCGGTAGATATTCGTAGACAAGCATCTTTTCTGGTCCTTCTGCACAACAACCTAGTAAAGTGACTAAATTCTTATGTTGAATTCTTAGTAACAACCGAACTTCGTTCATAAATTCTCGAACTCCTTGTCTAGATTCCATTGACAGCTTTTTAATTGCCACTTCTTCACCATTTGGCATCAATCCCTGCAGAAAAACATGCAAATTTTGCTCGAGTTAAATAAACTACAGTGACCTTGTTTCAGAAATTACATAAACTTTGGTTCTTAAACACAAATCTGAGACTTGTAGCTCCAGATATCTTAATTTTCTCCTCCTGTCATTTATTTAGTTTTCAAATACACAGACGACTTAACAAAATCAACTGCATAACAGCAAGTCATCTAAGTTATGATTTTGTTGCAATCTTTAACTTCAATTGAAGTGTCAAGCAACAATATTCGAAGTTTCTTCCTGAGTTACCAAATCGATGAATCCAAGTGATACATTTATTGACTGAGTTAGAATTTTTGTCTGTGACATTTAGAAAAGCCAGATACACCAGACAAAAATTCTGCAACAAAGCTACTACAAACACTAGTTTCGGCTTTGACATCAACAAGACCACAAACAGAAGTTGTTGCTGCAATATAAGAAGATCAAAGGATCCAAATACCTGATGAACTCGACCTCCAAAACAGACAATACTAATGCAAGCACTTAAAAAGATTATCAAAATAAGACTCCCAACAAGGCAACAACTCCTATACGCCTTTGTCCACCTCCTAAGCAACGCAAAGGAAAACTTTTGACTCCTCCACCACCTTCTCCCAATTAAATCTTTCTTCATTAGAAATCATTGTATTTCTTGCTTTCCAAATAACCGAAATGTTTGAAAACCAAATTACATCTAAGTTTTCTCTAGCCCTTTTAAACCCTTTTAAATTTTAACGACATTTGCTACTGCCAGTCCTTTGAACATACACAGATGCTCATAGCCCCTTTTCTACAAAGACAGCCGATATCCCTAACCACTTTAAGATCTCAATCCAATTACCAATAGGATTGGACAATTAAAAAAGAGATGAATTTCCGTTTCAATTTTACCACAGCCACCTACCTACGCAAAATAAGAAGCATAAGTTAACCCCTCTTTTGCTTAGGCTGTCTTTGGTAGGAAGTCTGTTTTGAAAAGGCCTCTACACTAGAGTCATCATTTTCAACGGAACCACCGGGTTCCAGACATCTTGATTTGAACTTTCTCCACATCCTCCAAGTCTTTATCGCTCAATAAGTAATAAGTCTCCTTCACATCACTAGGTAACTCGAATCACTCCCTCCACCTCACTTCCAACGATCTTTATCTCCCTCCTTTAATTTATCCGCTAACACCACTCTTTTACAAAACTCCACAATCTCTTCTTCCCATAGAAACTATCTCCTTCTCCGACTCCACTTAACCTGTTTAACTCATACTCCTCAACTACCATTTCAGCAACCAATCGGTTTTTGTCCAACGACATTTCAAAAAGTTTACTAAATTGATAACGCAATATAACACCATCAATCCACGGGTCAGACCAAAAACTTGTATCTCTCCATCTCCCATAACCTTAAATTTTCATTAAACCAACTCTTCAACTATTTCCCATAACAACATGATAGATTTTAAATTCCTCCACAACAAAGAACTTCAACTATTTCCCTCTTTCAAATTTGGGCCATATTTAAGAGTTCCACCATGAATTAGTCTATATTTTTAGCTTCCACAACCTTTTACCTAAGACAACTAAGTTAAAGAGTCCCTTTTCTTCTAGTTTGCACACCCTATCCCATTTTACCCCATGAATTTTCCTCGCTTCCTCTCTTCCAATGAGTATATATGTTTAATATCAATGGGTATATATTAAAGAGCACACAATTGAGTATATATATGTTTAATATCAATGGGAACCCAAGTGATTTTGCTCACAGCTCACGTGGTTAATGAGTTCCTCTTAGGACGAATTGTTCGGAAGAACTAACCCAGTTCAATTCTTGAGAGGAACTATAATTCTTGATCAGACTTTACTTATCACACGACTGAACTCCAAATTAACAACCCCTTCATATTCATCCCAACAAAAATATGAAACTTCAATTCAATTCAAATGCATCATCACAATGAAACTATTTTTAATTTTATTATCTACTAACAATTAAACTATCTTCCATTAAAGAAAATAAATATATAAATAAATTACTTTCATGCATGAAACAATAGAAAGGCAACAACATAAAAGTTAAGTAACCTTGAAAACAGGACCAAAGCCTCCACGACCAAGTTGGTTAAGCTCAGAGAAGAAATTGGTTGCAAGCTGAAGAGTATGAAGCTCAAATAACAGATTTGAAGAGTCACCGGCGTCGATGGTATCTTTGTCGTGGTCATCATCATCGGAGACTGTGCCGTGTTTCTTCAGACATTTCTGCAGACAAGAAAATAGCCTGGAGAAGAACATGACAAAGTCAATGGAAAACAAAAGTCAATGTGAGTTTCGTGGAGGAAAGAAACAACACGAGGTAGATTTTGTTGTTTTTTTTGACGAAGGTAGATTTTGTTGTTGTCCATGTACTATGTTTGTGTTTGAAATCATGTCTCAATTTATACTTATGTAATTATGTTACTACTTTTCAACTTTCAAGTTCTCAAGTTCAACTACTATTAGTACAAAGACTATTTTTATTTTTTTAACTAGAAATAAAATTCATTCATTCAAAATTATGTAATACATCATCACATAACACAAATTTAAAATTGCTAAAAACTAAAAAGATAAATCTGTGAACAAATTCACAGTTGCATCCGAGTTAATAGCATAAAATGGCAAAATGCCTACAAATATGATGAAATTAAAGTGTCTGAAATACCCATGCTTCTTGCAACGTTGAAGACGCAAAAATCATTGTTTAAATCTGCACTAGATCTGATATAATCCGAGAATTTGAACCTAACAAACACCGAAAAAAAAAAACGCCGCACAAAGACGACGAACAACCAAATGCCGCACTGAAAGATGACGAACAACCAAACGTCGCACTAAAAACGACGAAATCACAAAACGGAAGAACCAAATGAATGTGAGAATCACTTATTTTAATTAAAGAAAACAAAAAATGATTTAGAGGGGTGATTTTGAATCAAAAACTGATTTAAAATCACCCGAAAAAAATGGAAAAACTAGGTTTTGGAATGAGAGGGGCGGCTGCTCTTTTCACGTTTCAACTACTGTGTAATTTTATTTGTTAGGCATTTTATTTGACTTCTTCAAAAAAAAAATTGGGAAAATAATTTTAAAATGAATGTTAATTTCATATTTAATGTAAATTTGATTATTATTTTCAATTGTGATATTTAATTATTATTATTAGTATACTATTTTCAAAGAATTTTTATTTTTTTTGAAAATAAAAGAGGACAAAGTTCAAGAAAAAGAAAAACAAACTACAATTCTAAGTGAACACCCTAAGCATGCAAATCGCAAATATATCATTAAAAAGAGACTATGAAGTTCATTAGGAGGAGTCTCTAAAACATGAGTGTCAATTGAATTCAACGTAAGACTGAAATTAGCTAGAAAATATGTGCTTCTGTTGCTTTCGCGCCTAGTGTGTATTATTTGCACTTGTCAATGAAAATTCATAAGACCGCGAATCCGCTGAATCAAAATAGAGGTCGCTCCGTGAATGATACATCACCCTGAAACCATGTCAACGAGTATTTTGGAATCACTTTCCACAATAAATGCGAAAAACTCTCCTCTAGCCATATTCATTCCCATATACGTGCCCCACATCTCGGCATGAAGAATGTCATACATATTTTTCTAATGTAATCCTTCAACCAACGTCCATCGAAATCAAATCACAAAATAGACCTCCACACTCAAAAGATCAATATTTATATTTTAATAAAAAAATTAAAAAAACACAATAAAACATATCATCCGTTCATAAAGAAAAGAAGAGACAGTTTAGGAAAAAAGTTTATGTCTTTTGAGTTTTGACTACTTTATTGGATTCTTCAATTTTTGAGCAAGGAATCTTAATAATTAGTGTAAAAGGTAGGTGAGAAATCCATTTTTTCTTCTTCACAAAAAGTGCTAAGAAATCTCGTCAAAAAAAAAAGTGCTAAGAAATGATCGCTGAATTAGGAAGAAATGAAAGCATGTACATAATATCCTTGACCAAAAATAAGAGAATAGTAAAATATACTAATTTGTATCCAAGAAAAAAAGAATAAAACATATTTGTTTTTTTTTTTGACCAAAAATAAAATATATTTGTTACTCCATGATAATTTTTTCTTTACGGGCCTAATTCTAACAACAAGTAGTTTCAAATCAATTTCAAATGCAGTTGTGAAGATTAAATTGTGAAATCCTCTCTACCATATCCAACATCAATAATTACTAGACCAATTAAGTAAATTTCTTTTTCTTTTGAATTGCACATTCTTAATTCAAGGATAATTTTTATGGCATTTTCTCCTTTATTTCTTATTTTTTATACAAACTTTCATTTTTATTTTATTTCTCGTAGTTAAAATAACATATCAAATTTGCCTAAATGTTCAAAACGTGAAAAATCATAGTAGAAGAATAGGACTCTCAAAAATAAAATAAATAGAATAGGATTCTCAAAACGCGATCAATCATCGTTCAAATTGTAGTGATAATTACTTCTTGGATCATGCTAAATACTGCCTCCAGGGCACTTGTTAAGCATACCAAAAATAAAAATATAAAATAAAATAAATATACTTTTTATACTTTCGATGTATTGAATGCACAAATTTTAAGATAAAATTTCTTTATTTATATGCTTAACCAATGTCCCGAGGCACTATTTAGGCCTTATTCTTATGGAGAAAATTTTAACAAAAAAAAGATAATAATTTAAGTCTTGTGGGGGTTTTGGTGTTTGATATTGCCAATGCCTTGTAAGAATTATACTCATGTTTACTTTTTTCCCTAGGCATGTTAAAAAATTCTTTCAATTAACCAACCTTTTGTCAAATTTTAATTCTCAGTTGAATGTTCAAAACCGAGTCAACAAAACACGTTTGGAAATAATAAAATCAAATCAAATACTAAATCGGCAGAGTCCTGATGTATATGTTTGATTTTACAGTTACAAAATTGATTTTAGTAAATTAATTATGATTAAAATTTAATTTAATATAATGTGATTTTACATATGGTTGGATGGAAAAAAAATTCGTTTAAGATTTAGTAGATTTTTTAAGTTAATCATTGATGAAAATTCTTCGGTGACCGACATGCATCGGAGGGGATGAAGAATTGATGGTGGCGTCGTTGTTTGTTTGTTTGGGAAGAAGATTTGTTAAAAGAGTGTTGTGCTGATTTAGTTAATATTTTTTTTATAGGAGAATGATCCCGATAGATGGGTGTGGAACCCATTCCATAATCAAGGTGTACAGTGAAGGGTGCTCATCAGGTGTTGTCTCATGTAATTTCTCTTATAGCGGCTTCACAAAAGGAGGTTAATTAGATTAAGTTAGTTTCGTTGAAGGTCTCACTTTTTACTTGGAGAGGTTGATACCATCAAAAGAGAATTTGGTGAGACGTGGTTTGATTCTTGCAGACTCAATTGTTTATATGGGTGGTTGCGGCGTTATTGAATTCTCTAATCACTTGTTTTTTGAATTGATTTCTCTTAATTCTATTGGAGTAAAATTCGATAGTGGATTAGCATTTATGGTCCTTGTTCGAATGTTGTAGATGAACATGTTTTACAATTTTGTAATTCGTTTATTTTTTGTACAGATATGTGAATTGGTATACAAGCTATTTGGTTAGCTTGTTATTGGAATATTTAGAAAGAGAGGAATAGTAGGCTTTTCGCGCATAAATAACTGGCGGTGGAAGTGTTACTCGATAAGGTCAAAACAATATCTTGGTGGCGGTTGCGACTTGTGGTGGACTAATCTTCTACTTTGTTTAGGAGTCCAACAAAAGTAAGGAGTGATGTGAGAGTATTATTTTTTTTTAGCTTTTAGTGATGTGTGCTTTAACATTTAATCACATATTTATTCTTTATTTATTACTCCCTCCGTCCCATTATATAAACATCATTTCAAAAAAAGTCTAGTCCCAAAATATAAGCCCCTTTACACATTACTAGATGCATTTATTATTTTTTTCCTTACACATACCCCTAATTATTACTACTAAGTTGCATTGGAATACACAAAGTCAAATTTCTACACTTACAAACAAATGATAATTTGGTAAAATTTACACACAAACTTGACACAATAATTATATTACCAACATTTCTTAATAAGCGTGATTTTAGTTAAGAGTGCTTATATAATGGAACGGAGGGAATATTTTTTTTGAAAATGAAGAAACAAAATACATTGTTGTTTAGAAAATTAATTAGCAAATCAACCAAAATATTTGATTGATGTAAAAAAGTTGCTCTCTCAAATTAATATTTTTTTATGACACGTTTAGAAAAGAAAACTAATGTATATATTTTTTCGCTAGATTTAAAGATTCATCAGATGTCGACTTCTTGATTTGTACCTCTTTTTTAGAAGGCCTTCATGATATTGTCGCAATGAGAACCTTCTTTTCTCTTATGATAGTTTTTCGTTTTTAGCTTCTTTACCAAAAAAATCAAAATTATAAAAGGTCTTTTTGACAACCACTAAAATTAACTTATAGCTTTTAACTTATAATTTATAAGTTCATTTGTAAAAAAGAAAACATGTTTAATAAGATTTTTTCAACTTTAACTTATACTGTAACTTATTTTACTAGCTTTTAGTTTATTTTCCGAACCTTATTTCATATAGTGTTTTAGATTATAATTTATCACTCTATTTTTTACTTGTTTATAAAAAAACAAACTCTATTTTTTACTTTTTATACTTATTAATTATTATTATTATTTTAATTAAAAATTTAAGAAGAATTCAAATTTAGATGAAATAATTTTTGATAATTTTATTTATGTTGTCAAAAAATAAAACCGATAACCAACAAACACATTTGGAAACGAGTTACGACATAGTACAAGTAACAACTTACGTACAGCACCCAAACTACCCTCATAAAATATCTAAAATTACAATCCAATCCTTCCCTTAAATCACATTCATCTTCTTGATCCTCTAAACCCAATTCCAAAACCACCATTGATGAATTCACTCACACCAAAATCTCCACAACAACACTCTTAAACGCAGCGTTTCAACAATTTCAATTCACCAAAAAAACAAAAATGAGGTCTTCTTCTTCTTCTTCATCTTCGGGTGCAATCAACATCGCTATGAGTGCTCAGAAGCTTGACGTCGATAATCGGATTTCTCTTCGTTTCTATTATCGGATTGCTGATAACATACTTCGACAGGTGAGTGAATGAACTTTATTTGGGAATTTTCAGTTTTCAAAGCTTTTTATTGAAATTAGGTATTTGGGGTTGTAATTAGGTTTTCACTTAGTTATAAAAATCGTTTTTTTGTTGATAAGAAAAAATTGAATTATGAGGAGTATAAGGTGTACTCAACCGTTATAATTCGAGAGAGCACAATTAGTTGCTCTTATTACAAGCTAAAGGATCAATACACCGGTCAGAAAATATTAAGGACGATGATTTCCTTACACGGCCTACAAAAATCGATGTTTTGTTGTAGGTGTTTATTATAGTGTGGAATGTAAGGAGGAGGACTTAGGATTTATGAGATATAGGGTTTTGTTTAGGTTTTAATTGATTTGAGACATTTGATTTAAGCTCATCAAATTTATTACATTTCCAATAAGAATCAAGTATGTGATAGTTCCATGCTAAAAAAAGTATGTGATAATTATTGAGCAGTTGTAAAGTGGGCTAATGTGGCGATTTTATGAGTTTTCATTGGATGTCTGTGTGAAATTAATTTACAACCATAGTGCATCATCATTATACTCAGTTGAATATCAGTTGGAGAATAGTTATGATCAAAGTTCAATATATATAACCAAATGTTAGTTCATCAAATTTAATAAACTTCCAATAAGAATTAAGTATGTGATAGTTATTGAGTGGTTATAAAGTGGGCTTTTGTGGCGATTTTATGAGTTTTCATTGGATGTCAGTGTAAACTAATTTACAATGATAGTGTATCACCATTAAACTCAGTTTAACATCAGTTGGAGAATAATTATTTATGATCAAAATTTAATATATACAACCAAACGTTAGTTGGTCTAGTGATTAGTGCTGGACTTGGGAGGGAGGACCACAGTTCGATCCCCCGCAACTGCGCTTGGGGGACTGGAACCACTTGATACCAAAACTCGCCCCGAGCTGGATTAGTCGGCCCAGTGGGCTGGATACTAGTGGTGTAAACCCAAAACAAAATTCCAAGGAATGTAGTATTTACCATATTTATAGTATTTACCATTAGATAGTATTTTGCTGAGTATGATTCATATTTATGGATAAGTGGGAAGTCAACCGGTAGAGTGACTCTGAAAGCATAAGGAATGTAGTGGAGATGTATGCACAATTAGCCGAATTGATTGTTTGTCTTCTTGTGTGCGTTTATTTGTCTTTTTACCATTAGATCATATTTTGTTGAGTATGAAGGGAAGCTGAATGCACAACGGACACGGGACAATGTAAAAAAACTTAGGACACGGACACAGCTATGTATATTTTATTATATATTAATAAAATAAAGAAATTTGTGAGCACAAGTTATAAATAGTCTAATGAGAAGCATAATTGATGTTTATTTAAACTTAGTACTTTCAATCAACCATAGAAAGAATCCATCAAAACAGTTTGAGTACTTTCAATTTAGGAAAATTATCTAAAATGTGCCGGATACGTGTCGTCCGGGTGTCGTACGAGTGTCGGTGTCCGACACGGCGAATTATGTGATCAATCATCAATTGTCTATCTAATTGTGTGTGTTAATTTGTTTATTTACTTTAGAATCCGGTAATGTCACTATCTAATTTCACCTTTGCATTTTCCTTGTATTCATTTTATATTATGTACCATAATGCTGCTGATGATCAAGGCTTTAGATTGCGGGTGTAGTTGCGAATATGGTTATGTTGTACACTAGTATTATTTGATACTACTGATTGTTATTTGTGCTGATATTATATTTTTTCTATTGCAGAGTGTATTCGTTTGTTGTCGTGTTTTAATTTCTTTTAATATTTGGTTTATGTGGTCACTGTTTACTTCTTGGAAGATGAATGAATTTATGGTATTGTTGCCGTGTCTGACCCTTGGCTCCCATTATTGATTTTAACATTGCAGGCTGACATTTTTCGCGCAGAGAAGAACATTATTGACCTATATGTCATGCTTTTAAGATTTTCTAGGTAATGCAAGGTTTTTGGTATCACATTCACTATTTGACTTATAACATGTCTGGCCCTTGTATTTGGTTTTATGTCGCCACACTGCATTGAGGGTCCTGCCTTTTGTTTTGTTTTAGTTTGGCATCTGAGACAATACCACGTCATAGAGAGTATAGATCATCTCCACAAAGCAAGAAACAATCATTGAAAAAGGTTTACTTTCAACTCTCGTCTTTCTTTGAGTGGGAATGTTTTATATTAAGTATTGGATTCAACCTGATTTTATAAGCACTTGCTGTAGAGACTGTTGATTTCCTTGAATGAACTGGAGAAGTTGAAACCGTTGGTCCAGCAAAAGATCAACGAGCTTAACAGCAAAAATGCTCCCCAACAAAATAGACGAGGAAATTTTCATTCAAATAATTCAGTAGATTTTTCTCCTGAGAAAAAGCAATCTTTGGCTAGTTATAATGGCCAAATAAAGGTAAAGTATGCAAGAATTTTTTTGCTTTTGAAGGTTGTAGTTCACCAGTGATAATATTTCTATAAAATAAAATAACACTGATTCTGTTGGTTGAATGTATGCATGCATATTTTTTCTTTATTTCTCTGCTCCACTTCAAAAGAAGTTTCACATCTATATGGTATTATATGTTTTACTAGGCAGTTAGAGCAACTGCTAAGGAGTATGTTTACCAAGGATCAAGCGGCCAACAATTCTCTTATGTCAGGCCTGTGGAAGAGCAAGTGCGAAGACTGTAAGTTTTGGACTCATAATTTATGTATAATTGGCCCCCTTATGTTGATAGGTATTGCATATATTATTGCAGTTTTTTTCCTCACAGGAATTAAGTTAACTTAAACTTCCTTTCATCTGTTTGGTTACTTTCTAATATCGTTTCAAAGTGAATAGTGTTAAAGGGTCTTGCCTGTTATTGAACATTACCGTGTTAATTTTAAAAACAAACTTTGACCTAGTAAAGTGAGCAAGGATTCAAAAATTAAAATATTTCCTTCCTTTTTCCAAGGTTATACCAGCAGGTTGAAGTGAAATATATCTTTAGATCCAATGGTAATGGTATAGAGTAGTGGAATATATTGGCTGAGACACTGAAATTTTAAGAAGCCAATGGTAAGATTTCTGTTTCTGAATTTGACGGTAAAACCTATAAAAAAGTCACGTCAACCAAAAAAACATAAAAGAAAAAAAGTTAACCTTTGTAAATAGATAAAATAACCACAAACCAAGGAGTCAAGAATGTGAAAAAAATAAATAATTAAATAAAAATGAAAATAAATAAATAATTAAATCGTCAAGAACCCAGCTAGAGCAACTCGATAGAGCAAAATCAAATGGTAGTTTTTATTTTATTTTAAATGTTGTGGATATATCTAATTTTATCATTAGTAGCACTGATCAGTTATCAAACAATTAGTCTACCTTGGTCTACTGGGACATTTCACAAACTATCTTGCATTTTTTGGATAAATATTGCTTGACTAATGAGTTGCTTCCATTTTTATTTACCTTTTGTAGTTCTCTAACTCTACCACCTCCAAAATCGGAAACTCTCTCTAGACATTCTATCCTTGGTCCCAATGGCCTTAATGGGCAATGGCGGCCACCTACTATTAATACAGGGGTATGCTAGTGTATCTGTATTTTGCAATTGTATTCTATTTAAAGATCATCCTGACTTTTCTCTATGAATGTAGGTCAGGTATCCAACTAACATAGATCTATCTCCAATTGAACTACCAAGGTTAGTTTGTAGTCCATTGTGTATCTGTGAACTACTTAACCTTTTTGATTTTAGATATTAACTGTGTTCATCATACTGGGTTTTCTCTGTGAACATACAGCTTACAATGTCCCTCGGAAGATGTATCTCTGAGTAATAAAGATAATAGCATTGCAGAACTTCATAAATTAGATTTAAATTCAATTCCTACTGAGAGTGAAGACAGCCAGCCCCAGAACGTTCAGGAATCTCCTTCTCTTATCTCTTTTGAAGCAACAGAAACCTCTGATCGAATAGAAATTATCAGACAACCTTCTCCTCCACCCGTACTTGCTGAAGTGCAAGATTTGATTCCTGCAGTATCACCTCACGTTAATGAGGCAGGATGTAAGACAGATATTCCATCATCTGACAGTTTTGTTCATGCCAAGTCTCCTCTTCAACTGCACATTGTGAGTCAGTAATATTTTCTTACCGTCTTCGATGTATTGTTCTTTTTGGTTAACATTCCTGGGGAAGCATATATTGAAGTTTGTGTTTGGTGTTTATTTTCCTCTAATATACTTGCAAATTTTAGAAAACATTGAATGTCAAATAATGTTTTTTTTCCCTATATGCAGTCAACTGCTCTGATGGAAAACTTTATGATGCTTGCCAAGTCAAATACTAAGAAAAATTTGGAGACTTGTGGCATACTTGCTGGTTTGCTTGTAAGTGGTGTTTACAATTTCTTTTGTCTTTAAGTAAAGCAACGTGCAAAGGTAGAAAATTGATTGTTATTTTGTACAACACACCTGATTTGCAGAAAAACAGAAAATTTTATATCACTGCTCTAATAATTCCCAAGCAGGAGTCAACCTCAGATTCTGTAAGAACTTCTTCATTATATATCTTTTGGTGAATATGCATTACTTATTCTGCAAACATAGAACTTATTTCATCATTCTACTTCCTGAACAGTGTACGACTACAAATGAAGAGGAAATATTTGAAGTGCAGGACAAACGATCACTTTTTCCCCTAGGGTGGATCCATGTGAGTTTTCAATTGTTTTGTTTGGAGGAAACTTATATGATTTCTTTCTTTCTATTTCCTAACTTCAAAAAATATA
Source organism: Trifolium dubium (assembly GCA_951804385.1). Classification (NCBI taxonomy): domain Eukaryota; kingdom Viridiplantae; phylum Streptophyta; class Magnoliopsida; order Fabales; family Fabaceae; genus Trifolium; species Trifolium dubium. The sequence goes on along the minus strand of OX638064.1, from coordinate 25,969,998 downwards.
TATAAAAAATAATGTAATGTAGAATTTTTTTTCTCATTTTGTACTGTAGTTTGCTTATTGTAAATATAGTGTTTATCTGAATTCCTTATTTTGTTTGCACTTTACTTAAGTTCCACCGTCGTGAAAAGTATCGCTGAAATATATTGTTCTTATTTGCCAGACACATCCTACTCAATCTTGTTTCATGTCCTCAATTGATCTGCACACCCATTACTCATATCAGGTTAGTTCATTAGTTTTTCTTGGATATTCTTACTAAGGATTTGGATATGGATTTATATTTTTGTCCGTGAGGAAATGATAGAAGAGAGGCCTCTAGAACTACTAATGATGGGATGCGTTACTTATAGATCAAATTTCTTGTTCTATTTTATGGATTTGAAATATTTCAAAATATATTTCATATCGAACATTATACTTTTTCTGCTCTGCCTTGGGTTTGTAATCAAACTCATAGTGTCTTACATTGCATATTGGTATTTTGGCAGCATTCTTTCCACAATTGTTTCTACCCTAGACTGTTATATCTGTCGTATTTGTTTCTTATGTAAATGCTCATCTTTTTAGATTATGCTGCCAGAATCTGTTGCAATTGTCATGGCGCCGACAGATACTTCAAGGTAAGAGATCACATATTACATGTATTTGTCTGCATATATAATAACAAAGAAAACATCTCCATAACAGAATACCTTGGAAAGTGAGCTAGATTCCTTTTAAGAATGGCTTAAATATACTTTTGGTCCTCTAAATATTTTCAAGGTTTCACTTTGGTCCTTTAACTATTTTTCGTTTCATTTTGGTCCTTTAACTATTTTTCGTTTCGTTTTAGTCCTCTAACTTTCATTATGTTAATCTATTTGGTCCTAATTATCGTTAGAAAAATGTCAAAAACGTTAATTTTGGGTACGTGGCACTTAGGGACTTGGTGGCTTTGGTGTGAGGGATAGATTAACTTTAATTATGTTAACGTTTTTGACATTTTTCTAACGATTATTAGGATCAAATAGTTTAACATTATGAAAGTTAGAGGACCAAAACGAAACGAAAAATAGTTAAAGGACCAAAACGGAACGAAAAATAGTTAAAGGACCAAAGTGAAACCTTAAAAATATTTAAAGGACCAAAAGTATATTTAAGCCTTTAAGAATAATGCATCACAGAGAAATGTTAGCATTGTTCCAATTCTATGATAGTTCTTACTTCTTAGTACTACTCCATAATCCATGTTAAAATAGAAAAACTAAAAATTTTATTGCAAAAAAGTACAATTGCTTCCCTCTTTGGCAATTCTTACATCAGCATTCTCACATTTACATACTAAGAAGTTACTGGCTTTTGGATATTCTTTCATAAAAATTCCAATATTTTTGTCTTTTGAGATTAAGTCTATGTCCTTTGCCATCTTTATGAAATTTTCCCTTCCTACTTTGAAATTACATTTGTGAATTTACATGCGCAGAAACCATGGAATTTTTCGGTTAACAACCCCCGGCGGAATGTCTGTTATTAAACAATGCGATCAACGCGGCTTTCATCCACATAATCAGCCTCCAGACGGTGGTCCTATTTACGACACATGTACAGATGTTTACATGAACCCAGATTTAAAATTTGAAGTCATTGATCTTCGGTGACAATAAGAGTTTGTTTACATGCACCCTTTCATTGTGTAAATAATATAGACCATGATTTCTATTTTCTCTTATATATAGTTTTTAATTTTCCATTAAATCAGCCGTGACCATAAATCATGTCTGGCTGTATCTGTAAAAAGAAAAAAAAATGAAGAAATCTTGCTTGTTGTAACGGCTCTTCATTCTTTGGATCCACCACTTTAACTATACACATGCAAAAGTTGAGTTTAAGGTTAAATGATTTGTGTTTGGATACACTTATGTAAAAATGAGTTAAACAATATATTTGAGTGCAAAAATTAATTCTAGAATTATTGAGTTAAACAATGATTTTGAGTGTAATTACAGTGTGTTAGAGAGTGTATTTCTGATGCATATTGTAATAATATTTTACCTCTCAATATTGAGCTTTATGTTTTATGGTTGTGATAAATTTTCTTGAGTATTCTTTTACTACACATTACACCCAAACATTTATAAAATGTATGAATGAAATAAATAAAATGATTACCTTTTAGTATAAAGTTGTTAGTATATTATTGCTTCATGTGTCTCTCCCAATATAGTCAGTTTTTCTTATGATAGGAAATCTTAATCAAATTTACAGACAATGTCATCACAGAGTTGTTGTAAATCTCTAATACGCCAAGCTTTCATGATCAGACAAAGCATTGAAAATGAACCTTTGGCTAAATTTTGTTTAAGTGCCAACAAATTAGTCGTAATTCCTCTATATTATAGTTAACTTGATTTAAACTACTTTGAAATTTAAGAACTAATATGGCGTGCTATGTCATATATATATGATGATTAACCTCTAATTCAAGTTTCTCCAATTACCATTTTGAATATATCTTAATATAATGGTAGTGGTAGGTTAATTGAGGGCATACTATGATTTATGTCTAACAAAGTAATTGAATTCAAGTGGTTAATAAAGTCTCCTAACGACAAATTATTTAGGAGAATCTTGAGTTAAATTTCTAAGGAGAAACAATTCATTTACTAGACTTTATTTATCTTAGTCTAACTTTAGATTAGTAGACGTCATTTCTTGAAAATCAAAGGATTAACGCAAAAAAAAAACTATGATTTAGGTTAATACATAATTAAACTTTTGTACATGCAATAATATCTGTTTTTGGAGATTTCAAATTTAAGTTTATCAAATGACATATGGAAGTGATTGGTGTGTAGAATATGTGAATATTATAAACTTTATGATTCTGAGTTCGATTCATACGGATAAACAATACACATAAACAAGCATCTTAAGAGGGCACCACCACCTAGATAATTGAGTTATTCCATTTCCATGGAGTCTATATCACTATATGAAACTTCATGATATATTTCCATTTGTTTGGGGTCCATAAAAGCAACCACAGCCAAGTCTCCATACTGCATTATCAATTATGTTACAAAGATAGGTAATAGGTCTCCCTCAAAAGTGCTTACATATTTCTAATATAGGTTATGGTTTTGGTCACACTTTATATTGCAACAAAACCATTTTTTATGGTAATGCCAATTGTGGATTGAGATAGGTGGCATTTTGGATTTGTGGGGCCCATCCAACAATTGATGGGTAGGGTATTATGTTGTGGCAAGTATTGAGCATCTCAAATGAGAATTTAAGGACATTTTTGTCATCAAGGTTTTGAGCTTATTCATGTTGTGAAATTGCTCACATGGCTAGTTGGCAAAAATGGGTTATATGTATCGGTTAAAAGAAGAAAAAATAGTTATCAATTGAGAAGTTTGGGTCCATCCTTAAAAGTGACCCCTACATCCCATGCTATGTAAAGGTATATGCCCATCAAGGCCCAAATCCAAATTGTCTAAGGTTCTCTTCTCGACTCGATTAAATTATCTCATAACTAATATCATAACAATAGTTTTGAATTATGTTGCAGTCGTAAATGCACTTATGCTTTATATTGCATAAAACTACGGTCAATATGGTCAAAATTGCAGTTATGGTAACGTTATGAAGACCCCAATATGTTTTTATATTGTCGTTGTAATTGAAGTTACATATTGCGATTTAAAATCATGACCATAACCTTATTTTGGAATGAAGTACAATAGTACATACACATACAAAGACATTAGACGTAACACGGACATATAACACTTCATAAATTGAGAATTAAGATTTACATATTTATCATCATAACAAAATCTTTGTAAAGTATTACACTTTTTCTGTATAATGAGTCTCATTAAAAAAAAGTATGAGTCATTCATGTAGAAGTTGAGCACTTTGTTACCTTCAAAATAAAAACATCTAAAAGCAAGATGATAAACTATTAAACTATATATGGCTGTTATCTTCCATGGATTACAAACAAAATGCAATCAATCCTTAATTAGTTGATCATCATCATTAAAAAAAATTTAAAATTTTGATACCATGCGTATCTCTTTTCACGTCTAGCCAAATGCAAATGTCGACTTGTTGAAGCGTGTCCTCAATGTCTTGAACAACAACCCTTGTTAGACACTCAAACACGCCTTCAACATGGAGTGTGTTCGTGTCAGATGGATCAAGAGACTTCAATATTTTCAAGTTAATACAATGCGTGACAAACATTTATACGATACTTGAAGATCACAGACACTTTAACATGGTAATATGGTGTATTGAGTATACTAATTAACACCAAAAAGTTATACTTTTAGGATGAGTTGATCCTTGTCAACTTTATGACATTGTAAATTAATTATATTCTAGAAAATATAGTACCTAATAAAGACTAGCATGGTTAATTAATTATAACATTTTTGTAATACTTAGTGCTTGTTGAATATGACAGATTTGGCAGGTAGGTAAGAAGTTATTTTCATTGGATTGCAACAGTTTCTCAATTATAAGCCATTTTAGAAGATGCAGATTAATGAAAATTTGTTTCTTTCTCTTTTTATTTGAACTCAATTCAATCCATGTTACAAATAATCACAAGTTAAAATTATGAAATGAGGTGAATTAGACTTTTCAACACACTTTTTTAAAAGTAGACCAAACAATCTCACCTCATTTCGAGATGATTTTGCCGCTTTTGCAAACTCAAAAAATCAACCTATATGATTATATTTTTGTTAATAAGTCAGATTCTTCAATAGAGATTAGTCATTGACAAAATCAATTGATATTTCCCACTAATAACATAGTTACCAAAAAAGTTCTTATACAACATAGTCATGACTTACTCAAAAAAAAAAAAAACATAGTCATGAGAAAATCAAAGATATTTTTTATTAAGAAACGATATTTATGATGAAAGATCAAAGTACTATTAAAATAAGTATTAGCAAGTATTTTTCCATCTAATTGATTAATTTTTGTGATTGTTATTATAAATAAGACAATGTACCCCTACCTTAAATATATCTATATATAAATATATGATATGATGGAGGAAAAGAACAAAGGGATTAATCATAGTGGTTAGGATGATAATCCTATAATTAGATATCTTATAGAGCAAGTTTTGTAGGCTACCTATTTTAAAGACAAAAAACTCCACACATTATTCCTTGAATTCAGCATAATTAGATTGTGATTTCAGTCACTAATTTCCTCTAATCAAGAAGCCACTTTTACTCACTTTATGTACACAATTTTTTTTAACAATTCAAACTTGGCACATAAATAACACTTTCTCTTTTTAAATCACACACTCTTTTGTTTTCCTCTTTTGTTTCTACTCTTCAACAATAATACACAAAATGCAATCATGTTTCTTTTTCAAAAAGAGAAAGAAAATGAACTTTAAATCTTCTTGAAACTTGAATTAATATTCATACATATTCTTTCTGTTTCCTTTGTCAAAAATAACTTCATATTTTCAACCTTAAAGCCATTTTATTTTTCTATTTGTCTTTGAATCTTGAAAATCAAAATTGATTTTCTGATTCTTTGTTTGCATAGTTATGTGCTCCGAAACAAGTACTCCGCCGCGCCTCTCTTTCTCTCATAATCTCTCTGAATTTCAACTTCAAAATGATGTTACATGCATGGAAAAATTGTTGCTAGACTCAAATTCTGATTTTGAGTTCAACACAAGCAACATCTTTGAATTTGAATCATCTTCAGCTGATGAACTTTTCTCTAATGGAGTGATCCTTCCAAAAAAACACACCCCTTTTGTGAAATCTAATCATACAAAACTTCCTCCGCGTCCATCGGTTTTAAATGTTGACAAAATGAAGAAAGAAAGTGATCAGAAGTGGCTCTTGGCCCAGTCCGGAACAGAAACCATGAAAGAGCTTCTAGATGTGAGTACTAATGTTGAGAAAAAATCTCATTCTAAGTCTTTTTGGGGATTTAGTAGAAGCAAAAGTCTTAATTGTGATACAAAGAAGAATTTGAGTTTTTCTTCACCTCTTTTCAATAGAAGTAACTCAACCGGTTCGGCGAAAAAAACAAGTTCAAATAAGCAAATATCATCTACAACAGCTAAATCATCATCATCATCGGCGTCGTCATCATATTCATGTTCTTCTACCTCAAATTTGTATCCTATGCAAAAATCTAATTCAGGTAAGAGTTATGGAGGATCTTATGGAAATGGTAATTGGATTAGTCCTGTCCTAAATGTACCAACTCCTTGTGTTTCAAAGGGAAGTGCAAATTTCTTTAGGTTTGGTTCATTTTTAAGTGTTGGAAAGGTTAAGAAGAGTAAGAAGTGATATTATATTCATATGCTATTATCATCATATCATACATATTATAATGTCATGGATTCTTCTTTGTTGTTATCATAATTATTTTTTTTTTCTTTTGATCAATGAAGTCAATTGTATTAATTAGTTTGTTCTGATCATGTCATGTATTTATCTTGGTTTGTTATCATGTCATAGAGGTTAACTAGCATATATAATTATGTCAAAAAAAAAAAATAGCATATATAATAATAGGTTCTGTTTGGATAAAAAGTTTAAGTAAGCATTTATATAGCATAATCACTTATCATATTGGTTTCTTATGTATAAATTTATTTTATAACAAAAGATAATATAAAGTTAAATTGTTTTTTTTTTTAAATCTATAAGTTGTATTTATAAGCTATTCTAAGAGTTTAATAAAAATAAGTTAAAAATAGTATTTGAATATGCTCCTTCTAGTCCTTAATATAAGAAAAAATTTACTTTTTAGATTTATTTAATGATTGATTTAATGAATGATGTATTTAGTTCTTAATATAAGTAAAATTTCTCTAATGTTAAAGATTAAAGAAAATGATAGAATAGAATATTTCCCCATTAAATATAATTATGTCATTATATTTAATAGGCAAAATATTCGATTCTATCAGAAAAAGCCAGTCGATTTGGTCTAGTAGTGAAGAAATTGGGTAATATGCTAGAAGTCCTGGGTTTATCAGCTCTATTGTAAAAAAAAAAAAAAACTTGAGGAAGTGTCATAAATTGTTTGCATAAATTCTGTTAGACAATTTTACAAAATGTTTATGTAAGTAGGTAACTCAAATAAATTCATCCAAACATGTCCTTAGTCAATGAAATTAATTAAGCAGCTATATTAAGAAATTGAATAAGAAGTAGATCATGGAACTTATGAATACCATGGTCTAGTGAGACAGAAAAATGAATTTCCATGTTTAATGTTTTGTCCTAATTTGCTTTAATTTTTTATTTCTCCTAATTATGGAACCTTGTGGCTTTTGGTGCTTGTGCAGATTAGTATTGGATTATTTAAGAATAATGTCCCATCTATTTAACTAACATTTTGTCTTTAATTGTAAAAATATGACAACTATATGGTGGTATGTTTCTTAGAAAGAAAATCAAATCCTTGATGAAAATTTTCTTATTTGTTTGTGCTACTAAAGTCACCTAATCATGGAGCATACGTTTGGTTTATATAATTGGGACATATAAGCCTGCATTTGGTTCACTTTACACTACATTAGCATGATAGAAATATTGTCACTGTGTAACTTGGTAGATATATTACATTATATATATAAGAATCGATGTTTGAACTCAAGATCGATTTCTCACTTATTTATTTTGAGGGATGAAATTATAGTCACTAAACGACTTGACAAAAATAATCATAGGAATAATCATCAATAAATTGATTCAAGTAGTAATGAATCTTGACACTTTAAGTAAGTGGTTAGAAATTTGATTTATGACTTTACATATAATTTTTTTTATTGACTTTATGTATCTCACAAATTCTTTGATAAGGATTAATCACTCTTAAACAATGGTATAAACTTCATCCTTGCAACATGGTAATGAAAAAAAATGAGAGAAATAATCTCTCCATGTTTGAAATGTTATTTCATGATTGCTTTGTTTTCAAACAATTACCCCTTTATTTCTTTAGTTTTTAAACTTTGACAAATTATGTTTGACATGAGCAAGATCAAATTAAGTAATGATTATGTTCAACTAATGCACTTTAGTTATTTGTGATGGTTTTATAAATTATGTATCTTGTAATGTTGTAAGTTGTAACTTCTTACTCAAGAATCTTCTTTTTGTCAGATGGATATTATATAATCTTGATTTTATTCAAATTTTTTTTAAGAAAACTTGATATTTGATCCAATGACCGATAATTCGAGGGACCAATCTCACCGTCAATTTGTAGGGCCCCATTTAAAACCAGATTTTGTTTTTTCATAAAGTTAATTAATTCAAACAGAGAAATGGAGCTGGTTGTTAAAACTTGAAATTTCATCAAGCATGCAGTTTCTTCTACAATATGGTAGCATTAACATCATGAACATACAAATTCTTCTCTTACTTTTGTTAAATGGAGCAAACACAAACTCTATTTTTTGACAGTAGCACAATTTCTATTCCAAGAAAATCGCGTGGTTTCGAGGATTTTGCAGAAATCACAATCGTAACTTCATCTTTGGTTTTAATGGGAGAGTTGGTACTACTGATTTTTTTTTTTTTTTGCTGAGATTTTGACTCTTTTCCATGGTATGAATCTTTAGTTGGAGGATTGAGTAGGTATAAATTGTTTATCTGCTACATAATTTTCGTCACTATAGGCAAATGTTGTTTATCACGAATAATATCTTCGCAAAAAGTAACAAAGTAATGCGATTGGTTAGTTTCATCGTTAACCCTCTGGTGTTGTTCCGCCAAACAGCGAGTTGCAGTTGCACTTGTATCATTGCTGTATTAGTTTATGAAATTCTGCTCTAATTTGCATGTTATCTTAAGCATGTAAGGAAATGATGTGATTAATTAAGTAGAAAAATCCTTGAATGCAATGATCATGCAGTTTTATTCAAAGATATCCAACTTAAGGAGTTTTTTTTCTGAGATCATGTTTTCCTGTAACAAATGCAATCAACACTAAAAGAATGCTCCAAATACAAGAATAGAATACAAAGGGTGCATTTGAAATAGCTTATTAACAGCTTATATGAACTTATATCTTGTACCATAGGCCCTTGTGTAAGTGTTAAGAGTAAGCATGTAGAAATAGTCTATGACATATTCATAAACTTTTCTTAACTTATTCTAGTAAGCTCTTCATGATAGGTTATGAAAAAAGTTTACAACTTATAAGAAAATAATAGTTTAACCTTAATTAACATCGGTTATAGGAATAGCTTATAAGTAAGTGTTTATTCAATAAATATTTAATTAAGTTGTTTATCCAAACACACTCAAAGCTAAATACATTTTCCCACTGTTCTTTCCTCTAAGAAAAATAGCAGAAAAGACATGGTTCTATGGCATTGTAATCCGATATAAGTCACCGCAGCGAGTTCATGAGTAGAAACACTATAACAGTAAGCATTTTTTCTGAATAAAGTTTGAACTATTTTCACTAGCAAAACAAAAAAGGGTAATCAAATGCAAAACAATTCTTATTCCACTTCAATTAATTTCAGTTGCCTTGTAGAACAAGTTGAGAATTCTCATATGAAACTTTATCAATCTTCAGTTATGCATTTATTGCAACTAACAAAGTCAACCGAATCATTGAATTTTTCGACATTAGTTAGGTGCAGAGTTCCTTATGTGCTATTTTTACCGTTCTCCAATCACAGACTACATATCCAATAGAATAAACAAACAACTATTTTAAATTTAACTGAAAAGCCGAATCCATATGACATATTATTCGAAATTCTGCTAAATAAAATAATGAATTTGTTGCGTGATCGATGACCACCAACTTGATTGTTCACTACAATACAAGAAAAGTTATTGTTCACTTTCTTCAGTGAGCAACATAGGATTAAATTATCAATTCAGAAGTTAAGAAAAATGCAAAATCTAGGACAATATGACTCAAACAATTCGATGTTGAATAATGGAATTAATTTCAAGTAAATAAAGTTTATATCAATAGAATCTGCAAGCTACAACATTCAAATAACCAAATGCAAAATTTCAAGATTATTGGATTTAACTTTTGATTTACATATTGATGATTTGGAAATTACCATTATTTATGTGACAATTGTTGAAGGAAGTCACCAAGAAAAACATTTGGGAACATCCATAATCCATTTTTTGTCATTCATTTCAGCTCCTGCATAGCATAATCACTTATAAGTAATGAACTCTATCTATCATTGATCAAATTCAAATTCACAAAAATTACAACTACAATTACGCAGACGAAGAAAACACAAACTACAAACTTCACCTCATTCGGGAACTTCGGCAACTTTGTATGAGTCTGGAGTGACCTCTGCCAGCCACATACCAGGAAGAAGTGTCTGCAAAATAAAAATAGAATAGCCATAAAAACAACTTTAGAACACAACTTTTGATACATAATTCACATTAAAACAAGTACAAACAAAGTAAAATTCTAACAAAGCTAGAAACTATAACCTACATTATGATCACTTCATTAATCATTTCATACAATGTTGCGAACTACAAATTGCAGAAAATAACATTATGATCAAATTCCACTACACTACAGTGCCATAACACCGTTATTGGCTAGTATTCGACAACACTTTGTACAAAATAGCGCATAGGAAAACACTAACAATTTATTCATAGTATTTCACAACACTATATCCACCATTTGACAACACTTATTTCATGTCAAAACTAAAACAAAAAATACGCCAACACAACTAATGAAATGTGGCATTTCATAGATCTCTCACATCATTAATCATTTCATGAAGTGTTTGTCAGTCATAGGAAACAAAATTTTATTCGAATTCTGCTACGCTACACTACTATATCGCTACTATTTACTAGTATTTGACATCAGAACAATAACGATTTGTTCAAATTCTGCTACGCAATTATATATCCCCTATTCGACATCACTGATTTCATGTCATGTCAAAAACAAAAACACAAAAAACACCAACACAACAAAATCAAACCAAAAACAAAAAACAAAAACAATGATTTGAATTTGAAAAACCAAACAGTAAAGTGAGTTAGTAACTAACATTCAATTGTTTCTGAACAATTCTGGGCCTCTTTTTAGGCCTTCTAGGTGGTCTAGTCCCAACCAAAGCCCAAAAATCTTCTTCAACTTCTTCCTTAGAAAGAGAAACAGAAAATTTAACTTTCTCATTCACCATCACCATTTTCTTCTTCTTCATCATCACAGGTGAAGAACACCCAACATCAAAAAACCTTCTTCCATCTTCCTTAACCGGCGGCATCAGCGGAGACGGCTGTGGCACCGGTGCTTTACAAGCAGCTCTTCTTGTTCTCAAATTCCAAGGCCTAATAACACCATTAGAACAACCACCATCACCATTAACATTAACATTAACATTAACATTACCATTACCCACATCACCAACAACACCATTTTCTTCAAAGATTGAAACTTTAAGTTTTTTTGCAGCGACTCTTAGATCACCCATGATTCTTTGACGAACAGCATCAACAGATTCGTCGTTTTTACGAATTGGGTTTGAAGAATTGGGATTGGGAGGTGAAGGGTCATTGTTGTTGTTGTTGTTAACACATCTTAGAAAACGTGTTGCTCCCCATTTCAAACATGGTAATGAAAAGTTGTGTAGTGATTTTGATCTTTCAGGTTCCATAGTTTGATGAAAATGAAAATGAAAATGAAAATGAAAACAAACAACACTTAATTCAAAAGCATGAAATTTTATGTGTGATGAGATTGTTTGTTGATGAAGATGAAGATGGGTTGAAATTGTAGAGAGAGAGAGAGAGAGAGAGAGAGTTTTGTTTGATTGTAAGAAAGAAAGACAGAGACAAGAAAGAAACACAGAAACAGAACAGAGATCGGTTTAACGTTCGGCTAAATATTTACTAATATTTTATTTTATTTAATCAATTTACACGTTTTTCTAATAATTTGTTTTTCTCTTTTTTAGTTACATAATTTGTGCTTAAACATTATTTTAGTCGTACACGAAATTTTGATTTTAGTGTATGTATCAATTTTTATTTTAAATAAATCATTGAATTAATTAAATTTTTTGTTTTTGGTCCCTACAACTAAAATTCGTAGGAAAATTTGCAACTTTCCTATAGAGACTAAAACGATGTTTAAGCCTCAAATATATCGTTGGGTTAAACATTTAAAATTTCTATTTTAAATCTATTAATTTTTTTTTCTACTTTGTTGTATTTACGAAATTTCATAACATGACTTTTTTTTTTGTACAAAAGAGTGTCCTAATATGACTTTTATTCTCTATTTTTTTTAGGTAATTTATGTGTTTTATTTTTTGTGAGTTAACTTATGTGTATTATTTAAAATTTTTAATTATGTATCGTGGTTATGTTTAATTTATTAGAAATTGAATTGATTTGATAAATTTTAATTTTTTTTAATTAGACATGAATTAAATATGAATTTTTGAAATATTTTTACTTAAAATTTTATATTTAATTCATCATTTGTTAATAAATTATGAATTTTAGTGGAAGTAATTTTTAATAAACATTTTTTAAGTAATTGATTTAAGTTTATAATTGATGCATATTTTTGGTTTGATTTGGACAAATTGAGATGTTTGTTTCTCGGCCCAAAAAACTCGATCTTCATTTGTTAAACGCATATTTTTACTAGGTAATAAAGTAGTAGGTTTTGTGTGTTGTTTTTCCTTTTTTATCATTGTTTAAGTCACACTCTCTTTTCATTGATAAATGACTCTTTTCATTGATAAATGAGTCAAAAAGGAATTTCATTGAAATTGTAAATTTGACTTAATGAGAAAATTGGTTTTGCAATTCAAAAAGGAGTAGCGGCGCAGCTTATTGCCCGTTTACCTTCAACACATATGTAATTATTTTTATATATAAATTCTATATTCATGAGAGAAGAATAATATTATTTGACAACTTATAACCTTAATTCATCAAATTTTATTTGCTAAAATGAAAGTTATTTAAAAACGGAGAGAGTATTATTTTAAATTCAAAAGATTTTGAAATCTTAATGCATAGAAAACACATATACAAATAAGATAATATTGTTTCTTCATCGGGTTCAACTATACGTGTTGCAATTTTTACAAACTTGTCTCTGAAACTTGACCGGTTCTTTAGAACTATACTGAACGAATATAGAGAACATAATTTTCACAACGTCTTTTTGAAGTTTCATTTTAGTGTACCCAACACGTTCATATGAGATGATCAGTAGACAACAGTCTTCAAAATTGGACACCATTAACGCATGACAATTTGACAAGTGGCTTAACAGTAATTCATAATCATTAACGCATCAACTAATTTGATAAATCAAATAATAAATTGTCAATGCAAACCTGAAGCTGTTATGATTAAGCTTGGATGGGAGCTTCTTAACTCTCAAAAACCAATGGGCTTGCTTCCTTAGATATAGAGTACTTAGGAAAACAAGTTTCATTTGCTATCGCATTCAATCTTCTATTTGGGGAGGTATTAAAAGCAAGATTTCTTATGTGAAGGATAACTCAAGAAGGCTGGTTGGTGATGGAAAATCTATTAATTTTTGGTTTGATAATCGGCTAGGGGATGCACTTTCTTCTGATTCTATCCTTGTTCTCAACGCAAGGTGAGCGATTTCATTCTCAATGATCAATGGCGCGTGTTGCGGGATTTTTGAGACATACCCCACTACAGTTTGATCTTTCATTTCCAAAAGAGGGGAAAAATTGAAAACCTTTTTAAGAAAGAAATTCTAGATACGGGGGTTAGTTGTGCTTAAGGAAGGTGTTAGCACCTCAAGTGCCCATGGTACTCCATGGTAACCTCTTATATGTTTTTGTGCTTTTTGTTTTCAAACATGCTTTAAGAATGGAGGGAGAAGTTGTATAGAAGAAAAAGAAAGAAATTAATGTCATTTTAAGTCTCACCTTTTAAAGATCAATATAAACACACTAAACCATTCCCCCTTTGATAGGAGAATGATTGAATTCTTGCGATGTTTATAAGGATCGTCAAAATTTGAGACTAAGAATGATAAAAGTCTCTTAAAAGTGAAAAGATAGTAAAACAAAAGTTAAAAGAATTTTTCTTAAAGTAAATAAAAAAAGAAATGTAAATATATTTTTTCTTTTGTAAAAGGGATTTTTTGAGAGTAAAGTAATTATTGTATTGTAGAGGAAATGTTTAAATGAAAGGAAATAGTGAGAAAGTGTAAGTTTTGTTATAGAAAAAAGTTAAGTGTGAGTAAAAGGTAAAAAGGTTAAAAGGATTTTCCTTAAGGTGAATAAAAGGAAAGAAAGGTAAATATATTTTTTGCTTGTAAAAAAAAAGGTTTTTCTTGAAAGAAATATAATTATTGTATTGTAAAGAAAATGTTGTTAAGAGAAAGAAAAAGTTGTAAGAAAGCATAAATTTTGTTATATATAAAGAGAAGTTAAGTGTAATACATATAGTTAAATGATATAATGACGTTGCGACTAAAATGGACCTACGATTATTTTTGTTATCTTTTCAAATATCGCGTTTTTTGGATAGGCAAGAGATTTTGTCGCAAGAGACCTCATAACCAATTGAAATTTGATTATAAGCTCTCTCGCTCGGAAATGAATTTATGGCATTGTGTGTGTAGTGTAAGCTAGGAAAGCAGTAAAAACAATAAATAAAGTCCTACGCTATTACAACCCAATTGAATATTTAATATTTACAACCATATCGAATTGAATGAATAAATAATAATAAGAGGCAATAAGTAAATAAATAAATAGCAATGCATAAAAGTAAAATGCAAGTGCGAAAAATAAATATGGCAATGAATATGTACACAAACAATTAAGAAGAGGAATCATAGCAAGATATTATATTCTACTTAAAGGTGAAGTGTGTGAAAAAAGGTATGGGAGGCAAAGACATGATAATGGAATTTTTTAGAGTCATCTGTAGTAACAAACAAATCAAACTAAAACACAAGCAAAAAAGTGATTTTATTTAGCAAAAGAAATTTTTATGTTTTATTTTTATTTTTATGAAGAGTATGAATTTAGGCCAAAAAGGTCCTTCACTATTAATGCTAATGTTAGAGCTCAATAATTTTATGAAGTAAAATATTGTCTCTAACATGCATTTTTAAATGATGCAATGTCCTAACCTAAATGCAATGCATGTATGCATGTGGAAAAATGTAAAGTAAAATTGTAATGTGAAGTTGTAGTGTGAAATTGTAGTGTGATGCAAAAACTTGTAAAAAATGTTATGTGATATGCAAAAATGTATAATGTGACGTAGTAAAAAAAATGTAATGTTGTAAATGCATGTATGCATGTAAAAATGTGTAGTGAACATGTGATATAAATGTAATGTGATGTAAAAATTTTGTAAAAGGTTATGTGACTAAAAAAATGCATAATGTGATGTAGTGCAAAAATGTAAGATTTTTAAATGCATGTATGCATGAAAATTTTAATAAAAACATGTTATATATTTCATAAAAAATGAAACTAAACAAAGACATAATCATGTTAACTTATCATCACAACTAAACCTTTTTTTATTCATAGCACATTTAAGTTTTTTTGTTGTTTTTATTTTTTTTAACATTCTAACTAAATAAATAAAAAGTAAAGTCATAATAAACAACATTTTTTATTAAATTAAATAGTTAAAGAGAAAAAAAGTTTTTTGTTTACTCTAGTCAAAGAAAGTCTTTTTTGTTAACTTAGAATTTTCAATTTTTGTACAAACATTTTTGTTCTCTTTTTATATTTTTATTTTTTTGCATTTTTCTAAGTAAATAATAAAAATTAAGTCACACCAAAATAAACAAATATTTTTTTTATTCTTCATAATAGTAAAAAAACTAAATTAAAAAAAAGATGGTGCAAATAGCAAGATGGGGTGTGCATACATCAAAAGCATAGATTCAAAGTATTAAACTAGGCCATCTGATTGTGGATCAGAGGCTGGTAAGAGGGAGAGAACACACTAAGCGCCATGGGCGCGCGCGCACTGGAACGGAGGAAGGTCAAGGCCATTGATTGAAAATCATAGGCCAGTAAACAAAGATGCACACGATAACTATGGTGCACGCATGCGCATGGGATCAGGGGGAATATATATGTTTTTTTCTTCAGAATTCATTCATTTTTTTCATTTCCTTTCTCTCTCTTCTCTTAAGTTCTCTCAAATTCTCTCTAGAACTCTCTTCAATTTTTCCGGAAAACAGCAAGAACATCAAGAACATATGCATTTTCCGGTTGAAGATCAACCGGAGCCACCGCAGAGCCAGATTCCGGCGCGGCGGCCGGCCACCAAGGTGGCGGCGCCGCCGCCGGAAACTCACCAAAACAGAAAATTTTCAACACTAACCCCACTTAAAAAACCCTTCTAAACACAAATCTAAACCTTAAATTTTCTAAATCCTCACCAAACGGCCGGATCGGGGTGTTTTAGTTTCGGAAACCTAACCTAAAAACTCAAACCAATATGCAAGTGAAAGATAAAGATGCGAAGTATAAAGGTTGACGGCATACCAACTGAGAAGAAAGAAGATTCCAGCAGAAACGCGGCGGTGACCGGAGACAGAGAGCTCACGCGCGGATGACGGTTGCGGTCGGTGGTTGTCTTGTCGTCCTTTCCTTCTCCGTTATGCTTCTGTTCTTCTTTCCGTTTCTGTTTGAATTGGTTTTTTTTTTTGTTTATGTTGGATTTCAGTTTTGGGTTAGTTTGTATGAGTTTGAAAACTCTGGTTCCGTTTCTGTTTGATTTCTGTTTCTGTTTGTGTTTTGTTTGGCTAAGGTTTGGGTTTTAATTTTGTGAGGTTTGTGAGTTGGTTTTTTGTTTCTGTCAGGTTTTGATTTGTGGACTGGAAATGAAAAAGGGCTAGGTTTTTATTATGTTGAAGCTCTGTATTTTTTGTGTTTTGTGATTGTGCTTGTTTATTTGTTCTTGCTGCCGTTCTCCATTTTTTGTTCTCCCCCCCTGTTCTGTGATATTGTTCTGTTAAATAGAGTGATTTTAGGGTTTTAGAAATTGAAAGGGAATTATGCAAAAATTCCTTTTGTTGAATCAGATTGTTGGTTTGAAAATTGGTAATGAAATGAGAAAAAGGACAAAGAAAGGTCACTGTTGTGCTGCTGTAATATTTGTTTTTTTTTGTCAATTTTGTGATTGTGTTTTTGCTGGATTTTCACCCTCCCTCTGCTTATGTTCTAACCTTCCATCTTGGCCAAAAAGAAAGGAAAAGAAAAAAGGAAAAAGAAAGAAAGAAAAAAAACAAATTTGTCGTATTTTTCTTTATGATAAAAATAATAAAACATGATTAGTAATAATAATAATAATAGTAATAATAAATAGTAACAAAAAACAGAAAAGATAGGTGACCGAAAAAAAATTAAGAGTAAGAAGATTATTAAAAACTGTTTTTTGTCATTTTTGGATAATAATAATAATAATAATGATAATAAGTGATAGTAATAATAATTAATAATAATAGTAATAAAAGTAATAATAATAATGGTGATAATATTGATAAGGGTAAAAAAATAAATGATGATAATATTAACCAGATAAAAATAATATTAATGTGATGATGACACAAATGCGACTGACAAAAAGTTAGACGACCAAAACGAGTGTAAAAAAGGATGAATGCGATGATATATAAATATAAAATATTTTTTTTGTATTTTTATGCGAATAACAATGAAATTGGATTTGAGGTCCAAAATTGGGGTACAACAGCTGCCCCTATTTAAGTTTCTTCACCCGGAGAGATGAAGATTAAAATCTTTGTCTAGACGGGATTGAAGAGACTTAAATATAAAATCTGCACCATTTTTGGACCTAAAATCCTCTGACAATGCTTATGATGCAAATATGAATGCATGAAATGCAGATGATGAATTTTTTTGAATTTTTGTATGAATGTTGTAAAAGACAGACAAAGGAAGAAAACATAGTTAGGGCTCCACAGGGGAAGAACATAACATGGCCCGATTGAGAAAATAACAAGATGTGCCCCAAGTCCATCGGAAGAACGAACTCCACTGGGGAACAAGGTAAAATACTGGGGAAAATATTACTTACTATCATGTATGCATTTATAGAAAACGATTTGTGTGATCTTTTGGTCTAATGTTTTTTGGAAAGGATTCACTGGGGATAAAACCACCTGAGGAACTGTAAAGTGTGTCTGGTAAAACACAAGCTTCTTGTGTGGAAATTTGTCACTTGTTGTCTTGAGGATGTAATGGATGGTGTACAAGCTTCTCAGATGCCGAGACTGCCACTTGTAAAATCTTTACAAGCTTCTCGGATGACGAGACTGCCACTTGTAAAATCTTAACAAGCTTCTCGGGTGACGAGACTGCCACTTGTTGAAAGGATACAAGCTTCTCGAACGACGAGACTGCCACTTGTAAAATTGGATACAAGCTTCTCGAATGACGAGACTGCTACTCGTAAAATTGGATACAAGCTTCTCGAACGTCGAGACTGCCACTCGTAAAATTGGATACAAGCTTCTCGGATGACGAGACTGCCACTCGTAAAATTGGATACAAGCTTCTCGAACGTAGAGACTGCTACTCGTAAAATTGGATACAAGCTTCTCGAACGTAGAGACTGCCACTCGTAAAATTGGATACAAGCTTCTCGAACGACGAGACTGCCACTTGTAAAATGGATACAAGCTTCTCGGATAACGAGATTGCCACTTGTAAAATGAATACAAGCTTCTCGAATGACGAGATTGCCACTTGTTGAAAGGGTACAAGCTTCTCATATGACGAGATTGCCACTTGTTGTTTTGAATTGATATCCAATCCGGGAACAAACCGGAGGGAAACTGTAAACAAGACTTTGTGTCCAATTGAAGAATAATTCAACTGGGAATTTTCCTTTTGTTGTAGGAAAAACTGAAACAACCATCATCCACAAGAGAGGAGTCCAGTGGGGATTTGTGAAACAAGTGGTGTACACTTATCTGCCTAAGCTGACACTCTAATTGGAGAGAACAACGTGCCCATCCCGACTCTATTTTGTAGACACAGACAAGGCAAAATAAACAGAAATCTGTA
Source organism: Trifolium dubium (assembly GCA_951804385.1). NCBI lineage: Eukaryota > Viridiplantae > Streptophyta > Magnoliopsida > Fabales > Fabaceae > Trifolium > Trifolium dubium. Next base: position 25,950,902 of record OX638064.1, on the reverse strand, counting down.
TATGATGTAATAAGGTATGAATGATATAAATGTTCACGACACATGTAAATGCTATGCTTGAATATATGAAAGAATGTGTGAATGTATGTATGTTGTGAATGTATGTGTATATGTATGTATGCGGAACGTCTTTTGATGGACAGACAAAGTGACCAAACTGGAAACACAAGCCAACGTTGCATCACTGCTCAGGGTATCTCGACAAAGTGTAGATGTTATTGTAGATAAAGCAAGAGAACTCTTCTTGGAGATGGAATAACTTCTCTGGGGAAACGATCGTCTTATCCGAAACGATCTATATATTGAAACTTGACTGCACTCAAAACAACTTGGTCAAGTTTCATTGGGGATGTACCCTTTTCTAGGAAGAAGATTGTTTACATTCTCTTAGAGAAAACATGTTTGTTGTTGATGAACATCTGAGAGAACGGAGACGACTTGCCCCTTGCTCTTGATCATTACTTCAGTCTAAAGATCCTTGAATGAATCGCTCGAAGAGCGTGACTGGCTGACCTTTTACATCTAGTGTAACTTTTCAGGAATATATGATCTTGACACAGTATGCCCCAAGTGCTTGAAACCTTGAAGGATATGCTCCTAACCAACTGATGTTTGTAATAACCAATTCCTGAACCATTTTCAACATTGATAAGCAGAATATTCAACTTAGTTGCCCCTGATTGGCAGAATTCATAGATAACTTGCCCCAGGCTAGGAGCGTCTCAAGTCAGATTTGCCTTTGATCAGACCATAGCTTAAATTTCTTTCATGTCAAGCGTTAATTTGCAAATAAAATTATTTATTTTGAAAAGTATTTTTGATAAAATGCACATGTAATTTTTTGAAATTGACTATTTTTGTATTTTTAGAATGAAAACACATATGATGTGTACAAAAGGTTATTACTGTTTGATCAAACAGGAGGGGTCAGCGTAACAACAAATTTGTCGAATATACTTTCACGATGAACCTAGCTTCAATTAGGTCTTTTGCATGTTATAACGTTGTTGGGCTCACGGTTTTTCAAAAAAGATTGTTAGGCTCAAAATTTATTTGGTCCCACCCATTCTTCTTGATGTTCTTCATTCCTAAAGTCAATTAATTCACTGATACACTCAGTCGACAAGAGAACTTTTGACAGTGATGTTTTAGGTTGACACTTTGATTGAAGTTTCATTGATATTCTTTTTGAACAGACTTTGATGAGATTTCTCGAAGTGACAATCACTTTTGTTTGGAAACTGTTCCTATTTTTGAATCACTCTTTATTTGTATGGACTTGTTCTTTTCAAACTTTGAGTTTGTGGTCCATCACGGTGCCCCTCTTTATTTTATTTTTTATGGGCTCTTTTTTTGAACTCTCTGTTTTTTTGTACTCTCCTTTTTTGTAATCACTCTGTTTTTTTCTTTTGTATAACCTTTGTAAGATGAAGATTGTGACTATCGTATGAATTGTTGTGAGTCTCATCGCTTGACAGCTTCCTTTGTCTGAGGAAAGCATTGTGACTAAACCTCTAATTTGGTATGACCAGACAAATTGATTCTCTTGCATCAGGATGCATCATCAAAAATATTGAAAGACTACCCTGCCCCAGGTTATGATTAAGGGTTCAAAAAATAAGAAAGAAACACCGACTTCAGGCTCAAAGGGGCTGATTACGGATTATCTCCTTATATCTCCACTGTTTGAGAAGAGAAGCAATGCCTTACATCGTCAACTAGGTTTTTCACCATTGAAAGCATATATCAGCAAAAATTAGTTATTTATATTCATCATTCTCGCTCCAAGTTTGTAAGTAATAAAGCAAGAGAAAAGAGTGAATACGAATGGATGGATTCTAAAAACATGCATGTTTATTATATTAAAAGTACTTGACAAAAGACATAATGTTAAAAGCAAACAAATGCTTGACAAGAAATAAATAAAAAGCCTAGCGATCATAGGGATGAGCTTTCTTGTATCATTGACTTCAACTGGATAAGAGAGAGTAGTAGCACTATCAACAACCAAAATGCAACAAATCACTCCATGTAGAGCAGAGCTGGGTCTATATCCTCGAAAGAAAATTTGTTATCTTCGATCAACCTTTGAACTTCACCCTTCAAAGTCAAACAATATTCAATACTGTGGCCAGGTGCCCCTTGATGAAAAGCACAAGACCATTCGGGTTTATACCACCATGGTAATTTTGCAGGTATCTTAGGTGGTGTTCTAGTCTCAATAAGCTTCCTCTCAAGCAAAATAGGAAGCAGATCTGCATATAACATAGGGATCGGTTCAAACTTGGGCGCCCTCTTTGAAGCAATATCAGTAGCAGGAATTATAGCAGCAACATGTTGTTTGTTCTTATTTGACTTCCCATGAGCCACCATACTCAACTCTTGTTCTTTCTTCATGTTAGAGCTAGACCCAAATTCTCTTGCATTTCTAGAAGAAGCAGTCTCTCTTGTCAAACGTCCTTCTCGGAGAGCTTCCTCAATGCGCACGCCTATGTCTACCATGTCGGCAAAATCACGAAGCGCACTCGAAACCATTTTGTCATAGTAGAATGCATCAAGAGTTTTCAAGAAAACTTTAGCCATCTCCTTTTCCTCAAGAGGTGGGATAATCTGAGCTGCAACCCCCCTCCATCTATGGGCATATTCCTTGAAAGATTCCTTGTTTTTCTAAGTCATGGCTCGAAGCTGATCTCTATCCGGTGCCAAATCAGCATTGTACTTGTACTGCTGCACAAACGCTTGACATAAATCAAAAAAGGACTTGATCTTCGAACCACCTAAGCTCATGTACCACTTGAGAGCTGCACCAGTCAAACTGTCTTGGAAGCAGTGGATAAGCAATTCATCATCTTTTGTCAGAGCATACATCTTCCTAGTATACATCACAAGATGCATCTGAGGACAAGAATTCCCCTTATACTTTTCAAACTCGGGCACTTTGAACTTCGGCGGAAACTTGACATTTGGCACTAGACAGAGCTCATGAGCACTCTTCCCAAACAAGTCTTTCCCACGGAGAGCACGAATCTCACGTTGTATCTCATCAAACTGATTCTTAATTTCCTCATTGTGACCAAAAGATACCACGCTTTCAGCTGGATTAGCATGGTAAACAGGTTCTGTCTCGAACTGCCTTACATTCATAGCGAGAGGTGCAACAGTCATCTCAGGAGACGGAATAGACACTACCATTTGAGGAACAGAAGTCATCCCAGGAGGTGGAACAGATGCCATCGTCTGTGGAGCAGTAGTGACATAGAACTGAGCGCCGAAATCATTAAGCTGAGAATTCTCGCCAAAATTGGCGGGCATACCCCATGGGTACCGTGTAGTTGCAGTGAGTGTTGGCATGCTAGCATAGGACAACGGAGCTGAGATTGGGATGATTTCTGGGACAGAGACATTCAAACCTTGTGTTGGAGGAGGCGGAGGAGGGGGAGCCCTCACCGCAGTCAAAGATTCAAACAAAGCTGTCAATTGGGCTACATTAGCTTGAAGAGAAGTGACCTGTTCTTGTAGCTGCTGGTTCTCTTGCTCAAGACCTTCCGTTCTTTTTTGGAGTTTGCACAAGTGTTGTAGATGCGAGTTGACTTTAGACGAGAGCGTTAGACCACTGAGAGGAAGACACGAAGCTTAGACTCTTTGTAGAAGAAGACCATGAATGCACAATGATGCATGAGAAAGAGAGTTTTGTTTTGTTTTTGATTTTCGAAGGACTTTAGGATACAAATCATAAAGGACCTCCTTTTTTGTTAATGATCAAAAGAAATTTTCTTTTCTTTTCAATGCAACCTTCTCTTTTTTTTTGAAGGTCCATGATGATTGTGTAATATATGAAGAAATTCCCCTAAGTCATTTGAAAACTAATGGAAAAAGTTTTTTCTTTTCATGAATGCATGGATGTATGGATGCAACAATCACAAACATAAGCAAACATGGTTGGTTGAGATGTCACAATGTTGGAGCCAAAAGGTAAGAACCACCCACAAGGTATGAACTATTGGTTTATCTTCTTTTCGTAACATGGGTTCTACAAAGTTCCCAACGTCATCAACTTTCCTTCTTGAATACCAATGTCCATAACTGAACTCACGGCCAAATGAAATATCCAAGGGAAAGTCTCGTTTGAGCGTGGTATCGCGGAACAACTTTAACCAAAATTCACTCTCGGTTAAGCCATCGCACCACATCCTAAAGGCAAAGATGGGTTAAGGGTGGCTAAAAACTTCACAATATCCTTGGATCCATATCATAGCAACTTTCTACGCAACTTAACTCGCGTCGAAGAGAATACTAGAACATGGCTCCTCAACTGTGCGTGATTATATCACATGCGAGTATGTGCAAAACTGAACTTTTGCCATCCCACTATGATTATACCACAATTTATCTCATGGTGCACTCAAGCTCGGGTCAAGCTTGTCTCAACTCAAGAACCCCCCCCCCCCCCCCCCACAATGTATATAAAGCATGTAAATAAATAAGCACATATAAACACATAAGTTAGGTTCAACCCTCTTAAGGAGAGAATCCCCAGTGAAGTCGCCATTTTGCTGTTGCGGGATTTTTGAGACATACCCCACTACAGTTTGATCTTTCATTTCCAAAGGAGGGAAAAATTGAAAACATTTTTAAGAAAGAGATTCTAGATACGGGGGTTAGTTGCGCTTAAGGAAGGTGTTAGCACCTCAAGCGCCCATGGTACTCCATGGTAACCTCTTATATGTTTTTGTGCTTTTTGTTTTCAAACATGCTTTAAGAATGGAGGGAGAAGTTGTATAGAAGAAAAAGAAAGAAATTAATGTCATTTTAAGTCTCACCTTTTAAAGATCAATATAAACACACTAAACCATTCCCCCTTTGATAGGAGAATGATTGAATTCTTGCGATGTTTATAAGGATCGTCAAAATTTGAGACTAAGAATGATAAAAGTCTCTTAAAAGTGAAAAGATAGTAAAACAAAAGTTAAAAGAATTTTTCTTAAAGTAAATAAAAAAAGAAATGTAAATATATTTTTTCTTTTGTAAAAGGGATTTTTTGAGAGTAAAGTAATTATTGTATTGTAGAGGAAATGTTTAAATGAAAGGAAATAGTGAGAAAGTGTAAGTTTTGTTATAGAAAAAAGTTAAGTGTGAGTAAAAGGTAAAAAGGTTAAAAGGATTTTCCTTAAGGTGAATAAAAGGAAAGAAAGGTAAATATATTTTTTGCTTGTAAAAAAAAAGGTTTTTCTTGAAAGAAATATAATTATTGTATTGTAAAGAAAATGTTGTTAAGAGAAAGAAAAAGTTGTAAGAAAGCATAAATTTTGTTATATATAAAGAGAAGTTAAGTGTAATACATATAGTTAAATGATATAATGACGTTGCGACTAAAATGGACCTACGATTATTTTTGTTATCTTTTCAAATATCGCGTTTTTTGGATAGGCAAGAGATTTTGTCGCAAGAGACCTCATAACCAATTGAAATTTGATTATAAGCTCTCTCGCTCGGAAATGAATTTATGGCATTGTGTGTGTAGTGTAAGCTAGGAAAGCAGTAAAAACAATAAATAAAGTCCTACGCTATTACAACCCAATTGAATAATTAATATTTACAACCATATCGAATTGAATGAATAAATAATAATAAGAGGCAATAAGTAAATAAATAAATAGCAATGCATAAAAGTAAAATGCAAGTGCGAAAAATAAATATGGCAATGAATATGTACACAAACAATTAAGAAGAGAAATCATAGCAAGATATTATATTCTACTTAAAGGTGAAGTGTGTGAAAAAAGGTATGGGAGGCAAAGACATGATAATGAAAATTTTTAGAGTCATCCGTAGTAACAAACAAATCAAACTAAAACACAAGCAAAAAAGTGATTTTATTTAGCAAAAGAAATTTTTATGTTTTATTTTTATTTTTATGAAGAGTATGAATTTAGGCCAAAAAGGTCCTTCACTATTAATGCTAATGTTAGAGCTCAATGATTTTATGAAGTAAAATATTGTCTCTAACATGCATTTTTAAATGATGCAATGTCCTAACCTAAATGCAATGCATGTATGCATGTGGAAAAATGTAAAGTAAAATTGTAATGTGAAGTTGTAGTGTGAAATTGTAGTGTGATGCAAAAACTTGTAAAAAATGTTATGTGATATGCAAAAATGTATAATGTGACGTAGTAAAAAAAATGTAATGTTGTAAATGCATGTATGCATGTAAAAATGTGTAGTGAACATGTGATATAAATGTAATGTGATGTAAAAATTTTGTAAAAGGTTATGTGGCTAAAAAAATGCATAATGTGATGTAGTGCAAAAATGTAAGATTTTTAAATGCATGTATGCATGAAAATTTTAATAAAAACATGTTATATATTTCATAAAAAATGAAACTAAACAAAGACATAATCATGTTAACTTATCATCACAACTAAACCTTTTTTTATTCATAGCACATTTAAGTTTTTTTGCATTTTTTGTTGTTTTTATTTTTTTTAACATTCTAACTAAATAAATAAAAAGTAAAGTCATAATAAACAACATTTTTTATTAAATTAAATAGTTAAAGAGAAAAAAAGTTTTTTGTTTACTCTAGTCAAAGAAAGTCTTTTTTGTTAACTTAGAATTTTCAATTTTTGTACAAACATTTTTGTTCTCTTTTTATATTTTTATTTTTTTGCATTTTTCTAAGTAAATAATAAAAATTAAGTCACACCAAAATAAACAAATATTTTTTTTATTCTTCATAATAGTAAAAAAACTAAATTAAAAAAAAGATGGTGCAAATAGCAAGATGGGGTGTGCATACATCAAAAGCATAGATTCAAAGGATTAAACTAGGCCATCTGATTGTGGATCAGAGGCTGGTAAGAGGGAGAGAACACACTAAGCGCCATGGGCGCGCGCGCACTGGAACGGAGGAAGGTCAAAGCCATTGATTGAAAATCATAGGCCAGTAAACAAAGATGCACACGATAACTATGGTGCACGCACGCGCATGGGAATAAAAGATTTTTTTTGTATTTTTATGCGAATAACAATGAAATTGGATTTGAGGTCCAAAATTGGGGTACAACAGCGCGCCCCTATTTCTATTATGCAAAACATTTCTAATTTATGTAACTTGCCAGCAAGATTACTATTCCTAAGGTTAAATTTTCGGACAAGTTGGTTTGAACTCATAGTGTGAATGGTTCTCTTAAATTTAAAGAGGCTTATAAGTGTCAAAGATCCTCCGGTAGCCTTTGCTAATTGTGAATGGTTTGACAATATCTTGGATTAAATACAACTCAGACTATCAAGCTAATTTTTTAGGTTGTTATGCTTCTAACATTGGTGTTTCCTTTGCTCTCCATGCTGAATTGATGGAAGCTATTTTAGCAATTAAAATTGCTTTTGATAAGGGTTGGCATCATCTTTGGCTTGAAACTGATTCACAGCTTCTTCTTTCCCAAATGAATTTCAAAGTCACTCATATTTTCAACGAAGGAAATTGTTGTGCTGGTAAATTGACAAACATTGATTTATCTACAAATAACTTCACCTGATGGAATAGTTTGCTTAGTTCTATTTGGAATGATTTCAATCACAACATTCTAGGTTTACCTTTATATATGTTTTATTGATGCTATTATTGCTATTTTTTTATGTTTGAATCTTTAGTTTATCTCTTTTTTCTTTCATCAAGGTTTTATTCCTTTGGGTTTTCCTTGGTATGATTTTTAATGAGCAAATTTTTTTTTATACCTTGAGTTTTGGTCTAGTCCCCCCAAGTTTCCTTTGTATCCTTCTTATTTTATTTTACTTTAATATATTTCACTAGAGTATTTTTTTTAGATGATTTCTCGGGATATCAACTTAATTATATTGAGATGCCTTAGATATCATCATTATACCCTCGTGGCCTTTATAAAAAATTTTATCAATGCAAACCAGGTTAAGTAATAAGTATGAACCAAAAAAGATTAAGTAATAAGTAATCAAGTACTCCCTCCGTCCTAAAATGTAAATAAAAGTGAGTCAAAGAAACTTGATGTATTTGGTTCAAAATTTGGACTAAATACATTCACTTTTTTTTTGACAAAAAAATACATTCACTTTTGTTGACTAACTTTTACTTACATTTTAGGACGGAGGGAGTATTGTATAACTTTCTCCAAATTACCAGTAACTTCTTCCTTCTGTGTCTGACCACCAATCTTGTTTCCATCCATCACAATGGAAGACTTGATTTGTCCTAAATCGAGATTGAAATTGAACGCTAAATCTATTATTATTATTATTATTATTATTATTATTATTATTATTATTATTATTATTATTATTATGTTTGATTTCATGTATGTCGTTGTGTGTTTTTGCAGTATGGAAGCTTGATTAGGAAGCTCGCGTTTGGTGATCTTGTTTGTGTTTATGCATTTAATTCTGCGGTGATAGCGAATTTGGAATTTGTGGTGGTGGTGTTGAAGATAAATTTTGTTGTTAAAAAAGAAGATGAATTTGGATGGTGGTGATGATGGACATAGCTTGAAGTGGCAAGGTCTTAGACACTGGCGGAATCAGGGGTGGTTTGACTGAGCAAAAGGAAATGACTATTATACCCTTGATATATTAATAAAATTATTAATGTATAATATATATTTGCTTGCATGTAATTTTTTTTCTTAAAATAAGTGTCTTAGTTGCTAATGAGATTTTTGTCATGAAAACTGTACCTAGTTGTAATCTAATTTATTGTAATTTTAAAAAAAAATTGCTAATTTTTTTGCATAAAACTTAGATGCATTTTGTAACACCTCGATTTTTGGAATTATTATTTTTATTTAAATTTAATTAAATCTTGTTGTTTAGTTATTTTTTTTAACATGTTTGGTAACATAAAAGTTTTTAGAAAAAAAATAAGGAGTTAGTTAAAATAGAAATAATAAATATATTATGAAAGTTTTAATAACTAAGATGAGATTATTTTAGGAAAGTTAATTGTAACAATAATTAGAATTTTTGTTGGACAAAAAAAAAGAGAATTAAATTAAAAACCTAATCAATCATTATAAATAGAGAGAGTGAGAAACTTTGGAAAAAAAAAGGGTTACGGAGGAACTCATAAAAAAAGAAAGAACATTAGCTTGAGAGGAGCAAACTAGAGATTGAAGAAAAGGAAAAGTCTAAGAGAATTCATATAGATTTCAGGCAATCGCTACTTAATTGAGGTAAGGGGGTGAGTGGGTTTACATAATAGGGCATGTTATTAACTTCAAGAATAGTAGAGGGGACCTTGCCCTCCTTCCCCTTTCCTTTTTATTTGCGGTGTTTTGATTCTCTTATGAATCTTTGAATTAAATTATTTTAATTTTTACTATGCAATTATTTATTGAAGAATCAAATTCATGATAGTATATAAAACGGTTTAGATAAATTGATTAACTTCTGGAATTTTAGTGTTGTTCGGGTGTCTAATTATTCAATTATTATGTATACACTACTAGAAAAAGTTTAAATACTGACGGAATTTAGAGACGAAATTTATTTCATCTCTAATAGAGACGGAATTAGAGACAGAAAAATGTGTTTAGAGACAAAATTTAAAATATATGTACTAGTGACGAGTTTTAGAGACAGAAAGATCTGTCTCAAAAATATTCCGTGTCTAAATCTGTCTCTAGTTAATTGGTTTTTTAATTTATAAAAAAAAAGTATTGGAGACAGAAGTTAGAGACGGATTTTTATTGTGTCTAATAGTTTTCGTCTCTGTATCCGTCTCTAATTATTCAATTTGTTATTATAGTAGTCAAACATCTATCAGAGATGGAATGCATTCGTCTCTGAAATAATCTGTCTCTGAAATCCGTCTCTAAATGAAATAACTTCGAATATTCATCCCACCAAAAAAATTCCCGCCAAATTTTTTATTGTCCACCAAAAATTTTAGGGTTAAATATATTTTTGGTCCCTATAATATAAAATGTGGGCCTTCTAAATTTATTCTTTACTTAATTTTTATTATATTTTAAGTCCCTATATAATTTGTTTCTTTCATATACTTTTAGTCCCTGCTAAATAATTATAAATAAACTCTTAAATTTTTGAATGGTTTTTTTATGGACATGTTTAAAATCATATAAAGTTTATTTATTAAAATTTAGAAATTTTTAATAAAAATCATGACATAAAAATTAAATTTTGAGCTCTTTTTTTTTGGAGAAATTTTTTACGATGATCTAAACATACATGTGAAAAAGTCATTCAAAAATACATGTTAATTTACCAATAGAGACCCAAATTGAGTGCATAATAATTTTCCAGGAACTAAAAATTTAATAAAATTTAAATAAGGACTAACATAGAACGTCACCATTTTGTAGGGACTAAAATTTATTTAACACAAAATTTTAAACAAAATGATATATTTAATTTTTTTTAATATTTCAAAACACACGATATCTTACACACCTAGTCTCTATACTAGGCGCGCTTTGTGAACGTCTTTTTTTGTGCGCTCGTTTGAAGTATGTTACGAATCTAAAAGATTTTTTTTACTTGATTCGTGAAGAAGTTATCTATTCAAACTTTATTTGTTTGAATTGGATTGAATATATTTTTGGAGAAATTTTTTATTTATTTGGAAGAGAACAAATATATTTTTGTTTGAACAAGATTTGTTGGAAACAAATATTTGTTCATATCTTTGGAGAATATTATTTTTATTCGTTTGGAAGTGAACAAATATATTTTTGTTGAATATATTTGTTTGAAGATATATATTTAAAATTAAATATTTCAAACAAGTAGTAATTTTTTAAGATTGATTTTTATTTTATTTTAAATATTCCAAACAAATATATTCCTTCGAAGATTTTTTTTGGAAGTGCAAACTGTTTTTGGAAGAGGCTTTTTTTTTTGGTCGAGACCGAGGTATTCACCGCCGAACGTAGTGACTATTTCCTCGCTTGATTGGAGGCAACTCGATGGGTGGAATAGCTGGCCCAAGAATTTAAATCTACTCCATACCCAAGGTGAGGATCGAACCCTCGACCCTTAGTTAAGGGAGGATGAGCCCAAAGCGCTCAACCACAATCCTTGGATTATTTTATTTTTTTTTGGAAGAGTTTTGTCTTGTTTGAAAAATAAATATTTAGAAAAAATTTAATGAAAAATTTAGTGCTAACAAACTTTATCAAATTGAAGTTAATCCTTTATAAAATACTTGAATATTATATCATAATCTATTTTACTATAAATATAAATAGAAACTAATCCTTATTGGAAGCTAATCTTTTTTTCTGCCGCATTTACTTTTCATGCCGTGATTATATAACTTTCTAGTTACACTCTGTACATATAGGGTGATCTTGGCTTTTGGTTGGAGCAACTTGCCTTTATATAGTCATTGTGGCCTTATGATTTATGAATGAGATAACCATTATTGATCAACAAATATACTCTCTCTCTCTACTCTGTTTGTTGCCTTACAATTCTTCATCGTCGAGTAGTATTCTAAATTCCTATTACTCCTGGTGTTGCGTTAGGATATTATCGGATTTTCCCTAATATCCAAAAGATTGGTATTAGTTGTATTGCTTGTTTATCCCTCCCTCTGTGTTTGTTATATTTGGGGGATTTTGCTATTTGTATTGCCTTCGCTGTTATGTACTTGATTTTGGTATGATAGATATTTCCTTGAGCCTTTCATTGCCTAGTAATAATATATTTATGCATAGTTCAAATAAAAAAAACTATAAATTGAGACTCAAGTTCAACAACAATGTTCACTTCTGTACAAAAAAAATAGCAATACTCATTCAAAAGTATTGTGAAAGTCTAAAAGTTTTTATGAATTTGTTTATTTTTGTTCATTGTATGCTTTTTCTATTGATATAATTTTAATTGTATATTTTTTTGAAAGGTTTGTGTTTAATATTAATCAAAACTCTCCGGTTCAACTTGAAAGAGAAGATTACAATGAAAAGGGTGATGAAGTTTAACTTGTTACTTTCTTTTATGTATTTTTGTTAAACTATTTAAATTTATTTGTGTGTTGGACAACTTTAAGTTTGATATTGATACTTTGTAAATATGACATACATTGTTATGTTATTGTTTCAAATTTAGTGTTAATCGAAATTTGATTTTCTCACATTGTAGAATTATATGAATTACATTTAGTAAATAAAAATTAATATATTAAAAAACTGTATAAGCATTTAATTGCTAAATAGACAAAAATAATGACTAATAAAAGATGAAAAATGTGTTTTGTGAGACGAAATTTTATGATTAGAGACAAAACTATTTGAATTCAGAGACGGATAATTATGTCTTCAATAGAGACAAAATTTTATGCTTAGAGACGGAATTTTAGAGACAAAATTATTTGAATTCAGAGACGGATAATCCTATCTCCAATAGAGACAGACTTTTATGCTTAGACACGAAATTTTAGAGACGGAATTATTTGAATTCAGAGACGGATAACTTTGTCTCCTACAGAGACAATTTTTTTTGCTTAGAGACGGAATTTTAGAGACAGAATTATTTGAATTTAGAGATGGATAATTCTGTCTCCAATAGAGACAGATTTATTGTGTTTTGAATTCAACATTTAGAGACAAATATATAAAATCCGTCTCTGAATCAGAGACGGATAAATTCTGTCTCCAATCAGAGAGGGAATATAAAATTTGTCTCTAATGGCTTAGAAACGAGAAAATTAACGACCAAACCAAATCTGTTTCTAATTCTGTCTCTAACGTGCTTAGTAACGGAATATTTGCTTTTTAGAGACAAATTTTGGCCGTCGGTATTTAAGATTTTTCTAGTAGTGATACATTTATTTTTGAAAATAGAACATGTTTCATAGTGATAGCATATTATGGTACTCTCGTCTTGGTTGATAGTGCACATAGCTTAACAACTAATATCAAATTATTTATTAAAGACTTAGGTTTATCTTATAGAATTTTATATTATTAATTAAATACCATAGATTTGATCCAAATCATATTACAAATATAGTACCAATTCCTATATGTTAGTTTTGGTGGGTTTAGAGTCTTGCTAATTTGTAACACATGTTGTTTTGAAATAATGATTGTTGTATTTGAGTTGAGTTAATTTTTGTAGTGTTGAGTGAGATAATTAAAATAACTATTATCTTATTAATCATATTGTTGAGCTATATAAGATTCACGTTGTGTTATAATTGATGCATTGGTTTGGTTGTTCATACATTAAATCTATGTGTCGAGTCAAACGTTGAGATAAATAGCGTTGAGAAGTGTTGAGAGGAATGTTCAATAAAATAACATTGACTTCCGCCCCTTTGGTACTACACATGAATGTAGAGAGTTAGGACAGTTGCATACTATTTATTTTGCTTTGAGAAACTATAAATTTAATTAGTGTGTCTTGTTGTTAATTAAATGCAATTAATTGATAATACTTGTGATATGTTTAGTCGTCCAAGTGACGATATTTTACTTCCCTATTCTTGTGAGTTAATACACCGATGTCTTTGTAAATATATCTCACCCCTTTGTTTTTGTGTTGTCTAACATGGCCCTGCGATTGTGAAATCGCAGTATCTACAGGTTGTAGAGTTTTGAGTTCGAGTTGAGAGAAGCCCGCTCTGATTGTCACAATTGAGGAGTCTTAGAGTCTATAATGATTTACTACTTTATTTTAGACATTGAAGCATTTGATTATGAAAGAAGTTACTATATTTTGTCTTCACAATAAATTTAAGATAATCTCATTATAATTCTATTTTTTTCATAGTTCTTTTATTTGCTATGTGATGTCTCTGAAGAGTAATTTTTGTAAAAACATTTTAAAAATTATATTATTATAATTTTCTGGTTCCGGTCGTTACACGTTTCTTTAGGTACTTTTCGTATGATTCTTAATATAAAATTTATTTTTTCTGGTTATAACAAACTTTGAAAAAAATCATAGTTTGTTAGGTTAAGAAGAATCATACAAAAAACACTTAAAGAAATTCACCTTCTTTTTACTACTAAAGCATATTCATGTTTTTGAAAAAAAATTAATTTTCAAATATATATATATATATATATATATATATATATATATATATATAGAGAGAGAGAGAGGGTGTATCAAGTGAGAGGAGTTGTTAATATGAGAGATGAGAGCATTATATAATAACCATTAGATTAAATCTACAGTTATGATTAAATTCAGTTTTAAAGTGTTTTTACTCATCTAATCCTCTCTCTGCCTTTTCGTGTTCTCTATTCTCTGCTATGTGGAAAAACTTAGATCCAACCAAACCCACATCAACCGATCGCTACTTTTCTGGAGATTAATATGTCGATATGGAATATGCAATTCTCTTTCTTCCATCTCCTTCTTTAGTTACGATACAACAAGGCTAAAACAACTACAGTGCTATAGCAAATTTTCTTCTGCATCTTTTCTCGTAGATGATTTTGCAACGTTTTTAGTTCTAGTTTTCGAATCAGAGTTCCAATTCATTCTATGTGGTGATCCCTATTCTAGTTGTTGTGTTTCTGAAAATTAATTAAATTTCTTATAACAAACAAAACCCAAAATCAAAGATTTATGTTCTTGAAAACTATGAGTTTTTTCTTTATGCATTAATTGTGTAAAATTTCGACCATTAGCAGAAAAAGCTATGAGGTTCTAATCAGATAGCCATGGAAGCTCACTTGACAAGAGAAACCAAATCGATTTGGGTATTAGAATAAATTTTACATAACCCCTTAAAACCCAAGATCATAATCGACATGGATGTTGGAATTTAGGGTAAATTATTTTCTCTAATTGATTTTAAAATCTGGGGTGGTAAGAGTCGCACAAATTGCAACAAATCGGAGAGAGAGAGAGAGAGAGAGAGAGAGACTGTGAATCTGTGAAATTTGAAGAATTTGGGTGTCGGCATAAGAAATGTGAATATTCTCAAACAATTACAATAAAAAAATCAGCAATTTTTTTAAATGGGTTTGAAATTTTGTTATTGAAAATGCATAAGCATGATGAGAAACAGAGACAGAGAAACAATGGAGAGAGAGAACGGAAAGGCAAAGAGTAGTGATATTTGTATTCTATACTGCACATTGTATAACAGGGGAATCTAATCATGGCCATTTATTTACATCCTATGGCTTATATTGATTCCTCTCATCTCTCACAATAACCACTCCTCTCACATGATACATCCTCTCTCTATATATATATATATATATATCACCAATACCTCTAAATCACTACATTAAAAAAATATGAATACATGATCTTTAAATTAATAAACATTATTTTTATGAATTAAAAAGTTATTTCCAACTATTTTATTTAAAAGAAAATAATTGAATAAGAAAAAAAAATTGTTTATAAACATTATACCAATTCTTTTCTTGGTACATCAGAAAAATAAATTGCTCCCGCCAAAAATTGATATATATACCCCACCCTACCTAACCCACATGTCCCTTAGCTCTTACCACTTGAGTTATCCTACAGAGATAAAAATTATACTAATTCAAATTGTGTTTTTGATGAAAAAAATTAGTTATTATAATTAATTAAATGATGGAAAAAGAATATATCTTTTATAAAATATTCATTTACCTATTAATTTAAAGATCTAAGGTAATGATAAATTTAAAAGTTGTTTTTTTATGTAAATAAAACACAATTTTACTTTTGTCAAAAAAAAAAAAACACAATTTTACTATCAATTTTTTTTTACAATGTCCATATTCTTCATAAACAAAATCAAAATTATTTCAATTAAGAATAATTATTCTCGTTTGAGTACATATGTAACATAATAGAAACAAATTATCAACAACTTTGTGCAAGTATTAATTTGAATTTGAAGTTAATTGTTAACGATTTAAAGTCATTTAATACAAATAAAGTATTTTTTTTGTATAAATACAAATGAAGTATTATTTTAAAGTATTTAATTAAACTTTTTTAATGATCAACTTTATACTTATTAAAACTTAAACTTTTATTTGCAATTAAATTTTTGTATTTTAATATATTATAATTTTTTTAAAAGTCTATACCGGATATTTTTTTTTGATTCCTCAAACATTTTTGACATTGGCTGCTTTGGCCCTTTCCATCCACTATCCTCAGTATCTTGATTCTCCAAGTCACTCAGGATCTCTGGAATAAACTTGACATTTCCAAGCATTTTAGGAAGAACTCATTTTGTCTTTAACCCTTTCCCTAGAATGTAAAACGAGATTTCAGCAGAAAGACCCTCATGGCTTGTTTGTGCGCTTCAGAGATATCCCACCTTCTCCTCCAACCCAAATGTCATGCAAGTTTACATCTAAGTTTCGATTGTGCAACGGATAGTAGCTACTTACGAGTTGCATTAATATTATTGTTGCAGATTTCACGCTTATTGACCAATTTATTGTATCACTCATTGTTAGTTGTGATAAGTTTTGTACGCTTCTGTATACGTACGGTTTACTATAATACATTGTTTATTGACATATTTATAGTGGCTCATTGTTATGTGTTGACACGTTTATTGATACCTTTATAATACATTGTAGAAAACTAATTTTATGTAGGATTTGAAATTTTGATTTATATTTAAATCCCTTATATTGAATAATTGTTGGGTGAAAGCCTGAAACAAAACAAAGTATGCAACATTCTTTCAAATATACATGGGCCTTCATAACACTAGTAACATTTTAACGCAGAAAATTACTCTACGCACCCCCCATGTTACTCTTTTCCCCCCCTAACGGACGCTTATGCCCTCACACCAGCGTTAGCTGAGTTCGGATAATATTATCCGAACTAAAGACAATAATTCGGATAAAATAATCCGAACCAAGCAGGTAAATGAGTTCGGATAATATTCTCCGAACCCCTACTTCTTAAGACAGCATAGCTCACTTTCTCCAACTTCATTCACACACAATCAAAAACAAACTTCACTCATTTTTTCATTGTTTTAAAAATTTGTTTCAAACTCAAGATTGAAGTGTTGGTGAGGGATTTGCACACACTTTAGAGCGTCAACTTAAGGTAATCTATCACTTGAACCGATTAATTTTTTCATTTGCTGTTTTTTGTGTTCATCTGCGTTCTGGGTTTCTGAGATCGCGCAGGTTCGGGAAATATTTCCCGAAATAAGGCTCGCCTGGGTTCGGATTCTGCGCGTCCGAACTGGCGCGAATGATGTTTGCAAATATTTTTGAATATAAGTTTTATGGTGTGTTGGTTGTTTAAATATGATTGAATATGGTTGTTTTAATATATGTTGATTAGGATTGCTTCAATATAAGTCTTTTAATGTATGTTGATTATGATTGTTTTAATATATGGTTAATGAAAATTGTTATGGTTAGTTGTTTAGACTTATGATTAGTTGATTATGAGAATTGCAAATATTGAATTTGTGTTGATTTTCTGATATTCGTTTTAATGTATTGTAGTTATGGTTGATGCACCAGAAGAAACGGTTGAAATTGAGGCGGTTGTTGTAGATGGTGATGGTGAAAAAAATTCAAATGTTCCTCAAGTTGAGCCTCAACAAGATGTGGTGGTAGAAATTGAGCCTCAAGTTGATTCGAGTTCTAATCGGCCTCAACCCGAGGAAGAGGTAGAAATCGATACAAGTGCTCATTTTTATACCGAAAAAAAATTCAAACATAGAGATGAATTGATTGCTTGGGTTCGAGGTGAAGCGGCAAAGTTGAATTTTTCTGTTGTCATTGTTAAGTCCGACTTTGGTTCTGATAGAAGAAAGCAATCCTTAGTGTTGGGTTGCGAGAGGGGAGGTTTATACAGACCGACAAATAAGAAGCCAAAATTTGAATCGGTTGGAACTAGAAAATGTGGTTGTAAATTTAGGCTCCGGGGTTATTTCCATGTAGTACAACAAGAATGGAATCTCACCGTTGTCGAGGGGAAACACAATCATATTATGGATCGTGCTTTAGAAGCTCATTTGGTTGCGGGGCGTTTGAAACCCGAAGAGAAACAATTGGTTGTTGAGTTGACAAGGAATTTAATCGCTCCTAGAAATATCATGTCTACATTGAAAGAGAGAAACCCGCAAAATTCCACCGTCGTCAAACAAGTTTACAACGTGATTTGTAGGGAGAAGGTTGCAGTCAAGGGTTCAATGACTGAAATGCAACAACTCTTTAAATGTCTAGGGGATAACAACTATGTTTGCAGAACAAGGACTGTTGGTGAGTCTACAACTGTGCAAGATATCTTCTTTTCACACCCTAAGTCCATAAGCTTGTTCAACTCATTTCCGGATGTTTTGATAATGGACTGCACATACAAAACCAACCGGTATAAAATGCCCCTTTTTGAAGTAGTCGGTATGACATCGACTAAGTTGACATTTTGTGTTGGTTTTGTTCTGCTCAAAAATGAAAAAGAGGAAAACTACACTTGGGCCCTTCAAGCTTTTCGTGGTCTTCTTAGTAACAAAGATATCTTTCCGAAGGTCATTGTTACAGATAGGCAGGATGGATTGATGAATGCGGTTAAGACAGTATTCCCGGAGGCAACACCGTTGGTTTGTTCTGTTCATGTTAGAAGAAATGTGAAAGCTAAGATGAAGATAACTTGCTTCCTTAAAGATGGGGATAAACAGAAGCAGCAAGCTGTGTGGGACAATATTGAGAGCTCTTATGAGACTATCATGTTTTCAAAAACTGAAGAGGAATTTGCTGAGAATCTTGAAGAGTTTAAGATTGTGTGTAAGAGGTGGCCAAGATTTAGGAATTATTTGGAAAGAACTGTTTTAGACACTGATAAACAGAAGTTTGTGCCAGCGTGGACTAACCGCATTATGCATTTTGACAATACTACAACCAATAGAGTTGAGTCTGCACATGGTAGGATGAAGAAATACTTGACAGACTGTAACAATGATTTTGTTAGGTTATGGGAATCGATCCACAAAAGTTTGATAGGTCAGTTCACTGAGATTCAGGGTTCTTTTGGTAGGAGTTTCTCTGTTGCAGAACACAGACATAAGGGAAAAATCTTGTACAAGGATCTGGTGTTTAAAATTTCTAGAGACGCATTGAAGATTATTTCTAACGAAGAAAAAAGAGTTGAGGATGTTGGTATGGACCCCCTGGTATGCGGCTGTGTGCTTACAGCAACACATGGGTTGCCTTGTGCATGTAATCTTGCTACAAAGATTCACGACAAGCTACCTATTACACTTGACGAGGTGAACAGTCAGTGGAAAAAGTTGGTGTGATTATCAATTAACACACGGGGTAATATCCGGAAAATGTGTGATTATCCATCCCTGCAAAATATATATCAATTGTCAATAATTTGTCTAAAAGATTTGTTCATATACTAAAATATAGATTAATTGTAACACTTATAAAAGACTAAAACAAACATATATCAATTAATTACTAAAACTTAATAATTTACCTCAACCAGTGACAAGTATCCCGCCATCATTCCATTTGTGCACTTTGATGACTCATTCATATAACTCACAGTATAAGTAAGAGCAGCTGCACCCCAATTCCACGAATGAATATCTGACAAGTCAGTCAAATATTGTAGATAGACAACATCTACGTAGTAGTCACTCTTGTTACAGAAAATTGTGCAACTAATCAAATACAACAGAAAAGCTCTGATGCACCTCTCTCTGTACTCAACTACCTCTTCCTCCGGCAACCCCTGTTGAAGACCATTTTCAGCAAGTTCCAAATTCTCTACATAAACTTGCTTCACGAAGTTGAGTCTCAGATGTTGGCCTTTTGTCCTATTGAACTCTGTCTCAGCTACGGCCGCTCTTAATCCAAGGTACCTAACACACAACTCAGTAGCTTCAACTCTGCGCATTCTGGAGTGGTTCAGAAATTTTCCACCGATGGAAAGATGAAGAAGATGCTGAATGTCATCCAATGTGATGGCAAACTCACCAAGTGGAAGGTGGAAGGTTTCGGTTTCCGGATACCATCTCTCGGCGAATGCCGACATCAGCCCATGGTTTATAACATTGTAGCTGGTATGCAAAAGTGGCTCGAGTCCAGATTCAGTTACAGCATCCCAAAACCATTCATGTACCTCATCACGAAGTGGTTTATGAAGCTTCACCATCTTCATTCCATGGGTTGTAACTTTTTGAGTGAAAGTTAAAATCTGAAAAATACCAAAGCAATATTCGTAAGACACATACACTATAAATGAAAAACTAATAACAATTAACCAAAATAATGATTGTTATACCTCTTTATCGGTTTCATCTGCATCCCATACCATGCCCGCTCTATGCTCTGCATACTCTGTCAACAAAGTCGTATCACTCGGTCCACCTCCAAATCCTTCTTCATCATCTTCTTCTTCATCAGCATTTAAATATTGATCTCCTTCGTGAACCGGCTCCGGTTCACGAACTCTTCTTTTGGGTATACGTGAGCGTCGCACAGGTTTTGAAGCAGTAACATTATCACCAGCAACATCAACACCCACTTCAATCTCTTCAGCCACATGTGAACCACCGGCTTCTTCATCGTTGTTTCCTGGAACAATCTCAGGTTCCTGTTGCATAGTCCTACTTTTTTTTGTCCGAGCCGATGCATGCGCTCGACTTGGTCTACCATGTCTACCTCTTCCACCGCCTTCTTCCATGACTACACAATAACAAAAAAAAATGACTTATTCAACTTACTCAATTTATATTCAAATTATAATCAACTTACGCACCCAATATTCAACTTTTCAAACAATTCATACAACTTATCAAAATTCAATGTTTTTCAAAATTCATTAATCAATAATCACATTTCTTAAACTCATTCAACAATCACTTTCAACTAATCACTTTCAAGCACTGAAAATTCAACTAATCACTTTCAAGCACTTTCAACTTAATTCATACAACTTATCAAAATTCAACTTGTTTCAAAATTCACTATGCACATTCACTACACTAATCACTATTCTTAAGTTAACCTAACATTCAACAATATTCAACAAAAATCTAACTTTCATCTTGTTTCTATGAAAATGGCAATCCTACATTCAACAATCAAAAGAACAAAAGAACATTTCTCAATGTTTCAAACCCAATTAAACCCCTAACAAGTCCTAACCTTATCAATTAAAAGAACATTCAACCATCAATAGAACAAAATAACATTTCTCAATGTTTCAAATCCAACATTCAACATTTCTCAAAAGAAAATGAGACAATACAATACAATTAAACCCCTAACAATTCCTAAACTTAACAATCCTATCAATGTTTCAAAACCTAACAATTCATTTATCAAACTCTAAACCCCAAAATCACAATCCTATCAAAATTAATTTTAAACATAAAACCTAGATAATACTTACTTGATAGTTTCCACAAATTGGTGTGAGATAGTTGCAAATGTGAGAACTTTGTGAGATTATCGCGCAAGACTTTGGAGGCTTTGGAGAGAAAGTTTTGTGAGAAAGTGAGAAAAGAGAAAGTGAGAAACAGAACCGTGTTTCTGCATAATAAATTGGCAGGTTCGGAAAATTTTATCCGAACTACTACTTAAAAAACTTCGGATAATTTTTCCCGAACCCCTTTTGCTCGCAAGTTTTTTCGGATAATATTTCCCGAACCAATTTTTTAGTGTAAATCAAAGGGCAAATTGGGATTTCAGGGGGGTAATTGAGTAGTGTAGAGGGGGCGGAGAGTAATTGTCTTTAACGCATACTAGTAACACTCAACAGTCAACACCATTCTTCTACTTTTGCTGTTGGCTCTATTTTCACTTCCTTTCTCTTTCTTGCACATATCATGATATCACTACACCGCAACAAAAAAATAATAATTATCACAAGTAGTTTGATGTAGCCATGGAGGAAGAGAAGAATGGGAGATGAAGCTGCGTGGAGAAAACAAGACTAGAGTGAACCAATTTGAATATGGTATTTGCTACTTTACTCTTTATTTTCTATTATATATATATATATATATTAATTTGAAGATGTATTTTGTGTGATAAAATTTTTTTACTATCTTTTAAGCCGAGAGAACTGTCCATGTGACATCTGAATTATTTGAGCAATTATCCACGTCAACGTTGACCAAGTCAAAATAAGTGGGGTCATTTATTTGCAAAAGAGGCTAAAGTTAGGGGCCAAACTTGCTATTTTCAAATTTAGATGGCCAAAATTGCAAGTTTGTAAAAGTTAGGGGGCCAAAAGTGCATTTTAGCATAATAACAATTAGTTAAGGGATCAAAATGAAACTAACAAATTAGTTAAGAGACTAATGTGTAACAACAATTAGTTAAGACTTAAGAGATCAAAATGAAATTAGTAAATTAATTAAAGGATGAAATATCCAATTAAACTTTTTTTTATTTCAATATTTAATAGATTACAAAGAGAAAAAACATCTAGATGTGAGAAAGGAAGAGAGAGAGGGTGCTAAAATATGGGTGAATAACTGAGATTAATTCAACATGAACAATAAAATAAGAATAAATTGGAGAAGATCCAACTGAATTAGCTAAGGGAAACATGCAGAAAAACAATGAAAAATATAAAACTATGATGATATTTGGAAACTAAAAAATATTTTATGGCACAATAGACTAATGATCAATTGGTGTCTGCAAGCTTAACTCAGTAAAGACACGTAATATGCAAGGATTGGGGTTCAACCCCTCTTACGCCCTAAATGAATATTTGAAATTAAGGGTATCTAAAGAGATATGTTATTTAAACATAGGAAAATTAACACTATGTAAAACCACTTACATACTAGTTATAAACATCATTTATCGTATTTAAACATGTAGTTATAAACATCATTTATAAGTTATAACTATTGATATGTCAAACCACTTACTACTCAAATCTCTTACTACTAAAAAAATCATTCAATTGGCTCTTTAAAATCGCAAAGTGTAATATTATCATGGATCCTGAACAAATTTGGTTTTTCATTGTTAAATAAAATAAATCAAGGTTAGAATTTATTTTGATTGTGTAAAGTTTGTAAATCATAAAGAACCAAACACACTAATTTATCCAACAAGTTTCATTACATTGTTGACCACTCAAATTATCGATATATTTTAGACCATAGTATTAGTACATAAGTAATTCCTGCATTATTTTCACGTACTTATATGAAGCACTCTAAATATCATCGCATGTATACTAAATTTAGCAAGTGTGATCACAATAAATTTAGAATATACAATGACATTTAGAGATGAAATCTAGCTTGGATACTCTCAAATTCTCCTTTAGATTACTCTCAGAGTTATACATATGGACCAAAATACATTTGTAATTATAGAAACTTAAGTATCCACTGTAAAAAAAAAAAAAAAAACTTAAGTATGAAACACGTTTTTCGAGTTTAGTTACTTAATAACAATCGCCAAGTTATTCAAAATATTTGACTTTAGTTAAAATTGTGGTTGATTAACAATGTGTAAATAGTGTATCAAAATCACACATTTTAAAATTTAAATTTACATGACTTTTATTTTGATCTATCACATGTTTCAAACCCCAACAGTAACACTATTAGAACCAACCTCTTTGTCATCCAACCTGCACTCAAATTCATTACTCTACACATAAGTTAGAACAATTACATAACCGTGTTTAAAATGATAGTATTATAAATAATGGAAAGCTCCTTATAATAACTTGGAAAAAAAATCTCAGAAGGCTCAATTTATCATTTTCCGGCCACAATATGTGAAGCAACAACAATGTGAACTTTGAGCGAATTCTAATGAGGAAAAGGAGAAAAAGAAGAAAAAGAAGAGGAGCAACTAAAGTATCTGTTGCAAATAGAGGAGTGAAAAAATGTTTATCTTTTTTGACTGAATGGAAGAAAGTTTATATCTATACATGACAACTATGGTACTAATTTGCTGCTTCTATATCATAAGAGGCCTCGGTGGAAGTGACTCACTTGCATTATGTATACCATAAAAAGTTACAGGTTTCTGGTGAGGGAAAATTGGATTGGCTATACAAATATTGCTGTGTTTGTTTCCACATTTGTTTTGTGTCTCACCGAATCTCCAATTTGTTGGTTTGATGAAATCTGGCTAACATGGCATTGGTCGTGAGAAACACACACTCGATGCGGATTCAAACACATGATATATACAAACTCTTTGTACTTCAAGGAAAAACTCATTAAGGGCATGTGGTATTTGTTGTCTCGCTCTTGATCACCCGGGTATTATATGAGCCACAAAATCCACATTTGTGGTATAACCAGTGGAAGTGTGAAGTTCCCTTTCGATCACAGTCATGGCAGAGTATATCCTGCATTGCCAATAGAAAAATGATTATCACTTGTAAAAATGAATAGTAATTTAACAGGGACTATGTAATAAATATTAAAGACAGACAAAAGTAATACCTGAGAGCGGTCCCTATACTCTTCAGGAAGCTGCTCTGCAGCCAACAATGCATCGAGCATACCAAAGTAAACCTGAGAAGGTAGATAAACAGATAAGTGTTGTATGGCATAAAACTTTAAGCATCTCTATTAATCTATTTCCACTTGAAAGAAGCATCAGTAAACTTCAATATGTTGTAGCTTTTTCCTTCAATATACATGTCAATACCTATCAAGATTAACTTTGAAACGTCCAACAAAATGGAACACTAGAGGGCAGTTTATGTTTTATGTTTCCAATTTTACTTTAACACATGAGAATACTTTCCTAATCATCTTTTACAATATTTGAAAACAGATATAGCATTTTCAAAATTTTCGAAAAATGGCAAACTATTGTTTTTGAAAATGCTCACTATTAGTTCACTACATGAGTCTATCATAACCTTGTAAGCAATTTAAAATGTACATCGATTTTAGAAAACAAAAACTGAGAATGTTTTAAGAAATAATATAAACAAAATTTGACGGTGTAGACTTTGAAACTTAACAGAGCCATAATTACATCACTTATCTCAGATTCCATTAGTGTGCCAACACATGCATGGGATTGTAAAGGATCATTAAATACATAGAATTGTATGCTTATCTTATTAGCTAGCAACAATACAACTTTAGACTTCATATAGAAGATTATAGAAGATTTTTTTTCTTACCGCCATGTCTCCCAATGACTTGCTGCAGAGTGGACATGTGTAGTGACTGCAAGTGTATGCCTAACATTTTACAACAAAGCATGAGATTAGATTCAAAGCATTCTTTGAGATTATTCTGGTTGAGTGAGAACTGAGAAGAGTTTAGATAAATGAGAAATTGTTCAACTGTAGATTTTCATTTTCTTAGTCTTTGCAGAAGGCTAAAATCTAATTGGGAGAGACCTACCTGAAAACAAGACGAATGCATGTAATGCCCACAAGCTAGAGCTCTGACTGTTGCACTTGATGTAAACAAGTCATCGCAGCAAATTGGGCAGTTCATTTCTAAGCCTTTCTCCAGGCACTTGTGAGACACTGATTTAATCCCCACACAACAGTTGCATTTCATACAATGAAAGTAATCAATGCCAAGCCCTTGTCCGACACGACAGATATTGCAAAATGGGCAATGGTAAACATTCCTGGGGAAGAACAATGCCAAGTTAAAATCCAAAAGTTACATGGAAAAATAAATTAATGAATTTACAAACTTGAAAAATTAGTAATCAATCAGACCATAGATGGCCTTTCAGAAAAAAAAATCAGACCATAGATGGAATAAGCTTCCAAGTATTTCTTGGAAAGACAATCATATAACATCAAAGATATGAAGTTATTTAGCCAAAGATAATCCGTAATCCTCTTCTAAACAAAATAATAGAACTTGAAAACAGCCAAGAAAGGGGAGGGGGGGAGGATCCCAATCATTTTCAACATATAAGTCAGTAAAACACATTAAAAAGGCTATTTCCTTTACATACATAGATGGCATTTGGCTACGCATGCCAAATATTCTTCCTCACTTTTCAAAGACAGAGATGGGATTTTTTGCTCAATGTTCTTTCATTTAATACTTCCTCACAAAATCAAGCCTTGAATTGATTTAGTTCATTCATTTAATATTTCCTCAATGTTCTTTCTCTTCTTTCTCAAACCTCTATAACTGTGTACGAATTAATTTTCACATTCAAGAGTGGAAACGCCACTATGGTTTGCCTTTACGTGTAAACTTTGATTGTTATCTTCACATGCAAGCATATGAAAATAGTAAGAAGAAATTGAAAGCTATAATAAATGGTAATCTTTTGTCTGGATTAAGTTTTTCTAGAAAGAAGGAAATATTAGTGGAAGGGCTTTGTAGCTTAGATGCATATGTTTGATATCATGGATACTGGACCCAGCCCTTCCCCCTTTCCCAAGTCTATAAGGCCTCTTACGTAAGTAAACAGTGATTTTAAATTTAATACTAGTCTTTTAATTCTAAAGTAAGAATAAAAATTACCTTTCGTCATCAAAAAATTTGCAAATGTTACAGTAGTACTTTGCCATTGAAAGTCCATTACATGAGGGCGTCGTGCATATGGGCCCAACTGGCTGTATAGTCATGCAGGCCATACACATCATTTCCAATGTTGCTTTTCTACAATTATCAGGCACATAATTAGAAACACATACTATTATATAGTAATAGTATTAAGAAATCTCAATATATTACCTATCCATTGAGTGATCACTTGAATTGTTGTCATGGCAAAATCTGCATGTAAATAACTTCCCACAACAAGCAGCTCGAACTTTGCAATTTCTCTTATAGTGTTCACAACCAAACACTTGTTTTTCTGGGTCCCGAAATGAAGGTAAGTATCCTTCTATTTGTTTATTCGACGATTCCCCGGATTGAGATTTAGGTAACTTCTGTTGGGCAGCTATCCAGCGACTACAATGAACAAATAACTAATGTAAAAGAGATTGAAGACGATAGGTTAAACTCTATCAAATGAACATGCATTTAGTTACATCATAATTATATAAAATGACAGAATTAAGGAAACTGGAATCAACCTTGTCATCAGATTCTGCACCAGATATGCCTTTCTCCTTGGATCAAGGGTTGAGTCACGATAAACCTTCCGGATTTCAGATACAATTTCATTCTCATTCATCCGGAATATGTCTTTCCAACCTGGCTTAAACATCGGATCATTCAGGTTCAAGCTTTCTTGATATTCAGCACCTATACAAAACAATAACAAACAATATTTTAATTTTCCATCCTGCAATTTCCTCAACATGAAAGAAACTCAAAGCATAATAGAGACCTCTTTGAGAAGTGCTACGTTCTGATGTTTCTGTCTGTGATACAGATCCTGGACTCTCTATCAAACATTCATTTAGCCATTCATTAAACATTGTATTTTTAGTTGCTTGTTTCCACGTGTCCATCATTTTGTTCTGTTCATCTTGTGTAAGTGCAGAAGTCACCCACGGTAACATTGATTGGAGAACTTCAGCCCCTGTAGTTCCAATTATCCTGCCCACTATCTTGTCTTGTTCTTCCACAGTGAAATGTTTACCAAACAACGGCCAGAGCTCGAGCTCTTCCCTAAAAATATGCTGATCCAGGGTCACCCGTATAGATTTACACATCCCTTGAAGCTTAGTTGCAAGCTCATTGTACTTTCTGATATCATCACTATCATTGGAATCAGATATTCCCAAATTACTTTCGCTTAAATCCTCTGACATATGGGTCCCCTGCATTGCTTCATGAAGGACAGAAAGCTCAGAAAGAACGGAAGAGATATCTTCAAATAACTTTTCTTCCGCCTTATGGTCCAGCGTGTATGAATGGCTCACGTTATGAAGTGTCTCTTTGGATTCCAATGCAGGAAACACTATATCGTCTTCAGCATTACTGTGAGCTCTATATAAACCCCACAAAAGACGAAATCTTCCGGTAAATTGGCGTATAGTTGTTTCATCACCATCACAAAGCTTTCCAGATTCAACATCTAAATACTCCAGATCTATGCGTATAGCTTTATGGAATTTAAATATGGTATCAATTGGTCTTTCTGCAGAGCCAACATCAGATGAGCTGCTATCTGTTTCCCATATGAAAAGACTAGAATTAAGAGATGGGGCGGAAGAAGTGAAGCTCCTTAAGGACTTCGCAGCAGAAAGTGAACTCAGTCCCAAATTGTTACTGTTGACCCCTAAAGCTGGCACACAACAAGACCGGGCACCACAACATGGTTTCTGGGTACATTCATTTTCTGGTGTTTTTGAGACATCTCCATTTTTGTGCAACTCTAATATATTTCGCTTTACTGATCTTTGGGTCCCATCTGATTCAGCTAACATTGGGCAACCTTTACCAGATAATGCAGAAGGACAAGTACAGGAAGACCGCCCAATTTTTTTAGCAGGACAGAAACCTGATGCACTTGAAGATAAGCACTGACCATTTTTACGAGCCTTGCAAGCCCAACCAGTGAATAGTGTGACTAAAGCAGAATCCATTACTGGAGCTGGAACAGATTGGAAATTGTCAGATAAAGAAGAGAAAAATAAGTTCCTTAAAAATATAATTCTTTCAGCGAGAAACAAATCAAAATAGATATAGAACCTGCTGATTGTATGTTTTTCAGAAATATCTCTGCTTCAACTTCAGTTAATGATCCAACAAACCACGGCAGGACACGCTCAATCAATTTCAGAGGCATCATGCACAAGCTTTGATACACTAGTTCACGTTGCTTTTTGAAGCTAAAGTGCTTCCGTGCAAGTGGAAGAACCTACAGATGTGAGATATTGCTCGCATTAAAAATAGATCAAAGTGCAGAGTGACATCACAATTTTCTTGTCAAACGCTTACCATAATATTCAACTATGGATTTAGAAGTAAAGAACATCCTATACCATTCTTCTCTCTACTAGAATAATAATATTATTGGTTCATACAAGAAACGTTCATATTTATCAATCTTTGACAAGCTTTCTTCTAAACATATAACACCCATATCCCCTCGACCAATTTTTCAATCATCCTATTTAAATATTTTTAGAATTGAGTATTTGGCCTAACTCAACCTCACAAAACCAGCTTGTAAGGTGAGGATTGCCTATACTTTGTAAACACATATTCAAGTCATCTCGCAACCAATGTAGAACTTCTTAACAAATATTAACAATGCATTACTTTAGAGACATTTACATTTACCTTTAACAGTTCTCAGATAAAATAGTTACATGAGCAGTAGAGAATCACCTGAACTTCTTCATTATGGAAATGCCTCTGTATGGTTTCCATTATATGATCAGCGTGTGAGCACAACTTGGAATAAAGTTCAACTTCTGAACTAGATGTTGCTTCTTCACTAAGAATTCTTTCAATCAGAGATCGGAAGTCATTAAATTGGCTTTCTTCTTCAGCATGCTCCTGAAAGAAAGAAAAATCTCCATCTACTGCCGGAAAAATAACCTTGTCCTCGGCAATACTGCATTTATAGAAATAGTTAGTTAATCATTCTTTGTCGCACATTTCTAATACTTCATAAGAAAATAAGTACAGAAAACAGAATTTAACCACGTAGCTCACTGTTTTTTAGTTATCATTCTTGTCGCTCTATTAAGTATAGCACACTATAATTAAGACCCATCATGAGAAGATTCTTTAGTAACATACTATTAAAAGCATTGAATGACAGTTTATTCTCAACCGTTTCTTGTAATTGTCACAATAAAAAGAATGAATACAGAAGTTAGCATGTAAGGAAAATCACTTCAATATTTTATGAAGAATCATTTTGTACTATTGGAGTATGGGATACTAAAATGAAAAGATTATGGGAAGTTACTCTAGAAAGCAAACGACCACATCAACATTTCAAATCTTGACAACCATTAGTACTTCTCATTCACTCTATTAGAATGAATTTATTTTTCCCTTTTTTCATTTAGTATTATGTCATCCTAAAAGGAACTGAGGAAGCAACAAAAGAATTCTTCATGTTAGTTGTACTAGCAATCATCCAAGTTGTACCATTTATATACTAGTTGGGCAACGAGAAGAACTACAAGAGATTCTGTGCATCCAACAATTTGTCTTTACTTAATGTTTCTTCTTTGGCTGTCCAACTATTTTTCTAAATAGAATTTTTTTACGTAAAGTATAGGGATCATATATATGGTGGAAATAAACAGAGAAACAGTTACAAGCAAATTAAGTTGAAAACAAACAAAAGAGATAGAGACCCTCAAAGAAATGAGAAAGAACATATTTAACTGAAGAAATACAAGATGCTTCCACAATACAAAAAATTGCAAAAACAGGTTAAGGTGATACCTGTGAAAAATGAAAACTTCAGCAATGAATTGCAGCCTTTCATTAAAAGCAGACAGATTAGTATAATCTCCAGAGTGCTGTATCTTTCTGGTCTCCACTGCTATCTCATTCAACTCTTTCTTTATAGCATTATGCCAGAGCAATATTTCATCTATAGGATGTGAACCCATGGTCTCAGAAACATCTAGAATAGATGCAGAATATTTTCTTTTCCCAGATACAATGGACTCGCATGCACAATTTATTTTCCCATTCTGATGGGCTAAAGGACTAGGATTACATTGAACCTGAGAATGATCTACACAATTTTCAACTGCGTTAGCACTACTTCTCCCATCCATCCAGGTGAAAATAACCTTCAATAAGCAAGAATATAATCAGATATATTAATAAGACAAATCAAACGTATACAAATTCGGTTTCGACCCATGAAGTAGCATTAAAAAGAAATAGAAAAGAACAATGATAAAGCAGCTTCAAAACCACACCTTTTGAAGAAGCTTTTCCTCTGGCACTATCTTGCTTAAGCACATCCGTAAATCCTGAGATTCATCGGGTGATATGGATGTCGAAAGCCATGGAAGAAATTCTGCCATCATATTCACTGGAATACTGCAAAGAAACTGCCAAACTAAAGATGCTTGTTCCTCCAGTGAGAACTTCTCAATAAGAAGTGGAAACACCTGATATCATCAAATAAATAAAAATCAGAAATACATACGCAAAAAAAAATGACTTCGGCCATTTAAAATTAAGGGCATGGTAACCACAATAAATCATTTAGGACGTCACTTGGTAACGAGATACATGTATTGTGTGAACTCCCATAAGGGAGACTATCCAACTCACACATGAACATATATGTAAACATGGCACATAGGTTAGTTCTTTGAAATTTCTGGTTAATAACCCCAGCCAATTATGCACAATTTTCATAAATTTTATCATAAGCATGCACAAATTTACATGCTTTGTTTTTCTCATAGATAGTACTCTCACGTCAACAAAACAAAAGTAAGGCTAGTCCAAATTCTGCAATATGACAAGTCACTTTTCTTGTTTTGGATAGATGATAATAAGTTTTAATACTTTGCAACACTTGTACTATCATACCAGCAAGTGAAAGTTTACATGAGAAATCAACAACTCCGTAACTGTTATTAAATTTAAAGACAACATCTGATATCTCTAATAAATGTTATACTATTACTATCGCTGAACCACAAGTTAAAGAACATGTGTTGGGTCACGATAATTTTTTTTGAAACATCAAGTCTGCAAAGTCTACAATACATCGATATTGGAAATGCTAAATAGCGCACCCTCAATGGTTAAGGAAACAAAAATGGTAATATAATCTTGAAAGCAGTGCATTCAATGCCTTCAAATTTTAAAAAATAATTTTTTCTATTGAAACTTTTACTTTTATTTCCACTTTTGTTTCCTTAACCATTGCACCGGGTGCATTGTTTAGCATGACCCATATAATTTTTACATTTTCGCACAAACAATTAGATCATAGCCTGCAATAACCAACCAGCAAATAGTAGTACTTTCAGCTTGTAGGGTGGGAAAAGTGTTTGCTTTTCTGTTATCTCAAACTTTCCATTTCCAATTATCTTATTGCAAGAGTCCAAGTAAATTGAAAAGATAGAAAAATTAATCGAATAAACTTACTTGCTGCTGTTCCTTAGCCATGTGTTGACTAACCGATGTCTGCAAAGCTCCGGTGCATGATGCTAACTCCCTTCGGAAACTTTCATCATTATCATCGGGAGAATTTAAAAGCTCAAATAAATGGTCAAAAAGATTACTTTCACCCTTGTGTTCAAGAGAATACGTCTGTGCTACATTCTTCACACGCTTATCTAGAGCCGGAAAAATCACCTACATTCCAAAACAAATTTCCTTTAGAATTAACTCAATTGAGCATAGCATAAAAACAAGTACCATAAATCCAAATCAACAGAGATAGATCAATCATTTCATATCAACTAGAAATGGAATGAAAAAAACAAATTATGGCATTAAGTGGTGCCAGTCCCGTCCCCTCCCAAACGCAGTTGCCCCCTCCCAAACGCAGTTGCGGGGGATCGAAATGGAATGAATTTTGGTGACAATACCAATTTTCTTACTACATTTAGTAACCTTCATGAAAAAAACTCATTTCAATTTTCAACAACACAAAATGATTCAATTTCAAAATATTTCAACACTAAAACTTAACTAAATTCTTCCCCAAACTAAATCACCAATCATAGGGCAAAAAAATCATCAAATTTCAAAAATAAACAAAACACAATTACACAATTAAACCAAAAAAAAAATATAGATTCCAAAACTTTCACCTCATCTTCAGCATTGGAATGATGTTTATACATCGATCTAACAAAATGGTAGCGTTCAGAGAGAGGTTGAATATCAGAACGATTTCCAGTAGCAAAAGCCAAAGCTAATCGATGCAAAGCATCAAGCTCGTTCCGAATCGCTTTTTGAAAGAACGAGAAAATCAAAATTGGCGATTCCGATAAAGAGGAACGGTTAAATCCACCACCACCATTGGAGGAAGAGGAAGAAGAAGAAGAAGAAGGAACGAGATTCGACAGAACCGCCACTCCTCCACCGCCGCCGCCGTCTAAGAGGTGCTGCGGGATTAACGGCGTCGCCATGCTCTCTTTTAATTTTCTTTTTCGTTGTGTAATTTTCTCGGCGAATTTTCTCGGTTGTTTAATTTTCCCGGAAAATTTTCTCTCTCTAGGTCTTTCAGTCTTCTTCGCTGTGTTGTTATTGTTATTGCAATTTTTGTGTGAGAAAAAAAAAATTGACTGAGATTTTTTTTGTGTTGTACCAAAAAAAATGAGTAACGTTTATTTTTTTGGTTTGCAGTGTGATAAGGTTTTTTTTGGACAAAAAAGACAACCTGCGAGCGAGTGAGAGAAGATCATGATGATGTTTATATACTTGTGATATTGCCACGTCGATAGAGTGACACGTAGGATTATTATGGGTAACTTAATTGAGATATATATATGGAATTTTTTTTTTAAATTGTTTGATTTTCTGTTTTGTACGATGTTTGTTTATTTTGTTTTATTATGATGTTTGTTTGCTTTAGATTGACAAATTTAACTTTGATTAATAACTATTTTAACTAGTTATAATAGTTATTTATTGTCAAAAAAAAATAACTATTTTAACTAGTGATTAAGTTCGTCAATAATACAGATCCGAAAACATAGATATTTTAATTATTTTGATTATATCACATTACTTGTATGCATGAATATGTAGTTGTATGTTATTAACTCGGATGCTGTGAATTGTTCATAAATTCATCTCTTTTATTTTTAGCGGGTGTTAAATTTATATTTGAATTTGATTTACTCTATCAATTTGAATTAATTAATATCATTTTACTTTTATTAAAAAAATATTAAATAAGTTTTTTACCATTTGTACAATTGTACATTTGACTTAAATATGATTTTGATATTTGCAAATTCGGAGAGTTTTGATTTTGGTCCCTCTAAAAGTTTTACCCCAACCTCAAATAAAAAGTCATTATTTTTTATAGACAAATGCTAAACATTGCACCATGTATTAATAAAGGAACAAAAAATGGTAAAGTTGTCTTAGAATTTGTATATCAAACTTTTTCAAAGTGTAAATTATTTTTGTTTCAATATAAAATTTATTACTTTTGAATTCCTTAATTGCATATGGTGCAATGTTTAGCAAACCTCTTATTTATATCACACTCTCAATTTTAAAATAAGAAAATGATAATTTTCATAAAAATAAACATTTTATTGAAATTTTTGTATATAATTTAATTTTTAAGTATTTTTTAAAATTAAATATACAAACATTAACAAAATATTTTTGTCTTTAAATTTTTAATATGTACCTTTAAGACACATATTAGAATAAAAAT
The DNA here is from genome assembly GCA_951804385.1 of Trifolium dubium. Taxonomy (NCBI): domain Eukaryota; kingdom Viridiplantae; phylum Streptophyta; class Magnoliopsida; order Fabales; family Fabaceae; genus Trifolium; species Trifolium dubium. The sequence goes on along the minus strand of OX638064.1, from coordinate 25,916,718 downwards.
CTTTTAAAATATTCATACAAAAGTAGTGTAATAAATTTTTATGAAGTACAAGTGAAAAGTTATTTTATTTTATTGAAGAAATAAGAAAAAAATTAGAGATAGGTTAAGCATTTTGTCATTTTTAGTATAAAAAAAGCATTTGGTCATTTTCATTATGGTTATGCATCATTGTATTATAATATTTTTTTGACAAATTGGCGTATACTAGTAATATTTCTTTTTTGACGCACTAGTATATTACTTAAAAAATGTTATAGCTGAAAATTTTGTATTTATATGTTATTTTTGGATTTTATGTTTTTTTACATGTTTGCGTTTGGCTTTTTCAAGACACAAAAAGTTAAGTAAAAAAGAAAAATATATTCCTTTTACGTAGCTTATGTCTTGATAATCATTTGAACAACGTTTTACACCGAATAATAACTCATATGTTGACCATTTAACTAAAGAGAGGGAGGTATAGTTTGTGTTTCCCATAGAGTAGTGAAACATGTATTTTTTTTACTTGTACATACATACATACACAAAACAATAAATTATTAAAAATTGGTATATAGTAAAATCTCTTTAAATTAATATTCGGTAAATTAATAAACTCTTTAAAATAATAAAGTTGTCCGGTCCTGACTTGGACTAGTGTAAAAAATTGAAAAATTCGATAAAATAATAAGATAATAATTTTTCTGGAGATCCTTTTGTAATTTTCAGTCCCAAAAAAATCATAAATTAATAATTCATAGAAACTAAAAAAAAATATTACACTCTATTAAAATATGATTTAATAGTTGTCTGTTTTCCTTTAAAGTTCAAGTCCATTTAAAGTTCATCTCTAACTTTTCTTATTTCATCTAATAGCTCATGTGTTGTATTTTTGTATTGTATCACATTCATATAATTTATATATGGCAAACTTGCTTAAGAATACATTGAACTCATTTGTTCATCTTTTACATCAAAAGTCATTATTGATTTTCAATATATATTACTAAAGTCATTATTGATTTTCAATCATATTACTAAAGTCAGTATTGATTTACAAGTCATTAAAAACTCTTTAAATTAATAATTATTAATTTATCGATAAATTAATATAACTCTCTAAATTAATAAATTTCTCCGGTCCTGACTCTATTAATTTACAGAGATTTTATTGTACACAAAATAAAGTGATTGAAATTTGAATTTCGATTTTAAATGACTGATTTAATAATGATTTTGATATTTTTTGTCAATTAAATTGAGACTTCTAAACAAAAATAAATTATTTAATACATTTATTTACAAAAATAACTTATGAATTATGAATCGTACACCAACAATGTACCTATAGTTGACAAACATAAGTACAATAATTAAAATTAAAATAGTGAGACAAAAATTTGAGAGGAAGCTGATGAGGTATCAGGTAAGGCAAACCTGCACCCAAAAAATTATTAAATATTTGACTTTCTGTATATAATAAATAAATAAAATTTAATTTGTACCAAAAATATGTATGATTAAAATATATAATTCTTCACCACTTCAAGTACTTGAAAATTTGGACATGATGAATGGGGAGAGGTTGATGATAATATATAAATAATCCAATTAGATTGATGTTTATGTAATATGAGAAAGTGTTGTTTTGGTCATAGTTGAAATTATAAGAGGTGAGAAGTAGGAACACTAGAAGACAAGATTTAATGAATTAAAATGTGTCACGTGGCTCCACCGTACATTACTTCATAAGCCACGTAAGTAAACCTTGTGGAAAATTTTGACTAATCTTTGTTTAGATTAAAAAGGACAACATTAAATAAAATTGGTTAGCATATGACTTTTTTGGTTGTTAACATTAAAATATACATGATCCTAATTATTCATTTGGTATAAAAAATTAGTTGGTTCAATTATAATTGATATTTAACCGAAGAATTACGATTCGATCTCTTAAAATTATATTTGAAAATATTAAAAATTACTCCCTCCCATTTTAAGTGTCACACTTGACTGAATCACACACTTTAAGAAAAATGTGTAAATAAAAGAAAGAGAATATGACTTTTACTAAAATACTCTCTCTTTTAATTGATAGTAGACATTAGAATACTAAAAAGTAGATCTTTGAGTGTACTTTTTCTCTCACCTAATGATTGTTTTAAGGGATAAAATAGTAAAAATTAATGTTATAATATGACACTTATTTTGGGACAAACAATTTTGGCAAGTAGGACACTTATTTTGAGACGGAGGGAGTACTTGATATCAGAACTTGCATAAAATCAGATTAGTTTGTTTAAGATGTGAAAACCAAAAAAAATATTTCTTAATTTGATAGGATACTCGAGTAAATGAAAAAAAATTAGGGTGCATTTGATCTACTAATAAACAGAAGACTAGACATGACAACTTCTGTTGTACTGTGTTTGATTTAAAAACTGTCACCGAGACTGGACAAATTGAGGGTCAAGGAACTGAACAAAATCAGATATTCTTGTCCCCCACTGATTCATGGGACAACTTTTTGTCCTCAGCACAACTTTTCTAAATCACCCAAATAACATTTTATCCATCAAGTATCATACAGGATAAAATTTGTTTAATACCGTAAATATTTGTCTAGTCATGTTCTACCTTGTACTGTTCTATATTGTTTTGTTCAATATTTTCATTTTGTAGATCAAACGGACCTTAGAGAAAAAATTTACCTGTCTTTAGTTTTTGCACATGTTGTATGCTTTTTTTTTTCACTCTCTATTTTAAGTAAAGATCAAACTAAAATTTATTGAACACATATTTCTTCTTTTAATTAAAGTTTATAAAGTCATGTGTGTACTTAAAGATTCTAAACTTAGTCAAAAGAAATATGTTTCATATGTCAGTTATAATTAAGAAGTTGATTTGTTTATGTGAGCTTACTTCAATCGATAATGATATTGTACATAATATTAATATTGTCATATTACACATGTTTGAATATGAAATATTGTACATATATAATCTGAGTTTGAATATGAAATATTATAGTTGTATGTTTACATTTTTTGCAGTAATATATTATTTCATCTACATGCTAAAAAGAACAACAACAAAAAAACTTTCTTTTTGTTGGACTTTAGTATTTTATTATAATACATTATTAAATACATGTGTAAAATAATTATACAACAACAGAACATATTAATTAAACTAATATAATATTACTTCAATTCCTTATTATAAGAGACAAATCACTTTTTAGATTCATTGAATAATTAAAATATTTAGTCCATATTATAAACCAAATATATTAATTACACTACTAAAAAAATCTTAAATACTGACGGCCAAAATTTGTCTCTAAAAGGTAAATATTCCGTCACTAAGCACGTTAGAGACAAAATTAGAGACGGATTTGATTTGGTCGTTAATTTTCTCGTCTCTAAGCCATTAGAGACGGATTTTATATTTCATCTCTGATTGGAGACAGAATTTATCCGTCTCTGATTCAGAGACAGATTTTATATATCTGTCTCTAAATGTTGAATTCAAAACACAATAAATCCGTCTCTATTGGAGACAGAATTATCCGTCTCTGAATTCAACTAATTCTGTCTCTAAAATTCCGTCTCTAAGCAAAAAAATTCGTCTCTGTTGGAGACAAAATTGTCCGTCTCTGAATTCAAATAATTTTGTCTCTAAAATTCCGTCTTTAAGCAAAAAAAATTTGTCTCTGTTACACACAAAATTATCCGTCTCTGAATTAAAATAATTGTCTCTAAAATTTCATCTCTAAGCATAAAAGTTTGTCTCTATCGGAGACAGAATTATCCGTCTCTGAATTCAAATAATTTTGTCCTAAAAAATATAATTTTGTCTCACAAAACACATTATACATGTCTTATTAGTCATTATTTTTATCTATTTAGCAATTAAATGCTTATACAATTTTTTCAATATTAATTTTTATTTACTAAATGTAATTCACATAATTCTACAATGTGAGAAAATCTAATTTTGATTAACATTAAATTTGAAACATTAACATAAAAATGTATGTCATATTTACAAAGTATCAATATCAAACTTAAAGTTATCCAACACACAAATAAATTTAAATAATTTAACAAAAATACATCAAAGAAAATAACTAAAGTTAAACTTCATCACTTCTCATCATTTTCATTAGTCGCCTTCTCTTTCAAGTAGTTGAACCGGAGAATTTTCATTGCCCCTGCCGTGTAGTTGCCCTCTGGTTTGTTTTTGTGGTCAGACTGATCTTTTTGTTCCCTTCTTTAATTTTTTGCACGCTGCCTTTCTCTCCTCCTGTGTATGTTTGTTGTATGTTAGGTGGAGATGGTTTTGTGTGGCCTCTTGGTTAGCCTATTCTTTCGGCTTTGTATTTTCTTCATGTGGATTGATGTGTTCTTCTTGTACTATTCTTTTCCTATTAATAAAATTCTTTGCAGTTCAAAAAAAAAAATTAGACACAAACCTTTTAAAAAAACATAAAATTAAAGTTCTATTAAGATTACAAGCTAGAAAACAAAGAAATATAATGAACAATGAACAAAAACAAACAAAACTCATCAAAACTCTAAGAATTCTTAGACTTTCAAAATATTTTTGAGTGAGTATTGTTGTTGAACTTGAGTCTCTATTTATAGTAAAACAGACTCTTGGATAATATTCAAGTCTTCCATAAAGGATTAACTTCAATTTGATAAAGTTTGTTAACACCAAATTTTCATTAGACCTTTTCCAAAGATTTATTTTTCAAACAAGACAAAAATTTTCCAAAAACAGTCTGTGCTTCCAAAAAAAAAATCTTAAAAAAATATATTTGTTTGACCAATCTTCAAAAAATTACTTATTTGAAATATTTAATTTTAAATATATATCTTCAAACAAAAATATATTTGTTCACTTCCAAACGAATAAAAATAATCTTCTCCAAAGATATGAACAAATATTTATTTCGAACAAATCTTGTTCGAACAAAAATATATTTGTTCTCTTTCAAACAAATAAAATTTCTCCAAAAATATATTCAATCCAATTCAAACAAATAAAGTTTGAATAGACAATTTCTTCATGCAAGTAAATGAATCTTTTAATTTTGTAACAAACTTCTAACGCGCACACATAAAAAGACATTCACAAAACGCGCCTAATATAGAGACTTTTTCTTTTTTAACTACAAAATTTTATTAATAAAGGTTGAAATGCACAAAAAATACAAAGCAACCCAAAAGGGAGAAATACACCACTACAAAGGCAAACACCATAAATAACAAGAGACACAAAGCCTCGCCCCCCAACAGCACAAAAAGTAGCAACAGCAACAAGACAAAAAACAAGGCAAAAAAATAGCAAAAAAACCTTAGGAAGTTAGTGTAGAGACTATGTGTGTAAGACATCATATTTAATATGTTGTTTTTACAAAAAATAATTGATAATCAAAAGAGTAACACCTATTTTCCTTTAATTATTTATTATATTTAGACAAAATTAGTTTTTTAATTTTTCTAAAAGGTAGTTGAATTCTCTCCTATGATGCATTATAATTTTGGTGAATATTGTTTTTTTATTCTAATAGAAAAAATATATCTTTTTTTTTTTATTTTAGGTGAATTTTTTATATCTTAATTGACACAAATTAATTATTTCATTCGTTCTTAAATAACTGTCACAATTGATAAATTAATTACTTCGTCCGGGAATTTTAGGTGAATTTTATTTTAGTGTAGAGACTAGGTGAATTTTTTATATTTTAGGTGAGTTTTGAAGATGAAGGTGCTCTCAGGAAAAAAGTTTTTAAAAAAAATTAATGTAAAAATAATTGTGCATATATAGTAAAATTATTCATCACTATTCAGGCGAATTACAGATCCATTAACATATATAGTGTTCTTTGATAAATCAAAAACAAAATCATAGATTTCTAGTGTTTGATTCACTGTAAATACCATTTTACTTTTTCTAACATGGAAATAAAAAATTTATTGTTTCATATGCTTGAGTAAGAAAAAGAAAGATCCATTTATGGTGGTAGTGGTCGCCGTCGTGGTGTGGATGTTCGTGGGGACTTGAGTTTGTCATGTGGTGTAGTTTCTTTTGAATAGAAAAGCATATCAGACTACAAAGTTCAGAGTGAATGAAGGAGAAGTATTATAGGATTGTGCGCAGACATTTGGACATGTTCTTGTTTTTAGTTTTAACAAATCTAAACCATTAATTATATCAGATAGTAAAATTTTAATGGTCCACCGGTGAGGGACTTAATAGAACCCTCACCTTAGAAGCCACCAAACTTAGAAAGCTCGCATTTTATAAGAATCAAAAACATATATTTAACTTTTAAATTTTTGGCGGATAATAAAAAATTTGGCGGGAAATTTTTTGGCGGGATGAATTTTCAATGTTATTTCGTTTAGAGATGGATTTCAGAGACAAATTATTTCAGAGACGGATAATTTTTGTCTCTAACAGATGTTTGACTATTATAATAACAAGTTGACTAGTTAGAGACGGATACAGAGACGAAAACTATTAGACACAATCAAAATCTGTCTCTAACATCTGTCTCCAATTATTTTTTTATTTATAAATTAAAAAACTAATTAACTAGAGACAAATTTTGAGACAGAATATTTTTGAGACAGATCTTTCTGTCTCTAAGATCCGTCACTAACACATATATTTTAATTTTTGTCTCTAAACAATTTTTTCTGTCTCTAATTCCATCTCTAATAGAGATGAAATAAATTTCGTCTCTAAATTCCGTCGGTATTTAAACTTTTTTTAGTAGTGTTATTCAATGAATCTAAAAAGTGATTTGTCTCTTATAATAAGGAACGAATGTAGTATAATATAATAGCTATATATCAATCAATATGAAACGAATAAACATGTACCTAGTCTCTTTTCCTATATAGAGAGGAGTTGCAAAAAAGAATCATTGTATATATAATGGATAATATTCAAAAACGGGAATAAGATAAAAAAGAACAAAATTTTAGGAATACAACCCCCACAAAATAATTAATAAAGAAAACGAAATATACTTACTTATAAAACTTTAATATGTTTGATTGAATGATGTGTAGTGTAGGTTTTAAGTAAGGAAAGTCTCAATCAAGGTATTAATTAGTTTGAAATTCAAAGTTGGAAAATGAAAGGTAAAAGAGTTGGCACCAAAGTTAGAAGGAATAGAAAGGCACAAGAATGACACGAGCAAAGTGTGTGGCATGGATTAGGTGGCACTTGAATGCCCCATGCCTTTGTAAGCATAAGCTTGTCTTGGCTTTGGATAACACATTCCTCATCCATGTCTCTTACACTATTTAATTCCTTTGTCCATGTTGTTCTAATCAATTACTACCTCCGTACCAAAATATATGTCGTTTTGACCATATCACACAAATTAAGAAATGTAATCATTGTTGTATGGAAAAGATAAATTATGGGTTAGTTTATAAAATTATCCTTCATTAATGGTATGTGAATGATAAATTATAGAATTGAAATAAGAAAGAAAAATAAGTAATTAAGGGTATAAGAGGAAAAATAACATTAAATGCTTCATTGGTAATGTCAAACGGCATACTCTTGTAAACTAACCCATAATTTACCTTTTCCATACAACAATGATTACATTTCTTAATTTATGTGATTTGGTCAAAACGACATATATTTTGGTACGGAGGTAGTATATTGTGGTACAATTTTTTTTCTCAAAACGACATATATTTTGATACGGAGGGAGTACTATTTACTACTATGCTTTTATTATTACTACCTACTGCTATACGGAATATATTAAGAGGTGAATACTCCGATACTTACCCCTTGTGGTCTCAAATATATAACCAAAATTTGATCAAAAAAAGTTAGTATATTAATTTGGTATAAATTTTGAACTAAATACATAAATTTTTTTTAACTAAATTTTGCTTATATTTGAAATAAGAATAGTAATTTATATTGTTGCGTACGATACTTTGTAGACAAAAACTAACGTCGATATGTCATTTTTATATTTTTACAAAAAAAAAATTAGTATTTTAAATCAATTTTATTTACAAGATATCAATTAAAAATTGAATATGTGAAAGTAAGTGCACGATTTAAATATTTTTCTTGTTGGAAATTTAGGTTACAAGATGAGCTACAAAGTCAATAAATCAACTTATATATATTTTTTTGTACAAACTAACAATAATATACACTACATATATAACTCTACTAAACTTTTATAAAGAAAAACTAAAAAAAAAAAAACTCTACTAAACTTTCAGAAAGGAGTCTACCAGCGCCTATAAATATACTAGCTAGGTAGTGGGGGTGTATTATTGAAGTCGTGTATATTATACTGTAGAGGACTACGTATAAAGGAGTAAAGGACATGATGCCATGAACAGTTAAAAATCTTATCAACATTGAGATTCAGTTTACACTTTTAAGGCCTATATTTTCATCCTTATAGTATCAAAAATGTAAATTATAATATCAATCATCTTTGATGATTCATCGTACTTAAAAATATAAATTAATAGTCATTATTCTTATTTTTTATGATTGAAATAATAACTTACTTGACATCAATTTGAAAACAATAGAAAATAAAGATATAATTTGTATTTCTATAAAAATGATGAGAGTCATGAAATTTCATTTCTAAAAAATATTGTTGATCTTCATTAAAATTTCCACAAATTTTAAGATAAATGATCTAACGTGTAGATAAATTCTATATTGTGGGAGGTAGTTTGCACACGAAGATATGCATTTTTTGGGAAGCATACAGTTACATAATAATTGATCTCAACTATTGATTTAAAATTATTATGAAGACTTGTAATAAAAGTGGTTGCGAGTTGCAACTAAGTTTTTTTTTTTTTTGACAAGTTGCGACTAAGTTTACAAATAAAAGAAATGACACAAACTTAAAAACACCCCCTATCTAATAATACAATCTATAGAATATACACAATCCATTAAAAATAAAGACAAAAGTCACCCCTTCTGTTTTTTAGTAAAAAACTATTGGCATAAGTTTTTTTAATATAATATACATCATTTTTCACGACAAATTCTAACACGCACAAGTGGTACATATGATATATGGTGTATAAGGTTTTAGTTTCGCTATAACGAATACGACTTTTGCAAAATTTATCGTTGAATTAAAAATTTATATTATATAGATCATCCATATAATTTTTAAAAAATTAAAAATCATTTGATATGTTATATATTGAGACCTATCAAGATTAATTAACGGTATTAAAAATCATTGGATATGTTATTGCTACGTAGACGAAACAATAAGTCACTGAAAATTCACACACACAAAGTGAAGGGACCGAGATTTAAACCCGATCATAAACATCCGTCTGACAATTTTGACATTTTCTACATGTTAAACCTTAAACTCTTAAACTTACTGGCAAGATTAAAAATAAAATAAAAAATAAAAATCCAATGCAAGTGTAAAATTGATTCATCTTTCCATATTAGGTGAGAGGATAATATCATTCACTAGTTGACATGACAATTGCCTTTATAATGTGCAACTTCTCTATGAGAGCATATAGTTTTGTACCCATAAAGGGGTTCCAACTTTTGTAGATTTTATCTCTATAAGTTTAAACAAATTGAAATGGAAAACGTCTCAGACCATTGACATTTGTGTTTCTTAACTAATAGATTTTTTTTTTTTTTTGATAATATAACTAATCGATAGTTGATACATCAAAAGTTTGCAAAGGAGATTGAAGACAAACACATAATTTATTTTGATGTTAAAAGACAAATACATAAATAAATTCAAATGTGTCATTTACAAAAATATTCCTTCAAGATTTGGAGGTATTTACCCTAACCACTACAAAATGTTTTAAGCGTTATAATTTTTTATAATCGTTGGATTGAAAGTTTATATCATATAGATCATTTGTGTAAAATTTTAGACAAATCTAAAATCATTTGATATGTTATTGAACACGTAAAGATTAATGATGTTTAAGAAATCACATAAACTGTTAATTTTGATGCGTCTCAATAACATATCAAATGATTTTAGATTTGTCCGAAATTTTACACAAATGATCTATATGATATAAACTTTTAATCCAACGATGTATTTTATAAAAATTTATATCGGTTAAATTTTTTTAAAGTGATTGGAGATAAATACTCTCAAATTTTGAAAGAGTAGACAAAAAAAAACCCAAAAGTTATGTATATGCAATTCTTTTACGTGTTGGTTAAGATTCCCTCAATTTTTATAACTCAAAGACAAGCCATTGTAGTTTTAAGTTGTAACACAAAAAAATAGTTTTAAGCTATAACATTGTTTTAAGTAACAAATAAAAAAAAAAAGTAGTTTGTGCCATTTTTATGAGTTTATCTATCTTCTCTATCCAACCAACGACGTGAGATAGATTTTTAAAAGGTCATGAATGATTCTTAATAAAAAAAAAATAAACTTAACTCTTTTTTATCGTCATTTATCCTCCACACACCTCAGATCTATAAAAAAAAAAAACACAAATAATAGTTAGTAAGAATTTTAATAGTCTTATTAAGATAAATAAGAAAAGAGAAATGTGTCTCTATTCGAGTGGTATGAGTATTTTTATATTTAGGATTTAGACTTTTTTAGAGAAAAGTTGAGTGGAGCCGGCCCTAAAAGCTTCTTCTATCCTCCTAAGGTTTTTGTTTTTTGTCTTTGAAGGAGGGGTGATTTTGGGTCTTTTTTGACTCAAAATCACCCCTATACATCTTTTTTCTTCTCTTTTTTCAATTTAAATAAGTGGTTCTCACATCTATTTGAGTTTCTTTTGATCTTTGTTTCTGATTTCGTCGTCTCTGCGTGACGTTAGATTGTTTCCCGTTGTGTGCGGTGTTTTGGTTTTCCCATCTTGTGCGTGTTTTTGTTTTCGCGTCCTGTGTGGTGTTTGTTTGGTTCAGATTGACAGAGCAACAGCTTTGATCAACTACTGATTCAGTCGGTGATTAAGTTATTCAACGATGCAGATCCAGAGACATAGGTATTCTGGTGACTTTATATTTATCAAATTATTTGTAGGCATGAGTATGCCGTTTTATGCCATAAACTTGGATACTGTGAGTTTGTTCGCAGATTCATCCTTCATGTTTTTAGCGGTGTTGAATTTGTACTTGTATCTGATGTACTATGTTTATTTGAATGAATGAACATCTTTTTGTTTTTGTCAAAAAAAAAAAAGAGAAAAGTTGAGTGTTGGGCATGCACATATATAATTATAAATGATATTAATTAAATAAAAAAGGGTCGCAATCTAACCCACAAATTTAATCCTCACAATTCATAGTTTTGACGGTCCAACTTTCACGAATTAAAATATAAACAGACTAAAAAAATTAATTTTAAATCCGCACACGGGCGGTCCGCGGAGCTTATCAGAAGTAATTTATAAGTAACGTTTTAGCCTCCACACCCCTCCAAAAGAACTTGGTGTTGACAAAAGAATCAGTGTTGTGAAGCTTAGTTTCCATTAAAAATACAATGTTTGGCTTATGATTCTTATTAATGAACTGCCTAACAGCTTGAGGGAATGCATGGGATTATTCACCCAGCTGCTACAATATATGTTAGACCTCAGCCAAAGTCCCCTGAGAGATTGATACCACCTTCTTCAATCTATGGTTTTTTTTGTTCGTTCACATTTATCCTCATTATGACCAATGAGTCCACAATCAAAACATAACATGCATTCCTTAATAATCTAAAAGTGGAAAATTTGTATTAGAAAATTAATATTTTAACTTTTATAAAATGTAATGCATAACTTATGAAAGAAACATTTCTTTATTAAGTTCCTTAAGATGCATGTTAGTTTTCTCCATAATTTTATTTTTACTATATTTTCTCATAGTTTTCAGTTAACTTTTTTATTGAAAATTTTATTTGATGAGTTAGTGTAATTATAGCTTCTCAATATCCTTGATACATTTTGTCAAAAAAAAAAAAATCCTTGATACATTTGATGAAAATGGGATAACCGAAACAAATTCAGAAAATTTGCATTACAACTTAAATTTTGCAGTGGCAAGGCCAGTCCCCTGCTGGTTTTGTGAGTCTCAATTGTGACGGCGTAGTGACAAATAACAACGCTATAGCAGGATATGCATGTATCGATGTTATCCGAAACAATGATGGCAATTTTCTATTTCCCTTATCTTTCTACACCGATCCTGATCAGTTGTCCGATCAAAATTGTGGAGGTTTGCAAAGGGCTTTCATTTGAACATACTAATCTGCATGGAATCAAGCTCAACTATTTTTTGCTTTGAATCTGATCACAGGTATGTACTATATTTTGCTTTGAGCATTCTATCTAATTCGCGCTATTCATGACATCCATGAAGGAAATGGAAACCTCATGTGGTTTCACATCTTAGGGAGGCAAACCAAGTGGCAGACTCTAGTAAAACTCGGTGTGTCTCTATGAACCTCTGACCTAGTTTGTCTCTTGGCAAACCATGTTCTTGAAATTCTTGTAAGGCCCTCTAATGGCTGACTTGCATTATGTTACTGCTTTAATCTAGCTGCTAGGAGCTTTTTAGCTCATTTACGCGCACCAAATACATAGGAAAAAAATTACTTTATATATTCATTGAAGTACTGATATATCTGGTCTATAATATAGACAAATATATAACTTATTCAATAAATCTAAAAAATAAACATTTGCATATGATAAGGACTAGAGGGAGTATATAGTTTTTAATACATATGATAATTGTTTCAAACAGGTAAGGCATAAAAGTATAAGAACTAAAATCTAGAGTCGAAATAAACATTTCAGATATAATAACCAACAATGTCAAACAAAATGGAGAACTTATTTTCCGGTAAATAAACTAGTAACTAGATAATAACCCGCGCGTTGCGCGGGTGGAACATAATAAGTATGTGTGTTGATACAATTTAGTATCAATTTAAAAAAATTAGAGAAATTTAATATATGATTATTTTATATCATTAGAATAGGTATAGTACGTATACAATCAAAGATTCGAGGTAAAGATAAAATAATGTAGAATGATTCTTTGCTTTTATACTTATCTACAACTTGCTACTTTTTTTTTTTGAAACAACTTGCCACTACTTAAATGATACGGTTTGGAGTCTGGACTATCAATTTACGATATTTACTACAATTTCTTTTTAGACTGTCAAGACATAGATGCATTATGATGAAATACAAATTAGTAATTGCATTCTGCCATTTGGCAACATTGAGAAGACAATTTTGTTGTAGAAGATGTAAATCATTATACCCTTGAAGTTTTTTGGTAGTTGTTTGTCTCAACTGCAAAATTTAGGCATATGATCAAACAATAAAGTCAACAAAAGAAGAGGAATCAAGCTAATTAAGTATGGTTCGAGACAAAGATGCAACTTAAATTAGTTCATTGCAATGTAAATTAATAAAATACAAGACGAAAAAAATAGAGAGTGTCAGCATCAACATGCACATATTTGACAAAGACCATTAGTGATATTATTACTCATAACAAAGCGATTTGTAGTAGAAAGAAATTTACCCAAGAAATCTTTGACAGTTTGGTTTTACGCCCGTATCTGAGAATGTTCAATGAGGAGAATAAAGCAGATTGAGGTGTCTAGGCAGGAGCATACACACAAAAGAGAGTTGGGGCTTGGGAGGAGCGAGATAAAAATTCTAGCAAGTGAATGTAACATTGTGACCAATAATTGAATTCAATAAGCAATTCTATAGTAGCTAAAATGTTGTGGATCAACATCAAAGATAATCGAGATGAAGAAAAAGAAGAAAAAGTTGCAAGAAAAATACTTTCAAAGAGAGTAATGAGAATTGTGAGAGCAAGAGAAAATGAGCCAAAATACATGTTTTATAAGATGCATCAAATCATGTTAATTATCATTTGTAAATGAGCAGATGAAATAAGTTTTGTAACTTACAATTAATTAAATGACATGAATGTTGTTTGTATTGCTAAAAAAAATTAAAATGTAAGAGTAGAAGTAACATATATAAGGGAATAGGAAAAGAGTGTGGTAAAAGAAAATCGGAATCTAGAACAGTAGCAAATATATAGAGCGCCACATTAGAGTTTTAATGATTCGGCGGAAATGAGATTACATGGTAAAAGAATGATGATATCTTAACGAAATAATTTGGGATTCTAATTTAAAAAAAATTGGTGAAAAATTATCATCTATTACTTAGTAAAAAAGCATTAGTGAAAGATTGTCATCTATTACTTATGGTAAGATTTCTATTTAATAAATGGAATATATAGTAACCCATTATAACCTAATCTCGACAAATTTTAATTTTTATAGTTTTGTTCCACTATTTTTCTTTGATGTAGATGAAGTAGAGTTATGATAACAGTGTATTAACAAAACATATTACAGAGAATGTAGCATTTTATTTTTTGGTGAAGAAAACAAAGAAAAACAGGAATGGAGGGGAAAGAAACTTGTCACGCCTTAGAGAATATATTGTAGAGTAACTATCTCTTAATGGAAAAATGTGAAGATCATAGGGATGAACCAACATTCTAATAAATGTTTCTTAGAAGAAAATAGTGCATAGTGTCTGAGACATATCTAAAGTAAATAAAATACCTTTTAAAATTCGACAAAAATATTGATGGTTTGTCCATTTCGGTGGCAATCATGCAGCAAATTCTTCATAAGAGCAGTGACGTAAAGTGACTATTGTTCAACAATGTATGTGGCTTTGGCAATGGTAGGTTACAAATGCAGTGTGGGTAGCACAAACAATGTTAGTAGCTCATGAAAGGTTTAGGGAAAACAGAAAATGTATTTGAAACACTTGTAACGTTTCATAGTCAATGATGACACATAAAATGAGGTATTGAAGTAAAGTAACAGCAACATATGGAATAATAACGTTTTTTTTGCTGATAATTAAGTTGCTAAATAAATGTAGGTGGTGCAAATTGATGTGTGTATAATAGGATAATAGGAGAGCTATAAAAAAAGAGGGGAACAATTCTAAGAGGTGACACCTAGGAATATATTTGAGGTGGCAAATACAAGGTTATGTGGCATTCATATTGTTGATGTGTCAACAAATCAATTGGAGACTCTAATTTAATATATTAAAATAGATTATAATAGTAGCTGTCAAGAAAACAGTACTTGTGCACCGAAATAGCCTCGACCCCATATAACTTATTTTACATGGCTTAAGGCAGAAATAACAAAGTTGCTATCGATTAGGTTTCAATTTACGAAGATGAACATGAAGTAAATCGTCTACACTCCATTACTTACCGTCATTGACAACCCGCTAGTTTCCATTATCTTGTCTATTATCTTTTGTAATGCTGGAGCGCTGGCAACACAGTCTTTATCAGTAAAACACGATCTACCTTCTTCAGTTGCTTTGCGAAGCTGTGGATCTAAAGGAACCTTACCAAGAAAAGAAACCTTCATCTCATTGCACATCTTTATTGCTCCACCACCACTACTATTAAATAGTTCACTGCAGACAATAAAATTCAGCATTTCAGGCGCTTTTTCTCTCATGAATTGCGATGTCCACTCTGTAACATCTTTCTATTGGATAATAAACTTGATTTGGTCCATTGGACTTATCAAGTATTAGGCCAAATTTAGTAATAAGTGGTTAGTCCAAAGAAGGTTCTAGTGAGGTGTAGAAATAAAGAGTAGTTGAAAGAAATATTAAATGTATGTAGTAGTAGTAGAGAGAAGTGTGTAGAACACTCTCTTAGAAGTGTGTAGAAGAGTCTCTTGAAGTATGTAGAACTCTCCCTTGAACACTATAAATATGGAAGAGTTAGTCATTTGTAAACCAAGAACAAGAAGCAAGAAATAATTTGTAAGCAAGTGAGCAAAAAAATAAAATTGTTCTTCTCTCAAATAGTCTCTCCTCCTCAATACCTCCAAAAACCTTAATATAACCTTCTCATTCCAACACTTTCATCTCGCCATTATCTGTAATCTTCATAAACTTTAATTTGAGATAGGCTGGGAAAGACCACTCATATTCTCTACAACGCCATGAACTTTCACTCCACATGTCTTGCAAAAATTCACTCCTCTTTTAACATCAATAAAAGAGACTTATTGAGGAGTAGTAACTATGATTGCCCCATAGTAGAAAGTGAAATGTAATTCAGCTCATAGTAGTTACTCGTCGATTGCATATAGTAAATAAAAAAATGCTTCTGCATATATCCCTATTCCTTGGTTGGGTTGTGCAATTGCATTGAGTAATCTTGTCACTAAGACTCATGGATTCATTCTATTCTCAGAACCTCTAATTGTGGAATTCAGTTTGAAGCTATTATCATATCAGTAATTACATCTAGGCATGAATGTTTCACATTACATTTGAATGATGTCCAACTCATAGTTGTCAAATTCCTACAAATGATGTCTAACTTCACAAATTGAATAAATCCTCACAATCAAATGCCCAATGAGTTAATAACCCTAACAATTCCAAACAATAAACACCTTTTTTTTTAGGTTAACAAATCTATTATAATACTCAACCATAAGTATAAGACATACAAATGTCGAGAAAACAATAAACATCTAAGCAAATACAACATAACATCAAATGCTTCCCTAGTCTTGGCTAAATAACAAAGGCTTGAAGCCATGAACTATGGCAGTGCTAATTTCACACTCCCTTTACAATGTATACTACATGAGCACTGAGGTTAATGTTCTGGATTGACTTAAGGCCTAATAACCAAGAAATCTATCTGCATGTGCATCCTACCCCCCAACGACCAGGGAAGCCCGCCTTCTGTACATAACGGCCAACAATAATCAAAAGATGGAGAAAACAAATACCAATTTAGATTTTAATGATAAACAAGAAGAGAGTTTGAATTTTACAGTTTTGCATATACGTTTTAGGTTTTACTTCACAATTTTTTGTTTTGACTAATGAAAGTGCTGAGTTTGGAGTATGAAAAAAAATTATGTTGAGTTGATAAAGAAAATATGAAGCAGTATTGAACTTAAATTTGATAAATGTTTGGATCTTTCAATTCTCTTTACTATATGAAGTCTATATTACTATGTACTCTACATAAAAGAAAATTGGACCCTTACTAGTTATTGGCATGCGTGTTAGGATGTCACACTCCGGACTTATACTTAGGAACGACCAATGGCGGATCCATAACCTTAGATCAGGAGGTGCAATTTTTTTTTACGTGTTATATATATATATATATTATTTAAACTATCAAATTTATAATTTTTTCACCTCTTAAGTCTTAACACTTTATCCCCTTAAAAGTTATATTTTCTCTATGCAATAAAGGTTCGGAACTGCTTGTTCAAAATAAAAAAGTTTGGAACTTTTTCGATCTTTTTTTGCCATAAAAATTAATGTTTGAACTAAAAAAATATTCAAAAAAGATGTTCTAAACTTTTTTACATGGACAATAATCTAATTTTAAAGGGATAAAAGAAAATTGGGGGTGTTAATAGAATTTTTCATCTCTTAGTAAGTAGAAACTAAACGTGACATTTACAAACAAAAGTTTAGCGGTCCAAGCCCATATAAATTACATACATAGTTACCCAAATTATTTGTTGGTTATCTGCCACACTTATATGTTCTATTCTTACTCTTCTTCGGTTCTTTTTTTTTTTTTTGTAAGAAGAGTAGTGGTTCAGTGGTGCAAAAATAAAATTTCACGTGTGCAAAGTACAAAAACATAAGATTATATGTGTAAATTTTTGAAGTTTAGGGTGTGCAGTTACACCCTTCAACTTTATAATAATATTTATGTAATTTTTTGAACACAATATAATTTTTGAATATATATATCTACTACTACAATAATAAAGTTAATTACATACAAAATTTCTTTAATACCCTCATATTATCTAACAAAATCACTATTTTTGTGGGCTAATATGTCTTTTTGCAAGTTAATTATGATTAAGGATTTTGAATTTAATTTATTAGTTAATGACTTTCACGTATTTTTAGACTAGCCTTACTTATATTTAGTCAAAAAAGTCTGACAAATCTTTTACTATTCTTTGCTTTTTCAAAAAAAAAAATATTTTACTACTCCATTAAGATAGATATAACATTTCATGTTTATTTTTTAGAACAAAATTAGCCTTTCATAGTTTTTTCGTAACAAAATTTTATCAACGAATCTCACTAAAAAAACTATTACTCCTTCAGTACCACAATATAAGTCGTTTTGAGAAAAAAATTGTACCAAAATATAAGTCGTTTTACAATATCAATGCAACATTTAATGCTAATTTTCTTATCATACCCTTAACTATTTATTACTCTCTCTTCTTTTACTTCTATAATTTATCTTTTTCATACCATTAATGAAGGACAATTTTGTAAACTAACTCGTAATTTTTCTTTTTCATACAACAATGATTACATTTCTTAATTTATGTGATATAGTCAAAATGACCTATATTTTAGTACGGATGGAGTAAATGTTATGTGATTTGAATCTTGAATTTTAATTTTGATCCTAACTGTAATTTAGTTTTACATTACTTTAAATCAGATTTTTATACATTGTAAATTATTAAATTGGTCCCTTATTTTATAGTACTAGAATATTTTAAAACGTTTTTTACTGTTAAATTTTATTCATATTAATCTTTTTGTAAATAAGCTATGGACTAAATTGATAATAAATAGATAAAGTTAAGAACCGTAATAATTTACTCCATTCGTGTCTAATTATAATACCACTTTGACAAAATATGGATATTAAAAATGTTGATTTAAATATTATATTAGTTGATGATTTATATTTTTTTGGTACCTGAGAGAGATGATTTATATGAAATAAATTATGTTGTTTTGATTAAAAATACAAAATTGAATTATATTTTTTAATTTCTAAGGAAAATTAATAAAGTAATATTTCTTTTAACATCATTGCATTCTTTAAATGGTGAAAATTTTTGGTAAAGGTGATAGCTTTGCAACTTTGCAGTGCAACTACGCACAATGGTGAAAATATTTAACGGTGTTTTGCATATAAAATAATTTTTTTTGAAGAGACACTACACTAATATTAATATTTTGAAAAATGTAATGCTTTTTTAATTTTTTATCATATCGACTTTATCATATTAGTATATTTTTTATGCATCTCATTCTGGTACATAAAACCCACAATGGGATACGGTGGTAACATATAATTGTGTTTTGCATATAAAATAATGAAATAGTTCATATAAATAATATATTAATGTTGATATTTTGAAAATATGATAATGAGTTTTTAAATTTAATTATATTGATTTTCTCATATCTGTACATATTTTTAAACATCTCAAACTAATACATATAATATTGATATTACAAACACGGGTAAATAAAATATGCAACGGCCACATCGTTAATATATAATAATTTTTCCTTATTAATTAATTTAATAAAAAAATATGTTAATAATTTTCATTTACTATATTTAAATATTTTATAATATTATCAATATAATTCACTTTTGTATATTACGCGACCCGTGCATCGCACGGGTCTTTTACTAGTATATAATGAAAAGATTATTAAAATATTGATTAAATTTTGTCAAATAAAATTGATTAAATTGTTGCACCCTAAGCCAGAGTCCAAACACCGCCACTGATTGACGGTATAAGTTTTTTACACATAGATTTGCTCAAATCATGTCAAATAATTATAACAATATTTTAAAAACATATTTAAAAAGATGATATCATATCTCACCAAAAAAAAAGAGTAATTTGATTGTACTATATATGTAAAAAAATTACTACTATACAAATTAACTCCTATATTTTCTAACACTCAACTTCAATTAGAATCTGTCAGAAAAAAAAACTTCAAATTAGGATTAAAATTAATTTTAAATTATTTTTCTAAACATAACACATAATATCACACGCTTAAATCTATTTATTAGGACACTTTGGAAATCCAAAAAAAGTAAAGATTATTATCATTCCATAAATCTAAAAGAATAAAAGTTGGTATATCATATATGTATATACTCCCTCGGACATACCAAAAAAAATATACTCCCTCCGTTTCTTTTTAATTGTCTTTTTGACAATTTATGCTATATTTTGCCTATTATATATATCCTCTTCTTATTTTATTTTATTGACTAAATTTTGTATAATTATTTTTGTTAAAACAATATAATCTTTTTATCGTATACAAATTTTTTAAACACCGGTTTCTTGTAACAAATTTTGTTTGTTTTTAAATAAAGTTTGTTACAATTTTTATAAAAATAGATAATGTTTGTGAAAAAGTAGGAATTTATTGGTTGATTAAAAATATGATATATATTTAAAAAAATGATATAAAAGAAAAAATAAGGTGCAAAAATATACTACTCTCCTATTTTGTGAGTATCTTATAAATTTTTTTTTTTAAAAAAACAAAAATCTTATAAAAGAAAAACACAACGCGTAAAATAAAAAGGGTAATGGTCTATAATTAATTAAAGAGCTAACTTAACGCATATGCCATACATAACAAATTTCTTTTAGTATTCACAAAATTAAAACATTCCATTCACTTCTCTTATAACCTTTTAAGTTCCTTAGTAAAAAAAAAAACCTTTGATGTTCCATTGATACAGTTCATAACGTAAAAAATATTTAATTTTCTGTCCCAGCTCATATAAACATTATAAGTAAGAATTTGAGTAAGTTTTAGAAAACTAAAAAAATGTAAAATAATTATATAGACAAAAAACTTATTTAACTATAAATAATAAAATAAACAAAACTATTAGTATTGTTTTGGTATCAATTTTAGGAAAGAATAAAGCTTCATCGATGCTCTCTCACACACAAGTGTGTATAAAAACTCATTACTTTCATTTCACTTTCACATACACATACACATAAATTCTATTTATTTATCCTTGCAACACAAATTCTCTTCCAATTTTTCCTTTTTCTTTTTTGTGTGCCATGACCATGAAGAACAACAATAAAGATCAACAAAATTTAGGCATAGCCTCATCACATCTAAGGTTTTTCAATGCTCAATTATATCTTTTTAATTTCATTGGTCATATCATAATATTTGGTTGTGGTTTAGTCATTGGTATTACTCTCACTTTTTTTCTCAAAAATTTTTCATTCAATTTTCAAATCCAACAATTCCAAGATCCATCTTCTAGCTTCAATCCACCTCCCCATTTTCCTCCTACACCTCCAATCTCATCAAACATATCAACATCATCAAATAACCAAACAAAAATTTCTATCAATCAAAATAGTTTGGCTATAACCAATACTACTAATAACCTTAGTTCAAATTATGGGTTGGAAGATTTTTTGAAGATTCCAAATGCTATGCATGATATGAATGAAGATGAATTATTTTGGAGAGCTTCGATGATTCCTATGATTCAAAAACCTCCATTCAATCAAACACCAAAGGTTGCATTTATGTTTTTAACAAAAGGTGCTGTTTTGTTGGCTCCACTTTGGGAGAAATTCTTCAAAGGAAATGAAGGGTTTTATTCAATCTACATTCATCCAAACCCTTCTTTTAATGAAACGGTTTATGATCAAAGCTCTATCTTTCATGGCAGAAGAATCCCTAGCAAGGTATGTATTCAAAAAAATTCTCTTTTCCTTTTAAGAATTTAGAAATTTTATATTATTTAGTGTAAAATACTGAAATTGCGCCTTAAGAAAAAACACCTATACTCAACCTTTTTTTTCATCTAAAATTATTTTAATTTTTTTTTTTAATTTTTGATAGGAAGGACATCTTTATAGTTTTTTATTTTGGTACAAAGAACTTCTAAACTCTTTTTTGTTCTGAAACTTCTTTGACTTTTTTTTCTCAAAAATTTATGAAACAGAAACTACATGACGTTATTTTTGTACAGGAAACTTCTTGACATTTATGGGAGTATTTTGACCAAATGTGTATTTCATTTTTAAAGGTCAAATTTGAATATTTACCATTTAAAATACTCATTTATGCATTTTTCGAATTATAGTTCACTATACTATAAAGTCTAGCTATGTGGACATGTACAACTCCATGATAGAACAATTTCAACTTTTTTTCCTTCCAAAACTCATTATAAGTTTTTAAAATTTTTTTTGGTAGGAAGGATATCCTTACTTTTTGTTTTGATACAAAGAGCTTCTAGACTCATTTTTTGTTGTGAAACTTCTTTGACTTTTTGTATGACATAAACTTTTTGACGTTTTTTTTTGCAAGAAACATCTTGACGTTTATGGACTATTTTGACCAAATAGGTATTTGATTTTTAAAGGTCAAATTTGAATATTTATCATTTAAAAACTATATTTTTTGGGTTTAAAACTTTTCATACTTTATTTATTTTTGATACAGAGAACTTATTTATTTATTTATTTATTCATTCTAGTACAAAATTCTATAAACAAGTTTCGTTTTTTCAAAGTTCATTTTGAAAATTTACCATTTAAAAACTAATTATTGAAATAAAATGGTAACTTAATAATTTTATTATTGTCTAATAAATGTATTTTTAAATATTTTGGTAAACACGTTAAAAAAAATGATTTTGTTGAACAACTATTAATTATTTTTGACTGAATAAATAGCTGTTAGTTTTTTCTAATGTTTAAAACAACTGTTAATTCAAAACAAAAGAATACTTATTTTCTTATATATACAATTTTTTTTTCCATTTTCATTTCATTATTATAAGAGAATCTGAATTGCGTGTTTTCCAGTGATTTGTAGCCTGTAAACTAAAGAGTTTTAGAAGTAACCAAAAATGAAATTAGAAGATTAATTTCCTCACCTTGAGTTGTGTGTATATATGGCATGAAAATATTTATTTATTAGATATTACCATTATTTGAATTTTGGGCCTCTCAAATGACATTTTTATGCATATTATGAACTACCAAATACAAATAATCCCTTAATACATGCCATATTTATGGGTTACAAACAATGTAGTCTAATGTGTTTGAAATTGCCATTAGTGTATAATCATCTATCTTGGATTCAAAATAACACGTTTTCAATTTTTAGTTCAAGTGCAAGTATGCAACAACTCTGTAATTTTATTTTATAATCTTAGGAATCTAAGCATATTCAACAATTTTTTTTAATATTTTAATAATAATATAATAGAAGAAGGTGCTAACTTAATTAGGAAACATACATAATTTATTTTTATATATTGTGTACATTCTTTTACACTAATTATAGGACATGCAAATAACTATTTTGTGGAGCAACCTCATTGGCCTTAATCATCATGGTCAACACTTAACATGCATACAAAGATGATAAATTTTTTAATATTCTTTTTGGTTGCTTCAACAATAGTTAAAGCAAAATGGTGATGCATACTTTTCTTTGATTCCACTCTTTTTACAGCTTCAAAAAAAAAATCCATTCCTCATTTTTTAATTCACTTTTCTACACCCATCAATTTTTTCACAATTCTTTTCTTCATGTACTTTCTCTTTTGTCTCTTGCATTTGTATAAAAGAATCTAAAGACAAAATAAAATGTATCTTTTTGGTAATTAGAAAGACTTGAACACTATACTAACAAGAGGGTATATATTAACTTGTATTTTTGTAAGGGCCCAAATACAAAAATCTAAAATAGCTGAAAATTTTCAATAATTTTAGCATACTGAACAATAATGTCAATTAAAGAATTTTTCTTTCATCATCAGCAACTTATATTGTCTTATCTTTTGGCCTAATCATCAAAGAATTGTTAACAAGCCAAATTGTACACATCTATTGGTGCCCCAGTTACTCATCTTAGAAACTTTTGGTCTTATTCTTGGATATTTTTAATCTCATTTATTATTTTTTGTTGTTGACAATATTTTGTATTGTTTTTTTTATTTCTATAAAATTATGGTTTGTCCTACTTTTTTAATTCTTAATATTTTGATTTTAGTGCTTATAATTTTGGGTTCATTTTGAAATATTTATTTTAATAGATAAAACATATTGATATTGATTTTTTAATCCTTATAAAATGACATAAAATTTAGTTATCTCAAAGAGTTAATCTTTGTATTTGTGCACAAGTAGTATTAGTGGTGTTGGTTTGGGACTTTGAATATACCTAGTGGTGTTAACTTGGGGTTCGAGAGTGTGTTCCTCTCAAAGTTTCAGTTTCGATTCTTTCTAGTGTTCGACTAGTGCATGCATATCTTATCATGGTTTTAAATGGGTCCCTTTGAAGTAGACAGTGGGATTTGACTCTTCAGAATAACCTGTCCCGAGTTTTACAAAAACTACATTGTTTTACAATCTAAAGGGATAAGAATGGGGGTGATTAAAACAACGTTTTCTATATTTCTAGGATTAAATCAATATGGATTTTGTACATACACTAATTAAAGCCAAAATGTTTGATTTTTTGTATTGTTAATGCAGGAGGTAAAGTGGGGTGAGAATAGCATGATAGAGGCAGAGAGACGTCTACTAGCAAATGCATTACTTGATTTCTCAAACCAACGTTTTGTACTACTTTCAGAATCATGCATACCATTATTCAATTTCTCTACAATCTACAATTACCTAATGAACTCAGAAAAAACCTTTATTGAAGCCTATGATCTAGTAGGAGGTGTAGGACGTGGAAGATACAACAAAAATATGAGACCATTGATTAAGCTTTCACAATGGAGAAAAGGGTCACAATGGTTTCAAATTGATCGTATCTTAGCACTTCATATAATTTCTGACAATTTATATTTTTCTATATTCCAAAAATTTTGCAACCCTCCATGCTATAGTGATGAGCATTATTTGCCAACATTTGTTAGTATCAATTTTTGGAAGATGAATTCTAATAGGACTTTGACTTGGGTTGATTGGTCAAAAGGTGGAGCCCATCCTTCAAAGTTTATTAGACCACATGTGACTATTGATTTTTTGGAGAGGTTAAGGTTTGGAAGTACTTGTGAGTACAATGGAAAGACAACAAATGTTTGTCATTTGTTTGCAAGGAAATTCACTCCTCATGCTTTGGATAGATTGCTTAGATTTGCACCAAAGGTGATGCAATTCAATTGACTTTACATTGAACATATGTACTTTAATTTTTCATTGATCATATATTTTTTCCTAGCTGACCCATCATATTCATTGATTTATGTAATGTAATAAATTTAGGGGAACTTAGAATTTGACCCTTCCTTTTTCCTATTGGTTAGGTTTTTTTTTCATAGTTTGAATATAGTACTATTCTTTGCAGAAACTGTCTTTTTTGTTTCCTCATATTTATATTGCTTCTCAATTTGGTGAATACCTAGTTTTGGAACCATTTAAAAAACTGAATATGATACGTTTCAACAAGTGAAATAGTTAAGGCAATCATAATTGTTAGCAACTAATTTATGATGAATTTACTTCCTCTCAAGTGTAGGTAAGTAAACTGAGAGGAGTTGGGTAGTTCAATTGATTTTGGGATAAGGGCAAAGTTTGGAAAAAATACACGAATATACTAACATTTTCGTGTTGCTACATTATTTAAAGAATATGACAAATTATGTGTTTTGATACACAAGGAAGTGGTTTTGTTTATGTTTTGCTCCTTTAGTCATGTGGGTAGTAGGAAGGGTAATAGATTGGCCCATATGGCCCAATATGCAATAGATAATTAAGATAAAATCTGGTTAGAAGAAACCCCAAATTTTGTAATTTCTCAATCTTTGTTGGATATTTTGTCCATGTATTAATGAAGTTTTAGAATTTTCAAAATAAAAAATAAAAAATTAGACCTGTAATTAAGTTTTTTTCACTACTAGAAAAAATTTAAATACTGACAGAATTTAGAGACGAAATTTATTTCATCTCTATTAGAGACGGAATTAAAGACCGAAAAAAATGTTTAGAGGCAAAAATTAAAATATATGTGTTAGTGATGGATCTTAGAGATAGAAAGATCTGTCTCAAAAATATTCTGTCTCTAAATCTGTCTCTAGTTAATTAGTTTTTTTAATTAATAAATAAAAAAGTAATTGGAGACAGATGTTAGAGACGAATTTTTATTGTGTCTAATAGTTTTCGTCTCTGTATCCGTCTCTAATTAGTCAACTTGTTATTATAGTAGTCAAACATTTGTCAGAGATGGAATTTATTCGTCTCTGAAATAATATGTCTCTGAAATCCATCTCTAAATAAAATAACATCGAAGATTCATCCCGCCAAAAAATTTTCCACCAAATTTTTTATTCTTCGCCAAAAATTTTAGAGAATCCAACTACCTTTCAGAAAACTTAACAAATTTAAATTTTTTTAATATAATAAATAATTAAAGGAAACTAAGTGTTACTCTTTTGATTGGTCAAACTATTTTTAAACTAACAAATCGGATTGTTTTATTGATAATCAAATTTTAACTTACCACACTAGTCTATACATCATGGATTTTACCCTTTTTTTAGTAGCAACTATTCATGGATTTTTTGTGAGTCAAATAATTTAGTGGTTAAACTCATAAGTTTTAAATGTGGGAAAATAGAAAATTCGATGTTTAAATCTTAATTCTTCCAATGATTTATTTATTAGTTACAAATTGAGCTACACTTATAAGACACTGTTCATGAAATTTTAACTGTCTGTTTATTATTTTATATTTATGTTGAGTTGGTAAACCCACAGACATATTAAAAACTAATAACTAAAAAATAAATTAAAAAAACCATTAAAAATGAAATATTACCACTATTTTTCGTCTCTTTTGATATATAACTTGTATTACTAATTTATAATATAAACCGTAAAAACATGTTTAAAACATATTGTTTCAAGACTTACAAAATAAAAAATATAGCATAATGTATTTTTAAGTATTGAAATTAAATTTCGTCAAAAAAAAGTATTGAAATTAAAGTCATGGTTAATGTAAATCGGGGAAACAACCATATCGTCCCATCAGTGACCCATTATCTTGATCAGATCAATACCGATCCAAGTTTTAAAACACTGATTCAAACAAATTTCGAAGTTAAAAATCAGTGCTTCAAAAATTAAAAATAAAAAATTTACCAATTTATCAATACTATAGTTGAATTGATTCGTTCTCAGACAAGGAGATCCCCTATTCCCTTATTTATTCATACTATGTATGGAAAAATTGTCTATCGCCATCAACGATGCGGTCCATCAGGGTATCTGGGCCCCCATCCACATCTCTGTTAATGGACCCCGATTATCCCACCTCCTATTTGCAGATGATGTCCTCCTCTTCACCACAGCCAAAACCTCTCAATTATGAGTGATTGCTGACCTTCTTACCCGTTTCGGCCGCACTTCAGATTTGAAGATCAACTTGTCAAAATCCCGAGCCTTTTACTCCGCAGGTATCCCTCAGAATAAGATCAACAAACTTACGTCCTCACTAGTATCCGGAGCACCACATCCCTAGACAAGTATCTAGGCTTCCCAATCCTCAAAGGGAGAGCTAAAAGAAGTGACTTCCATTTTATTATCGACAAGATGCAGTCACGACTTGCTTCTTGGAAAAACAAGTTGTTAAACAAACCTGGCCGCTTGACGCTAGCTTCATCTGTCCTCAGTTCAATCCCCTCATACTACATGCAAATTGCTTGGCTCCCTCAAAGCATATGTGACAGCATAGATCAGACCACGCGCAACTTCATCTGGAGGGACTCCAATAACAAAGGTATCCACTTAGTAGGATGGAACAAAATATCTCGCCCTAAACAACTTGGTTGTTTGGGTATCCGACCAGCACGGGATGCAAATATCTCTCTATTGGGAAAACTCGTCAGGGATATGGTGCAATCTTCGAATAAGCTTTGGGTCGACCTCCTCTCTAGCAAATATATTGCAGGACCAAATTTCCTCCTTTCCAATAACCCTCCTAGTGGCTCCCCAACTTGGTCCTCTATTATTAGATCCAAAGACGTTCTCAAAGACGGATTTTCGTGGCGTGTAGGCTCGGGATCCTCCTCCTTTTGGTTCACTCCTTGGACGGATTTTGGCCGTCTTAGTTCACTACCCTCATACCCGTAGTCTCTACACCCAACTCCCTCCGCTGATTTCTGAAGTCATTAACAACACCAACTTCAGGTTCAACGACTCTATCGAAGACGCCTTCATTTGAGCTAACAACAAAAATGGCACTTACACTACTAAAAGTGGTTATAACTAGTTACTCTCTCGAAGGGATCCAGTACCATCTGACAACCCTCAACACACTTGGTCTTGGATATGGAAGCTTCAACTCCCAGAAAAGATCAAATTCTTCTTTTGGTTGGCTTGTCACAACTCTACGCCAACCTTCTCTTTACTCAATCACCGCAAGATGAGTCCTTCAGCCACCTGCACTCGATGTGGCCTTCAAGATGAAACTTTTCTTCATTGCATTCGGGACTGCGAGTTCTCTCATTGCCTTTGGAACCATATTGGCTTCAACAATTCGAATTTCTTCTCAAACCTGGATGCGTACGACTGGCTCAAGCAGGGTTCCACAGGTGCACACGCTTTCACTTTCTCGGCCACTGTCTGGTGGTCTTGGAGACACCGAAATTTGATGTGTTTGAACAATGAGACTTGGACCTTAAGTCGACTCTCCTTCAACATTCGCGCTATGATCGAAACTTTAAGAAATTGTTTCTCTCCCACTTTTAACGACGAGTTAGTAGATAGACATATAAGGTGGAACAATAATAACTTCTCCTGTACCATTCTGATTGTGGACGGAAGTTGTCTCGGTACTCCTGCTCGAGCAGGCTTTGGCGGCATTATTAGAAACACCTTCGGTCATTATCTTACAGGCTTCTTAGGCTTCATTCAAGGATCATCTGACATTTTGCTCGCAGAACTGACCGCTATATTTCGGGGCCTCTTGCTGGCCAAAGACATGAATATTGATGAACTTGTCTGCTACTTTGACTCTTTACTTTGTGTTAACCTCATCAAAGGTCCACAAGTTAAGTATCATATTTATGCTATGTTGATCCAGGATATCAAAGAGTTGCTATCTCAAACCAATGGTACCTTACATCACACTCTCAGAGAAGGGAACCAATGTGCAGATTTTTTCGCTAAGCTTGGAGCATCATCAGATGCCGACCTCCGGACTCATACATCTCCTCCAGAAGGCCTTCATAAACTTCTTACAAACGACGCAATGAGAACCTTCTTCCCTCGTGCCTAGTTTTTCTTTTTAGTTTTCTTTTTTCTTTTTATTAGTATCCATACCAAAAAAAATAGTTGAATTGATTCATGTATAGAAATTCTCTAATAATTAAGAATTTAATTAGCAGCTAAGTAATTATAAGTAAGTTTCTTGTTATCTATCGTACATGAAATTCAAAGGCTTGGTGAAGAAGATATACAATATACTATAATATAGTATTTTAGATTTTAGATGGAGTTGCCCTAACACGTATTCGATCCTTCCTAGAAACAGATAGTTGGACTAAACTTCTAATCATCCAAGTGTCAAACCATAAAGAAGGCAAACATTTTTTTTTTGTTGACAATATAAAGAAGACAAACATTACAAGGTGAAAGCAACTCAATGAATAAAAATATAATAAATTTTCTAACTTATGTTACGATGAAAATAAAAATAGTATATCTTACAATTGAATGGTGTTATAAGATCATATACCTTGTTGATTCAAAAAAAAAAAAGATCATATACCTTGTTTTTTTTCGTACAAAATAAGATCATAAATATACCTTATTCGATAACATAAGTCAATGGTCACAATCACCAAATAGTGTTATATTTGAAAATTTTATTATTGCAAGAAAAGAAATATTAATGACATCGATCATAAATTCATAATATATATGATATGATTGCAATGCAAATTATACTTGTTGGTTCATTAAGATCATCGATCCATTACACATAAAAAAATTGAAATAACGGTGAACAGAAAAAAAACTTGTGATGAAAAGTGGATTTGAACTCATATTTTTCACATCTCTCTTTTTTTTTCGGTATAATTAATTTTATTTTTTGATAATATGGTATAAGTAATTTTTCGCATCTATATACTTGTATTAGTTGTATAATGTACATGAGTTTTCACATCTATAATAAGTAATTTCTGTATAATTAATCTCTGTCTTTGTAATTTACTTTTAAATAGGTTCTGATTCTATAAATATTTTAAATTAATCTTTATCTTTGTCATATATTTCTCAAATTATTCTTCAAAATTTTCTCATTTTAATCTCTTCGAAAAACGAAATCTATACTATATACAATTAAGAATAGAACTATAATGAATATATTAAATGCAAATTCATTCTTATGTCATTCTCAAATGCAAAGTGCCACATGGCAAATATATACAATACTCTCTCATTCAATAAATTTTAAATAGTTCCTTCAATAAATAAAACCATACCACAATTCTAATTATTTAACATAATTACAATTTATTTTTTTTGGTAAGTTTACTACTATACTATTTTTTTTTTATTTTGGTACATGAAGAGGGTATTACTATTTTTTTTTGACGTAACTACTATTTTTATATGTTTGTAGGTACACTACTAATATGTCCTCATGGCACATTATCACCAACCCACCATTTAATTTTTTTTTAGTAAGCTTTATAAACATAGAGCTCTATTTAAAATTCACCAAACTTTTTAAAAAATTAATATAATATAATACTATCAAATAAAACTCAATGTTTTTTAAATATTAAAAAATGTAAAATAAAAACTGTACCCATTATAACAATTCACCAAACTTTAAATGAAATAACTTTTTGAGACAAGGTTCCAATTAAACAAATACATCATGATAAAATATTTAAAATAATTTCTACCATTAAATTATCGAAATTATTTTAAATGTGTAAAAATAAAAGTAAATCATTTTTTATCAATGAAATTTTGAATTTTTTTATCAATAAATAGCAAATATTCCTTTGTCATAATAATTTCAGAAATGTGTGTATAAAGTTGCACTTATTAATTTTTTAATCATCATGACAAAAAAATAATATTTGAATTACTATTGAAATTATTTAAAAAAAAAAAAGAGGAATAGGTTGTTTTCTTTTTGAAAAAATGTGTAAAAAGAAGTGGATCGAAATATGCTATCTAATAGTATCTCTTAATATTATAATGCAAAATGAAATATTAATTTAAGGAAATAACAATGGCATATGGTATGTATATTTATAGATAAGGAAACAACATGAGTGCTATTTAATTTTGTATCAAATTTTGAAAGAAGCTTTACAAAATGTTAGGTGAACATTCTGGTACCCCTTCTTTTTATCAAGGTAACGTACCATGATTCACAATATTTATTAGAATAAAAAATCGTGACATAATGATAGTTAAATCAAAGTGTGTTTATATTTTTACAATTAAATATTAAAATTGTAATCATTCCAAAATTGATCCCACTATTGATTATTGGACTATTTCTTACTCTCACTACTAGAAAAAGTTGAAATACTGACGGAATTTAGAGACGGAATTTATTTCATCTCTATTAGAGACGGAATTAGAGACAAAAAAAAGTGTTTAGAGACAAAAATTAAAATATATGTACTAGTGACGGATTTTTGAGACATAAAAATTTGTCTCAAAAATATTTCGTCTCTAAATCTGTCTCTAGTTAATTAATTTTATAATTTATAAATAAAAAATGTAATTGGAGACAGATGTTAGAGACGAATTTTTATCGTGTCTAATAATTTTTGTGTCTGTATTCGTCTCTAATTAGTCAATTTGTTATTAAAGTTGTAAAATATCTATCAGAGACGATATTTATTCGTCTCTGAAATAATTTGTCTCTGAAATCCATCTCTAAATGAAATTACATTGAAGATTCATTCCGTCAAATTATTTCCGCCAAACCAATTTGAAATAACGACGGAATTTAGAGACATAATTTGTTTCCTCTCTAATAGAGATGAAATTAGAGACGGAAAAAAGTAGTTAGAGATCAACATTAAAATATATAAATTAGTCACGGATTTAAGAGACGGAAATTCCGTCTCAACAAATTTTCGTCTCCAAATCCGTCTCTACTTTATTATTTTTATAATTATACTTGAAAAACAATAGTTGGAGACCGAAATTAGAGACAAATTTTTATCGTGTCTAATAATTTTTATCTCAATATTCGTTTTTAATTAGTCACCTTGATAATGAAATAGTCAAATATTTGTCAAAGACGGAATTTATTCGTGTCTGAATTAATATGTCTCTAAAATTCATCTCTAAACAAACTAACATTGAAAACTCATCCCGCCAAAATTTCCCGACAACTTTTTTTTATTGTCGGTCCAAAATATTAATAAAATAATTTATTGTTTATCTAATGTTACATAACACATTTTCCTTGAGTCACAACTAGGACTTTCTCCCATTCGATTCATGAGATATACATCTGATACAAATTTAATTTATAGTTATAACAATATAATCTTTAGTTGAACAATTTCATTTTTAATTTCATTTTATCAATAAATTAATAAAGATTAATATTAAATATTATTAAATTAGTTACATTTTAAGGTTTTATTAATGGCATGTCATAAAAATAATTTACCTAGAGTGTAGACATGAACTTTTATAAAAAAAAAATTAAAAATAGAAAATTTAGAGGATAAAAGTTCAAAGAAGATGAATAAAATTAATACTCCTTTAGTTCCTTTTTATTTGATGATTTAGACAAAAAATACCAAATTAGGAAGGTTTATTTTTGCTCCTTATCTTCTTATTATACTTTTATTTATTTTTTTGGAGTATATATTCTAATTTTAATCCACCAATAAATTGAATTTTTTTTTTGGAATATATATATCCTAATTAAAACCAAAAAAAATTGTAACAAAATTTATTTAAAAAAAAAACAAACAAACTTTGTTACAAAAAAGTAAGAAGGTGGGTATAATAGGCAAAATATAACCTAAATTTTCAAAAGCGATATATAATTAGAAATATTTTTTTTTTAAAACCACAAATAAAAAAAATGAACGAAGTAGTTGATATATTCAAGGGGAAAAAACATCAATTTTTTTAAGCAATTGAACGAAGATTTTTCTGAAAAGTGAATAATAATTAATTTGTATCAATTAAGATATAAAATATTCGCCCAAAAGAAGAAAAAAAATTATTTTATTAGAAAAAAAAAACAATATGAAGGATTATTTGAAAAAGATGTGTTGTTTAAAAAATAAAAGAGGTGCGATCTGTATGACCCGCTATTTTATATCCCTTCGTTCTTTTTTATTTGTCGTTTTGATAATTTAAGATTATATTTTATCTATTATGTTCTCTTTCCTAATTTTTTTTAATGACTAAACTTTATATAATACTTTTATTGTATCCATTTTTTTTTTACTAAACTTCTTCATATAATCTTTTTTATTATTTTTGTTTTGTTTCTATTTTTTGGAAAGAGAAAGTGTGTGCAAAAAAAATAAGAATTTATCGTTGGATTAAAATTAAAGTATAATATCTTCCAAAAAAATTAGAGTATAATGGGAAGATAAGATGCAAAAATACATTTTCTTAATTTAGTGTTACTACTCTAAAACTTCTAAACGACAAAAAAAAAACGGAGGGGTAACTAGTTTTTTTGGTCGAAACTAGGGTATCTACCGCCGAACGCAGTGACTAATCTCTCGCTAGATTGAAGGTAACTCGAAGGATGGGATAGCTGGCCCAAAGATTCGGAGGGGTAACTAAATTGTCAAAAAAAAAGAAACCAAAAAAAATAAAAAGAGAACAAATAATATACGTATTTAGTAATTTTTGTTTTGTGATGTAAATCCTATAACGTGTTATTATTATTATTATACATGTAGTTATTAATTAAATTGTTTTTTTTTTTTTTTGATAAGCTATTAATCAAATTGGTTAGGGGACGTATAGCGGAATAACAGAAAATAAATAAAACGTGGATTGATAAGAGTTTTTTTTTTTTTGACACAAAGGATTGATAAGAGTTTAACCATATCTCTTAGTTTGTCAAAAAAAAAAACCATATCTCTTAGTCTTTGTATACATATATGAGGAAATATCCTATGAGAATGAGTAAGTTATATGAGAATAATTAATAGTCATTAGATCAAAGATGAGGAGTATCCTATGCACAACTTAATCAAAAATTCGTTTTTTTTTTCTTAGACCCTCAACTATTTTTCTTATGCGTTCTCTAATTCTTCATCTAAGGGAAGCTTCGACCTTCCATGCCATTGAATTGAAGCTTCGACCAAAACCTCCCTCCACATGTAGTATCACTTCCTTCTCACTTCACCGGCGCAACAACAACGACGACGGTAAGAGCCACTTCGACGGGGCACCAACAACAACTATAATACATGTCGACGGCGAATCTTTGTGTTTTATCTTTATATTTTGTAAACTCTGTGTACTTTTTTGTTCATGTGGTTTGTATTTGTGTTCTTGTTCCCTTTCAACTTCTTCTTCTCCTTTGAGAATTTTTTTGGAATTTAGAGATTTTGTGTTGCAACTTGTTTTCGATTATTCAAGGGAATAAGAACAAGAACTTTGATTTATGAATTTTTTTAGTTTTAATGCAGGACTGATAATAATGGATTAATTAATGGAGGCTTCGTTTGTTGTGACTTCATCCCCTTATCATGTGATTGAAACCAATTCTGATGATACTGATCAATCAAACATTAATCTAATAATGGATCCTTCCTCTTGATATGAGAGATGGACGCCGGCGGAGAGAGATAGACGCCGTCAGAGAGATGGTCGCCGGAAGTGATCATTCATGTCGAGAGGGAAGAAGAAAGAAAGGAGGAGGAGAAGAAGAATGCAGAAAGGGGAGATGGAAAAGAACGCACAGTAGGTTTGGAATTTGGAGAGAGAAAGTTGAATAGGAATGGCTTGTATTTTAATTCTAATCCTACTCCTTCATCTCAATGACTTAATCTAATGACTAATAAGTTACTTTCTTTTATGAATTTTTGTTAAATTATTTGAATTTATTTGTGTGTTGGAACCTGTTAAATATTTGATATTTTATATTAATGTATCAAATTTAATGTCAATTGATATTTAATTTTTTCACATTGTAGAATTATATGAATTATATTTAGTAAATAAAAATTAATATTTAAAAATAATGATTTATTAGAGATGAAAAATGTGTTTTGTCTTGAGACGGAATTTCGAGACTAAATTATTTTAATTTAAAAACGGATAATTATGTCTTTAATAGAGACGAAATTTTGTACTTAGAGACGGAAAATTAGAGACAGAATTATTTGAATTCAGAGACGGATAGACGGAAAATTAGAGACAAAATTATTTAAATTCAGAGATGGATAATTCTGTCTCCAACAGAGACGATTTTTTTTGCTTAGAGACGGAATTTTAGTGACAGAATTATTTAAATTCAGAGACGGATAATTCTGTCTCCAACAGAGACGAATTTTTGTTGCTTAGAGACAGAATTTTAGAGACAAAATTATTTGAATTCAGAGACGGATAATTTTGTCTCCAATAGAGACAAATTTATTGTGTTTTGAATTCCACATTTAGAGACAGATATATAAAATCCGTCTCTGAATCAGAGACGGATAAATTCTGTCTCCAATCAGAGACGGAATATAAAATTCGTCTCTAATGGCTTAGAGACAAGAAAACTAACGACCAAATCAAATCCGTCTCTAATTCTGTCTCTAACGTGCTTAGTGACGGAATATTTGCCTTTTAGAGACAAATTTTAGCCGTCGGTATTTCAGATTTTTTTAGTAGTGTCTAATTTGCAAAAATATAATTTATGCTATTCAAAAATATAAATATTTATGTTTTAATTTTTTAAAAAAAAAATTAAATCTAGAATAAAAAATAAATAGAATTTCAATAATTATATTACAAATACATTACAAAGAAAAAATATGTGAAGTTCAGAAGAAAAAAAATTATTTGATAAGAATCATTATTTACAATT
The DNA here is from genome assembly GCA_951804385.1 of Trifolium dubium. Taxonomy (NCBI): domain Eukaryota; kingdom Viridiplantae; phylum Streptophyta; class Magnoliopsida; order Fabales; family Fabaceae; genus Trifolium; species Trifolium dubium. The sequence goes on along the minus strand of OX638064.1, from coordinate 25,880,758 downwards.
TGAAATTTTCCTAATTTATATTGTCAATTAATTCACATTTATGTACTTCACGAAAATAAATCATTCACATTATTGTAAATTTCTTAAAATATAATATATTTCAAATTCAAATTTCTCACAAACCCTAAAAAAATTCATTATTTTAAATTTCCTAAAAAAATTACAAATTTATTATAAAACAAAATTCTAATTTAGGATAAAAAATAAGAATATGAAATTTGTAAGAAAGTTATAATTTAATTTACGTTATTAACAAAATATAAAATTTTATATTTAAAATTTCTCAAAAGAAAAGTTAATAATTTTAAAAAATAATTTATGTTATAAAAAAATATAAATATTTACTTTATAAACTGAGTTTATATGATTTAATTACCTAAATTAACTTATAAAAACAATGTCTATATTTATGTTTTGACTCAATTGAACAATTAAAAATGGAAAGTTTAAATTTTTGATCCATTAATTTTTGGAATAAATTTCTATCAAAATGAAAATACCAAATATATGACAATTTCATGCTTATATTCCAATTTTATTCTAATTTTATTCTTTTCATGCTTATATTCAATTAGATGTAACATGAATATTGTTGCCGAAATTAGTACTCAATTTGAATTTTAAGAGTCCAGTAATTTAGAAATGTAATTGATAATTGTAATTCAAAATCTAAGTTGTTCTTCTAATTGTAATTCAAATCCTGCCCTATGTGTATGGACAATTATTTGTTTAAGCTTATCCAATCTCTTAAATAGATCTTGATTACATCGAAAGATTATTCGCTACAGGTGTGCGCAAGTGTGAAAGATATTTTTTTTTACCCAAAAATAAAATGAAGAATAAATCTTTAACATGATCTATTAAAATTTATTAAAAATATTAAAATTCATTGTTGACCGGGTTCATATTAGACTCCCCGTATTTTTGTAGTTTGTCAATTCTTAACCATAAACTCATTTTGTATTAAAAATAGTAAGACACTTTAGACCATTCTTGATAATATCACTTTCTCAACAATGTTTTCAACATGAGGATCATTTAATAACATGAGACATAAATTATTTTAATTAATTATATTATTACCCATCACAATTTTAGGTGGTTTTTAATAACTCTCTTACAACATGCATGTTTCGTAATGTTTTTCTTCTCATTATATTTTTTAATTGGTTTATCTCTCCTATGAACATTTATATTTTCGATGTACAAAAAAAAATTACGATAATTATCCAAAAAATAACCAATAACTTATGATATTTACAAAGTGAAGGGAGATTCCTATTTAATTTAAACATTTTGAAAACTATTTTTTAATTGTAATATTAGTGAGGACTTATAACTTTTTATATAATTTATTAAGTAATTTTATTGTAATTTTTAATTATGTATATTTTATAAAGCATATTGCATAATTTTACATTATTTAAAATCTACTAAAAAATTATACGCAATTGTTTTCCCGTTCGAGCACGGGTCTCAAACTAATTAAAAAACAATTAATAAAGATATAAATAAATTTGAGATATTAGTAAAGTTAGAAACATATTCAAGATAGTCTTACATAGAGCGAGATTAATTTAATGATTTAATTATTATACGTCTTGTATGTCTTTTTTTGGTATATACTAATTAATTGACTTTTGATAGCTATAGATAGCGTTTGAGTCTTGTAGACTCTTTGATCAAATATGTCAAGTCGTTACATCATATGACAAAGGACATCCTATATTCAACATTAATATTGTTAATTTTGGGCTACATATGCTGTTTTCTTGGATGTTTCCTCCGACATTCTAAGAAGCTTCGGAGTATTACATTATTTATTATTTTAATAATTTTAATTCTAAAGTCTACATATATTTTTGTTGGGTATAAATAGCAAGTTGTGTGCATCCTTTGTTTCTCTACTTTTTCCTTTCATCTTAATTTCTCACACAAACTTCTTCAACTCTTTGCTCAAAACACTTTAGAAAAAATGGCTACTAAAAGGTTTTTTGATGATTCCGATCAAGATCCGGATAATTCAAACAACAAACGGATGAAACCTAATGGACCTCGTTTGGCTTCGTATGTATACTTTATATTTTTTTTGTCTTAACTCTTCGATTTTTTATAGAAAAAATGAACATTCGATTGGCTTCGTATGTATACTTTATATTTTTTTTGTCTTAGCTCTTCGATTTATAAATATATTTCTAAATACTTTTTATGCTTCTAAACTTTTCACTCATCTCAATATTCATGCATGATCTATATATTGAATTCTTCTTTACAGTGTAATTGGAAAAGCACTTATGGCACAAAACTTGCAGAACGTTTTAGCAGCCTTGGAACCATTACTTAAAAGAGTGGTAAGTCAAATTTTTCTTGTTGAACATCTTTTGATATGCCATTGGATATGGATCCCCTACAACAGTACATATTGTGCGGCAGTTGTGGAAAATTGTTTGATTTAGCGAGAATTTTTTTCTCTTTTCTAAATCAAACAATTTCGATTAACTGCTGTACTATGCATCAGTTGTAGAGGATAAAAATTTGATTAAGTTGATACGACAAAAATCAATTACACCTAACTATGAATCTTTTGTCAATTTGAATACATGTTATTAATTGCCTAAAATACTAACATTGGTGTTTCTCATTTTGATTTGTATAGTTTATTTTCTCTTAAAAATTTGATTTGTTATATGACTCCTTTGGTTATTAGGTGAGTGAAGAGGTAGATAAAGCAATGAGAAAGTGCTTTCCATGTTCCATCAATAGGTCACCTTCATTAAGAATCCAAGCACCAATGGATCAACAATCAACCTTACAACTCTCATTCAATAAAAGACTTTCCCTCCCAATTTTCACAGGTACATATATTACTCAACATTAATTTATTAATTAAAGGCGACATTAATGTCCATTTTACAATCTTTCCTCAAGAGAATTTTACACCCGTCCCTTGAAGTCATGACAGAAAAAAAAGTGAAAAAATGACAAAATTTTAGGGACGGAAAAAGATAAAATATGTCTCTAATTCGGTGGATAACTGTTAAAAAACCCCGAGAAATTGATGACTAAATTTATATTTTAGTCTCTAACTTTTATCATTATTTCATCTTTTTTTAGTTGTGGTTAAATTGTTATCACTGAACTAACTTCATCTCAATTTTTACAGGTAGTAAAATACTTGACAATGAAGGAAACCCCATCAACATAACTCTTGTTGAAAAAACCAACAATAAACAAATTGTTCCAACAAGTCTTCCATATCCTATAAAACTAGAAATTGTGGTTATTGATGGAGATTTTCCACTTGATGAAAAAGAAAGTTGGACTAATGAGGAATTCAATAAATACATAGTGAAGGAAAGAAGTGGGAAGAGACCATTACTTGCTGGAGAAATGAACCTTACTATGAGAGATGGAATTGCACCAATCGGAGACATAGAATTTACAGATAATTCTAGTTGGATAAGGAGTAGGAAATTTAGAGTTGCAGTGAAAGTGAGTCATCATGGAAGTAATCAAAGTGTTAGGATTCAAGAAGCAATGACTGAAGCATTTGTTGTTAAGGATCATCGTGGAGAATGTAAGTTTTATATCATCAACTTGAAATATTATATATATAACTTGAAATATTATCCTTAACATATGACTTTATTTTTTTTTGACAATGATATGGTTGTGATTTTCTTTGGAATATTTATTATGGCATTGACTAAATGTTTTTAAGGATTTAATTTATATACACGTAAACTGTAAAACTATTTTGCACATACATATACATATATATATATATATATATATATATATATATATAATGTTATTTGATTAAATGTATGAGTAAAATAATTTTATATATATCGTATGGATTGAAAATAATATTTGATAGACAATTTTATTTATTTTAAAAAATATTTTTTATTATAGTAGACAAACCCAACAATTTTGTTTAATTTTTCTTAAAGATTTCTAAAAAATATTATTCCAATTCTCATAATAAGGTTCATATAGTGTGAAAATAGTACTTCAATGTGTCAAGTTCAAATCTATTAGAGACATTTATAATATGACAATTAGTGTTAATAATTAATAAAAAATTTTCCCTTCTTCAATATTTTTTTTTTAAAAGAAAGAACCATTTGATAACGATATATTTTTGTCTTCTTATTCACATCGTTTTCATCATTATGAAGTGTACAAAAAGCACCATCCACCAAAGCTTGAAGACGATGTGTGGCGCTTAGAGAAAATTGGAAAAGATGGAGCTTTTCATAGAAAAATGATCGATAAAGGGATCAAAACAGTGCAAGATTTCCTCAAATTAGCAGTTATTGATACTCATAAGCTAAGAGAGGTATGCATATTACAATTAAATTAATGTTTTAAATGGAGTCTAATTTACCTTAAATTCCATTTAGATTATCTAACATTTTACTTAATTCATTGTAATCTTTTTTGTGTTACAAAAATCAATTATATGAACATATTACTACTTTTTTATTGATGAAAATTTCTGAAATCAGATTTTAGGCATTGGAATGTCAGATAAAATGTGGGAAGTAACAATAAAGCATGCAATGACTTGTGACATGGGGAGCAAGATCTATATATACCGTGGACCTCAATTTGTTATTGTTTTGAATCCAATTTGCAAATTAATTAAAGCTAATATCAATGGACAAGAATTTTCCATTAGAGAGATGAGACAAATCCATAAGGTACAATATATTAACCATCTACTCAAGATTCATATATTGTAATATTTACTTTAATTAATGGATTATACTCTAACTAATTTTAAGGGTTCCATGTCAATTCTATAATTGCAGAGCTATATAGACATGTTGGTGAGAGAAGCATACACAAAATGGAATGAGTTGGAGGAAATTGATGGGGTTTTAAATGATAACATTGCTTTGTTAACCCGAGGTATATTTTCAATTAATCATCAATGATTTTTTTAATGACAAATGTTAGTTGTTATTTATAGTTAATCGAAATAAGATCGTATACTTTGATACTTGTGTGGACATTATGTAGTTTATACGTTGGTTGTGATCAGATGGTTCAAATTATATGTTCGTCATCTTCAACTTTTTTGAAGGTTGTTTGATCCAAAGATCACTGACGTATTCAACTCTGATGAACGAAATTGTTGACCGCATTAAATCCGAACTATGTAGATATTCATCTCAAAATTTTTATTGACCGCGTTAAATTCCATTTTATTGAGTAACTCACAATTTTTGCATTTTTTTTTGAACGGCAATGAATTTATTAGAAATTTTTTTGAATTATAAGTTTGATAAAAAGTTTTTCTTTTTACACAAACAAACTCATATAGTTAATTACATTTTAAATCACAATGTAATTAATGTAAATGTGAACTTAATTATAGGTGATCAACCTGTGGAGCAGTATCCAAACAATAATCCAGCAACAGTAGCAACAACATATTATCAAAATGAATATTATGGTAACAAATCTACAGAGAATATCGCTAGCTATGTACCAAACAACAATGCACAAATGGGAAATTGTGAGTGGTCATTGAATCAACCACATACAACAACATCATTTGCAAATGGATTTTCTTATGGTTTTTCAGTCTCAAATTTAGATGGGGATATGACACCTTCAAGTTCAGACCCTAGGGACATCAATGGTGTCACAAGGCAACTTTAGAAGTATTAAATATCTACAAATTTTATAGAAAATTACTATAATACAGGCAACCTACTTATAAATAACCAAAAGTTATTTTTGTAATGCTTGTAACTCAACACTTACTTGTAACTTGTAAGCTATATAGTACAGACTACAGACACTTACATGTCTAATGTCTGATACATGCTGGGGTCTGACGTGACTCTGACACTATTAATGTCAAAATATATCTAGCTATAAGGTGTCGGGGGCTAATGTTGTGGAGGAATTTCACAATCTGTAACTTTGTAGGGCAGAGTTGATACTCTGTTATCAATGTATATATGATCATAAAAACAATATTATGTCTAGTAAATAGTGATCTATAATGTGATTGTCTTCTCTTATAATTTATTAAATAATATCAATTTCTCTATATTGGTGTAAATACAATTGTCGATGTCAATTAAACAATACATTTGTTTGTCAAGAGAACTATTGAACATTAGTTCATAGCTGAGAGCTGTTTTCTTAATTATGATTAAGAAAAATTTACATATTTTTCTTTATATAAGTTGTTTTGTGTAAGCGAAATATTTCAAAACGTAGGATTAGTTTAATTTAACAGCTGAGATTTGGTGTAAATCATCGACTTACATTTGATGTCAACCGATCCTGACTTTTACACACACACACATATATATTCATTTCAACAATCTCATTTCTACTTAACCTGCATTGCAGCAGCAGATTTATCTACATAACTTTTTAATTTAGTAAGAACAATATACATTTTATTTGACCAATTTGTAATGCTTTTATATACACTATTAAACTTACAATAATTTAGCACAAATATATGACATCCACCTGCTTTACCATATGAAAGAAAATTATACAACAATTATGATAAATAGTGCAGTGTGGAAAATTTACCTCAAAAGTTTCATAAAGCTAAAGATTATGGTCCTGATCTAGTAGGAGTAGAAATAATAGGTTTTGGTGGTATTTCTAATGCATTCGCATTACCTTCTAACATTTCAATCACTCTACTCATTGTAGGTCTGTCGTTTGGAAATGTTTGAATGCACCATAAGCCCACGATGGTCATTCTCTTTGCGATCTCATCTTCTTCTATGGCAATGACTTCGCCCGATCTCAAATCACTGCCTAGATCAAACTTCTTGTATACCCAATCAGGAAAGTATACCTCACTTGATTGACTTGGATTAGCATTCATATTTTTTCTCCCTCCAACCATTTCCATTATCATCATTCCGAAACTATAAACATCAGACTTATGTGAAACACCTCCAAAATTTCTATTCCACAGCTCAGGAGCTACGTATCCCATTGTGCCTCTAGCATTTGACATCGAAATAATGCTCTCTTTCTTGGGGCAAAGTCTTGCAAGCCCAAAATCCGATATCTTTGGACAAAAATTCTCATCTAAAAGAATGTTATGTGGTTTGATGTCAAAATGTAAAATACGTGTACTACATCCCCTATGCAAGTACTCTAGCCCTCGAGCTATTCCTTTAGCAATTTGATAAAGAATCTCCCAACTTAGAGATTGAATGATTTCAGGTTGGTCGTTGTTGTAAAGAAATTTGTCAAGCGAACCATTGGACATTAATTCATAGATCAGAGCTTTTCTGCGACCGTCAAAACAAAATCCAAGAAGAGCAACAATGTTAACGTGAGAGGTTTTAGTAATGCTAGAAACCTCATTCATAAATTCTTCACCATTTCCTTTGGATGCATTCAATATCTTTACGGCCACAAGACGATCTTTGAGTAACTTTCCTTTGTATACAACACCATAGCCACCTTGTCCTAGTTTGACTTCAAAGTTGTTGGTCATTTACTTGATATCTGAGAATTTTTATCTTCTTATGGTAAAGGCTTCATGAGTTTTTAAGAATGCTTCGATGTCTTGGTTATTCTTTTTGTTGTGACTACTTGTGATGGCTTGGTTGTATATGAAATAAAAGATGATGATACATATCGATAATCCAACAAATGTTGCACTCGCACTTTCTGTGAAGATTAAGAAAAGGGTTAATAGGTGTTTATCTCTTTTAAAGTGAACAAGTTTCGGTTTATTCTCTTCAATTTTTTTTTATCATCCCTCGTAATGTGAAAGTTTCATCATTTACCTCTTTAGTTTCAGTGGACATATGGACTTAAAATCTATATTTTTGCTGACGTGAAGCATGGGATACTAAGTCCACCATGTCAGTAAAAATGAAGATACTAAGTCTAGAAAGGGTAACCGATTGAATCTTTACATTACTAGGGTAATAAAAAAAGATATTATAGATATAAAAAACCAAAACTAGCTTTTGCCATAACTGCAATGTTCTTGGGTTGGAAGTTGGAACCCAAATGTAAATGTACCGCCTAACAATATTGACATTGTCAATTGAACCAAAACTTAAGGACACAAAATATGATTGATCATTCCAAAATATACCACAAAAAATAGTGAAAGAGACAAAATGAAATAAATGAAATTAGATACATCTCATCACCTGCGATAATTTTCATTTTTCCTTGCCAGCTTAACTGCTTAACTGCAATAGTAGTAGAAATCATAGTAATCTGTTAGAGCTAGCATTGATTAATATTACTCCTAACAAATTATCTTGAATATTATTGTTAGATTATGTGTGCTTCTCATATTAATTAGCTTCATCAATAAGCAATTAAGCTTGTACGTGGACTATATTGATCCTTTGTCACTAAGTTTGCTAGTTGGCACCTACAAACTTTGACTTCCTCTAAGCATAACACCTCCTGCTTGTTGCATGTTGAAGTGTCACTTGAAGCCATGATTCCTTCATTCCTAAGTATTAGTTTCTTGGCTATAAATATGGCAGAAGCATTCCGCTAGCAAATCATCAATTCATACAAACACACAAATATCACAACATACACAATAATCACATAGTGTTGAGTGATTTCTTTTGGTGAGAATTCTTGTTCTATTTGAGAGAGTTTCATAGAAACATTGTTCTTAGTCCTCATCATTATAAGAGGATTTGTTGTACTCTTTCTTTTACATAGTGGAACTTTCCTCTTGATCGCCCGTGGTTTTTTACCTCTCACATTATAGGAGTTTTCCACATAAATTTTGCGTGTTATTTTTCTTGTTATTTTACTTACTTCTCTTTAATTCTCAATTATCTCGATCCCGTGCTTCCGCATTTTGCGTTGATACCCTAACAATTATGATAGCTGACAAATGAACAATTGAAGATGCAAAGAAGGATGTATAATTTGAACAAAAAAAATACCAAAACTAGCTATAATAGCTAAGCGGCATAGGATTTGATGGATTATAGATTTAAAGTGCTATTGACTAACACATCTAAAAGCAAAGAATAATTTTTAATCTCCCCCTTTATTTAAAGACTAGGCAATCGATCCTAAAAATAATTGAGATGACCTGTTAAATATATGATTGCTGAAGACTTTCAATGTGTTGATCCAACCAATGAGACTTCCATTCGATGTGTAAGGTGAGGATTACTAGGACTTGGGGCGCAAATGTAAATGGTCAGGGCCGGCCTTCACCCCAAGCTAGCAGTGCTGCTGCTTGGGGCCTCCAAAAAAAATGGGCCTCAAATTTTTTTTATTAGGTACTTATATTATTAGATCCAATCTATATTTGGCTCAAAACAAAGTAAAAATACCTAATAAAAAAAAAGTTGTTCCAGACTTTCACTTTTCAGCAAACAAAAGAAGTTATTGATGATATGAATGTTGATTAGAAAATGAAATTTTGTTTATGTTAATTATACAAATAAAGGATTAATTTTGAAGTTATTGATGCTATTTATAATTTTAATAGATGATGCTCTTTTAAAAAAGTAGTATATTTTTTTGGTACAATTTTTTTATTAGGGTCCATTTTTGTAATTTGCTTCCAAAATATCGGGGCCGGCACTGTAAATGGTGGATGGCCTGATCAGAGGTTTGACCTTACAAAGCTGATTTGTAAGGTGAGCCTCTCTGTTATATAAACACACATTCAGGCCATCTCTTATCCGATGTGAGAGTTCTTAACAAATGCAACGCACAATAAAGGGGGTTATTCAATTAGGATTTCAATGGATTTTAAAAGACTTTGTGAGATTATATTGATTCTGTGAGATTTTGAGAGACTTGTTTAAAAAACTTTTACTTATTTTTTATAAAAGTCTTGATTGAATAACACAAAATTTGCTTACTATTTTAAAAAGTCTTGATTGAATAACACGACTTTTTTATCATAAAAAAATCTTTAAAGTCTTTTAAAATCCATCGAAATCCCAATTGAATAACCCTAATATTACTTATTTATATATTTATGAGATAATTAAAGAAGATAAGAAAACATACTAATTTTGTGAAGAGGATAACAGTTTGTGGAAAAAGTATCGGATCCAACTGGACAGTTATCATAATAGCAAGAGGACTTTGCAAATTTCTCAATATCACTATTGGTTTTCCATCTACAATGTTCAAATTCAGTATTTCCCAAACACCTTAAACATTCCTTATTCACACTATACATCACCTCAAACCCTTCATTCAAACCATTTTCAAGAGCATCACGCTGAAAATAACCATAATAATCATCATTTGTATCAAATTCTGGTCCTACTGGCACTTGAATATGTTTCCTGCAATTACTTAACAGTTCATCTTCATCACCAGTATAACAGAAAGAAGGGTTATGAGAACCACATAGAGAATTTTGTAGTATATATTGAGAGAAAGTGGAATTGCAATTATAATATATGGTTATGTTGGTAATTTGAGAATATTGAAACAAAGTTGGATTGAAATAAGTATCATTGAATTGAGGAGAACATAGATTTTGTGAAAGATCTGTTCTTTTGAGTTTCATGGTGAGACTTTGTGTGTAAATTTCAAGTACTGTGAAATTTTGTGAGTATAATTGAATTGTAGTAGTTTTGTTTTTGTTGCAGTTAAGGTAAAAAAGATCGCCAGCGCCGCAGTAAGAAGGACGATCTTGTCCCCAGAATGGATAATAGACACCGGTGATATTTCCGCAGTCGTAGGAGTATGAACTTGCACAACTTGCATAATTGTAATCATCAGATTGAGAGTTGGATTGTGTTAGAAAAAAAGTGATTATTATTAACATGAAGGTGTATATAATATTTGAGAATATAGAGATATGATTATGATTATTGGTATTATCCATTATGTTGAAAACAAACAAGGAAAAAAAGAAGGAAATTGTGTTATGTTATATCATATTTGAGAACAAGAATGATTTTTTTAATTCTCACATGCTTTTAGACATATATGAGTTTGGTCTATCAGTGGTTTGAACAAATAAAATTCAAGTTTGGACAACTAATTATTAGTCAAAAAAAAAAAAAACTAATTATTAGTCAACTGAATAGACCCACAAAATTTGCTCTCTTTCCTTGTTATTTCTTTCTTTTTTTAATACTCCATCTATCTCAAATTGTAAGAAAAAATGGATAAAAATTTAATGTAAATTTTGAAAAAATTTATTAAGTGATACAAACATTAACCTCATGGAATAGATGGGCCTGATTAACTATTGGTATTAAATGTCCTCGTGAGTATAATTTTAGTCGGTGGGAATATCGCATTTTATATTAGAGATCGTGGAGTAGTTTATTTTTAGTGTTTTTGCATACACTATCACAACAGTGTAGCAGACACATATATGAGATCCACTTGTTTTACCATGTAATAGAAAAATATACAAAATTATGATAAATAATTCACAGTGGAATACTTAAAATTTTTCACGAACATGAAGATTCTGGTATTGATCTAGTAGGAGAAGAAAGAATTGGTTTTGGTGGAATTTCTAATGAATTCATCTTTCCTTCTAACATTTCAATCACTCTACTCATTGTAGGCCTATCATTTGGAAATGTTTGAATGCACCATAAACCCACAATGGTCATTCTCTTTGCGATCTCATCTTCTTCTGCGGCAATGTCTTCGTCCAGTCTCAAATCACTGCCTAGATCAAGCTTCTTGTATACCCAATGAGGAAAATATATCTCACTTGTATGACTTGCATTAGCATTAATGTTTTTCCTTCCTCCGACCATTTCCATTAGCAACATTCCAAAACTATAAACATCGGACTTGTGTGAAACACCTCCAAAATTTCTATTCCACAGCTCCGGAGCTACATATCCCATTGTCCCTCTAGCATCTGACATCGAAATTATGCTTTCTTTCTTGGGGCAAAGTCTTGCAAGCCCAAAATCCGATATCTTTGGACAAAAATTCTCATCTAAAAGAATGTTATGTGGTTTGATGTCAAAATGTAAAATCCGAGTGCTACATCCTCTATGCAAATACTCTAACCCTCGAGCTATTCCTTTCGCAATTTGATAAAGAGTTTCCCAACTCAGAGATGGAATGGTTTCGGGACCTTTATTATAAATATATTTGTCAAGCGAACCATTAGACATTAATTCATAGATCAAAGCTTTTTTCTGGCCTTCAAAACAAAATCCAAGAAGGGTGACAACATTAACGTGAGATGTTTTAGTAATACTAGAAACCTCATTCATAAACTCTTCACCATTTCCTTTGGATTTGTTCAATATCTTTACCGCGACAGGACATTCATTCAATAGCTTTCCTTTGTACACAGCACCAAAACCACCTTGTCCTAGTTTTACTTTGAAGTTGTTGGTCATTTTCTTTATATGTGAGAACCTGTATCTTTTAACACTAAAAGTTTCATTAGTTTTTAAGAATGCTTCAATGTCTTTGTTATTCTTTCTTGACTTGCACTTTAAGAAAAAGATAGTGATACATATTGATAATCCTACTAATGTTGCACCTGCACTTCCTGTTAATGAATATAATAAATTAATGGCTATTAGTAAATATACCACAAAATAGTTAAGGAGATGAATACAACAAGCAATTAAATGTATCACCTAGAATGATTTTCATTTTCCCTTGCCAGCTCCACAGCTTACCTGTGATAGTATTAGAAAGATCATAGAGAGGAATCTGTTAGAGCATTGGTTACTACTTTTGAATAAGAACAACTTAGTACAAAGTCCAAAATTAAGTTGATAACAAACTTACAAAAGCTTATAGCATATATATAATTTATAAGCTCGTAGTATGAAAGTAGAGTTTATCGTGTTTTATCATGAACTTATAGCAACTTTTGAGATGCTACTTCAAGTAGCGTATGATCTTATAGTTTATAGCGAATCATATTTCTCTCATTTTTACTCTCCTTATTTGAATTGAAATTTTTAACCATTAATCACTTAGTTCAAATCAACTGCTAATTTTACCAAACACTTCAAAATTTATTTTGAGCCTATTCACTATCAACTAACTTATCCCCTATACGTTATAAACTCATTGCTATCAACTAATTTATTCACTATTCACTACTCTTTACTAATATCGCAATTTTAGGAACATGCTTTCCTGCAGTTACCATAGGACGCAGTAATTGATCTGAGTTGTCCAATTTGAAATCGGCTGCTGAGATTGTTTTACAGTATGAAATTGAGTTTATAATTAGAACCGTCCTATCAAAAATCAATGGCTGAAATCCAGTACAGCGGAAAACTACATGTAATCTCCGAATCAAGGAAATTTAAAGAGTGGAAGAAAGAAGACATACTTTTGTGAACAGAATGTGTGGCAGAAGAATCATATCCATCAGAGCTAAAATTATAATAGCAAGACTGAACATTATCCAAGCCAGTATTATTCCAACAATATCCTTCACTTCCGAAGCATCTTATGCATTCTTCATTCACAACATATTTCACTTGAAACCCTTCATCTAATATTTGATCAAGATCATCACTTCCAATTACACCAAGATCAGTAGCAGGCTCAAAAGCATAATCTGCTTGTACTATGATATGATTACCACATCCCTTTAACTCTGGAAGTTCTTCCAAAACCTTACCTTTTGAATCCTCAAAAGATATAGCATTATTTTGTGATCCACACAAAGATTGATAGTTAGCATAAGACATAACATAAGATGGACAATTGTAGAATAAGCTTATGTTTTGTGTTCTTGTTGGAAACTGAAACAAATTAGGACTCAAGTAAGTATCTTTGAATGGCTGTGCACAAGCGTCGTATGAAAGATCGGTTCGCTTCATTTTCATGGTATAAGTTGTGAGGCTAATATTTAGAACGGTGAAGTTTTGTGAGCCCAATAGAATTGTAGTAGTTATAGTAGTAATGTTTGGCTTTTGATCAATGAAGCAGTTGAGGTAAAATAAGTCACCGCCGCCGCAGTGAGCGGGTCGGTTTTGTCCCCAAAATGGATAAGAAATATTGGTTAGATTTCCACAGTTGTAGGATTGGTTCCTACAAATGGAATAATTGGGAGTTGTTTGAGGTTGCTGTGTTTGACAGTGTGATGTTTGTAGAAAAGTTGTTAACAAGAAGAAACAGATTATGTGGATAAGTTTTTCCATTAATTTTAATGTGCAAGAGGATCTTTGATTATGTATTCTTTCATGCTAAAATTGTGCATGTCAAGGTTTCCTATGTGTTTTCTCAAGAGGGGAGGAGGAAGAAGAGGTCAACTACAACTTAATGGAGGTTTAGAAGACAAATATTGTTTGTTGAGGTGTGTTGACAGTAATATGATGGAAACAGATTTTCGGAGTAAGTGTATCATATACTCCCTCCGTACTAAAATATATGTCGTTTTGAGAAAAAAAATTGTACCACAATATATGTCGTTTTACATTACCAATGAAGCATTTAATGCTCTTTTCCCTCTTATACCCTTAATTAATAATTTCTCTTTCTTCTTTCAATTCTATAATTTATCTTTCACATACCATTAATGAAGGATAATTTTGTAAACTAACCCATAATTTATATTTTCCATACAACAATGATTACATTTCTTAATTTGTGTGATATGGTCAAAACGACATATATTTTGGTACGGAGGTAGTAGTTTTTAATCTCGCCGTTTGATCAAAATCGATAATAGAAATTAATTGTTGAGATTTTCCAGTGCGTGTAAATATGTGTTTCTCTTATAGACGAAATTCAGATCCATAATTATTTGACCTATGATGCACAGTCATATAATCAGACACGATAATAACATTGACTGTCGACACCAATAATTATTTAAAAAAATACATAATTCAATATAATCATATGTGGCGTGTGTCATACACTAAAAAGACCCGTGTTGTGATGCTAATGGCAACTATTTTCATGGCTATATAATCAAGGAGAATGGTCAACTATGAAATTACTTCCCTCTTTCACACTTTTATATTTTTTCTTTCACAATTATATAGATACAATGTTTAAAGTAATGATAACTAATCTTTGTTGAGAACCTGTGGGACACACAAGATATGTTCACTCTTTTCAGCCAATTTCTTTCATACATGAGAGTCAGAAATTGAATTCTCGACCACTTAAACCAATTCATTGCGGATTTTTTTCCATGTTTTTAATCTCTATTATATGGCGGATATCTCATCAAAAATTTGGCAGCAAAGAAAATGGACTCTAAAACAAGGTCCACACATTTATTTAGTCTATGATTTTGTTTTCTTTAGTTGATTTGTCTAAGTTTGTAAAGTATTGGTTAGACATAAAGTAGGGTTGTATTCATGCATATGTACTTATATGTCTATTTCAAAGTCATGTTTGAATTTTAAGGAAAAAAGAAGTGTGTGAATGAGTGGTAACATATAGGCATGGCAGTATAACCAATATCTGCTGCTACTCGTCTGTCCCGCCCCAATTTTTAATACTTTTTAGCTAGTGATCTAACTCTCCTTTTAGATAATGAAACTAACTATTATAAGAAGAAAAATAAATAATGAAACTAACTTGCATAGTTAGTGATAGTCTAATATGATTTTTTAAAATTTGTGACTGCCTCTGCATTAAATTAAAGGAAGTATTTTTAGGCTAGTTAGCACTACTCTGCAAGAGTATCCACATCTGCAATCCAACACCATAATCTCTCCCGCTCGTCTATCAAGTCAAACCGAACTCTGATTATCGCTAATAGGTCATGAAGGGGAACTTCGTTTGGTTGAATCAACATAATGAACTAAAAGCAACTACAAAGATAAATTAGATACCACGTCTTTATTCAAAATTTTAAAACATTAAATTTATGAATTTTCTTATTTATATATTTCTCAAGCTCAACTTTTTCACCCACCATAAGTTTTTAACTCGCAATTAATATATCTCAATAGAGACAACACTTAAATTATATGGAAGATTAAACTTATTGAAAATACTTAGACAATTAGTAGATTATACACAAATTTCATATTTTGTTTTCTAGCAAGTTTAATACTCCCTCCGTACCAAAATATAAGTCGCTTTGACCATATCACACAAATTAAGAAATGTAATCATTGTTGTATGGAAAAGAGAAATTATGAGTTAGTTTACAAAATTGTCCTTCATTAATGGTATGGAGAAGATAAATTATAGAAGTAAAAGAAGAGAGAGTAATAAATAGTTAAGGGTATAATAAGAAAATTAGCATTAAATGTTGCATTGGTATTGTAAAACGACTTATATTTTGATACAATTTTTTTTTTCAAAACGACTTATATTGTGGTACGGAGGGAGTAATAGCCTTTCATTCAAAATCATGAGAATATTTTAATGGGTATTTGACATGGTCCACCTTGACTCACGAGTCACAAATCTAACCACCAAAGAGTCTCATCTTTTTTTCCTATGCTAGTGCCTTCTTCAAGTAACCCACACCACTATTAATTACAACACCAGGGATCAAAGTTGTTAAACTCGAGTTTTTATCTCAACTATTTTTAATTAAGTGAATTCGAATCGTAAACTTGAATCGTAAAATCGTACGAATTTACTCTTTATTAAAATAATATTAAAATGTTTATTTTTTGCAATGAATAATATTAAAATTATTATATATGTGATATATATACTTATATAATACTATAAATGCATCAATAATTCAAAATTTCAACTGATTATAAAACAAAAAATATACCAATTTAGCATAATACAGTGTCATGCATATAAATTTATAATCAATCACCTTAAATTATCACTCCAAATCATAAAAAACATCAACAAAAAAAAAGAGTTTAATAAGTTTCTAACGTTACTAAAAAATAAAAATAAAAACAAACTAAAAGAAGAAGTGTTGATTTCTTTAAAATCGGATATATCAAATTAAATTAACTCGATTTTACTACGAGTTAACTCGTTCGAAATCAATTTTTACACGAGTTTACCAAAAATCGAATTTACCCCCGAGTCAACTCGTTTTTTATACCTGAACTCATAAAATCGGGTGAGTTTACGGTTTAAATCGAGAGTTCAACGACTACGTTCTCTTAGTACTTTCCTAACTAAGACAAGATCAATAAGTCGAAGCAGCTTTTCCTTTTGGATAAGGTGTTCATATTTTGTGTTCTAGCACTGGCCACAGCTCAAAGAGCTAACAATGTGAAGGCTACATATCAATTGTTCAATTCTAAGAAAAGTAATAATAATCATTGTCATGGCGAAGCGAAGCGAATATGGCTGGGCTGCCTTTTGTGGACCTGTTGGGCCGCAAAGCTGCGTGTGGCAAGTGCTTAAATGTAAGTATGTATGTAGTCTATGTGATACTCGTACAAAGTATGTATATAGTCAAGGAGAATGATCAACTATGAAATTACTTCCCTATTTCACATTTATATTTTTTATTTATTTTAAAAATGATACAAATACGAAGTTTTATGGTTATTAGAGATGATTAATCTTTATTGAAGATATGTGGGGCACATAAAACATATTCCTTCTTTATTTTCAACCAATATTTTTCATATGTAAGAGTTAGAAATTAAACTCTTAACTATTTAGACAAATTTATTGTCGATTCTTTTTCATTTTTTAATCTCTATTATATGGCTGCTACCTCATCAAAAATTTGGTAGCTATGGACGAAAGAAATGGAATCCAAAACAAGGTCCACAAATTTATTTAGTCTATAATTTTGTTTTCTTTAGTTGATTTGTCTAAGTTTGTAAAGTATTTTTATGTTGTGGCAAGTGTGAGTAAGTCCCACATTGCTTAAAAGGGTGGAGGTTGAACACTTTATAAGAGATAAGATCCATAAACTCATTGCCTTAAGGTTTTAGGTAAGAGTGTGGTGTCCAACACTTATATCGATGTTCTTGAACCCAATGTGGATGATCCCCCGGCTGCCCCCTCCATGTCCCAACATTTTAGACATGAAGTAGTGTTGTCTTCTTGCAAATGTACTTATATGTCTGTTTCAAATACATGTTTGAATTAAAAGGAAAAAATAAGTGTGTGTGTGTGTGAATGAGTCGTAGCGTTCCTATCAACATAGTGAACATGTTTTGTATTGAGATATCGGCGAAATGACAAACCATTAAAATCTTACACACATAAAGTGGAGAATCAGAGTTCGAATATCGATCATGGATGTTCGATTTAACAATTTTGACATTTTCTAACTAAAATTTGTGGATGATAATGAACATCTTTCTACATATATAAAGAAGGAACAACTAATTATAAAACATAATTTTCTTCATTCATTTGATAATTTCAAATGTCTCAATAATATTACATATATACTCACGGGAATGAAAAAAGGACAACATACATGTATAAAGCCTAACATAAAAGCCTAACTAAACAATTTAAATTGAAAATACATTCCATCTTCTCTTTCACAATTACACACACACACACATATATCTAAATCTTGATATATAGAATATAGAAAGTCACTCAAACTTGTATCCAAAAAAAAAAGTCACTCATTCTTTCTTTAATACCCATTTTATAACGGTTAGAACTTGGAATGTTACTTCATCTACTTTAATGTGAATTTATCTCTTTTTTGGTTAAGTAAACAATTCTTTTTTTTATACCCTTATATTACACGAGTTTATCTTCAATAACAAAAATTTTCTCCTTTCTATACCTCACTACTAATATTAGTTTAACATTTAAACGATTTTGTCTAGCCAATTAATATATGACACCACTCCCTGGAGATATGAATCATTGTTCATAATAATTTCTTTTTAAATTTGAGTATAATTAATTAATCAGTTTTTCTGGTGGTTGGAGATATGTGATATCGATCGAGTTTTTAGTGTTAACTTCTCATTCTTGATGGTCATCCTCCTCTTCGGCCAAGGATTATTAACCGCTGAAAATGTGTTTTACATTTTATTATACTTTTTTTGTGTAAGTACATTCCAGTATATTTAATGTTTAGTTACAAAATTTGTTATTTCCACTTTTAAATGAAAAGACTACTATGGTTGAAATCAATTTTGTTGAATTAGACTAGAAAGTGGAGTACAGTATATTTACAGGACCTCAAACATATTTAACATAAAATTTGACGTTTCGGTTGACTATATGGTCGTGAATCATGATTTCATCATAATTAAGCTGAATTCCTTCCATAAGTTGCACATAACGTTTCCACCACTTCTTTCTTCCTTGTTCTAAACATAATGGATAATAATCATATCCCTATGTTCACAAATATTACATGCATCTCCTTCTTCCTAATAACAATAATCACTTTTTTTCCATTTCAATCTCACTCTCAAACCGTTGATAACAACTATTTTTGTATAGACATCAAACACTCCTACAAATGCGGAAACCTCTCCGACATCTTTTATCCATTCTGGGGACAAAACCGTCCTTTCCAATGTGGCGCCGGCAACCCATTTTACCTTAATTGTCACAAAAACATTACTACAACAATTCTATTATCCTCACAAAATTTCACAGTACTTGATATCAACACAAAATATCAAACAATGAAACTCAAAAGAACAGACCTTTCATTAAATCTTTGTGCTCCTCAGTTTGGTGATACTTATCTGTTTCCACCTCTATTTCAATATTTGTCAAGTGTCAATAACATCACCATATTCTATAATTGTAGTTCCTCTCCTTTTCTACCTAAAAAATCTCTATGTGGATCTCAGAATCATGCTTTCTGTCATGTTGATTATGAAGAAAAGTTCATGGAAGAATCATGGAGTTGCAACAGACATATTCAAGTGCCAATAGGAGCAGATTTTCGTGTAGAGAAATCAGATTATTATTATGATGAGCATGATTTTGTCCAAAGTGGTTTGGATAAAGGGTTTGATGTCAAGTATAGTGTGAATAAGGAGTGTTTAGGGTGTTTGGGAAGTGAAGAAGGTGTTTGCTTCAGTGATTATGTTGATAAACATATTGAGTTGTGCAATTATGATAATTGTTCAGATGGATCAATTGCTTCCTCCACACACTGTTCTCTTCATATAAGTATGTTTCCTTATCTTTTATCTCATAAACATTAAGTTACTTGCGAGTTTCGCAGCGTCTATGAATGAGTAAAATGTTACTCCCTCCGTACCAAAATATAAGTCGTTTTGACCATATCACACAAATTAAGAAATTTAATCATTGTTGTATGAAAAAGAGAAATTATGAGTTAGTTTACAAAATTGTCCTTCATTAATGGTATGGAAAAGATAAATTATAGAAGTAAAAGAAGAGAGAGTAATAAATAGTTAAGGGTATAATAAGAAAATTAGTATTAAATGTTGTATTGGTATTGTAAAACGACTTATATTTTGATACAATTTTTTTCCCAAAACGACTTAGATTGTGGTACTAGAGGGAGTAATATATATGAGAGGTGATTCACATATCTACTATTTTAAAATTTTGATTACTGTAGATATATATGTGCCATCTTCTCCCTCTCTTATATGGTCATAAATCATTGATTCAATTTGTTACTACTTCCTCCCTTCCAAAATAAATAAGTATTACAGTTGATTATTTTTTACTATTCATATAATCTATTTTGATCATATTTTTTTTGCTAATAGATAAATGTAAATATTAGCATTTGAGATGTTGTTTGATTTGTCTCGATAAATATTTTTAAGATATACAATTTATATAATTTTTAAAAATATATAATTAAAAATATTAACGATTAAAGTTGTACGTTGATAAACATAAACTGATCAACTGTAACATTTATTTAGAGACGGAGAGAGTATTACTTATGACATTCTCTATACTCCCCAAAAGGAGGGAATTGGAATTTGGACAATTTGACTCCATGCATTCAGGTCATTTGAATTGTCTCTGAAATCAACCCGACTCTTGGGAAGCCGAGAAGAGGTATCAGTCTCAGAGAGTCCATTATTGCTGCCCATGGACCCCTACCCTCCCGAGTGGAAAATTCTTGAGTGAACACCCACCTAACTTATGTCTAGGGACTAGGAATATGACTCTCTTTATATGAGTAAATTATTAACGACTCCTTTTTGGTCTTATTATATGCAGATCATTTAATTCTTTGGAATTGGAAAAGTAAAGTTGTTGTAGGTAATATTACCTCCGTCCTAAATAAAATATTCTGTTGATTAAATTATACTACTATTTATTTATCATGTTTTGATTGTATTTTTTAATAATATATAGATATAAATATTAGTATATAAAATCTTGTTTGATTTGTTTTGATGAGTATTTTCAAAATATCCAATATTGATATTTTACTTTGATTGTTAAGTCGTCCATGTGACAACTTTCTACGTATACTTGCACAAACTTTGACACATCCTTATTTTAATCTTATTTTCTCGACAACCGCGCAACGCTCGCAGATATCTATCTAGTACACATACATCAGTTTCCTAACCCTTTATTTCTCCAATTATAACAAATAGGTGTTACAAGTGCAAGGGTCTTAGTGTTCGTGATGTGCATCTTAGTTTACTGTTTTAGATACAAATTATCAA
This sequence comes from Trifolium dubium, assembly GCA_951804385.1. Lineage (NCBI taxonomy): Eukaryota > Viridiplantae > Streptophyta > Magnoliopsida > Fabales > Fabaceae > Trifolium > Trifolium dubium. The sequence goes on along the minus strand of OX638064.1, from coordinate 25,859,273 downwards.
CAAAAACAGTTAACTTTAGGTTCATGAGAAAGAATGATCAAGACATTGAAACATTCTTAAATAAACATGGAGTTCTATCTCAAAAAAGATATAAATTTTCAGAAGTCAAGAAAATAACCAACTCATTCAAAACTAAATTGGGTCAAGGTGGTTTTGGTGTTGTATACAAAGGAGAGCTACTCAATAGTTGTAACGTGGCCGTAAAGATATTAAATGCATCAAAAGAAAATGGAGAAGAATTTATTAACGAGGTTGCTAGCATTAGTAGAACCTCTCATGTTAATGTTGTAAGTCTTCTTGGATTTTGTTTTGAGGGACGCAAAAAAGCTCTTATTTTTGAATTTATGCCCAATGGTTCCCTTGATAGTTTTATTTACAAGAAGGGGCCACAAAGCATTGCATGTCTAAGTTGGGAGAAGTTGTATGAAATTGCAAAAGGCATAGCTCGAGGTTTAGATTACTTGCATAGAGGATGCAATACACGAATTTTACATTTTGACATAAAACCTCATAACATTCTTTTGGACGAGAATTTATGCCCAAAAATATCAGATTTTGGACTTGCAAAGCTTTGTCCCAAGAGAGAGAGCATTATTTCTATGTCAAATGCTAGAGGAACAATAGGGTATATTGCTCCAGAAGTATGTAGTAAACAATTTGGCGGAGTTTCGCAAAAGTCTGATGTTTATAGCTATGGAATGATGATACTAGAAATGACCGGTGTGAGGAAAAACATTGATGTTGATGGTAATCAGACAAGTGAATATTTTCCTGATTGGATATACAATAAGCTCGAGATAGACACCGATTTAAGAATCGACGGGGTCGAGGCCACAAAAGAAGATGAAATTGCAAGGGCAATGACAATTGTGGGTTTATGGTGCATTCAAACCTTTCCAAATAACAGACCTACAATTAGTAGAGTGATTGAAATGTTAGAAGGTAACATCAAATCTCTTGAAATACCACCAAAACCTATGCTTTCTTCTCCTACTAGATCATTAACAATAGGATCTTCCACTCATTGACATTTGTTTGCAAGTCTTCCAAGTTACCACTTTCATCATAATTATTGTATTCTCCTTTAATTTGTAAAGCAAGTGGATTTCATACGTATGTCAATTTATTGTTAGGTTTTAATTTGATACACTATAAAAGAAACTATTATATTCAATTACATCTCACAATGCAACAAAGTGATATTATAGTGCAATTTGATTAAACATTTATATAAAATAATTTATATCACAAGCACATAAAAATTAACCTCATTGTTGTATATTGTATGGAAAAGCTAGCATGACCAATTTCTTAACCAAAAAACTCTGTTATCCTATTGGCTAACTGATGCTTACTTGAATGTTGAGTAAGATAATTTTGTAAAATATATGACTCAAGTCAACATGTTTTCTGATGACTTAACATGTTAAAGCAATTTACTTATCTGTCTGGGACTGGAACTCTCAATCAATATATGAAACTCACTATTTAAATTTAAAGCAATTTATTTTTTTCCCAACAATTTACAATTTAAAAAGTAATTATTCTCGAATTGACAAAATCGTACCGAAATCATAAATCTAAACATCGTAAACCCGTTATCAAAAGAGCTCATTCATAACCTGATCCAAATCCTAAATTGCTTATTCGATTCATTTGGTTGGAATGAAAAGCTCACTTTCAACAATATTATGAAAGATTACTTATGATGGGGTTGTTAGGCCATGAAGTGAAACCTCGTGAGGTTTTATCAACACGAACATATTAGATGATTAAGAGCAACATATAAGTGAGTTGGTCTCTATATCTTCAACGAAAATCTTAAGGTATTGAATTTACGAGTCCTCTTACTAATTTATATATATTATTCAACCTTAATGTTTTCTTTTCTTCATCAAACGTGTGGAACTTTAACTCAAACTTGTTATATCTCAACATATCACTCAAGTATAATTAAGAGTATCCACATCTGCGAAATAACACTACTAATAGGCCATGAAGGGGAGCTTCGTTTGGTTGAATCAACATAATGAGCTAACAACAATCACACATCACATCTTTATTCAAAATTTTAAGACATTAAATTTAAGAAATTCTCTTATTTATATATTTCTCAACCTCAACTTTTTTAACTACCGTAAGTTTTTAACTCATAATTGATATATGTCAATATATAGACACAACACTTAATTTTTTATGGGAAATTAAACTCAAAATACTCAAACAATTAGTAGATTATATTATACACGAATTTCATATTTTGTTTTCTACCAAATTTAATAATAACCTTTTATAAAAAATCATGAGAATATTTAAATGGGATAATAACCTTTATTATTGATTTTATGATCAGATTTTAATTATTTTTAAATATAAAATTTAAACTTCTATCAAACAATTTAGGTATGACCAAATGCAGATTCACCTCAGCGCGCTCTAGTTGTATTCATCAATCCCAATACAAAGAAAACGGAAGTAGTGGTTTTTCTTCTTTATTCTTTTTCTTACCAAGTTTATAGTCTTTCATATAAAATCATGATTCATGAGAATATTTTATTGGGCATTTGACATGGTCCACCTTGACTCCCAAGTCACAAATCTAACCATTAAAGATTCGGGTTCATGATTTTTCCTATGCTAGTTCCTTCTTCAAATTAAAGTAACACACCACTATTAATTACAACACTTGGGACTGCTTTCTCTTTGTATTTTCCTAACTAACACAAGATCAATATGTCGAAGCAGCTTTTCCTTTTGGATAAGGTGTTCATATTTTGTGTTCTAGCACTGGCCTCAGCTCAAAGAGCTAATAATGTGAAGGCTACATATCAATTGTTCAATTCTAAGAAAAGTAATAATAATTGGGACTTGAATGCATCGGGTGTATTTTGCGCGGATGAGGATGGGGAAAAATCATTGTCTTGGCGATGCGAATATGGTTGGGCGGCCTTTTGTGGACCTGTTGGGCCTGTTGGCAAAGCTGCGTGTGGCAAGTGCTTAAATGTAAGTATGTATGTATTTACTCGTACAAAGTTTTCAACGTTGTTTAAGAGTGAAAGTTTTTGTTGGGAAATTTATAAAGCACACAAAGTGTGAATTCTCGTTTTTCAATTGAATTTTTTTATGTATGGAAGTCAAAGATCTTTGCTTTAAGGTTTTAAGTTTTTTTACCATTTAAATTAAGTTATTGTTGCTTATGTAGTTTGTTTCTTTAATTTTTCTTGAGAATTAGTTTTATAAGTACTAAAATTGATTTATTTATTTTGTTTTGTTATTTTTTAATAATTGCATATGGTTTGGTTGAACAAAGATGATTAGTGGGATTGAATATTTAAAAAATGCTAGTTAGATATGATAGACTATATCTGACTGATGTTGGTCTCTGCGAGTTTAATTCAACTGATATAATCATTAATATAATCTATAGAACTGGAGTTCAAACTATAACATATTCATTTATTTATTTTAAAAGTGAAATTTTAAACACTAAACAAAAAGTCATCTATTGCGTTGCCACTAATTGCAGGTGACAAATAGAGAAAATGGTAATACGACCAGCCAAATAGTAAGAATTGTTGATAAATGTAACAATGGAGGACTTGGCTTGAATATTAGTGTGTTTCAAAAGCTTGACACCTTTGGGAACGGGAAAGCTCAAGGTTACCTAATGGTGGATTATGAATTTGTAGACTGTACTGGTACATATCTCTTTTGCCCTTTTCTAAGTTGATTATGTTTATTTCAATAAAAAATATTATACCTATACCTCTTTACTAAGATATAAGTCGTTTCAAAAAAAGATATAAGTCGTTTTAATTTGACCATATTACACGAATTAAAAAATATAATTAATGTTATATGAAAAAGAAAAATTATAAATTAATTTACAAATTAAATTGTTCTTCATAAATTGTAAAAAAAAATAAATTGAATAAATAAAAGAAAAAAGAGTAATAAATAGTTAAGGAATAAAAAAAAACTCAAGAAAAAATAAATATATTATTGAAAGAATTTATGGAGCTAGAAACTTCCCTTGAATTCAACATTATTGTAATAATCAGTGGTGCCCATTATGTCTTGGAAAGTTGCTGACTTGTTGACTTTGACATAGGAGCTAGTACACATGTTCACACTTGATAGTTGATACTCCCTACGTTTCAAAATGAGTGTCGCTTTTGGTGTTTTCACACATATTAAGAAATGCAATCATTATGTTAAAAGTAATAGTACATTTGCTAAATTAAGTATACTTTTTCTTTTATTTTCTTGGACATAGTGTATAAAGTAGTAAATAGATGATATAAATGGAAAAAGTTGCATTGGGAATTGAAAAGCGACATTCATTTTGAAACAAATTTTTTGAGCTAAACCGACACTCATTTTAAAACGGAGGGAGTAATTTGTTGACTACTTTTTATAAGAGTCCATTACATAATTCATCTTTTTAATGAAAAAAGAAGAAAAAAAAAAAGAAAAAAAGATAATGAACAAATTTGCTCACGAATGTGTGATATGGTTTTTATTTTTAAGGAGTGTTACTCTTATTTATTTTTAATTACATAATCTTTTCAAAATCTCATGTAATTAAATTATGCAATTTCCTGACAAAACGAATTATGCAAATTTATGACAAGATAAAATTATGCAATGATTCATACTGAATTTGGTTGAGATGATACAATTTTATTTTTGCAATTGTGATTGAGAGTAAATTGAAATCACTTGATGCCCAAATATATAACGAACTGAATTATAGTGGTTCTGGTGGACCAGATATTAATGGTGAAAATAAAAGAAAAAATTATACAAATTTGCTCTCACGAGTTTAACTTAGTTAATTAGTACTATCTCCGTCCTTAAATATAAGACCTTGTTTGACCATTGCACGTACGTCAATATACAATTTTGATCACTAATAACTTTAATTATAGCAATAAAAATTATAAAAATTTGATATTTTGAAAATTCTCTCAAAACAAATCAAACAAAATCTTATATGTTAATATTTACATTTATACATTATTAAAAAAATACAGTCAAAACATGATAAATGAATAGTACAATTTGATCAAATAAAATTTTATATTTAAGGACGAAGGTAGTAGTTGAAAATATATGTGTAGGAGTTAGAATTTAATTTTTGAAAATGGATAGGACTACAATGGAGTACAAAACATTCTCTCCCAGATGTTTACAATAGAAAAGATTACGTTCTTGACTCAGGTATGATCTACATAGGGTGCGTTTGATCTGCTAAAAAATAGAGTATTGGATAGGACAACTTTTTGTACCTTGTTGGATGTAAAAACTGGTTATGGGACTGTACAATATAGGTAGCAAGGGACATGACAAAATCAGGAATTTTTGTCCTTTACTAAACCACAGGACAACTTTTTGTCCACAGTACAACTATAAAAATACAAAAATACCCTTTTTATTTTCAAATATAGAAAAAAATTATCTTCCTATCTCTCTTTGATAAAATTTGTTCCTATCTTGTACCATCTTATTTTGTCCTGTACTATTTTGTTTTGTCCTGTACTGTTCTGTCCTATATTTACTGTTTTATGAATCAAACACACCCATAATGTTATATCCCTTTTGAGATTGAAGTTTATATAGCCAAATTTTAATATGCACTAGTGGTGCATAGGGGTGGCAAAACATGCTTAGCCCGCCGGGTCGACCCATTTAACCTGCCATTTTTAGCGGGCTGGGTTAAGGTTTTTGGACCGCCACCTAGCCCGCTCCCGTCCCGTCCCGTTTAGCCTGCTCTAAAAATGGGCCGAGGCGGGGCGGGGGCGTGCATGCCCGCGGACATTTGATTTTTTTTCACAATTTTTTTTTGATTGTGGAGTCCACCCTAAATACTCAAACCACTATTTTTTCTCCTTAATTTATAAAAATATGTACAGTACGATGATCTCATATTTTATTTTGGTGTTTTAGTTGCCCAGTAAATATATGCACCTTAGTGGTTATCAATTTTTGGTGTTGTACTTAAGTTGTTTTGTTTATTTTGAGGATTATGACATTGACATTTTCATATTATGCGATGTTAAAAAATATTTTTTTGTTGGCATCCTTGATATTACTATTGATTTATAATTTTGTATTAAATAAAATTGTAAAAAAAAAATAAAAAAAATTAGCGGGCTGGCCCGCTAGCCCGCCAACTCGCCGATAAATGGTGCGGGCTTGAGTTTTGAACTCGCACCCCTAAGTATGCCCGCCCCGCCCCACCCCGTTTATAGGCGGGCATAAACGGGGCGGGCCGCCCGTTTTGCCACCCCTGGTGGTGCATATGATATGATGCAATGCATAAGTTATTGATTTCATTATAACTAATAAGAGTTTTGTAAAATTTACTGTTTGATTGAAAATTTGTATTATATAGATTATCTAGGTAAAAATTTAAATAAATTAAAAAATATTTGATATGTTATTAAGACACATCAAGATTAACGGTTTATGAGTTTTTATTAAAACTGTTAATCTTAATAGGTTTCAATAACATATCAAACGATTTTCAATTTTTTTTTTAAATTTTACATAAATGATCTATATAATATAAACTTTCAATTCAACGGTGGATTTTACAAAATTCGTATTCGTTATAATGAAATTAACAACTTGTGCACCATACACCATATACACCACTTGTGCATGGAAGCATGGACCGTCTACATAATTATTTTTTTTTGAATGGCAAATATAAATATATATATATATATATATATACATTAAAAGTTGATAAAAGGACAAAGAGTCCAAAATAGAAAGAGTATGAGAAATACCTACAAATAAACTCCAACCACCTAGGAAAAAAACACCTCAACACAAAAAAAAACAAGAGCACAATAAAACTACCAACACGAGGATACCAACTCCTCAAGAAGAGAAGATCTACCACAAAAGGAGCACAAAACAACCAGAGGTCCTCCACTGACCAAAGCCACCGAGATCTAGGATCACAACTCAAACAATTAACGATTCCAACACAAAATAGGGTGCACACCCAACTTATAGAAGGAACAGGCGATGTCAGAATTTTTACCAAGAAACAACTTCTAAGAAGAAAGTTTTACCCTTATCCACTATATACTCAACACCGGAAGTACCTCCCAAAAAGATTACCTCGTTACGGGAATTCCAAATAGTTCACACAATAGTTTGCAAAATTAACAATCACCTAGTCTACCTTTCCTAGCTACCCACCCTCATCCTTAAAAAGCTCTCCAAAATACCCACCAACCTACAAGGAGGCACCAACTGAAAACCTAACCACCTAACAATATAGTACCAGACAGGAGAAACTACACTAAAGAAACATAAAGATATTCACCCGATTCAGACATGAGGCCACAAAAATCACACAAAGCAGCATTAGCCTTTGTAATCATACCGCGCTGACAGAGATTATGACGAGTAGATAGTCTATCCTGGAGAAGTTGCCAGAAAAAAATGCTACTTTAGGTGAAGCCCAAATCTTCCACTCTTTTAGCAACAATCTTACCTCCTTTATAGAAAAATTGACCTCATCAACAAAGTTGCAACATAAATAGACAGATTTTACTGCGAAACAATATTTAGATACCGTTTTACACAAAGTAACATTATATCCAATTAAATATACTTCCTTTTAAGAGTAAACTAGAAATAAACCCGTGGTTTGCACGGATTTGTTTAAAATATTTTATTTGTTAAAATTATAATTTAATATATTTATTAATTTATTGTTTTTTTATTTTTAAAAATGTCTGATTATTAAAAAGGTTTGAAATATTTTTATTATTAAAAGATTATTGAATATTTGCTATCTTAAAAAAGGAGTAATTGTTTTAATTATTTAATTTTTGTTTAATTTTTTTGCGGAATAATAAAAAAAATGAGATAGTAAACATGTGGTTTATTTAAATACATATACTAATTTTTTATCTTTGGTTGATGAAAATAGTGAGCAAAATTTAAGTAAATCTTTTACTTTATTAGATTTTAGTTTTTTATTTTTTGATATTTGTTGGAAAATTGTGTCACAACATAACGTATTTATTTACTTTACACTTCTATGTAATTTAAACATGCAGCTCATCAATTTATAATTAAAATATATTTTAATATAGAACATATAAATGAATGAGTGAATAATGATATAACTTGCACTACTTTGATTAAAATCTGTATTAAAAATGTTTTTATAAATGATAAAATAATAATTGTGACAAATATATATATATATATATATATTTAAATAATTTATAATTTTCTACTTAAAAAATAAAATATGTGTAGAACATTCTATTCTTATGCAATTCAACAACCTCTTATCTTCTCATTTAGTATTTGTTCTCATATCTTCCTATGATAGAATTTTTATTTATTTAATTTTGCGGAGTTATTTTTTCATTTTATGTGTTATTTATTTTTAAAAAAATTTAAAATGAAATATCAAAATTGATTTAAATTAGAAGTGATTTGAGTATGTAGCTTCTCGCAAAAAAAATCATGTCATTTTTTAACAACTTAAAATTCATAATTAAAAAGGTAATGCTTACTAAACATTTCTTTGTATCTTTTGTAATAGTTTTTTATTTTAACTTTTATTTGGATAATTGACCATGATAGGCAGCTTGACTATGTATATTTTTACAAAACTCATTTAACTTTTGGTTTAGTTCCTTCAAAGAAACTTTCAAGTTATTTTTTTGGGTACACTGACACAACTTTCAAGTTATAAGATTACAATGATAACATATATTTGATTTCAATTTCACATTTTTAAGTACTATATATGTTTGGTTATTTTTTTATTGTTAAATTTTAGTCGTATTATGAGAATTAGTGAAAAGTTTAGACAAATAATATAAAAAAATTGTATTTATAGTCTCAATGGACATTTTTGTATCTATTTGTGCATAATTACACATTAATTCAATTTAGTGGAGCATAAGAAAGGTTAAAAGAGTGTGACAAAACTTTCATAGAAAATAAAGAGTTAGAGCTTGTATGTTTAGATATGCTACATCATCATAATACTTGCTTATGAGCTAATGGAGCTTCCTTTTATATATATAAGATAAGATTAAAACAAGTTACATACAAGTTGCACAACCAAGTCTAAATCAATCACAATTCAAGTTTTATAAAATTGAACTCTTATGAACACATACGATCACAAAAACTCAATTGATTCAAAAATTAAAAGCAATTGCGTAATGTAAAGAGTTAAGGAAGAGAATACACAAATGATTGATTAAGGAGTTCCCAACGGCTTTCGTGTCTCGTCCTCGCGGTCGACCGGGTACGTCTCCCCCCAAATAACCAAACGGGTTATTTGAGCATTTATTATTATAAACATTTGATACTAGTGCACAATTTACAAAGACTCCAATAACCCTATATCGAATCTAATGTAAATTGAACGATACAACCTAAACACGTCGCGGAGCTTCTACCTCTCATTCCAACGATCAAAACTTGCGCCGTCTTCTACCCGAAAACCCTCGCAATGCCCGTCCAACTGATTACCTCGCTCCCGAGATGTTGATCCTTCAAGAATTACGCAATCTTGAATGCTTGATGAGAAACCAAACCTTCAACGCAAACCAACTCGATCGTAATTCTGATTCACCGCGAATTACCACTACTAGAAAAATCTTAAATACCGACGGCCAAAATTTGACTCTAAAAGGTAAATATTCCGTCACTAACCACGTTAGAGATAGAGTTTGAGACGGATTTGATTTGGTCGTTAATTTTCTCGTCTCTAAGCCATTAGAGACGGATTTTATGTTCTGTCTCTGATTGGAGACAGAATTTATCCGTCTCTGATTCAGAGACGAATTTTATATATTTGTCTCTAAATGTTGAATTCAAAACACAACAAATCCGTCTCTATTGGAGACAGAATTATCCGTCTCTGAATTTAAATAATTCTGTCTCTAAAATTCCGTCTCTAAGCAAAAAAATTTGTCTCTGTTGATGACAGAATTATCCGTCTCTGAATTCAAATAATTCAGTCTCTAAAATTCTGTCTCTAAGCATAAAAGTTTATCTCTATCAGAGACATAATTATCCATCTATAAATTCAAATAATTTTGTCTCTAATCATAAAATTTTGTCTCACAAAACACATTTTCCATCTCTTTTTAGTCATTATTTTTCTCTATTTAGCAATTAAATGCTTATACAATTTTTTCAAATATTAATTTTTATTTACAAAATTTTATTAAACTAACTCAATTACAAGATATACAAGACACAAGGGCCAAAGAAAAACTAAAAGCCACTAATATAAAAAACAACACCACAACATCTACCCTAACCCACTCAAAACATAGCCCCTGGTACATAAGTCATAACTCCAGCGCACAAAACAAATAAACCTGCTCCAAGAACGAAAAAAAACAAAAAAAAAAAACAGCACCATCACCCAAACTACAACACACATTGGATCAAATAAAAAACTATCTAACTAAGCAATCTCCAGGATTCCAACACCACTCGTAAAACAAATACGGCGGCAACTTTAATCTAGCAAGGCTTCACTTCTAACTAAGCACTTTAATATCATCTACCAAAGCACCGGCATTCATTACTTCATTCACAAAAATCTTACCATTACGCGTCTTCTAAATCGACCAAATTGTAGTATGCTAAATCAACAAAAATTCTTGCCTCAATTTGTTATTCTTCACCGCTACCCGCACCATGTAATTAGTATAATTCTACAATGTGATAATATCAAATTTGAAACATTAACATTAAATGTATGTCATATTTACAAAGTATCATTATCAAACTTAAAGTTGTCCAACACACAAATAAATTTAAATAATTGTCACCTCCTCTTTCAAGTTGAATCGGAGAGTTTTGATTAATATTAGACACAAACCTTCTAAAAATCATACAATTAAAGTGTTATCAAAATTACACACTATAAAAAACATACAATACAATGAACAAAAACAAACAAAACTCATAAAAACTCTTAAGAACTCTTAGACATTCACAATATTTTTGGGTAAGTATTGTTGCTGGACTTGAGTCTCTATTTATAGTAAAATAGACTATAAGATAATATTCTAGTCTTCCATAAAAAATTGTCTTCAAGTTGATAAAATTTGTTAGCACCATTTGTCAAAAAAAAAAAGTTTGTTAGCACCAAAATTTTCATTAGATCTTTTCCAAAGATTTATTTTTCAAACAAGAAAAAATTTTCCAAAAACAATTTCTGCTTCAAAAAAAAAACTTCAAAGGAATATATTTGTTTGGAATACTTAAAATAAAATAAAAACCAATCCTCAAAAAATTACTTCTTTAAAATATTTAACTTTAAATATATATCTTCAAACAAAAATATTCAACAAAAATATATTTGTTCACTTCCAAACGAATAAAAATAATCTTCTCCATAGATATGAACAAATATTTGTTTCCAACAAATCTTGTTCAAACAAAAATATATTTGATCTCTTCCAAATATTTAAAGAATAAAGAATCAATTTATGTAACCAAATATTGTTTAAATTTGAATATAAATAAACGTTGTTTTTAAAACATACTTTAATTTTGTCAACAAAAAAAAGAAACTTTAGTTTTTCAAATATATATATTACCACCACGTATTTTTTATTTATATTTAAGTTTTTTTTACCACATATTTATATTTAAGTTTTTTTTGTCAAAGTATATTAAAAAAAAAATAACACAAGTTTAAATGCTAAAATACTATATTCTAACATCACTGTTCCATGAAATCGCGATGCTAACAGCAGGTATTCCAACGGTTTTCTAGAACCGCCTCAGAATGAGCGACGCCTCTATCTGGATCGATTGACATGTAGCGGCAGAGCGTTGCGTGGTTTCGATTAAATTATATAATTAAAATATTTTTATAAAAGAAAAATTATAATTGTGCCTTTTAAAATAAAACAAAATAGTTGAATTGTAATAGTGTCAATGTTACAAAATAATAAAAGTTATTTTAAAATAGTGTCAATGTTAAAAAAATAATAAAACAAAATAATAATAGTGTCAATGTTAAATTAACAATAAAAGTTATTATCCTTGGGCCAGCTATCCCACCCATCGAGGTGCCTTCGATCTAGCGAGGGATTAGTCACTGAATTCGGCGGTGGATACCCCGGTTTCGACAAAAAAAAAACAATAAAAGTTATTTTAAAATAAGATTATATTTAATATATGTAAAAAAATAAAAATAAAGTTGTTTAGAAATATGAGATTTTTTATTGATTTATATTGTAGTTTTATTTATATTTTAATGTGATAAAATGTGATAAATATTTTATAATATTGCATAAGTTTGAAGAGATACCTCACATTTTAGCAATTGTACATGTATCCCTTATTTTATTTTATTTTATTTCAATAAGAGTTGGAGGCGTACTTGCCGACAATATTGGTAATGAGAAATATTGTAATAAATTTTGGTTATAGAATATGATTCATATATCGCGGCTTTTGACTTTTTTTGTATAAAAAAGTATAACTGCGGTTACTCTCTTCGATACAATTTAAGGTACGAAATAACTTGTCTACATACTCTCCTCTCGTTCTTTGAAGTTTTTATCACATGTTCACTTAGTGGAATTTATCCCAACATTATTAGTCCGGATTTTTTTAGTCTATTATTTGGTTTATATTTTTCTTTGCTTGATCTTTTATTTATTTTTTGTTTGTTTTTCTTTTCATGATGAGGTTTGCGTCCCTTCAAATTTAAAGTTAGTTTTGTCTCTCTTATTTAATAATATTTGCTTGAATATTTAGTTTATATTCGATATTATATAAACTTGAATATTTTTTGTTCCCAATATATAGGTTTGAATGATGATTCATATATTTGAATTTAGGTTTAGTTATTTGGCTTAGGTAAAGATATATTAGTCTATTATTTTAGAAGAATTTAACAATTAACATGTCATCTTATTATTTTCTTAAAAAAAGTCATCTTATTTTTACAAATATCTCACTATTTTAGTTTGAGTCGTAACTTAAACATTATTTTAACATTTTAAAATATATACTTATTTCATCTTAATTGTTACATTATTGTTTAAATCAAATTAATGATTTTGAAATTTTTAGTGAATTTTAATTGCGTGTAAATATGAATAAATAGATGATAAGTTTTGTAATTTAAAAATTACCTAAGTTAATATTATTAGCATAAGAGTGTGAAATTATAAGAGCGTATTAATTAGATAACTGTATTTTTCTTTTGAAGAAAGCATTAGATTATGCTCAAGAATGACTCAAAAAAAATTCTTTTACAAAATTCTTTTTTTACATAAAGGTTTTGCTTCAAAGACAAATATTCAAAATTTTTAAAATTATCTTAATTGCAATTTAAGATTTTCTCTCAAAGATTCACTTAGTAGAACTATATCTTGTCTTTTATTTGTCAAAATATTTTAGCTAGAGATTTAACCATACTTAGTTTTAATTTTTGACCTATAAATAAACCCGTGCATACGGACTTGTACAAAATGTTTTGTTTGTCAAAAATATAATTTTAATATATTTATTGATTCATTGTTTTATTTAATTTTTAAAATGTGAGATTATTAAAAATGTGATATTTTACACCAATTTTAATTTTTACCAATTTTAATATAATTTTTACTAATTTTAATGTAATAGATCTCTTATAGTATTTTATAAGATTAAAGGGATGTATCATATTTTATTTTAATAGTGTAAGTGTAACTGTATAAGTGGAAGATGCGGTGTCTTTATAAATATGCCACATCATCTCAACTCAAAGATAAATAGGGAAAAGTTTTTTTAGAAGATGTATCAGCAAAAGTAGAGCATATAATACAAAGATAAACATAAATAATGTTTCATTTTGTAAGGATTGATTCATAAACAAAAAACTACAGAATTGTTTTTTAGATAAGTCGCATATTTGTAGGGATAAATCAAATAATTTTAAGGGAAACATTATTATTATAGGCACTAAAGTTGAGCAATCTACTTGTATTTCTTCTACTCATATCTTTTAAAGGAAATAGTTAATAAAAACCTCCAACACTATAGGTACATATAATCCCCATGATTCCTAGTTTCAGTTGCTACGGTAGCTAAAATATCATATCGTTGATCTTACTTCCATTCACAATATGTTGTATATACTCCAATCCACATTATATGTTGCAAATTTCCTCCAACCTACATTATATGTTGAAAATTTGCAATACACCTCTCTGGTTGCACTACTTTTGAAACTTGTAATTAAATATATAAAAAGACAAAAATTGATACGGATTGAGATTTAAAATTTCAGAAAAGTATGAAAGAAAAATTAAAATTGAGATGATCATATTGGAAGCTAATATATATTGTATACATAGATGGTTTTTAACATCAAACAAAAATTTATTTTGAAGAGGCAAAATCAAACATGAATTTGTAAGTGTTATGCTAGAGTTAACGCATATGCGATAAGAAAATAGACACCAAAAAATAGAAAATTTTGAGATAAGAAAATAGACAGCAAATTATTGAGACAAAAGAAATTTTTGAGGAAATGATTTTCATTCTCCTGCAATACATACACAACACAACTCTCTCAAATTGAAGTTTTGATCTCTTAACCATATGCATCGAACAGTTATACATAAGTCATATATAATCTTATATATCTTATAATTTTCATGCCTTTTCACCTTTCATTGTAACTTTTTTTGACAAAACCTTACATTATAACTTATTACTATTCCTTTCAAAAAAAAAATTTATTACTATTATCATTTGGAAGTTACATTTAGAAAAGAAATTTAAAGGACCACGTTGAATGCATGAAAAAATGAGGAGGTTTCTACATAAGTGAAGAAATTAATTAGATGCTATATTAATTAGAAAGAGAGTACATATTAGTATGCAATAAGAGATGACACATAAGCACCAACTAAAGATTAGAAAAAAGAAAAGAAATGAAGAGTTTTGTTAAGTTGCCACATAAGCAAATAAGAGCTTCCCTTTATATATAAGATAAGATAAGATTACTAGCATTTATCTTTTTCTTTTTAAAAAGGAAGATTTATCTATATATATATATATATATATATATGAGCTTGCCACATGTATTTTTTTGATAAATACTAACAATTGTTTGTATTTTGTAGGCATTAAAAATAATAATTGCAATAATGGTGGTCCATGTCTTAATTTGTCAACTATTACATCATCTCTAAAACCCGCACCAACACCAAAGCCAACAAGAGTAATACTATGGTATCCTGGTATGTGTTCACTATTCACCATGCTCTCTCTCTCTATATATATTCTTTCTGTCCCAAAATATATATAAGAGATAATTTATCAAATAAATTTGGTGTATTTAATCCAAATTTTAATTAGATAGATCAATTTTTATTTTATTCTTAATTTTCTCTTATATTTTGAAATAGATGGAGCTATATAGATATTTAAAATTATGAAGGATGTTGTCTCTATTTTAAAATAATAAAAAAATAGTCAAAAACAAAATTGATATATATTATTTTAATTTTAACTAAATATATTAATTTTTTTAAAATAATTCTATTTTTATATTTTAGGATGGAAGGAGTATATGTTACTACATTAACTTGAAGAGAATTTTTTTGTTATCTTATTTTTAGTAAACAAAATTGTTGCATATATAGATTGCAGCACCGGTCCTAAATTAAACGCATCATTGTCTTGTTTAATACTACCTCTGTTCCTATATATAAGAGACAAATTAGAACATTTTGTTGGTCTATTTTATAAGAAGACATCCTCTAAAATAAAAGTTTATTAAATGTACAATTCTTTTTATATCCTTGTTGAATAAATAAAATTATCATCTTCCAATACAAGTGCAATTACTTCAATACAGTTTAATTGTTTCCAATGTTACAATGACATTAATTATAGAAATTGCATTATGAAAGTGTGCCTATTATGAAGGGTAGTTTTGGGTCAACAGAAATATTTTAGATTAGTTAATTAGAGAAAATAGTTTTCTTGGTTTGTGTAATTTTTTAAATTTATCTCTTATATATAGCACCGGACGTGCCGACAAAAAATCCAACACCTTCACCACCACCGCCACCGCCGCAGCAGACTCCTAAAGCTTGTATGTGCTCACTCATCTATTGATTCTCTATACATAATTTAGTTTATTTTATGATCATCAGCATATATTTGTTACTGAAAAAATGGCCACATATAGCTTGTAGGACTCCAGGAGCAAGTTCTTGTCTCAATGTCAGTCATAATGCCTCAGTCCAATTTCATCCAACACCGACACAAACACCAACTCCAACGCCAAGTTCTTCAATACCTATACCTAAAATTGGTATGTATGTTTACCATGAATTATTTACTTCTACATGTTCTATTGATTTATATTTTGTTTTCCTACACATATAGATTAACAAAAGTGCAAAATTAAGCTTTAAATTTTATATATAGACGAATTGTTTTTGTTAGCATATGTTATTTTTACTAATAGTGAACAAATTTACTATATATATATAGAATGTATTAATGATGGTACACATGAATATTGTCACAATGTGAGTGACAATAGCTCAAGCTCAATTACATTATCTCCGACACCGACACCGACAACAACGTCAACATTCTTATCACCTAGTCCTTTGTCAAATTTCTCTCTACAATTTCATCATGCTACAACTGTTATGTACTTCACCCTTCTATTGATTTAGATTTATTTTTGATATATGTTCATAGATTCATACCCGAAATTTTAGTGTTATATATATATTAGAATTTGAAGCATATTAATTTAGATTTATTTTTGACAACTCCTCTTTCACTCAATTCTTATGCTTGCAGGTGGTCACTCTAGTTGGAAAAGAAAAGTCATTATAGGTAATATTATAAAACTTCCTTTTATATTTTGTTTAAAATTTTCTATCATCCAATTTTGATCTTTATCTTTAATCTTTGATTTAATACAATTACATAGTCAATATTCTTAAGACGCTATTGTCATTGGTAAAAAAAAGACACTATTGTCATTATATTCAATTAGTTTTTCACATACTTCCTCTAATCCCTAATTATAAGATCTTATTGAAAAAAAAAATTGTCTCCTTTTATAAGACTTTATTTTAATTTTCAACTACAATTATTATTTCTTTACGTATAAATCCAGAGACGGATCTAGACATTAAATTCTAATGTGGCCAAAATTATAGAAACAATGAGCTAGTAAATTATAATGAAAATTGTTCACCATCCATTTCTGGCTAAAATAATATCATTGTCAAAAGGCGGTCATTTAACAATTGATGTCGTTCTTTTTGTTTTTTTCATTGTCAAAAGGCGGTCATTTAACAATTTATATCGTTCTTTTTGTTTTTTTTTCTCCATTTATGTTGTTTATTTTATTTATTTCTAACACTTTAATTCTTTTTTAACAGGTGTTGGAAGTGTAATATTGGTAGCATTGTTGATGTGCGTCGTAATTTATTGTTTTAGAGGCAAGTCGTTAGTAAAACAAGTGAAATTTCGGTTTAGGAAGAAAAATGATAAAAATATCGAAGCATTTTTAAAAGATCATGGAGCTCTAATGCAGAAAAGATATAAATTTTCAGAAATAAAGAAAATGACAAATTCATTCAAAGTTAAACTCGGTCAAGGGGGTTTTGGTGTTGTGTACAAAGGAAAGTTAGTCAATGATTGTTCTGTGGCGGTAAAAATATTGAATGGATCCAAAGGAAATGGTGAAGAATTTATGAATGAGGTTGCTAGTATTACTAGAACCTCTCATGTTAATGTTGTCACCCTTCTTGGATTTTGTTTTGAAGGCAACAAAAAAGCTCTCATATATGAGTTTATGCCTAATGGTTCTCTAGACAAATTTATTTACAATAAGGGACCTGAAACTATTGCATCTTTGAGTTGGGAAATATTGTACGAAATTGCGAAAGGGATAGCTCGTGGATTAGAGTACTTGCATAGAGGATGTAGTACTCGAATTTTACATTTCGACATAAAACCACATAACATTCTTTTAGATGATAATTTTTGTCCAAAGATTTCTGATTTTGGACTTGCAAAGCTATGCCTCAAAAAAGAGAGCATTATTTCGATGTCAGATGCTAGAGGGACAATGGGGTATGCCGCTCCGGAATTGTGGAATAGACATTTTGGTGGAGTTTCGCACAAGTCTGATGTTTATAGTTACGGAATGATGTTGCTTGAAATGGTAGGAGGGAGAAAAAATATTAACGCTGATGCAAGTCACACAAGTGAGATATACTTTCCTCATTGGGTATACAATAGGCTTGATCTTGGTAGCAATTTGAGACCTGATGGAATATTGGATACAGAAGAAGATGAAATTGCTAGGAGAATGATCATTGTGGGTTTATGGTGCATTCAAACATTTCCTAATGATAGACCTACAATGAGTAAAGTGATTGAAATGTTAGAAGTTAACATGAACTCGTTGGAAATACCACCAAAACCATTGCTTTCATCTCCTACTAGATCAGATTCAGAATCTTGAACAAAATTGATCATGTATATATACACTCTGTTATAGTTTTTGACATGTTATATTCTTTAGAAGTTGATGATAAATATGCTACAAATGGAAAAAAAAATTATTCTATGTTGAAGTAACGAGTAAGCATTAAATGTTTCATTGATATTGTAAAGTAACTTATATTTTGATACAAATTTTTTTATCAGTGACTTATATATCTTTTGATACGGAAGGAGTAGAAGATAAATTTTGAGATTACACATCTTTAAATGTTTTATTAAAGATGGTGTAACTTGTAAGCTTATATTTTGTTCCAAAGAGTTATTTACTCTTTTTGAGTTATACATGCATATTATTCAAATAACATATTTTTTATTATATATTTTGATTAATATATAAAAATAAATAAAATAAATATTAGCATATATGATGTTGTTCAATTTGTCTCGATGAATATTTAAATATTATTCCCTTCGTACCAAAATATAAGTCACTTTGAAAAAAAAAATCATACCAAAATATAAGTCATTTTACATTACCAATGAAGCTTCAATGTTATTTTTCTTATTAGATAAATTTTCTTTTGAAAGCTCGGTATCTGGCCTAACGACCGACTAATTCGAGAGGAACAATTCCACCGCCCACTTGCGAGGACCTCAGTTAAAGTCAGAGTTTTTGCTCTGTATGGATTAGCCCATCAAAATTGGCACCAGTGAGAATCGAACTTTAGACCTTGTGAGGAGCACACTCCAAGGACCTTATTATATAATTATTTATTACTCTCTTCTTTTACTTTTTTAATTTTTTTCTTCATACTATTAATGAAGGACAATTTTGTTAACTAACTCATAATTTATATTTTTCATACAATAATGATTACATTTCTTAATGTGCATAATATGGTCAAACAGACTTATATTTTGGTACGAAAGTAGAAGTAGTAGATATATGATCTTGTTCAATTTATCTCGATAAATATTTACAAAATTTAAAAAATTTAAAAAAATTTATAATATATAATTAAAAATATTTGTAATCAAAGATACTCCCTCCGTCCCTTTTTATAAGACCCTGTTTGACAAAATTGCACTATTCACTTATCATGTTTTGACCGTATATTTTTAATAATACATAGATGTAAACATTAGCATATAAGATCTTGTTTGATTTGTTTTGATGAATACTTTCAAAATATCAAATTTTTATAATTTTTACTACTACATAATTAAAGATATTTGTGATCAAAGTTTCAAAATATAATTTTTTTTTTGTTATCAAAATTATGCATTGACATATGTGCGATGGTCAAACGGGATTTTATAATTAGGGACGAAAGGAGTATGTATTAACATATATAAATTTATTATAACAATTATTTAGGACCGGGATGGAGTAATAACATTCATATTCATGTGAGTTCTAAATATATTGCCTAAGAGTTAACAACTTTCTCGCATGAATCCCAAGAGTATTGTGCACTCATAACAACGTTAACACACGTAGTAGTAATACATCAAAGCAAAAATGACATTTATTTAAATAAAAAATACATCAAGGCAAAAATAACATTCATTTTTTTTTTTGGTACCGACAAAAATAACATTCATATTCATAAGATTTAAGGCAAAAATGATTTAAGGCAATACATCAAGTTCTCTATACTATGAGAACAACATTTATTTAAATAAAAAATACATACTATGTTAAAAATATTTAAATATAAAAAATTTAAATTTTTTTATAATATATAATTAAAAATATTTGTAATCAAAGATATATATTAACATACATAAATTTGTCAATTATAACAATTATTTAAGAACGGGATGGAGTAATAACATTCATATTCATGTGAGTTCTAAAGAGTTAAGAACTTTCTCTCATGAATCCCAAGACCAAGAGTATTGTGCACTCATAACATTCATTTATTTAAATAAAAAATACATACATCAAGGCAAAAATGACATTTATTTAAATAAAAAATACTTCAAGGCAAAAATAACATTCATTTTTTTTTTGGTACTGACAAAAATAACATTCATATATATTCATAAGATTTAAGGCAATACATCAAGTTCTCTATACTATGAGAACAACATTTATTTAAATAAAAATTACATACTATGTTATTTGTATGTTACTTATTCCATGAAAAGCAAACAGGAGGCCTTGGTGAATAATCCACACATGGTCCTGATTTGTATATTTTCCAATTACAAACTTCTTGTCCACAATCAGTTTTACCATAATCACCTTGTACGTATATATCAAAATAATGAAAATTACCAGTCCATTTAAAGGAACAAAAGAATTGTGTTGTTCCAATAATATATCTAGGATTAAAACTAAAACCATAGTTTTGACCATGATGCAGAAGATGATCTCCAAGATCGTCATCTGCAGATTTACAATGCACGGTTAAGTCTAAATTACCTTCCAAAGAGTTCAACATATTCACATGATTTCCCAGAGTATTATGCACCGATAACAATGTTAACACACATAGCAAAACAACTTTTGAAATAAATGGAGACATTGCACCTTTAGCTAATTTTCTATTTGAAGTGAATAATATTGGAAGGAAGAAACATATATTTATAGGAGAAAATTAAGCATATAAAAACAAAAAATAATTATGAAAGTCAAAGTAAAATTAAATAGTTTATTGACTGATGATTTATAAAAACATTTTAAATATTATTAACACAATAAAGTTAATTTTAGACCGGATTGACTAAAGTTGTTCAAAATTCAAAGATATTAAAGGTTTTGTTTTTTAGGAATTGAAAATTGATAGTACTACTATACCTTTATTTCTTTAAGGGGCGATGTACTTTTTCTATTCATTAAAAAATTGATGCATTTTGTTGTATATAGGATTTGTCTAATATGTGCAATATTGTACAAGTTAAAATAACTATAAATAGTAGTTTTTTTATTGAAAAAAATAATTATTTATTAAAAATTATACACATTTAATATAAAATACACAAGTTTCAATACATATTTTTTATTGTAACTTTATTATATTTTATAGAAAAAACCTTGTTTATATTATATATATATATATAGGGGTTTGCTAACTTCCTCCCACCAAAAAATATGTGGGAGGAAGTTAGCAAGCCTCCTCTCATTAAATATTGACTAAAAGACCAATTTTATCTATACAAATTAGTTTTATTGATAAGGTTAGTTTTGTAATTTTGGTCTAATTAATTAAAAGTAAAACAAAAACATCCTTTGACCAAACACATAGAGGCGTACAGTATATGCAGGTTCAATTTCACCTTTTTTTTTTGTTTCATTTTGGTGGAATAACAAATTCCATAGATAAACAATCAATCAACGAACAGGAAACGACAGAAAGATCATACGGCCATGTTTTAACCAGTGAAGGTTCATGTAGTTGTCTTCTCCGGTGAGAAGGAAAAACTCCGGCACGGAGGTTCCGTCACCAGAACCCTTGCCGGTCACCAAAATTTGAGAATCAAAGCTCTATTCGACTCGATTTTTCATGATGATCGTGAATTTAGGCTTATATTTCACAGTGGAGTTCTAGAAAATCAAATCCGAGCCAAAAAAACAGCAAAAAATCTGGAAATCAAAACATGGAAAAAACTAAAAAATACAACAACTTTTTGATGAATTAAAAAAGTACATTGTCTTTGATAATACTTCATCCGTCCTTAATTATAAGACCTCTTTAAAAAAAAATTGTCCCTTTTTATAATATTTATTTCGCATTCTCAATAACATTAATTATTTTTTTCTCAATAATTACCCTCACTTACCACATCACTACTCCACTATCCCGCTTATTCTTTTTCCACTTACACTTTCTCCTATCGTTATTATTTATTAAGATAAATATGAAAAATTAGTACAATTTGTCGACCAATTTAATACTAAAATGAACTTTTTTTAATATTCGTGTTTTGTCAAAGTTGTCTTATAATTAGGGACAGATGGAGTAAAATGCAGAGGGTAGATATTATTCATTTTATGTTTTTTAGTTACTTTTATTTAATATTATAATAATATTTATTAAATAAAAGATATATTTCAAGTAAAAAAATGTATTTAAGAACTTATAATATATATATATATATATATATATATATATATATATATATATATATATATATATATATATATATATGGGGCTGCTAACTTTGACCATGTGGGTCGAAGTTAGCAAGTATGACTCAAGTGTAATTACAAGGGGGTGGATGTGGGACACTTATGAGTAGTTGGGGGCCGCCAAAGACAATGGAGAGTGCACTAAACAATTACATATTGATCATACATTCTTTAATTTTGACCCAGGTCGAAGTTAACAATCCCTCTCTCTCTCTCTCTATATATATATATATATATATATATATATAAAAATTTTATCATTATAAAATAATGTATTAAAATTTATCATCATTTTCATAACCAGAAATTTATCTTTTTTTTTTTTGATAATAATCTTTTTTTCTATCTTTCTTAAATATTCTTATTCAATCGTGTTTTGGATACTGATTGGAGTCGGAGAGATGAGATAGTATTTTGAAAAGATCATTTCTTTTTAGTTGAAGATTTTTTTTAAATAGAAAATATTTTTTTAATATTATGAGTTTTCAGCACAATACAAACTAAAACCGATAAAAGAAGAGTTACTTTTAATAAATTATATAAAAGGGAAAAATGTTGTGGGTGGTGGGGGGGAAGGAGGGAGGGGGTGTTGTCAAACTAAACCCTCAACTTAACAAAATCTACAATAAGGAAGTGCAAGCCTACTTCTAGACATGTCTTCTCTAATAAATGTAGGAGGAATATCCAACCAAGTGAAAGCATTAAGGGAAAGACCTACAAAATCAAGTTTGTCCGCATAATGATTACTTTCCTATAAACATTAGGGCTTAAATAATGTTCAGATTTCTGTGAGTTTGTATTTTTTTTATATAGGCTCCTGTAAGTTTTTTTGTTCTAAAAAAGTATCTACAATTACATTTCCTTTTGAAATTAGTCCATGACATCAACTTCTGTTATAAAAAAGATGATGTGGCAAATGTTTTGCAGTATGGCTGTAAGACCCGTAGAATTACTGTAGCAGATAATAGATTTTTGATAGTATTGATTAATATTCTGCTATTTGATTTTTTAATTGATGTTGAGATTGTGCGCGCGTTAGTTTAACATTTGGAAATTTGGTACAATGATTTTATAAGGTTTAAATGAGTTTAGAAACATTTTTGTCTCGTCGGAATTTCAAAAATAAATTACTTTAGATTTTTGAGTAAACGGGCAAGATATACCCGCTGTTTGAAAATTTTACTGTTTCCGACTGCCGTCAAAATTTAAACGGAGACTTTATATATCGACTGTGATGAGGATTTGATTTCTTCATATTTTTCCGAGCTAAGGAGCGAAAATTTATTTGGAATAAAATTTATTTGAAAGTTTTCAAATTCTTTTTATTGAATTGTTTACGGTATAATTTTTATGTTTCCGTAAAATGTATCAGTACACGAATTACGACTCATTTAAGCGCGAGCGCGGGAACTGGACGATATGAGTCGACTCAAAATCATAAAATATCTAGATATTTTTCTAGGATATTATTATTTAATTGTGTGAAAGAAGGAATGGAAGGTTAGGATCAAAAGTTACAACTTTATACTATTTGATCAAATGGATAGGATTAATTAGAGAAATATATAAGTAGTGATCATGAGACATATTTTTCCTTCCTCTTCTTTCTCCCAAAACCGTGGAACTCCCTCCTCCATTCAATCCTTCACAAATTCCTCATTTCTTTACCAAATCATCTCATTTTAAGCTTGATGGATCATAGGAATTGCAATAACCATTCTCCCTAAGGTAACTAAGTTTCTCTCATTTCCTTTAGCTAGCCAAACTTAGAAAGTTTGATGAATTTTAATTTGTGTTTTTGAGAGAAATTGTTCATAAATGATTTTGATGCAAGAATGTTGCACACTTGTGAGAGATTAATGTGTTTAGGAGTATTTAGATTGATTCCCATGAGTATTGTGTGAATCTCATGATAAATTTTGGTTAGTGTTCTAGAGGAAAAATATTGAATCTTTTACTAAAATTTTCACTTTGCAAAAGTGATAAATCCTTGACAACTAATTATGGATCTAAATAAAAATTGTAGTTTAGAGCATTTTGGAAATTTTTGAGATTTAGAGAAAGTATTGAATTTGTTTTCTCAACTTGTATGCTCGTATGTTTAGCCGATCTATCCTTCAATCGAAATAGATTGTCAACAAAATTAAGTTTTGAAGTGTTGTTTATTCTGGCCGAAATCTGAAGGGGTATTTTCATCCTTTTAAAAATGTTCAGTCGTGCTAAAATGTGAACCATTAGATCAGCTTTTTTTTAAAACGATGAATTTGATATATGGTTCGCTTTGATCGGACAAATAATGATTGAGTTATGGTCGTTTTAAGTTGTAACTATTTTATTGTCGTTTTTGAAATTAAAATATTGTCAGATCGATTATTTTTCTATGAAAAGAGAAATCGTTTTATGCTTTGATTTGAAATGATTTTGGTATAAGAGTTTGAGTTGTTTTTGAGAAATTAGTATTGGTTTAAATATGTTTGGTTTTTGAAAATAATGTTTTTGGTGTAATTTTGGTACTGCCCGAAAATGTAAGGGTATTCTGGTAATTTTTAATTTATTTTTGGGTCCTAAAAACTTAACCATTTAATCCTCCTTTTCGAGACGAAGAATTCGGTGTATGGTTCGTCTCGATCGGATTAAAATTGAATAAGTTATGATCATTTTAGTTTGAAACTTTTTGTCGAGGATTTATACTTTTAAGAATTTGATGCTTGAAAAATGTTTAGAAAAATGTTTTAGTTACGTACGCGCAAAAAGTAATTTGTTTTAAGTTTATTTAGAAAAGTTTAAATTTGAACTTGTTTAGTTTCGAAAAGTTTTAAACTTATGATTTAAAATATAAGTGTTCGAAAAAGGGTTTTCTTTTCGAAAAGTTTCAAAAAAGTTTAGTTTTATCTTATCGACTTTTACGATGAAAATTATTTATTTAAGTGTTAATATTTTAAGAGTTGTTTTGAAACTTATTTTGAGCCTGGTTTATTTGAGAGAGAACAATCATAGGCCATCCATTAGTAGCCGAGTTAGGAATATTTGAGTGATGAATTAGAATGTGGTATTAACTTAGACAAGTTACTTTATTTAAAAGGTTAAGAGGATTAGTCGGATTGAGGACTTCATTGAGAGAGAGAAGAACGTTGCTCGCGTAACGTAAATGAACGTGTTGGAAGCTTGCTAAGGTAGGGGCACTTTCTAACGATTTCATATACCTCGAAATATCGAGTGCTTTTTATGCATGTGTAATTGATTCTTGAATATGTGTATTTTTCTTGATGTGATGCAATGTGAATTTATGAGCATATTGTTGTGATGTATTCTCGTGATGAGAACTTGTTAGAACATGCTATATTCTACACATGTTTGACTGGGTGTTGTGAATTTCATTTAATTGAATAACATGAATTGTTGATACATGTGCTTGATTGAATATCTTGTTTTACATGATTTTCGATTATCATACATATGATTTTGTTATAAATATATGTATTGACTTGTGGTTGTGATTGCATATTCATTCATAGTACGTGGTTGCGTGAGTGGACCAGGGGGGTGAGGTTGCGTGAGTGGACCCACCTTAATCCGCTGGGATTTTTATGATTAGTATGTAATGCATTAGCATAGATAAGAGACATCGTATGCTCATGCATTCATAGTACGTGGTTGCGTGAGTGGACCACGGGGTGCGGTTGTGTGAGTGGACCCACCTTAATCCTGCGGGATTTATTGAGTCCAATAAGTGGTTGCGTGAGTGGACCACGAGGTGTGATTGCGTGAGTGGATCCACCTTAATCCTTTGGGATTTTATTGATGGCCCTGTGGGGTATAGTAGGGGATGGACCTACGACTCTCTGCGGAGAGGTTAAATTCCGGAATTCATGCATGACGATCAGTAGGGGATGGACCTATTGGCGTCACATTTCATATAGAGTTTGCATTGATAGGCTAATTGTGCATTGGAATATTGTTTTGTGTGATTAATAGATTATCCATGTACTTGATTTCTATGATGTGTAATTCGTATAATTAAATGTGTAAATGATGCCATGTATTGTGTATCTTGCGCTGCGTATTTTTAGTTATATGTTAGTTTTAGTTGGTGACCCTCTACGAGCATTTTTAGGTTTTTACTTGCTCCGCGTTGAGAAGCAGCGAGGCTTGAAGCTGTCTGCGGGTCTTCGTCACCAAGTCATCTTCAGTTGGAGTTTAAAGATCAACTTAGGGGTAGTAGTTTAAGAGTCTTGATATTCTTATTTATTGTCCGCTGTTTTTATGTTGTAAAATTGTATTATGTTATATTTCGG
Organism: Trifolium dubium; assembly: GCA_951804385.1. Classification (NCBI taxonomy): domain Eukaryota; kingdom Viridiplantae; phylum Streptophyta; class Magnoliopsida; order Fabales; family Fabaceae; genus Trifolium; species Trifolium dubium. The sequence goes on along the minus strand of OX638064.1, from coordinate 25,832,327 downwards.
AATAAATAATGCCGCTTTGTTTTTTTAGACATAGTGTTTGATTTTATTCTTAAACTGTATTGTGAAAACAATTTATAAAAGAGGCATTGCATTCTGATCACTATTTTATAAAGCGTTACTCTGATTTAAATTTAAGGGCGATCGTGAATGTTTCTTTTCAAAGGCTTTGTTTATTTTAAAAAGAAAAAAAAAAAGACCCACTTTTGGGTTATGAAAATCGGGGTGTTACAATGGCAGTGATGATGTGGTAAGTGAACATTAATGAGGGACCAAATTCAAAACACAGTTGATAAAACAGGGACCAAATCTAAAAATCCAAAAATACGTAAAATTGAAGTTGACATAAAATCTCAATTTCAAGGGTTTACTTCAAATCCTTCAATCTTCAATTCCGAAATTGCTTTGTTCTCTGCAAGAATGTCATCATCAACAAACTCCCAACATTCTTTAACTTTCTATTTTGGCATACTGGGCCTGAAGGCCCATTTCGTTTTAGGTTTTTTGTTTGGCTTTACTTTTTAAATTATATATATAATTTAATTACATATGAATAAAAGGTAATCGCGCAACAAGATGCGCCGCTACCACTTTTTGGATTGTAAAACTCATTCTTTTAAAAATTACATCCATAGACTTATGAGAAACAATGTTGCTATGCATGAATGTTGCTATGCATGACCTTTTGACTTTTTGTTTGTTTGTTTTCTTTGAAGGCCCAATTTTTTTTGGTTTTTTTTGTTTTGTTCACTTCAGACCCAGTTCGAAAATATTTTATGAATTTGTTTTTTGTGAATAATGGTTTTAAATGTTTATCATAAAATCATTAGACAATTATTTTGGATTCACATAGAAGACTATGAAAACCATTAAACCATAATGATGGTTTCAGTGTATAACATATTAAAATCATTTAACAATAATAATGGTTTCAAAAATCTAATTAACAATACCTATGATTATATGAAACCATGTAACAATAATATTAATTGTTTCAGTGTATAACATCTTGAAATCATTTAACAATATTAATGATTTCATTGTATAACATTTTGATACCATTTAACAATACTAATGATTTCAGTGTATAATATCTTGAAACCATTTTTGCTGTAGAATGGTTTCAGAGGATTGTACTCCAAAATCATTTGATGTATTTAATAGTTATTATGTTAATTGTCATAAATTAAACCATAATTGTAGTATATATTTTCGTATGTAATTTTAAATTAAAATATAACTATATAATCATCGAAAATAAATTCTTATAGTATTTACATCAAAGGAACAAAAAATAAATTAATTTTTTTTTTCAAAATACGTCAAATTTTTTTTTTAAAGGGGGTGCAAACATAAAAAAAGTGGGTATAAGTGTAAAATAGGGTGAAAAATAAAACCAACAAAAAAAAATCCCAGTAGACTAAAAATAAAAACAAAATGTGCGCGCATCAGCAGAAAAGAGGGTGGGGATAGCGAGCCATTGGGAGGGGGGCTCGGGGCGCGCGCGAGAAACATCCGGAGGACGTGTGAGTAATTTTGAAATTATGTATAGTGCATAAGGATCCCACTTATGCATAATAACTTTTGCCGGAAACAGTACTGGAAATTATAATATATACTTTATAGAGATGGATATATATTTTTCTCCATTTATTGAGAAATTCTATTTAGAAGTTTTACAACAATACATGGAGTTCCTCCATACCTAGAGAACAATATTTATTAAAACAAAAGCATGTGTTATATTATGTATCACTTATTCCACGGAAAGCAAGCAGGGGCATCGGGTGTTCGAGTAAGACATGGTCCTGATTGGTATATATTCCAATTGCAATCATAACATTTAGATCTTTCGTCTTCATCGTCTATGTATATATCAAAATAATGTAATTTACTATTCCATGTAAAGCCACGAAAGAATAGTGTTTTGCCAAAAATTTTACGACCAAAACTAAAATCATAGTTATTACCATGATGTAGAATATGAACTCCAAGATCGTCATCTTTAAATTTACAGTGAACTGTTAAATCCGACTTGTCTTCCAAAGAGTTAATAATATTCTCGTGAATTCGTTCAAACCCGAGAATATTGTGCATTGACAACAACATTAACACACATAGTAAAATACGTTTTTGAAAAAATGGAGACATGGGACCTTTAGTATAAATTTGAAAGTGAATAATATTTGGATATATGAAAGATAAACCATGTATTTATAAACTTCGATATCTATAAACTTAATGACATTCAACAAAAGGTCATGTGCCTAACTTAGAAACATGGGATTCTCTGACCCAAAAAAAGAAAAAGGAAACATGGGATTCAATTATATTTGAATTGTGTGCTAGAGATTTGATTCCTAATGTAGCATGCAATTGAGGTTGTATTGGGTTTCATCGCTTTAATCAACAAACAACTTCTCATAAGCTGGATCATGTACATGTTAGTCATGTGCCTAACTTAGAAATCAGTATGAATGAATTAATTAGTGGTGTCGTCTATTCTCATAAGCTGGATCGCTTTATTTTTTATTATACATATGATATGATATGATATAATTTTACTTATATGTTTCTTCTTGTGAAAAAGTATACCACTAAAACTATGCTAAAAATAAATTATATTCAATGAGTTAAGAAATACCGAGTATATAATAAACTAATATTTGTATAGATAATTTTATACTTTTACTCATATACTTCTCTTTTTGAAATTTCAATCAATTTTATTTATACAAAAAAGGGATAAGTTATGAAATAAACTAATATATAATGAAATGACCTTTCTTATAAAGCGGTCTAAGTTAATTTTTGAGTAAAACTCACACATTTGGCCCTACTTTTCTTAGCTTGACTTCCTCTTTTAAGAAGAAGTTTGGTTAAACATGAATTAAAAAAAGAACTTTCATAAATAAGAACTTTTTATTAGTGAAGGAAAATGAAGAATAAGGACTCTGAAGAAGTCAAGAATATACCAACTTTTTCATAACTTACGCGCCTAACTTTCTATTGGTACGTCTTTTAATAGGGACGTAAGCGGGTCAAAAAAATCAATTAATTAAACTGATAATTTGAATCAAAAGAGAACTGATTTTTGTGGTTTAGATAAAAAATTGAACTGAACTAATTAAAAATCAATGTGCTTTAGTTAAGTTCTTGGATTCAATTTGTAGAGGCTGAAGAACCTATAAATTGAACCGATTGTTATAATATTAAAAATTTATTGAGTGTAGTCCATCAAACTAAGCAAAGCACACACCTATAATCGACTCATCCATTTTTTTTATTTCTTTTCTGTAATTCAAATTAAAAATAAATTTAATATTCTATATTATAACTATATCTCAATTTATTAACGATAATGCATTGACGATTCAAGTGAGAAAAGATTTAACATTTTATTTTATTATTATAAGTATATCTCAATTAATTGTACTTATGAACTTAATTTTATATATGATTGTATTTTGTATTTGATGGTAAACTCCGCCTATAGATTATATTTTGTTTTTGAAAATCTACAAATTGTATTTTGTATTTGAAAATCTATCGATTTATTATTGTCAGTTTTGTTTGAATTGAAATTGCTATTTGAAAACCATGCGTTGTATTTTCTTTTATGTATAGAGATAATTGATTACTTCAATTGTTACGTGTGTTTAAAAAAATAATAGCAGTGAATATATCAGAAAACAAACAATAGCAAAAAATATATTAGAAAAAAAATATTACTAACCGTTTAAAGTATCCGAACCAAACCGATTAATTTGACTTGGTTTCAGACACTGGATTAACCATTTAATATTTCTATTTTAATATTTTGTATATAGAAAAACTACTTTTTTTAAAAAAAAAAGGAAGCCTTACTCTTTTATTTTATTTTTTCATTTGCCTATATTTATTTCTCTGCCAGAAGCTGGACCAAAGCTTTTTTTTAAACTTATATGAAATGGTTATTTATTGAAATTATTTTTTGACAGAATGATATGGCAATATTAAGATATTAAAAGTATAATATATTTAAATGGTAAAACATTTACTAGATAATTATTTCAATGGTAAAACATTTGTTAAGATATAGTGATACAATTTATATATTACTATTAATTTCTCTTCAAATTAATAACTATTATAAATTTATAAAAACAATTCTCATAATTAGTCATTTTTTAAATGAATTTTTTTATATGTAAAATATTACATTGACTTACCCTTTTTCTTTTTCAAAATGTGCTTTCAATTAAAAATTTAACAAACTATATTAGAAAAAAATTAGCAGTTCTCGTAGGATAGCTAAGGACATATAGGCTTAGTAGAGGGAGGTCCATGGATCAAATCCGCGGATGCAATTTATCTTTTCGATGTAAAAAAAAATTAGCAAATTATTTAAAGATAATTTTTTTTTTTGTTTTGGTGAACATTTAAGGATAAGTTTTAAGTTAGAAAGAAAATATAAAATTGTCAAACAACTTTAACTTTCAAATTAAAGATTTTATATAATGCTAAAGTAACTTAAATCATAAAAGAAGGTTTAAATGCACTTTTAATCCCTCTATTTTAAAAAACATGAATTTTTCATCTTCTTTTTTAAAAAGTGAGTTTTTTGTCCCCCTTCTTTATTTTTTGTTGGGATATAGTTCCCCACCTCATTTTAATAAATATTTTGCTGATGTGTTAGATAAATATTTTGCTGATGTGCTATGACGTGGTAGCATCTATGTGGATAGAACATAATCCATGTCAATAATATATTTTTTCTATAATTAATAAATTTTAAAAATGTTAAATTAATTAAATTAAATAATTAATAACAGTAAATAATTACATTAGGAACACAAGCTAGTCAGAATCCAATCGTTTATTTTCCTCCGTCTATTCATCCATCCATCTCCTCCATTCCATCGTTGGGTGTTTCGGTCGTCCCTGAACTCGTTCAATTCGTTCTCATGCTCTTTCTTCTTGATGCTCGTTTAAAATATATTATTGACATGGATTATATTTTATCCACATAGATGTTGCCACGTCATCAATTAATATAAATTTTTTTTACTAAAATGAAGTTCGGGACTAAAATCCCAACAAAAATAAAGAAGGGGATCAAAAAACTGACTTTTAAAAAAGGAGATCAAAAGTGCATTTATGGCTAAAAAAATTTGGGTCAAACATACCCTTTGCATATTAACAATTGTTGACAAATAAAATTTGAAGTCCATTAAAGCCAATTCGTTTAGAATACGGTAGCTTTTTTTTAAAAAATTGGGGAAGGAGAAATTTTTTTATTAATCATTTGCACTAATCGCCATATTACAACTGTCTTTAACAAAATTTGAACTCGACATCTTGAAATTATAATGCTAAACTCTTACCACTGAACTAACACCTCAAATATACTAAGCTTATTTTAAGAATTGTTGACAAATAAAAGTACACAAATATTAGAACACGGTAGTCCATTAAATTTCTGTGTTACGGGAAGACTCGCTCTATATATCTCTCTTTGACAAAAATAAAAAATTTAGGGGGCAAAATTCTGTATTGTCAAGATTCATATATGCAATGAGAAAGACCTTTAATTTGTTAATTTCAATCAAGTCTGGAAAAAGAAAATAAGAAATATGGGAAATTTATTTTTGTTGTCTAATTGATGGTTTTTGGAGAGTGATATGATGTTAGTCATGAGGAGAGAAGAAATAACATTTTGAAGAGATCATTTTTCTTCGTAGAAGAATTTATGGGTCTGTAGGTTAAAGAAGAATGAATATGAAGTTCAAAAGATAAATATGGTTGTAGGGATTAAGACGATATAACTCTATTTTTTATTTTTTATAAAAAAAACTCTATTTTTAATTTCAAATTTTGTCCCTAACTTTTTTTTTTTTATGATTTCGTATATTAAAAAAATAAAAAAATTAAGCAATATGTTGATACATTAAAATTTAGTCATTTTATTAAAATATATAGATGTAAGCAATTACTCTCTCTGTTCCTTTTTAAATTCTATTATGGACTTGGCGGAGGCCTCTTTTTGTTTGAGAGGATGAGTTGTTAGCTGATTGTTGTGCTCTCTTACATCATATTCTTCTGCAGCCTCTTGTTTCTGACAGGTGGCGTTGGCATGGTCTTCATTCAGACTCCTATACTGTTCGTGATGCTTATTGGTCTTTGACTATTCAGGTTGCTGCTGATCCTGTCCCATGTCATGTTACAACATTACCGTGGCACAAATATGTTCTGATTAAGGTGTTTGTTTTCGCATGGAGATTCTTATGTGACCGTCTTCCGACTAGAGATAACCTCCTTCATCGTAGGATCATAACTGAAGGATCTCATTTGTGCAGCCTTGGTTGTCCTTCTCCGGAGTCTCTTTCTCACCTTTTCTTTGCATGTGACAAGTCTCATATGGTATGGAGTGGCCTGTTGCAGTGGCTGGGTATTCATGGAGCATTGCAATCGTCGTCAATTCCTCATGCTCTTCAATTTATTGGTCTTCAGGTTCATTCTGTCAGGCCTAAAAATTGTTTTCAGATTTTGTGACTAGCATCAATATGGTGTATTTGGAAAGCTCGCAACGAAGGTGTTTTTCAAAACAAGGCTTTCGAAGTGCATCGTGTGCTTGATCAAATAAAACTTCACACTTGGTGGTGGTTAAGAGCGAAATGTAATGATGTTTTGTTTGATTTTAGTATGTGGCATACTCATCCTTTGACATGCTTAGGGTGGATGGGTGCCTAAATTTCCTTGCTTGTTTCTCTGAATTGGTTCCTTACTACTACCTTTGTAATTTGACTATAGACGAAGCACGCCTTGTGCTAGTCTAGCTTTAATATTAATAAATTACCTTTTGCTGTTTCAAAAAAAAAAGGGCTATTTTGGAATAATTTTTTTGTTCTTATTTAATTGTCATTTAATTTTAATAGTTCAATGTTACAATTTGTTAATAACTGGTTTATGAGCCCGTGCTATGTACGAGAAAAAAAATATGTTTGTAGATTTATTGAATTTTAAACATATTTTATAAAAATATAATTTTATACATTCTATAAAAAACCCTATAATGAAACAAAAATATTCTAATTAATCTCTTAATAGTAAAATAAATTTGAAACAAAAACAACATAAAAATTACTCGAATATATCTTCCATTATTTATTTTCATATTAATACCCTTCAAATAAAAAAAATCAGTTCTTTGTATAAATATATAAATAAAATATAGTATCGCTATAAATAATAATTAAAAAGACTCATAAATTTTCAAAAATATATAATTCTCATGTAAATTAAAAAAATAGGTTCCATATAAATTACAAAAAAAAAAAAAATAGAAGCCGTAAAGAAATACAAAAAATAGGCATGTGTGTGTGTATATATATATATATATATATATATGTATGAGTGAAAATATAAGATCATGTGTAATTTTTTAAAAAAAAAATCCCTGATGCAAACTAAAAGAGTTAAATTATTTGTTGAAATAAAAAAATATTTTATTAAAATCTTTAATTGAACTTTTAAATTTTTCATAAAATAAACGCATGACTTTAAGACAATATTTCAATCTTTAACATTTATTTGTATGATGACCACAAAAATTTACAACCTAAAGAAATTTCTTAAAATATAATTCCCATATAAATTACCAAAAAAAATAATCTCTCGTCTTAATATATATATATGGGGCTGCTAACTTTAAGGGATCGAATACTTAGCAAGTACGACTCATGTAAAAAATACAAGGGGGGGCGCAGGGGGGTGTGGTGAGCAATGGGGGCGCACGGAGTACAAGTTGTGGGGGGGGGGGGGGGGGCTGTGAAATTTATATGGGTCATACTTGCTAACGTTGGCCACATGGGTCGTAGTTAACAATTCTCTATATGTGTGTGTGTGTGTAAATCTAGGCCGCATATAAATCTAGTATTTGGACCTGTGCTAAGCACTGGTAAAAAATAAAAATAATGAAATTTTAATATCAAAGTTTTCATAATTGTCAAATAAAAATAATGAAATAATTGAACATGAATAAAAAATAAAAATTGAATATTTTTAATAGGTTACACTGTATACTCATCTTGTTAAAAATATGTCAAAAGGATGTTTCCTGAATCATTCATGTGCGTCCATAATTAACTGCATTAATCGCCTTAAGGTGCAAGATTGAAAAGTATCATTTCAGCATATTTATAGACCGACAAATCAAGTAACAAGTTGGTTTGCAAATAATGCTCTTAACATAACTATGAATATTCACAATTTTAGTATCCCTTCGCCAGGTAGTTTCAACCTTTTATGGTAGGATAGTGTGTTGGAATAAAAGTGGTTCTAACTAAGTCCTTAATGTTTTGATGATAACAAGGTATTAATGAACAATAGGGTATTTTAATTGTTTATCTAAGTGTGCAGGCTAAAAGAATATTATCTGTTCACACTTGATATATGAAGCTCTGAAACAAACGCTAAAATGATATCAGAAGCAATGATATCAGAAGCAACATTGGTCAGAAGTTACTCCAAGTCAGAAGATGGTTTAACTCAGAAGCTATGTTGAATCTGAAGTATTGAGTTTTAGAAGCTGAAGAATCAGAAGTTATGTTGGGTACATAACCTCTGAATGACATGCCAGAAAACGTCAGTGTTAACTGATAGTGATTCAATGATTGAAAATCATTTGAAATAAAAGGCTGTGATTCATTGTGAAATCATAGTATAACATCCTTATCATCAGGATAGTGACGTTAGTACTATTTTACCACATAAGGGCGAATATGAAGGTGTGAAAAACACAAGAAGGGGGGGTTGAATTGTGTTTTGGCGTTTTAAAAACTTCTTGCAAGTTCTGAAACCTTTCAGAAGCACCAGCGGATAAAGAAACACAATTAACACACTCACACAAAAGAGTAAGGATAGAGAGAGAGGCGAGACAAGCAATTTTATACTGGTTCCTCTCACAAACCGAGAGTAGTCCAGTCCTCTTGCGCTTCCAAGGGATTTCACTATAATCACCTAGACTATTACAATGCTCAAACACACTAGTAAGAGACTTCCTACTTGCTCAAGCACACTAGCAAGAGGCTTCCTAATATAAAAGAAATAAAATAGAAAGTGATAAACACTTGATTATAAAATCAAGAGTTTTCTCAAGATTACAACTCAAGACTCTTAAGACTCTAACACAGAATTCCTAATGAATTAGAAAAACAGAGTGTCAAAAGCACAACAGAAAATAGTTTCAGAAGCAGTGCTTTCAGTCTTATGTAAAGGAGTAAAGTTGTATGCGTGTGAATCTCTGTAACTTTTTATCTTCAGAAAACGTTTCTCTATTTATATGTGAAGAAGAAATAGAGACGTTTGAAGATAATGACCGTTGTAGAGGTCATTTTCAAACCAGCTGTGAAAGGACAAAGGTAACATGGGATTTTTGCCAATTCTGGTAATGCTTATCCTGTTATTCCTTTTGCTTGAGAATATTCGCCCTTATGAAGTAAAATAGTACTAACGTCACAATCCTTGATGATAAGGTTGTAGTACTATGATGTATCAATCAATCACAGCCTTTAATTCAAATGATTTCCAATCATTGAATTACTATCAGTTAATACTGACATTTTTGGCTTGTTATTCAGAGCCTATGTATCAGACATATGCTTCTGAGTCTTCAGCTTCTGAAACTGTTAGTCTTCTCCATACGTTGCTTCTGATTCAACATTAATCTTCTGAGATGACTTGCTTCTGATTAGCGTTGCTTCTGATATCTTAGCTTCTGATGTCCATGCTTCTGATATCTATGCTTTTGATATCCATGCTTCTGATATCCATGCTAATGCTTTGTTTTAGAGCTTAATTTAATCAACATAATTTATTTAATCTGCACACTCAAAAATAAATATTAAAATACCCTATTGTTCATTAATACTTTGTTATCATCAAAACACTAAGAGTTAGATTCTGAACATCCTTTGTTCCAACAATCTCCCCCTTTTTGATTGATGACAAATCTAGTATTAATTAACAATGATTGTTATTTTAATTTACTATGTTCAGCAGAGGTTCATAAGCTTTGCACGCTCCCCCTAAGTTGTAACATTGAATAATTAAAATAGTTTAAGAATATAATTTTATTTTGACTCAAATTCTTCATATTTTGACTCTTAGAGACTAGTTTTGTAAGCTCTCCCCCTGAGTCTGATAATTAATGGAAAAATTGCACTCTTTCCATTTATCATCATATGTAGAACTTAGTTCAACATAAAATATTATTCTCCAGAATAAAGAAACAGATAAAATAATTTAAAAGAACGTAAAATTAAAAGGATTCTTTTAATTGGTTTCAGTTATTAGCGCTTCTATTCTCAATAATTAATGACTCTTACTCCCCCTTTTGTCATCAAACAAAAACAGTTTGTATAAAAAGAAGTAAAGACATTTAAAAAAAAAAGCGCATAAAAGGATCAGTCAAAAACACAACTTTCAAGGAGTCAATTCAGGAAAACAGTTACAACAACTCCATTAAATGGATTGTTTGATTCCAAGAACTGAGAGACTTGGACTCTATGAAAAGTCTATAAAAGAAGAGCGTAACACCATTACAATTTACTCAACACTTCCACACACTATTATCAGAAATAATGGATAAGGATAGAAGAGCAAATAAGGGTAAGGCTCCCTAAGAAGTGAAGAAAGAAGAATCACCACAGAAAACAAAACCAAAAGCAAAGAAGGTTAAGGGTGAAGCATCTTCTTCAGTTCCATTAAGAAGAAGTTATAGAACCAGATCAAAAAACAAAGCCACAACCACCAGTATACATCAATCTCTCATCAGATTCTGATGATACTGATTCTGATTATAAAGAATATCTCAGAACATTAGATCCTCTTCTGATGATAAAAAGCTCTTTAGAAGGATCCTCTTCTGGTTCTGATAAGCCAGATTCTGATTATCTGAGGTACTTGGAAAATTATCATTCTCCAACAGAAACCTTAGGCTCTGGTGACTCACAGAAGTCAGATTTAGATTCTAAATAGATTTAGGACCTTATGTAATGATATTCTATTTAATCAAATAAAGATTTATGATTCTGTTTTGAAATCTTTTTCTATAATTTCTTTGTGTTTGACATAATTTGCAAAAACATATTTGAACTAAAAACAATGCAAACAGTTAACAGCAAACAAAACAAATTAAGTAAGCAAAAGATGTTCATGCAATTAACAGAAAGTAAACTTGTTCAAATATTACAACCACTTAAAAACAATTTTGTGCGCAAACATAGAATCCTAGGGTTGAGATGAGGAGGGGTTAGAAGGAAGTCTTGAGGTGAGCAACATCATCAGCTTCTCAAGAGCTTTGTCAGACTTCTCAGCATTCTTGTTGATAGTTTCTTTCAGATCCATCTGATTTGTCTTGACTTCATCTAATCCAGCTTCCAGCACTAAGAGTTTATCTCTTTGTTCTCTTTGAATCTGTTCAACCTTTTGAATCCTAGTTGCAGCAGCATCAGAACTTTCAACCATCCTTGTGTCAAAAGTTAGTACATTAACATCTTCTTCCAGCATCATCTTCTGTTCCAGACTTCTATGTTCTCTTTCCTTGGCTTTCAGAGCTTCCATTTCATCATGTGATAAGTTAGTTAACATCAATCTTTTCTTTTGAAGAGCACGTCCAAATGCATTTTCAAAAGAGTCAGTGAATTGCAGATGTTCATAAACTAACTCATCAACATACTTTTTCTTCAAAGCAGCCATGATCAACCTCTGAGCATTGTCAATCTCATCAAACTTTTCAATTATCTGTCCTGGCATGATACCACGATCAGATTTTAACCTGTGCATTCTCCTAACATCATCACTAACAAGTCTTGCCAGAATCTCAATACTAAAAACAGTTTGGCTAGAATGTTGGGTCTGGATGCTTTCTAGGATAGATTGATAAGTGATTTCAGGCTCAAATACAGTTTGATTGATATGTTGTTCAAGGTTAGATGGAGGTGAGACTGGGGATTGAGGTGATGAAGGTATGCTGACAATGAATTCAGGTTGTGAAGATGATTGAGTTAAGGGATTAACAATCTCTATGGTTGGAATGGAAGGTTGAGTGACATGTGGAGGAGTGTCAACATGAATTGGAGTGGGGATGGGATTAGTGTTATCAGATTCAGTATCAGAATCAGAATCAGAACTAAATTCACTAAACTCTTTTTCAAATTTTTCTTTAAGTTTCTCAAGGTTTGATTTCTTTGCAGGAGAGGGTACAATAACAGAAGGTTTAAAGGGTGTTTCAGGTAGGATGTTTGTTTCTGCATGAATGGTTTGAGGTGACAAATGTTCAGATAGCATATCTAAAACATTTGGTTCAGATTCAGGGTCAGGTGATGGTTTGATTGGAGAAGGAATTTTAAAAACAGATTCAGAAGCAGGTTCATTTCTAAATTGAGATTCTGCAGGCTCATTACTAACAGTGTTAGAAGATGTACCTTGATGCTTCTGACGTTTGTGAGCAGCTCTTTCTCTGGCTATCTTCCTCTTCTTCATCATCATCCTCTTCTTCTTCATCAGACTCAACAAAATTTTTCCTCTTATTCTTATTGTTGTCCTCAGCCCTCTTTGATCTTTCTTCTTTCCTTTGATTCACAATCTGTTCTTCTGTCAAGATTTTGACACCACCAATTGAAGGAGTTTTCAGCTTTACTCTATCTCTTGTCATAGTGGTCTTCATCACAAAATCTGGTTTCTGATCAAAACCAAGTTTGGTTATATCCACTTCATCTCCAGGAGTTTCCAATCCATACTTATCCTTCCAGTGATTGAACCATCCATCAGCAATCTTCTTTCCTTCTTTTACATCAACAGCAGGAAAGGAAGAATCAATCACTTCTTCTTCTTTGTTCATTAGCAAAGGGTTGTTAGGAACCACAACCTTACCTTTGACTAAGAACATCTTCTTTAAAGACTTTCCATCAACAACTCTTGATTCCATATAAGTAGGTTTAACAAAATTTGGGTAGTTCTCTTTAAGAATCTCGTGAAATTTGCTTAGATAGAATATGTGAGATAGCAACCTAACATGATGACAGTTGGTGTGATTCTTTTCAATACTGCTTTTAATCATTTCACAGAGATGATCAAAAATGTATTTTGGCACATTCATTTTGACAAAGTTGTGAAGATAATACATGAAATATTTCTGTTCAGAAGAAATACAGTCAGTTCCACCCACTTTTGTAGCAATAGATTCAAACAGTACCTTGTAAACACCTTTGAAAAATGTTTTCAAATCTTTTTGTCCATTTGAAGTGACATTCTCAAACAGAGTTGCTTGAACCGTTGGATCTTGTGGCTTAGTCCTGTAACCAGCAAGATGAATTCGTTGATTTGGTAGGTTCAAAACCTTTGCAACATGATCTGCAGTAATTTTGATATCCATACCAGCAATGTTGGATCTAATTTCAGTTTGGGTAAACTCAGGAAGACCCAATTCTTTTCTTGATTTCCCTTTCAACATAGGGTTTTTCTTCACCAGATTTTGAACTTCAATATAAGCTAACTGCTTATCATACACATACGCCTTCATCCAAAACTCTTTTACCATTTCTTCAAAGATTGGACCATTTAGAATCTTGAAGTAGCGTTCTAACCCTTGATAGTAAAACATCTTCTGTAAATCAAAACCATTTGCTTTCAAACTTTCAAAATCCACCCGTTTCTCTACCATGCACTTTAACTCTTTAAACTTGTAGGTCATAGAGTCTTTTCTGATTGTGTACTTCTTTTGATTTTCCAAATCAACGATGGGTTTTACGGATATAGAAGCAGTAGAAGATGACGATGCCATTGTTGAGGGTTAGAGTTTTGCTAGAGAGGGAAGAAAAGAAAACTGAAGCGTTGGAGGTTTAGAGAGAATATGAAAAAATGTGGGTTGTGAACGTGTTTGTGTGCAAGTGATAAAGGTGTATATTTTTAGAAAACAAACAAACAGTACTGAAATTTCTGGCAGTCAATAGTAAGATGCTTTAGCAATTGCTACAGCATCTACGCACAGAACAGATAACATAAAAACATTAAAGGACATAAACATAAATAACACAAATGTTTGTTAACCCAGTTCGGCGCAAAATAGCCCTAGTCTGGGGGATACCAATCCAGGAAGGAAATCCACTAAGTAAAACGAATTCAAAGTCAAACTCCTCGTTTGCACTTCTCACTTCCTAACTACCCGTATAGACTTCTACCTAGGAACTCCTAGATATGAGAACCTCTCCTCACTCCCTCTCAATTTGAAGACTTCCACGCAAACAACCTCTGGTTCACTGATCTTCGCACTAGCATTAAGTTCAATACATAAACACTTAAACGAGAACACTCTCAAACATAGAAATAATCTCCGTACCTAACGGCTTAGGAGAAATCTCATAATAAACAAAACACACAGCCTATGTCCTTATCATGTATCAACGTGATACAGAAAGAGGCTCACAAGTTCACTACTTTAACATATAACCAACGCACGCTTTAGTGAACACAAGAACAACCAACTCCGTACTTCACAGTTTAAGAGTGGTACACAAACAACTCCATACTTAAAAGTTTAGAAGTGCACACGTTAAAGCACAAGGCTTTAACCACGAAACCCTAAAAACCTAAATACACCTTTTTGTGAATAATGGCTTCGCTGCTGACTTTAGGTTTTACACATGTATATATAGAGTCCTCATGTTGGGCTTGACTTGTTCCTAAAGAATAGGAGTCTTCAAAAATATATCCAATAAATCTTCAGCACCAAACAAATAATTCATTAAATATATGAGATATATTTTAGAATTAAATAATATATCCAATAAGTCTTCAGCACCAAACAAATAATTTCTAAAATATATAAGATATATTTTAGAATTAAATCTTCACACAAGAGATTACTTGTGACACAAGGCGCACATGTTGTGCCAGCTCCGCCTTAAACAAATATAATTTCTAAAACAAATCTTCTGAAAGATATCTTTTAGAAATAACAAACAGAAACAAAAACGCGCATGCGCCTAGAAGCTTCCGATCACAACATACTCAGATGCTTCAGCATTTCCTAGAGCATGTGACAAAATGGGTTTTTGCAAAATTATAGCCAACATACAAAAACACCAACAATCTCCCCCTTTGGCAAATTTTGGCTAAAACACATTTGGGCCATATATGAAAGCTAGAGAGATATACATAGCACACCCCTTCTAACCAATCAAAACATATCCATTTTGAAGAAGAACAAGAAACATCTTCACATAGTAAATTTCCAATAAAAGTGCTTATCAATAAGCTTCAACACACAAACGTCAGAGGCATACAACAGCGGATGACAGAAAACAGTCTCACACATAACACCATCAGAGAAGATACACTTCATCACACACAGTGCTTCACAGTAAATTGAATGCTTCAACATCTGATATAGCATTATCATGAAAGCATAAGCATAACACTCTCCGATATAGCATTATCATGAAAGCATAAGCATAACACTCTCCTTCAACATCAGCACTCCCCCTGAGAACAATACCTCACGCATATCATAGAGAAACACCAATTCTCCTCCTAAATACATGGCAGAGCAACATAAACTACTCCACATCAAATAGAACATCAGGCATATCAGCCAATATCAACTAACTTCTCCCCCTTTTCAGCCACAAATATTGCCAAAACTCATATGAGAATTTGAAATAGGCATAGACCAAAGTAGCATAAACATCTTAAGAGCACAAGAAGAGGAAACATAAGGAATACATGCTCATAAACCTGCTCTGCAATTTCACATTGCACCATCGACCAATTGCGACCAGATCATAGTATCTTCATTTATCAGCATACTCAGATAACCACAACTGCACAATCCAACACAATATATTCCTACTTCATGTAACATGCTACAGCATCAGCAACCACATCATACAACTAACATCATAACAAGTAACAACTAACAAGATCATGAAGTAATTACTATTATTCCCACTTGTTAGATATAAATTTTTTAAACATAGCATGTCATACCAGAACATCTCAGAAGTAAAAGGCTAGCAGATTTGCATAGCTAATAACCAGAAGATATCATACCGTTGAGAAGAGCATGGATAATGCATAAAGTGCAGAGTTATGATTCTACATAGTCAATGATAGGCACCTCTACCATAGAGTGTGAACCACCTCTCATTCTCAGAACCTTGCGTACTACAGTAGTAGAAGAATTTCTTATTGCTGAGAAAATAATAATGATTAGAAGATGGAGAATAATGATGTAGATATGAAAACCAACTTCTCCCAATACAGTGTGCATCATAAAGGATCATGTACAAGTTACTCATATTGCTATGATTGTAACTAACTAGGTCACCATATTGCTATGAATGTGACCAAACTTTCATTTCTACATACTTGCTTTCAGAGTGAAATATTGTAGAGATCCACTTTCAATAAAAAATTCTTCCTTTCATTAGAACGTTCATTTTCAACCAATCTTCTCATATAGCAACAACATGCAACGGGAAGATGAAATACGTTACAAAGAACACCATGTCATCTTAGATACTCCATAGTGTGTTTATCTCATGATTACCCACAACATGGGCTTCTTCAAGTTCCAAAACTTTGCAGGTTTCTTTCAACCCAGCTATCATAACCTTACTTGACATAGGTCCAGCTGCAACTTTCTTAGATGTTCCAGCAATGTCTGGAGCATGATTCTCGCTGAATAGCTTGTGGTGCAGGATAAGTGGAGAATCACTCTTCATTGCATGATCATCAACCAAATCAGTAAAGTATCATCAAATATATTACCATGTCAGCATAAAGACCCTCAATATGTCATATCAGCAGATAAGCAGTAGGACTTCTCATGTACACTTGCACGTCATAGACCAAAACTTTAGGCACAACATTGTCAAGAGTAGTATCTTGAGCTTCATCAGATACACGTGCCTTGATCAGCAAGCTAGAAGAAGATAAAACTACTAGAGAATTTGTAGAAGCTTGCGTACAGAAATACACCACTTGTTGGCGCGAAACTACTGATCACATAATGTTGTTTGATATGCCACAACATCTCGTCAGCATTCACATACTATTGTAGATTTACCAACAATTTAAATGACAAGGCTAATGAGGATTCTGGAAGGATCATACATATCAATATGATTCATAAGGAGTTTCATCACCAGAATCTTTGACACAAATCAATTTTGACCAATATGCATAATAAAATAATCTTCAAATCAACATCAATACAGAGCTAAGAAGATAGGACAATACTTGAATGCTTTGGCCAACAATATATCAGAGGCATGCACAGCGGATATACGAACAATTAGCCTCATAGAGTATGAACAGAGATAATTAACCTCTCACAGTAGATTCCCAGATGAAAACAGAAGCTTTAAGACAGATCAAGCTTAAGCACTAGGAAAAATAAATTCCTCCCCCTTAATTCATGCAATCAGCAGAATATAGTAGAAAATAATTCTACTTAGTCATCATCACACAACATGCATCATCACACAAGATGCATATACTCCCCCTCAAAATAAGCACAATCACTCCATTCATAGATAGATAGGCAAGAGACATATACTACACATAATATTCCCCTTCAGATAATCAACAGGTAGATAGGAGTTAAACAGATAAGGGATAAAACAAAGCATACTACAATCCCCCCGTCTTCATGGCAGATAGCTATATCAGCAAGCATAGCAATCACAGAAATCATACGTGCAATAAACTTCAAAGGAATAATCTTCAACCTTCAAGAACCCAAACTACTAACTACTGATATGGTATCAGAATAATAAACTTCAAACTTCAACTTCAGTAGCACAACTAATAATACTCCCCTTTACTTCATGAACATATAAGCAGGAGACATGGTCAGAGGAACATAACCACAGGGTGCATATTGCAACTAAGTGCACATGCAGGTGCATAGAACATCCACGGCTTAACCCATAAAAACAACATAACATCAGATGCAAGAGGTCAGAAGTACCACATAAGATCAAAGATCAACACTACCCTCTAAGTCTTCAACCACTAGATCATTTCCTCTGTCGTCATGAGCAATCAACTCTTCAGCTTCTAGAGTTTGAATAACACGATCCACCAAGAATTTCTTGTCATCTTTAGCTTTACTCAAAGTCTTGAAATCATAAATCATCTGTTGTCTGCTTAGCATGACAGATGTGCCTTTGGCAGATGCCAGAGCAATGTCTGCAGCATGTTGCTTGTCCAGAAAACCTTGGATCTAAAGTAGAGTATGACTCTTGTTGACTAGCATCATCAGATTTATTACATATCTCAGGATATTGATGCAAAATGATATCACAGACCAAGGTAGGAAAAACAATAGGAAGTTTTGTAGCATTAGATTTCCTATATACTATAGTCTGATATAAGATATATTCACCAAAATTAAGTACAAACTTTGTACCTACAGCATGGATGAACATACTCAGCCCTCTTGAAACATCATTGGAGTGTGTAGTTGGCCCCCAATTAGCCAAGTTAGCTTAGCTGTTAACAACTTTTTCTTGATTGGCCACCAAATCATCTCAAACAAAAAACTTGCATATACTCAGCACTCATGGATCATCACAGTCTTCCTCTATGTTCACATTAAAATCCATAGCACTTTCCTAAACTTTGCACAATATTCATTGAACCTGCTGCATCAATTAACTCCATGAGTTCTTGTAAATCAAGAAGTTCTTGATTCAGGATTCTTTCAACAGCAGCCCTTCTTTCACAAATAAATTTTCAGCTGGAAGCTCTTTCTTCATGATGGAAAGACACAATATCCAGGGGAACAAATGAAACATTTCTAGCTCTTTCTATCCCTGCTTCTACTGGCTTGTCAGATGTGCCAACATCTTCAACAACATCTTCCTCTAAGACAAACTCACTATTATTAGAAGACACATGCTTTTTCTTCAATTCCTTCTTTGTTGTAGTAGAGGTGTAGAGTCATTTCTCAATCTACTTATCAACCTTCCAACTATACCAGGTTCAAGAGTTTTCTCTACAGTTTTGTTCACGAATAACAATATTTCAACATCAGCTTCAATATGATGAGTACCAGTTTGTGAGTCTGAGAGAACATGATCCTCTGTTTCTACTTCAGTAGTCTTCATACTCTCATCATTTTGAAAGATCTCAACAGTATCACCAGACACAATTTCTTCAGAATTCTTTGCAATGTCTGAAACATCAGATGCTCTAGCATCAGATATAGCATCTAATACAGGAAGATTAGTATTCTCATGATTCTCATTAGAAACAGCAGTTGAGTCATTCTTCTATGTTGACTCTAGAACAACATTCTCAGTGGTCTTTGTGGTAGCACCACCATCAACAAGAACATTATTAGAATCTTCTAATCCTAGGGTTTGATATTCTTGAACAATCTCAGTAGTAGAATCGATACACTTTTTATCCAAATCTTCTACATATATGGATTCTATCATAGCATTGATTATGGCATTAAAGACTTTGTAAGCTATGCTACAAGTAGAGTAATCGAGAGTAAATATTTCAGAGGAGCAAATAATATGAGAAATTGACATCTTCAAATTTCTTCCCACAGTCACTTATGATCCTTACAAACACATCTTCATTCTTTCTCTTTCCAAGACTTCCAACTTTCAAAGGACCCATCACATAAGCAATTAACTCTTTTATGATCATGGTATCAAAAGTTTTCTTGTCAGATGTTACAACATTATCTGAGACATGTGTTCCTTCATATATTCTACACTGCAACCTTAGAGGAGATTCCCTCTTACTGGCAACATCATAGTTGATCAAAATATCAAGATGCTGATCAAGAATAATACTACAGAGCAGCGAGGGAAATTCTATTAGCATCTTCACATCCAAACACTTAACATACTTTATGGTTTGATCAAGAACATAAGTGTTAGAGTCATAGGAGGTGTTAGTACCAACAATATAAAGAGACTTATCCAGACCTGTAGCTATGTCTAAACTATGAGAAGTGAACATCCAGTTGATAGCTCCATTCTTGTACAAAATTGCATATTTCACCGTGAGCTTATTAGATGACAACTTGCCCTTCTTTGGCCAAAATTTGACCTGATTACTAGTGATGGTCTTGCATATGGCATTGTCATTAACCTCAATCTCAGCCTGAGCTGCTAATAATGCCTTGATAGATGAGAAGTTAACCCGTTTACTTCTTACATGGCCTTTTATGTACCCCTTGCTAGAATGATTATCACAATACTCAGGGATATTCATTAAGAATTCATTCACCCGGTTCTCATAATAGCTACCCAGCCATATTGTAGTTCTCTTCAAAACAGAAAAAGCAAATAGATCCATGAACTCCTTGTTCTTCAGCACATCCTTGACCAGTTCCCTTTCCATGGTTGATCTCGTGGTGCACAAAAACTTCCACCTCTGTATATTTGCAATGGAGTTGATGAGTACTTTGTCTATGGAAATATTAGGGACATTGAGGGGAATTTTCTTGTTGGCTGTCTTCTCATGTGCAGAAAGCATAGATGCTGGAGCATTTTCTGCCACATCATGATTAGAGTCACTTGTAGGTGGACTCTTTCTCTTCAAACTTTTATTCTCAGTTGACATGATAGCATGAAGAATAATCTTGCTCCATCCTTTCTTATAATCCACACTAGCAGATTGCCTCATTACCATAGTAGGGGTTTTGATAGTTTGGCTTGTTGAGACAATAACTTTACCTCTTGGATTCCTCATCCTTTTAGTAATATTACCAGTAATCTTTGAAGTAGGCTGCTCAGGAGCATCATGATTCTTCATATCAAAAGTATCTTGGTCTTCAACATCAAATTTATTCGTGTTAGGCTTACCAAGAAAGATAGACTTCTCATTATTAGAAGAATCACCAACATCAAGCATGCATAGTCCAATTTCTTCTTCTTTAGAGTCATACTCATCATTCCAATTTGATGTGTCCATAACATTCACATTCATGACATGGTACACCTTTCTCTTGGTTAGATTTCTCATCAAATGAGATGTCTTGAACATTAGATCTTCTATTCAGCTTCTTCATAATTATGTTAAACTCCTTTCCAAGAAGTACTACATCATCTGATATACCTTGGACAATTTCAGTATTTTGTCCAGATTCAGCCAAGGATGTTTCAACATCTGGTACAGCATCACACTCATGATTTGTTTTCTTGAGTGAACTGAGCATAGTTTCAGCAGATGCTTCAACATTTGATATGACATAGTTCTTGACCTTGGACCTTTGCTTCTTTTCAATTCTCATTAAAATTTTCTTGATGTCTCTTCCAAGAATTGAATCTGAAATACTTTCCTCAGTGTCCGCAAAAGATGTCCTATTAATCAATCCTTCTTCCTTGTCCATTATGCCAGAAATACTTTCCCTGATCTCACCCTTTTAAAACCAGAACAGGTAGAGTGACCTGCTTTGATACCAATTGAAATTTCTGGCAGTCAATAGTAAGATGCTTTAGCAATTGCTACAGCATCTACGCACAGAACAGATAACATAAAAACATTAAAGGACATAAACATAAATAACACAAGTGTTTGTTAACCCAGTTTGGCGCAAAATAGCCCTAGTCTGGGGGATACCAATCCAGGAAGGAAATCCACTAAGTAAAACGAATTCAAAGTCAAACTCCTCGTTTGCACTTCTCACTTCCTAACTACCCGTATAGACTTCTACCTAGGAACTCCTAGATATGAGAACCTCTGCTCACTCCCTCTCAATATGAAGACTTCCACGCAAACAACCTCTGGTTCACTGATCTTCGCACTAGCATTAAGTTCAATACATAAACACTTAAACGAGAACACTCTCAAACATAGAAATAAACTCCGTACCTAACGGCTTAGGAGAAATCTCATAATAAACAAAACACACAGCCTATGTCCTTATCATGTATCAACGTGATACAGAAAGAGGCTCACAAGTTCACTACTTTAACATATAACCAACGCACGCTTTAGTGAACACAAGAACAACCTACTCCGTACTTCACAGTTTAAGAGTGGTACACAAACAAGTCCATACTTAAAAGCTTAGGAGTGCACACGTTAAAGCACAAGGCTTTAACCACGAAACCCTAAAAACCTAAATACACCTTTTTGTGAATAATGGCTTCGCTGCTGACTTTAGGTTTTACACATGTATATATAGAGTCTTCATGTTGGGCTTGACTTGTTCCTAAAGAATAGGAGTCTTCAAAAATATATCCAATAAATCTTCAGCACCAAACAAATAATTCATTAAATATATGAGATATATTTTAGAATTAAATAATATATCCAATAAGTCTTCAGCACCAAACAAATAATTTCTAAAATATATAAGATATATTTTAGAATTAAATCTTCACACAAGGCGCACATGTTGTGCCAGCTCCGCCTTAAACAAATATAATTTCTAAAACAAATCTTCTGAAAGATATCTTTTAGAAATAACAAACAGAAACAAAAACGCGCATGCGCCTAGAAGCTTCCGATCACAACATACTCAGATGCTTCAGCATTTCCTAGAGCATGTGACAAAATGGGTTTTTGCAAAATTATAGCCAACATACAAAAACACCAACAAGTACAACACAAAAAGGACAGAGTAGTCATATTCATTTTAAGCGCTAAACTCATCATAAACCAATACTCATCTAATTGCAAAATGACACGTGTATTAGAAAATTATTTAAATAACTGGTGCGTTAGTGGACAGCAGTTAGATTAAAAAGGTTATAAACTGTTCCACTACCACATCAGAACCATTCTTTTGATTCTGATATTTATCAGAAGTAGTCATACATCAGAACTTCTGACCTTGAGGTTCTGAGGTTCAACATCTTCTGATCCTTATCAGATTTTAAAAACAGTTTTACTCAAAAGAACTTAACAATCAGGAACAAACACCATGTTGAGATTTTTCTTTATGAAATCAAATCTTTCAACAGCCAAAGGTTTTGTATAGATATCAGCCCATTGTCTTTCAGTATCAACAAACTTGATATCTATAACACCTTTCTCAACATAATCTCTTATAAAGTGATGTTTGATCTCAATATGTTTTGCTCTAGAGTGTAAAATAGGATTTTTGGAAAGCTGAATGGCTGCAGTGTTATCAAAATATAAAGGTTTATAGTGACTGCTTATATGATAATCTTCTAATTGATATTTCATCCAAAGAAGTTGTGTGCAACATTTTGCAGCTGACATGTATTCTGCTTCTGCTGTGGACATAGCAATGGTGGTCTGCCTCTTGCTACACCAGGAGATAAGATTTTCACCCATAAATTGGCAACTGCCACTTGTTGATTTTCTTTCAAGTTTATCTCCAGCATAATCAGCGTCACAGAATCCATTTAACTCATATTTCTTGGATTTCTTATAAAGTAATCCAAAATTACAAGTAGCTTTCAGATATCTAAAGATTCTCTTCACAGCAGTGAGATGAGATTCTCTAGGATCTGATTGAAATCTTGCACATAAGCATACAGAGAACATAATATCAGGTCTAGATGCAGTTAGATAGAGTAGAGAACCAATCATACCTCTATATAACTTCTGATCAACTTTGCCTTCAGATTCATCTAGACTTATGCTTGTTGTTGGATGCATTGGAGTATTCATTGGCTTACAATCTTCAAGATTGAACTTCTTCGGGAGATCCTTTGTATATTTGGTTTGATGAATGTAAGTTCCTTCCTTTGTTTGATTGATTTGAATTCCAAGAAAGAACTTCATCTCTCCCATCATGCTCATTTCAAATTCTTTTTCCATTAACTTAGAGAAATTCTTGCATAGAGTAGCATTAGTTGAACCAAAAACAATATCATCAACATAGATCTGAACGATCAGAATGTCTTTCTTCAAGGTTTTTCTAAATAGTGTACAGTCAACTTGTCCTTTTTCAAAACCATTATCAACTAAAAAGTTACTCAGTCTATCATACCAAGCTCTAGGAGCTTGTTTAAGACCATAAAGTGACTTTTGCAGTTTATAAACATGATCAGGATTTTGAATATTTTCAAAACTAGGAGGTTGTTTGACATATACTTTTTCATTGATAAAACCTTTAAGAAATGCACTCTTCACATCCATTTGATATAAAGTAATACCAAGGTTAACTGCATAGGAAAGAAATAACTTGATTGCATCCAATCTAGCAACTGGAGCAAAAGTTTCTGTGTAATCAATTCCTTCCTGTTGACTGTAACCTTGTGCAACCAATCTTGCTTTGTTTCTAGTTACTTCTCCTTTCTCATTGAGCTTGTTTCTGAACACCCATTTTGTTCCAATAATGTTCTTGTCTTTTGGTCTAGGAACCAAATTCCATACTTCATTTCTGTCAAACTGATGTAGTTCATCCTTCATAGCTAAGATCCAAGCTTTTTCTTTGAGAGCTTCATCAATAGTCTTTGGTTCATTGAGAGAAACCAAACTGACCATTGCATCTTCATTGTGTGAACTTGATCTTGTTTTTCTAGGACTTTCTTTGTTTCCAATGATCAAATCTTCTGGATGAGATGACTTATATTTGAATGAATTCTTCTTAATAACTTCTTCAATCTCAGCATCAGAATCACTATCAATTTGAGGAGTTGGAACATCTTCAGAAGGAACAGTTTCTTGATCATCAGAAGTTGTCTCAGGTTCTGAACTCTTGTTAACCTCTACAGTTTCAACTTCTGAATCTGGATTATCTGCAATAACTTCAACTTGCTCTGACTTATCATCATCAGGCTCTTTGTCATCAAATTTTACGTGCATAGATTCTTCAACAGTGTTAGTTTCAGAATTAAACACTCTATATGACTTTGAGCGTTCAGAATATCCAATAAAGATACCCTTAGAAGCTTTTGAGTCAAATTTCTTTAAATGAACTTTAGTATTCATAATGTAACATGTACAACCAAATTGATGAAAATAAGAAATATCAGGTTTTCTTCCTTTGAACAATTCATATGCTGTTTTATTCAATAAAGGTCTGATATAGATCCTATTTTGAATATAACAAGCAGTGTTTATTGCTTCTGCCCAAAAATATTTTGCAAGGTTAGTTTCATGCATCATGATTCTGGCCATTTCTTGTAAAGATCTGTTCTTTCTCTCTACAACCCCATTTTGCTGTGGAGTTCTAGGAGATGAGAACTCATGAAGAATTCCATTGTTTTCACAATAGATTTCAAAAGGCTCATTTTCAAACTCGCCACCATGGTCACTCCTAACCTTGACAATTTTCAAGTCTTTTTCAACTTGTCTTTGAGTGCAGAAGGTTTTAAACACATAATATGTATCCTCCTTGGATCTCAGGAATCTAACCCATGTCCATCTACTGAAATCATCTACAATGACAAGTCCATATTTCTTACCATTCATTGACGCAGTGCTAACTGGTCCAAATAGATCAATATGAAGCAATTCCAAAGGCCTTGTAGTAGAGACAATGTTTTTATCTTTGAAAGAGCTTTTGAAAAGCTTTCCTTTTTGACAAGGACCACAAATTGTGTCTGACTGATATTTTAGAACAGGTAGGCCTCTCATAAGATCTTGACTACTTAGCTTAGAGATTAATCTCCAGTTAGCATGTCCTAATCTTTTGTGCCAGACCCACTTTTCTTCACTTACAGTCAAAAGACAAACAACTTGTTGTTCAACTAATTCAAAAAGATTGATTTTGTAAACATTGTCTTTCCTTTTACCTTTGAAAACTATAGACTTATCAGAGTATCTGTTTACAGTACATGTGTTCTTATTAAACACCACCTCATAACCATTGTCACATAATTGGCTTATGCTAAGAAGGTTATTATAGAGTCCATCAACAAGAAGAACATCAGAAATAGTAGAGAAGGAATTACCTACTGTACCAGTACCAATTATTGAACCTTTTTGGTTCCCACCAAATCCTACAGATCCTCCCTTTTTCAGATTCAGGGTGAGGAATAAATGCTTTTCTCCCGTCATGTGTCGAGAGCAGCCACTGTCCAAATACCATGTACTTGAGTTTTTCTCTTTTTGAGTGCAAACCTGCAACATAAACTATTTCAGATTTTGGTACCCACAACTTGTTGGGTCCTGATGGGTTAGTGTAGGCCTTGTAGAAGTATGATTTTTGAAAACCAGTTTGAGGAGCATACTTCTTCTTGTCAAAACTTCTAATAGGTTTCACAGACTTTGTACTAGAAGTACTAGCTTCTGAAGTTCTCAGAACCTTAGTTGGTTTAGGAACTGGTCTCTTTAGAATCTTTACTTCTGAGTATCTCATTTTTGAATTTGAGTTATCAAGAATCACTGAATTGTTATCTTCTGAGACTTTTGATTTGCCCTTATTCAAAACAGAAGTTTGTGATACTTTCTTAGAGTTACCAGTTTCTGATATGAAAGTAGAATAGAGAGGAGGAGGTGTTTTGCTCAAACAAAAAGACTGACTTGATTTTCCTTTATCAGAAGATGCAGAATAACCAAGTCCATATCCTTTGTTTTTGCTTACACTGTAAATCATGGAAGCAACTTTGCTCTTGTTAACATTCTGTTTAACAAATTCATGAAGAGCAACCTCGTGCTTATCATGTGATTTGTTACAAGCAACACAACCTTCTTCAAGCTCTTTGATTTTCAAAAGAGATTCATTATATTGAGATTGAAGTTGGTCAGATTTCTCTGTAAGCAAGTCAATTTTAGTTTTTAAACTTTTGAAATCATTTGACTTGTTTATGTATTGCTTCATAGTGTCTCTGAGAGCAATAAGAAGCTTATCATGAGGAAGTTTAGAAATTACCTCATCAATATCAGATTCATTCTCCATATCAGATTCATTATCAGATTCATTATCAGAAGATGTTGTAGCCATAAGTGCTATATTTGCTTCCTCATCATCTTCTTCAGTATCTGATAACTTCTCAAGATCTTCAAAAGTAGCCATAAGACTTTTCTTCATTCTGTTCTTGAAGTTGCCCTTTTTCCCTTTGTCATTTGAGTTCAAATCAGGACAATCAGCAATAAAATGACCAGTCTTTTTGCAGTTGAAACAGCTATTTTTAGAACCATCTTTCTTGTCTTTAGAATTGGAGCTTCTGTTCCCATGGATTTTAAAACCAGAACTTCTTCCAGAAGCTTTGTTGTTTTTGTACTTGTTCCATTTCCTGAACTTTGAAAGCAGAGCAAAGAGTTCCTCATCTGATCCATCCTCCTGTTCATCTACAGAAGATTCATCAGCATCAGATTCAATAACTTTAGCCTTTAAAGCTTTAGGAGATTTCAAAGTTGCTGGCAAAGCCAATGACTTTGATTTCTTCTTAGGCTCATCAGAAGCTAGTTCCATCTCGTGACTTATGAGAACTAGTTAACTCTTCTAGGCTTAAGGTATTGAGATCTTTTGCTTCTTGTATAGCAGTGACCTTAGGTCTCCACTTGGGTGGTAAACACCTCAGAATCTTCTTAACATGATCAGAAGTAGTATAACTTTTCTTTAAAACTCCAAGACTAGAAACCAAGATTTTAAACCTTGCATACATTTCTTCAATGCTTTCTGTGTCTTTCATTTTAAACATTTCATACTGATGAACCAGAAGATTAGCCTTTGCTTCTTTCACTTGTTGGTTTCCTTCATAAGTAGCACACAAAGAATCATAAATACCCTTAGCACTAGATCTGTTTCCAAGTTTCAAAAACTCATCATGAGTGATACAGCTAGCAAGGATAGAAATAGCTCTGTTGTGTCTCTTCCATTCTTTCTTTTGTTCAGTTGTGAAGGTCTTCTTTACAGCTGTTGTTGTCTTACCATCTTCATCAAGCTTATCTTGAAAGCTAACACCTTCTTCAATGATGTCCCACAAACCTTCATCTTCAGCTATGATATGAGGATAGATTTTGTATTTCCACCAGTTGAAGGTTGATTGTTCACCACTGAACTTAGGTGCTTTGCTATAAGTTCCACCAGATTTCTCAGACTTTTCAGAATTGTAATCATATGGAATAGCAACTTTCTTTGGACTTGAATCTTCAGACATTGTATTTTTCAGGATCTTTTTGTCTCACTGTTAAGTGATGCGTAACAAACCGGAGCTCTAGATACCAATTGAAGGTGTGAAAAACACAAGAAGGGGGGGTTGAATTGTGTTTTGGCGGTTTAAAAACTTCTTGCAAGTTCTGAAACCTTTCAGAAGCACCAGCGGATAAAGAAACACAATTAACACACTCACACAAAAGAGTAAGGATAGAGAGAGAGGCGAGACAGGCAATTTTATACTGGTTCCTCTCACAAACCGAGAGTAGTCCAGTCCCCTTGTACTTCCAAGGGATTTCACTATAATCACCTAGACTATTACAATGCTCAAACACACTAGTAAGAGACTTCCTACTTGCTCAAGCACACTAGCAAGAGGCTTCCTAATATAAAAGAAATAAAATAGAAAGTGATAAACACTTGATTATAAAATCAAGAGTTTTCTCAAGATTACAACTCAAGACTCTTAAGACTCTAACACAGAATTCCTAATGAATTAGAAAAACAGAGTGTCAGAAGCACAACAGAAAATAATTTCAGAAGCAGTGCTTTCAGTCTTATGTAAAGGAGTAAAGTTGTATGCGTGTGAATCTCTGTAACTTTTTATCTTCAGAAAATGTTTCTCTATTTATATGTGAAGAAGAAATAGAGACGTTTGAAGATAATGACCGTTGCAGAGGTCATTTTCAAACCAGCTGTGAAAGGACAAAGGTAACATGGGATTTTTGCCAATTCTGGTAATGCTTATCCTGTTATTCCTTTTGCTTGAGAATATTCGCCCTTATGAAGTAAAATAGTACTAACGTCACAATCCTTGATGATAAGGTTGTAGTATTATGATGTATCAATCAATCACAGCCTTTAATTCAAATGATTTCCAATCATTGAATTACTATCAGTTAATACTGACATTTTTGGCTTGTTATTCAGAGCCTATGTATCAGACATATGCTTCTGAGTCTTCAGCTTCTGAAACTGTTAGTCTTCTCCATACGTTGCTTCTGATTCAACGTTAATCTTCTGAGATGACTTGCTTCTGATTAGCGTTGCTTCTGATATCTTAGCTTCTGATGTCCATGCTTCTGATATCTATGCTTCTGATATCCATGCTTCTGATATCCATGCTAATGCTTTGTTTCAGAGCTTAACATAATTTATTTAATCTGCACACTTAAAAATAAATATTAAAATACCCTATTGTTCATTAATACTTTGTTATCATCAAAACACTAAGAGTTAGATTCTGAACATCCTTTGTTCCAACAGAATATTCTCATACAAAAGGAATGAATGGATAAGCATTACCAGAAATGGCAAATATCCCATGTTACCTTTGTCCTTTCACAGCTGGCGTGACAATGACCTCTGCAACGGTCATTATCATCAAACGTCTCTATTCTACTCTTACATATAAATAGAGAACAAAGTTTTGAAGATCATGAGAAGCAAAATACAAAAGCTACAACACTTACTCTGTTTTCTACAAGACTGCAAGCACTGCTTCTGAATTATTTCTGTTGTGCTTCTGACATATTGTTTTCTTAGGAATCAATTGTTAGAGTCTTTCAGTTGTGTTGTATTCTTCTGAGAACTCTTGATTTTAACATCAAGTGTTCATCACCTTATTTAATCTTTTGTTTTGTGTTAGGAAGTCTCTTGCTTGAGAGCTTGAGCAATAGGAAGTCTCTTACTAGTGTGTTTGAGCAATTTCTAATCTAAGTGATTTTTAGTGGAATCCTTTGGAAGTGCAAGGGGACTGGACTACTCTCGGTTTGTGAGAGGAACCAGTATAAAATTGTTTGTCTCTCTCTTTCTCTCTCTCTCTCTCTCTCTCTCTCTCTCTCTTTCTCTCTCTCTCTCTTTTATCTCTGTTCTGTGTACGTGTGTTAATTGTGTTTGTTTTATCCGCTGGTGATTCTGATAAGTTCTCATAACTTAGAAGAAGTTTTAAAAATACCAAAACAAAATTCAACCCCCCTTTCTTGTGTTTTTCACACCTTCATAGTGTTGGTGTGCACTTTAGTCGTAGAGTTGCTGTTGAGTATTCCTTGAAATCTCTTTGAACGGATCGAAACGAATGAAGAAAAAATTCAAGAAAAAACATGGTTTTGGGAGTTTCTGCCAATTTACGCACAGGCGGGAATACAGGTGCCCAGACGCTCAAAATAGGGTTCAGATCCTGCCTCTTTTCGTTTAGGCATGGGAGACTGGCGCCCAGGTGAGCAGAACAAGACTGACATTCTTCATCTTGGGAGACACTATATTTAAGTTTATTGGTCACGGGAAGAAACTTGGGATAAGGGTGGAGTTAGGATTGAAGACTATCTATTGTAACTCTTATTGGGATTTCTTTGTATTGTTACCAAATTATTATAGTGCAACAGAGAGCTGCTCTTTCCCTCAACTGAACTAGATAAACAAACTCTATTGTGTCCTTTTAATCTTTCTGTTGTTCATTGTTATTTTTTATTGCCATCTCACTATTTGATTGCTTACTCTTATTGGGGCAAGGATCTAACGAAGTAAGTATCATGGGTTCTAAGTGGGACATTGAGAAGTTCACCAGGAGTAACAACTTCGTTTTATGGAAGGTGAAGATGAGGGCAATATTAGTTCATTACAATTGTGTAGAGGCGCTAAAGGGTGTGACGGCAGTAAAGGATGTGGCGTCGGAATCTGCGTTTTAGATCTGATGGGGTTTTTAGGGATACGTGTGTTCTGATTTTTTGAGAAATTGTTTAAAAATGATTAAGTGGTATTTATAGAGTAAGATAAAAAATAGTATTTTTGTAATAAAATTTAAAAAGATAAATAAAAGATTATTTGATAGAGATGGTGAGGTAGAGGGATATGATTGGTTCATGAGATATGGTTTGATGAGATAAGGAATATGCCATTTGGATAGGAAAGAATATGCTTTGTGATAGAGATGAGATAAAATTGATAAAAATAAATGTAAATGTAAAATAATTAAAATAGAATAAAAATAAAATAAAATACAAATGTTTTTGATGTTTTTATTATATGTGATGAAAAAATAGAAAACGAAAATAAAAGATAGAAAAAGATATTTTTTGATATTTTTGGACTTTTACGCTAATTAATAACTATTTAAAATAAAATAAACTAAAAAACATAAATAGTCAAAAAATTAAAATTACGCGAATAATTAAAATATGCATGAAGTGATGTTATTTTTGTATGAAAGAATTTAAAATTATTTTTTCTAGAAAATGTAATTGTGAAGAAATTAAGAAAAATATGAAAATAATAGCAAAAAATATGCAGGAAAAAGAGATCAAAACACGCGTATTAAAACACATATTTTTGTATATTTTTGATTTAAAAAATACAAATTAGATTTGAAGTCTAAAATTGAGGTACAACATCGTGAACATACCCTAATTTTCACAACAATTCCTTTATAATTTGGCCAAAATGCCCCCCTTTTGGTTTGCGAATGACACTCTTATAACATACTTTTAGTCGTAAAGTTCCTTTGTAATTTGCCCTAAAGACTCCTTGTATAAAAAAATGACAAAAAACAAAGCACTTTTGCTAAACGAATGTTATCTTCATGTCTAATTGATCAATTCTCAAAAAAAAATGTCTAATAAATTTTTCTACTTTATAAATTCAAATATGTCGTATCATTAAAGAATCACTCGAAATTCCAAAAAAATTATTTTCTAGAATAAGTGGACCAAAATTTTATTTATGATAATATTTGTGGACCAATTATGCATTTAAGCTTATTTAAATTACATAAAACAAACTTAAAGAGTTCAATTGTTCACGTACACGAAGTAAAATGAATCAATTTTTATACCAAAAAAAAATTAACTTTTCACCTATACTATAAATTTGCTTTTAAGAAATCAGAAGTTACAAAGTCATATAAAAATATAGTCAAACACAATAGGTTTATCTATCGGTATCTAAATATAAAAGATAGATTAAGATCTCTCGACACTAAATTCATCCTAAAATGAATATTTTATTGCCCGCATATTTTTTTTGTAATGGCAGTTTGGAGTGTTCTTCCTAAGATTTGCCGTTATTATATTAACCTCATACCATTACATAATCTATTGTGTTAATCAATGTTTATCATGAGCATTTTTTTTTTTTGACAAAATAAAAAGATAATCATTCAAATTGGTAGAGTATATCATATATTCAAGTACAAATTCAAATCCTACTTTTAATTTTGATCCGTGTTTACAAATTTTCAAAGTATTGTCCTCATATGATAGTTCAAGTGGTAAGAGGACATATAGATTAGTAGGGGAGGTCCAATGATCAATTCTTGTTGGAAACAATTTATCTTTCTAATATACAAAAAAAAATCCCAAATTATATTAATATCGTTCAAAAATATTGTGCAAGGAATTGTTGGGTAATAATAATGCCGAAGGAGAAAAATAAAATCGAGAACGCAATCAACAACACAAAAATATAACATGGAAATTCCAAAATCGGAAAAAAAACCACGGCCGTTGTTGTTAGACTATATGGCGATCACTTAGAGGGGGGTGAATAAGTGACTCTTTCTATACAACGAGGTTTTAAAAAATATTTCGAGTACGCGGAAGGCTACCGGATCGATAGTCTACTTTGCACCCTTCGATCAAAGGAAATGTAGTATAAGCCTTAGAACAATTAGCGACAAATTGAATTTAGGTTTATGTTTTGTAATCAAAATTCTAACACAAACAAAATCAACAAGTTTCAACTATCACGAAACACAATCACAAATTCAAGTTTCAAATCAATTGAATTTCGATGAACACTTACGATCACGAATTCAATTGATCCAATTAATCAACAAAACGAAAAGTAAAAGTGTAGGGATAGAAAGATACAACCGGATGATTAGGGAGTTCCCTTGGCTTTCACGCCGTCCTCGCTTCGGGCCAGGTACGTCTCCCCCCAAATCGTCAAACGGCCGATTTGAGCAATTTATTAAAAAACGCTTTGATAGTGCACAATTTACAAAGACTCGAATAACCCTATTCAATCTAATGCAAATTGAGCCAAGTAATCTCAACAACTCTAGAAGCTTCAACCTCTGATTCCAACGTCCCAATCTTGCGCCGTCTTCGTACTGAAAACCTTCGCACCGAACGTCCAGCTGATTCCTTCGCTTCCTAGATGTCGAACCTTCAAGATATCGCACAATCTTGAAACCCTTGATGAAAATCCAAACCTCCAACACAACTCAACTCGATCGCAATTCTAATTCACCGCGAATTGCACCGAACGTTATCCACCGAACCAACTACGAACCTTCGATTGATCCCATACTCAATCTCAAATTTGAAGTGATTTGATAGAAGATGAAGAATGATCACGGTCGTTTCGTGGTCAAAATAATATTTATTTTTAAAAGTAGTACAAGGTAGTTGACCTTGGTCGTCTCTCAAGGACTCTTGATCGAAGTCTAACAATTATTATAATCAAATTAAGAAAACAGTAAATTAAAGGGGGTTTTAGTTTGTGAAATAATGTAACAAAGATGATGATTTTAATTAATAGAAAAGTAATCAATCCATTGGTTTCAGGTAACTTCGTTTACTATCTATCACAGGTTCTGCGAAAATATTCATTCAAGAGTTTATGCCTTGGTTAATTATAAAACTAATTACACAAGCGGCAACTAGTCTTATAAGGAATTCAAATGATTAAGTATCAAGTGTGTTCAATTAACTATACCTAGGATCAAGCGTCACGCGAGCATAATTAATATCATAACAATTTCCAATCAACCCTATTGCTAAGCGCGATAGTTTGTACCAGTTTCTAACCAAATCAATTCTAACAAGCGTAACATCAATTCAATTAACTATAATAGTATAAACTCGAAATAGAGTAATGAAGCATCAATCTAAACCGAATTCATACAGAGAAAACAAGATATGAAACTGATACAAAACAACATAAACTCATAAATAAAATAGCTATTGATAATCAAACCTCAAGAATTCATAAACGAAGTTCCTTACGACCAATAGATCGATAGACAGAATTAGTTCTTCATAGCAAGCGGCTGCCTAGGGTTTATAATTTCGTGTATTGCAGCATGATATCTGACCTAGGGCGAATTTTGGTTTAAATAAGCAAAGGAAACGGGCTTTAAGAGCCTCGGGTCGAAAAATACAAGTTTGACCCGGTTTTTGATTATTAGCAAAAAGTCTGGAACATTGACGAGTACATATGACTCTTTTGCGCTCCGAATTAGCTTTTTACTTCAACATGAAAGTTGTATCTCTGTGTCTTAGCTTTCCAATGCAACTGGCCGCGCATCAATCCGATATTCCTAGCTCCAATTATGGTCTGCGCAATGAGAAGGTGTCAAATTACTGTTTATTACGAAAATAGATAGCAAAACTCAATTATTAGCAAAACTTGACTCTAGACACAAAACATGATTAAAACACTAAAATAGTGGGAGAAGTCATATAATTGCCCTAGCATAGAGTGATTAAAAAGTGCACTAAAATGCACTGATCAAATTCCCCCACACTTAAGCTTTTGCTCTCCGTGCAAAACTCAAAATGAAAAAACTATTATTACTATTTTTTTTGGGTCACGAGCAGTCAACATATTCTAGGCTTCAAGTTTCAAACCTTGGGTTAAAGTTCAAAAATTGGCACAATTCTCATCTATCAACCTTCAATGACAATCTTGCGTGTGTGTGTGCACTGTCTCCTACTGTCAACCGAAGTAATGTCAAGATCCCTCTCTGAACTACCCATTCTAAATGCTAAGCTGTCATTCTTTTCTTATAACTTTGGATTTAACCAGGATTTCAGGCTAGGGGGGCTATTTAATTT
This sequence comes from Trifolium dubium, assembly GCA_951804385.1. Classification (NCBI taxonomy): domain Eukaryota; kingdom Viridiplantae; phylum Streptophyta; class Magnoliopsida; order Fabales; family Fabaceae; genus Trifolium; species Trifolium dubium. Next base: position 25,797,458 of record OX638064.1, on the reverse strand, counting down.
CAAGAGATCCAGAGCTTTTCAATTTCAGTACAGGGGTAACTTCTTTCAAGCTTTATTACTTATTATTGTTATTATTTTAAAGCTTTAGGTATTACTCTACCCCTTTCATTCTAGCGCAATCACATTAAGCACGTTATCTTGTACACGCCCATGATGGGAAACCTGTTAGTGATTATGATCATTTAGCGAGGGGTGCTGATAACATTAAGTTTGGTAAACCCCTATTTTCTTTACCCATTTTGCAGTTGCGGGGGATCGGATCGTAACCCGCCCTACCAAGTTCAGAATCAGACACCTCTGAACCAACTACTAATGAGTTTCAACTAATAGTAACCATATAAACAAGATCATTCACTTATATTCATCAGTTTCCCACTTAGTTTGTGCCTTGAGATGGTGCCGACTGCTAAAATAAACTACTAAGGGTATTTTTTATTTATTTTTAGCTCTCAAGAAGTTTCCCTTTTTCTTCAATTAGTAGTAATGATCAATCTATCTTTTATTTAGCCTTACCCCCACACTTAGTTCTAATCATACCTTTCATTATATTCAAATTCAGATAACTTAGTCTAAAGAATGTGTAATTCAGAGATTTATCTAGACATTATTAAGATTGACAGTGTTCAAGCAGTTGTACATTAAAGTTGCAAAGATTATCATATCAAGTATCAAAACAAAAATTTCCAAAAATTTCACCAACCCTCCAGATATCTGCTCTAACCTTAGAACATGTGACTACTCATGACAATTTTCTATTTATATTTTTTTAACATAAAGTAAAATGTCCCTCCCCCACACTTAAATTAGACAGTGTCCGCAATGTCATAATAAACAGAAAATGAGAGTAAAGGAAGGAACACACCCGAGGGGTCAAGGTGGAACTAAAGCTTCCATGTCTGGTTGTTTTAGTGGAGGCCTTTCCAAGCTACGAACACATGAAGTGAGAAAAAGTAGATAGCAAGTGAACTTGGATATTACGAAAAAATCTGGTGGCTTAGGAGGAATAACCAACACATATGGTAAACCTGCAAGAACAAAAGAATGAGAATCATAAAATCTACAATTAGTTTGTGAGTCAGATAAAATAGGTTGAAGAGATGCATAATTGGTGAAAGACAACTTCATGTTACACGGCTTAATCAGATACTCCACAAAAGCTTTGTCTGTTATAGACAATGGTGGCTTATGGTTAAAATCAACATTTTTGGTGTCAAATTCAACCACCATTGAATTTTCTTGAATTTCTGCACAAGTGGTTGGAGGCATCAAAATATCTTTACCTAAAATAGTTGCACTGATCTCATGACAAACACCACATTCACTACAAGAAATACCTCATTTTGAGACGGCCTAAAGCCCTCTCAAAGTGGCTAAAACCGTCCCAAAGTATTAATTTTGAGACGGCCATGAGACGGCCAAGTGCCGTTGCAAAATAGCTCGCCACAAAATTTTGAGACGGCCTAAGCCCTCTTAAAATGTTGGGCTTGTTCGAGACTAAGTTTGAGACGGCCTAAACCGTCTCGAAATGATGAACAACATGTGAACATTTTGAGACGGCCTAGACCCTCTTAAAATGATATTCGTTCTAACATTAATTTTGAGACGACTTAGACCGTCTCAAAATTAAACTTATTTAAAAAAAAAGGTTTTTTGTATTAATCTTTTAAAAATTAAAAAAAAAAATATTTTTTTGAAACAAATTAATTTTAAATATATAATTTATATTTAAAAAAATTGTTTTTAAGATATATTAAAAATGTATAATTATAATAATTAAACATTTAATAATAGATCATTGTTATAATTATAATAATATTTTAATCCAAAATTTATAACAAACAATTTTAGTATAATTACATATTAAAATTAAAATTATACACAAAATTTATAACATGATAAACACTTACAAATTCTTAAAGAAATTAAATAGAGTGTTGATGGATAATATTTACATGATAAAAAAGTTTGAAAAGATGTAGAAATTTAGTTGAGAGAAAAAAAGTTTGAGAGGATTTGAGAGAGAAATATAGTTTGTAAGGGTTTGAGAGAGAAAAAAATGTGTAGAATGAAAGTTGTAAGTGAAAGATTTGAAGAGAGAGATATATATATAAACAAGAAGATGTAACCTGTTATATTTTAAAATTTTGAGACGGCTTAGACCGTCTCAAAATTTAACCTGTAAAAATTTTGAGACGGCCTAAGCCGTCTCAAAATTAATGTCAGAACGGTTACCATTTTAAGAGGGTCTAGGCCGTCTCAAAATGTAGGTGCTTAAATTTTTTGAATTCAGTGACAGAATTTTGTGACGGCTTAGACCGTCTCAATATTTGAGATGACTTCACCATAATTTTGAGACGGCTCTGACCGTCTCAATATGTGGACCACAGTTTCGTCATTAATTTGAGACGGCTTTGCCCGTCTCTTTATTAATTTAGAATAAATTTTATATTTTTAATTATTTTGAGACGGTATGGGTTAATTTTGAGACGGCTTTGCCTGTCTCAAAGTTTGAGACGGCTAAAGCCCTCTCAATCTCATTTTTAAGTTTGCTGCAAAATAGAGGTTTTCTTGTAGTGATTTACAAGCAAAAATTTCAAGAGATTTATCTACTTCAAGCGAAGTATATAAATCATCTAAATCAGATTTCAATACATATTGTGGTGTACACTCTATCATGCATTCGCTAGAATTTATATTGCTCATATTTTGTTCATCAGATAAAACAAACACAGTTTTAATGGGCTCACCTGGAGATTCATCAAGACTTGTATCACATTGTATTACCTATAATAGTGCAACAGGTTGTACATCATTATGAGACTTCTTGTTCTCTTGAATTTGATGTGCGTAAGAGACTATTTGTTCAACTTGGACGTTTAGAGCTTGACGAGAAGATTCCATTTGCAAATTAATTTCCTTCATTTGCTTGATAGCTTCTTCCAAATATGATTGCATGTCAGTTGATACATTTTGTTGAGATTGTTGATAAGGCCAAATAGGATGCTCTTCAAGATATGAATTATGTCCCCAATAGTATTGTCCTTGAAAATCACCTACACCTTGTGTCTCATCACAAATATTAGTATCTAACAATATAGGACATGTATCACTAACATGAAAATTTGAAGAACAAATTTTACAATTTAGCAGTGGAATATGATTTTGATACCATCTTTGATCTCCTACTTTTTGCATCAAGTTAGCAAGATAAGCAATTTCATCCAATGAGTTCATATTTTTTTTTTGAATAAAATAAAAGAAAAGATTTTTTTTGTTTTTTTTTAAGAGAAAAATAATAAAGTAAAATCTAATTGTTGTTTTTTTTTATAGAAAATATATTTTGAACTAATCTAAAAAAAAAAATCACCTAAATCTCTAAAAAAATTAAAATAAAAACAAATCTAAAGATTAATTTTTTTTTTACTAATCCTAATATGTGTTAAAAATCGATTTAGAGTCCCCGGCAACGGCGCCAATTTGATCACGGTCGTTTCGTGGTCAAAATAATATTTATTTTTAAAAGTAGTACAAGGTAGTTGACCTTGGTCGTCTCTCAAGGACTCTTGATAGAAGTCTAACAATTATTATAATCAAATTAAGAAAACAGTAAATTAAAGGGGGTTTTAGTTTGTGAAATAATGTAACAAAGATGATGATTTTAATTAATAGAAAAGTAATCAATCCATTGGTTTCAGGTAACTTCGTTTACTATCTATCACAGGTTCTGCGAAAATATTCATTCAAGAGTTTATGCCTTGGTTAATTATAAAACTAATTACACAAGCGGCAACTAGTCTTATAAGGAATTCAAATGATTAAGTATCAAGTGTGTTCAATTAACTATACCTAGGATCAAGCGTCACGCGAGCATAATTAATATCATAACAATTTCCAATCAACCCTATTGCTAAGCGCGATAGTTTGTACCAGTTTCTAACCAAATCAATTCTAACAAGCGTAACATCAATTCAATTAACTATAATAGTATAAACTCGAAATAGAGTAATGAAGCATCAATCTAAACCGAATTCATACAGAGAAAACAAGATATGAAACTGATACAAAACAACATAAACTCATAAATAAAATAGCTATTGATAATCAAACCTCAAGAATTCATAAACGAAGTTCCTTACGACCAATAGATCGATAGACAGAATTAGTTCTTCATAGCAAGCGGCTGCCTAGGGTTTATAATTTCGTGTATTGCAGCATGATATCTGACCTAGGGCGAATTTTGGTTTAAATAAGCAAAGGAAACGGGCTTTAAGAGCCTCGGGTCGAAAAATACAAGTTTGACCCGGTTTTTGATTATTAGCAAAAAGTCTGGAACATTGACGAGTACATATGACTCTTTTGCGCTCCGAATTAGCTTTTGACTTCAACATGAAAGTTGTAGCTCTATGTCTTAGCTTTCCAATGCAACTGGCCGCGCATCAATCCTATATTCCTAGCTCCAGTTATTGTCTGCGCAATGAGAAGGTGTCAAATTATTGTTTATTACGAAAATAGATAGCAAAACTCAATTATTAGCAAAACTTGACTCTAGACACAAAACATGAAAAAAACACTAAAATAGTGGGAGAAGTCATATAATTGCCCTAGCATAGAGTGATTAAAAAGTGCACTAAAATGCACTGATCAAAGAACTTGTGTTGAATAAGTCTTTTATCCAAAAAAATTCTTAAACCTTGATCAAATGTGTTTTTCAGATGGATTTTCACACTTACAACAAACACTCACATTGCTATTTATAGTGAAAATAGAATTGAGCAAATTTAGGCAAAACAGAACAGACTTGTATTGATACATATGATGGTATGTATCGATACAAACACCTTGACCAGCGTTCAAATTTGAAATATTTGACCTATGTATCGATACAAACACGAATATGTATCGATACATATATCAGTTTCTTGAAAACCTGACTGATATGTATCGAAGCATGCAAGCATGATTCGATACACAATGCTTTCTATGGTGTTTTGAGAGAGTTAGGTGTGTATCGATACATGCAAGCATGATTCGATACACAAGTGATTTTCTGCCCCTGAATACCAGTTTTTGTATCGATACAAATGAAGTGTGTATCGATACAAAATGCTCAAAATCAGTCTGAAGTAGTTTCAGGACATTTGTATCGATACAAGTATTTATGTATCGATACAAAGAACTTAAAATCAATTTTTCAAAGATCAAAAATAGTTTTTCGCTGTCAAGTTGTTTCTAATGTTGCCAAAATATGTTCTACACTATTTTCATGGGTTTTGACAATTATTAAAACATGGAAGTGAACTGGTGCACTTACATTCTCCCCCTTTTTGATAATTGTCAAAACTTTGCATAAGCTAAACTAAGCCTATACCTAGAGCTGTCGAAAATGGGCTGGGCCGATGGGCCGGCCCAATAGCCCACGGATTTGGGCGGACTGGGCTTTGAAATAGGTGGCCCAAACACGTTCGGGCTTTTTTGGCCCAAGCCCATGAGGCCCTTCAGGTGGTTGGGCTGGGCCGGGCTAGCCCAGCGGGCTTCGGGCCGGCCCATTATTCCGATTTATATATCATTTTTGTAAAAATATTTTCAATAAATACATAAAAAATTATCATTTAGTTGAAAAAATCTTATAAAAAACATAGTTTAATGTATAAGTTAAATAAAACTGGTTATATTTACATAAAACTTTAGTAAAAACTAATTTAATAATTTATGAATACATATTTAGTGATGATGTAAAAATTATTTACACTTGCATACAGTTATATCTTAATAAAATTAATAATTATGAAGAAATAATATATCAAAGTCACGTAAAACTGATAGAATAAACCGAAAAAAAATAAAAAAAAATTGGATTGAAGCGGGCCATAAGCCCATCGGGCCGGCCCATACTTTTCGAGGGTCGGGCCGAGCTCACCAAATATGGCCCAACAAGAAAATGGGTCGGGCCAGTCTGGCCCATGAATAGCGTGAAGCCCACCGGGCCAAGCCGGGCCGGGCCGGCCCATTTGACAGCTCTACCTATACCTAATATGCAATAAAATAGCAATATGTATACAGACGCAAACATCAAGGCTAACCATAAGCACGCTCCCCCTGAGTTGATGCCATAATGCGTTTGATATGTTGATAATTAAGAGTTATTTCCTTAGCTTGTGCAATCCAAATCTCTCCCCCTTTAACAATATCAAAAAGAAGAAGAGAACTTGTTAGAAGTATCAAGTATTAAAACGTTTTTAACATGGTCATATCATGCACTTACATTTATCGAAATGCACTTTATGATGAATATCCTAATCAATATAAATACGTACAAGATATGCAAGTATAATCCAATGGCGAAAAACCAAATATCATGACAACTTATGGAATGTAGAACAACAAACCAAAAACAAAGCATGAATATTTTAACAACATCGTCATTATAAAGAATTAACATATCAAAATACGGGACGAAATAAACAAAACATGCAACCTATTATTATGCATGACAGTTTCATGTAACCATACCATACACATACTGAGATCATAGAGAAATGAAAGACACGGATATATATGCAATATATTCAAGTAATAGACATATCATGTAGTTATCAATTCACACATAGCCATTTTACACCTATGGACTTCAAGAATTATTACTATCTTAAAGCGAAGTTTTTGGAAATGAGCAAAGTATGAGTGTAATAAAGCATAATGATTATGTCAAGTTGATGATAGCTAAGCAAATGTAAAGATGAGGAGAGATAAGGAATAGAAGTGATACAATTGAACCTTTCACCGTAACCTTTTATGCACTTTCCTTGAATGATGCTTCGAGTTGCCACGAGGCATAAAGAATATATAAAGTGCATATATAGAATTCATTTATTCAAGGTTAGATATATCGAGGATACCCAATTCTCCTCGAATATAAACAAAAGGATCCGTAGCAAGAGGTTTAGTGAAAATATCCGCAAGTTGATTTTTGGATTTCACATGTTCAAAGATTACATCACATTTTTCTACATGGTCACGTAGAAAATGATGCCTAATCTCGATATGTTTAGTCCTTGAATGCAACACGGGGTTCTTTGAGAGGTTTATGGCACTTGTATTGTCACAAAAGATAGGAATCCGTTGCAATTTTAAATCATAGTCTAGAAGTTGTTTCTTTAGCCAAAGTATTTGAGAGCAACAACTTCCGGCCGCAACGTACTCCGCCTCGGCGGTTGACAAAGCAACTGATACTTGTTTCTTGCTATGCCAACTTACGAGACTATTACAAAAAAGATGACAAGTGCCACTAGTGCTTTTCCGATCTAACTTGCAACCGGCAAAGTCGGAATCAGAATATCCTATCAAAGAACAATCGTTCCCTTTGGAATACCATAAGCCAAAATTAGAAGTTCCTTTTAAGTATTTCAAAATCCTTTTCACGGCTTTTAGGTGTGATTCTTTAGGGGACGATTGGTAACGTGCACACATGCAAACACTAAACATTATATCCGGTCTTGATGCGGTTAAATATAAAAGGGATCCGATCATACCTCTATACTTTGTGATTTCTACATCTTTACCTTCTTCATCCTTGCTTAGAGCACATGTTGATGCCATAGGAGTTTCCACATCTTTTGAGTCCACCATGCCAAACTTCTTAAGCAACTCAAGACAATACTTGGTTTGATATATAAATGTTCCTTCCTCTAGTTTCTTGATTTGTAATCCCAAGAAGTAGGTTAGCTCACCCATCATGCTCATCTCAAATTCACCTTGCATTAAACTAGAAAAGCTCTTGACAAGAGATGGATTAGTGGAACCAAAAATGATATCATCAACATATATTTGAACTAATAAGACATCCTTTCCTTTACGTTTAATGAAGAGAGTAGTGTCAACCTTTCCCCTTGAATATCCGTTTTTAATTAAGAACTTACTAAATCTATCATACCAAGCCCTAGGGGCTTGTTTAAGACCATATAAAGCCCTTTTAAGTTTGAAAACATAATCCGGATGTTCATCATTTTCAAAACCGGGAGGTTGTTTGACATATACCTCCTCATTAATGTATCCGTTCAAGAAAGCACTCTTAACGTCCATTTGATATAACTTGAAATTCATATTGCATGCATAAGCTAATAAAAGTCTAATGGCCTCAAGGCGGGCAACCGGAGCATAAGTCTCCTCATAATCTATACCCTCCTCTTGGTTATAGCCTTAGGCTACTAACCGTGCTTTGTTCCTAATGATAACTCCGTTTTCATCGAGTTTGTTCCGAAAAACCCAACGTGTACCTATTACTTGATGATTTGGTGAAGTTAGGACTAGATCCCAAACATCGTTTCTTTTAAATTAATTCAATTCTTCTTGCATAGCAAGGATCCAATGTTCATCAAGTAGTGCGGTTTTTGAGTTTTTCGGTTCAACTTGTGAAACAAAAGCAAAGTGACAACAAAAATTACTTATCTGAGAGCGTGTCGAAACGCCCTTGGAGATATCACCCAAGATTTTATCAATGGGATGGTTCTTTAGAGTCCGCCATTCTTTTGTAAGACCGACTCCTCTATGTTTGTGATGATTCTTTGAGGAAGAACTTCCATCATCTTTATCGTTACGGGAAGGTGTTGACTCATCGTCTTTATCTCCCGGAGTGTCAGTCAAAGGTTGATCAATTCCTTCAATTTCTTTCTCCTTTAGAATATCCGTAGTATCAATACCTGCACCAATAACACTACCTTTCCCATGTTCCTCCGGAAAAGTCTCATCAAAATTTACATGAACCGATTCCTCAATAATTTGTAATCTTTTGTTGTACACCCTATATGCCTTACTAGATAGAGAATAGCCTAAGAAAACACCTTCATCCGACTTTGGGTCAAATTTGCCAAGATTCTCTTTACCATTATTTAAAATAAAGCATTTACATCCAAAAGAGCGCAAATGACTAAGGTTAGGTTTCCGCCCCTTAAGTATCTCATAGGGAGTTTTGTTCAAGATAGGTCGAATAATCGCCCTATTTAGAACATAACTCGCGGTGCTTATCGCATCCGCCCAAAAATACTTAGGGAGTGAGGATTCACTTAACATAGTCCTAGCTAACTCTTCTAGAATACGATTTTTCCTCTCCACTACTCCATTTTGTTGTGGTGTACGTGGAGCCGAAAAACGAAAAATTGTGTTCAATGCCATGTTTATTGCAAAACTTTTCAAACTTATAATTTTCAAATTCGCCTCCATGATCAGTCCGAATAGAAATGATCTTAAGGCCAAGTTTATTTTGAGTCATTTTGGCAAATCGTTTAAAAGAGGAAAAGGTGTCACTTTTACTAGATAAGAAGAAAGTCCAACAAAATCTTGAATAGTCGTCTACAATCACAGGTCCATAGTAATTACCACCAAGGCTTTTGGTCCTTGATGGTCCAAAAAGGTCCATATGGATCAACTCTAAAGGCTTTGTAGTTGAAATAAACTTTTTAGATTTGAAAGAAGCCTTTATTTGTTTACCCATTTAGCATGCATTGCACAAATGATCTTTTGAAAATTTTATTTTTGGTAAGCCAACTACAAGATCCTTTGAGACTATCTTATTTAGTAAATCAAAGTTAAGATGAGCTAATCTTCTATGCCATAACCAAGATTCATCATTCTTGGTTATGAGACATTTAGCATCACCTAGGCTATTATCATCTAAGTCTAGCATATATACATTTCCATGCCTAATAGTCTTAAGAACCACATTCTTGTCTGTCACTTTCTATGGTACAAAAGGTAGGTTTGAAATTTATTTTAAACCCTTTGTCACATAGTTTGGAGACACTTAACAAGTTGTGTTTAAGGTTATCCACAAGTACAACATTGGATATGGTTATAGTAGATGGGTTACCGATTGTACCTACACTAAGTATAGTACCCTTGTTGTTGTCTCCATAGGTGACGTAGCATTTCTCCTTTGCTTTAAACTCAATCAATAGCGAGGCATCACCCGTCATGTGCCTTGAACATCCGCTATCTAGAAACCATCTCCTTTCTAGATTTCCAAGGCACATTTCCTACAACAATTAAACATAAGAGGGAGGTACCCAATTCTCATTGGGTCCTAAATGGTGAGGTAAATAGGTTATGTTGAGTTTTGGCATCCATTGCAATATGCCTTTTGGTACCAACATTTTTCTAGCTTTACATTTTGCAATGGTATGACCTTCACTACAACAATAGTGACAAATGATATGTGAGTTACCCTTCTTTTGATCCTTTTTAATATGTTTAGAAACTTTGTTTTTGACTTTCAAAGAGTTATCAAAATGTTTTGGATCAACTTCATGGTATACTCTTGGTTTTGGTGGAATTTCCACTTTGTCTTTGAGAATTTTGATATTTTTTGACAAAGTGATGCATCCATCACAACCAACTATATCATTATCTTCATGATTTGCACTTGATCTTTCTAATAGTGATGTTTTAAAAGCTTTCAACTCTTCTTCGGTTTCGGAAACTTTCTTTTCAAGAGCTTTGTTAACTTTTATGATTTCTTTTAATCGTTTGAAAGCTTTCCTAGTTTCACTACATAGATCATCAAATGCACTTTGCAAATCATGGTATTCTAATAAAGTATACTTTATTAGAATACTTCTAATAAAGTATTCTAATAAAGTATATAAGCTAGAGCGATCACTTAGAGGGGGGTGAATAAGTGACTCTTTCTATACAACGAGGTTTTAAGAAATATTTCGAGTACGCGGAAGGCTACCGGATCGATAGTCTACTTTGCACCCTTCGATCAAAGGAAATGTAGTATAAGCCTTAGAACAATTAGCGACAAATTGAATTTAGGTTTATGTTTTGTAATCAAAATTCTAACACAAACAAAATCAACAAGTTTCAACTATCACGAAACACAATCACAAATTCAATTTCGATGAACACTTACGATCACGAATTCAATTGATCCAATTAATCAACAAAACGAAAAGTAAAAGTGTAGAGATAGAAAGACACAACCGGATGATTAGGGAGTTCCCTTGGCTTTCACGTCGTCCTCGCTTCGGGCCAAGTATGTCTCCCCCCAAATCGTCCAACGAACGATTTGAGCAATTTATTAAAAAACGCTTTGATAGTGCACAATTTACAAAGACTCGAATAACCCTATTCAATCTAATGCAAATTGAGCCAAGTAATCTCAACAACTCTAGAAGCTTCAACCTCTGATTCCAACGTCCCAATCTTGCGCCGTCTTCGTACCGAAAACCTTCGCACCGAACGTCCAGCTGATTCCTTCGCTTCCTAGATGTCGAACCTTCAAGATATCGCACAATCTTGAAACCCTTGATGAAAATCCAAACCTCCAACACAACTCAACTCGATCGCAATTCTGATTCACCGCGAATTGCACCGAACGTTATCCACCGAACCAACTACGAACCTTCGATTGATCCCATACTCAATCTCAAATTTGAAGTGATTTGATAGAAGATGAAGAACTTGTGTTGAATAAGTCTTTGATCCAAAATTTCTCTTAAACCTTGATCAAATGTGTTTTTCAGATGGATTCTCACACTTACAACAAACTTAGGTATGAAAATAGAATTGAGCAAATTTAGGCAAAACAGAACAGACTTGTATCGATACATATGATGGTATGTATCGATACATCCACCTTGACCAGCGTTCAAATTTGAAATATTTGACCTATGTATCGATACAAACACGAATATGTATCGATACATATATCAGTTTCTTGAAAACCTGACTGATATGTATCGAAGCATACAAGCATGATTCGATACACAATGCTTTCTATGGTGTTTTGAAAGAGTTAGGTGTGTATCGATACATGCAAGCATGATTCGATACACAAGTGATTCTCTGCCCCTGAACACCAGTTTTTGTATCGATACAAATGAAGTGTGTATCGATACAAAATGCTCAAAATCAGTCTGAAGTAGTTTCAGGACATTTGTATCGATACAAGTATTTATGTATCGATACAAAGAACCTTAAAATCAATTTTTCAAAGATCAAAAATAGTTTTTCGCTGTCAAGTTGTTTCTAATGTTGCCAAAATATGTTCTACACTATTTTCATGGGTTTTGACAATTATTAAAACATGGGAGTGAACTGGTGCACTTACAGTTGTCAAAACTGACAACCAAAGAATAATCACTATGTGAAAATTGTTATAACACATATACACTCTCAACCACACTCATGAGAAAATTGTAAAGAATATTTCACTTTTTTTTTTTTACTTTCACCCTCTGGTTCTTAGGGGAAAGGAACTCTAGTAGTTTAGAGTTCGGGACGAGTTATGGTATCAAGTGATTTTAGTCTCCTCCCAAACATAACTGCGGGAGTCGAACCGCGGTCCTCCCTACCAAGTCCAATGTTAATCACCACTGAAGCAATTGACGTTTGATAATTTATAACATTCTTAATAAGTTAGTAGTTAGTCATTAAAAATATTCAATACTAGATAAATTTAAAGTTTGATGTATAGCTACGTACCAAAAAAAATTTGATGTATCAAGTTTATATAATGGAATCCTAATTATATTAAATATATTCTACAAACGTTATCTATTTTATTTGTTCAAATCTAATTAGAGACAATTGTAATATAGCGGAATTATCGTCTCTTACTTCTCGCAGTTCCGAGTGGCCTCTCCACCGCTTTGAAAACTCTTTTTCGTTGTTTTCTTTGAAAAAAAGGGGTGATTTTGAGTCTATCCTTATCCAAAATCACCCTTGTGTGTCTTTTTCTTTTTCTTTTGATCTAAATAAGTGATCTTCACATTGACTAGATTTTGTTTTTGGTTTTTTTGATTTCGTCATTTTAGTGGGACGTTTGTTTCCCGTCTTGTGCGGTGTTTTGTTTCCCATCTTATGCGGTGTTGTTGTTTTCCCGTTCTTTGCGGTGTTTATTTGGTTCAGATAGACATATCAATTTTGATCGGCCACAGATTCAACCAGTGATCAAGTCCTTCAACGATACAAATCTGGAAGCATAAGTACTCCTGTTACTTTATGTTTATCACGCAAATTTATTCTTTTTTGATTTTAGAGATATTGAATTTGTACTAATATCTAATATACTCTATCAATGAATGAATATCATTTTGTTAGTTGTAAAAAAAAAATAGTAATATAGCGATTAACACTAATGATTAATAATTTTTTAAAGAATAAGTTTTATAGAGATGTATATATGTTTTTTACGATATATTTAAAAAATTTCATTAAACAAATTTATAACTGTACATCAAGTTCCTCTCTATTGAGAGAACAACATTTATTTATTAAAAAAAAACATGTATTATATTACGTATCACTATTCCACTGAAAGCAAACTGGGGCCTCAGATGTTTGAGTACGACATGGTCCTGTTTTGAATATTTGCCAATCGCAAACACTATAATTTGATCTTTTGTCATCTCCGTCTTTGTATATATCAAACCAATGCAATTTACCTTTCCATGTAAAGCCACAAAAGAAAAGTGTTTTGCCTATAAGTTTAGGGCGAAAACTAAAATCATAGCTACTGCTATATTGCAGAATATGAACTCCAAGATCATCATCTGCAAATTTACAATGAACAGTTAAATCTGAAAGATCTTCTATAAAATTAACAATTTTCACTTGTACACCAAAAATATTGTGCATTGATAAAAACATCAACACACAAAGCAAAATAATTTTGTGAGTAAACTGATAACTAGCACCTTCGCTTAATATTTTATTTAGAAGAGAATAATATTTGATATATTTCGAAGATCACATATTTATAGGATATTTTGAGGTACTTAATTAATGTGGTCAATAAACATAATAAATTTAATAATATGTTACCTCAATAAATTTAATAATATTTATAGGATATTGACCACATTAATTACCTCAATAAACATTGGAATATGTTTATTAATTTGAGGTACTCCTTTCCTCCTATTATTTTATTTTATTTTTGTTAAGTAATCTAGCGGCTAGAAATGCCACTTTTAAAGTGAAGAAGTGGGATGACCGGAGTTCGAACCCCACGCTTATTCAAAAGCATTGTTGTTTTTAGGATTTGGATCCATTATTCATTCAATAGAAGCTATTGTTGGATATTTTCCAGCCCCCTGCATATATAATGTGGTGTCCAACCAATTAAGCTAAACTCATGTGACTCCTTCCGTCCCATTAGATAAGTCCGATCCCTTTACCTATTATTATGTTTATTAAGAAATATTAGTAGTGTAATTATTGTGTATAATTTGTGTGTGAATTTTACTAAATTATCATTTGTTTGTATGTGTATTTAATTTGATTTTTCGTATTTCAATACAAGTTAGTGTAATAATTAGGGGTATATGTAGGGAAAAAAGTAATGAATGCACATAGTAATTTGTAATGGACTTATATTTAGGGACTAAACTTTTTTCAAAGGGTACTTATAATTTGAGACGGAGTGAATAATAAATTTTGAGGTAATTAATGTGGTCAATAAACATGTTTTATAGAATAATATCTAAAAATATTTTAATAATTAATAAATTACTATTATGTAATTCATGTGGTCAATAAACATATTATTTAAAATCAATTTCTGATGAGAAACAATTGACTAAAGGTTGATGAGATAGAAGGGAATAATAATTATGGAGTGTATTTTTTTAAGGTCTTTTCTGACATACTTTGTCTAGTAAGTACCCTCAAATGATGTCATTATATTCTATTTTTTATTTTTCAAAACACAATTATGGAGTGTAGATGATTTTTGTCTTTTTTTTTGTCTAACTAGTATATCGCGCCATACATGGTATAAGTGTCCTTTGAATTTTTCATGTATTCATTTTATATATTTAAATTATATATAATTATTTTAAAAACATTATATATACACGTATGCATAAAATAACTATGATGTGATTTGATTATATATATCTATATAGTTTGACAAAATGGGCTAGCCTGCCGCCAACACGAATAGTAAATTGCATATATATTTTTTTATTGAAAATTTATATTTTCAACACTATTTGATTATATTGAGTTAGAATTCAATTATTTATTGTTTCTTTTGTATTGGATACTAATTTTTTATTTTACAATAATTTATTATTTCATTCATTCATTCTTCATATTATCATTTTCCTTCGTTCCTCATTCAAAATTGTAACAAAATAATATAATTAATTATTAGAGATACTTCATGTACTTGTAATGCCGCTCTGGTAGTGTATGTAACACCGGGTTGGAAGTAACAGTAGTTTATTATGTTTGAATTTTTTATGTTGCCTTACTTATGTCACTTTGGAGTTTGATTATGACATGTTATATGCTATACTTGGACTAGCATGATCTTGGAGTTTATTTGATGAGGTTTATGGATTTAATGTTTGGTATATGACTTAGAAATCTCTTTATAAGCAATGAGTTATTATGCATGCATGATAATCTTTAGGACAGGTTTTAATTTCCGCTACTTAATTGAAATATAATATATTATGTTTTATGTGAGATGTAAATACTTACATGTTTATTTTTTTAATGTAAGAGGTTTAATGTGTTACAACGACATCGGAGATACAAGCGTCATTGATACAATGCTCAATTACTGAAAATTGTGGCAGATGAAGATCTTCTTATTATTGATAAAATAAGGTCTAGAGAGGTACTCCTTTTGGTTCTTAATATAAGAAATAAATTACTTTTTAGGTTTATTAGAAAACTAATGTATCTAGAACACAATGTAGATCAAATACATTAGTTTTCCAATGAACTTAAAAGTGGTTTATTTTTTTCTTATATTAAGGATCGGAGGGAGTAGCAACTAGTGTTCTAGCAAGAGTGATATTAAATTTTGAGGAAGAGTTTTCTCCTAACATTTTTGTTGGAGCCTCTCATGAGCATGTAATACAAGTTCAAGAAGTTCAGACTACAAGTTCAAGTAGTAACATTGGGCATAGAGTTTATACTCATGAGAGAGCCACAACGATCAATTTTTTGAAGAATCGTGAAGCTGTTAAGGAGGAGCCTTTCACTGTAGTGGTTTCTATGGTCAAGAAAAAGAATATTCATAAGAATTTTCAGGTTCGTAATATCCGCTCTAGGAGTAAGAAGTCATATTGAGTTTTCTTTGTTCTGTTTTTTTTTTGTTCACTTCTCTAGGTTTAACTTTTGTCTCCTATTTTTTACTCCACTTTTCATGCTTTTTAGAAGTTTTTGGTTTATATCCCCCTTCTCTTTTTGCTCTTCCTTTATTTTATATCTTCCTCGGGTGTTGCAGGTGACTCACCATCTATGCACTCCTCTTTGGCTTTCAAAAAATCCTTATAATTATTTCGAGTTTATTATTAATTTGGTCCATAAATTTATACAATTAATTCTTAATTTAATTTATAATATATTCTTTGGAGAACTAATAATGGTAAAATTTAACATTGACACAGACCTTGCTGAAATATTCGTAAAACCAAAGACTTTGTAGAAACAATTTATCTTGCTAATGTACCCAAAAAAATCCCAAAGTATTAATATCATTCAAAAATATTGTGCAAGGAATAACATCAATCTTCCACTTCCGCATGGACCTTAAGATATATAGTTATAGATCAAAGTTAGTATAACGATGATTAATCATGAATATGCATAACTTATATCAACAAAAAAAAATTATATCACGATCTTTAAATCTTGATGATGGTTTTTAAGTCAATATTAGTGTTTTTTAATATAATAGTATTTGTGGTCAAATATAACAATTTCTTTTAAAAAATGCAAAATAAATATATATTCTAAAATGACTCACTCAATAGTATAATCCAAGACCAAAAGATAATGGAAACACCACTTAACCACGCAACTACATGTATATCTTGTCTATAATTGTCAAATAGTTAACATATATATATATTTGGGGATTGCTAACTACGACCCATGTAGGTCGTAGTTAGCAACTATGACCAACATAGATTACTCCAAACCCCCCCCCCCATATATTTACTCGCGCGCCCCCCACTCCCACCCCTCATTGCTACGCGCGCCCCCCACAATTGCTACGCGCGCCCCCCATCCCCACCCACCCCCTTCCCCCCCCCGCTCCCTTTTTTTTTTTTTAAAAAAAAATTTTTTACATTTTTTTTTTGAATTTTTTTTTACATATTTTTTTTTGAATTGTTATTTTTAAATTTTTTTTATTACTTTGAAGTACATATTATAAGAATCTATTTTTGATGTTTATAAAGTTTTATTTTGGCATACTATTAAGTGTATCAAATGATTTTGATAATTATGACTTATTTTTGACAATTAACATAAAAACTATTAAGTGTGTCAAATAATTTTGGCATACTATTAATATTTGACAATAACAATAATAATTTCATTATTCTTTTATTTTATTAGAAACCATAATATCTTGTATTTATATTTTTTAGGTATCGAAACCATTAGACCATACTAATGGTTTCAATTTATAACGTCTTGAAACCATTTAACAATGTTTATGGTTTCAAAAATTTATTTTATGATTTCAGTCATAATCATTATTTAAAACCATATAACAATTATAATTTCATTGTTTTTTTCTTTATTAGAAACTATATCATCTTGTATTAATATTTGACTCAATTTTTCTATTTAGGGTATCGAAACCATTAGACCATACTAATGGTTTCAGTTTATAACGTCTTGAAACCATTAAACCATGTTTATGGTTTCAAAGATCTATTTTATGTTTTCAGTTATAATCATTATTTAAAACAATTTAACAATTATAATTTCATTGTTTTTTTCTTTATTAGAAACTATATCATCTTGTATTAATATTTGACTCAATTTTTCTATTTAGGGTATCGAAACCATTAGACCATACTAATGGTTTCAGTTTATAACGTCTTGAAACCATTAAACCATGTTTATGGTTTCAAAGATCTATTTTATGTTTTCAGTTATAATCATTATTTAAAACAATTTAACAATTATAATATCATTGTTTTTTTCTTTATTAGAAACTATATCATCTTGTATTAATATTTGACTCAATTTTTTTATTTAGGGTATCGAAACCATTAGACCATACTAATGGTTTCAGTTTATAACGTCTTGAAACCATTAAACCATGTTTATGGTTTCAAAGATCTATTTTATGTTTTCAGTTATATTATTATTTAAAACTATTTAACATTTATAATTTCATTGTTTTTTTCTTTATTAGAAACTATATCATCTTGTATTAATATTTGACTCAATTTTTCTATTTAGGGTATCGAAACCATTAGACCATACTAATGGTTTCAGTTTATAACTTCTTGAAACCATTAAACCATGTTTATGGTTTCAAAGATCTATTTTATGTTTTCAGTTATATTATTATTTAAAACTATTTAACAATTATAATTTCATTGTTTTTTTCTTTATTAGAAACTATATCATCTTGTATTAATATTTGACTCAATTTTTCTATTTAGGGTATCGAAACCATTAGACCATACTAATGGTTTCAGTTTATAACTTCTTGAAACCATTAAACCATGTTTATGGTTTCAAACATCCATTATGAAATTATTCCACCCAAAAATAGTTTGGGCATGATTTTAGTTTAAAAAAAACTATGAAAATATTTAATCATACATAATAATTTATAAATTATCCATAATTAATCAATAAACTAAATTAATTAAAAAAACTAAAAATAAGTAAAAAAAAATATGTAAAAAAAATTCAAAAAAAATATGTAAAAAAAGAATTAAAAAAAATGTAAAAAAAGAATTCAAAAAGAAAAACTAAAAAAAAGAAAAAAAAAATTAAAAAAAAATTAATAAAAAAATTGGGTGGGGGGGGGGGGGGGTAGGGGGGCGGGGGGCGCGCGTAGCAATTTGGAGGGGGTGGGGGGGCGCGTAGAAAAATGGGGGGGGGGCGCAGAGTAATTTTCTTTTTTTTTTTAGTTGATCATAGTTGCTAACTACGACCCACATGGTCGTAGTTAGCGGCCCCCTATATATATATATATATATATATATATATATACCATTGAGAAAAATATATTCATATACCTATTAATAATCGAATAATCTTGTGTGCGGCGGGTCGCGGCTTTCCTAGCCCTTGCATGCAAAGTCGTCACTTTGAACAAATATCATTGGTGATTGTCTAAAATACAAACTTTAACAAACACAAAGTAAAAAAATAAACCATCGAGTATATTTAAGTAAAAGAAACTAATGAGAATAGAGGAATAGAGTAAAATAATAACCTCTCATGCATTACCAATAACACTACGTGGAGATGGTGATTCCATTGTTTCAATTATCGTGATTTGATTTTCAATTGATTAAAAAATTAGTAAACACAATGATCAAATAAATATTAACAAACCATTTCAAATAAATAAAACAAATGTCGTCTTTGTAGAAAAGGGATTTCCAAAAAGGAAGCAATGTCGTGTTCTATACATTTATCAAAACAAAATCACAAACAATGATCATAATAGAAAGTTAATGAAAATCGAACATTGTCACTTGTTTGTACGATCTGACATATTGAACACAAAGATAATACATTAGAACTATGAGAACAAAGAATATGAGGACAACAATTAATGCTTCAATATGAGGAAGACAACGACGATGCAAGCCTGCCATATACTTGTTGCAATTGCAATTATATGAGCTACAAATTAATATTTTGAACCGAAAGTGGACCACTATTATTGTGATAATAATAGCATATATAATAGGATTAAGCTAAGGAGAGAAGAGGGAGACTTTGAGCATAACATGTGTAAATATTCTTTGAAAAAAAGGTGCCAAATAATATAATATAAAATATAGATATCATTATTTCTCAATGGCAAGTTCTATGGTACATTAGAGAATATCTAATGTACCGGTACATTGAGTTTCAAATTAATAAATAAAATGAAATTTTTTAAAGAAGAAATATTTTTCTATCATTAGAAACATTATAACAACCATATATCATTAATCAAAATTCTCAAAAATATAAATTTTTTATATTTTTTGAATTTTTATTCTTATAATAGTCAATATTTAATTTTTTTATTGAAAAATGTTAAAATATTAGTGTAATCATTATATACAATAATATTGTATTTTTTCTTGTGTTATTATTATATTTGAAATACAATAATCAACGAATAGTGTTTTTAATTCATAAAAATAATCATTAATTTATTAATTTAAGACATCATATACCGGTACATTTGAATTATGCAAATGTACCGTAGAAACTCCCTTTCCCAATAACCTCTACTTTACTTTTTCCAAAAAATTACCTTTTTTTTAATCACTCTCATTTTTTTTTCAAAGTCTTTGAAAAGAGAAAATAAATGGTGGAAGGTAAAATAAAAAAGAAGGACAAATCAACTTTGATCGCCCACAGATTCAACCAATGATCAAGTCATTCAATGATGCAAATCAGGAAGCATAGGTATTCCTGTTATTTTATGTTTATCATATTATTTGTAGGCAAGAGTATGTCGTGTTATGCTATTAACTTGGATGTTGTGACTTTGTTCGCAAATTTATCCTTTTTTGTTTTAAGCGATATTGAATTTGTACTAATATCTGATGTACTCTATCTATTCTAATGAATGAATATCATTTTGTTAGTTGTAAAAAAATAGTAATATAGCGATTAACACTAATGATTAATAATTTTTTTAAAGAATAAGTTTTATAGAGATGTATATATGTTTTTCACCATATTTAAGAAACTTTATTAAACAAATTTATAACAGTACATCGAGTTCCTCTCTATATATTGAGAGAACAACATTTATTTATTAAAATAAAAAACATGTATTATATTACGTATCACTATTCCACTGAAAGCAAGCTGGGGCCTTAGGTGTTTGAGTAAGACATGGTCCTGATTGGGATATATGCCAATCGCAATAACTACAATTAGATCTTTTGTCATCTCCGTCTATGTATATATCAAACCAATGTAATTTACCTTTCCATGTAAAGCCACAAAAGAAAAGTGTTTTGGCAAAAAATTTAGGGCGAAAACTAAAGCCATAATTATCGCCATGATGTAGAATATGAACTCCAAGATCATCATCTGCAGATTTACAATGAACAGTTAAATCTGAATTATCTTCTAAAGAATTAACAATATTCACACGAACACCAAAAATATTGTGCATTGATAAAAACATCAACACACAAAGCAACATAGTTTTATGAGTAAATTGATACATAGCAGTAGCACCTTCGCTTGATATTTTATTTGGAAGAGAATAATATTTGATATATTCCAAAGAACACATATTTATAGGATATTTTGAGGAAAGAAATTAACATGAAACTTTAGATATCTAAAAATGTTATAATAATTAACAAAATACTATTATGTAATTAATGTGGTCAATAAACATATTATTTAAAATCAATTTCTGATGAGAAAACAATTGACTATATATAGATATTTATTAAAATAGTTTTAAATTTTATTTAGTTGAATTAGTTATTTCAAATTTTCCTTTTAATTAATATTTGTTCTGAACACGTAGAACAAGACAATTCCGGTAAGAAAAATTGATGTATGTGATTGGTTTGAAAAATCTTTGATACCGATATCAAATGAGGAGGTACTTGCAAAAGAAACTTACACTTTGAAGCTCAAATTAGTATTTGCTTGATGTATGGATTGTTGAACTGTTTAGACTCTAGACTTGAATTGGAATGCATTTCTTACTAGAATGTAGTTTAAACGGGGACATGATTAAAACAACATTTATACAAAATGACCCTATGATTTAAAAATCTCAATTTTATAGGTGAAGAGCATGCTTGACCCTTGGGAAGATGATAATGAGGAATCCAAGATGATATAAATGATCGGTTGCGAAGTTAAGAATTTTTTAAAATCTGAGTAAAATTTTAAGTTTGAACAAAAAATTTAGTTTTAAATAAATAATATATCAGTTTTACCTTCATTAATATTTAAAAATATCAATTTTACCTTAAATTAACCCCTAAAATATATAAAAAAATTATTTTACAATGAATAATCTCAATTTTAAACAAAAAGATATTAATTTTTCCCTAATAAATTAATCTCTAAAAATTAAAATTTTATCCTAATCTAACCCTAAAATATCAACAACAAAAAAAAATCGACCGAACCCGTGCAAGTGCTCGGGGTAGCCGGGTGGTGAATCTGCCAATGTGAGTGATGATTCTAATGGTGGGGTATTATTTTTCATAGTTATTTGATGAATTTATGAATCTTATTTAGTTAAGTACATGTGTCATATTACTTAGTTGCACATAAAAAACCGCCGCTGTTTTTTTTTCTCTTTGTAGTGATCTACTATCATTGATAATGGTATTTTAGTAAACAAACTCATTTTATTATTGAAATTAAAAAAATTAATTATTTTTAGAAAAAAATATGAAAAGTTCAAAAAAGACACCTATTATGAGACGGAAGGGAGTAATAATTATGGAGTGTATTTTTTTTAAGGTCTTTTCTGACATACTTTGTGCTAGTAAGTACTCTCAACTGATGTCATTATATTCTATTTTTTATTTTTCAAAACACAATTATGGGTGTAGATGATTGGAAGTGCAATAGGTTGTTGTGTAACTAGTATATCGCGCCATACATGGTATAAGTGTCCTTTGAATTTTTCATGTATTCTTTTTATATATTTAAATTATATATATTTATAAAGTACAATAAGAAATATGAGAGAGGAGAGAGAGACTCTGCTAGGGTTTCCGGTCATTGAATATGGGCTCCGGTTTTCTTACCGGCAAACATCTTCCAAACGGAAGCCTTACCAAAGTCAATGTGAGGCAAACACGGGGGGGGAGGGTTCATTTTGGTGAGCGAAACACGGGTGAGGGTGAAGAGATCAATGGCTCTTGGACTGGACTAAGGTGAGAAGACGAAAGAGGAAAGCGATCAAACCGGGTGAGCAACGACGCAGCAGCAAGGATGGAGTCAAGCAAGGTTATTTCAGGGATAGGTTCCGAGATTCTAAGGCAAACGGCACGAGCAATCAGTGGTAGGGTTCTACGGGTGTTTCTTCTTTCTATTTCACAAATTTTCCAGAGGAATTAATACAGGATGACTTGCGGAGGGAGTTTCAGTTGATTGGTCAGGTTGCAGACTTGTATGTGGCACGTAAACAAAACTCTAGGGACAAAAGGTTTGGGTTTGTGCTTTTTGATCACGTACGAAATGTTTCAAAAATTCTGCAAGCATTGAATGGGGTTTGGTTTGGTACGTATAAGCTTTGGGCAAATCTAGCGCGATTCAATAGAGAAGGCGTTGATGTGAATGAGGAGGTGAAGGGGGGGAGGTTCCACTAGAGTTGATGATGGTAATGTGAAGGATCGGCAAAACTGGGAGACGGTGGGCATTGTACCTAAGCCTCCGACTTATGTGGAAGCTATGAAGGGAGGTGCGGAGGTTGTGGGGCAGAAGGCGGCTAGAGGTCTCAATCATGTTGTGAGGAAGTATATTCTGAGTATTGTATCAAAGCAAGAGGACAGAGAATGGGCTAGTAGGGGTATTGTGGCAGTAGTTCATGATGCTAATTTGGTTTTCTCTATTCAGCAGAAATTACCTGATGCGGGATTTTGTTCTCTGCGTGCGATTCCTTTGGGTGGTGACAAAAAATTTCTGTTTTCTTTAAACTCGGAGGAGGATATAGCGCTGGTTATAGCAAGGGCATTCAAATTTTTTGACAGCTTGCTCAAAAATGTGGCGAGATGGAACTCAAAACTGTGTAGTAAAGAACGGTGCACTTGGGTACGTGTGTTCGGTAATCCTTTGCATGCAAGGAATACATATTTATTTTCGATTGTTGCATCAGCTACAGGGAAGTTAGTGTGTGTGGATTATGCTACAAAGTTAAAACTACGGCTTGATTTTGCGCGAATTTTAATCTCTTGTGACCAAAAGGAAGTGATTACCAAGGACGTGGAGATCATGGTGGACAAAGAAATATTTTTGTTAAAAATAGTGGAGGATACTCAATTTGACCCACATGTTGAGTATAATAACAACTATGCTACTAATCGAAGTATTGTTTCTCCTAGCCCGGCGACGACTTTTTTTCCTAACTCAAATATGTCGCTGGAATATATAGACTTGAGTAGCAATAACAATATAAATGTGATTGTCAAGGATCTTAATGCGGATTGGGAAAAATTCGAACTGGAGAATGCAAGGGGGGCGATGAGTGAAAATTCTGTGGTAAAATCAGGTGTAGTGCTTAATGGTTATGTGGCAGAGGGGGTTGGAGGTAGTAATGTCGAAGCTGGGTTGGGGAATGGGCATGTGACTTCTAGGCCCATTCCTAATCAAGGTGTGACGGTTCCTAACAAGGGGGTGCAACTAGTTGGTGGAAAGAATCAATGTGTGGGTAGTGGGCTAGAAAAGGTAAATTTACCCAGTCTTCTTGATGCTCTTGGGCCAAATTGTGATAAGGGTTTAGTGGTCCAAAAATCTATTTCCCCAATGGTTCACGGCAAGCAGAATGTTTCAGAAGCTTTGCATTGTAAACAAGTGAAATCTAACGCGCAAGTTCAGTTTATGCCTCTCGCTGACATGTGCAGATCGGTGGAAGTTGTAGCTTCGACCCCAACTCCGGCGATGGGTGTGCGCGGGGTGGTTGATGCCTCCCTTGATGGCGGGTTGTTCACGCTGGCAGAGCAGAGAGTGGGTATCGAGAATCATGTCAAAAATAAGAGGAAAGGCCATTCTTGTGTTACTTTGAAATCTTTAGCTCGGTTACGAGGGAAGGAGCATGAGGATGTGGTTCGGAGAAAAGCAGAAACAACCGTTCAAGAGGGGATTAACTCAATCACAAAATGAAGGTATTTCTTCTTCTTCATCGCGGCAAGTAAGTGAACAGAAGGGTGATGATTGGAAAAATTTGTTAGTATTGAAAGGGAATGGGGGGGGTTATGCTAGTGATGTGGTGTCTTTTGGGGAGAAACTTCAGCTTAATTTAATGTCAGGGAGGCAGGGGTTGGAGGACCAAATTAATTCTTTAATTCAGCGGCAAATTTGTAACGAGGTGGTGGTGGGGGGGGGGGGGGGGGGAGGGCGTAGTAGTTTGTGCTCTTAGTTTTTATTGGTGTTGTTCTGTGTACTGATGAAGATATTGTCTTATAATATTAGGGGGTTGGGTGGGGTGTTTAAAAGAAAGGAAGTGAGGAAGCTTATTAGTGAAGTGAAGCCGGACATAGTTTGCATTCAGGAAACTAAGCTGGAGGTTATTGATCGTTTTATATGTGTGGTGTTATGGGGAAGCAATGAGGTTGAGTTTTCATATCGTCCGTCGGAAGGTGCCTTGGGTGGTTGTTCGCTTGAAACGTGTGCAAGTATACACAGTCCAAAGTAGCAAGTAATAAGTAAAGTATCGATCCCACGAGGATTGTCTAAGGGAACATTTTCACAGAACACACAAAATCAAATTCTAATCCATGAGCAAGAAGGTAACCAAAATATATCATAGTTTCAGATTTAATAGTAAGTTTAATTAAAAAGGATTTAAAGATCAATAATGGTAGTGATGTTGGAAGCATGATCCATTCAACTAATAATCTAGCATCTGTGACTGATAACTAATGTCATGACATCTGTGAGCAAAACTCCTTGTGGTGTATGTCTACAACGTTAAATATGAAACAGCGGATAAGTTGAATCCTATGTCTAGGTCATTCTTAATTCGTTCCAGTTCAGAAAAGCATGTTTTGTATTCTCACTATGGACTTAACACTTATGTCTAAGCTATTAAGAAAGAAGTATGTGTCCATCCTCTAATTAACCATATTAGTTCTTAAGTTCCATTTACTACTAGATGTCTCATAATAATAAACTTTCATTTAATCCTAAGTTGGCCAGACCTTGAATCAAACATATATAAAACCATAAGAACTAAAGATGAAATAAACACTACAAATCATTCACATGAATAATACTAGACTTTCATTGAATATCACATAATTCCAACAAGAGTTTTAGCTCATGGTGAGCCTAGTAACGCATACAAACAGAGATCTAAGATTACACATAACTAACATCAAGAGAGAATTAGAAATGGTAAACCTAAGAGTTCACAACCAACAATAAGGGGGGAGGATGAAGTTGTCAGCTTCACTATCGCGCCTCTGGTTGCCTCTGGTTATCAGCTTCACTTGACAGCCATGGTGGAAGGATGGAATTGTGAAGAAGGTGGAGGCAACCAAATATTTCTCTTAGGGTTCCCAAGACCAATGAACTTTAGGGTTTAGATCAGTTTATATAGGCTGTCATGGATATTGGCCTGATCCAACTTGTTCTCCAAGACTAGCCCAAA
This sequence comes from Trifolium dubium, assembly GCA_951804385.1. Lineage (NCBI taxonomy): Eukaryota > Viridiplantae > Streptophyta > Magnoliopsida > Fabales > Fabaceae > Trifolium > Trifolium dubium. Next base: position 25,771,156 of record OX638064.1, on the reverse strand, counting down.
GCATAAAGAATATTCCTCTCATTTGTACTAGGAGATGTCACTATCAGCACATGGGATGATGGGTGTCAACAGCTATCACGTCTGGACAAAACTCCTATGATCTTATCCATCTGCCAGGTCATGCTTTGACTGTCAACATTTCATAACTGTACGGAATCCAGTGTCTTGCCTCTAGTTATCAGACGATGCCTCTTTGTGTGTAGGTTGTTTCGCGACTGTCATGCCAATAGTTATCAAAAGCTAAACTCTGCACATCAAAATAACATGAAATCCACAAAACACAGCACATAGAGTGCTTGACTCAAAATAAATAAAAACTTGATATTATTTACTCATATTAAGATTAATCACCATATTGGTATGCAATAATCTAAGTATTAGGAGCCTAAAAACGACTCATAAAGTGAGTCATCACACCCCCAAACTTGAATCATTACCTTTCCTCAGGTGATGCAAATAGATAGCAAAGACTATGTTAAGCTACTCACTTTATTGACAAAAGAACAACACATTCAGAACTTAAGCTTCAAACCTTGGATTGTTTTCAAAAATTGGCACAATTCTTGTATTTTCAACCATCAATGATAATCATGCGTGTGTGTGTGAACTGTCTAGCTCTGTCAACCAGATTAATGTCTATATCCCACTCATAAACTACTCATTCTAAAGGCTAAGCTATCCTCTTTTTCCTATAATTTTGAATTTTCTTAGAGTTTCAGCAAAGGGGGAACTATTTCTTTTCAAGAGTAACCAAAGCTTTTAGATTATAGCCAAGGAGAACTGATTGGTAGCTTTTTCATTATAATTCATTTATATATATAGCTTTGGGGATACTCCATCTTTTCACTTGACTAGATCCTACTTGTAATAGGTCTAACCTGTTACTAAGAGTAAAGCACCCTACTCACTTGTCTCTCAGAGACTTATTCATTAATTCATTTCATTTTTTTTTAGCTAACCAACAGCCTCCTATTAGGAATTATAGTAGCAATGATCACCAATTCAATACTCTAGTCCTTTCCCCCAAACTTAGTTCTAACCATATTCTCCATTATATTCATTTTTAGAAAACTTAGAGTAGAGAATGTGTATTTAAAAGAGTTATCTCGCCACTCTTAAGTTTGACAGTATTCAACAGTGTGCATTAAGGTGCAGAGATCATCAAATCAAGCATCAAAAATAAGAATTTCCAAAAATTTCAACCAATCCTACAGCTAAATTCACTTAAGATCTTAAACCTCTGTTATAATTTCAAGAAATTGCTTACCATAACATATTAATTGCTATCTGACTCAAAACAGACTCAATTTATTCATTTTATTTTGACTTTTGCCTCTCCCCCAAAGTTGAACTAAACAGTGTCCCCACTGTTGACAAAGGAAGAGGCAACTACTGACTCGACATCAAATATTAACAAAAACTAAATTAAAGCAAAGGCATACTTAAATTAAGAGAAGAGATAGAAAGATGTTACCAACTAGGCCCTAAGCCTGAAGCTTTTTCATGATCCCAGTAGCTTGAGATCTTTTTCATTTGGTGCAAACTTCATTGGTTATCTTAATATCAACATAAAGTGGCTCCTCTTGAGCAAATATGGCAACAAGTGGCAAGACATGACTTGCCTTCTGGTGACAGCTCTGGTACATGCTCAGCTTCATACACTTCTTCTTTTCAGGACCAGTTGTCAAGACACCTCTCTTCTGTGACTTCTCTGGTGGTGGTGGTTCAGGAGGTGGCCTTAGAATCCAGTCTTCATTAGCTTGCATTTGAACAGTTGATGCATCAATTAACTTCTCCTTGTCTGTTGTCTTCTGATGATGTCCCTCTGGAAAAAATGATATGACACCAATTATCGGTGTTTCATAATGAATCTTTGTTGCAACATCTTTCATCTTGTGAGCAAAGTGATTGTGTAGGGTATTCACGATCCTACCATTCCAAGTGTGAGTTTCCATAGCAAAAGATCAGTAGATTTTCTCCTCTTTGATGTGATTCTTCAACATCTCCATCAAAAGTCTTTTTAGAAGATCAACTACAATTCTCTCTTTAGGTGAAGTGATTTGAGCATAAATGAGCAAAGGCAAGGTGCTCTCACTTCCTAAATAACCATTCTTGAGAGATGGTAGTTGATTCAATTCCTCATTCAACATTTCCTCCTTTTCTAACACTTTGGCATCAAGATAAGTTGGCTCTTTTTCAAGCACACAATGATTAAGAAAAATTTGTTGATGAGCCAAGGTGTCAAAATTCTTTATAAAGTAGCAAGACTCAATTCCATTCTTAGGATACTTCAAAGCATTAAAAGTCATTTCTTGATCATTAACTCCCATAGTCAATTCTCCTTTTTCTACATCAATGAGAGTTCTTCCAGTTGCTAGAAATGGTCTTCCAAAGATAATTGGAACTTTAGAATCAGCTTCAAATTCCACGATGATGAAATCCAAGGGGAAAATAAAGTTGTTCACCTTTATGAACACATCTTCAATCTTGCCTTGTGGGTAACAAGTTGACTTGTCTGCAAGTTGAAGTAAAATAGTTGTAAGTCTTGCTTCCCCTATACCAAGCCCTTTAAATATGGACAAAGGCATCAAATTGATACTTGCCCCAAAATCACACAAGGCTTTTCCACTATAAGCTTCTCCAATGGAAAATGGAATTATAAAACTCTTTGGATCATTCAATTTGGGTGGGGTCTTGCTTTGTAGTAGATGGCTGCACTCCTTTGTCATGGCCACAGTTTCAAATTCTCCCAATCTCTTCTTTTTGGTTATGACATCCTTCATAAATTTGGTGTAATTGGGCATTTGATGAATAGCTTCTACCAATGGAATATTGATGTGCAGCTGCTTCAAGATTTCCACAAACTTTTGGAATTGCATGTCTTCATGTGCTTTCTTGAGTCTTTGAGGAAATGGTGGTGGTGGTCTTTCTTGAAAAGATTTGCTCATGATTGTACCAACTTCTAAGGCAATTGGTGGCAAGACAGAACTAGCAGATGATACGCCAGAACTTGCCTTCTTCAGAGTTTCAGGACTTGTAACTTTAAGACTGACTTCAGGTGAAATTGAGTGATATGTCTCTGGAACAGGGCTGATATCTTCTAACGCTTCAGTTTGGTCTTCTCTCAAGGCTCCGATGACAATCTTTCCCAAGCTTGGTTCTTCAAACTCTTTTCCTCTCCTTAGTGATATTAGAGCATGATTGACACTAAGTGTTGTTGCTAATTGACCCACTTGATCTTCCATATTTTTCCTTGCTACACCACTATTAAGAAATTGTGCCTTGGTGTCATTCATGAAAGCTCTTGTTTCATTCATAAAAGCTTTTGTTTCATTCATGAAAAGCATCAAAGTAGCTTCCAAGGACACATTGGGTTCAGAACTTGCAGCATGTGTTGCTCGATGATTTAAGGCTTGTGGATGTGGTGTAGAGATAATGGGTGGCATGACTGCTGGTTCTGCACAGTGAAATAGTGGCATGCCTTCTTGATGTTCAAAAAAATTTGGGTGGTTTTCCCATTCATGCATATAAGTGTTGGAGTAGAGATTGTTGTCCATGTTGAAGTTCTCCATATGATTCATTGAAATTGGATTTGATGGACATTCTTCATACAAATGAGCTCCTCCACAATACACACATGAAATGATAGGTAATGGATCACTAACAACATGTGTAGGTTCAATAGTAGTAATTGATGTTGCAGTGCACATTGTTCCTAACATTTGAGTTAATTTGGCAACTTGTGCAAGTAAGGCAACATTGACATTCACCTCTTGAGCATTAACAACCTTCTTTGGAGCAATTGACCTTATGTATCCCATTGTTGGGTGTTGGTAGTGATTCTTTCAATCAAATTGAATGCTTCATTATAAGATTTAGCTAAGATAGCTCCACCAGCACATGCATCCAAAGTGTATCTTGATGGTGTCATCAACCCATGATAAAAAGTCTCTAACTGAATACAAGAAGGAATTCCATGGTGAGGACATTTCCTTAGCAACTCTTTGAATCTTTCCCAAGCTTCATACAATGACTCATCTTCAGCTTGCCTAAATGAGGTAATTTCAATCCTCATCTGAGCATTCTTGATAGGAGGAAAATACTTGGTTAAAAACTTCTCCGCTAGAGCATTCCATGTAGCAATTGAATTTGGCTCTAGGGAGTTCAACCAACTCTTAGCACGATCCTTCAGTGAGTAAGGAAACAATCTAAGTCTGAAGTCTTCATCACTAATCCCTTGAAACTTGAAGTTACTTGCCACCTCTAGAAATTGTTTAAGGTGCAAGTGTGGATCTTCTGTTGGAGCACCACTAAACTGACCCACAAATTGGAGCATTTGGAACATGATAGGCTTGAATTGAAATTCAGGAGCAGTGATCTCCTTCCTAATGATTCCAGAGCTCATAACATTTGGGTCATAAAAAGCATAGTCTCTGATATGCCTCTCCTTATCATTGGCAATGCTAACGATGTCTACTTCCGTCATGACAGGATCTGGTCTGAGGTGTTAGCAACCTATGCAGACAAAGCTCTTGATATTACCTGTCAAGACAACACTAAACAGAAAAAAATTAAAGGCTCAAATGAATTAAAACGCAAAATTGAATGTAAAAATGAAAATTAGAACCGTACAATCCCCGGCAACGGCGCCAAAAACTTGTTCGCTTGAAACGTGTGCAAGTATACACAGTCCAAAGTAGCAAGTAATAAGTAAAGTATCGATCCCACGAGGATTGTCTAAGGGAACATTTTCACATAACACACAAAATCAAATTCTAATCCATGAGCAAGAAGGTAACCAAAATATATCATAGTTTCAGATTTAATAGTAAGTTTAATTAAAAAGGATTTAAAGATCAATAATGGTAGTGATGTTGGAAGCATGATCCATTCAACTAATAATCTAGCATCTGTGACTGATAACTAATGTCATGACATCTGTGAGCAAAACTCCTTGTGGTGTATGTCTACAACGTTAAATATGAAACGGCGGATAAGTTGAATCCTATGTCTAGGTCATTCTTAATTCGTTCCAGTTCAGAAAAGCATGTTTTGTATTCTCACTATGGACTTAACACTTATGTCTAAGCTATTAAGAAAGAAGTATGTGTCCATCCTCTAATTAACCATATTAGTTCTTAAGTTCCATTTACTACTAGATGTCTCATAATAATAAACTTTCATTTAATCCTAAGTTGGCCAGACCTTGAATCAAACATATATAAAACCATCAGAACTAAAGATGAAATAAACACTACAAATCATTCACATGAATAATACTAGACTTTCATTGAATATCACATAATTCCAACAACAAGAGTTTTAGCTCATGGTAAGCCTAGTAAAGCATACAAACAGAGATCTAAGATTACACATAACTAACATCAAGAGAGAATTAGAAATGGTAAACCTAAGAGTTCACAACCAACAATAAGGGGGGAGGATGAAGTTGTCAGCTTCACTGTCGCGCCTCTGGTTGCCTCTGGTTATCAGCTTCATTGGACAGCCATGGTGGAAGGATGGAATTGTGAAGAAGGTGGAGATGGAGGCTACCAAATATTTCTCTTAGGGTTCCCAAGACCAATGAACTTCAGGGTTTAGATCAGTTTATATAGGCTCTCATTGATATTGGGCTGATCCAACTTGTTCTCCAAGACTAGCCCAAAGCATAAAGAATATTCCTTTCATTTGTACTAGGAGATGTCACTATCAGCACATGGGATGATGGGTGTCAACAGCTGTCACGTCTGGACAAAACTCCTATGATCTTATCCATCTGCCAGGTCATGCTTTGACTGTCAACATTTCATAACTGTACGGAATCCAGTGTCTTGCCTCTAGTTATCAGACGATGACTCTTTGTGTGTAGGCTGTTTCGCGAGTGTCATGCCAATAGTTATCAAAAGCTAAACTCTGCACATCAAAATAACGTGAAATCCACAAAACACAGCACATAGAGTGCTTGACTCAAAATAAATAAAAACTTGATATTATTTACTCATATTAAGATTAATCACCATATTGGTATGCAATAATCTAAGTATTAGGAGCCTAAAAACGACTCATAAAGTGAGTCATCAGTGGTATTCTTACTATGTGGAATATTCACACGGTGTGCATGTTTTCTTCAGCTTCTTATAACCATTTGCTGATTGTTAGAGGGATTGTTATTAATTCTGGTTCTCTGTTTGTAGTGGCAAATGTGTATGCGCCTTGTGACTTTGTTAGGAAGGCGAATCTGTGGGTGTTGCTTCGTGATATTATTCAGGCGGATGGTGGTGGATGTTGGTGTGTGTGCGGGGATTTTAATTCAGTAAGGGAGGGTGGGGAGAGGAGGGGCAGAGTGGGGGTAGGGTGGAGGCTAATTGTGACAGATTTAATGCTTTCATTCAGGATTCTGATTTGATTGATTTACCGATTCTTGGTAGAAAGTTTACGTGGTATCGTTCTGATGGATCCGCTATGAGTCGATTGGATCGTTTTTTGCTATCATCTAATTGGCTTGATATTTGGCCTAGTTGTATTCAGATTGCTCTTATGAGAAGTGTGTCAGATCACTGTCCTTTGCTTTTGCGCGAGGAGGTGGATGATTGGGGGCCGAGACTGCTCCGTATGCTGAAGTGCTGGGCAAATTTCTCTGGTTACCATTCTTTTGTGAAGGAGAGGTTATCTGCTTGTACGGTGGAGGGATGAGGGGTTATGTGTTGAAGGAAAAATTGTGATGGGTGAAAGGGGCATTGAAGGAGTGGCATTCTCAACAATTGAATAATATTCCAGCAAGAATTTTCCAGCATAAAGAACGGTTGAATGCTTTAGATGTGAAGGCTGAGGAGTCCACTTTGTGTGAGGAAGAGATCAATGAAAAGAGGCAGCTTACAGCAAGCTTATTCACTCTTGCAAAGGCTGAATGTAACATTTCTTTGCAGCAGGCGAGAACCAAGTGGCTTCGGGAGGGAGATGCAAATTCTCGGTTTTTCATGCGTTAGCAAATCAACAAAAATGCCAAAAGCTTATTGTTTTATTGAATGTTAATGAGACTCAAGTCGATGGTGTTCAGAATATCAGGAATGCGATTTTTCAGCATTTCTCTAACCATTTCAAGTCTACTAGGCACACACGGCCTGATATAGGGAATCTACAATTTAATTCTATTAATGCCGAGGAAGCAAGTTTGATGGTAGCTCCGTTTACTGAAGAAGAAATTCGTAGTGCTATATGGGACTGTGACAGCTTCAAAAGTCCTGGTTCAGATGGGGTTCATAGTGGTTTTTTCAAGGATTTTTGGCTAGACTTAAAAGGTGATCTGTTTCGTTTTTTTTTCTTCTGAATTCCACCGACATGGTCGCCTTGTTAAAGGGGTAAATATTACTTTCATTGTCCTTATTCCAAAGGTGGCAGCCCCTCAGCGTGTGTCAGATTTCCGGCCAATCTCTCTAGTTGGTAGTATTTATAAAATTTTGGCGAAGGTGTTGGCTAACCGTCTTTGTCAAGTTATTGGCAAGGTTATTTCTGAAAATCAAACAACATTTGTGAAAGGGCGACAAATATTAGATAGGATTTTAATCGCAAATGAAGTCGTGGATGATGCTAAAAAATTGAAGAAGGAGTTGTTGTTGTTTAAGGTCGACTTTGAAAAGGCTTATGACTCGGTGGAGTGGAGTTATTTACTTTCTGTCATGCATAAAATGAATTTTCCGGATAAATGGTGTTCTTGGATTTTTGAATGTGTTCGGTCGGCAACAGCATCGATTCTTGTTAACAGTAGTCCGACAGATGAATTTCTTTTTTAGCGCGGTTTGAGGCAAGGTGACCCTCTGTCGCCGTTTCTTTTTCTTATTGCGGCTGAAGGTCTGAGTTCAATGATCCAAGCCTCGGTGCAAGCAAGCCTTTTCTCAGGTTTCCCTTTAGGCAGGGCAGGTTTGCTCAGGGTGACACATCTTCAGTTTGCGGATGATACGGTGTTGGTTGGTATTAAGAGTTGGGAGAATATTCGTGCTTTCAAAGCTATTTTGATTCTGCTCGAGTTGATGTCAGGATTGCGGGTGAATTACCATAAAAGTTTGTTGGTGGGTGTTAATGTGGCTGACACTTAGATGAATGAGGCTGCTAGTATTTTGGGTTATCGTGTGGGTGTTGTGCCGTTTACTAATCTTGGCCTCCCTATTGGGGGTAATCCAAGGAGCATTGCCTTTTGGAAACCTGTCATTGACAAAGTTAAAGCTCGATTGTGTGTTTGGAAATGTCGTAACCTATCCGTGGGTTGCCGTTTGGTTCTGTTAAAAGCTGCTTTGTCGTCAATCCTGATTTTCTTTCTTTCCTTTTTCAGAGCTCCCTCAGGTATTATTTCCATCCTTGAATCTCTTTTTAAAACTTTTTTGTCGGGTGGGGATGGTGAGGCTCGTAAGGTTCATTAGATTCACTGGGACAAAATCTGCCTTGATAAGAGTCTGGGAGGTTTGGGGGTTAGGAGGGTGCGGGAGTATAATACGGCTTTGTTGGGTAAATGGTGTTGGAGGGAGCGTACGGAGGGGGTTGGGTTATGGCGGCAGGTTCTTGACCACAAATATGGTTCAGAATCTGGAGTGATTAATGAGGGTGGGCGGTTGGCTTCTGCGTGGTGGAAAGATATTGTGGGTGTTAGACGGGGCACTTTCAATAATACGGGTTGGTGGTTCAAGAGCTTTTTGTTTAGGGAGGTGGGGGATGGAGGGGAATACTAGTTTTTGGGCTGATCCGTGGTTGTGGGAAGGGGTCTCTCTTCGGGATCGTTTTCCTAGACTTGCGGGGCTGTATGTGGATTCTGATGTGTCGGTTGGAGAGACAAATGTTAATGACAGGTGGCGGTGGAAAGGTGGCTCTTTAGGTTTTTTCTCAGTGAAGGAGGCTTACCGGTCATTAACCTCTCAGGTCGGGGAAGGTGAGCAGAATCCTCTGATGTTGCTGACGTGGCACAATGTTGTTCCTTTAAAGGTGTTTGTATTTGCTTGGCGTTTTCTTCAGAACCGGCTTCCGACTCGCGACAACTTGTTGAGGAGGGGTATATTAGCCAACGGTGCGCACTTATGCAGCCTTGGTTGTGCTTCGCCTGAATCCCTTGTCTCATCTTTTCCTTGGCTGTAGTTTATCTCATCGGGTGTGGGGTGGTATTCTTCGATGACTGGGGGTTCAGGTAGTGCTTCATTCAGATTTAGTTGGACATGCTCATTAGTTTATTGGGTTACAGGTGCCTTTCTTGCATATTAAAAATGTTTTTCAGGTGATCTGGTTTGCCGCTATTTGGTTGTTGTGGAAAGCTCGTAATGATGGTCTCTTCCAAAATAAACCTTATGATCCGGATCAGGTCGTCGAGCAAATTAAAATCCATGTTTGGTGGTGGTTAAAGGTGCGACATCCGAGTTTTGCTTATAGTTTTCCCTTATGGTATTCCAATCCGTTGACATGTTTAGGGTGGAAAGGGTGATATTACAGGGTTTTAGGTGATCCCTATTTGTGGTGGGTGGCACGGTTTTAATTGTATTGGCTTTATAAGTGTTGTTTTTTTCCTCTAGACCGGTACACCTTGTCCTGATCTAGATTATTAATAATAATTTCTTAGCAGTTTCAAAAAAAAATTATATATATTTATTTTAAAAACATTATATATACATGTATGCATAAAATAACTATGATGTGATTTGACATGTATATAGTTTGACAAAATAGGCTAGCCTGCTGTTAAGGCAGCACGGCAAACTAGAAAAAATATAAAGCTCGGGCCTTAAAATTCTAGCCCGAATTTAATTAGAACTTTTTAACCCAACCCTAAAATATTCGTTTAAATATGGGTTACGTTGGTCCATATGGACTACGGGTAGACCAAACCCGCATAAACTAAAAAAGCTTTAAAAATAAAAAAATAAAAAACAAAAAGTAAATTGCATACTATATTTTTTTTTATTGAAAATTTATATTTCCAACACTATTTGATTATATTGAGTTAGAATTCAATTATTTATTGCTTCTTTTGTATTGGATACTAATTTTCAATTTTACAATAATTTATTATTTCATTCATTCATTCATTCTTCATATTATCATTTTTCTTCATTCCTCATTCAAAATTGTAACAAAATAATATAATTAATTATTAGAGATACTTCATGTACTTGTAATGTCGCTCTGGTAGTGTAACACCGGGTTGGAAGTAATAATAGTTTATTATGTTTGAATTTTTTATGTTGCCTTACTTATGTCACTTTGGAGTTTGATTATGACACGTAATATGCTATATTGCTATACTTGGACTAACATGATCTTGGAGTTTATTTGATGAAGTTTATATATGGATTTAATGTTTGGTATATGACTTAGAAATCTCTTTATAAGCAATGAGTTATTATTATGCATGCATCATAATCTTTAGGACAGGTTTTAATTTCCGCTACTTAATGAAATATAATATATTATGTTTTATGTGAGATGTAAATACTTACATGTTTATTTATTTAAGCTAATAGATGGCTGTAAGGGGTGTAATGTGTTACAACTGGCATCGGAGATACAGGCGCCATTGATACAATAATACTTGATTGCTCTAAAATTGTGGCAGATGAAGACCCTCTTACCATTACCAACAGAGGTCTTTAGTGACTGCTTTGGTAGCCGTAGGTATAGGTGGACTATTACCAACGGAAATCCATTCGCCGAGGGTATAGGTATGTATTGTTTTTTTTTTTTTTTTGATAGGCGGTATAGGTATGTATTGGTGTAGAACTTAGAAACACGCATAAATTAACCCTTTCATCCCAAATTCCCAAATCAAAGAAAATTCTTCAAACCCATTGAATCGTTGAACCCTTCGTCCTTCTCCCTCACCAGTTCGATTCCGGATTCGGTTTCTTTCTCAACTCTCAATGATTCTCTCCGACCAACCGATCTGAATCCAGTTTGAATACCGACCAAACCCATAACCTTATGTCGATTGGAAACCTCATGAGTTCTGACGGTAGTGGAGTGTTCCCAAACAACTTTAACCGATCTAGGATTGGAGTTTTTTAGCAATCTTCTTCAACTGGTCATCTTCGAAATCATTCTCATCCTCTCCAAAGAGTAATTTAACTTTCAATTGAATTAATGTGTTAATTAATGTGTTTTTATTTTGTTTGTTAGGGTAATATTGGTGAATTGGAAGATTGACTTATTCTGTTTAATCCTTTTATTGGTATTTCTTTTACCTAATTATCCTTGTTACATAAATCTTAAAAACAGTGGTTTAAGAACTGAAAGGGCTGCACTTGGAGCTGTTTTATTTCTATTTGCTTTTCTTTATGTGTTTTGGCGGATGGGTATTTATTTTCCGATGCCATTGCCCAATAAAGGTTTCTTTACAATGCCTCAATTGGTTAGTAGAAAGACAGTTAATATTGTCCATTGAGACTGATATTTCGAAGAAAAAGAAAACTATTCTTGCTCAAATGGAGATTGAGAATAGTCAAGGTTCTCAGGATAGGTTACTTTGGTGAAATAGATACTGTAGATATTTTTTACTAACGTTAATACTCTTTAGCTTAGACTTTAAGGTGTATTTATTTTGGGAGAAGTTGGTGGAGACTGGAGACCGAGAGTGAGAACTAAGGTAGAGATAGTGTGTTTATATTTGTTCCGAAAATCCAATAGAATCAAAATAGACCAAAGCATTGGAAATTTGGCAACGCTTATTCATTTATCAGACTCTTCGCAAATGAAAAGGTACATGAACATAGTTTATTTTGTGTAATTACATTCAAATTCCTTTACTTATTTTTTGCCTATTTTATTTGGTTAGAAATTTATGCTTAAGATGAAAATGAAATTACAATGCTCATAATTGGTATGCTTATTATTAGGTTTCAATGATTGATGTTCCTATTAACAACTCTAATTGTTTTTAACCATGCCAATCTATTCCACATGTGATCAGCAATGTTCTTTTCTTTCTAGTATTATGAGTCCATGCTTTCAATTTGAATATTCATGTAATTAAGTGTTAGTATAACTTTCCAGTATGGATCTTTCTTGTTCCAAAAGTATTTTTTCCCTTAAGAATAGGATATGTGTGGCTTCTAAAGTAGAACTGGTGGGTGTTTGAAACATTGTATTGTTGCTTCTTTGCATTAATGTTGTTGCTCTTATTGTGCTCTACAGTAATTGTCTTGGCCTCTTCAATTCTGAAGTATGTATCCTTGAGTTTTCTTTGCCAAAAAATTCTCTGTTTTGGTTATTATTAATTTTGTTTTTGTTTGTTTGTTTATGTTTTCAATGTATTTTGCAGCCAATCAAGAGTTTGTTAAAGATATTGCTTCATTTATAAGTGGTTAAGGTTATTAGTTAATGGCCTAATAGATTCTTTGATTTTGTATTAGTAGCTTGAATCGAAGGTAAATGTAATTCTATTACACTATGGCCGTCAAATTCTCGAGTATTTAAGTCTTATCAAAACCGGTTTGTGCTTTCAGTTTCAGGTGCTTGGCTTGCTTTAATACATGATTTTGTCAGAGTATGTACAGGTTCGGTTCTTTAAGTCCAAACAAGGCATCTTGAGTTCTTACAAGTATTTTGATGATAAAATTATACCTGTCATACCCCAAATTTTACCCACTCATTATAGTATATATGTTTTTTATTCCATTCCAATATCAGAAAGGTTGTGCAGTTGGGTTGGTATGATGGGCGTGCGTGCAATGCCTATAAGGCTAGGGTCATGGGTTCGATCCCCCTTGAGGGTAATTTTACCTTTTATTTTGAGACTTTTTTTATTATTATTATATTTTTTCTGTTTTTGTTTGGTCTTATGTTGAGACAAAAATGAAAAGATAGAAATATATATTTTGGAAAAAAGAATCAGGCGCGCAAGAATTAGAGAAAAGCCCAAAAGAATGAATTTTTCAACCAAATCTTTGTCCTTGGTCACTAAGCAAACAAATTAACACTGAAAATATATTTCTTTATCAAATCAAACATAAAAGCTGAACAAATCTCTCATAGCAATTAATAAAACAAATCTTCCTTTGATTTTTTTTACAATTTTAATCAACCCTAATCCCATACTATAAATACACAACAATTTTTCACTACATGGGGGGGGCATTACACAGAAATAACAACAATTACACAAATTCACAGAGAAAAAATCTCAGTACACAGAATCAGTGAAAGCACTGCCCTAACCCTAAAACTAATTTTCTACACATCAGTAGAAAAGTTAGAACAGAAATCAGCCCCAGCCAGTAGCGGTACCTCGCAGGAATAAAAAGAAAGTCAGAACAGAATTCGGGACCGGAAACGATAACGAAATCGAGACAGAAACAGGGTGGTACTTACTCGCAGGGAATCCCCAATACTTCAGGTTAGTTTTACTACTCTATAACATGTAAATAGCTTGTATAGATTTTTGCTTGCTGCCTTTTCATGTACATATGTTCATACCATAAATAAAAATAATAAACAGAAAAAGGAAAGGAAATAAAAAACGAAAAAAAACAGAAAAGAAAAGGGGGCGGAACCGAAAGAAAAAAATAAGTTTGGATCCAAACTTTTTTTTGGAAAAAACTGTGTAAATAAAAGCTTGTTGATAGGAGGGTTAGAAATCGGAATAGGGGAAGAAAAAGAAGACAGAACCGCAAAGAAAAGAAGTGAAAAAATCAGAATTTAAAAAAGTTAGGGTTTTGATTTGGGAATTTTGAGTTTGATTTTGGTGATTTGAGGTCTAATTCGTGTTTGAAAACGTGTTAATCATGTTAAAAGGGGTTAAAGAACTGATTTTGGGTTGATCTAGGGTATTAAAAAAATCTGGAAAAATTGATGAAAGTATGAGTTTTCCGGTTGAAACTCAACCGGAAAACTCATCGGTTTCTGGGCATTGGCGGCGGCGGACGGTTCACGCGCGGCGGCGACGCTGCCGGAATCTGGCGCGCGCGGTGGCTCCGGTTGAAGCTCAACCGGAGTTCTTCAAATATGAAGAACATTCATACAAAATAAGAACATGTGAGAGAGAGAGGAGAGAGAACCGGTGAGTGGAGAGAAAGAAGAGAGAGAAAATTTGTTGTAAAATGAAGTAGAAAATCTGATTTGGGGTTTATATAGGCCAGCCTGATCACACGCGCGCGCGCGCACCATAGCTACTGTGTTCCCCCTCCGTTGATCAGTGATCACGCGCTCACGGTCCTTCCGCGCGCCCTGGGCTTCTTGTGTGTATTGGGCCTCATGCCCTTGCTGGTTCCTTCATGTTTGCCTTCTGTTTGCACCCCACTGTTGTGCTGCTTATACCATTCTGTATTTTTTTTTTTTTTTTTTTTTTATTCTATGTAAATAATTCATCTAATTTATTTTAATTCTGATTTAATTATTTAAATTAATTTAAATATAATATGTTCATTGTGACTAAAAAATATGTTAAAATATTGTGGATTAAAAAAGAGGAGGCGGATGCACATCCGTTCGCTTCTCGATTAATTGGGGGCTTAGTGCACACTTTGTCCGACTTTTAATCGTCTTCCACTCAAACCCTTAAAAATATTAAAAAATACAAACCAATCAAGTTAAATTTTCCGCCTTCGGGTAAATTCTAAAAAACACCTTAAGAGGTAAAATAAAGCTCTTTCGTAAAAGACACAAACCAACCCAATACCCAGAACTACGTAGCTTTGATTTCCTCATCGCACCGGAGGATACGTAGGAGCAAGAGTCATCTTGTCAAGCATAATAATAAAAACTTAATTTTTTCCCTCTTCCAAATAATAAAAAATTCAATCTTTTCCCTTTTATTTTGTAAATATCTTTAATAAAAATAAAACAACGTAAGGAATAAGTAAACAAACTCAAAAAGCCCTAGAATTAATTAGGAGGTTCCCGTTGAGTACAACGGATGTGAGGGGTGCTAATACCTTCCCCTTGCATAACCAACTCCCGAACCCTAAGATGGTTGCGACGACCGTCCCTTTTTAGGTTTTATCAATATTTTCCTAATAAAATAAAATTTGGTGGCGACTCTGTGTCATTCCGAGTGTCCTAAACGCTCGGGCGATTTTCGCGGCGCGACAGCTGGCGACTCTGCTGGGGACATTTAAAATTAGAGAGTTAAGCCTATCCTCTAGTTTTAGGGCTATTTGTTTACTTTGTTTTTTATTCTTGTTTTATTTTATGTTTTTATTTTTTCCCGCATTATTATATTCTGTTTATGTATTGTGGGTGGGTTTATTTTTGAATGAAGTTTGAGAAAAACCCTAAGTTAAGTTAGGAGTTGGTAGTATGGGCCTATGGGATGCACATCCCAATGGGTGATGTACGAAGACTCCGCCTAGAGTAGACTGGTCCAAAAGGATTTGTCAGGAATGGGTTAGCCCCTCCGCTTGGCAAAACTTTGGATTCGGTCAGCGACTCTAGGATCCCCCTTTAGAACCCAAAGACTCCATTTAAGGGAGATCCTTTGAAATTTCACCATGTATTATGTGGAAAAATCAAAGGAACCTACCACCTTAAATGGAGCCTTCAAAAAATAAAGAAAAAATCAAAATCCCGTAGGAGCCGTCCTTGTGAGGGGTTGGGTAATTGAAACATAGAGCTATCGTATGTAGGGAATCCTACCTCATAGGTTACCCTATAACCCAAACTTCAATCATTCATTACCATGCATATAAATAAGTCATTCATCACATATTCATTTTCAGGGAATTTCAAAAGAAAGATTATAATAAGCATTCCTGAAAAAGGCAATGAATTCAGATAAAAGGAAGACTTTCCAAATAAAAGCACAGCTGCCTGATAAACACTTTACTTTGAAATTCCCCTTAAAATAAAAGTTTCAACTCTTCATTCATATACATGCATCCACATGCATCCATTCATGAAAAAAAAAACTCATTCCTCCCTCTCAAAAAAACTCCAGGAATTCCAAAAATAATCCGGAAACCAAGAAAACGGTTGCCATCAGCACCTACTCTCCCACACTCTCACGGGACACGTGCTAATTTGAAGAAGACTATGGAGCGACTCGAGGAAAACCAAAAGGCTTTAAGCAAGGATGTGGATTCTCTCAAAAAAGGCATGGAGAAACTCTTCGAAACACTCAAGAAGCAAGCCGATGATAAAGCGGCAAGAGCCGAGGAAAAGAGGAAGGCCAAAGCACTTAAAGATAAGCGCAAGGAAGAAGAGAACCTTGTTAAGGCCCCCTGGCACTTCAAAGATCCCACACATCTAAGCTTCAAACCTCTCAAAATCCAGGGACAGGCCTCATCTGGAGGATTCGGTGAAGTGCTAAGGCATGTGGACGATTTTTCTGATGGCGAACAAGAGGATATCCCACCCCGACCTACAGTTAACGCTCAATGTGCCGCACCTGTCCAGCAAGTGGTGTCTGATACTCATCAAAGTGCCGAATCTACTCAGATCCAAGCACTAGAAGAAAGACTGAAAGCTGTGGAAGGTTTTGGTACTTATGGCTTCAATGCTTTGGACATGTGTTTGGTCCCAGATGTAGTACTTCCCCCAAAATGGAAGACACCTGACTTTGAAAAGTACAAAGGGGTTCACTGCCCTAGAAACCACCTGAGAATGTTCTGTAGAAAGATGGCGGCTCACGCCACTGATGAAAAACTGATGATCCATGTGTTCCAAGAAAGCCTGAGTGGAGCGTCTTTGGACTGGTATATGCAGCTGGAACGAGGCCAAATCCAGTCATGGAAGGATCTCACTGATGCTTTCATGAAACAATACAAATACAACCTGGATATGGCTCCCAACCGAATGCAGCTACAAGCCGCTTCGCAGAAAAAGGATGAATCTTTCAAAGAATACGCCCAGAGATGGAGAGAACTGGCTGCTCGGGTGCAACCACCACTCTTAGAAAAAGAGTTGGTAGACACTTTCATGAGCACCCTACAAGGACCTTACTATGAAAAGATGGTTGGAAGCGTGTCATCTGGTTTCGCTGATGTGGTAACTATTGGTGAGCGAATAGAAGAAGGGATAAAGAATGGTAAGATCCAAGGTGCCCCTAACTCTCAAATTGGGGCAAAGAAATTCTTTGGCAATAATCCAAGGAAGAAAGAAGGAGAAACTAATGCCATAGGGTCATCACAAGCGCCCTCCGCTCCGCTACCATATTATCCTTATTCTCAACCACCACCAGCTGCCCCTCAGCAAAATCATCAACAACAGAGGAGGGGATACGCACAAGGAAATCAGTCTGGGACACGGAATGGTTATAGACAGGTACCAGTGCAGTTTGATCCTGTTCCCGTACCATACGGTCAAATCTTGTCGTACGTACTGAAACAAGGATGGGCGGAGACCAGACCCCTCAAACCTATGATGCCGCCATATCCAGCCGGCTACGATGTGAACACTAAATGTGATTTCCATCAAGGGGCACCTGGCCACAGCATCGAAAATTGTAAGGCTTTCAAATACATAGTTCAAGAGCTCATGGATGATAAAAAGTTGCTCTTTAAAGAAGAGAAGCCCAATGTGACTACCATGCCGCTCCCTGGTCATGCAGGCACTTCGATGGTACGATCTAATCAAGGAGGTGTCCCAAATAAAGACTCCCATATCGGTGATCAGAGAGAAATTGATTGGTTACGATGTGTTTAAAGAAATGCATTCCCGTTGTGACATCTGCACAACGAATCCGAGTCACTGTCAAAAGATGAAAACGTGCTTGCAACAGATGATGGATCAAGGCTTAGTTCAAATCGGGTACTCAAAGGTCGATACATGTGTTGCCACTTTGGAATCTCAAAGTCCAGCACCTTTAGAGATCTCTTATATAAGGAAGGAGACACGTGTTGCCACCTTGGAATCTCAAGGTCCAGCACCCATTGAAATCTCTTACCAGAGGAAGGAGACACATATACCTGTAAAATCGGTAGAACCCATAATATTCCATGTGCCTACACCCTTTCCTTTTGAAAACACAAAGGGGGTACCATGGAATTATGAGCACACTGCTTATATGGGTGGAAAGCTGCTACCAAAAATAGAACCTGATGTCACAAACATAACTGGCATAGGAGGGCTAACAAGAAGTGCAAGAATCTACGCCCCAGAGTTGGCTAAGGGGAGTGCAAATACTTCAGCACCTCCTAAAGACAAAAGTGCGGTACCTCAGGAAGAAGCTGAAGAATTCCTGAAGATCATCAGAAAAAGTGACTACAAGATAGTTGACCAGCTGGGTCAAACACCATCCAAGATTTCTATGTTGTCTTTGCTCCTTAGCTCTGAAGCCCACCGAGAAGCATTGTTGAAGATCTTAAACGACTCTCATGTGGCAAAAGACATCCCTGTTGATCAATTTGATGGGGTGGTTGGTAATATCACTGCAAGCAGGTGTCTCGGGTTCACGGATGATGAGTTAACCCCGGGCGCAAAATACCACAACAAAGCCTTGCACATCTCGGTAAAATGCTTGGATATTACTCTGTCCAAAGTACTGATAGATACAGGTTCATCTCTGAATGTGATGCCCAAAAGAACGTTATTACAATTGACAAATGATGATGCATCAATGAGGCCAGGTACCCTAGTGGTAAAGGCATTCGACGGATTCAGAAGGGCAGTGTTGGGGGAAGTTGACTTACCTATGATAATTGGTCCTGAGCTCTTCACTATCACTTTTCAAGTCATGGACATCAATCCAACATACAGTTGTCTTCTGGGACGACCTTGGATCCATGCCGCTGGCGCTGTCACTTCCACACTGCATCAGAAGCTCAAATTCATAGCTGGTGATACGTTGGTTGTGGTGGAAGGCCAAGAGGACTTCATGGTGAGTCACCTCTCATCATTCCGCTATGTAGATGGAGGTGAAGGAGGTGAGGAAATTTCTTTCCAGGCTTTTGAAATTGCTACTGTCACAACCATGGGCTCAAAAAATGCTTATGTTAAAAAGACAAGCCTACCCTTGACTTCTTGGAAGGCTATGAAGGAGGCCCTGGAAGAGTGTGATCCTAAGGGATGGGGCAAGCTGCCGGACATTCCGGAGAAGAAAGACCGTTTCGGGCTGGGATATCAACTGTCAGAGACCACGGTTCAGAAGTGCAAAGGGAGAATCCCGACCATCAATGAGACGTTCAAGAGCGCCGGATTCAATCAAGATGAGGAAGTGGTCGCTATTGAAGATGCTGATGAGGAAATACAAGACCTGGTCCATTACAGCGGCCCAGATGAGATTCTCAACAACTGGAAGGCCATAAAGATTCCGGAGATATTTTCTATTTCTAAGTAATTTTCTGTTTTGAAATAAAATCCGATGCTCTGCCCAAGGCATAAGGATAATATTTATGGGCCCCCTCATGTTTCAATTATTTATTTATCAATAATAAAGATGCATTTTGTGTTCATTAAAAGCTCCTTTTCTTTCGTGTCTTTCAAAAAATGGCAACACAGTCTTCATTCATAAAGTCTTCAATTCTTAAGTCATTTCCATCGTCCTAAAATAAAAATCATACTCATGCAGATCAAAAAATAAAGTCGCTGAAAATAATGCTGTTACAATCCCTTGCGACCTTGAGTTCTCAATTGACCAAGCCGAAGAAGGTGATGAGGACAATTGTGAACTTCCTGAAGGGTTAACACGCCTCTTAGAACAAGAAGAGAAAGTAATCCAACCCCACAAAGAATTAATAGAAATTATCAACTTGGGGACGGATGAAGAGAAAAAAGAAATCAAAGTGGGCGCCTCCTTGAAAGAAGATGTGAAAGCGAAAATGATCGAGTTGTTACGTGAATACGCAGATGTATTTGCTTGGTCATATCAAGATATGCCCGGACTGGATACTGACATCGTTGTCCACAAACTACCGCTTAAGCCAGAATGCCCGCCGGTGAAGCAAAAGTTGAGGAGGACTAAACCCGAAATGGCTCTCAAAATCAGGGATGAGGTCAAGAAACAATTCGACGCCGGTTTCCTAGCAGTTGCTAAGTATCCTGAATGGGTCGCTAACATCGTGCCTGTTCCAAAAAAGGACGGTAAGGTCCGAATGTGTGTAGATTACCGGGATCTGAATAGAGCAAGTCCAAAGGATGATTTCCCACTACCTCACATCGACATACTGGTGGATAACACAGCCCAGTTCTCAGTCTTCTCCTTTATGGACGGATTCTCTGGTTATAATCAAATCAAGATGGCTCCAGAAGACATGGAAAAAACAACATTCATCACTCCATGGGGAACTTTCTGCTACAAAGTCATGCCTTTCGGATTGAAGAATGCCGGGGCAACATATCAAAGAGCCATGGTGACTCTATTTCATGACATGATACACAAAGAGATAGAAGTCTATGTCGATGACATGATTGCTAAATCCCAAACGGAAGAAGAGCACCTGACTCATTTGCAAAAGTTGTTCGATCGATTGAGGAAATTCAGACTACGGTTGAATCCCAACAAATGCACCTTTGGTGTCAGATCAGGCAAATTGCTAGGGTTCATAGTCAGCCAAAAGGGGATTGAGGTCGATCCAGACAAGGTAAAGGCAATACAAAACATGCCTGCACCAAAAACCGAGAAAGAAGTTCGTGGATTTCTGGGAAGGCTGAATTACATTGCCCGATTCATATCACACCTCACAGCAACGTGTGAACCCATATTCAAGTTACTAAGGAAAAATCAAGCTATTCAATGGAATGAGGATTGCCAAGAGGCTTTTGATCAAATCAAAAAGTATCTACAAGAGCCACCAATCTTGGTACCTCCCGTTCATGGGAGACCCCTCATTATGTACCTGACAGTACTTGAAGGATCAATGGGTTGTGTACTGGGGCAGCAAGATGAAACAGGAAGAAAAGAGCACGCCATCTATTTCTTAAGCAAGAAGTTCACAGATTGTGAATCGAGGTACACACCGCTTGAGAAGACTTGCTGCGCCCTAGCATGGGCAGCCCGGCGCCTAAGACAGTATATGTTGACTCACACTACTTGGTTGATATCAAAAATGGACCCCATCAAGTACATTTTTGAGAAGCCCGCCCTGACTGGGAAGATTGCACGCTGGCAGATGTTATTATCTGAATACGACATCCAATATGTCACACAAAAGGCGATAAAAGGGAGCGTTCTCTCAGAGCACCTTGCTCACCAACCCTTGGAAGAATATCAACCTATACAGTTTGACTTCCCGGATGAAGGAATTATAGTCATAGACAGTGAAAAGTTCATAGGCGATGATGAAGGACCAGAACCAGGAGCTCGATGGAAGCTCGCCTTCGATGGTGCATCAAATGCCATGGGGCATGGGATTGGAGCTGTCTTAATATCACCAAGAGATGGGTACAAGCCTTTCACAGCCAGGCTATGCTTTGACTGCACAAACAACATGGCAGAATATGAAGCATGCATATTAGGCCTAGAGGCTGCAATTGATATGAGGATCAAGATCCTTGAGGTGTATGGAGACTCTGCGCTAGTCATCTATCAAGTAAAAGGGGAATGGGAGACACGACATCCCAACTTGATCCCATATCGGGATCATATCCTGAAGTTGGCAAAATACTTTGATGAAATCACCTTCCACCACATTCCTAGAGAAGAGAACCAGGTAGCTGATGCTTTGGCTACTCTGTCATCCATGTACAAGGTGAACTTTCGCAACGAGGCACCAAGAATAATAGTTCATCGCAAAGATGAACCGACAGTAAGTGCACTCGAAGAAGAAATGGATGATAAGCCTTGGTTCCATGACATCAAACAATATCTTGAGAAGCAAGTTTATCCGGAAAGCGCATCAGCTACAGATAGGAAGACCCTGAGAAGGTTGGCGTCACAGTTCTTCCTAGATGGGAATGTCCTTTACAAAAGGAACCATGACATGGTCTTGCTCAGGTGTGTGGACAAACAGGAGGCCGACACGATCATCAATGAAATTCATGAGGGATCCTTTGGGACCCATGCTAATGGGCATACAATGGCAAGAAAGATCTTAAGGGCAGGCTACTACTGGTTGACTATGGAAGCTGATTGTTTCCGCCATGTTAAAACTTGCCACAAATGCCAGATATACGCCAACAAGGTGCACGTACCGCCGACTCCCTTGAATGTCTTGACAGCCCCATGGCCATTCTCCATGTGGGGAATTGATGTAATCGGGATGATCGAGCCAAAAGCGTCCAACGGACACCGTTTCATCTTAGTCGCCATCGACTATTTCACTAAATGGGTCGAAGCTGCATCTTATGCTAATGTGACGAAGCAAGTGGTTACCCGCTTCATCAAGAAAGAAATCATCTGCCGATATGGTATACCCAATAAAATTATCACAGATAATGGGTTGAATTTAAACAACAAGATGATGAAGGAACTATGTGAGGAATTCAAAATTGAACATCACAATTCCTCACCGTATCGACCCAAAATGAACGGTGCTGTAGAGGCGGCTAACAAAAACATCAAGAAGATCGTTCAGAAAATGGTAAAGACTTACAAAGATTGGCATGAGATGCTGCCCTTTGCACTACATGGCTACAGAACGACAATCCGTACCTCTACAGGGGCAACTCCCTTCTCCTTGGTGTATGGCATGGACGCAGTGCTTCCTATTGAAGTCGAAATCCCTTCACTAAGGGTCCTAATGGAGACCAAGCTGGAAGAGGCTGAATGGGTCCGGGCAAGATATGATCAACTGAATCTCATAGAAGAAAAACGACTGACAGCTTTATGCCACGGGCAGCTCTATCAAAGAAGACTGAAGAAGGCATTCGATAAAAAGGTTCGTCCTCGAGTTTTCAAGGAGGGGGATCTAGTGCTGAAAAAGATATTACCCATCCACAAGGATCCACGCGGAAAATGGACACCAAACTATGAAGGACCATACGTCGTAAAGAAAGCGTTTTCCGGTGGAGCCTTGATTATCACTACTATGGATGGGGAGGAGCTTCCACTCTCAGTGAACTCCGATGCAGTTAAGAAATATTATGCCTAAAATAAAAAAAAATATAATAAAAAAAAAAAAAAAAAAAGAGCTCGCTAGATCGAAAACCTGAAAAGGCGGTCTAGGCAATAGAGAGCGTCCCGGTAGACTGAAAACCTGAAAGGGCGGTCTAGGCAAAAATTAGGGACACCAAAAAAGGAAAATAATCCCGGTGGGCTGAAAACTCGAAAGAGCGGTCCAGGCAAAAGTTAGGGATATAAATAAAGGCAAAACTGCAGCACATAGACCCACAAAAAGAAACTCAGACGGAGCAGAGTGATCCAATTGTCATCTTCAGGAGCAAGGGATCGCGAGTCCAAAGTCAAAGGGGAGAGTAACATGTGTTGTATTTCAGCGGATTTCAAATAAATTTTGTTGCCATTTTATTCTTTTCTAGTAACTTCCTCTTATAGGAGTTGCATCCTCAATGTACTGTCTACCCATTTACGGGTCTGAATTCATCAATAAAATTTTTGCTGGTTTTCTATTATTCATTCTCTCTCGTGTGATCACAAGATGCTGATTTGTTTTTGGTAAATAATGCATTGCAAACACTAAAAAGACAAAAAAGAAGTTTTTCAAAGCATAATTTACTTCGAACTATAAAATATTGAAAGAATAGCTACGGCTCAAAGGTATATAAAAAAATAAAAAAAATAAAAAAAAAAAAAAAAAAAAAACTCAAAATCAGACATTTCCCATCAGCATCACAATTCAAGCTGTGCAAATAAGACTGACCTCCCAGAGGCGCCTCAAGTATACAGGATTCCGGCCGTGTCTAAACGGTCTCTCAAGAATGGGCATTCCGTTTCTTTGGTAAAAGGCTGGAGTTCGAGGGGGCTATCAGACACTGCCATGAACAAAATCTTGCCTCCCCGGCATTTCATCTCATGCATCCATAAGCACATCATGCATTGCACATGCATTGAGAATAGGAACAAAAATTCAGTTTCCAATTGACAAAGTCAAATCAAGCTCAACCTTCCCCAATTTTGCATCATGCATCATTCACAATTAAACATCATCATGCACAAAGCCATGTGAAACATAACCAGAAATAAATCTAAAGGTTTCCTCAGCATGGAATGCGGATACTTCATATCCCCAGCAAATTAGATTAGCCCGGCCACGGGCTGATAGCAACTACTCACACTTATTCTTAGGATCAAAGCACCCTGAGGAGAGAAGATCTAATCATGTTAGCACCCTGCGGGGCAATAACCAGTTATCTTTAGGATAAGCACCCTGAGGGGAAAAGATCTAATTATGTTAGCACCCTGCGGGGCAACAACCATTTATCTTTAGGGTCTAAGCACCCTGAGGGGAGATGACCTAACGATGTTGGCACCCTGAGGGGTGACGACTATCCTTTAGCGGAAGCACTCTGCGGAGTGACGATTTCCTTAAACACCCTGAGGGGTGACGACTATCCTTTAAAGGAAACACTCTGCGGAGTGACGATTTTCTTTAAACACCCTGAGGGGTGATGGCTATCCTTTGACGGAAACACTCTGCGGAGTGACGATTGCCTTTAAACACCCTGAGGGGCGACAACTATCCTTTATCAGAAACACTCTGCGGAGTGACGATTGCCTTTAAACACCCTGAGGGGCGACAACTATCCTTTATCAGAAACACTCTGCGGAGTGACGATTTCCTTTAAACACCCTGAGGGGCGACAACTATCCTTTATCAGAAACACTCTGCGGAGTGACGATTTCCTTAAACACCCTGAGGGGCGACAACTATCTTTTAGCGGAAACACTCTGCGGAGTGACAATTTCCTTTAAAGGTAGCACCTTGTGAGGTGACGACTACCTTTTTAACTTAAGAACCCTGCGGGGCAGCGATTATCCTTTTTTGAAATACCCCGCGGGGCGATGACTTCTTCTTAGTTCAATTACCTACGGGGAAATAGTTATTTTTCAAGTTAAACTAGGCACCCTGCGGAACAATGCCTATTTCGGTTTAAACACCCTTCGGGGCAGAGATACCCTTAAAATCTAAACATCGCCAAGGCGATAATCATGGGCAAAATTATGGGTATTATTTATATTTAATTATCTTTCAAATGCGTTTAAAGATATTTAAATAGGGGCAGCTGTCATACCCCAAATTTTACCCACTCATTATAGTATATATGTTTTTTATTCCATTCCAATATCAGAAAGGTTGTGCAGTTGGGTTGGTATGATGGGCGTGCGTGCAATGCCTATAAGGCTAGGGTCATGGGTTCGATCCCCCTTGAGGGTAATTTTACCTTTTATTTTGAGACTTTTTTTATTATTATTATATTTTTTCTGTTTTTGTTTGGTCTTATGTTGAGACAAAAATGAAAAGATAGAAATATATATTTTGGAAAAAAGAATCAGGCGCGCAAGAATTAGAGAAAAGCCCAAAAGAATGAATTTTTCAACCAAATCTTTGTCCTTGGTCACTAAGCAAACAAATTAACACTGAAAATATATTTCTTTATCAAATCAAACATAAAAGCTGAACAAATCTCTCATAGCAATTAATAAAACAAATCTTCCTTTGATTTTTTTTACAATTTTAATCAACCCTAATCCCATACTATAAATACACAACAATTTTTCACTACATGGGGGGGGCATTACACAGAAATAACAACAATTACACAAATTCACAGAGAAAAAATCTCAGTACACAGAATCAGTGAAAGCACTGCCCTAACCCTAAAACTAATTTTCTACACATCAGTAGAAAAGTTAGAACAGAAATCAGCCCCAGCCAGTAGCGGTACCTCGCAGGAATAAAAAGAAAGTCAGAACAGAATTCGGGACCGGAAACGATAACGAAATCGAGACAGAAACAGGGTGGTACTTACTCGCAGGGAATCCCCAATACTTCAGGTTAGTTTTACTACTCTATAACATGTAAATAGCTTGTATAGATTTTTGCTTGCTGCCTTTTCATGTACATATGTTCATACCATAAATAAAAATAATAAACAGAAAAAGGAAAGGAAATAAAAAACGAAAAAAAACAGAAAAGAAAAGGGGGCGGAACCGAAAGAAAAAAATAAGTTTGGATCCAAACTTTTTTTTGGAAAAAACTGTGTAAATAAAAGCTTGTTGATAGGAGGGTTAGAAATCGGAATAGGGGAAGAAAAAGAAGACAGAACCGCAAAGAAAAGAAGTGAAAAAATCAGAATTTAAAAAAGTTAGGGTTTTGATTTGGGAATTTTGAGTTTGATTTTGGTGATTTGAGGTCTAATTCGTGTTTGAAAACGCGTTAATCATGTTAAAAGGGGTTAAAGAACTGATTTTGGGTTGATCTAGGGTATTAAAAAAATCTGGAAAAATTGATGAAAGTATGAGTTTTCCGGTTGAAACTCAACCGGAAAACTCATCGGTTTCTGGGCATTGGCGGCGGCGGACGGTTCACGCGCGGCGGCGACGCTGCCGGAATCTGGCGCGCGCGGTGGCTCCGGTTGAAGCTCAACCGGAGTTCTTCAAATATGAAGAACATTCATACAAAATAAGAACATGTGAGAGAGAGAGGAGAGAGAACCGGTGAGTGGAGAGAAAGAAGAGAGAGAAAATTTGTTGTAAAATGAAGTAGAAAATCTGATTTGGGGTTTATATAGGCCAGCCTGATCACACGCGCGCGCGCGCACCATATCTACTGTGTTCCCCCTCCGTTGATCAGTGATCACGCGCTCACGGTCCTTCCGCGCGCCCTGGGCTTCTTGTGTGTATTGGGCCTCATGCCCTTGCTGGTTCCTTCATGTTTGCCTTCTGTTTGCACCCCACTGTTGTGCTGCTTATACCATTCTGTATTTTTTTTTTTTTTTTTTTTTTATTCAATGTAAATAATTCATCTAATTTATTTTAATTCTGATTTAATTATTTAAATTAATTTAAATATAATATGTTCATTGTGACTAAAAAATATGTTAAAATATTGTGGATTAAAAAAGAGGAGGCGGATGCACATCCGTTCGCTTCTCGATTAATTGGGGGCTTAGTGCACACTTTGTCCGACTTTTAATCGTCTTCCACTCAAACCCTTAAAAATATTAAAAAATACAAACCAATCAAGTTAAATTTTCCGCCTTCGGGTAAATTCTAAAAAACACCTTAAGAGGTAAAATAAAGCTCTTTCGTAAAAGACACAAACCAACCCAATACCCAGAACTACGTAGCTTTGATTTCCTCATCGCACCGGAGGATACGTAGGAGCAAGAGTCATCTTGTCAAGCATAATAATAAAAACTTAATTTTTTCCCTCTTCCAAATAATAAAAAATTCAATCTTTTCCCTTTTATTTTGTAAATATCTTTAATAAAAATAAAACAACGTAAGGAATAAGTAAACAAACTCAAAAAGCCCTAGAATTAATTAGGAGGTTCCCGTTGAGTACAACGGATGTGAGGGGTGCTAATACCTTCCCCTTGCATAACCAACTCCCGAACCCTAAGATGGTTGCGACGACCGTCCCTTTTTAGGTTTTATCAATATTTTCCTAATAAAATAAAATTTGGTGGCGACTCTGTGTCATTCCGAGTGTCCTAAACGCTCGGGCGATTTTCGCGGCGCGACAATACCATTGTTGGATTTGGAAAAATTTAGTTATATAGAGCCTGCTGAAATTGATTTATACATATAGTCCTCTAAGATACCAAATGGTGGGATTGATTTATATTTTATTGGTTTTGATTGATGCCATGTATAATATGTTGGTAGAGTAAATATTGGCTCATTTAATTTCCTCAAAAAAGTGTTAACTATTTCACATTGGTTGTCTTTATGCTTTATGAAACAGAGACTTCCAAGTACTTTCCAGTGTGTGGCAGAGACGTTTCAAAAAGGAAATCCTCAACACATTAAACTTAAATTGATGGAAGGAGTTGGGCATATGCCACATGAGGACTGGTGAGAGAACTTTAACATATAGGATCATGTCATTTTTGACAGGCTTGAGAAAGTTATTAATGCTTTGTGAATACTCTTCTGATTTCAACAACTAAAACTAATCCTATAGGCATCCACGTTCTTACATAATCAAAGGTATTTGTGGATTTTTCCTTAAATTGTAAATTCAGTTTGTCCCAAAAGGGTTATTGGTTCATCATGCATGGGTTTTGCGGAACTTTTCTTGCTTTTAACTAGGATCATCACTTTGAATGTGACTTCCAAAAAGGTTGTGTTCTAATGGGACGAGCATTTTTCATGCAGGTTATTGAATTATCATCGATTGGCATTGACAACTTCGGACATGTAAGGGTATTTATGTATTGTCCATTAATTTTTTTAAGTACTCTATTATTTTTGTACGAAAAAAAAAAGTACTCTATTATTTCATTTTGTAGCTTCTAATTTGTTGTTGTAAAGTACTTATGATTTGTGAATGAATTTTGAAAGCCATATTGGTTTCAATCTCTAGTATCAATTCATGTTATTGCAACTTTTTATGCGCTATAGTGCCTTAAGGTCTTATGGTAATGGTTACTACAACACATGTTATTGTTCCCTCTTTAGAGTTCTTTATTTTTTATTTTTTATTTTTGTAGATTGAGTTGATTTATGATTTATTTTATTATATTTTGTTTGTTTTTGTGATGTTGTTAGACATGGGATTTATGTATATGTTGTTTTTCAGGGATATGGAGAGGAGGATTGTGGAAGCTGTCTTTGATGAAATTGACATTAACAAATAGCTAATTAAGGTACTTCAAAGGTCAAGAGAATCAAATTGACTCTTCTTCAGATGGCAGGCTTCTTGTTTTTCTGATTTTATGAAGGAAGGCTTTTCTTTTTAAAAGATTCAAGGGTAGCAAACTGTCTCATTGAAGGGTAGCAAGCCTTAGGTTGTCATTTATATCTATTGTATAATATATGAAGGAGGGTTTTTCTTTTTCAAAAGATTCAAAGGTAGCAAACCTTAGGTTGTAGTTTAAATCGATAATAATTTTACATACTTGTAGGACTTGGTATTAATTTTTAATATAGTTTTTTTTTTACAAGAATTTTTAATATAGTTAAAATTTTGTTTTATTGTTTGATAATTCATTTCATTTAATAGTATATAATTAAATTTTTATTGTCAAAATAATATAAGAAAAATTTGTGCACAAAGCAATTATAATGGGTCAATATTGATTTAATAAGAAGTTGTAGACCAAAAAATTGATTTCAGAACAAACTCTATACCTACGGCCAAGCTCCGTAGGTAATAATAAAATGTTTTGTCCATCAGCTGAAATTCCGTAACTATAATCTATAGTGACGGAAATTTTTCGTGGACATAGCAAACTATAGGGTACGAAAAAACAGCTGTCGGTATATGTATTCCGCGCTATACCTACAACTATTTGACTTTTACCTACGCAATTTTGCTGTCACTAAAAGTCGATTTTCTTGTAGTGGCAAGAGTGATATTAAATTTTTGAGGAAGAGCTTTCTCCTAACATTTATGTTGGAGCATCTCATGAGCATATAATACAAGTTGAAGAAGTTCAGACTATTGATTTGCTTAAGATCCCACCCCCATCTGAGTGTTGTATGAGTTCTTCCCAAATCATTTGTACTGGTGAGGTTGTAAATTTCAATGTTGTTCATGATTTGACAATTATAAAAAAGTATTGGAAGGAAAATGATGGTAGTAACATTGGGCATAGAGTTTATACTCATGACGAAGAGAGAGCCACAACGATCAATTTTTTGAAGAACCGTGAAGCTGCTAAGGAGGAGTCTTTCACTGTAGTGATACCTATGGTCAAGAAAAAGAATATTCATAAGAATTTTTAGGTTCGTAATATCCGCTCTAGGGGTAAGATGCCAGATTGAGTTTTCTTTGTTCTGTTTTTTTTTTCGTTCACTTCTCTAGGTTTAACTTTTGTCTCCTATTTTTTACTCCGCTTTTCATGCTTATTAGAAGATTTTGGTTCATATCCCCCTTCTCTCTTTGCTCTTCCTTTATTTTATATCTTCCTCAGGTGTTGCAGGTGACTCACCATTTATGCACTCCTTTTTTGCTTTAAAAAAATCCTTATAATTATTTCGAGCTTATTATTAATTTGGTCCATAACTTTATACAATTAATTCTCAATTTAATTTCTAATATATTCTTTGGAGAAGTAATAATGGTAAAATTTAACATAGTCACAGACCTTGCTGAAATATTCGTAAAACTAAAGAATTATTTGAGAGCATCTTATAAAATCAGAAGATTTATTTGGTGGTCTTATCTTGTTAAGATGAAAATTTCTTTTTTAAAATTAATTAATTTTGAATATTATAAATATATATAAAAAAATCTCTTTTTACTTAAAAATATATAAAAAATATGTCGAGACACCATGATTTTACCATTTCATTCAAATCAAGGCACTAAACCAAATGTTGCCCAAATGTTATGGACCAAAAACACAAATAACCCAAAAAATGAATGAGATTAAGCACACCGTGTGTGGTTAATTAGTTATTGGTTCTTGTAATTATTGAAACCTATCGATGTATAAAAGATATTTAATGTACAAATGCTTATACACTATGTTTAATTTATTTGAGCACAGTAGAATAAGATTTATAGACATGCATATATATTGAGTCATTCCATTGAAATTATTTAAGATATAATACATCAAGTTTTCTACATCATGATATTAATACTTATTATTTAAAATAAAATAAATATCTATTAATTAGTTATTCCAATGATAGCAGATACGCGATGTACCTTGCGATGTACCTTGAAGATAACATGGTCCATTTTCTTCAATCTGCCAATTACAATCACTACAATCTGGTCTTTGGAGAGAACCAGCTATGTATATATCAAACCAATGTATTTCACCTTTAGTCCATATAAAGGCACAATAGAATTGAGTTGTGCCAAAAAATTTAGGACGAAAACTAAAACCATAGTTATCACCATAATGTACAAGATGAGCTCCTAGATCATCATCTGCAGATTTGCAATGAATAGTTAAGTCCGATTTTTCTTTCAAATAGTTGACAATATTCACATGAACTCCAAGAATATGGTTCATCGATAACAACGTTAACACACATAATAAGAGAACTTTTTGGATAAACATAGACATTGCACTTTCAAGTAAGAAGTGAATGATATTCGAAATACATATGAGAAAGAAGAAAAAATAAATATTTATAGGAGGCTTGGGGAAAGAAATTAATATATTAAATTTTATATATGTAAATACATTAATATTAATAAATGTTATTAGTAAAAATCAACAAAAGCTGTTTTAGTCAACAAAAACAAAAGCTGTTAAAGAAAAATATCTAAAATAAATGTTTAACTGGAGAAACTATATCCATCAAAATAAATTAAAATAATTACAAGAAAACGTATATTTTAATATTAATTATGTGCCTAATTGATTTAAACTTTTTTTTTTACTAAGATTTAAACTTTTATTGAAGTTTATAAATAGTCTCTATTTTAAGAACAATTTGACAAAAAATCTTAGACCCTAAAAATACTCCCTATAGAATGCAAACAAGGATTACAAGTGGTTAAATCTTTTTGAAGGACTAAATTTAAAAGACCATAATTTGTAAGAACTAAAAATATATTTAGCCAAATTTATATTAAAGTTACACAGAAATTGCATCGTAAGTAATCATCCAAACTTTGAAATAATTAAAGTACACATTTTTTTTTTGACTAAATTAAAGTACACTTTTAATTTATGGATGTTGTGCATTCGAAAACTCTTATTCAACACCTGAAAATATAGAGTAAAGGAAATAACATTATCAATAAACTAGACAATCCAATTAAATAAAATAACAGTTATGTGTAAAGTAAAATCATAAAATCAATTCGAAGAACAAAATAAAAACAGTAGCGACACTTGTTGTCCTTCTACCTCTTACTCACATGATTAGTTATATTATTAAATTTTAAAAGAAAAATCACATTAGGAAATGAAATTATTTTAAATCACATTACGAAAAAATCCCGCACAAAAAATACGTTATTTTAAATTAGGGACAGGAATAGTCCCTCACAATATGTCCGTCTTAAAATCCCACACTAATAATGATGGAAATTGATCTAAAATAATTTTTGGTTTATGATTTGCGACGGATTTGTTGGCTTTGATACGGAATAAATCCTTCATAACCTGCGATGGATGTCAAAATCTCACAAATATTTACGACGGATGTGATAATTCCTCACAACTTTTTTACGACGCTCATTTTCTTTACAAATTTTAGTACCTAATTAAATCCGTCGCTAAGTCAATTTGCGGCGGAAATTTATTGATTTAGTGACGGATTTGTTCCCTCGCTATATTTGATTATTTTAGTAGTGTTTGTATGTTTATCTTATTTGAGCACAGTAGAATAAGATTTATAGAAACGCATATACGTTTTTCCATATATATTGAGTCATTCCACTAAAATTATTTAAGATATAATACATCATGTTTTCTATATCATGAGATTAATACTTATTTAAATTACTCGATCTTATTCCATTCGTAGCACAAAGGCGCTGAATCTCGAACATAACATGGTCCTTTATGTTCTATGTGCCAATTACAATCATCGCAATCAGGTCTTTGGAGAGAACCAGCTATGTATATATCAAACCAATGTATTTTACCATTCCATATAAAGGCACAATAGAATTGAGTTCGGCCAAAAATTTTAAGACCAAAACTAAAACCATAGTTTTCACCATAATGTAGGAGATGAGCTCCGAGATCATCATCTGCAGATTTGCAATGAACAGTTAAGTCCACTTTTTCTTCCAACTGGTTGACAATATTTACATGAATTTTTCTTCCAAGAATATGGTTCATCGATAACAACGTTAATACACATAATAAGAGAACTTTTTGGATAAACACATACATTTCACTTTCAAGTAAGAAGTGAATGATATTCAAAATATATATCAAAGCGAAGAAAAAATAAATATTTATAGGAGACTTTAGAGATAGAAATTAATATATAAAATTTTATATATGCAAATACATTAATGTTAATAAATGTTATTAAAAATCAACAAAAGCTGCTAAAGAAAAATATCTAAAATAAATGTTTAACTGGGGAAACTATATCAATCAAAAAAAATTAAAATAATTATAAAAAAACGTATATTTAAATATGTGCAATTTATTTGTTTAAACTTTTATTGAAGTTGTTAAAATAGTCTCTATTTTAAAAAAAAATTGAAAAAAAATCAATATTATCGGACCCTAAAAATAGTCCCTATAAAATGCAAACACGGATTAAAAGTGATTAAGTTTTTTAATTTTGAGGGACTAAAATTGAAAGACCATGATTTGTAGGAACTAAGAACATATATAACCAAATTTATATAAACTAGAGATTAACCCGCGTGTTGCGCGGTTTCTATTAAATTATATAATTAAAATAATTTTATAAAAGAAAAATTATAATTGTACCTTTTAAAATAAAACAAAATAGTTGAATTGTAATAGTGTCAATGTTACAAAATAATAAAAGTTATTTTAAAATAGTGTCAATGTTAAAAAATAAAAAATAAAAAAATAATAATAGTGTCAATGTTAAATTAACAATAAAAGTTATTTTAAAATAAGATTATATTTAATATTAATATATGTATAAAAATAAAAATAAAGTTGTTTAGAAATATGAGATTTTTTATTGATTTATATTGTAGTTTTATTTATATTTTAATATGATAAAATGTGATATAAAAAAAGTGATAAATATTTTATAATATTGCATAAGTTTGAAGTGATACCTCATATTTTAGCAATTGTATATGTATCCCTTATTTTATTTTATTTCAATAAGAGTTGGAGGCATACTTGCCGACAATATTGGTAAAGAGAAATATTGTAATAAATTTTGGTTATAGAATATGATATATATATATATATATATATATATATATATATATATATATATGGCGGCTTTTGACTTTTTTTGTATAAAAAAGTATAACTGCGGTTACTCTTTTCTATACAATTTATGGTACGAAATAACTTGTCTAGATACTCTCCTCTCATTCTTTGAAGTTTTTATCACATGTTCAATTAGTGGAATTTATCCCGACATTATTAGTCCGGATTTTTTTAGTCTATTATTTGGTTTACATTTTTTTTGCTTGATCTTTTATTCATTTTTTGTTTGTTTTTCTTTTTCATGATGAGGTTTGAGTCCCTTCAAATTTAAAGTTAGTTTTGTCTCTCTTATTTAATAATATTTGCTTGAATATTTAGTTTATATTCGATATTATATAAACTTGAATGTTTTTTGTTCCCAATATATAGGTTTGAATGATGATTCATATATTTGAATTTAGGTTTAGTTATTTGGCTCAGATAAAGATATATTAGTCTATTATTTTAGAAGAATTTAACATTTAACATGTCATCTTATTATTTGCTTAAAAAAAGTCATCTTATTTTTACAAATATCTCACTATTTTAGTTTGAGTCGTAACTTAAACATTATTTTAACATTTTAAAATATATACTTATTTCATCTTAATTGTTACATTATTGTTTAAATCAAATTAATGATTTTAAAATTTTTAGTGAATTTTAATTGCGTGTAAATATGAATAAATAGATGATAAGTTTTGTAATTAAAAAATTGTCCTAGGTTAATATTATTAGCATAAGAGTGTGAAATTATAAGAGAGTATTAATTAGATAACTGTATTTTTCTTTTGAAGAAAGCATTAGATTATGCTCAAGGATGACTCAAAAAAAATTCTTTTACAAAATTCTTTTTTTACATAAAGGTTCTGCTTCAAAGACAAATATTCAAATTTTTTAAAATATTCTTAATTGCAATTTAAGATTTTCTCTCAAATATTCACTTAGTAGAATTATATCTTGTCTTTTATTTGTCAAAATGTTTTAGCTAGAGATTTAACCATACTTAATTTTAATTTTTGACCTATAAATAAACCCCTGCATACGGACTTGTACAAAATGTTTTGTTTGTCAAAAATATAATTTTAATATATTTATTGATTCATTGTTTTATTTAATTTTTAAAAAGTGCGATTATTAAAAATGTGATATTTTACACCAATTTTAATTTTTACCAATTTTAATATAATTTTTACTAATTTTAATGTAATAGATCTCTTATAGTATTTCATAAGATTAAAGGGATGTATCATATTTTATTTTAATAGTGTAAGTGTAATTGTATAAGTCGAAGATGCGGTGTTTTTATAAATATGCCACATCATCTCAACTCAAAGATAAATAGGGAAGAATGTTTTTTTAGAAGATGTAACAGCAAAAGTAGAGCATATAATACAAAGATAAACATAAATAATGTTTCATTTTGCAAGGATTGATTCATAAACAAAAAACTACATAATTGTTTTTTAGATAAGTCGCATATTTGTAGGGACAAATCAAATAATTATAAGAATTGTTGGATTAGGATTCATGGTCTTCCTCTTGAATATTGGAGGCCTAAAATTCTTTTTGCTATTGCAAGGGGTGTTGGTATTCCTTTAACCTTAGATGAAGCCACTAGTAGCAAAAAACTTGGATATTTTGCTAGAATATTGGTTGATCTTGATATGTGGGGTTATTTACCTAACACTATTTTGGTAGAAAGAGAAGGATATGCCTTTAATGTTGATGTTGAATATGAGAAACTACCTTCGTTTTGCAAATCATGTCAAGTAATTGGTCATTCTTTAGAAAATTGTCGTAGACAGAATCATAGTGAAGAAAAACAGGTTCGAAAAGATACCGGAAAGAAAACTGTTGCTAGATATATGCCTAAGAAGGTCATTCCAAAGTCATCAGAGATAGTGACAGGTGATAAACCAGAATCATCTAGGCTTCCGACTAATAATGATCTACAAGTTGAAAATGTTCATGAAGAAATGGTATTTCCAAGTATCACTACCAAGATACCAGTACATGATTCAAATTTGGAGGATAATCAAACAAGGACACAAACAGATGAACAATTAGGTACATATCCTGATATGCGTATTGTTGGCTAAAATTGCTAGTTATGACATATACTGATTTTAGTCGGTCATTGGGCCAGATACCAAATTTTAAGAAAAATGACATGCTGATTTTGTTGACTTTATATGTATTTGGAGTTTGGACTGAATGAGTCAATGTTTAGTTGTTTTATGCTTGTGCAAAATACCTTTTTCGCCTTTGTTGTCCATAATCACATCGTTTAAATTTTCACACAATTCGCATGATGAATTGTGGCACATCACATCGCATTCGTCCTCATTTTTGTTCCATGCAGGAAATCATAAGCTGAAGCTAGTTTTTAAGTATCTGTGACAAAATGGCATCCAGTAGTAATGAAAGCAGTTTGAGAAATAAAATACAATCAAAGGCAAAGATGCCAGAAGTCCAAAGCTTGATAGAGTTTGGCAAATTGTTGGAAGGCAAACATCGTATAGATTTTGACGACAAATATGGAAAAATTCTAACTTTATTAGAGGTGGATGTACAAGTGGAGGCCATCACTGCATTATCTCAATTTTATGATCCCCCGTTCAGATGTTTCACATTTAAAGATTTTCAAATGGCTCCTACTTTAGAAGAGTATGCACAAATTTTGGGGTTTTCTTTGGAGAATGTTAAGCCTTACCACTATATCGGCAATTATCCTTCTCCTAAGAGAGTTGCGTCGATTCTAAAGGTTAAGGAAAATAAGTTGAAGAGCTACATGAAGAGTCCCAATGGTGTTGCTGGTGTCCAACTATCGTACCTAAAGGAGCGATTAAAATCATTTTCTGAAGAAGGGGATTGGGCTGCCTTTGCAGATGTATTAGCCCTTGCCATTTTTGGGATTGTTCTGTTTCCACATATCGACCAATACATTGACTTTGCAGCAATCGATGTTTTCCTAGCAGTGAGAAACAAAGGTCAGAACCCAGTTCCTGCCGTGCTTGCTGACACATATTACACCCTTGATTTTTGTCAAATGAACAAAAGGAAGAGGATACTATGTTGCTTGCCTGCGCTCTATGTGTGGCTCGTCACCCATATATTTCACAGTGGACTTAGAGCATCATGTCCCATTGTTGATTTCAAGCAGTGTACATCTGCAAAACCAATGAACAAATCTGACTGGCCCATATATTTAAAGGATCTTAACGAGAGAAAAGTTTGCTGGTACCCAGAATGGCAGGAGGTGAATGAAATAATTTATCAATGCGGCACATTTCCAAATGTGCCACTCTTGGGAACAAAGGGTTGTATAAATTACAATCCTCTCTAGCATTGAGACAACTGGGCTACCCCATCATGCACTCGCCGGAGAATGATTTGAGTTTGACAGCCCCATTTATTATACACGGAATAGAAAATAAAGATGCAAAAGAGCATAGAAGAGTCAGAACAGCATGGAACCGAATTATCAAAAAAGGGAGCGAACTTGACAAGAGGAGCACTGACTCCCATGATAGTTATCGTCAATGGGTTAAGCATAGGGTTTCTGAAATAAAATTGCCTTTCCGTGGTACACCCTCAAGTGAGCAAGAAATTCCGGAGCTTATTACTATTACAACTAAAGAGCTTGAAGAGTTTAAAACAGCAAGGTTAAAACTCGAAGAAGAAAAAAAAGCATTACAAGTAAAACTAGAAAAGGTAACTCAAGAGAATAAGGACTTTCGGTTAGAAAATACTAGCAAAACGGAATACGTTGAAAGAAGCAACAAAAGAGTAAATTTCGAAGAAAATCAATAAGCTTAGCTGAAGCAGATGACACTAATCTTGACTATCACCTAAGTGTAAGTTCCTGTTACTAGTTTTTACAAGGGTGAGCTCTATTTTTATTAGGATAATTTCTTACTCTAATCTTGTTGTGTAATAACTAAATTATTTTACTTGAATAAGAAATGATTACTTATGACTGAATGTTGTGCTTAATTCATATTTCTGCATGAATGAGAAATCTGTGTTTTAGTTATTATAAAGAAGGTTGAAAGTATGGATTTGTAGTTAAAATGATTACTCAAAGTTCAGACTTGGGACACAAGGTAGTCTCGTAGTGAAGTAAATTCTGCATAAATTCTACGTCATACTTTGTAGGACACAGTTTTGGGCTAGTTAGAATGATACTGACCAAGGTCTTAAGGTGACTGAATACACATCTAAACTCCGAAGGAATTAATTAGTGAAAGTTTCAATTGATATCTCATATCTCTCCCAATGTTAAGTTAGTATAAGTTTTAAAGCATTTAGCATGTTAATTATATGGAGCTACTGACTATGATGATAATGCACCAAATGTTTTATCGTGCTATTTCTTTTGGCCAAGTTTTCTGTCGATGCAATCTCGCAAATTTTGCAACTGATATTGAATTACCCCAACTCCAAGTGGATCAATAAACAAACCATTTTGAATTTTGAAGCTTTAGTAGAAAAATATGCACACATGGTCTAGTCTAAAATCTAAATATGACTTTGAGCTAAGTATTAAGAAATGGAAGACATAATAATCATATCATATTCTGGACTTGAAACATACTGTGTTGTCTTCTTTCTGGCTGGTGCATTTTGCTAGCTGTTGCTTCTGCTGTATTTTTCAGTGGAAGGTTTCATATATAGCTCTCTATGATTTGTGGTAAGAGAGTAGTGGCAAAGGTTTTGGTCTCTAAGGGGTTCCTGATTTTTTTTTCCGAGTTTTTTGTCCTGGTTTTATTTGTATTGATTTGGCTTATAGCTAATTTGTGCCTTTGGTTTGGTTTCTGCCAATGGAAGAAGGTTTTGATTTGTAGTAGTGAATGAGGCTTCTAGTGCTTGATTTGTTTTTCCGTAGTCTTCTGGTTTTAGTTTGTGTGGTTTTTAGCACTAGTTTTTTCATTTGCTACTGCTAGTGCAGTGGCGTTAGCTGAAGAAAAACATAATCTTAGCTGAAGCGCAGATGACGCTGACTATCACCTAACTATGGGTTTATGCTACTAGCTTTTACCCTACTCTTGTTGTGTAATACAAACATTATTTTACTTGAATTGGAAATGATTACTTGTGAATGAATGCTGTGATTCATATTTCTGCATGTATGAGAAATGTGTCGTAGTTAAGTTATTATAAACAAGCTTGAAAGTATTGATTTGTAGTTAAAAAATTATTACTCAAAGTTCAGTCTTGGGAGACAAGGTACCTAAAGTTTCGTAATGAAGAAATTTTTTATTGATATATACTTTATAGGACAAAGTTTTCGGCTACTTATAAGGTGACTGAACAGACATAGGTTAATTAGTTATATGGAACTATTGACTATGATGATAATGCAAGAAACATTTTACAAAATTCATGTTATTTCTTTTGGCTAAGTTTTCTTTCAATGCGATCTCGCAAATTTTGCATTCTGCAGACTATTCCTGCAAATTTAGAAGATAAATATTCAACATGGTCTAGTCTAAATATGACTTTAAGCTAACTATTAAGAAATGAAAGACATAATTATCATATCATATTGTTAAAGGCTATTACAACTGTATCCTTATATGTTTCATTAATGTTGTTCAAGAACCCTCTCAACTACCAAGAGAAAGCTAAAAGGACAATGTTTCTAAAGTTCTAATATGTTTGATTATAAAACATGACTTAACTACTTTATTAATCCTTAATGTTCTGTAATTAAAGGTGACAATTTTGAAATGGATAGTCAACCATATAATATTACAAACCATCTTTTCTTTGTGAGTCTTAATCAAAGAATCAAACAAGTTGAAGTGATTCCACCCCACAACATCAATAACATCCACAAATAATAGTTAACTCATCTCCAAAATAGTTTTTTTTAATTAAAAATAAAAATAAAAATAGATTTTTGGATAATTGTTTTTAGAATAAACACTCGTTTTGATTTTTGAAATTGTCACTTACTGTCATAGTAGTTTTTGAATAAATATAAAATATTTTTAAATTCCTGATTGTTGATTCTGTTAATCAAATTAATCTAAAATGTTAAATTGGTATTAGCCATGATGTGTCTTTAACTTTTATTATATCAGATGCTTATGAGTAAACTTCCATGTTAACTAGGGACTAAAATAACTACAAATACATCTTTCATTTAGTGAGTAAAAAACAATAAACAAATTTTTTATTGTTTTTCTTTTAAGAAGACTGAGTGTTTCTCTATCATACTTTCATTTAAATTTTGTAAATATATCACGCATAAACATTTAATTTAATAAAATAATAGACATATCATCATAATTAATATAAATTTAATATTTTAAATTAATTTAACTAACGAAATCAACAATAAAAAATTTAAAAATATTTTATACTAATTTAAAAACGTGTAATAATTTCAAGACCAAAATATTTGTTTACCGGTTGTTTTTATATTTATGGTGGCGCCCACTCTCATTTCTATCTATCGTGTTCGTGTTCAATAACGCTCCACCTTACCTTCGCCGTCGTTCTTATTCCGACGAACAATTCCGGCGTCAGTTTTCTTCTTCCGGCGTCGTTTTTTCTTCTTCCATCTGGCTTCTTAGTTCAGCTCGGTGCCTTCTTCTGCGTGCTTGTGGAATCCAATGGCGTCAATTGTCTCTCTCTCAAACGCCGCAATCGGATTCCATCACAGCAAAATTAAGCACAATACTTCTCTCTGTAAGTCTCTCTCTGTTCAAAATCAGATGAAGCTACTTCACTTTTTTTGGGTTATGAGTTTTCTTTCATTAATTTATCACTTTTCAACAAAAAAATTATCCGGCAGTGTCTGTGTCGTATCCGGTGTTCGTGTCAGTGTATGTGCTTCATTATGGTTCATGTTTTGTTTTGATTAAAAGGTTTGAATTTTTATCTAGAATTTACTTATGAGTGGGTAATGTATGTATTATTTAGGTCATGTAAATTCCAGTTCAAATATAGTTGATATGAAGATACTATGGCGGCGCAGTTGTAACCGAAGATGTTTTCGAATATATGGTCTATTTGGAGGGAAAAAAGATAATAGTAATGACAAAAGTGAGGATGCACCTTCTAAGGTTAGCTAGCTTACTTTGATTTCTAGCACTTTAGTCCATTGTTATGTTTTGTTGTGTATATACTCATGGATAGTGTTAAGAAAATTAATAATCACCTAAATGATCAATTAGTTAGTTAGTTGTTATTAGGTGGTTAATTAGTTTGTTATTAGGTAGTTAGTTGGTTAATTCTTAAAATAGTTGATAGATGCATTGCATGTAATATGCAGGGATTGAGGTTCGAACCCTAGTACACTTACACCAACTTATCTATCTTAAAAGGATGAATTCTAGCCACTAGGTTACTTGACCTGAAAAAAGTATTACAAGTTTTCTTTTTGTATTCAGCTTTCTCATTAGATTATGTATGTCATTTACATATAAGGTAAATATTAAACAAAATAGTCGAGCTCCTTGAAATCTTCATTGTAACAAAACATTAGTCTACCAAACAAGGACACACCATTTTGGTGTTGTGTGTGAGTGTATGTGTCCTGCACTGCATAGTCTCTTGTGTTATTCACTCAGTCAGTACTTAATTTCATTTTATTTTTGTTCATTTGTACAAGACTAGAGGACACAGTGAAAATTTTATTTCGGAAAGTTTTGAAAAATTTATAATGAAATGAAACATTGAGATAAGAGTTATTAGCTGAACAGACCACTAATAAACTGATATCCTGAGAATAGAGATATTCTTCTAAGGAAGTCCTTGAAAATTGCAAAGTGGTATGTTATTTCACCTATTTTCTAATGACTTCTTGAAATACAATTAGTTGCATAAATTGGATAAGACTTAGACTGACAACCTATGGCTACACAGAAATCACTGTTAACCAGCCGCTAGTCTTGACTCTGGAGTCAATGACCGTAAGCAAGAGTCCATTCTGAACTGGAAGAAGTAAGACTACTAACTATATATGAAGAAACTGATAGCCTTTGGCTATGTAGTAATCACTCATAATATGAGATGGGATAATACTCTTGAAGATATGGTAGAAAGTCATATATGGGATTTAGACTAAGAGTAGGGGAAAGTTTGTTGAAAATAGAGACAAGTGGAACTTGTACGTGGGAGGAGCTTGGAGTAGGAACTAACTCACTTGGCGTAGCGCAAGGGTACAGAACGTGACTGATAAGTGATGCCAAATTGATTCACAAATGGCTTATTAGTGATGCCAAATTGGCGCAACCGAGGACCAAACATTAGAGGTGTCAAAGAAGTATCTAGCACCTTTGGAGCTGTAGGAGGAGGAGACACAATAGAGTTAAAATCGATGTAGTCAATAGTCAAGTTGTTGTGGAATCGCAGAGTGCCAGAGGGGTCTGTTGTGATTCTAAAAAAATTAAAATGCTACATGGGTAACTTGAGCAAATTTCCCACGACCCAAATGCTTCAAATTACTCAGGTTGCCAAGTTAATGCAAAAATTTAGCCTCTCTATTATTTCTATAAAACTTAGTCCAAGGATCTAGGACGTGTCTCAACATTTATCAAATGGTGATAAAATGAATCCCATGTGTTTTAATGTTGTGTGCTAAAACACCAAGTCATTTGACTATTTATAGCTTTCAAATTCAATGAGTATTTTACTCTTTCTCAAAGGTTAGGATTTACTCATCTCATTCTCACAGTATAGAATATACTAATGCATTTGTATATTGTTGGTTGGTTTTGTGTGTTTTGCTGACTTAGTGACTTAGTTTGATATTCATAATTGGATCATAATTAGGCAGGAATTCTTGGAAACATGCAAAACCTGTTTGAGACTGTGAAGAAGGCACAAATGGTTGTTCAAGTTGAAGCAGTGAGGGTTCAGAAAGAACTTGCAGCGTATGGTTGTCTTAAACAATTACAGTTTTTCCATTTTTTTTTTTTGCGTATACATTGTTAGGATTTGGCTTGTTAAGAAAGTATATTTGAGAATAAAGAAAGTGAATAGGGTGGAAGCTGACACGGCTATAGCTAACTAACTAACGAACAGAAAGGGGCACAATTTCATGTTATATATAGAAATAGAAATGATTAGGAAGTACTCAAGAATTAGCCCTAGAGCATGATGCATTACTCATTAATCATGTCAACCTTTAGTGGATACTTTTCAAAAACAAAATCTCGTCTTCATTGTTTCAGCAAGTTCTTGTATTTCCTTTCTAATACAACAATATCGTACAAGTTGTTCTGAATGAGATATTGGTTTGGTTCTATAATGCAGGGCTGAGTTTGATGGTTATTGTGAGGGTGAGTTAGTAAAGGTATGATTTTTCTTATGTGTGTGATTGTGCCCTTTTTATGTTTATCCCAGCAGAATTGGTTAGCCTTTGGTTTTTCTTTAGTTTTGCTTTTAAAAGTTAAAGGGGGACTTTATTTGTATAACCATATGAATATTTTGTTTACTAGATGAGGTTTTTAACAGAATCATGTCGCTGTTTAGTTTAGCGTAATGTTAATATGTTCTTCAACTCCTTGGGTTTTCTATATCTATTTATTATTGTGATATGGCGAATTTCTTTATCAATATTAGTCTGTTAATT
This sequence comes from Trifolium dubium, assembly GCA_951804385.1. Classification (NCBI taxonomy): domain Eukaryota; kingdom Viridiplantae; phylum Streptophyta; class Magnoliopsida; order Fabales; family Fabaceae; genus Trifolium; species Trifolium dubium. Next base: position 25,727,766 of record OX638064.1, on the reverse strand, counting down.
GGTAGGTGTGGTTTTATTAACTGCTAATGAAGTATAATTCTTAGGTAACTCTGTCTGGAAACCAGCAACCCTTACGAACAGAAATTACTGAGGCAGCTATGGAATTGGGATCAGAAGTAAGTAAACAATTAAACTTATCCTGTGATACTGATTATATATACTTAATCCTGTCAGATTATATATCTATAGTACAAACTATTAGATTGAAAGGGATTCTATGCTTAAAATAATACTCCCTCCGTCCCAAAACTATTGTCCTTTTAGCATTTTAGTTTTGTCCCAAAACTATTGTCCTTTTCGCAAACCAATGTAAAGTTAATGTTAGTTTATCAATTGTACCCTTACAAAAGTTAAAGTATTAATTAAATATATTTTCTCTTTCTTAATAAAGTAAGGGTAAAATAGACTTAACTTATCAATCTTTATTGTTTCTTAATCTACGTGCATAACTCTAAAAGGACAATAGTTTTGGGACGGAGTGAGTAATAAACACATTCTCTAACTCAGAGATACTAGACACAAATACTTGATTATTTTTTTCTTCTGTGGTTAAATGAGAATGAAATAAAATGTCAAGTTCCTTATATTTCTTTTTCTTCCTTGCATTCAAGAATACTGTTTAGGTTAGGAACTATCTACCAAAATTTGAGTTAAATGAATTGAGTTAAAATATTCAGGCTGAGAAACCAAAATTTGGAATTTTTATTGGAGGGACCAATTAGAAAGCATAACTAAGATTTCCAGTTTGTGTCATTCATCTAATGGTTATGGCCGCTCAACTGTTCGGGGTAAGAGGCAGCCTTTAAGAGAAACAAGGTCTACTGCTCGGGTACGGTGTGATTTTGTTTGATTTCTCCATCCATGTACTGTCACTTACCCTTTGAATTGATTGTTAACTTGCACCCATGTCTATAAGATTTGGGAATGAACATTGAATGTCATAGAAATCTGGAAGTCAATGAATATTATATACCATACCCTGCGAGCTCAGCCTTACACAGGAAACATGCATTCAAAAAAATAGATTGAAAATGCTCTAGAACTCAGTGAGAAACGGAAGCCGAGGACTTATGCCTCAAAGTGACCCCCTTCCATTAAGAACTGTGAAGGCATTAAAAATCATCTAAATTTAAATGGTCTGTCAATAGACACAATTTATGGTAGGATGATATGACACAACTGGGGTCAGTTGGCAATACTTGAAAGACGTCGGGGATGGTACATAATTCACATGCCGCCCGCCCATAGTTTATTCTGATATGCTGTCTAGCTTTTTCTGCAAAGATCTTTTCCTTTCCTCCACTGTCGTATTTCTATTCCCCCATGTGGCATATTAAAATTATAGATTTTTGTTTCATGTATTGATAGTTTATAAGTTGCATAAACTATAAACCAAACTATGGTCTTGAATGCTCAGCCAGGATAAACTATTTATTTAATGTCAAATATATGTTTCAGAAACTTTCACTTTTAATCACTGAAGCTTACAAAGAAGCACACCAGAAGAGTGTCCAGGTAAATATTTCTATTTTCAATAGGAAAGAATTAAATTCCATTTGCTTCTATGGTTATTGAATTGAACAAACACAATACTTCTTTTTGTTATTAGGGCATGAAGGAAAGGATGGATGATCTTGCACGGAGCTTAGGAATGCCACCTGGGCTTGGTGAAGGATTGAAATGATGATACTTTTAACAGAGATTATGACATGACACAGGCCTCATTTTTTGCATGCAAAATATGCAAGATGAATAGGCTTATATTTTTCATTTATTTTCCATCTTGATATTTAAGCTGAGTTATTTGAAATGGTGAAGAATCTTCTTTTCCCACCTGTTATTTAATCTTTGTGTTTTGATAGACTTGTAGAATGGAATATAATGAAATGAGCTTCTATTGATCTGTTTGGTAGGATTGCAGAAGAATACTTTTTTATGTGAATTTTATTTATTAATAATTAATAGTAATGATTAAGATATATTTTTTATATTGTTTCTTGGGTTAGAAAATGATGAAAAATATTTTGTGAAATCTTTGAAAACAAAACAATGAAATGTTTATAATTTTTATCAATGAAGACAATAGTAATAGAACATTTTCTTACTTTGGAGTAAAGGGGAGAGTCATAGTTAGTTCAACTGTCAATGAGTCTTCTATTGGCAGATGGATCATCAAAACAAAAATAAAAAATTATTTTGTGGTATTTAAATAGGATCCATGAGTACATATCATTATCAACACTTTTTGAAGGACCACTTTAAAAAAATTGTTATCATGGCAGTATATGTATATCTGATGACTAGACAAGATGATGTTACTTCCGATTCTTATACGGTTCGAGATGTTTATGTATCTTTGACTAGACAAGATGATGTTGATGTTGTGCCAGTACCAGTTAATGACTTGCCTTGGCATAAATATGTGCCGTTGAAAGTGTCGTTGTTTGCATGGCGCTTCTTGTGTGACCGACTCCCGACGAGAGATAATCTGTTTCGACGTGGGATTATTGTTGACGAAGCTCAGGTTTGTAGTCTTGGTTGTCCGCAGTTGGAATTCCTGCCACATCTATTTTTTGTTTGCAATCAGTCTCACGAGGTGTGGAGTGGAATTCTTCGGTGGTTAGGTGTTCAGGGTGCATTACAGTCCGTAGCGGTTCCTCATGCTCTTCAATTCATAGGTCTCCAGGTTCACTCAACAAAACCAAAAATTAGTTTTCAGATGGTGTGGTTAGCGACTATTTAGTGGATTTGGAAGGCGCGTAACGAATGGCTTTTCCAGAATAAGGCTTTTGATGTGTCTCATGTGTTTGATCAAATTAAAATTCATACTTGATGGTGGGTAAAGGCGAAGAGTACAGATGTGTTTGATTTTAGTTTGTGGTTTACTAATCCGTTGACTTGTTTAGGTTGGCGTGGCGATTAGATTTTTGTATTACCTTGCTTGGTTGCTTTGCTTTTTGTTTTTGTGGACATTGACTCCATTGGAGGTGTACTCTTGAGTTTAGACTAAGCACACCTTGTGCTAGTCTAGCTTTTTTAATAAAGTTCATTTAGCTGTTTAAAAAAAAAATGTATATCTGATGACCCTATGACTTGTTATACATTAGAGGTTAATGGACTATTTTCAAAAAATTTAGGCAATTTGGTTTTCTTTAAAATAAAATAAGGGTCTTGTTAACTAGTGCCCAGGTAACAAAAGTGGTAAGTTCACATAAAAAACAATATTTTATATAGTTTTATGACTTTGACTACACAAATTCCAATATATTTTTACTATATTTTTGTTTCTTAACCATTGCCCCAAAGGCACTAGTTATCATTTTCGATTAATATATTATACTTTTGCATTAAAAAAAACTATATCCTAATTCAATTTAAAATTTTGATCATTCTTCAGAAAACTTTGTTACTCAAAATATTAGACTTAACTGGTTAATTAACTTTTGTCAATGGACGAATTTCAAAATATCGAGGTTATAAAGTTATAGTAGATAAAACAATAATATGTTCAGAAAAGAAATCAAATAATAATAAACACCGAAAGAAAAGTATATATGTGAATAAAATTTGGATGCTGTTAAATATATTTATTTTACAAAATATGAAAAAATTTCATAACTAACTAAACATAAATTATTTAAATATATTAAATCAGTTATATGGTTTGCTTCATAAAAAATATTTTTTAAGTCTTACATACAAAAAATCTATTGATTTCATGAAACAAACAAGTCAAACTATATATAACTCAAATTTAACATATTTAATTAATAAACTCAATTTATAGATAGAATTGAGCTCACTTAGTTCGTGAACCAAGTGAACAAATTGAGTTCACCACGAGGGGGAATCTAACAAGTTTTGTATGTATGTAGTATCCTTATAAAAAATTCATGCAAGTTATTATCATTTTTTGATTAGTCAGAGTATTATCTATGCTAATCTTAATGTAGTAGATTTAATACTTCTCGTACTTTTTAATTTTATTCATATATAATTAAATTATATCAAATATCAAATCAATGTATATATAATATTCTCTTGTGGTTCAAAAAAAAAGAGTCAATAACTATATATAAAACATTTAATTAATAAACTTAACTTATGGATAGATTTAAGCTCATTTAATTCTTGAATCGCCAAAAAATAACATAGTCCTTATACCAAAAAAACCAATATAGAATTCTAAACAAAATAGATTACAATGTGTTCAAGAAAATGTGTTCAAGAAGGCTAACTTTGACTTATGTCATACTAGTAATGTCTAATACTATTTCTCTCATTCTATTAAAATAATACACAATCAAACATTAAATGGTTCAGTACTAGACTTGATAGAGAGGACCAACCACTATATTATATTATTCACTTCAAGCAACTATTGTGAAAGTAATTTAAAAACATGTGTTGAGTTTGAATGCTCTTGATCTAAGTCATTTCAAAAAATTATTAAAGAATCAAACATTATTAAAGATGGTACACGTGACTACTTATATTTCCGTTCTAAGCTAGGCAAAATGGAAGTGAGCATGCCTGTGTTAATTATCTTTTTTTCTTTTGTTTGAAGAAGGTGTTAATTATCTGAATTAATAATTAATCTTAGAATTCATTTTCACATACTTATTTCATAATGTGAAATTGTGATCATGCAAAAGAAATGAAAATTGCTTGTATGATTTTGTGGACATTATGTATTTGGACTAAATGTTTATTTTTATTTTTTTGTATTAGAATACTTTTCTGTTTTTTATTTTTATTTATACATTAAACACTTAATCATATACTTGACAGAAATATTAAAGAATGTTAAATTTTCATGTGTTACTTCAAATCACATTGAATTTGTCAAATGACCGATTATCCCAAAAGCTTAAACTGTTAGGAAAGACCACATCAATGATTTTATATTATTTCTAACACGCCCCCTCACGCAAGAGCCCACTTTTTAATTAGAAAGTGAGGGGAGCGGGAATCGAACTCTTGACCATTGGGTCATAGAGGCTCTGATACCATGTCAAATGACCGATTATCCCAAAAGCTTAAGCTGTTAGAAAAGACCACATCAATGATTTTATATTATTTCTAACAGAATTTATATACAATTAGTCTGACATAATTGGTCTCACATTGATGGGCCTAAAAATCTTAATAGGGCCCGACTAACTTTATTAGAAAACTTCTTTTCGCGCCTTTTGACAGTTTATCGCACTCCCTGTCTTTTTATTTTTACCTCGTTCGCTATGTAGGCAGCGCGTGTTAAAAACAAAAATTGCAAACCTACAGTTTGCCAAATACATAGCTAAATGTGTTTGCTCTGTAAGTGGCAATCATGTCAGCATGTAAAGGCAAGTAAACAATCGCAGACTATTATGCATTCAAGATTGATTCTCATGTGGCCAATTGTGATTGGTCAAGTGGGAGAGGCATGCCTATGCATAAGCCAATGAGAATTGAGCAAAAATTCTACAAATTAAATTTGACACATTTGTATCAAAAAAAATTCACCACCACATTATATCATTGTCTCATTTTTTTTCTTTGTTCATTGTGTGAAATTTGTGTGTATCTAAAATACGAACGAGATGGATGTATATTGTCCCAACCATTCTAGTTAGTCCCAATCCGGATCATAAAGGATTTTTTTTTTACAAAGTTTTCTCATGTTGTTGATTCTAACCGTAGTGCTTCTTCCCCTGTGCCTTAGTGGAGTAGGATTAACCTAATCCCATAGGTATAGGTATAACCTTTCGCTTAATACTAAGGGACTGTAGATGTCCTAATTGAGAACAGTATGAGTAATCAGAAGGGTCGTTGGTGGTGCTACAGATGAAAGAAGATGTGTTCCGGTGCGTAAGTAGACTTTCTTCAATGGGGAGATACATAAGACAGTTCACGTCTAGCGTGACCAGATTATTATTAATAAAATATTTGCTGTTCAAAAAAAATCTCTCGGTTGCAAATTTAGGAGTTTTTCTAATACAATGTTTGAAATTTAGTTTTAAAATATAAGAGAAGATTTGTGAAAAAAAGGTTATGTATTTAGTTAAAAATTTGGTTCAAATACATCATCTTTTTTTAATTAATTTTCATATTTAATTTAAATATTATAATCTAATTTAGTCGCCCATTTAAGAGAAAAATATAGACTAAAATCTAGCGGATCAACTAAAATCGACATTCGAGGTGTTTATAGGACCAAAATTTTATCTAAACCTAACTAATTAATGAGTTTTATTGATTATAATTTTTTTATGTTACCCCTTTCATTAAGTGTGTTTAAAGGACAAACACAACACATTAATCTAGCAAAGAGATATTTTTTATATTGTGCTAAAGCGCAAACACAATATATATTGATTTACTTAAATGCTAAAATTATTTAATTTTTTTAGCATTGCACAATTTTTATACATTGCAAATTGGTCTAATTATATTTTATTTTTTGCATAAGAAGAGAAAAAAAAATATATGGTAAAATCTCTCAAGTTTAATTAATACCGTTTTAATATTATTTCTTTTTCAGTTTCATACTAGTTCAAAGGAGGTTTTGACATTAAGCCAAATCTCATTGCAACATTTATGAAATGTAAAAATTATTAGTTATTCAAGTGAGTTTTTATTAGTCCCTATAAATTTGATTTGATAAATACGAATACACGTACATATGTTGACTTAAAAATAGAAATTAAAAGTTGCGATGAAAAATATTTAGGAGATCAAAACTTGGTGAAATATTTTATAGCGATTAAAAACAAAAATATAAGATATGAATACGGATCAAAAACTTTATTTTTTAACCCTAAAAAATTATAAATTTAATTTTAATGATTAGAGAGAGTTTTTTTTTATCATACTACCCTTTCACTAAGTGTGTTTAAGGGACAAACTCAACACATCAATCTACCCATAAGACATTAATTAATTAAGTGTTATGGGGCAATTACAATACACATTGATATACTTAATTAAGTTCGAAAATTTTTTAACTGTTTTTTAACACTGCATGAGCAATATAATTTATACACTATAAATAGATCAAATTATATTCTATTTTTCACATATGAAGAGAAAAAATATGACTAAAACTCTCATGTTTTTCTCCATTATGATTTTATTTCTTTTTCTATTTCTTATTACTGCAAAGGCGACGGTTCAATTAACTACCAAATGTAAAACTTATGTAGATTGTATGGAATTAGTAAAGGCTTTTGGAGGAATTTATTTATGCATTAATGGATGTTGCCAACGTCGTTTTGAAAATATGCCACTGCCACCAGGCATTATTACATAGAGTTTTGTTAGTACTAGTTGTTTTGTAACTTTGTTACTGTTGTGCTTGTTTGAAGAGTTTTTTTTTTACTAAGAAGTATCATTACAGAAGAATTTTGTAATTTTTTGTAACTTTGTAACTTTATTATTTTTTTGAAATGGAAAATATATTATTCAAACAACTCCATGCAAGTAGAATTTTATAAAAATTCTAGAGGTATCATTATAGAAGCCTTCGATATGAGTTGTGTTTTCTGTTTTATATATTTATTGCAATCATCTCTTTTACTCTTGTGCTTTTGCTCAATTCATTTGGAAGACGGTCATTAGGTGGTTGGGTTGTCAGGAGGTATCCGGGGTTGAAGGTTGGTATCATTTTATGCAGTTTGGTAGCTTGGTTACTATTTTGAAGGGTCTCCGGGTTCGTCATTTATTTTGGCTTGCGACTACTTCGAATTTATGGAAAATGCGGAATAACATAATTTTTCAAGGAGGGCGGTTTGAATCTTTGTTGCATAACATTTTTTACTTTTCTTGGTTTTGATTATGTAGCCGGGTTGGGCACTCTAGGACTATTTCCTTTTCAGATTGGTGTCACAATCTGGTTGGTTGTCTTCAAAGTTTGTAAATTTTCTCCTGAATTGTAAGGGTTAAGTACCCCTTATACTCCTTATAATTCATTTTTGCTTATCAAAAAAAAAGTAGAATTTTGTTTGAAAAGACAAAAATTTAATTTATTAAGAGTAGAATAATTTATTTTTTTGAAATGAAATAATTTATTAATGGTCTGTTTGGTTCAACCGAGGGGGAGGGGAGGTGAGGGGAGGGATTTTTAACGAGGTGAAGTGAGAAAAAATATAATTTATTATGTTGACAAAATTACCCTCATTTTTTCAATAAAATCCTAAATTATCCTTGTTGGAATATTAAAAATTTAGGTTTTATTTTTATGACAACAAAATAATTTAGATTTTCTACTTATTAGATTTTTTTTGGTAATATATATCCTTTAGATTTTATTTTTGACGTAATATATCCATTATAATTTAATTTTTATTTTGACTTTATAAAGTTAAGGATAAAAAAGTAAATTCATTATTGCCTCCCCTCGTTAAAAAGTTGAACCAAACATAAAAATTTAAAACATTCCCTCCATATATATATATATATATATATATATATAGGGGATTGTTAACCTTGACCCATGTAGGTCAAAGTTAATTAGCAATTATGATCCACATGAATTTCTCTAAACCCCCACACTCTACTCGCGCGCCCCCTACCCCCACCCTCATTGCTCCCGCGTCCCTCGCCCCCGCCACCGCGCCGCCCTCCCCGCCTCTCGCCGCCCCCGCGCCGTCCTCCACCGCCCCTTCTCCAATTTTTTTTGATTTTTTTTAATTGTTTTTCTTTTACTTTTTTGAAGTAAAAATTATTTTTTATTTTTTTAAGTACATATTATAAGAAACTAATTACGACGTTTTAAAATTGCATATTAAAACATGTACTATAATTATGGTTAATTTTTTACAATTAACATAAAAACTATTAAGTGTATCAAATGGTTTTGGCATACTATTAATATTTGACAATAACAATAATAATTTCTTTGTTTTTTATTTTATTAGAAACCATAATATCTTGTATTAATATTTTTGGGGCATCAAAATCAATAGACCAAATTAATGGTTTCAGTTTATAATATCTTGAAACCATTTAACAATATTAATAGTTTCAAATATCTATTTTATAATTTCAGTCATAATCATTATTTATAACTATTTAACAATAATAATATCATTGTTCTTTTACTTTATTAGAAATCATATCATCTTGTATGAATAATTGACTCAATTTTTTTCTATTTAGGGTATCGAAACCATTAAATCATACTAATAGTTTTAGTTTATAACGTCTTGAAACCATTTAACAATATTAATGGTTTCAAAGATCTATTTTATGATTTCAGTCACAATCATTATTTAAAACCATTTAACAATAATAATTTCATTGTTCTTTTATTTTATTATAAACCATATCATCTTGTATTAAAATTTGACTTAATTGTTTTCTATTCAGGATATCGAAACCATTAGATCATACTAATGGTTTCAGTTTATAAAGTCTTGAAATCATTTAACAATATTAATGATTTCAAAGATCTATTTTCTGATTTCAGTCATAATCATTATTTAAAATCATTTAACAATAATAATTTCATTGTTCATTTACTTTATTAGAAACCATATCATCTTATATTAATATTTGACTCAATTTTTTTCAATTTAGGATGTCGAAACCATTAGATCATACTAATGGTTTCAGTTTACAACATCTTGAAACCATTTAAATTGTTAAATGATTTCAAAGATCTATTACATGATTTCTGTCATAATCATTATTTAAAACCATTTAACAATAATAATTTCATTGTTCATCTACTTTATCAGAAACCATATCATCTTGTATTAATATTTGACTCAATTTTTTTCAATTTAGGATATCGAAACCATTAGATCATACTAATGGTTTCAGTTTACAACATCTTGAAACCATTTAAATTGTTAAATGGTTTCAAAGATCTATTACATGATTTCTGTCATAATCATTATTTAAAATCAATTAACATATTTTATTATAAACTATAACATCTTGTATTAATATTTGACTTAATTTTTTTCTATTTTAAAATGGTTAAAATAATTTATAAAATCATCCCACAAAAAAAATGGTTTTGACATAATTTTAGTTTAAAACTAACCACTAATATATTTAATCATACATAATATTCTATAAATTATCTTTAATTAATAAAATAAAATTCATTTACTAAAAAAAATAAAAAAAAACTCCAAAAAAATAAAATTCGAAGAACAAAAAAAATTGGATGGAGTGGGGGCGGGGGCGAGCGAGGGTTGGGGAGCGGGGTCGGGGGAGGTGGGGGCGGCCGGGGGCACGGGAGAAATGGGGGGGGGGGGGGGGGAGGTTGGGGCGCGCGTGAAATAAATAAAGTAGGGTGTGTGGTAGTAAAATAGTATTTATTTTATGGGTCATAGTTGTTAACTTTGACCCACTTGGTCAAATATTAACAACCCCATATATATATATATATATATATATGGCCGACTTATGAGGTGTGTAGGTGAGTCACCTCAAATAATTAGAGTTCTCTAAATATTTATATATCTATGTTTACTAAATTTAAATATGTGTATAAAAAAATAATGATTTTGTTGTTACTTAAAATAAAATATTTTATTTTTTGTTAAAAAATATACATTTAGTAGACACATTTTTAACTTGATAAGTTAACTTTACGGTTTATTGTCAAAGAAGTATCATCAATACAAAAAAATATAAACTAACAATAATTTGTAGTTAAATACAATTATACGTTCATTTTTAAGCATAAAATTTTGTCAAAGAAAATTGATAAATTTGATTTAAAAATTAGACTATATACATTATTAATTAAGGTTACTAAAAAATATGTTTAACTCAGTTAGCAGAGGACATTGTATTTTATAGGTGGAATTTCTAATCATTAGACGATTTGACCAAAATAAAAAAATATGTTGCGTGTAAGAAAGATGAGACTTATTGATATATTAAACTTTTAAGACATGAATTGTTCTCCTAACATATATCGCATGTAGAATTTTAATTTATAGATTATTTTTTTCCGTCATAGTTGTCTTAGTAAAATGATTTATTTAATGTAAGTAAGAAGATATTTTGTTGTTATTAATTATAATATGAATCTTTTTATCTTAGTTACAAAAATCATTTTGTTGTATGTTATTAGTAATTTAAATTAAAGATAGTTCTTTTTAAAAATAAATTGCACATTTTTATCAAAGGTCTATTTTTTATTTTTGAATAAGGCCTCTAAATACTTCAGGCCTCTAAAATTTTTAATGATAGTATATATTTTGCACTTTATCTCCATAATTCAGTTCCTCAAAAAATTTACTAAATGTCATACTAATTGTTTTACGAAAATGATAAACAATTAGTAAACACCATCCGGGGGCACCGCACTTGTTAACATAAGTATATTACTATCTCCGTACCAAAATATATGTCGTTTTGACCATATCACACAAATTAAGAAATGTAATTATTGTTGTATAGAAAAGATAAATTATGAGTTAGTTTACAAAATTATCCCTCATTAATGGTATGTGAAAGATAAATTATAGAATTGAAAGAAGAAAGAGAAATAATTAATTAAGGGTATAAGAAGAAAAAGAGCATTAAATGCTTCATTGGTAATGTAAAACAACATATATTATGGTACAAATTTTTTTCTCAAAACGACATATATTTTGGTACGGAAGGAGTAATATATATGAAAATTTTGTCTCAAAACATGTGCATTTGATGTCTTAAAAGTATTAAAAGTTGTCTTTTGAATATTTATTTTTTGTTAAGCATAATTTTATATCATCTATTAAGACAAATTCTAACTACGTGAATCTAAACAAAGAGTTACCTATCATCGTCTCTCGATGCATATACCAACACACTCTATCACATACCTCTTTTTCCTTTTCACACAGGTTTTCTTTCTTTTTTTAGATATAGTATTTCTTATATTAGTGTCTAACTTATAAGATTTATTAAGCTTTCAAATCCATTCATCTGATTTTCCAACACATTTTTTCATATTAAATATTACTCAAATTTGATTCGGTTACAACATACAAGAAAAAAGAAAGCATAACAATGTGCAACCATAAGCACGAGTGTCCTATTAATTATTCATACAATTTAAAAAAAAGTATAGTTATGTTCCAACAACGAATTCATTCAAGTGATAAGAGCGTTGCTCGGTCCGTTTAAATATGTGGTCAGAAGTTCGTTTTCTAATTCTTGCGTATGCAGAAAATTCGGTAACCGCTAATGAAGTGGAAACTTTGTACAAATATTATGGTAACATACAAAAGATTATAGTTATGTATTAGAAACTACAAATTTTATTCAATGCAATCGTAAGCAATGGATTTTACAAGTTTAGAAAAATAGCTTATCAAAAAAAAAAAAACAAGTTTAGAAAATAATAATTGAGTAAAAAAAGAAGAAACAAACAAATTTAGATAGGACAAATGGCCATAAGTTTCGGTTGACCTCAATTTAATTCCTCATTTACCTGTTGTAACAGAATTAACAAACTAAGTTGTAATTCATAGGTGAATACTAAATCAAAGGAGAAACATACGAGAAATCAAATCATGTGGTTGTGTCAAATTTCAAACAATATTATTATATAAAGGAAAGTTAGCTAGCTACCACACATATAATTGAATTTATGTTTTTGAATTTGATGACACAAACTACAATTTGCATCATGTTGCGTGCTTTCCTAGTTACGTTCTTGTTATTGTCCCTTTGTTTGCCAACTAATGGAGAAGATGAGAAGAAATTTGCTTTAGATCATACAAAGACAAGACCACTTCTTAGTCACAGTTTTCAATTTTTAGAGAACAAGGAAAAACTATTGTTGGATGATGAGAACCTCTCCCTTCATGGTAGGAGGCTTGGAGACAAGAAGAAAAAGAAGAAGAAGAAGAAAGGCGACAAATCATCTGCGAATCAAACTAGAATGACCATGTTCCACGCTATCTCAATATTTTGCACTTCGCTTTTGGCTTTTTACCTCCTCATCTAATTTTGCGTCGTTACTCATTTCTTGTTATGTTCTAGATGGAATAAATTTAGGGTGGGGGAATGATATTTCAATCTAAGATAAAGAACACCTTTGAGCTTAAAGATAAGAAAGATGATTACATCTGCCTACCTCAAAGTTTCCATTGAGCGCGCTCGAACTTAAAGCTCTCAAATTTTAAATCGGGTTTTTTACCTCAAAATGTAACCCTTAGGGTTTACCTGTCTCTTGTTATTCTACATTATAATAATCTTCTCTTTTATTCTTTATTGTGCATTCTACATGCACAAATTTTGTCATCAATTTGTTTGTTGAATATTGTATATGGTATTCAAAAGAGATGGTTTTATAATCAATTTTAAGTGCTGCATGCTTTCCCTTGTGTTCCTACTCCAAAATGTTGTGGTTTGAGCCTCTATAAATTTTTCAATGCATCATCATATATATAATTGAACAATCACTGTAGCAGTTCCAAAAAGAAAAGTTAAAGTTATTTTATTGGATTGGGATTTCGAGGGATTTCGAGGGATTATTTTGACAAAAAAGTCATGAAGATTTTAAAAGACTTCGTGGGATTATATTGATTTTGTGAGATTTTGAGAGACTTTTTTTAAAAGATATTTTACATCAAGATTCTTTTTTTTTTTTTGAAAATCTTGATTAAAAATCTTGATTGGATAACAACATATTTTGTGGCATTAAAAAAAAAGTCTTGATTAAAAATCTTCATTGAATAACAACGGATTTTGTGGGATTGAAAAAAAACAAAAACAATCTTGATTGAATAACACAAGGCTTTTAAAATCCATTAAAATCTCTCAAAATCCATTAAAATCTCTCAAAATCCTAATTGAATAACCCCCTAAAAATCTATATATAATGACATCGATGAATTTGGAAGTGAGGATAAAGAGATTTCCCAGTACTATTTAATTTCAATTTCTCTCCCCTCTCATCTCTCTCTATCATTTGCAATTTATAAAATATCTAAAATTATTAGTGATGGAGCATCTATACTCGATGTTGTCAATACGTTTTCTTTTTTTCTTATGATAGGCATGTTGTCAATACTTTAATTTTTACTATAGTCCAATATTTTATTGGTGATCCATCTCTTATTAAAGATAAGTCTGGTGAGCTTTTATCCAATCTAGGAGATTTTAGGTGGTACAAAGATACTTTTCTTACTAGGGTTTACACTAGAGTCTAGAGATGATAGTCATCAACCTTTTTGAAAAGAAAAATTCCTTGCAAGACTTCTCAAATCTTTAGGAGACAAAGTTAGAGAAAAACTTAGGGGTCAAAACCCCAATGGTGATATTCTTTATGATCAATTAAGCTATAGACAATTTATAGCTTACATATAAAAGGTAGCCCTCCAAAAACAGCTTGCTAAAGAAAAATCCATAAACCATAAAAATATGAGAACTTTTTGTGAATAATTTGGTTTACCTTGTTCTAAGAAACCAAAATCCAGACCCAAGCATGGTCCTCCTAAGCCAAAATTCTATAAGAAGAAACCCCATAGACCTTATAGAAAATCCCACCATGAGGTTAAACCCGAAAATCATGTCCCTTCTAAATTTTGTAACATTAGTCCTAGGATTAGAGGTTCTGTAGCTAATTTGTCAAATTTTGAGGTTAAGTTTGTTAGGCTGCAAGCGAATATGGTTGCTCACATTTTAACTAGGGTGGCCATTTCATAGTCTTGTCACCGTTTCTTTGATTATATACCTCCTTGTATCGCTATTTTGATTAATAATGAAAGGTGTTAAGCTTGTTGGATTAAAAAAAAGTACACTTCTAAATAAACTGTCGTCTAAAAGTAAACTATGTGGTTTTCTTTTAATAATAAAGGGTAGATAAAATTACTCCCTTTTCACTTTGATGGTTAGATAATGTTATTTAGTAATTTATTTCATGGATACACTTAAAAGTTAAAAACATATAGTTCTGTCAAGACCATTTGTAAAACATAAATCAACTTCTAATATAATGAACTCAATAAGCAAATATGTACAGTTCTAAAATGTTAATGTAACAAAATTGTTTACCAACATCAATCCCCTAAGAGCTATGGCATATTAAGCAGCTTAAATTTCTAGAAAACCCTATAGTCCCTTTGTCATGATACCCCCATTCTACCACAAATAGTAACATTTCAAAGTTTAAAAAAAAACACCAACTTGTCATCAACAAAAAATAACTGGCTGATTTATCATATACTCAAATCCTGCTAAGCAGTTTATACATAAAACTTAGTTTGCATAATTCTACTCTCATTTAATTCTTATGACTAATATGACCGATAGAGATTGAACAAATAACTTCAACACCGGAAGAGCTGCAAACTCATAGCTAGTGCATCTGGTCCTTCAACACAACAAAATTCGCTGAAACAGCACATGACTGCACTGGAGGAAGTAACAAAAAGTTTAGTAAGAATAAGATATTTCATGTTACTTCTCCAAAGAAAAAAATCCCAATTTGCACACATGACTGTAATGCGAAATTGTGATCTTATAATAGTAATGAAATGTGGAGTACACCAAAATAATAAACATATTGACCACAGATAACCTATAAAATACATAAATTTCCTTGCTAAAAGGTACTAATTGTTCTTAATCAGGAAAGAGGCACGCATTTTACCTTTCCAATTTGTATCAAGGCACAAGGGGTTCGATATTCATGTAATAGAAAGTACAGACCTCTTTTGCAATACGTTTTTTAGGCATGAGTCAGCGCACTTGCGATTTTATTCCTAGCTTCTTTGCATAGCATGTCAGGATCATTTCCATCTATAGGTTTATGTATGACAACTTTCACGGAACCGAAGTTCACTATACCCTCCCTTCCTGCTGGCATGATTTGGCCAGTTCCAATAAGGGTAATTGGTACAACTGGTGCTTTAGTCTTTACAGCAATGCTGAAAGCTCCTTTCTGTGCATCCCCAATGGACAAATAAAAGTTGACAGTCAGTTTATTGAAATGAAATCTCTACTAGAAATCAATAGGTGCAGCAAAATAAAAGACATGAAAAGAATAAATCTCAATTTGAATATGTGTAATGCTCCCTATCTTGGTGAAATTAGCATCCCAGTCTTAATCATGTCATTCCCATGTGAAGACAGGAAGAAAAACGACCTCAAGACCAAGATAAATAAAATATGTACTCAGAGTGAAGCATTGGCTTTTAAGAATTTAGCAAAGGTAATATCATAAACCCAAAAAGCTTCTTCAGTGGAAAATACAACATTTAATCCTCACATGAGGTATGCCTTCAATAGCAAATGATTGTTTCGCAAAAACAAATCTGTTACAGGTCAACCTTACGCTAATTTTCTATGAGATTGAAGGCATCGATAGGTCTGTAGGTATCAATTGATATTTTTTTGTGAAGGGTATTGATTGATAAGGTACAAGGTATTCTTTCATATTTTGCAGTCTCATGACTCCATTCGCACATCCTCACATGTAATTTACGGTGAAAGGAGTAGGAAAACCTCACAGTAGGGATTATTAGTGATTAATCATAGCCATCAATTAATATTAAAAATCAAGGGTCAAAACTTGGAGTAACTCTAAAGAGTAGAGTTATTCTTGGAGTCAACGGTCCCTTCTATATGTATATACAAATATACATTACAACATAAGATACAATCATACAGTTCGTGCCTAGTCAACAATGTCACGGGTCGGCAAGTCAATTTCCCACCAAAAGCTATACAGCTAATAGATATCTTATATAGACTTGTAGGCCTAAATTGTATGTGGCCCACTTGGAGGGAAAATTTCATTACAATTTACAAGAGAGAGACAGTTTGTTATATAGGTTGGAGAATGATAGGGCGTCTTTGATCATTTTGTTTCAGTTACAAATCTAAAGATTTCGGCAAAGAGAGAAATGTCTCTTCTATGAGGAGCTTTTGCTCTGGGCTTACAGGGTTTATCCTTCTGTAATACATCTATTTTCTATTAATGATACTGTTTTCTGTTTATCATTGAGTTTGGGTTTCTATCAACTGCCCTCTATAAGAAGCTTCATACTTTGACATAGTCACAGAGTCCATGTCATCCCTCTGAATTCCCATATGACCCTCCCATATGTCAATTACATCTACAATTGCTATCTTCTAAATCATGGTTATCTAATCTACAAAGGTGAAAACTAACCTTGAATACTCCTAATTTTCCATCTTTACTGCGTGTACAATTGCTAGCTTCTAAATCGTGGTTATCTAATCTACAAAGGTGAAAACTAACCTTGAATACTCCTAATTTTCCATCTTTACTGCGTGTACCCTCTGGGAAGAAAAAAACAGAGGCTCCTTTCTTGATCAGATCCATGCACCGTTTAAGACAGTCCTGTACATGAAGAACCAAAGACAACCATGATTTGAGCGATATCAGTATCTTGAAATCCATGAGGAGAGATAATTTATAAGAAAACACCGAGATTTAATCAAGAAGAACTGGTTAAAATTAGCTGCAAAAACCAATGGTGAAAGAATACCATCTGGCTTCGGCTGTCCATGCGCTTCAAAGGAATAACACCCAAAAGAAACATTGCCCACCCAATTATCGGATAAAGGAATATCCCAGTCTTACTTATGAATTTAAAACTTCTTCCCAGAGTGAGAAGAGTATAGATGTCTAGAAAACTCTGATGATTTGAAACATACACGGCAGGAGTATCTGGAGGTGGTAGATTCTCCAACCCTTCATATTCAATTTTGAAAAACGGGGTCACAGTCAATGTAGCCCAGACTTTGGCAACAAAATAATGGAACTTTCTCCGGTAACGATCAAACAGCAGCACAGATGGATGTCCAACCAGCATGAATATAAAGAGAAATATAGCAGCAAAAGAAGTAACAGCATAAAAACAAACTCCCCTAACTTTTGCTTCCAATTTCAGTTCTGCAATAAATTGAAGATCAACCATCACATAACATAAAGAACAGACCTTCCATTATAACCTAAACAAACAAGACATTTTAATACACACCGGGTATTGAATAGCCATCTCCAGCAGTAATATCAGATCTTACAATCACATCCCTAGGGACTTTACTTTGAAGATTCAATTTGTTACAGAAACGAGGTCCACACAACTCGATTTTGGGACAAAATGACGCCCTCAACGCATTTGTTTGCTTCTTAGGGATGCCTAACAAACTACTCTGAGAAGCTACACCGGAAAAAGAAGATCAAATCAAATTGAGATTAATGTTGATGTAACTGTTACTACTACAATTGATTGACAATGTCATAAAAAACTTAAATCCAAAATAAATTAATTACACGTATTCAACACTTAAGAAGTAAATAAACAAAAGATAATTGAAAAAATTGACAAACCACAAACACAAACTTACTGAAAATTGGATTTTTACAAGGTGTTCCTCTATGAGAGCGTAACTGCAGTAATAAGAGGAGTTCAATGAAACAAAACACACATGTAATAGATAAAGATAAAGATTGAGAGAAAAATGAGCGCACTAACAATGGACTAGAGGAGAAAACTTGTAATCCTATCTATGTGTATATACATAAGATAACATTAACAATGGACTAAGAGCTAGAAAACAAAGTTAGGTAGCTAACCTTAAAAGGTGCATTATCACTTCTGTCATTTAAATCTTTTCTCCCTCCAAATAGTCCATATAGTCGAAAACATCTTTGGTCATGTCCAACTTTTTTACAACTGTGCCGTGATAGTATCTTCATGTCAACTCTACTTGAGCTGGAGTTTAGATTACCTATAAATAATACATACCCACTGATGAGTAAATTCCAGATAACAATTAAAACTCTTTAATCAAAAGAAAGTATGGATTTACTTATCTTACATAACCTGTTGCAACTTATCATATTCAAATCTACTGATAAATTATAAAATTAAACATACTTGTACAAATCATGCAGTTTCTGTGTCATGATGAAGTTGAAAATATAATCTCAAAATTAAAGAGAAAAGAGGAGTTGATAGGAAGCAACTAAGCAAAGAAAAAAACGGAAACTTTATATAAGAAAACCTGTAACCCCAAAAAAGTGAAGTACCTCCTTCTTAACGGGGTAACGGGGAGAGAGAGAGAGAGAGAGAGAGAGAGAGAGAGAGAGAGAGACTCACATAGAGAAGTTGATAAAACGGTATTGTGGTTCATTTTGCTGTCAAGGAATCCAATTGCATTTGAGAGAGAGACCATTGACGCCATTGGCTTCCACACGCACGCAGCAGCAAAAACCGAGCCAAACTAACAGAACAGCCTTGTTTCTCAATGGGAGAAAAAAGGAGCCACGGCACCCCTTAGGTCATGTTCAGGGTGGTTTTCTCCTTTCTATTATGAAATTTTCAAAAATCAAAACCAGTTTCTGTTTTCAGTTTCGAATAAACACACACATGACCAAAACTGACAGGCAGCAACAGCAACATATAATATGTAACAAGAAGACATACACACAACAAAATCGAGACATTCAAGTAGCAACCATTTAGTATTTAGTTAGAGAGCTATAAAGCACACACACCAGACACGGACACGGATAATTTTTTTGAAAAAGTGATATAATTCAATGTAATTGTAAGTGTCGGTGTCTTATTGGTGTCGGACACCTGTCATGTCCGACACCAGACATCGACACGCCTAATCCAAGGAGTGTCCGAGCTTCATAGTTACACACCTATTATTACTAATTCAACTAATCACAAATTCACAATATTTGGAGCAAGAAACACCAAACAGAATTGCAACTAATCACAGCATCATCAAAATTATAACCACTTCATACACATTGCATCATCAAAGAATACACCATACAAAGATAAATCAAATTAACAACAGTACATGAGCTAACATAGATAAACCAAAATAATCAAAGAATCAAAATTACCCAAAATTAGAAATTATACCTAAAATGAATCGACTCTAGTAAGAAATTATACCTAAAATGAATAGAAAAAAAGAACATTGAAAGAAGCCAGAAGGAGAAGGAGTAAACGAACCAGAAGGAAAAAAATGGTCTGCCGGAAGAAGAAGACACGACGCCGGAATTGTTCGTCGGAATAAGGACGGCGGCAATCTCAAGGGTTAGCAGCTTTCAAGAAGATAGAAATCAGACTAGGTGCCACCGTAAGAAAACAATAACTAAAAACGTTTTTTATTTTTTTTTTTATTTTAAATTTTAAATATAAATTTTGGTAATCTTACAATTGTACGGGTGAAAAAATGATCCACCAATCGATAATTGATCTGATCAATCTACTTATTTATTTATTAAACAAAATTTTCGTAGTTCGATTTAAAATATTTTAAATGGATGAATTCATTCATATATTTTAAATGGATGAATTGAATCCAATCCATCCATCTTATTTTCAAAATTGAATGAATTATATAAAATGTTATTACAAACTCGATTGGGTAAATCTAAAATAATTTGTTTACAATGTTTTTTAAAATAAACCTTGACTTTATAAATAACTATTTAAATACAAATAAAACAATTAAAGTATGTATAGATCCAACAATAAAAATAAATCAAGTGTACATTAATAAACAATACTACCTCCGTTCCTTTTTACTTGTCGTTTTAGAGAAAAAAAAGATCAAAATAGGAGAGTGTATTTTTGCACCTAAATTTCCTATCATGCCCTTTTTAAAATATATATTATATTTTTAATCTACCAATAAATTCATACTTTTTCACAAACATTATCTATTTCCGAAAAAATTGTAACAAACTTTATTTAAAAACAAACAAAGATTGTATACAATAAAAAGGTCATAATACTTCAACAAAAAATATTATACAAAATTTAGTCAATAAAATAAAATAGGAATGGGGTATAATAGGCAAAATATAACCTAAATTGCCAAAACGACAAGTAAAAAGGAACAAATATTTTTTTCTAAAACGACAAGTAAAAAGGAACGGAGGTAGTATTTTTTATCTAAATATAATTTGGGTTAGTCACTGCGTTTGAAAAAGTAAAATTGATAAAACTAAAAAAATATATGAAAAAGAGGCAAAAAATATTTCTGGACTAATAATTACAGTATGTATAGGTTCAAAAATAAAATAATTTCATTGCCTATTAATACATAATATTTTTTTTTATCTAAAAAAAAATACATAATATTTTTTTTAAAACAATATATATATATATATATATATATATATATATATATATATATAATAAAATTGTCCCCGGTCAACAACCTGTCAACACTAGACCGCCATCGGTCAACTGCCGTGAACCGCCACCGGCTACTACACCAGCGTCGGAGGTCTGGCATTGACCAGCCGTTGACCGGTCACCCACCACCACCTTTTTTTTATTATTTATTAGAATTATAATTTTATTATTTTATTTAAATTTTTTAATAAAACTAATTAGGGTGGTGTAGAAAGAATATTGTGGGCTCATTAAAACAATGTTTGAGCTCATTAGTGAAAAATAAATTTGAATTGGATGTAGGAGGTGTAGAAAGAATATTTAAATTATGTTATTAAGAAAATGAATTTTAATATGAATAAATCTGTTTTAATAATAAATTAATAAATATACACTTTTAAAAATTTATTAAACAATCAATAAAATTTTATTTTTTTTAAATTTTTATTATAGTTTAATAGATGGATCGGATGGATATCCATCCATTTAAAATGTCATAATAGATGGATTGGAATTGATCATATGTTTAATTGATGGATTGGATTTTTAGAAAGAAAAAATCAATGGATTTTAGAAAATTATCCCTCCCACCCCAACATTTAATCTTTCACCTCTACAAATAAAACAATATTCTCATTTTACCCCTTTTACCATTTCACATCACCAGAATATTTAAGTTACAAAATAGAAATCTTTAAAAATGGATTCTCAAAATTACAAACCGGAACAGTTAAATACAGCATTCTGGTAAAAGTGTTCCGATAAAAAATTACAAACCAGAACAATTGAATATAGTTTTTCGGTAAAGTGTTAGTTCAATTAAAACTTGGATACACTTGAAATTTGAAGCTCAGCACACATGTTGTTCATTTTCCAGTTGAATGCCCACAACTTTAGGTTGCATACTTGCATATTTGATGGGATTTTCTTTCAGTATTATTTAATTAAACAATTATCTTTTGTATTTTAGGCTACTCCTCAAGTTCATAGGAGCCAGTTTGCAACTGGTTTTATGGATGGTTCTACAAGATCTTATGATGTGAGAACAACTGAAAAGTAAGCACCTATTAAATTTCTTCCACCGTGATGAAAAATCATGGTCTCTAAAGGAACCTTGTAAGATCAAGAACATCAATTAAAAAGCTTCTTCTACATGACCGCCACAATTTGAAAGGTGCTCAAGCTTGAAGCTATTGAAACTTGACAATCTGCAGCACAAAAACATTTCTATGAAGTTGTGGCATCTTATTTAAGACAAAATTTTGTGAGAGTTCATCCTTAGTATTTATAACTTCATTTGGTGAGCTTTGAAGGTATTCATTTCAATCATTCAAAATGCGAAATGCAAAATGTGAGTGATTTTCAAGTAATTGAGTTATATAATATACAATAGATGACCTAAGGTCGAGTATTTGATGCAAAAACACAAGAGGAAAAGATTATGTAGTAGTGCACTCGGTGCTTGCACATTGGGCATTGGCTTAAGCGCTGCGCTACAACCTACACGTGAGCGTTTCGTTAAGCCTTCAGCGCTAGGCATTGTGTCATTCTAGTGTTTGTTATGTTGGGCGCCCTCGCCTCTTAGGCTAAGTTTTCATGTTATAAAATGATTCTATCAATATTTTCGGATTGAACTAGTGATGTGCTTTGAGATATTTTATCTTTGGCATAGAAATTGAATTGTATGTATTTTTGTAAAAAAACTACTTGTTATGTATGATACAAAAGTATTAATTAATTTTCTATTGTGATAATATTTTGGCTAATGAAAATGTTTGTGTATTGATTGAACAACTAGTAATATTTTCTTTTCTCTTTGTAGTTGAGAGGGTTCTTGAACTACTTGAATGTCATCATTTAATTTGTCACCAATTCTCCATGTACAATTTGAAAGTCATGTCAACATATTCATCATCCACAAATTAAAATTATGAAATTACATGGCGTATCATAGATTACTGCAAAGACCACATTACATATCATATCAGTGGTTGAAATTATGATATTAGAGGATAAATTTTCCTGTATTAATTGTTTTCTTGACGGTCTTTATTAAAAATGCAACTAGCAAGACCTCATAATTGATTGAAGATGATCAATCAACTTCTGTAAGTGAATAGAAATTTGAAGATATTATTTTACCAACCAATGAAACATGACAATGGTTTCATGATATATATAGTCATGCGATCGCTGCTTCAATCTTACCGGTGCACTGTTTGTACGAAAACAAAGCAATGTATAGCCTTTCTTTATTTAGTTTCTGATATATAGTCTTTAGGTTTGGACCATTATTTCTAGCTTCTAGTTTTTCTTTGGTTTGGTTGAAGTTAACTGACACCAGAATACTATTGAAAAACAAACCAAGCACTAAAAGCCTAAGCCTCATTCCCTGCTGCAAATCAAAACCTTCCATTTGACAGAGAAATCAAACCAAACCAATACAACTAAACACAGGAAAAAAAACTCTGAAAATAAATGTCGTGTAGACCGGAACCCCTTAGAGAGCTATTTATTAAACCTTCTACTTGAAAAACACAGCAGAAGCAACATCTAGCAAAATACACCAGCAGAAAGAAGACAACAGTATGTTGCAGGTCTAAAAATTAACAATATGATGTGATAATTATGTATTCCATTTCTTAATACTTAGCTCAGACTCATATTTAGACTATAGACCATGTTGAATATTTATCTTCTAAATTTGCAGGAGTAGTCTGCAGAATGCGAAATCTGCTAAATCGCATTGACAGAAAACTTAGCCAAAAGAAATAACAAGATAATTTTGTAAAACGTTTAGTGCATTATCACCATAGTCAATAGTTCCATTATCACCATAGACCATGTGTACATATTTTTCTACTAAAGAATCAAATTTCAATCAATTGGGGTAATTCAATCAGTTTCAAAATCTGTGAAATTGCTTTGACAGAAAACTTAGCCAAGAGAAATAGCATGATAAAACATTAGGTGCAATATCATCATAATCAATAGTTCCATATAATTAACATGCATATGCTTTAAAACTTATTCCAACTTAACATTGAGAGAGATATAAACTTTCATTAATTAATTAATTCCTTTAGATGTATAGTCAGTCACCTAAAGACCTTGATCGATCCTTATCATTCTAACTAGCTCAAAATTGTGTTCTGTAGAGTATGAGTTAGAATTTATGCAGAATTTACTTCACTATGAGACTACCTTGTGTCCCAAGTCAGAACTTTGAGTAATCATTTTAACTACAAATCCATACTTTCAAACTTTGTTTATAATAACTAGAAGACAGATTTCTCATACATGCAGAAATATGAAGCACATCAATCAGTCACAACTAAGCACTTCCTATTTAAGTAAAGTAATTTAGTTATTACACAACAAGAGTAAAGTAAGAAATTACTGTCATCTACTTGAGCTAAGCTTACTGATTTTCTTCTATCTTTGCTCTTTTGTTGCTTGTTTCGATGAATTCCTGTTTACTAGTGTTTTCTAACTGTAAGGCCTTATTCTCTTGAGTTACCTTTTCTAGCTTTTCTTGTAACTCTTTCTTTTCTTCTTCAAGTTTTAATATTGTTGTTTTAAACTCTTCAACCTCCTCAGTTGTAATAGTTGTAAGTTCAGGTATTTCTTTCTCAACTGAGGGCTTACCATAGAAAGGCAACTTTATTTCACGAACCCTATTCTTAACCCATTGACGGTATCTATCATGGGCATCGGTGCTCCTCTTCCCAAGTTCGCTTCCTTTTTGGATAATTCGGGTCCATGCTTTTCTGATTCTTCTATGCTCATTTACATCTTTAGTATCTATTCCATGTAGAATATATGGGGCTGTCAAGCTCAAATTATCCTCCGGAGAGTCCATAATGGGGTAACCCAATTGTCTTAACGCTAGAGAAGGATTGTAATTTATACAACCTTTAGTTCCAAACAGCGGCACATTTGGAAAAGTGCCACATTGATAAATTACCTTATCCACCTCTAGCCAATTTGGGTACCAGAAAACAGTTCTCTCATTAAGATCAGTTAAATGTTCAGTCCAATCAGATACACTCTTGTGATTCACAGCACACTGCTTGAAATCAACAATTGGACATGATGTTCTAAGCCCACTGTGAAATATATGGGTTATGAGCCACACATAGAGTGCATGAAAGCAACACAATATCTTCTTCTTCTTATTTGCCTTCTTCATATGACAATAATCAAGGGTATAATATGTGTCAGCAAGCACGGTAGGAACCGGGTTCTGACCTTCGTTCCTCACTGCTAGGAAAACATCGATTATTGCAAAGTCAATGAATTCAGGTATATGCGGAAACAAAACAATCCCAAAGATGGCAAGGGCTAATACATCTGCAAAGGCAGGCCAATCCCCTTCTTCAGAAAATGCTTTTAATCGCTCATTTAGGTATGATAGTTGGATACAAGATACACCATTGAAATCCTTGATGTTGCTTTTCAAGTTATCTTCCTTAACCTTTAGAATTGATGCGACTCTTTTAGGAGAAGGATAATGTCCTGTGAAGTGGTAAGGCTTAACGTTTTGTAAAGAATACCCCAAAATCTGTTCATACTCTTCTAAAGTAGGCGCCATTTGAAAATCTTTAAATGTGAAACATCTGAACGGCAGATCATAAAATTCAGATAATACCGTAATGCCCTCCCATTGTACATTCACCTCTATTAGAGTTAGAATTTTTCCATATTTACTATCAAAATCTTTCCGTTGATTCCCTTCCAACAATTTCCCAAATTCTACCAAGCTTTGTACTTCTGGAATATTTACCTTAGCGTTTATGAGCCTTTTGAAATTGGTTTCATTACTACTAGATGCCATATTATCAGAGATACTTACAAACTAGCTTATATTATGCTTATGATTCCCTACATGGAAAGGAGATGAAAATGAATGTGATGTGCCGAAATTCACCATGCTAATTATTAAAGAATGGGTATAAATATGAAGCACGGACACTTCTTGGAATAGGCGTGTCTCAGTGTCCTACCGCATCATATCCAACACGATACCGGCACAGACACGATACCGACACTTATGATTTTCTCTAAATTATCCGTGTCGATGTGTCGGTGTACTTAGTGTCTGTGCTTCACTACAAATTATGTTCATACTTAGGAGAAACAAAAAAAGTAATCATGATTCATGGCTGGTGTATGTTTGGGTTTGAAACATTGGAAATCACATGGTATCATAAATTTAATTAACTTTGAAGTAGGGGTGGCAAAATGATCCGTTAATCCGTTATCCATCCAATCCATCCAACATTTTATCCATCCAATCCATCCATTAGTAAGAAAAATGCTTCATGGATCGGATTAAATCCATCCATTTAAATTTAATGGATAATCCGATCCATCCACTATATTTTAAAAATCCAATGGATCTTTTATTTATATTTATTGAGATCCAATGGATCAATATTTATTATTATTTATCATAAATCTATTTATGTAAAAAACACAAAATTATAATAATAAGGGTGTTAAAATTAAAAATTTGGATGAATAAGTTTGTTTTTTCTAAATGTAGACAAAGCCCAAAACCTGAAAGGTAGATAAAGCCCAACATCAATTTCATTTTAAATTTATTATTCATAATTTATTTATATATATTATTAAATAATAAATATATATTAATTGGATGGTTGACCATGAACACCACCGGAGTTGACCGCCGTCCTCCGCTGCCGGGCCACCGTCCTCCGCCGCCGGGCCACCGTCCTCCGCCGCAGGGCCACCGTCTTCCGCCACCGGACCACCGACCTCCGCCGCCGGGCCACCGTCCTCCGCTGCCGGACCGCCGACCTCCGCCGCAGACTCTGCCGTTGGGCCACCGCGGTCAACGCCGGCAGAGCCCGTTGACCACCACCACATCACATTTTGAATTATTTAATTAATAATATGAAATATTTTTAAATTATTAAATTTATTTTATATTCTGTATTATTAATTAATTGGGTTAAATATTGGGCTTAAATAAAAAATGTAGTATTGGGCTTTACAAAAATTCTGTTTGAACAATTATGAAATTGATGATATAGTAGATTATTATCCTCACCTCTTAAAATAAATTAATATGCAATTGATTATTAAATTAATTTATACAAAAAAATAATACACTTTAATATATGGATCGGATGGACATCCATCCATTAATAAACTAATAACGGATGGATCGGATGGATTTTATATTAAACGGATTGGATTGGATGGATTTTTTTAATAAAATTTTTAGTGGATTTAAATGGATTAATGGATTGTTTTGATCCATCCATCATGATCCAAATCCATATCCATCCAATCCATCCATTTTGTCACCCCTACTTTGAAGTAAGAAATTTGTTTTGGTTTGAGAAATTAATAATGCAAAACAGAAGCAACAAAAGTTACAACTTACAACTCATCTCATAATTCTAATCTCTATGCTCTAGATCTATATGGAAAAATGTTCAACAAGATTATAATCACAAACTACAACTCAAAAAGAGACACATTAATACATACCAAACATAGTCTACACCTACAACAAAGGAAATCTGAAATTTATGTAATTAAACAAACATCCTAACTAATGAAGTTAAGAAGTAGTTACCCTTTTGTCAACAAAAAAGAAGAAGTGGTTACCCGAAATGAAGATAGAACCCTATATATTTTACAGCAAACCTCTCCAATGAGACACAAATGTATTTTGCAGAAGCAAAGGAAGGAATCACAAGAAAGAAGTTGTAGAATAAATTGTGAAAGAGTGAGTACTGATGAGTAGTAGCTAGGTAAAAGTTAATATCATAGTGCTGTGATATTCTTACATACTGTGACAAAATCTTCCATACATAATTAATACTCCCTCCGTTTCAAAATGAGTGTCGCTTTAGCTCAAAAAATTTGTTTCAAAATGAATGTCGCTTTTCAATTTCCAATATAACTTTTTCCATTTATATCATCTATTTACTACTTTATACACTATTTCCAAGAAAATAAAAGAAAAAGTATACTTAATTTAGCAAATGTACTATTACTTTTAACATAATGATTGCATTCCTTAATATGTGTGAAAACACCAAAAGCGACACTCATTTTGAAACGGAGGAGTATCATACAAAAAAATAGCAAAATTGATGGTGACATGCAACTTATCATGTGGACCATTGTACTTTGTTTGACAACTGACCATTGTAGTTTGTTGACTCTTGTTGATAGTGCTAGAGGTGGACAGATTTTCCCAACCCGATCCGAAACCGAAGAGACCGAAATTTAAATTGGATGTTGGGCGGTAATGGATCGGGTTGCGGGTTAAACGGGTTAACAAAAGCGGGTTTGAAGGGGTTTAGGTGGACGGGCTCGGATTTGGTTTTTAGAACCGTCGAAATCCAAAACCGATCGAAGCTATAACTTATACATTAAATCCTATTATTAATATTTTTTTGCACAGTCACTATGTATCGATTAAATAGTGTGTTTAGACTTTTCTAAGCCAGCTTAATTACATGGAAGAATTATGAGATGATCCATGAATTTAGGATTTTCTAAGTAAATTGTCTTATATGTTTTGGCAAGTATATATGTCTTATTGATTTGTTTCAGTATTTAAAACTTAAGTTTATGAGCAAAAATTAATATTACTTGCCTAATTTGGTTATTTCATTACAAAAAGTAGTTGTAAATTTTTTATGGACCAAAATCCATAAATGGTTCAATGGTGGCTCAAAACCGAATTAACCCAACCGCTTTGTCCGATCAAACCGTTAAATCGAAATCCGAACAAACCGAAATCTAACTTGGGTGAAATTGAGTCTTACTTTCTCATCTGTGGATTTGTTCAGTTTTGATTTTTTAGACCCGAACCCACCCATAACCGACCGTTGTCCACCCTAGATAGTGCTGCATGCAACTTTGTTGTTGACTCTTAATATTGTCTCTATTAATTTCTTTTCATGCATGACCAATAATTTTTTTTTTGACTAAGACCAATAATTTTTTATACATAAACGAAAATAATAAAGTCATTATAAATTCACACACAAAGTAGAGAGATCGAGAATCAAACTCCGATCATAAACATTTGGTCTGATAACTTCAACATTTTAAATTAATTGAACTAAAATATCTAGACTACATGTCCATCTAATGAAATTCTCCCATATTATTCTCCGTAAATTTTCAAACACAAATAAAGTTGACACAAGTCCATAAAAAAAATAGTAAATGTTCTTCTAACCATAAATAAAAAAAGTTAGGTTATGGTATGATTTAAGCAGTTAAGTTATTCCAATTCTTAATAAATTTTGTCTTTTCAAAAAATAAATTAATCTATTCTTAATAAATTGTCTTTTCAAACAAAATTCTAATTCCGAACAACAACTACTTAGTAAAAAAAATAAAATCTTCAAACAAGCACAACACTACAACAACAGTAACAAAACAACTATTATATACTCCCTCCGTCCCATTATATAAGCACTTGTTGCGGGATTTTTGTGACATACCCCACTACAGTTTTCATTTTCATTTCCAAAGGAGGGGAAAAAATGAAAACCTTTAAAATAAAGAGATTCTAAGGTACGGGGGTTAGTTGCGCTCAAGAAAGGTGTTAGCACCCCAAGCGCCCATGGTACTCCATGGTAACCTCTTATATGTTTTTTTGTGCTCTTTTATATACATGCTTTAAGAATGGAGGGAGAAGTTGTATAGAAGAAAAAAGAAAGTGGATAAAAATTAAGAAAATTTTCTTTCATAAATAAAAGAAAAGAAGTGCAAATATTTTTTTGTAAAAAGATTTTTTGAAAGAATTGTAATTGTTGAGAGAAAGAGGATGTTGTAAAAAAATGTTGTAAATAAAAAAGTTTTTGTTTGAAAACGAAAGTGTATTCGTTTTTTGATGTTGAAAAAGTGTGTTGTAAAGAAAGGAATATTGTAAAGAAGTTAAATTGTAGGTAGTATACTGTTAGAGAAGATTATAAGCTAGTGTTTTAAAAGGATCGTGGGTCTCGTAATCAATTTAAAATCAATTACGAGTCCTCTCCCTTGGAAATGAATTTTTGGCGTGGTGTGTGATGTGTGAACTAGAAAAGCAATAAAAGCGATA
The DNA here is from genome assembly GCA_951804385.1 of Trifolium dubium. NCBI lineage: Eukaryota > Viridiplantae > Streptophyta > Magnoliopsida > Fabales > Fabaceae > Trifolium > Trifolium dubium. The sequence goes on along the minus strand of OX638064.1, from coordinate 25,697,547 downwards.
AGTAAAGTCCTACGCTATTACAACCCAATTGAATAATTAATATTTACAACCATATCGAATCAAATGAATAAATAATAATAAGCAATAAATAAATAAAAGGACGATGCATATAAAATTAAAAATGCAAGTGCGGAGAAATAAATATGAAAATGAAATGCACACTAACAATTAAGAAGAGAAATCATAGCAAGATATTATATTCTAACTTAAAGGTGGAGTGTGTAAAAAAAAAGGTGTGGGAGGCAAAGACATGATAATGGAAATTTTGAGAGTCATTTGTAGTAGCAAACAAATCTAACTAAAACACAAACAAAAAAGTAATTTTATTTAGCAAAAGAAATTTTTTATGTTTTTATTTTATTTTTATGAAGAGTATGAATTTAGACCAAAAAAGGTCCTTCACTATTAATGCCAATGGTAGAGCTCAATAATTTTATAAATTAAAATATTGTCTCTAACATGCATTTTTAAAATGATGCATTATCCTAATCTAAATGCAATGCATGTATGCATGTAGGAAAAATGTGGAGTAAAATTGTAATGTGAGATTGTAGTGTGATGCAAAAATTAGTGTCAAATGTCATGTGAAATGCAAAATGTAGATTATGATGCAATGTAATGTAGAAGTGTAAAAAAGAAATGTGTAGTGTAAATATAATGAAAAATGTGATATGATGTAGGATTTTTTGTAAAAAAAAAGGTTATGTGACAAAAAAATGCATAATGTGACGTAGTGCAAAAATGTGAGATTTTAAATGCATGTATGCATGAATTTTTTTCTAATAAAAGCATATTATATATTTCATAAAAAAGAAATTAAATGAAGACATAATCATGTTATCAACTATAAAAAGAAAAAAGAACAAACATAACATACTTCAATTTTTTTTAGTATTTTCATATTTTTTTTTAAATTCTAAATAAATAAATAAAAAGTCATAACGAATAAACTAACATTTTTGTTTTCTTTTTTTATATTTTTATATTTTTGCATTTTTTCTAAATAAATAAATAATAATAATAATAATAATAATAATAATAATAATAAAAAGTCATAATAAATAACCTAACATTTTTTGTTTTCTTTTTTATATTAGAAAAACTTAGAAGCTTTCTCCTTTTTTCAAATTTTGTATTCTAAAGGACTAATTAAAAAAAGAAATGAAGTTATAACAAAGAACAAACATTATTATTATCCTTGATATTAGAAGTTTAAAGAGTTTTTTCTTCTTAGAATTTATTATTTTTGCACTAACATTTTAACTTAGTAAAATTACAAGAAAAAGCAATAAAACTCATACATATTTTTTTATTTAAAACCCCTTAAAATATTAGTGTAAAAAAGAAAAAAAAAAAGACTCAACAAACTTAAATAAGCTATTGTTCCAAATAATCACTTATTGCAATAAATTATAAAATAAAATAAATAAACAAAGAGGTGTAATATAAATAAAAACACTCATAACATAAAAATAAAAGAAGATCAGCAAGAAAAAGTCCAACAAATGCAGCCCAAACCATTCTAACCCGGACCGGGTCGGTTTGACCCATGGGTCAACCCAGACCCGGTCACCAACCCACAAAAACCTAAATAAAAATTAAAAAAAAGGGGCCAATCGTGTTATGACACGTGGCAAGGAGGGGGGGGGGGATATATCAGATTTTCTTTTCCTGATTTGGTTAAGTTTTTATTTCTTTCACTCTTCTTCTTCTCTCACGTTTATTCTTCTTTTTCTTCTCTGGTTCTTTCTCATTCTCTTCAACCTCCATAACCAACCCTCAAGAACCAAAGATGCTCAGATCCAAAAACAACAAACACAAACCCTACACTAAATTGCTTTCTAAACATGAATTCATCAACCAAAAACGCAAACAATCATCGAATCAAGCGGATCGAACCTCACAGATTGTGAAACCCTAACCCCCAAATTTGAAAAAACCTAACCCCAAATTAATCTGATTCGTGCAATCAACCATATAGTCAAGCATAATACGGGTTCAAATTCATGGCAAAGCAAACGAATCGTACGGATCTAACCCTAAATCTTCATTTTTGAAAATACAACAGTGAGTGGATGATTATGCATCGTTAATGAAGGGGAAAAGAGTACTGACCTTCCTTTGCAGTGTATCTTCACGTAAGTATTTCCCCCTTCTTTTGCCTTGCTCTCGGTTTTCTTCTTTTCGGTTCTGTTTCTGCTTCTGTATCTGACCCCTTCTTTTCCTTCTTTGTGTGCGCGAGGTTTTGGTGAGGGTGGCTGAAAATGGAGACTTGGGAACAGAACCAACAATAACAAAAAAAACTTCACAGTGTGTGATGATTTTTTGTTTTAGTTTTTTTTAGTTTTTTTTGTTCTTCGTTTTTTCGGTTCTGTTTAGGTTTTTTTTGTAGAGTTTAGGATTTTTGAAGGTTTGGAGGTTTTGGTTGAGAGAGAGGTTTGATTTTGAATTTGGTTGATTTTTCCTTTCAATTTGTCGTTCTGTTGTTCAATGTTGTTCTTGTGAAATGCTTCTGTTATGTAGTTGAGATTTAGGGTTTGAGAAATTGAATTAGAAAAAGGGCAGAACCACTTTTTGTTATCAGGTTTTTGGTTGAGAAATTTGTATCAAAAGGGAAAAAGACATGGGGAAAGGGACCACAATGTCACTGTCTTGTGCTGGAAAATACATGTGAAGGCATTGATACTTATTTTTTTTCAATTTGTGTTTCTGTTCTGATTTTTTTTTGTTGAGAAAGAAGCAGAAAAAGCAGAACCGAAAAAGAAAGAAAGAAAGAAGAAAAAAACAAACTATGTATTTTTTGGTCTTTTGGAATAATGATAAAAAATAATAATAAGAGATATATATAGTGACCGAAAAAAAAATGAAAATGGGAAACAGAGAAGGTAAAAACAAAGTTATCTATTTTTTGTCTTTTTATGATTACATATATTTTTTAGTAGAAAGAGTAAAAATTGGAACTAATAATAATAATAATAGTAAATGAAGAAGTTAATGAAAGTAAATAAATAAAGTAAAAACTCTTTTTTTTGGAAAGGATTTTAGGTAATAATAATGATAGTGATAGTGAGAATAATAATAATAATGATGATAAATGATAATTATGATTATAACAATAATAGTGATAAAAGAAAAAAATGAAATATGATGATAAAAAATGTTGAAAAAGGTGAGTAATGATAATGTAGAAATTTTTTAATAAAAGGGAAATGATAAAAAGTATTTTTTTTTTTGTAAAAAACGGTAATAAGATAATTAAATAAAAACAATGATAATGAGTAAAAGAAAGTAAATAGAACGGAGATAGAACGAATGCGAGAATATTTTTATACGATGGATATTTTTGATATTTTACAATGAAAAAGAAAAAAGTTTGATTTTTGGTCTAAAATTGGGGTACAACAGCACCTTTTCAAAAAAAGTGTAGTTCTAAAATATAAGCCCCTTTACACATTACTAGGTGCATTTATTATTTTTTTCCTTACACATGAAGGTGTGAAAAACACAAGAAGGGGGGGTTGAATTGTGTTTTGGTATTTTGAAAACTTCTGCTAAGTTCTGAAGCCTATCAGAAGTAAGGATAGAGAAACAGAATTAACACACTCACACAAAAGAGTAAGGATAGAGAGAGAGGTGAGACAAGCAATTTTATACTGGTTCCTCTCACAAACCGAGAGTAGTCCAGTCCCCTTGCACTTCCAAGGGATTTCACTATAATCACCTAGACTATTACAATGCTCAAACACACTAGTAAGAGACTTCCTACTTGCTCAAGCACACTAGCAAGAGGCTTCCTAATATAAAAGAAATAAAATAGAAAGTAATAAACACTTGATTATAAAATCAAGAGTTTTCTTAAGATTACAACTCAAGACTCTTAAGATTTTAACACAGAATTCCTAATGAATTAGAAAAACAGAGTGTCAGAAGCACAACAGAATAGTTTCAGAAGCAGTGCTTTCAGTCTTATGTAAAGGAGTAAAGTTGTATAAGTGCGTGCGTTGTTGTTGTTATTGTAACATTAATCTTCAAGAAGAGATTCTCTATTTATATGTGAAGAGAGAATAGAGACGTTTGAAGATAATGACCGTTGCAGAGGTCATTTTCAAGCCAGCTGTGAAAAGGACAAGGTAACATGGGATATTTGCCAATTCTTGTAATGCTTATCCTGTTATTGCTTTTGCTTGAGAATATTCGCCCTTATAGAGTAAAATAGTACTAACGTCACAATCCTTGATGATAAGGTTGTAGTACTATGATGTAACAATCAATCACAGCCTTTAATTCAAATGATTTCCAATCATTGAATCACTATCAGTTAACACTGGCTTTTCTGGCTTGTTATTCAGAGCCTATGTATCAGACATATGCTTCTGATGTCTTCAGCTTTTGAAACTGTTGGTCTTCTCCATACGTTGCTTCTGATTCAACATTAATCTTCTGAGATGACTTGCTTCTGATTAGCTTTTCTTCTGATATCTTAGTTTCAACTTCTGAATCTGGATTATCTGCAATAACTTCAACTAGATCTGACTTATCATCATCAGGCTCTTTGTCATCAAATCTTACATGCATAGATTCTTCAACAGTGTTAGTTTCAGAATTATACACTCTGTATGACTTAGAGCGTTCAGAATATCCAATAAAGATACCCTTAGAAGCTTTAGAGTCAAATTTCTTTAAATGAACTTTAGAATTCAGAATGTAACATGTACAACCGAATTGATGAAAATAAGAAATATCAGGTTTTCTTCCTTTGAACAATTCATATGCTGTTTTATTCAATAAAGGTCTGATATAGATCCTATTTTGAATATAACAAGCAGTGTTTATAGCTTCTGCCCAAAAATGTTTTGCTAGGTTAGTTTCATGCATCATGGTTCTGGCCATTTCTTGTAAAGATCTGTTCTTTCTCTCTACAACCCCATTTTGCTGTGGAGTTCTAGGAGATGAGAACTCATGAAGAATTCCATTGTTTTCACAATAGATTTCAAAAGGTTCATTTTCAAACTCACCACCATGATCACTTCTAACCTTGACAATTTTCAAGTCTTTTTCAACTTGTATTTGAGTGCAGAAGGTTTTAAACACGTAATATGTATCCTCCTTGGATCTCAGGAATCTAACCCATGTCCATCTACTGAAATCATCTACAATGACAAGTCGATACTTCTTACCATTTATTGAAGCAGTACTAACTGGTCCAAATAAATCAATATGAAGCAGTTCCAAAGGTCTTGTTATAGAGACAATGTTTTTATCTTTAAAAGAGCTTTTGAAAAGCTTTCCTTTTTGACAAGGACCACAAATTGTGTCTGACTGATATTTTAAAACAGATAGGCCTCTCACAAGATCTTGACTACTTAGCTTAGAGATTAATCTCTAGTTAGCATGTCCTAATCTTTTGTGCCAGACCCACTTTTCTTCACTCAGAGTCAGAAGACAAACAACTTGTTGTTCAACTAATTCAAAAAGATTGATTTTGTAAACATTGTCTTTCCTTTTTCCTTTGAAAACTACAGACTTATCAGAGTATCTGTTTACAGTACATGTGTTCTTATTAAAAACAACTTCATAACCATTATCACATAATTGACTTATGCTAAGAAGGTTATGATAAAGTCCATCAACAAGAAGAACATCAGAAATAGTAGAGAAGGAATTACCTACTGTACCAGTATCAATTATTGTGCCTTTTTGGTTCCCACCAAATCCTACAGATCCTCCCTTTTTCAGATTCAGGGTGAGGAATAAATGCTTTTCTCCCGTCATGTGTCGAGAGCAGCCACTGTCCAGGTACCATGTACTTGAGTTTTTCTCTTTTTGAGTGCAAACCTGCAACATAAACTATTTCTGATTTTGGTATCCACAACTTGTTGGGTCCTGATGGGTTAGTGTAGGCCTTGTAGAAGTATGATTTTTGAAAACCAGTTTGAGGAGCATACTTCTTCTTGCCAAAACTTCTAATAGGTTTCACAGACTTTGTATCAGAAGTACTAGCTTCTGAAGTTCTCAGAACCTTAGTTGGTTTAGGAACTGGTCTCTTCAGAATCTTTACTTCTGAGTATCTCATTTTTGAATTTAAGTTATCAAGAATCACTGAATTGTTATCTTCTGAGACTTTTGATTTGCCCTTATTCAAAACAAAAGTTTGTGAAACTTTCTCAGAGTTACCAGTTTCTGATAAGAAAGTAGAATAGAGAGGAGGAGGTGTTTTGCTCAAACAAACAGACTGATTTGATTTTTCTTTATCAGAAGATGCAGAATAACCAAGTCCATATCCTTTGTTTTTGCTCACACTGTAAATCATGGAAGCAACTTTGCTCTTGTTAACATTTTGTTTAACAAACTCATGAAGAGCAACTTCGTGCTTATCATGTGATTTGTTACAAGCAACACAACCTTCTTCAAGCTCTTTAATTTTCAAAAGAGATTCATTATATTGAGATTGAAGTTGGTCAGATTTCTCTGTAAGCAAGTCAATTTTAGTTTTTAAACTTTTAAAATCATTTGACTTGTTTATGTATTGCTTCATAGTGTCTTTTAGAGCAATAAGAAGCTTATCATGAGGAAGTTTAGAAATTACCTCATCAATATCATCAGTGTCAGATTCATTCTCCATATCAGATTCATTATCAGAAGATGTTGTAGCCATAAGTGCTATATTTGCTTCCTCATCATCTTCTTCTGTATCTGATAACTTCACAAGATCTTCAAAAGTAGCCATAAGACTTTTCTTCATTCTGTTCTTGAAGTTGCCCTTTTTCCCTTTATCATTTGAGTTCAAATCAGGACAATCAGCAATAAAATGACCAGTCTTCTTGCAGTTGAAACAACTATTTTTGGAACCATCTTTCTTGTCTTTAGAATTGGAGCTTTTGTTCCCATAACTCTTAGAACCAGAACTTCTTCCAGAAGCTTTGTTGTTTTTGTACTTATTCCATTTCCTGAACTTTGAAAGCAGAGCAAAGAGTTCCTCATCTGATCCATCCTCCTGTTCATCTACAGAAGATTCATCAGCATCAGATTCAATAACTTTAGCCTTTAAAGCTTTAGGAAATTTCAAAGTTGCTGGCAAAGCCAATGACTTTGATTTCTTCTTAGGCTCATTAGAAGCTAGTTCCATCTCGTGACTTATGAGAGAACTAGTTAACTCTTCTAGGCTTAAGGTATTGAGATCTTTTGTTTCTTGTATAGCAGTGACCTTAGGTCTCCACTTGGGTGGTAAACACCTCAGAATCTTCTTAACATGATCAGCAGTGGTATAACTTTTCTTTAAGACTCCAAGACCAGAAACCAAGATTTTAAACCTTGCATACATTTCTTCAATGCTTTCTGTGTCTTTCATCTTAAACATTTCATATTGATGAACCAGAAGATTAGCCTTTGCTTCTTTCACTTGTTGGTTTCCTTCATAAGTAGCACACAAAGAGTCATAAATACCCTTAGCACTAGATCTGTTTCCAAGTTTCAAAAACTCATCATGAGTGATACAGCTAGCAAGGATAGAAATAGCTCTGTTGTGTCTCTTCCATTCTTTCTTTTGTTCAGCTGTGAAGGTCTTCTTTACAGCTGCTGTTGTCTTACCATCTTCATCAAGCTTATATTGAAAACTAACACCTTCTTCAATGATATCCCACAAACCTTCATCTTCAGCAATGATATGAGGATAGATTTTGTATTTCCACCAGTTGAAGGTTGATTGATCACCATTGAACTTGGGTGCTTTGCTATAAGTTCCACCAGTTTTCTCAGACTTTTCAGAATTGTAATCATATGGAATAGCAACATTCTTTGAACTTGAATCTTCAGACATTGTGTTTTTCAGGATCTTTTTGTCTCACTGTTAAGTGATGCGTAACAAACCGGAGCTCTAGATACCAATTGAAGGTGTGAAAAACACAAGAAGGGGGGGGTTGAATTGTGTTTTGGTATTTTGAAAACTTCTGCTAAGTTCTGAAGCCTATCAGAAGTACCAGCGGATAAAGAAACACAATTAACACACTCACACAAAAAAGTAAGGATAGAGAGAGAGGTGAGACAAGCAATTTTATACTGGTTCCTCTCACAAACCGAGAGTAGTCCAGTTCCCTTGCACTTCCAAGGGATTTCACTATAATCACCTAGACTATTACAATGCTCAAACACACTAGTAAGAGACTTCATACTTGCTCAAGCACACTAGCAAGAGGCTTCCTAATATAAAAGAAATAAAATAGAAAGTAATAAACACTTGATTATAAAATCAAGAGCTTTCTTAAGATTACAACTCAAGACTCTTAAGACTTTAAAACAGAATTCCTAATGAATTAGAAAAACAGAGTGTCAGAAGCACAACAGAATAGTTTCAGAAGCAGTGCTTTCAGTCTTATGTAAAGGAGTAAAGTTGTATAAGTGCGTGCGTTGTTGTTGTTATTGTAACCTTAATCTTCAAGAAGAGATTCTCTATTTATATGTGAAGAGAGAATAGAGACGTTTGAAGATAATGACCGTTGCAGAGGTCATTTTCAAGCCAGCTGTGAAAAGGACAAGGTAACATGGGATATTTGCCAATTCTTGTAATGCTTATCCTGTTATTCCTTTTGCTTGAGAATATTCGCCCTTATAGAGTAAAATAGTACTAACGTCACAATCCTTGATGATAAGGTTGTAGTACTATGATGTAACAATCAATCACAGCCTTTAATTCAAATGATTTCCAATCATTGAATCACTATCAGTTAACACTGGCTTTTCTGGCTTGTTATTCAGAGCCTATGTATTAGACATATGCTTCTGATGTCTTCAGCTTCTGAAACTGTTGGTCTTCTCCATACGTTGCTTCTGATTCAACATTAATCTTCTGAGATGACTTGCTTCTGATTAGCTTTTCTTCTGATATCTTAGCTTCTGATGTCCATGCTTCTGATGTCTATGCTTCTGATATCTATGCTAATGCTTTGTTTCAGAGCTTAATTTAACCAACATAATATATTTAATCTGCACACTTAAAATTAAATATTAAAATACCCAATTGTTCATTAATACTTTGTTATCATCAAAACACTAAGAGTCAGATTCTGAACATTCTTTGTTCCAACAACACATACCTCTAATAGTTGCATTGGAATACACAAAGTCAAATTTCTACACATACAAACAAAGGATAATTTAATAAAATTTATACACAAACTTGACACAATAATTACATTACCAACATTTCTTAATAAGCGTGATATTAGTCAAGGGTACTTATATAATGGGACGGAGGGAGTAAATTTTTTGCTAGTATGGGAAAGGGAAACCATTCTTCCTTGCATGACATATTGACATTTGTTTACTCTCTTGTGTTTGATGCTCGTAAAAATAGCCGGTGGCAGTGGAATATACTCTAAACGAATATGGCAATATTCATTAACACATAAATAAGTTCCCCGAAAGACTTTATCATTTTCATACAATCAAAAATAGTTTTGCATCTTACATTTGATTTAAACGTCGATTGAAACAACGCCGCCTTTGTTCGTCCGTCTCTCAACTCTTAACACTTGAATTATTCTATGAAGACTTGCCTCGAAAATTCTACCAAAATAGGTTATTTATGGAAAAAAACTGATACTTAATAAAAAAATTCAAAAAAATATATACTAATCTATTCTTAATAAATTTTGTCTTTTCAAACAAAATTCTAATTCCGAACAACAACAAAACAACTCTTAATAAAACTAGCAAAATACCCCTGCGATGCACGGGTACGTTAGTTATTAGTAATAGATAAATAAAGTTGATATAATAAAATTTTAAAATTATTAATATAAATACAATATTTTTATAAAATATGTGTCTATTTAATATGCAAAAGTTTGTTAACACATTTGCACGGTATCCCGGTGTAGATTTATTATGTCTTGTATATTTTTAGCAATGACAAATATTTATTTTGTATTAGTTTTATATCAGTTATATATTCTTGCCAAATTCTTATTTTGTATTTATCAATAAAATATTTATCCCGTACTTTTTTGATCAATTACCCTGTATTTTATTATGTATCAATTACATATAATTGTCCCGTATTTTTTATTTTATTTAACGGTTTTACAAATTTTAAGTGTATTAGTTAAATATACTTAATAAATTATAACATGGAGAAAAATTATTAAGTGATATTTTAAAATATCAATATTAGTACAATATTTCTATTAAATATTAATTTATTTTATAGATAGAAAGCTGTTTAAATATTGTTCCGTGCCCGTTGCAAATTTTTAATGCTTATATATATGTGTACAACATTTTGGTCACCTCTATTGAGCTTAGGAAGTATCAGTGACAGTATTTTTTTATAAAATATTTCTTTAATTTATATTCGAAAATCCATTAATATTTGCACCGCGCTCTTTGCATATTTTATGAACTTACGTATTTAAATTCGTCAATATTTATAAACCATCAACGTAACATTAATGTATTATTTTTATACCAACATTAATTTTGTATTTTTATAATTTATATTTCAAAAGTGATATTAAAAGAGAAAAAAAAATTAGTAAAGTTTGATTGTTGTCCCTTTAAAAAAACTCATACTCTCATTTCAAGAATTTCCATTTTTTTTAGTTTAACTTTTAATGACCAATTTATGTTTATTTTAATTACAATGTTAAAACTCATTTATATTTAGAATGTCATTATATTATGTTAAGCCTATATCCCATTTATAAAAATGTCAACATTATTTCAATTAAAACAAAACATAAATTTTGTTAATGAGATAAAAACTTGAAAAGTTGCACGTATAAACCTGTTTGCAATAACAATTCAATATAGTGAAGCTTTGGTAAGTGGTTTTAATTTTGAAAAATTGTCCGGAATTGAAGGGACAAACTTAGAGATATGTGTAATGTAATTATTCTAACTCATGAGAATAAATGCCTTGGATAATTAACCAAAGTAAAAATGACGGATTAGTCCATTATATTATTGAAATTGTGGGATTAGATGAGGATAATGAAGAAAATTTGATAGTAATTACTTTTATCATATTGATTGACATATTGATTGATAGTAGAAAACAACAACAACAACTCTTCAATCAAGCACAACGTAACAAAATAACTATTGAATAGATTTTTTTGCCATCAATTCTTCCTTGCATGACGTTTGTGTAATCTCTTGTGTTTGATGCTCGCAAAAATGGCCGGTGGCAGTGGAATATACTCCAAACGAAGATGGCAATATTCATTAATGCATAAATAAGTTCCTCCGAAAGCCTTTACTTTTTCCATACAATCAAAAATAGTTTTGCATTCTACATTTAATGGAAACGTCGATTGAAACGACGCCGCCTTTGCAGTAAGAAACAGAAAATGAAATAAAATCATAGTGGAAAAAAACTTGAGAGTTTTAGTCATATTTTTTCTCTTCATATGTGAAAAATAGAATATGATATGATTTGATTTATTTATAGTGTATAAGGCTCATGCAGTGTTAAAAACAATTAGAACTTAAGTTGATCCATGTATTGTATTTGCCCCTTAAGAACACTTAGCAAATGTCTCATGGGTACGTATGTAGGTTAATGTGTTGAGTTTTGGCACTCAAAAACATTTAGTGAAAGGGTAACATAAAAAACTCTCTAATCATTAGAATTTATATATTTTTACGGTTAAAGAAGTTTTTTTTTTTATCTTTATACATATCTCAATTTTTTGTTTTTAATCCTTATAAAATACTTTAGCAAGTTTTGATCTCTTAAATGTTTTCTACCACTACTTTTAATCCCCATTTTTAAATCAACGTGTATGTATATGTTTAAAATTTTTATCAAATCTTTTGTCAAAAAAAAAAAAAAAAAACATATCAAATCTAATTTATAGGGAATAAAAATTCACTTGATAATAAGCAGTTTTACATTTCATAAATGTTGCAATGAGATTTTTATTTTGTTCTTGATCGGGGTATCCACCGTCGAACGCAGTGACTAATCCCTCGCTAGATTTGAGGCACCTCGATGGATGGGATAGCTGGCCCAGTTGCAATGAGATTTGATTTAATACGCCTATGGCACAATGGACGGTTGACGACAAAAAGAAGGTCAATTACGATGCGAATGCTCAAAACATTTTAATCTCATCCTTAAGGATTGAGCAATTCTATCATGTTTCGCATTGTACTACGGCTAAGGATATGTGGGACACATTGGTCACCCACTTTGAGGGTACCAATGAAGTCAAAATTTCTAAGATAAACACATTAAACCAAGAGTTTGAATTGTTCCATATGATTGATGGTGAAACCATCGAAAGTATGCAACAACGATTTGTGAAAATTATCAACAAGTTACAAGGTCTCGGTAGACCAATCACAAATCAAGATGCTAATAATAAAATTTTGAGGTGTTTAACTAGGTCTTGACAACCAAAGGTCACCGCGATACAAGAAGCGAATGATCTTACTCAACTAAGCCTCACCGTTTTATTTGGCAAGCTTAAGGAACATGAGCACGTGCTAAGTGTGCTAGAAAAGAAAGAGAAAAGCGGGAAAAAGGATAAACATGGTGATAAAGAAAAAGAGAAGGAGAAGAAGTCTATTGCTCTAAAGACTTCAAGTTCCAAGTCCAAAAGTAAAGAGCAAGTGGAAAGTAGCTCAAGCGAAGAGGATTCCGATGATGAGGAAATGGGGCTCTTCGTTCGACGCTACAACCGTTATGTGAGAAAGAATGGTATAAGGCATTCCGATGACAACTTGAAGAAGTATCGGAAAGATAGTGGTTACCGGAAGAATGATGGTACTAGGAACTCCAAAAAGGGAATATGCTATGAGTGCGGCCAAGTTGGTCACTTCAAGCCAGATTGTCCCAAGCTCAAAAGGAAAGAAAAGGAGTCTCCATCATTCAAGGGAAAGAGCAAAGGCAAAGGAAAGAAAGCCTATGTTGCATGGGATAGTGAAAGCTCCTCTTCATCGTCATCATCAAGCTCTAGTTCAAGCGATGACAATGTAGTAGCAAATGTATGCTTAACATCTCATAACCGTAAGAAACTTGCTCCCAAAAAGGTAAATCAAAATCCCTCTAGCTCATATACGCTTTAAGAGTATCACGAGTTACAAGTTGCTTTTGAAAAACTTCACAAGGAAACTCAAGAGGCTTTTCAACGCTTAAAGGGTCTTATGCAAGTGAACAAATACCTTGAAGGGAAAGTTTCGAAAACGGAACTTGAATTGAAAACTCTTAAGGAATCCATGATACAAAAGCCAATTGTGACTTTTGATGAATATGGCAACGATAGGACCAGTTGCGACGGGTGTTTCTACTTGTATAGAGATTTGCGAAAATTTCAAGACAAGTTAAACGAACCCCCAAAACCGGAGATTACATATTCGGTGGATTTGACTAAGTTCAACAAACCTTTGAAACCCAAAAATAAAAAGTATAAGTTTGTTGAAAAGAGTCATAAGAAATGTAATCCAAACATCGTGTGTCACTATTGTTGTGATAAGGGTCATACCATTGCCAAGTGCCAAGCAAGAAAAACTTTAGTACCATAGGGCAAAATGCAATGGATACCTAAATCAAGCAATAGTTTTGTTACTAACCACCTAGGACCCAACATGAGTTGGGAACCTATTTCAAATGTCTAAGTTTGTAGGGAAAAAGTCTTGAACCATTGACAAGAGACACCAACAACAATGGGGTTCAAGACATACGAAGAAGTAAAGTGATGAGAAAAGCTTCAACTCAACATTTACAAGGTTATGGAAATTGATCACTTTCTACATCTAACACTTAAAGGAAGATTCTATTCTCTATCTTTGCTTTTATACTTTTACTTAGCATTTGTACATTTGTTTCATATACATATCTTTTTCACCTTAATATGAAGTTTGTATTGATAGTTGTCTAATCCTCCATTTCCAAGAATTTTGCTCAAAAATATTTATAAGTTTTTGAGACTCATGTTTAAAATGGGGATTTGACAAAAGTCATTACAAACACCATATTAAGTTCACATGTGTTTTGTATATGTTTGTTCTACTTTTATATGTGACCTTGTGTGCATACATACACATATATCTACATATAATTAATCTTAGTACTTTGATACATCTATGTGAATGTTTTATCTTGCATCTATGGTTTAACATGTGTTCTCATGTTATGATATGCTTTGATATGTTTTAGCTCACATATATAAGTATGTACCTTTGTTGATTATGTGCTTTTCATTCATACATGTTTTTTGGAAGTCATAAAAATTATTTTTCAAACTTATAAGTTCATTTGTTTTGAGAAAATTTGAAAATAATGCATTTTGGATCGATACAAATGAAATTTGTATTGATACATGTTAGTTATTCTGCAGAATTTCAAAATGAACTGATATGTATCGATACATACAACCATTGTATCGATACATAGCTCTTCTGGTTGGGACAGACATGGTCTGGTGTATCGATACATGCACGCATGCTTCGATACGTGCTGCAGAACGCTTGATTGTATCGATACATACACGATTTTGTATCGATACATACGCGCAAAAACAGTTATTTGTATCAGTTTTCATTCATTCATTCATCAAACATCACAAATCTCTCTTCTTCTTAACCGAACCCAAACAAAAACCCTCATTCCCAATTCTCCAATCTCCCTCAAAACTCAACCAAATCACACAATATTTGACTCTAAACCACTTCAAATTCATTGCTCATCAACATTCCGTCAACAATTCGGTGGTTCAAGTGTCCAATTATTCTCATTCAAGACAAGGTTTTCAATTGGGGTTTTTGAAGTGTTCAAAGTTCTTCAAATATTGTTAAGGTAATCATATTCTTTTACTCTCTATCATGGCACCTAGGACTAAGTCTAGAAAAGGAAAAGAAGCAGAGAGTAGTGGTACTGCAATAGTTGCAAATTTTGGACTTAGGGAAGATGAATTTGTTCATAAGGACTACGTTACTACTTACACGCAATACTGTAGAACTAGGAGTGTATTGCCTCAGAAATCTGTTAATGCTGAAACTCTTAGAAGTCTGTATCTCAATGATGTTGCAGACATTCTTGAAAATGAACAACTTTGCATCCTTTGTGATTATCACTATTTGGAAGCCCTATGTCATCAAAATTGAGATTTCCCCACACATCATCCAAAATCACAAGAATTTTCTCACCTTTGGTCAATCTACTCCATAACTTCTTAGGTCGGTCTGATTCATTGATGTCCCCCCAGTCTAATCCTAAAGATCCAGCAAGATCATTTTGAATCTTTTTTATATCAGGAGTAAATGACACTGTCGTATCAACGACACGATCAAATTGCTTTGATATCTTAAGTTGTTTGCCCACTTCTTTTGCCAATGTAGTTTTACCTGTGCCTCCCATCCCATACAATCCTGTTACATAGTTACTGTCATCTTTTAGTGCATCCAAAAGCTCTTTGAATTTCATCTCTCTGCTTTCAAAAGAAATGTAATATTGAGAAGAATAACGCTCAACATCTGGAAGACTAGGAGCAACTTCAATATTTTCAAGTTTCTCTCCCTTTTCAATCAGTTTTTTAATTTCCTCTATCTTGGATGTCAAGTCTCTTCCCCTTTTATATCTCCCAATACAATCGGGGCAAAATCCGAAAACACATCTTTGTTTTGTCTCTGTGTCCTCCTCTTGAATGACCTTTTTAGCCTGTTCTTCCCACAAATCAGCATTTTTCTTAATCTCTTTACCTTTATTGGTTGCCACTTTAAAACGTTGCCTCATAGTTGTGATTTCTGCTTCCAACTTAATCTTTTCATCATCAAATTCCTTAGAAATGCATGTGAAGCAAACTATATAGCGTGATTTTTCTATTGCCTTGTCAATCAATCTCTCCAGAAATGTCTTGCCAATACTAACTACCAGACCCTCCATCTAAATCAAGTTTGACAAATTAAAGTTAGAAATAAGAAACTATAGTTGTTTTAAATGGACATTATTTAGATTTTTTTCCTTCTATGAAAGTTCATTAATGAATCGAAAATATACTATTAATGAAGACCAGAATTCAGCTATTCTAGATTACCCAACAGAAAAGATGCAAAGTCATTTAAAACCGTTATTTATTCAAGCAAAAATCAATAAGAGTATCAAGGTAAACAAAATCCTAATAAATTTGATGCCAATCTTTCTTACATAAGATAATGGTTATAACCGATCGATTTCAATAATGGAAAGACTTAAAAATCAAAAGTAATTATTGTTGTGAATTTGACGGTTGTTACTATAAAGATCAACTATGTTTGTAGTTGTGCCTTCGAAGGAAAATTATAACTTGTTGCTAGAAAAAGAATGGATACATGTTGATGGTGTTGTACCTTCAACTGTTCATCAATAAGTTTGAATTTTATGGAAAGAAGATGAGAGTGTGGAACATATAGAAGCTGATAAAACTGCATCTAAGATAGCTAGTGTTGGAGTTTTAATTCTGAAAAAATGCTAGGTGAAGTAGGACGTTGCAGAATCAAGACTTTCTAACAATGGGAAAAATGTGAAGATTACTCTTAATACCTATAAGGGATTCGAAATGGACACCATAGCTGCAAATGGTGAAAATAGACAAAGACATGGCCAAAGCGCATGATAGAATCTGCAATCTGCAATGGATTTATCAAACATTAACACTCAGATTGATGTCTATCGGTCTATGTGACCAAACTAAGTTGTGTTTGGATCACAACTTTGATAGAAATTGTATCTACTTTATAAACATATATTCAGACCATCTTGTAGCCGGTACGGGACTTCTTAACACACACCCTAGCGAATCGTGGAGTGACTCTGATACCATCTTAGAATTGAGTATTTGGCCTAATTCAACCCTACAAAACTGGCTTATAAGGCGAGGATTGCCTCTACTTGTAAACTCATGTCCAAGCCATCTCACATCCGATGTGAGACTTCTTAACACACCCCCTCACGACCAGCATTATCAGACTCGGTGTGTAGATATAAATGGTCGGTGACCCGATAGCACAAGTCTGATAGGAGGCGGCCTAACGGATCTTGGAGAGACTATATATAATACCATGAAGGCTGAAGCTAGTAAATGATTACTTCATTACCTCTCCTGTTTATGATACGTTCAGCAGCAGCGGTCAGCCAGCAAAAGTTGAATCTGCAGAATCTATGTTATGTTATGTTATACTACATACATACACAATGGATGGTGCTGTTGGTATATACACATGGACACAAAAAACTGAAAATTGAAATGAAATGCAACTACGTACTAGTATATATGATTAATGCATGCTTGATTACTTACCTCTAATTACAAGCAGAAGCATCAAAGAAACAACCAAACAATGTAAGCGCGCACACACACACAGAGAGAGAGAGAGAGAGAGAGAGAGAGTTTCTTTCTACTATTACACGGACACACAAGTTTATGGTAAAATCTTTTACTGTAATTAATTAATTAATCCCACTATTACAAAGTTCACATGCTGGCTAACGGTCATTCATTTCAAAAATCAATTATAGATCTCGCGCGTATTCCCAAATAATCTCGGTCATTGTTTTTTTGTTCTTTACTTTTAAATAATGCAAGCAACTCTATAACTATAAGTTTGTCTGTCAAAATAAAATAATGCAAAATCCTGACAAAAAAAAAAAAAAAAAAATAATGCAAAAGTCTTTGTTATATATGAAAAACTAAATCTATATCTCCATTGTGGTGTCAGATTTTGAGGTCAAATTAAAAGATGCCAAGTTAAAGAAAAAGAATTCCTCTTCCTCTCTTGAAAGTATCACTTTTATTTTTAGATGAGAGTCGGCCCCGATATTTAGAGATTTAACTCCGATATTAAAATTGGATTCTTAATAAAAGGAAATATAATAGGAAAAAAATATATTAAATAAATCAGAAGAAACTATAAAATAATTTACGTTTAAATATCTAAAAATATCCAACGTACAACAGAGAACAAAATCTTAATGAATGAAAAAAGAATGTAAAGATAAAAGTAAGATATGAAATTTAGTCAAAAATAAATAAATAATAAGATATGAATTCAAACATAAACAATGAAATAATGAATGCAATAAACATCAACCTAGCTTACCATTTTTTCTAGCCCAAGACACAAAAGGCATGCTTTTCTTTTTGTTCTTTTTAATTACAATACTAAAGAGATATCCAATTTTTAAATCTTTTACTTTCTTCCCTACCACTCCTTGAAGAGCTAACATCTAACACCTCGGTGTAGTAATTAGCTGAGATGTTGAAGCCTTTTTCATTATCTTTTATTTGAAATAAGGAAGATAGTAATACTTGATGACCAACATATATAATATACAACAATCATACATGATTTCAAATTACAAAAATCCAATAAGATAGATTAATTCATTTAAGATGAGAAAAATAAAAAGCATCCAAGAAATAAAAACAGTATTCAAGGATAAAAGCTCTAACAATAAATATTCTAATAGCCAATAGGATCACTTAAAGCAGCCCGAGTTTCTAAAATTTGTGTCTCCTGTTGAATGATACTCTCCAAAACAGCTTCAGAGGAAGCCAATTGATGCTTAAGATCCTCCACATGTTGAGTCAACATGTGTTTTGAGTCCAACAATTTTTGCAATGCATCTTCAGAGACTTGTAAACCAGGAAATAAAGCGCGCTTTTCCACACCATCCAACCAATCCTTATCAAAAGGAAATCTGCGTGCATCGTGTAATAACTCAACAAATTCAGAGTTGCTTGAACCTAACACATCCAACACACTATGTGTTTGGAGGAATTTCAATAGCTCAGAAAGATAGTTGTAGGCATAACCCTTGTATCTGTTACCAAGCGAAGTGTCCCTTAAGAGAACCGAAGGATGCTTCACAAGAAAATCAGTCAACAAAGACAAGTTCTCATAATCCAAATGCTTCTTGGAGACCAGTTGCTCAAGCTCCCTCGTGACAACCAAAGAAGAACTTAAATCTTCTACTATTTCAGAAGGGTCTCCTAAAAGTACGGGAATAACAATTAAGCCTCTTTCAGCAATATAAATTTACATAAAAATTAAATGGCAAAAAAATATACCTTTAGAAGGCATTGAAGAAAAATGAGGAGCAATAGAAGAGAGTCTTGATTTGGAAACTATTTTTTCATTATCCTTAGGAAGATGGTCCTCTATATTTGAGCTTATTTTCATTACAACATCATCATTTTCAGAATCTGAACAAACATGTGGAAAAGAAGAGAGTAAAAATTCAGAATCAAAAGTGTGACGAGGTAACTTAAGAAAATAAAATAAAATTGATCAAAAAGCTAAGGTCACCTTTATCATGATTAGTCTTAGTAGTTTCCTGCCTGTTTTCACCTTCAACATCTTGAGTGGTAACATTCTCTGTTATAGCAGTTGGCGGAGAAGGTACGGTTATTTGGCCATCGCTATATTCCTTCACAAATTCAACACTATTTGATGCAGTTTCATCTTCAACTCTTATTTTGATACTCTGCATCATATTAAAAGTATGTTTAAGTTAATAGTATAATTCTATTCCTTTATTGAAAAAGAGTAAAAAAGAATACAAGCACATTGAGAGAAAATACCTTTTGTTTAGGAGCAAGTAATTGTGTAGGTGACTCATTCTTTGTTTCCATAGTTGTTGCTGCTACTGTTTTTTCTGATGTAGAACCCTTCAACTAATTGCATAGCATGAAAATGCAAATTAGTTGCAACATAAATTTTTAAGGAGTTGAAATAAAATTTATTTCTTTGTCAATATAACGCCTGCGGTCCTTGAAATTTTTAACCATATTTAGAAGAACAAGTGAAGGAAGAAAAAACTGGACAAATCTAACATGTTTATGTGAGCTATCTCAATACTAAAATGTCAAGCAGGGATTTTTTTTAATAGAACTTGTGAAAAGGGCTAACAATACAAACATAATGTAACATTAAAGACCAATTTAAAAAAAATAAAAAAACAGAAAATTGTAAAATTTAAAGAACCGCAGCCGAAATTTTCCTCTTTAGCTTTATAATATGCACAATGAAGTGGTACTCTGTTACATTATTTACCTGAGAAGAATTGATGGTAGCATCAGTTTCTCCAAGTGGATGTTGTTGGTTCATCAAATATTGTTGATCCAATGATTGTTCATTCATCAACTCCTGTAATAAGAACATAAGCATTAATTAGTTTAAATTGAGCCATTACTTATATCAATTACTAACTACTTAACATGTTTCATAAGAAGAATATCTTAGTAAGGGACATGGCTTGAAAATTACTTGTGAATTTGTTGGTGAGTTTGCTACTGAAGGTATCTCTAAACCAGCAGAAGGCGTGAAAGGAAACTGAGATGCAATAGAAGAGAGTCTTGATTTGGAAACTCTAACGTCATCATCCTCAGGAATCGGTTCCTCGATATTTGAGCTTACTTTCATGAAAGAGTTGTCATTTAGAGAGCCTAAACAACACGTGGACACGAAGAGAGTTCAAAATCAAAAGGGTGATTAGGTAACATAAGAAAATAAATTGTTGATCAAAGAAGACTTCACCTTGATTAGTCTGAGTTGTTTCGTGTGAATCTCCACAATCAATATTTTCGATGGTAACAGGCAGTTTAGTGGAAATTGAAAAAGAAGGTATGGCTATTTGACTACCACCATACTCCTACACATATTTTTTTAAACATAGATTCCTTTAAATCAAATCTCATTTAAATTGTGGAATATAAACACAAAAAGTTGTTGATTTCATAAAATAAACTAACTCACTAGTGAGGATGTTTTATGCACAGAAGTAACTAATGGGTCTGATGATGATGAACTTGCTAATTCTAAATGAGTTGATGATGATGTTATTGTCTTCACATTAGTTGATATAGTTCCTTCTTCTTCAACACTTATCGCAATACCCTGCTTAAAATTAAAAGCATGTTTATGTTTGTAATATAATTCAATTGATTTATTGAAAAATTAAGATAAAAAAAAAACACTAGCAAAAGAGGGGGAATACCTTTTGTTTACGATCAACTGAATATATATGTGGAACATTCCTTGTTTCTGAAATGGTGGTAGACATAGGACCCTCCAACTAATTTAATTTCAAAGAATGAAAATGAAGTTTAAGTTCAACATATTTTTGAGTAGTAAGGACATCGAAGACTATTAATTGACATTGGCTTTCAAATTAATTACTTTGGAATTTGTTGGTTTTTTTTTGATAAGCGAAAAGTATATTAAAACGGAGTATAAAGGATACCCAACCTTTACAAAGTTAAAAAGACCACATTAGTTGCCTTGAAGACACACTAATGGGTTATTACACCAATCGGAGAAAGAAAAGTTTACTGTAGAACTTGTTCTACCTAAGAACCACAACCAAGCTATGTAAATAATCTTCTTGACTAGGGAAGAAACTATGAGATGATCATTTCGAAAAAAAATATTATTGCGAGTATTCCATATACACCAAGTAGTAGCTAGCCAAATTAAATGACGGAAGCGCTTATTTTGCTTCCCTTTGATCAACTCTCCAAAAGAAAGGAAATGAGCATGAATGGATATGAAAGGAATATGAGAAACACCCATCCAATCGTAGATGGCCTGCCATACCTTGTCCATAAAAGCACACTGAAAGAACACATGAGAACTATCTTCTACTTGTTGGAAGCAAAATACACAACATCTTCCAAGAAAATGAGTAAGAATACCTTTATTGAATAGAGCCTCACGGGTCGGTAGCTTGTCAAGAACCAAACGCCAACCAAATATACTTACTTTAGATGGTACATTATTACGCCAAAGCTTCTTCAAAACACTCGTTACAGTTGCATTAATAGGTTCCAAGTCTGATCTATCCTGTGCCACATCATATGCAGATTTTACAGAAAAAACACCGGTGTTGCTTGGGATCCACCGCCTATTATCTCTCACCTCCCGACGCGGTTGCACAGTGCCTAGCACTGCCAGCAGCTCGGTAACATTAACAGCATCCGCGTTCGTGTAGTTCTCCCCCCATACAAAATTCCAGTGCCAATTTCCGTTAACCCACGATCCCATGTCCGATATCATACTAGTCGGCTGGTCGGAAATAGCAAACAACGAGGGGAAACAAGAGCACAAAGGCATTGCACCTATCCACTTTTCCTGCCAAAAAGATATATCCGTGCCCTCCCATAAAACATTACTGACATTGTGACCAAACCAATCTCCTTCATCCTTCCCTCCTACCTTCATAATATCACGCCACCAAATGGAGGCATTTTTAGAATCACTCCGACCTTCTGCATATAAAAAATTCGAAGCCAATCGACCATATCTAAAAGACAATAAATCATACCAAGAAGCTTCTTTATCGTACAAGCACCGCCATTTCCACTTACAAAGAAGTGAAGCATTAAAAATAGACAAATTTTTAACCCCCAACCCTCCTTTACTTTGGAATTTGTTGGTAATGTTGCCACCAATGGTATCTCTAAATTAGGAAAATTTTCAATAAATGCATGCTCTGCATCTGGTGCTTGGTTCATTTCTTTCTACAAAAAAAATATAGCTTCATGTTTGATTCGAAGACATTGTCATGGTTTGAAGACTAATTCTTGTAACTCTCTTAGGCATCAATTTGTAACGAGACAATTTGTGATAGTGGAACAGAGAGTTGCTATCTCCCCCAGAGTAGGTCATTGTTGGACCGAATTGGATAAACAAATATCTTGTGTTTTTTCTTCTTCTCATTCATCGTGTTGCTTATTTATTTTGCTTGCGATTATTATTGTTATCCCATTTGTTTTGGTTGCCATTAATTTTATTCCACGCATCAAAATATTATTGGTGTGATTATCACAAATTCACAACAATTTTCTCTTATATTTGAGACTTTGAGTCATAAAATAGCTAGGTGTGGTAATATATTATTTACCTGAGAAAGTCTGATAGTAATATCAATTTCTCCAAGTGAATGTTGTTGATCCATCAAACATTGTTGATTTGTTGACTGTTCATTCAACAACTCCTGTAATAAGAAGAACATAAGCATTTGTTATAACAAACACTTGTAAGGTGAAGTAAATTTTTTAAAGCTTGGTTTTATACAAAAAACTCGCATGTGAAGATGATTTATGCTCAGAAGTAACTAATGGATCTGATGATGATTCAAGTAATTCTAAATGAGTATATGATGTTATTGTGTGGACATTACTAGTTGATGGAGTTTCTTCTTCAACACTTATCTCGTTACCCTGCTTCAAAATAAAAGGATGTTTAAACGTTCTTTGATTTACAGAAAATAAAGGACAAGATAAAACAATTTCTGATGACAGTGTTTAATTTTATATCTGTGTTTGGGACAGGATAAATTTGGAGCTAAGAGTCAGGACAAATATTGAAAATTTTATCCATAATTATACCACAAGACAACATTTTGTCTTCTGCACAAGTTGTCTAAAGTATCAAAATAACTTTGTCTATCAAACATCTTAGAAGATAAAAATTTGTCTAATTTTTTTAAAAAATTATTTTGTTGTGTTATGTAGTTATGTCTTGTACTATATTGTATATTGTCCAGTAATTATCTTTTGTAGTATAATTTCATTCTGCATTGCTGCTACATTTTATTTCTGATGTAGTAGAACCCTCCAACTAATTGCACAACATGAAAATATAAATTAATGAATAAAAAACACAAAAACATATGCCTAAGACCTATTTCATCCTATCTGATCATGGTTGGTAATGGAAATTAATGAATAAAAAACAAAAAAAAAATTGTAAAATGAAGTAAATGTTTGAAAGTTTGGTTCCATAAAATAAACTCACTTGTGAAATATTCGGTTCAGAATGAGTTGGTGATGTTATTGTCTTGGGATTAGGCACTGATTTAGTTATATCTTCAACACTTAACATTATACCCTGCATAAAATTCAAAATATATTTAAGTGGGTAGCATAATTCAATTCCTATGTTGGAAAAGAGTCGAGAGAGTAAAAGGGGTAATGCCTTTTGTTTAAGGTCAACAATTAATTTTATAGGTTTCTACCATCTAAGCTAAGCTTACGGGACAAATTTATAAAATTTCTATGTTAACTTTATATGAAAAATGACGTGGTAGGTATTGTATATGTTACATTATTTCCTTGAGAAGACTTGATTGTAGTATCAATTTCTCCAAATGAATGTTGTTTGTTCATCAAATATTGTTGATCCATTAATTGTTCATTCATCAACTCATGTAATAATAATATATGCATTAGTATTTTGAAACTATTGATTACAACCAAAGGAGTTCTTGAATGATAATTTATGGATATTGAATAAATAGATTGGTATTGACCTGTGAAGAAGTCAATCTTTGTCTTGATGCTAATTTAGCTTCCATCCAAACTACAAATTTGTCACCTATTTTAGACTCTTCTTGAAATTGTCGAAACACACCTCCATATCCAAATACAAATCAAAATCAATAGAAAAATATTATATAGATCATAGTATTATTATATGTGAAAAAGAATAATGTCTATTTGAACATGAATAAGAAATGAAGCTATAAACCCCTTAGTGGAGTTGTCTTGGAACCTTGAGTGTGCTCCTCGCAAGGTCTCAGGTTTGATTCCTTTTAGTGGCAATTTTGGTGGGCTAGTCCAGAGCAAAAACTCTGGCTTTAAATAGGGCCCCGCAAGTGGGCGGTGGGATTGGTCCCCTCGGATTAATCGGCCATTGGGATGGATACCGAGTTTTAAAAAGAAAATAAAATAAATAAAATAAATGAAGCTATGAAATACCTTTAGAAAGCATTGAAGGATACTGAGATGCAATAGGAGACATTATGTTGGGAGAGGGTTTAGAATCAATTTCTCCAAGTGAATGTTGTTGATCCATCAAACATTGTTGATTTGTTGACTCTTCATTCAACAACTCCTGTGATAAGAAAAACATAACCATTAGTTATAAAAAACACTTGCAAGGTAAAGTAAATTTTTGAAAG
The DNA here is from genome assembly GCA_951804385.1 of Trifolium dubium. Lineage (NCBI taxonomy): Eukaryota > Viridiplantae > Streptophyta > Magnoliopsida > Fabales > Fabaceae > Trifolium > Trifolium dubium. Next base: position 25,672,607 of record OX638064.1, on the reverse strand, counting down.
CTTGGTTTTATACAAAAAAATGCTCACATGTGAAGATGTTTTGTGATCAGAAGTAACTAATGGATCTGATGATGAACCAAGTAATTCTAAATGAGTAGATGTTGATGTGTGGACATTACTAGTTGATGGAGTTTCTTCTTCAACACTTATCTCGTTATCCTGCTTCAAAATAAAAGGATATTTAGAGGTACGTTTGATTTGCAGAAAAATAAAGGACTATAGGATAATTTCTATTGTATTGTGTTTAATTTTAAATTTGTGATTGGGAAATTTTTGTCCATTTTTAAACCAAAACACAACTCTTTGTCCATCAAACATCTTAGAAGATAAAGATTTGTCCTGTGTGCTGTTATGTTTTGTAATTGTCGAGCCGGTAATTATCTTTTGTAGTATAATTTAATTCTGCATTGAAAAAGAGTCAAAATATATATAATATATAATAAAAGTAAAATGGGGGAAATTAATGCCTTTTGTTTTGGAGCAATGTCTAATTGTATAGGTGGTTCATTCTTTTCTTCAACATTATCATGGCCAGTAGAATCTTCTAGAAATGATGGTGCAAATAGACTCAACAAAACCTCATTCGCTGCATCCTCTATAGTCAAATATTATAGCTTAACATTATTAGATAATCTTTAATATTTACAAATAAATATGTAACATGTACAAAGAATGTAATAGTTTTGAAAAATATTGGACATAGTATAGTATGTACTCCCTCCGTCCCGAAATATTAGGGAAAAAAACCACTTTTTTTTGTCCCAAAATATAAGAGAAAAAAATCAATTTCAAGAATGTTTTTCCTTATTTTCATGAAATTAAATGTAAATTGCATTTAATTTTCTCTCTCTCCACTTTTCTCTATAAACAACAACCAATCAAAATTGATTTTACATCTTTCCATGCACTTATTCTAAGAAAAATCCCACAAAACTATATTTCTAATTCTCATGTTTATGTTTTCTTAATAAGTGTTTTTTTTTTATTTTCCCTTATATTTCGGGACGGAGGGAGTACCTATTAAGAGTTCCAAATCCAAATCCAAATCCAAACTGTAATCGTTGATGTTGGTTGACAATTCTGTTAGAGAAAGTTTTTGACAATTCTGTACAAAACAATATTTTTGTCCATCAAACATCTTAGAAGACAAAATTTTGTCTTAAGCTGTGCTGTTATCTTTTGTATTGTCCGGACAGTAATTATCTTTTGTAATAGTAAAATTTAATTCTGCATTGAAAAAGAGTCGAAATATATATATATATATATATATATATATATATATATATATATATATATATATATATATAATAAAAGTAAAATAGGGGAAATTAATTCTGCCTTTTGTTTAGGAGCAATGTCTGATTGTATAGTTGGTTCATTCTTTGCTTCCACATTATCGCGACCAGTAGAATCTTCTAGAAATGGTGGTGTTGATAGACGCATCATAATGCCCATCGTTTCATCATCTATAGTCAAATATTATAGATTAACATTATCAGATACTATGTAATAATATTTACAAAGAAATATCACAAGAAATAAGCATAAATGTAATAGTTTTGAAAAATATTGGGTATAGTATAGTATGTACCTAAAGAGAAAGTCAAATCCAAAGTGTCATCGTTGATGTTGGTTGTTTCTGTTAGAGAAAGTTTTTGACAATTCTTAACAAAACGATATTTTACGTCCTGAAATTGAATTTGTAGGATTTGACTGAGGTTTGGTAGGTTGTCAAATCCTACGAATTCCAAACTTGGAATCTCCACGTTTTGATGAACACCTTCACTTTTAAATATTTCTGTTAGCATATTTGCTTCTACTATCATCATACACCTTAGCTCTGGAAGCTCTTTACATATGGAGATTGGAAACACACATTTCAACTTGTTGCACTTTACAATAACTACTAGTTCTAGCCTTGGGAAGCATGTGTTTGTAGATTGAAAATTTGAGGAATTCTTATTCTCCAAATCATTATCATCATCTTCAATAATATGCTTCAATTCTTCGCATTCTTCAATTATTAGATTAACCAGCTGTGGTAGTCATGTTAAAACAGAGGTGGAGAAAACAACTTCCAATTTTCGACATCGGACAATCTTTATCAGTGTAAGGTTGTTGAGGGAAAATGAACTTTTGGGGCCCACAAAAAGACTTGTTATCATAGGCATATCATGCAATATGATACCTTGCAAACTTAAGTTCATTTGTTGTCCGTTTTCTTTGGTGATAGAAAACATATTTTCCACTTTCAAATTATTTGCTATCAACCACTCCAAAGCGAGAAGATTCTCCACATTCCCACTAAAGCCCTACATGTACTTACATAAAATAAATTAGTTGATATATAGATCCTTCTTTATATAAATAAATATACACATGACATGATATCTATTAAAAAGATAAATTATCAAAAGTTAACATAAAAGATAGAAAGGTTTACCTTGGAGATTAAGCTAGCTTGCGGCTGATCCTCAGAAAACAATGGTTTGGTACTTGACTTGTATCTATAACAACATGAGAATATATTGGATTTAATAGGCTCCTCCACCTGCAATTGTCTTTGTGGCTTGGAAATGGAATCAGATGACGACTTTTCAGATTTTGGAAATATGTCGATGAAATTTGGCACATCATTTAGCTCCAATTCTTTTAGTGAAGCAAGTTTGACATCTTGGTATTGGTCAAATATATATTCCAGATTTCCACATTTTTCTATAGTTTCCAATAACAAAAGGTCTCTAGCAGAAATAAGTGGAAATATAAATTGTAATTGGGGACAATACACAATTTTGACAACTTTCAGATTTGGAAACATTGAGTTGCAAATCTTGCTATTATCATTATCATTATCATTATCAACTAATATTTCTTCAGTCGTGTCGTCATTCACTCTCCTATCATGTGTAAATATGCTTTCCAATTGAGTACAACCAACTATTTCCAGTTTCTCCAACACCTGCAGGCTTCGAGAAGTTGACAATTCAAAAGCAGAAACCAACGTCGAGCACCATGATAGTGTTACGGTCTTTAGACTCTCGAGATTTAGACTCCATTTAAACAAACTTCTCAATTTATCACAAGACCTGATAAATAACTCCTCTAAATTTTTCATAGACTCAACAGAGATGGGACCACTGCATAATTCTTCCAAATTCTTCATGTCCTCGAGCTTTAGTAAAACCAACTTGGAGAAAACATTTGGCACTTGAGAATCATTAAGTTTAGTGTCTATGAGGCACTGTAGTTCTGAATCACATTCCAAACGAAGCTCGACAAGATCATTCATACCTTGATCTATAGGAACAAGTTCAGGCATGAGATTTCTCCATGGACTGTTAATTTTCTTTAGCTGAATAACCTCTGCCGTTTGCATAAAATACTTGAATGCTCCTTTTGCAAAATAGTACTCCTTCTCACGATGCCCATCAAAATCCAAATACATGTATTTTGATGGGATATCTTTAATAAAATCTGACCCTTCAATAATTTTATACCTTTGTAACTCAGGTAAGGTTATTTCTTGACAGAATATATTAAAACTGCATATGAAATACAACTCCTCAAGTGATGAGCATTTTTCAATAACTTTAAATGGATTATTCATTCTAATTTCACAATATGCCAACCTCAACAAGTTAAATTTCTTCAGTTTTGCAATTTCACTTGGTAATTCATTAATTTTGCATTCAACTAAATCAAGAGTTTCAAGACTTTGAAGCTTTCCTAAAATAGAGATGTCACCTAAATCGACCATAGCAATCAACACAGTACGAATATTTGTAAATCGTTGAATTGAGTGTTGTAATGATAGAGGCTGTATATAATTACCAAAAAATTGAAAAACTCGAAGCTTGACAATATTTTGAAAGAAAGAATTTGGGATTAGCGTGCTATCTTCATCTACATTCACATTCACAATTAGAGTCTCAAGTTTAGAACCATCAAACTTACAAGATAACAAATCCTTGGCCTTACCTTTACAGAATAAATACCTAATATTTGCTTCCCTTTCAACCAACAACTTTTCATTTTTGTTAGACAAATTTACTCCTAGAATCTTTTTGTTTGCTATCCAATGTGCCACATCACGAACCAAATCATGCATTTTTACATGTACTTTATCGACCTCCAACAACAAACAAGAATCTATGAGTGTTCTTTTAGCTACAACTACTTGGTCTCGAGCATCATTATAGATGCCATAATCTTCCCCGCAAATACCTACTCCTATGCCAACTCTGGTTAGAACTTCATCAGAAATGACTTCATCTTCTGGGAATAAAGAACATAAAAGGAATAATCTCTTGGCTTTTTCATCCTTCATGCGATCATAGCTATACTGCAAACATTTATAAACTGCAACCACATCATCACCAACACCATCCATGGATACAGTTTTCTTCAAGGATTTTAATGTCACATCCCACTGATGTACTCGATCTTGTTGACCTTTTAAACTACGTGCGATAACTGCAATTGCAACTGGTAATTGTTTGCATTCATTTACAATTTTACGTCCCTTATCAATCACATGTTTTGAGGAACTATTGCTTATATCGGCATACCTTTTGAACATGATCCATGCGTCTTCTTCGGATAAAAGCTTCAGTTCAATAATCTTATTAAAATTCATTTGGTTGAATATTTTTTTACTACGGGTGGTTATAAGAACTGTACAACCTTTGTGTTTGTCCCGTTTTGGAATCCCTATTTCATCAAAATCAAGAACTGGACCTTCATCCCGCACATCATCCAATATCAGAAGAATTTTTTCACCTTTTGTTAATCTGTCCCATAGTGTTCCGGGTCTGTCTGATTCATTACAATCCTTCCATTCCAATCCTAAAGGTCCGGCAATATCATCTTGAATCTTTTTTATATTTGGAGTAAACAATATTGTCGTAACAATGACATGATCGAATTGTTCAGATTGTTTTAGTTCTTTACCAACTTCTTTTGCCAATGTAGTTTTTCCGGTGCCACCCATCCCTTGCAATCCGATTAAATAATTGTCGTCATCTTTTAGTGCATCCAACAATTTTTTGTAATCAGACTCTCTGCTTTTAAAAGAAATGTAATCTTGAGATGAATAACGTTCAACATCTGGAACACGGCGAGGGAGTTCAATATTTTCAAATTTTGAGTTTAGAAGTAGTTGTTTAATATTCAGCGTTTTATTCGACAACTCCTTCCCCCTTCTATCTCGCCATATACAATCGGGACAAAATCCAAAAAAACATGTTTGATTTGTTTTGGTTTCCTCTCCATTGAGCTTATCAACTTCCTCTTTCCAAGCATCAACATTAGCTTGAATGTCTTTATTTTTTCCTATTGCCACTTTGGTACGTTGTGCCAAAGTTTCAATTTCTGGCTCCAACTTGGCATTTTCTTCTTCGAATTCCTTAACAATGCATGTGAAGCAAAATACAAAACGTGATTCTGTTATTGCCCTACTTATCAATTTCTCCAAAATTTTCTTACCCCAATCAGTTAGGATACTCGTCATCTAAATCAATTCAATAAAAAATTTTAGGCATAAACAAATGTTTACAGCTTCAATTAGTCATTATTGACACATAAAAGATACATACGCCTGGCACAACACAGATGCAAATAAAAACCTAAAAAAATGATATAATTCAATGTAATAAAAAATGTCGATGTAATGTCAGACACGACACATGTCTGACATCGAATCACACTTAATCTGAGACGTGTTTGTGTTTCATAATCATTATTCGATTTTGAATCTAAGTTTTATGAGCATTTGGACAAAAATAATTTATAAACAAAGATTCACTACGAACATTTATTAACAACAAAACTTGTACCGGAGAGGGAGTTATAACACCATTGCTATTTGCTATATAGCATAATAATAGACCCATTATCAAAAAAAAAAAAAGCATAATAATAGACCAATTTTTAATGCTTTGGTTTACTTGGAGATATTTTCAAGTATTTATTTTATATGGAATAGTGAAAACATTTTCTTTTTTATTTGTTTGAACCATGTATCATCTGCTTATCGTAAGATTCTATTTGATATAAAAAAGTAGATATCTTATAAGTTAGTTAATATAGCTGATAAGTCAACTGAATAAATTTGTAATTTTTGGTATTAGAAGTTGAACTGACTTATAAATATGAAACAATAAAAAATATGTTTGATTGATATTTCACTTTTGTCAAAAATATTAATTTTTAAAGTAAAATTATAGGGGTAAAATTGGAAGAAAAAAATAATAAACTAAAAATTATAAGCTATTGAATAATTAGTTTATCAAAATAAACTAAAAGGTACTAAAAAAATAAATTATAAGGTCATATGAAGAAAAAAAAAAGTTACCAAACATGTATTTTTCACAATGAGCTTATAAGCTATAAACCTATAAGCTTAAAATTTGGTATTGCCATTTGCCAATGAGAGTCTAAGTGATATCACTGGTTGATTTATAAATAAAAAAAGATACCGTAAAGTTAAAATGTGTCCCTAGAATATATGTTAATGATTCAAATAAAAAAATATTAATCGGTGCATTTAATTCACTTTTAATTTTAAGTATTTTATATTAACATGATGATCCGTTAAACATAAGTCGTTTTGACCATATCATAGATTGTTATAATTACACAAATTAAGAAATATAATTAATGTTGTATGGAAAAGAGAAATTATGAGTTAGTAGTTTATAAAATTTTCCTTCATTAATGGGGTGGAAAAAATAAATTAAAGAAATAAAAGAAGAGAGTAATAAATAGTTAAGAATATAATAAGAAAAATAACATTAAATTCTTCATTGATATTATTTTTTTGCTTCATCAAAAAATGTTTCATTAATATTTTAAAGTGACTTATATTTTAGTACATTTTCTTTTATATTTTAAAAGGGGGGGAGTATATTATAAAAAATCATAGATTGTTACAATTACTACTCTTAATAAGAGTCAGAAAAAAAAGTTATACTTCCTCCGTCCTAATTATAAGCACCTTTCAAAAAAAGTTTAGTTTATAAATTATTATATGTATTCATTATTTTTTTCCTACACATACATCTAATTATTACACTAACTTGCATTGAAATACGAAAAGTCAAATTAAATACGCATACAAACAAAAGATAATTTAGTAAAATTAACACATAAATTAGACACAAATTAATTACCTCGTTTTGTGTAGTTTTAGCGCATAATATGCTCAAGTTTCATGAACCGTCTTCATCTTTCTCCAGTCTACACAAAGAATCAAGAATGTTTAATGCAATTGAAGTTTTGTGCAGTAAACAAAAGCAACATGTACAGAGACCATACTTTATTTCAATCTATGCTTTAGCCACTCTTTAATTTCAACAAAGAGAAAAGAATAGTATAGTAAAAAAAATTGTATATCAGAGAAAAGATGCATCGAATAAGAGTATGATAGATATAACAAGTAGAGAGAAGATAGATATTTTTTAGAGGCAGATAAAACTAATAATGATTAATGGGAAGAAATGAGAAGTGTAAAGATTGATATTTATATGAGATGAAGGATTTGTCTAAGGTAAAAAAATTGTTTAAATCTTTCACTATGTACAAGTCGTCAGAATTATTATAATAGATACAAATTGTTATAAAATTAACCGTTGAATTTAAAATTTATATAGAACATCATGTCACAAATTTTACAGAAATTAAAAATTACGAGACTCATCAAAATTAAAAATTTATAATTTTTTATAAATTCTAATCGATAGGACCAAACAACATCTAATCCACCACCACTTTGAGTAGGGCTGTGCAGTGGGCGGGTACGGGCGGGTTCGGGCCCAAAAAACCAAATATATGTGAAACCGAGTGGACCATATGAAGGCCCAGTTTCGACCGCATATGGGTTCGGTTTGGGCGGGTCTCGGGTTATACGGATCACGGGTCAAACGGGTCGGTTGATTCGGATATGGGCCTGTATATTTTTCTGGCAGAAAGGTTATAGGCCTTTATCGTTTCTAACACGGAAATACATTTGCGACGAAATTAATATAATTTTCCTCGCAAATGTACTACTAGTGGGACCCAGCAAATGGCGAGAATCTTTGAACTGTTGGCGCGTGTTCGCACGCGTCCGACACGAACTGACACAACTACATTTGCGAGGAAATTTCCTCGCAAATGTTTGGGTCCCACCTTGAAAAATCCGAACGTTGTGTAACGGCTAGCAACGTGTATGTATATACGCTCCCCCTCTCCCTCATTCTTCCTCTATATATTCTTCCCATTCTTCATTCTTAATTCATTCATTCATAATTCTTACTTCACAAAATTTTCTTCTCTTCAAATTTTTTTATATAATTTCATCTAAATTATATTTATCTACTTCTATTTTATCATCTCATTATTTATCAAGGTTAGTTTCTTAAATTATGTTAATATTTTTTTTATTATCTAAATCTTTGTTATTTTATCACCCTTAGGAATTGAATGGGAAGGAAGAGAAGAAGTTAGGCTTGAGAGTTCTTCTACCTCTCACTGATGAGATGAATCTAATGTTCAAAGTTAATGTTAATCTAATGGGATGGTTAATATATATATTCATCAGTGGAGGCAGGGACCTCTCAACGAGCCTACATGTGAGAACAACCCAACCCATCACGGGTTATTCCCAATTACAGCCCAATAGATAAATTATCCTTTTATTAGAGTATAGTACAATATATCATAATAGAATATAAATAGTTGATATAATAACTTATTATTTTAATTATTGATTAAGGTTAATCCATAAAATCCAACAATCTCCCACTTGGATAACCTTGATCAATTACTAAAATATTAAACTATTTATAAAGCACTTGCAATTAGAACAGTATAAGAAACACAAGCTTTAACAATGCAGAAATTGAATCCGATAGGGAAAACAAAATCATACATGTTAAATACTTATATTTCACATAAGGATAATAAATATGGATTAATATATAATTAAGAGTATATAATCCAATGATGGTCCAAGCATCTGAAATGCTATAACAAACTCCCACTAACCCAAAATATCAAAAGACTTAATCAAATCAATGTGAGTTATAATACTCATATATATAAGTCTGTGGTTAATGGTTCTGCCAACGAGTTTGTAATTTTATAAAAGTCATGCATAAAAGTAATTACTTATAGGGATAGCCTATGAAAGAGAATAATTACATTTAGTCAAAATCAATATTTGTTCTACATTGTTTGACATTCTATTAATCCAAATTTAAGGAAAAATGTGACTATTAAAATCCATAAAGAATTAGGAGACTAAAGAATTTCCAATTGGATTAACATAAACACTTAGTTTTAAGGAAAAATAAGATATGGATTAATGTGGCCACAAGAATGTCAATAATGAACAAAATTATGATTATGCAATTCATAAGTACCTTAAGAACACAATATCATACTCGATAGGAGTATTGATATTATACGCTAACGTACTTATTATTTATGACCTTATAAGTGTGTAATGTTGGTAAAAGAGAAGCACAATATTTTTGCATGCTAAGAGATTATTGTGCATTTTCCAACAAAATTGACTTAGGCATCTAATTATGATGCTTACTGAGATTAGAGAATTTTTATATATATCTCAGTATAACAGAATGAAAGAGAAACTATAAAATCCCTTTGGCTGTCATATCTTATAGTGTGCAGAAGAATATATGACAATGATAGAATTTTAAAATTTTTATAGTGTACACATTCTCATTTATCTCACATATATATATTTATAAATAAAAGTGAGAATTTTATTAGAGCTCACAAATATATAACATTGTGTACACACTCCCACTAATCTCACATATACAAACAAGAGTGAGATCTTCATTAGAGCTAGGGCTGTGCAGTGGGCGGGTACGGGCGGGTTCGGGCCCAAAAAACCAAATATATGTGAAACCGAGTGGACCATATGAAGGCCCAGTTTCGACCGCATATGGGTTCGATTTGGACGGGTCTCGGGTTATGCGGATCACAGGTCAAACGGGTCGGTTGATGCGGATATGGGCCTGTATATTTTTCTGGCAGAAAGGTTATAGGCCTTTAGCAAAATGATCCAAATTTTATTGATTTTTTTATTTTAGATTGGAAGCTCCTTTATTATTTAGGTTGCCGCATCTAGAATTTTTGTGAAACTTTTTTAAAGTGATTATCATTCATTCACATGCACTTAATAAATAGCATAACATCTGGAAAGCATATGGCATATGGTTTCTTAACTTTTGCATTAGTAATTTTAATAATTAATTTATATAAATTAGCAATAATATTTTTTGTAGTAGGTTTTTCAGCAATAGATCAGATTAACATATTTATAATTAAAATTAATTAATTACAGTCCCAAATAGAAATTAACAGTATTTCTTGAGTTGATGTATTAGGTGTAGAATGACTTGTTTGAGTTCCTGAAAAATGAAAAAACCATACTCATTAACAAAATAAAAACAATAACAATTATTATAATTTAAAAACATAAACTAAATCAAAAGAACATAGACAAAAAACAAAAATTAATCTTCCAAAACATAAACAGAATTAAAAAAAGCATAAATAGTTCACTACTTTAAAACATAAACAAAAGAAAAATCAACACTATTAACACTAAAAATGGTGGAAAAATCAATAATACCAAATTCTATCCTACAAACTTACAAACTTGAATTTGAAAAAAAAATTAATCAAGAAATAAAAGATAGTAAAACTAAAACAACCGAAGTGATGAGTGAAGAAACTCACCTAAAGCTAATTGGATCAAATTAATGAGATGACAATGGTTGTGAGAAGTGAGAGACGATGGTACATTCTATGTGAGGTGGGTTACAGAGTTTTATTTCAGATTAGGAAGGCGGAGGAGAGGAACAAAGAAAAGGACATAGGAAATCAGTTATTATTGCTCTGGCTGCGCTATAAGGAGAAAAGGAGAGGTTTTTGATTTAGGGTTTGAGAGTTTATAGTTAGCTTATATACTAGGTTTTCACTGGATTTTGATATTGGGCCTGGTAGGCTGGTATTATATTTGGGCTTAGTTAAGTGTTTATACTAGTTCGGTCGGGTTCGGCTAGGACGGTTTTTGTTTAGCTAAAACCGAGCCCGACCAGTCACACCCATCCAGAACTGATTTTGGTTACCCGTTCACCCGCTTTGAACCGCCCGATTCGGTTTTTCTTCATTCGGTTTTCTCGGATTTGGGCGGGTACGGTTTCTTTGCACAGCCCTAACTTTGAGGCGATTTAAGAAAGTTGCTATATTTGCTTAGCATCGAGATAGCTCATTCTAAGGCATGAGTCATTATTTTCCAAAAGAAAACATGCTTATAATATCTTGGAAGAAACTAATATTCTGGATTAAAAGCCAATTGATACTCCTATGAATCTAAAATTTAGACTCCTACTAGATCATTGGGAGTCCTTTTCCACATCCACAAAAATATAGGAATTTTGTTGGAATTTGAATTACTTAATTGAATAATTAATAATATTTGATAATTGATAGCAGTATATAAGTACTATAGATTACATATATTAATTATTCAATAAATTTAACAAATTGATAGAATTGCACGTAATGTACAGATATTAAAGTTCGAATTGTGATATGGTTATTTAATTACTTTTAAAAGGTTAAAATTATAATCATTAAAATACCTAACAAATAAAAAAAAAAAACAGGATGAAGTATTAATAATGAGGCTTTGAAGGTTAACAAATACTCCTTGTCCTTTAGGCCTAGATGAATGTATATATGTGCAAAACCAAGATGTATTAGTACAATGTATCCTTAAATAAATAGTTAAATTATTCGATAAAAAATATCTCATATCAGTTCAAAAATTATAATGATTAAATATTATTTTTCAAAATGAACAAAAAATTTATTTATCAAAAATATCAACGAAATTAAATTTAAAAGTTTTGTGAATTTTTTATCACTTGATGTCAGAACTCGGCCCGATTCGGTTTTTCTTCATTCGGTTTTCTCGGATTTGGGCGGGTACGGTTTCTTTGCACAGCCCTAATTAGAGTTTTTTAATATATAAATAAATTCTCTAATGATAATATACTCAACAGTGGGATACTTTGATTGCTAGTGCAATTTATCTATATACAGTATGTGGTTATATTCATTATATTTTATTTCACTAATAGAGTTTCACAAACTCAACCACATATTTTGCACATTAATATAGCTGAATTATTAATACAAGTGGTTACAAAATAATAGGCCCAAAATAATAATATGAAACTCATAATTTATCAATGACAAATTTTATCTAGATTTGAGTTTCATAGTTAACCACATATTCTGCATATAGAATAAAGGAGAATGTAAGTTTTTACTTAATAATTTATAACACAAAATCTCCTTATTATAAATAAATTTCTTAAAAGAATTTTATAAGTAACCTTCACATAAATAGTGAGACAAAATCCCTATTATTTTAGATTATGAGATTATAAGCTAGCTTTGTTTTAATAGCTCACTTAAAATTCAAGTGTTACAATTAAATTCAAACACACACTTGATACATAATTAGGTTACATGCAGCGGAAATAAAAAAGACTTCAATTTTACCATTATTGAGGATATAACAAAATAGTCATAAACTTTTCAAAATAACAAAAGACTATATTATCCTCAAGTCTCTATAATAAACAAGATATACATAATGATGATTATTTATAAAAGATTTATCATCATATGAGTGAATTAAGTCTCTAGTATTATAAAATAGAATATGAGACTGTATATATAAATAGTTTAAAAATTCACTCAATAAACTTACATGTTACAATTATAGACACACACATTTGAAAAATAGTTAAATTATAAGCAGCGGAAATACACGAGCCTTATATTTATTATTATTATTGAGGATATATGAAAAAATAGTCATTAACTTCCATAAGTGTTCAAGAATAACAATAATATAAAATATGTCAAATATAGTGAAAATGGCAGAATTAAATATCCCAAATGTACCATTTATAATATTAAAATAATAGTATAAAAATAGTAAATCTTTTCTTAATAGAATTGTTAAAAAATTTGGGATTTTGACATATTGCTTTTCAAAATAAATTTACAATAGTATAGAATAATTTGGAAGTGTTAAGAAAAGATTATAATTAATATCCTCAATATAAGTCTTTACGATATTTTTATATCTAGAATTATAAAACAAATATATTTATTTGTTTCTTAGCTATAGTTGGCATGTAGAATTTTCCTCACTCACTTGTTAGAGAATTATAATAAAATTGGTGAAAAATTTTCTCATACAAAGGATGATTATGCTAAGCAATGTCATACCGATAGGGTATGTCCATCACGTTACACAATACGTAGTAAGGATTCTCCCACTTGATAGAGAATAATAGTTGAATTAAGAGTTTTAAAATATTTTCAATAAATATTCAACTATTTCTCTATCACAAAATGATCGTGTTGATTAACGTCACACTGATAGGGTATGTCCGACACTTTCACACAATACCGGGATAGTAGCAATCCAATTTTTTTTTTATAAATAACTTAAAAAATTAGAATAATATTGGATTGCAAAATAGAGATAGTAGCTACATGCCTTTTATTATATTTAATAAAATATCTTACTAATTGTAATCAATAAGTTAAGAACTATAGCATCTCAATGTACTCTTTTTATCACAAAATTTTAATAGTGATAGGGTATTTAAAAAATAATAAGTATATAATAAAAGTACATTGAGTAATAACTAAATTATATTAACAACAATATACCGATAGGGTATGATTGTTAACAATACAATTTTTTTTTTTTTTTTTTCAAAAAGAGTGGAGCAGAAAACGAGCTGCTACCACCAAACTATGTATTAAAAGATCGGAGAATTACAAAAAAGGAGGGAGGACAAAGACCAAAACCCTCTTAAAATGAAAATCTATAGCAAGGCAGTCCTAGCTTGTTCCTATACAAACTAGAAGCTATTTCACCAGGTGCCTCATTCCAAAAAGAAAAGCTATCTAGACTTAAACCTATATTAGCAAGGGTATCTGCACAATCATTACCTTCCCTGTAAATATGAGTAGTCATGAAGTTCATGTTCCTAAGGATTAGTTGACAATTAAACCACCTATTCCTTAGAGGCCAAGGAATATTAACAGAAGACTTGAAAGCTTTCACCACCAACATAGAATCCGTTTCAATCCAAAGGTTATACCAATGATGTTGATTAGCTAATTCTATTGCTCTAAGAGCACCAGCCAGTTCAGCATAAAAGGCATTTTGGGGGCCAACATTTTCCGCAAATCCACCGATAAAGTCAGAATCAGAGTTTCTAAAAATACCTGCACAAGCAGAGGCAGAAGAAGTTGAAGCACCATCTGTATTACACTTAATCCAATTAGAGATTGGAGGAGACCAAAGCACTTCTTTGATGGAGGGGGCCTTGTGAGGGTGGATGTTGACTCTAAACTTCTTCAGAATAGCAAAGTCAGTCATTGAAGAGTAGTATGTAAGGTTAGTTTTATTACCAGACAAGGACATAACATCTATTATCATGTAAATAGCTTTAGACCAATGAATGATTTTATCACAAAATCTGGCCTGATTCCTTACAAACCAAATGGTGCAAATGATGTTAACTAGAGAAGCTTTGATCACTAGCTTGCATTGAGGAGACCAATTTCTATCACAAATCTTCCAAATGTCTTCAATTGAATTGAAGTGAAGTTGAATACCAATAATCCGAGAGAGCCAGGTCCATAAATTAACAGCATAGGGACAATCAAAAAAAATGTGAAAAGATGATTCTTCCTGCTGACAGCATAAGTTGCAAATGGAGGGTAAATTACAACCTCTCAGCCTAAGATTTTCATCTGTAGGAAGTTTATCGTGCATGAGTCTCCAGGCTATTAGAGATTTAGAGGGTGGAATGTCCTTACACCAAAAAATCTTGGCCCAATGAAGCTGAGCAGAATAGTGACATTTGAAAGAATACGCATCCTTCATGGATAAGGCACCAGAGGCAGACGAGTTCCAAATTCTACAATCTTTCTTGTTCTCAAGAGGAAGAATGACTTTGGAAGTTAAATGACTCAAATCAGGAAACAATAGAAGAAATTCATGAGGAATATGCCATTGGAAGTTGAAGATAAAATCACTGACAGAGGATCTAAGACTGTGAGAGATAGCATCAGGAATATGCAGAATTTGAGCTAGAGATTGAGAATTACACCAATTATCATTCCAGAAACTAGTATTCTTACCATCACCAATTAAAAAACTTGAATTCTCTAAAATCACATTGAGTTCAAGTTTAATACTGCTCCAAACCGAGGAGAAGACATGATAGTTGATGCATTTATTGCCTCTAATCACTCTACTCTTAAGAAGAGTTGCCCATTGCTCACTAGACTGTAGAAAATCCCAACAAAGTTTCAAATTAGAGGCCTCATTAAGAGTCGTAAGAGATCTGAGGCCTAGACCACCTTCAGCCAAAGGTTTGCATATTTTTTTCCAAGCAACTGTGACCAACTTCCTTTGTGTTAAGTCACCAGACCAAATGAAGTTCTTAATCCATTTTTCAATCTCTTTTAGCAAAGAAACTGGCCAAGAATAAATTGAGATGGAATAAATTAGCAAGCTCTGCACAACTGACTTGACTAACTGAATTCTACCAGCTATGGACAATAAGGAAGCCTTCCAAGCTGCCAATTTAGATTTTATCTTGTCAGCAATTGGCTGAAGGTGAGATCTTTTTGGTTTACCTTTGAAGATAGGGACTCCCAGATACCAAAAGGGCATAGTGCCAATGGTAAAGCCTATGGAGTTGGCAATTTGAAGTAGTCTAGCATGAGAGATAGATCCAGAGTAGATTGTGGACTTAGATGCATTTACAAATTGACCTGAAGCTAAAGCATATCTTGTGAAGAGGTCCTTAAGAGCAATAAGGTTAGCCTGTGTGCCTTTACAATAGATCATAATATCATCAGCATAAAGGCTATGAGATGGAACTTTAATATTTCTGGTCCCCTTAATGAGTTGTAATTTTCCTTCATCTACCAATTTGGAGATATATCTACTCAAAACATCTTCTGCAATGCAAAACAGAAGGGGTGACAAGGGGTCCCCTTGTCTCACACCTCTGGAGCAATTAAAATAGCCATGCAACTTCCCATTAATTGATATGGATAGATTTGCAGACTTCAAAATGACATCAATCCAGTTACAAAATTTTTCATTAAAACCAAAAGATCTTAGGACCTTTAAGATAAATGACCATTCCAAAGTGTCAAAGGCTTTGGCAATGTCAATCTTTAAAGCAAGATTTCCACCAAAAGACTTGGAGTGCAAAAGGTTTGCTGCTTCAGAGGCCAGGCAAATACAGTCTCTTATGTTTCTACCATGAATAAAACCTCTTTGTTCAGTAGAAATGATGGTAGGCAAAATTTGTGAAACTCTATCTGCAATGATTTTGGAAATGATTTTGAATTTAAAATTTGCCATGGCAATTGGTCTGTACTGATCAATAGAGTCTGCAGATGAAGATTTAGGAACCAGAATGATGGTATTAGCATTGAAGTTAGGAAGTAACCATCCAGTATTGAAAAATTCCAAAACTGCATTTTCCACATCATGACGCACAATGTCCCAGTAAGATTGAAAAAAGAATGCACCAAACCCATCAGGACCTGGGGCACTATCCTTGTTGAGATCAAAGACTGCATTCTTGATTTCTTCAACAGAAGGGAGCATGGTTAAAATAGAGTTCAATCTATCATCAATAACTTTAGGAATTACATCATCCACTATAGTTTGATCCTGCAAATCATCAAAGTTAGTGCAAAATAAAGATTTATAATATTGGACTATATGATCAGCTATGAGTTGAGGGTCATTTAGAAAATCATTCCCCACTCTGATTGTTGTCAATGCTTTGGTTGTGTTTTTAATTTTAGCTATTCTATGAAAATAGCTGGTGTTTCTATCTCCATCAAGGTGCCATTTCACTTTGGCCTTTTCTTGCCAAAACCAATCTTGCCTTTGTAAAGCCTCGTCAAGCTTAAACTGAGCTTGACGTTCTAATTCTCTTGAAACGTCGGTATAACCAAGGTTTTGGATAGAAGATTGAATGTGCAGAAGTTCCTCTTCAGCAGTCTTAACATAAGAGTGTACATTCCCAAACACCTCTTTGTTCCAAATTTTCAAATGATTTTTTAGAAGCTTCAGCTTACTCTGTAGAATGAACATAGGACAACCCACAATGTCTGTTCTCCAAATCTCAGAAATAAGGTTTTTGCAGGAATCGTGAAGGGACCACATTTTGAGAAATTTGAATTGAGAAACAAAAGTAGTAATACTAAAGTTGAAATCAAGAAGAAGAGGATAATGATCAGATTTTGTTCTAAGGAGAGTAGAACAAGAAGTAGAGTTGCAGAAAGATAGCCATTCCTGATTACAGATGACTCTATCAAGCCTCTTCTCAGTGTGAGCACTACCTCGTCTACCATTAGACCAAGTAAACCAAGCACCCCTAGTGTGGAGATGAATCAAATCATTATTGTTAGTCCAATCTTGAAAATCTGACATAGGCAACCTAGCAGGAGAAAAATTTCCTTTGTACTCATGAGTTCCTAAAATAACATTGAAGTCACCCATAAAACACCAAGGCAAGACATGACGGTTTAACAAAAAAGAGAGGTTGATCTAGAGATTTCTTCTCTTTATGTAACATGTGGAAGCATATATCGCAGCAAAACAAAAGACTTTGTCAAGAGTAGAAATGGAAAAGGCAACATATTGCTCATTCAAGTCTAAAACAGTAGGATTCAAACTAATTTTACAGATGCACCAAATGTTAGGAATCAAATTGTCTCTAGAGTTCAAAGCAAACAATTTAAGATCTAACCTTTTTAGCCATCTTCCAGGAAAGACTTCAAACTTCATCCAAGGCTCAACAATAATGATCAAGTCTGGATTATTAGAGTTTATAAAGTTTTTGAGTGCCAACTTAGAGGACTTGTTGGCTAAGCCTCTTGCATTCCAGAAAAAGCACTTCATTTAAAAGGCTTTGAGTGACTAACCTTTGATCTGGTTCCGACGTTACTCTTGGAAGGAGTTTTTGAAATTTTCTTACTAGCCTTAGAGTTTACCATTTTGAAGCTGGAAGGAGCAGGACCTTTGTCCAAAGCTGCTAAAACACTTTGTTCTTGTTCCTCATTTTCAACCATATTTGCCCAAGATTCTTTCAAAAATTGCATGTTTTTTTGCACATTGACATTTGATGTACCCTGGTTGTGATCTGCTGCATTACTGACTATGTCTTCATCTTGGTGAGATTGTGTAGCACCAACAAACTCCGAGCCTTGTGTGCTAGTGTCCTCCTCACTAACAACATTCTCTGTGCTTTGGATCAACTCTAGATGAGCAACAGAATCATTTGAATCTTGAGCTTGTAGCGCACTAAACATGTTTTGGTGCAGCGTCGGGTCATTATTTTTAAAAGACTGATCCACAGTAGTTGCTTGAACACCTCTATCTAGTGCAATCTTCTTTGTGTTATTTGCTTCAACCTGATTGTCTATCCTCTCCTCTGAATGAGTGGGATTTTCAATTATTATCAGTTCAGTGGATTTATTCCTCTCTATCCTTCCATCATTAGTTTGCACAAACTGCTTTGGAGCCTCAGTTCTTTTTTTATTGTTCTGTTTGTTGTCTTTTGGTTGTTGGTTTTGCTCATTACCTTGAGCCTTCTTGCAAATTTCTAGATAATGACCAACCATCTTGCAGTGAGTGCAGAAATCAGGTAAGTTTTCATAATCTAAATCAACAAAGAATGCAAATCCTTTCCTTTCCACAAGTACTTTGTTTCTTAAGGTTTGAGTTAAGTCCATGTCCACCAGTACTCTAACAAAATGATCAAATGTTCTATCAAACATTGGCTTTTCAGCAATTGCATCTGTGCAGATGGGTGTGCCAACACTACTAACAATAGCAAATAGGATTTTAGGGCGCCAATATTCTTGCGATAAACCATAAATTCTAACCCTTGCAAATTTGGGTTGAAATCACCAGACCAAGCAAAAAGCTTCAAGTAACCAGGCTCAAGATTCCAAGAAGCCACAGACCTAACACGTCTAACATCTTCAATTGACGAAAAGGAAAATTCATAAAAACCTTTACCTAATGAGGTGATTCCCCATCTGGCGAGATCTTTCCACATCGGAGTTAACTTGTTTTTCAATGCGAACACGGTTAACGGCGTTGCACCTTTAGGCCAGACAATTCTCCCGTGAAGGTTGTTCTTGCAAGCATCCACTCCTGCGATATATTCATCTTCTGGAATCGAAATAGCTAGTCTATCCCCTTTAACACAAGGTTGGGGTAACTGGGAAAGGGGAATATCGCAAACATTTGACAGGACTTGGGCGAATGTTTTGTTGGATTTTGGTGGAATATTGGGTTGAGTCGGTGGATTAGGGGTTTCATGTAGACAAGACCATGGAATACTAAAGGTACTCATGATGTTCGGTGATAAAAATCAATAAGGAAAGAAGGCGGTGGAGTTACCTTGGATTGAAGCAAAGATGATAAAGATGGAGAAGGCTACCATTGCAATACATTAAACAAATCAATACAATTTTAAGTATACTTTGCACAACTATATCCACATAGGTGAGATTACAATTATACAAATCAATAATGTTTATGCTTAAAAGAATATGATAAAAGATTATCATGCATAAACAATGGTTTGAATTTACTCAATTATAAGTCATATTCAAATGATATAAAGACATGCTTATTAATATTTTAATTTAGCACATCATAAAAAAGACTTTAGAATTTATATATGAAAGAGTATAATAACAAAAATTATTATTTAAAATAAAAGTGTGTAAAATAGTTTTGTATTTTATCCGGAATAGATCGAACTCTTAGAATAAGGTTTGAAATACTCCCACTATAATTTATAATTTATAAGTTCTTAATATAAATACAAAATGGAGTATTACTGTAAGAAAATAATATATATAATAAATATAGAGTTCTATTTAATATATTCTGAAAAAAGAATTTCACTTTTATATAGTTAATTGCACAATAAAAGAGAAGAAGAAATAAATTTCTTCATATATGCAATAAAAAAGTCACAAGATGTTGAATTTTGTTTGATTAAATTGCGACTAACCTCATAGAATGTGACATTCATCCTTGTTCTTAGAGTCGTTGGTTTTGATGACTTAGCGAGAATATCATTTGATAACATCATCTCAGAACATTCATCATTAAAGAATAAGCCAAAAAATACATATGAGACTCTAATCATAAATTAATACGAGTTATATAAATATTTGGTTTCAAGGATGACAATAGTTTTAAAATTGATATTAAATACACAATTATCCAAAATAGAACTCTCAAAATAATTTGATTTAAAATACTCCCAAAATAGTTTTTTTATTTTTATTTTAAATGGAGTTTATTAATGAGAAATCTATAAAAGATATGAGAGTTCTAAGATTTAAAATATTATGGACAATTGATTCATTTTATATAAATGCTAATAATTGCAGATATTTCATTTTCTCAAAAGGAGTATATAATATTTAAGCAAAGTTATTTTTATATGCAATTATATAAGTCACGAGGTTTTCAAAATAGTAATCATCCTTGTATATGTAGAGTCATTGAACATTAGCAAAATTTACGAGATATCTTACACGTTATCTTTAAACAGCATATAAGATAAAGAACAAACGGTAATATCAAGAAATAAGACTCTAATTAAAAATAAACAACACAATTCACAAGGATGTTATTTTATAATATGCCTTAAAGAATTGCTCAATAGAATACTTATGATGATGGTTTTACTAGTGAGCTTGAAATAACAACAAGGCAATATTAATTTAAATTCAAGAATATAATATTTGGTGTCTTGATCAATAAAATTGAGTCTAACATAATTTTAAAATGTAACACTTTATTTAAAAAAATTCATATTAGTGTTTTTTTTTTTATTTTACTAAAAACAAAGGTATTCATTCATTCAAATTTGTAAATTACATCAATCGATATCATAACATACATTCGCTAAAAACTAAAAAAGATGAATCAGCAAACAAGCTCACTTCATCAGAGTTAATAGCATAAACTGGCCAAATGATAAAGCTTACAATTGATTTGACAAAATATAAATGTTCGGAGAAATCATTCTTCCGAATCTGCAACGTTGAAGACGCTGAAGTCATTGAATCTGCTATGAGGTTGGATTGAAGCAAATCTGCAAATCTGAAACAAAACAAACACCGTACGAAGACGGTAAAACAACACCGTACAAAGACGGGAAAACAAACACCGTACAAAGACGGGAAATCAAACAACTCCACACTAAGGGAGTAAAATAACACCGGAAGAAGAAATCACGGTGAAGAAAACTCAAATAAAACTTAAAAGTATGTGAAAAACACTTATTTAAATGAAAAAAAAACTAAAAAAAGATCAAGAGGGGTGATTTTGGATCAAAATTGACCCTAAATCACCCCTCTTTAGAGAATGAACAAGTAAAAAGACAAAATAGGAATTAGGGTTACCAAGAAGAGAGGAGCGGCTGTAAGAGAATTCATATTAGGGTGTGTTTGTTTCAAGGTTTTTAATTTTATTCTCAGGAATAATATTCCCAGGAAATAATAATAGGAATTTTAATCCTGGATATTTTAAAAAAATAATGTTTGGTTAATGTTAATTACATTCTTAGGAATTATTGGTGAACATGGGTAAAATGAAAGTTATTAGAAGTTATTTAAAATTTATTCCCATGTTCATGGGAACTTTTTTTTCCCACCCATTTTCTTGGGAATAAAATGATGGGAATAAGAGAAGTTATTGGAAGTTATTTTATTCCAAGGAACCTTGATACCTAGGAATAATTTTATATCAACTTTGTAACAAACATTGATATCTCTATTCCTATCTATATATTCCCAGGAATATAATTTATAGACTTGAAACAAACACCCCCTTAATGTTACTATGTATAATAGTATACTTTTCTCTAATTTAATTAATATCAAATATTTACATTATCATATTGATTTATTATGAAATAAAATTAGTTCCTTAATATGACACATAGATAGGTAGTATGATATATAAAAGTGTCATAGAATAATAGAAGGAGTCATCCAGTAAAAGAAAGAAAAATTACTGTACCATTTGGATGAACTTAATTATAAGATGGCAATGTGACCAAATTGTGATAATAATGTCCAATTAATATGACCAAATTGGTAAATACACGTGATAATAATAATGCAATATGAGTAGGTCAATAGGTGGGGTACAAACAATGCTACATCACGGCATAATGCATCCACGAAGACCACGATTATAAATTAAACCGTTCATTTTTATTTTCCTTTTTCTTTTTGTATTTTTATTTTTATTTTAATGTTTAACAGTTGATTAATCAAAAAAAACAAGGTTCCGGCAGGAAACGCAGTCGATGAAAAATTGAAAAACAAAGCACCTTAATGAGAAGAATTCTAAATTGAAGACTGTGTAGCATATCTACTTTAATCAAATAGATTAAGAGAAGAAATTGTGTACCTTTCACCCTTAGGAATTGAATGGGAAGGAAGAGAAGAAGTTAGGCTTGAGAGTTCTTCTACCTCTCACTGATGAGATGAATCTAATGTTCAAAGTTAATGTTAACCTAATGGGATGGTTAATATATATACTCATCAGTGGAGGCAGGGACCTCTCAACGAGCCTACATGTGAGAACAACTCAACCCATCACGGGTTATTCCCAATTACAGCCCAATAGATAAATTATCCTTTTATTAGAGTATAGTACAATATATCATAATAGAATATAAATAGTTGATATAATAACTTATTATTTTAATTATTGATTAAGGTTAATCCATAAAATCCAACATGTAGAAGATGAATGGAGAACAAATGTGGTTGATGGGTGGAAGGGTTACGTTTTGAAAGAAAAATTAAAAAGCCTTAAAGATGTGATTAGGGTATGGAATAAGGAGGTACATGGTAACAAAATCAAGGTTCTTTTAGAGGAGATAGAGAAATTGGAGTTGAAGGGGGAGGAAGTTGGTTGGTCCGAGGAAGACTTAGAGGCTAGAAAGAAGAATTTTAACTACCTTTGGCTTTTGCTAAAAAGCAAGGATTGTTTGAAATTTCAAAAATCTAGAGTGCGGTGGCTTCGTGAAGGTGACGCTAACACGGGGTTTTTTCATGCTTGTGTTAGGGGTCGCAAGCGTTCTAATGCTATTGTTGCGCTTCAAAGGGGGAGAGAGTGGTTGACTAATCCAGTAGATATTAGATTGGAAGTGGTGGATTATTTTAAAGAGCACTTTGAAGAAGTGGTGTGGGATAGACCAACTTTAGACGGTATTGATTTTAAATTCTTGACTTTTGGCGAAATGGTGGAGCTTGAAGCGCCTTTTACGGAAGAGGAAGTGGTGGCGGTTATAAACTCTTCGGATGGCAACAAGAGTCCGGGTCCCGACGGATTTAATTTTGCTTTCTTCAAATCTTTTTGGGGATTACTCAAGGCCGATATCTTGAATCTTTTTGGAGATTTTTTTTCAACGGCAAAGCTTCCGACTTATTTTTCTTCATTCTTCGTTACTTTGATTCCGAAAGTTTTAAGCCTTACATTAATTAATTGAGGTCTCATTATTTAAATGTATGTCTCAATTTTAACTACATACATACTACAATGTTGTTGACTTGATTATGTTGCCTTGCTTTAGTTTGTATTAGTTTTAATTAGTGCAGGGGTTGTATTGTCGTACTCTTTGAACTGCCTTAATCTTTTGGTTAGTGTTGGCTTTGTATTTTGGCTCTTTTTTGTGTCCTGTTTAGTACATGGATGATTGGATGTTCTATTTAATAAAAATGATTTTCAATATGCCTTGTGATATTTCGTATCAAAAAAATGTGTACCAAAAAAGAAAAAAAAATTGATTTTAAGAAATAAATAAAAAAAATGAATCTCCTGTGGATTATTTTTAATTGAAAACCAAAAACAAAAATACTCCACTTTATTTTATTTTCTTATTATGAAAAAAATGTAAAATACAATTGACTTCTCTGTACACACAATAATGAAAATTTCTCTTTAACCCCCTACCCTTCTCTTTAACCCCCCTGAAACTCCAAAATACTCTTGAAAATGTGTACAAAAACCACTTCGTGAGATAGATACCGCAGTAGGATTCGGGAGATACATCCCGAATTTACTCAAAAACTTAAAAAATTAACCCCCATCATAATTCGTGAGATAGGTACTGAATCTCAATTCGTGAGATGCGTCCCAAATTAAAAGCCCAAACCTTCCAGCCCAAATAAATTTCGTGATAACGGTCCCGAATTTTAGTTCGGGACATAGATCCCGAATTTTTGTTCATTTTGCTTAAACCCACATAAACTCCCCACTCTCCCATTTTGTTCTTAAAAACTATTATTTCATTTCATATACTCCGTAACTTTTGAAAACCAACCATGAGATTAAGAAAAATTGCCCTTCCACCCCAACACTTAACCCTTCACCCCTATAAATTACATGATAATTCTATTTTACCCTTTTTTATTATTGAATTTTATATTATTATTTTTATCATTCATTTTAATTTTTCGGAATACATTATTCACCTCCATAATTTATTCTGGTGTAATAAAATTTTCAATCCTATTTACCGGAACACTTGATAAAAGTGTTCCGGTTTGTTTAATTTTTTCAGAAATTGTTACCGAAACAGTTTCAGTTCCGATTTGTTAACTAAACTAAAAGGTTCCCAGAATACACTAAAAAGTGTTCCGGTTTGTAACTTCAAATCATTACCCCTACTGGCTTGGAAAACTGAGCTATATGGGATTATCAACTTTTACAGATTTATACTCATCTCCGTTAAACTCTAAAGTCAAAGTTTTATAAAATAAAAGTAAGCATCATAATATTGTTTCTAATAAATAATTCAGAAAATACACAAGAAATTCACTAATGAGATAGTGATGATGCGTGCTCACTCATGTCATGAGTCATGAAGCTACCAATTCTAAATTAGAACAACAAACAGAAGGAAAAAAGAAGTTACAAGGAAGAATGATGAATAAAGTTACACAAAAAATATTGAAATGTTTTGCCAAATATGCAGCTCGTATGGCCTCGTTATCCTTTTCCAAATACTTGGCTTTACATCTCAGACTTGAAATTGATATGATATATCATTCTTTTATGTGAATTTGGAGAGGTGAAGAAGAGAGGAAAGAATTGGAAGCATATCATGAAATCCATTTTGCTGCAAGATTACAAACAATGCATCATACAAACCGGAACACTTTTTAGTGTATAACCTTTTAGTTTAGTTAACAAACCGGAACACTTTTGAAACTGTTTCGGTAACAATTTTTGGAAAAAATTAAACAAATCGGAACACTTTTATCAAGTGTTCCGGTAAATAGGATTGAAAATTTTATTACACCGGAACAAATTGTGGAGGGGAATAATGTATTCCGAAAAATTAAAATGAATGATAAAAATAATAATATAAAAATTCAATAATGAAAAAAAGGTAAAATAGGATTATCATAAAATTTGTACGGTGAAGGTTAAGTGTTGGGGTGGGAGGACAATTTTTCTGAGATTAAACTCAAATGGCCCATTGTTATCTCGCGACCAAACTCAAATGGAAAATTTAACCCTCCACCCCTACACTTAATCCTCCACCCCTACAAACCACTTAATACCCCTATTTTACCCTTTATATTTTTTATTATTTATTTTATCATTCTTTAATCGGTTCCGAGAAGCAAACCACACCCCAACAATTCAACCGTTCCGGTAAGAATAAAACAGTTCCGGTTTACTAATTTTTTTACAATTTACCGGAATCGTTCCGGTGTACTAATTTTTAAAAATAGTCGTCGTAGATTGATACCGGAACAACGCTAAACCGTTCCGGTTCAATAAACAATACCGGAACATATCATAAACTGTTCCGGTATAAACAAAGTGCCAGTTATTGTTACCGGAACACACCATAATGTGTTCCGGTGTGTTTGTGTTGCAGAAATGTATACCGGAACGTCGTGCAATGTGTTCCGGTGTGCAAAATTTGCAGAAATTGTTACCGGAACACAATAACGAGCGTTCCGGTGTGCTATATTTGTCCAGTAACACCGGATTAACCTATAAAGTGTTCCGGTTTAATGTATTTTATAACTTTTTTAACCATTTATTACGCTCTGAACAGGTATAACTATGTCAAGTTCTCAAATAAGCATTACTAATCAAACTCATGTCGATACTACTGCTGTATTCACAACTACTCAAAAGTTTCCTACACGTGAAGCTGTGGTAGAATGGGCTAGAGAGGTTGGATTTACAAACAGGGTCACTATTAATATTACTAGATCAGATACGAAGAATGGAAAGAGAGGAAGAAGTGATAAGTTAATTCTAGGTTGTGACAGAGGCGGAAAATATGAAGGTGAAAGTTCAAAAAAATGTGAGTGTCCATTCAAAATCAGATCTACACCGTCAACAGATGGTTCAGGATGGAAAGTTGAAGTGAGATGTGGAATACACAACCATGAACTACCTGATAGATATGAAGGTCATCCTCAAGTGGGACGTTTGACTGAAACTGAAAAGAAACATGTAGCAGATTTGACAAAGTGTCGTGTAGCACCAAGAAACATACTTCTATCGTTGCAAAGGCAAAATCCAGAGAGTGTTACTCATATCAATCAAATATACAAGAATAGACAGACTCTACAACAACGGGAAAGAGGTCCTAGAACAGAGATGCAACATTTGTTGCAGTTGTTAGATGATGCGTGTTGCGGGATTTTTGAGACATACCCCACTACAGTTTTATTTTTCATTTCCAAAGGAGGGGAAAAATTGAAAACCTTTTAAAAGAAAGAGATTCTAAGGTACGGGGGTTAGTTGCACTTGAGGAAGGTGTTAGCACCCCAAGCGCCCATGGTACTCCATGGTAACCTCTTATATGTTTTTGTGCTTTTTTATATACATGCTTTAAGAATGGAGGGAGAAGTTGTATAGAAGAAAGAAAGGAAAGTGGGTAAAAGTTAAGAAAATTTTATTTCATAAAGTAAATAAAAGAAAAGAAGTTTAACTATTTTTGTTTGTAAAAAAGATTTTTTTTTTTTTTGAGAGGAAAATGTTTTTGTTGTATTGTAGAGGAAATGTTTAAAAGAAAAGAAATGATAAGAAAGTGTAAATTTTGTT
Organism: Trifolium dubium; assembly: GCA_951804385.1. Taxonomy (NCBI): domain Eukaryota; kingdom Viridiplantae; phylum Streptophyta; class Magnoliopsida; order Fabales; family Fabaceae; genus Trifolium; species Trifolium dubium. The sequence goes on along the minus strand of OX638064.1, from coordinate 25,645,327 downwards.
ATGTAAAAAAGAAAAGAAGTTATTGTTGTTTGAAGAAGAATTCGTTTTTTTGTGTGTTTGAAAGAAAAGAAGATTGTAAAGAAAATAAATTGTAGATAATATCATGTTAAAGATGATTATAAGGTGAGCTTGCGTTTGTCTTGTAAAAGGATCGCGGGTTTGTTTTTTTAAAAAAGGTTTTTTTCGTTTCGAAAAAAGTCTCGTAATTAATTTGAAATTTAACTACGAGTCCTCTCCTTTGGAAATGAATTTTTGGCGTTGTGTGTGATGTGTGAGCTAGGAAAGTAGTAAAAACAATAAATAAAATCCTACGCTATTACAACCCAATTGAATAATTAATTTACAACCATATCGAATTAGAATGAATAATAATAATAATAAGCAATAGATAAATAAATAAATAAATAGCAATGCATAAAATAAAATGCAAATGCGAAAAATAAATATGGCAATGAATATGTACACAAACAATCAAAAAATAAGAAAACATAGCAAGATAGCACCTTATTAAAAATGGAGTGTGTGTAAAAAAGTGTCGGAGGTGAAAACATGATAATAACATTTTTGAAAATCACTCACAACAACAATAATATTCTAATTAAAACACACAAGCAAAAAACATTTTTTTATTTAACAAGAGAAAAGTTTTTTTTCAAGAGAATGAATTTAGACCAAAAGTGGTCCTTCACTATTAATGCCAATTATTAGAGCTCAATGATTTTATAAAAATAAAATATTGTCTCTAACATGCATTTTTAAAAATGATGCAATGTCCTAACCTAAATGCAATGCAGGTATGCATGTAGAAAAATGTAAAGTAAAATTGTAATGTGAAGTTGTAGTGTGAAGTTGTAGTGTGATGCAAAAAACTTGTGTAAAATGTCATGTGAAATGCAAGAAATGTAGATTGTGATGTAGTAAAAAAATGTAGTGTTGCAAATGCATGTATGCATGAAAATGTGATTAAAAAAAGTAACATGATGTAGAGATTTTGTAAAAGAAAAAGGTTATGTGGCTAAAATGCATAATGTGATGTAGTGCAAAATGTAAGGTTTTAAATGCATGTATGCATGTGGATTTTTAATAAAAGCATGTTATATGTTTCATAAAAAATGAAATTAAATGAAGACATAATCATGTTATCAACCATAAAAGAAGAAAAACAGACATAGCATATTTAATTTTTTTAAGTATTTTTGTTGTTTTTTTATATTTTTTGCATTTTCTAAATAACTAGTAAAAAAAGTGAAGACATGACAAATAAACAAACATTTTTTTTTGTATTTTTTTTTGACATTGAAAGAGTTAGAAAAGAAAGTTTTTTTTAATCTTTTGCATACCAAATAACTAGTTAAAAAAATAAAAAATAAATAAATATCTAAACAAACAAATTAAAAGAAGCCAAAAGAAAGTATAAAAATAAAAAAGAAAAGAAATGGGGGCGGATTGGGCTCAGGGTAAAGCCCAATATCACAAATCTGCATCAGAGCCCGGGGGTGTGCGCAGCAAGCAACGGAGGCGCGCGGAGTAAGTCTAGAGGGAGTATATAATGTTATTTTTCAGAAACAAACATTCATTTCTCACTTTTCTTTCTCTCTCTATCCGCCCTCTCTCTCTCTAATCTCTCTCAAATCTCTCTCAAATTTCTGAAAAAAGATGAAGAACATATGAATGTTCTTATGAAACTCAAGAACACGATGAGTTTCCGGTTGAGCTTCAACCGGAACCACCGTGGTACCCAGAATCCGGCGCGGCGGCCGACCAACAAGGTGGCGGCGCCGCCGCCGGCAACAACCCAAAACCAAAAAATTTCCTTCACTAACCCCCCATAAAAAACCCTTCTAAACACGAATCCGAGGCTAGAATCGACAAAAGGCCAACCAAATCTCCGGATCGGAGGGGTCCGAAACCGAATCCCCAAATTTAAACCTAACTCTCAAATTCGCTCTCCTCCCTCAAATATTCTTCCAAAACGCGAATTGAAACAGTTTCTAACAACATACAAGTACACAAATAAACAAATCCGAAACCCTAACAACTATTGATTTCGGTTTTCAAACAAACATGTATTTTTTGATGAGTTTTATGTGAAGAGAAAGAGAAGAAAAAAAGGAAAGAAAGAAGAGTACCGATTTGTGCAGTGTAAGTCTTTTCCTTTGAGCCTTTTATCTTTTCGATTTTTGATCTATTACTCCTCTTTGCTTTCTACCCTTCTGAACCTCCTTCTTTCTCTGTTTTTCTTGCAAGGTAACCGATTTGTGGAAAGAATGGTGGCTGAAACTTTTGGTGAAGGTTCAGGGTTAGAGTTAGGTTTTTGTTTGAACGGTGTTGGTTGTATTTTTTCAGAATATGATTTTGGTTATGGGTGTTTGAAGGTTTGAGGTGTTTTTGTTGAAAGGAAATTTTGAATTTCTTTTGATTTTTTCTCTCTTTTACTGTTATTTTGTGATTTTGTAAGGTTTTGTTTTTTTAATTCTGTTTTTGTTGTTTTTGTGTTTCGATGGTTGAAAGAAAAAAACGAAGGAGATAGGTTTTTGATATTCTGTATAATTTTTTGTGATTTGTGTTTGTTTGCTAGTTCAGCCGTCCTCCCCCCTTTTTGTTCTGTGAATTGTGTTTCTGTTATATAGAAAGTTATTAGGGTTGTAATGTTAGAAGAAGAAAATTGCAGAAAAACTTTGTTGGATCAGATTTTGGTTTGAGAAAAGGGGTTGAAAGGGGAAAGGAGACAAAAGGGTCACTTTCATTTTGCTGTATTTTTTCAGAAGAAACATTGGATGCTAAAATTTCAAATCTGATTTTTGTTATGTGTTGTGATTTTTTGGTTGTGAAAGAGACCAAAACAGTACCGAGAAAAAAAAAGAAAAGAACTATGTATTTTTTTGGATTTTTGGAATAATAATAATAATAATAATAATAAAAAAACAATAATCATAAAGATAATAATAAGTTTGTACGACAAAATGATAAGAGAGAATGTAAAAACTATCTATTTTGAACAAAGGATTTTTTTTTGATAATAGTAATAATAATATAATAATAATAATAAAAGTAATGATAATAACAATAATAATAATAATAATATTGATAGTAATAATAATAAGGTGCATTAGGTGATAATGACTAAAAAAGACATAGAAATAAATAAAACTGTTTTTTTTTGTTATTTTTTTGATAATAATGATGATGATAATAATAATAGTAATAATAAGGATGAGGATAATAGTGATGATGATAAAAAGAGTAGACATGAAAGTACAACGATAAAAAAAGTGATAAAAACGAACATAAACAACATGACGGATTGCGATGATATATTTTTTGACATTTTATAACGAAAAAAGAGGACAATGGATTTTAGGTCCAAAATTGGGGTACAACAGCTGCCCCTATTTAAGTTTCTTCACCCGGAGAGATGAAGATTAAGATCTTTGTCTAGACGGGATTGAAGAGACTTAAATATAAAACGTGCACCATTTTTGGACCTAAAATCCTCTAACAGTGCTTATGATGCAAATATGAATGCATGAAATGCAGATGATGGATTTTTTTTAATTTTATACGAATGTTGTAAAAGACAGACAAAGGAAGAAGACATAGTTAGGACTCCACAGGGGAGGAATATAACATGGCCTGACTGGGAAAGTAACAATACGTGCCCCAAGTCCATTGGAAGAACGAACTCCACTGGGGAACAGGAAAACACTGGGGAGAATATTACCAATTATCATGTATGCATTTATAGAAATAAGATTTGTGTGATCTTTTGGTCTAATGTCTTTGGAATGGATTCGCTGGGGATAAAACCACCAAAGGAACTGTAAAGTGTGTCAAGCGAAATACAAGCTTCTTGTATGGAAAACTTGTCACTTGTTTTATATGTACAAGCTTCTCGGATGACGAGACTGCCACTTGTAAAATTGGATACAAGCTTCTCGAACGACGAGACTGCCACTTGCAAAATTGGATACAAGCTTCTCGAATGACGAGGCTGCCACTTGTGAAATTGGATACAAGCTTCTCGAATGACGAGATTGCCACTTGTGAAATTGGATACAAGCTTCTCAAATGACGAGATTGCCACTTGTGAAATTGGATACAAGCTTCTCAAATGACGAGATTGCCACTTGTGAAATTGGATACAAGCTTCTCGAATGACGAGATTGCCACTTGTAAAATTGGATACAAGCTTCTCGAATGACGAGATTGCCACTTGTGAAATTGGATACAAGCTTCTCGAATGACGAGATTGCCACTTGTAAAATTGGATACAAGCTTCTCGAATGACTAGATTGCCACTTGTAAAATTGGATACAAGCTTCTCAAACGACGAGATTGCCACTTGTGAAATTGGATACAAGCTTCTCGAATGACGAGATTGCCACTTGTAAAATTGAATATATGGCCAATCCGGAAACAAACCGGAGGGAAACTGTAAATCAAGACTCTGTGTCCAATCGAAGAATAAATTCAACTGGATATTTTCCTTTTGTTGTGGGAAAAACTGAAACAACCATCTTCCACAAGAGAGGAGTCTAGTGGGGAATTTTGAAACAAGAGAGATGTACACTTATCTGCCTAAACTGACACTCTAATTGAAGAGAACAACATGCCCATCCCGACTCTATTTTGTAGACACAGACAAGACAAAAGAGATTGAAATATAGTATATGATGTAACAAGGTATGAATAATGTAAATGCTCATGGCACATGTAAATGCTATATTTGAATATATGAAAGTATGTATGAATGCTTGTATGTTATGAATGTATGTGTATATGTATGTATGTGAAACATCTTTTGTCGGACAGACAAAGTGACCAAACCGGAAACACAAGCCAACGTCGCGTCACTGCTCAAGATATCTCTGCAAAGTATAGATGTTATTGTAGATAAAGCAAGAGAACTCTTCTTGGGAAGGAACAACTTCTCTGGGGAAATGATCGTTCAATCCGAAACGATCTGTATACTAAACTTGACTGTACAACATTGTCAACTTTCATAGGGGATGTATCCTCCTTTCAGCAAAATGCCCCCCCTCATCATAATCAAACTTGCGTATTAGAATTAACCACAATTGGAGTAGTCGCGGATATTCCTTCTTTTTGTATTCGCTCTAAAGAAAAAGCTTGTCGTTACTTTTAATCAAAAGCGCATGTGTTTGTTTATTTTTATTTTAAAAGTATATGTATATATTTTGAAATATGTCTTTTTTCATTCTAATTGAAATCATCAAAACATAAAGAAATTTTGTAAGACTAAAATATGAAATCCAAACAATGAGAGCAAGGCTCAAATTCATGTATGAGAATGGTAGTCTGCCAATAGCGTGACTCCATGGATCATTACAAAATTGGAATTGGTAGTTAAAATGGAAAGGGTACATTGAACACAATAAATCTATTCTCCCTAACAACTTTTGAATTCCACTGTGTCCTCAGCTTCCAAGTACAAATGATTTTGATCATAACTTCTTCATTGGCCAACACGTGCCCCAAATGATCGAACTCAAGCGAATGCAGTTACTTTGTCTTGTTTCCCTAACTTTTGCCTAGATCGCCTTTTCAGGTTTTCGATCTACCGGGAAGTGTATATATTCTTTTTTTTTTGTCTCATTTTTGTATGAACCGCCCTTTCGGGTTTTCGATCCACCAAGACGCCCTCTTTTTTGACTAAGCCGCCCTTTCAGGTTTTCAGCTTGACGAGCTATATACACTTTTTTGTTTTTATTTTTGTTTAGACAAAGTACTTTTTGACTGCATCTGCATTCACTGGACGAGGGAGTTCATCACCATCCATGTTTGTAAGAATCATGGCACCACCAGAAAAAGCTTTCTTGACAACATATGGGCCTTCATAATTGGGAGTCCACTTGCCCCTAGCATCTGGTTGAAAAGACAAGACCTTCTTGAGCACAAGATCACCTTCTTTAAACTCTCTAGGTCGAACTTTCTTGTCAAAAGCCATTTTCATCCTGTTCTGATATAACTGCCCATGACACAAAGCAGTCATGCGCTTCTCTTCAATCATATTCAGCTGATCGTACCGGGTCTGACACCATTCAGCCTCCGTCAACTTTGCTTCCATCAAAACTCTCATTGACGGGATCTCAACCTCTACGGGGAGTACTGCTTCCATACCGTATACCAAAGAAAATGGAGTTGCCCCAGTCGATGTGCGAACTGAAGTGCGGTATCCGTATAAAGCAAAAGGCAGCATCTCGTGCCAGTCTTTGTAAGTGACAACCATTTTCTGCACAATCTTCTTGATATTCTTGTTTGCAGCTTCAACAGCACCGTTCATCTTAGGCCTGTAAGGAGAAGAGTTGTGATGCTCAATCTTGAACTCGTCGCACAGCTCTTTCATCATCTTGTTGTTCAAGTTCGATCCATTATCAGTGATGATTCTGCTTGGAATACCGTATCGACAAATGATCTGATTCTTGATAAATCTGACAACCACTTGCTTTGTAACATTAGCATAGGAAGCTGCTTCAACCCACTTGGTGAAATAATCAATAGCCACTAAGATGAAACGATGACCATTCGAAGCTTTTGGTTCAATCATTCCGATCATATCAATCCCCCACATAGAGAAAGGCCAAGGAGAAGACATAACATTCAACAGAGTCGGTGGCACATGTATCTTATCAGCATAAATCTGACACTTATGACATTTTCTCACATATTTACAACAGTCAGATTCCATTGTCATCCAATAGTAACCTGCCCTCAACATCTTCTTAGCCATAGCATGTCCATTGGCATGGGTACCAAAGGAACCTTCGTGCACTTCATACATTAGTTGGTCGGCTTCACGCTTGTCCACACACCGAAGCAAAACCATATCAAAATTTCTCTTGTAAAGAACATCACCATTCAGAAAGAAACTGCCAGACAACCTTCTCAGAGTTTTCCTGTCTTTTCTAGATGCCCCAGGCGGGTACTCTTGATGTTGTAGGAAATTCTTAATATCATAAAACCACGGCTTATCATCAACCGCTTCTTCAATTGTGAACACATACGCAGGCCTCTCAAGGCGAGTAATATTGACACGAGGTAAGTCATTCCACCGATTCACTTGGAACATGGATGATAAAGTAGCAAGAGCATCTGCCATCTGATTCTCATCACGAGGAATGTGATGTAATTCAACTTTGTTAAAGAAAGTCAACAAGCGTCTTGCATAATCTCTGTATGGAATCAAGCCAGGGTGGCGAGTTTCCCATTCTCCTTTGATCTGATTAACTACAAGAGCTGAATCTCCATATATGTCAAGGATCTTGATCCTCAAATCAATAGCTTCTTCAATACCCATAATACACGCTTCGTACTCTGCCATGTTGTTTGTACAATCAAAGAGTAACCTGGCAGTGAATGGAATATGGTTACGCATAGGAGCAATAAGAACTGCACCAATTCCATTGCCATAAACGTTGACAGCTCCGTCAAAGACCAAACCCCATCTGGATTCAGGATCAGGGCCTTCTCCAAACAGTGGTTCATCACAATCTTTCATCTTCAAGTACATGACATCTTCATCGGGAAAATCAAACTTAAGAGACTGGTAATCATCAATTGGCTGGTGCGCCAAATGATCAGCAAGAATACTTCCTTTAATTGCTTTTTGAGTACGGTATTCAATGTCATACTCAGATAACAACATCTGCCAGCGTGCAATCCTTCCTGTCAAAGCGGGTTTCTCAAAAATATACTTGATTGGATCCATTTTAGATATCAGCCAAGTAGTGTGATTAATCATATACTGGCGGAGACGTTTAGCAGCCCAAGCCAAGGCACAACAAGTCTTTTCAAGCATGGAGTAGCGAGATTCACAGTCTGTAAACTTCTTACTCAAATAATAAATAGCATGTTCCTTCTTACCAGTCTCATCCTGTTGTCCAAGCACACAACCCATGGAATCTTCTAACACAGTCAGGTACATGATCAAAGGCCTTCCTTCAACAGGAGGAATCAGGATAGGAGGTTCCAAGAGATAATCTTTAATACTGTCAAAAGCCTTCTGACAATCTTCCGTCCACACCACTCCTTGGTCTTTTCGGAGAAGTTTGAATATTGGTCCACAGGTAGCAGTCATGTGAGAGATAAATCTAGATATGTAGTTCAATCGACCAAGGAACCCTCTTACTTGCTTTTCAGTTCTTGGTGCAGGCATTTCACGAATGGCTTTCACTTTGCTAGGATCCACCTCAATACCTTTCTGACTAACCACAAACCCCAAGAGTTTTCCAGACCGAACGCCGAAAGTGCATTTGCTGGGGTTCAAACGAAGCTTGTATTTCTTCAACCGTTGGAACAATTTCAGTAGATTATCAACATGTTCTTCTTCAGTGCTGGACTTGGCAATCATGTCATCAACATAAACCTCGATCTCTTTGTGCATCATATCGTGGAACAGCGTTGTCATTGCTCTTTGATATGTAGCACCCGCATTTTTCAAACCAAAAGGCATTACTTTGTAACAGAAAGTCCCCCATGGTGTAATAAAGGAAGTCTTCTCTCTATCTTCTTGAGCCATCCGTATCTGATTGTAACCAGAGAAACCATCCATGAAGGAGAAAACTTTGAACTTTGTTGTATTGTCAACCAGCATATCAATGTGAGGCAAAGGAAAATCATCTTTCGGACTCGCCTTGTTCAAATCTCTGTAATCAACACACATTCTGACCTTACCATCTTTCTTCGGAACTGGTACTATGTTGGCCAACCACTGAGGATACTCCGATGTAATCAAGAAACCCGCATCAATCTGTTTCTGAACCTCTTCTTTTATCTTGATCGCCATATCCGGACGTGTTCTTCTCAATTTCTGCTTAACCGGCAGACATTCAGGCTTCAACGGCAAATGGTGCTCCACAATACTGGTGTCCAACCCTGGCATATCTTGATAAGACCAAGCAAACACTTCCATGTATTCTCTGAGAAGTTCTATCAATCTGTCTTTGACACTAGCATCCAACAATGCACCGATCTTGACTTCTTTCTTATCTTCTTCAGTACCCAAATTAACTACTTCTGTAGGCTCTTCATGAGGTTGAATGGTTCTTTCTTCATGCTCAAGTAACCGGGTAATCTCATCAGGAATGTCATCCTCAATCTCCTCTTCAGCTTCAAACACAGGGAACTCAAAGTTGGGAGAGGGCATAGGTTCATTGTGTTCAACGGGTTTATCAACAATTAATCTGCAATTATGATTTATGCTTGATTTTTAGAAAACAGATATAAAAGAATGAGAATATGCAGTTTTTTTTTTTTTTTAAAAGATATATTGTTATGTTCTTTGTGTTACCATATTCCAGAAAAAAGCAGAAAGCAATAAAAAACTAATGTACGAATAAAGTGGATACTGAATAACTCTTTATTATTGATGATTTCATTAAAATAAAGCCCGACAATTGTTCTACCTTCGCTTTGGGCATAGCGATAGGAATATTTATTTCTTAAACGTAGGCCCTAAAACAATGCATACTTTCATCTTGGGCAGAATGAAAGATTTTGAAAAAAGAAAACAACGACAAAACATTACTCAGAACGAGATACAACAGAAGGAGCATCCACAACACTCCAATTGCAGCAGATTCCTCCACGCTCCACCAAGTCAGCAATTTCCTCGGGCTCTTCATCAATCACGGCATTTACCTTCTCATCTGAAACATTTGGGTAGATGAAACCAGCACTCTTGAACATATCTTTAAGAGGTTTGACAATATTAGAAGATTCAGGAGCCTTACCAATCGAGCCAAACCCTAGACCTTCTCGATTCTTGTTTTCTGGCAATTCAACCAACTTGCCCCAGGCTGTAGTAGATTCATTAGATAGCACTTGTTGTGCATCTTTCAAGGAGGCCATACACACACTACCTCTCCTATCATTTGTTCCTTCATCAATAGTTAGACCCTGGAATAGGGTTCCATCCACAATGCTACCACTGATACAAGAGTATGATGATAGTTGGCTTACCAACAGAGCTTGCTCGCCACACACAGTTACGATCTTGCCATTCTTTTCAAACTTCAGCTTTTGGTGCAAAGTCGAAGTCACAGCACCCGCATCATGAATCCAAGGGCGCCCTAATAAACAACTGTAAGCAGCATTGACATCCATAACTTGGAAAGTAATCTGAAAAGTATTCGGTCCAATGGTAATGGGCAAATCAACCTCACCCATCACCGTCTTCCTCGTTCCATCGAAAGCTTTGACAACCAAACCACTTCGCCGCATTGGAGCACCTTTATAACTCAGCTGGTCAAGAGTAGTCTTCGGCATTACATTCAGAGATGAGCCGGTATCAACAAGCACATTGGATAAAGCATCAGACTGGCATTCACGGATATGTGCAAAGCAAGGTTGTGGCTCCTCCCCTCAACGGGAAGGTCTTCATCACTGAAACTCAGATTGTTACAAGCAGTGATATTTCCCACAATGCCGTCAAAACGGCCAACTGTCACATCGTGGTCAACATAAGCCTGGTCGAGCACTTTCATCAGAGCGTCTCTATGAGCTTCGGAGTTCAGCAGGAGGGATAGCATAGAGATTTTGGCAGGCGTTTGAATCAACTGATCAACAATCTTGTACTCGCTCTTCTTTATCAACTTCAACACTTCATCAGCATCGGAACCAACACTGGTCTTACCCTTGTCAAGGTCAACACATACTTCGGGCCTTTCCAACACCAATGGCTCATTTGTAGGAGCATCAGTCTTTCTCAAAGTAGGAGGTGGCAGCACACGACCGCTTCTCATCATCTTACTTGATCCCACGATATTGGCAACCGAGGACAAAGCAGGAATGGGAACCTCTTCGTTACCCCTCATCATGGTAGCGTTGTATTTGTATGGAATCGCCTTGTCAGAAGTATACGGCACAGGACCGGGCAAACATATCACCAAAGGCTCAGCAGCAAATTCTTGACTATTATAAGTCAACTCAAGACATCCGGAATTAGTGAACTCCGGAGTGATTACAAAGACCTCATCATCACTGCTGTCAAATTCGAACTCATCATCGGATTCCTCAACACCTTTTTTCTTGTACGCAATAACCAACTCCCTTTTGTTCAATAGAGTTTGTAAATCATCCCTCACCTTCTGGCATCCCCTTGGGTTTCTCGGGCAAGTCATACAAGCAGCGTGGTTATGTTGGAACAGAGACAGTTTACATAGGTCCACATGAATCTGAACCAAAGACTCTTTAATCTGGCGAATATTGAACACCCGATAACAACTTGAGTCTACTTGTACCATATTAATATTGGCAGTGCCATGAGGAGGTAGTGGGTTTGCCTGCACATTTGGGTTCGTATCTTTGAACTTCAAAGCACCTTTCATCAACAGAGTTTGTACCTGATTCTTCAAAGCATAACAATGCTCAATGTCATGACCTGGTGCTCCTGAATGGTATGCACAGGTAAGATCAGTCCTATACCAGTATGGCAAAGGATTAGGCAGTTGTGGGGGTGGCCTGAGTTGAACAGAATTATTCGCAAGTAGGGCGGGTAACAAATCAGCATATTTCAAAGGGATTGGATCAAATTTAGGAGGTCCTTGAGTACGATTATTGTTTTGTGGTGGATTTTGTGGTCTTTGATTTTGTGGTTGTTGATTATATGTTTGTTGATTTTGTGGTTGATTCGGTGGCCGTTGTTGATAGCTAACATTTAGAGGAGCTGCAACGGCAGCTACATGATGTTGAGGCTGATGAAAATAATTTCCCCTTGGCCTACCATGGGCGACCATACCTACTTCTTGTTCCTTCTTCTTCCCAAATCCAGCACCGTACCTTTTGCCATTTCCAGAACTAGAACCAGAAGCATCTCTCGTCAAACGTCCTTCTCTAATCGCTTCTTCCATACGTACGCCAGTTTCCACCACATCAGTAAAATCACGGTGGTTACTGGAGATCATCCAATCAAAGTAGAATGGGTCGAGTGTTTTCAGGAACGTCTTCGTCATCTCTTTTTCATCTAAAGGGGGGTTAACCTGTGCGGCCAGTCCGCGCCACCTCTGAGCATACTCTTTGAAGCTTTCCCGTTCTTTTTGGGACAGAGAGCGAAGCTGATCTCTATCAGGTGCCAAGTCAACATTGTATTTATATTGTTGCATGAATGCTTCACACACATCAGTAAAAGATTGAATCTTCTCACGATCTAAGCTCACATACCACTTCAGAGCAGCACCAGTCAAACTATCTTGAAAGCAATGAATTAACAGCGGGTCCTTTCTTGTATATGCAGCCATTTTCCTGGAATACATGATCAAATGACTCTGTGGGCAAGAATCCCCCTTGTATTTCTCAAAGTCAGGCATTTTGAATTTAGGAGGCATGTCAACATCTGGAACTAAGCACATGTCATGAGCATTCTTTCCAAACAACTCTTTACCGCGAAGTACACGAAGTTCTCGTTGGATTTCGTCAACCTGATTCTGAATTTCTTCATTGTGACCAACAGATATCACGCTTTCAGCTCGATTAGCATGATAGATAGGTTCTGTCTCGAACGGCCTTACATTCATAGTGAGAGGTGCAGTAGTCATTGCAGGAGGCGGGATAGGAACTGTAACCTGTGGAATGGTAACAGCCTGGAATTGAACATTGGGATGATTCTGCTGAGACCCTTCGCCAAAATTAGCAGGCATACCCCATGAGAAATGCATTGGAGCAGTGGACATCGGTTGACTGACGAAGACCAATGGAGCTGAGACCGGGATGTTTCCTGGGATAGAGACATTCAAACCCTGTGCTGGAGGAGGCAGAATAGGGATAGCTCCCGCCGCATTCAAAGATTCAAACATAGCCGTCAATTGGGCTACACTAGCCTGCAGAGCGGTGACCTGTTCTTGCAACTGTTGATTCTCTTGTTCAAGTCCTTCCATTTTCTTCTTAAAGTTGGCGCGTGTATTATAGGTACGAGTTGGCTTGTAGCGACTACGTCGGGCCAGAATCTGTTGAGAATGAGAGACTCAGAACCTTTGAAAATAGATATATGAATGCAAATGATGCATGATATGTTATGTGAAAATTATGATCATTATTTTTGTTCTTTTTTTCTTTCTCAAAGGAATTTAAAGTAATATAACAAATGTAATCAAAATAAGGACCTTGATTCATTAAATAAAAGGGATTACAACTGTTTGAAGCATACATAACCAAAAGGAAAAAAAAATACAACCAAGAAAGAAAAATTACATGGAAATAAAAGAAAAAGTACATTCGACATAATAATTTGGCATTACAAACAACTTGACATTACAACTGACACCTTGACATTACAAATAATTAGAAATAAAAACAACTGGTCCTAATTTATTCTGTCCTCAAATCTTCACTTGTTCTTGGCCCTTTTCTTCAAAACAGCTATTTCTTCTGCTTGTGCACGATCTGTCTCTTCCCAAGCTAACCTTTCCGCGTCAAGGCTGTCATACATTTCCTTCCACATCTTTCCATCTTCAAAGTACTTTGCCTTCCACGCATCCCTATCTTTTGTCATCCTTGTCAACAACACTTTGAGTTCATCCTTAGTCTTGAACAAGGCCTCTGTTGATGTTGGTACTTCAATGACGCGAACTGGCTTTTCAAGTGCATAAGGCATCTTAAATTCAGCAACCCTATCAGCGAGCCATTCTTTGTACGGCTTTCCAGCAACGCAATTCGTCTTTCCTAGCGCCTTCATCTCCATCTTATGAACCTTTTCCCAAGCGTGCATAAATCGTCTTTTGAGGGATGAACTTTCTTCCCCATTAGTGTAGACATGCCTTTCTAACAAGATATAGTCAGGCGCCTTCGCCATTGGAAACCCAAACTGACGTCTAGCGAGGGACGGATTATAAGTGATCCCCCCTGATGTGCCAATGAGAGGAACATTAGCGAATTCACCGCATCTGTCAATCACAAACTGACTATCATAAAAATCATTATACCATTTCACATCTTCAGAAGTAATAGACATAATTCTTTGAGACCAACTGAGACCTTCAGGATTCTGTTCGAAAACTGGAGATCGAGGTAAGTGCGGAACAAACCAATTACGCAACAACTGAGCACAACAAACAACGACTCCTTTTCCCTTCTTGACCTTGTGATGAATACCATAATAAGCGTCGGCGAGCAGTGTTGGAACAGGATTTCCAATCAAGAAGATCTGAATAGCTTTGTAATCAATAAAACCGGGGACATCAGGGAACAAAACCAACCCGTACATGAGTAAGGCAAAGATAGTTTCAACAGCACGGGTATTTTTTCTTTCAGCAAAGTGGAAAGCTTTTTGAAACAAGAACTTTGCCCATATACCTTTGGACTTTGGTTCCTCCTTGTCAACCCAATTTCGCTTTACCTCCATCATTTGCAAAGAGAGAACATTGGCGAGGTCACATAGCTTCAACTCATCTTCATAACCATTGTAGGGTGTCTTCTCATTTACTGGCAGACCAAAGTGATACGCGTACTCCTCTAGGGTAGGAACAAGCTGATAGTCCCTAAAGGTGAAGCAGTGATAAAGTGGATCGTAGAACTGGAGGAGGACGTTGAGGAGTCCGTCCTCGACCTTGGTGTGAAGAATCTCTAAAAGCTTTCCATAACGGCGTTGAAAATTCCCATAATCAGTCACATGAATGGCCAATTCTTTTAGCTTTGACAAATCTGGGTTCTTGAAACCGTACTTCTTGGTAAGCCTCAATCCAGGGTCCATATCTATGATTACACAAAATTACTTTAGGCCCCTTGAGAAAGAAATTTTTTTGTGTTTGGCTTTCAAAGGACTTTTAGGACAACAATCATATAGGATTTTTGTTTTGATGATCAAAAGTTTTTTTTTTGAAAGAAACTTTTTCTTTTGTTTTGTTTAATTATTCTCTTTTTTTTTTATACCCATGATGATTGCAGAGTTTATAAAGAAATCCTCTAAGTCCTTTGAAAAGTAACGGAAAAGGTTTTTTTTTCATGAATGCATGGATGTATGGATGCAACAATCACAAACATAAGCAAACATGGTTGGTTTAGATGTCACAATGTTGGAGTCAAAAGGTGAACCACCCACAATGTATGAACTATTGGTTTTCTTCTTTTCGTAACACGGGTTCTACAAAGTTCCCAACGTCATCAACTTTCCTTCTTGAATACCAATGTCCATAACTGAACTCACGGCCAAATGAAATATCCAAGGGAAAGTCTCGATTGAGCGTGGTATCGCGGAACAACTAATCCAAGAACCTCTCGGCTTAGCCATCGCACCACGCCCTAAAAAGGCCAAGATGGGTTAAAGGTTACTAGGTCCACAATATTAACAGATACATGTCATAGCAACAATCTACGCGAACCTCACGTCGAAATGAATACTACAACATGACCCTCCATTGTGCGTGGTTTCATCACATGTGTGTTTGTGCAAAACTTTACTTTCGCCCATTCACTATGATCATACCAACACCTATCTTATGGTGCACTCAAGCTCGGGTCAAGCTTATCTCAACTCAAGAATCCCCCACAATATATATAAAGCATATAAATAAATAAACACATATAAACACATAAGTTAGGTTCAACCCTCTTAAGGAGAGTATCCCCAGTGAAGTCGCCATTTTTCTGTTGCGGGATTTTTGAGACATACCTCACTACAGTTTTATTTTTCATTTCCAAAGGAGGGGAAAAATTGAAAACCTTTTAAAAGAAAGAGATTCTAAGGTACGGGGGTTAGTTGCACTTGAGGAAGGTGTTAGCACCCCAAGCGCCCATGGTACTCCATGGTAACCTCTTATATGTTTTTGTGCTTTTTTATATACATGCTTTAAGAATGGAGGGAGAAGTTGTATAGAAGAAAGAAAGGAAAGTGGGTAAAAGTTAAGAAAATTTTATTTCATAAAGTAAATAAAAGAAAAGAAGTTTAACTATTTTTGTTTGTAAAAAAGATTTTTTTTTTTTTTTTGAGAGGAAAATGTTTTTGTTGTATTGTAGAGGAAATGTTTAAAAGAAAAGAAATGATAAGAAAGTGTAAATTTTGTTATGTAAAAAAGAAAAGAAGTTATTGTTGTTTGAAGAAGAATTCGTTTTTTTGTGTGTTTGAAAGAAAAGAAGATTGTAAAGAAAATAAATTGTAGATAATATCATGTTAAAGATGATTATAAGGTGAGCTTGCGTTTGTCTTGTAAAAGGATCGCGGGTTTGTTTTTTTAAAAAAGGTTTTTTTCGTTTCGAAAAAAGTCTCGTAATTAATTTGAAATTTAACTACGAGTCCTCTCCTTTGGAAATGAATTTTTGGCGTTGTGTGTGATGTGTGAGCTAGGAAAGTAGTAAAAACAATAAATAAAATCCTACGCTATTACAACCCAATTGAATAATTAATTTACAACCATATCGAATTAGAATGAATAATAATAATAATAATAATAAGCAATAGATAAATAAATAAATAAATAGCAATGCATAAAATAAAATGCAAATGCGAAAAATAAATATGGCAATGAATATGTACACAAACAATCAAAAAATAAGAAAACATAGCAAGATAGCACCTTATTAAAAATGGAGTGTGTGTAAAAAAGTGTCGGAGGTGAAAACATGATAATAACATTTTTGAAAATCACTCACAACAACAATAATATTCTAATTAAAACACACAAGCAAAAAACATTTTTTTATTTAACAAGAGAAAAGTTTTTTTTCAAGAGAATGAATTTAGACCAAAAGTGGTCCTTCACTATTAATGCCAATTATTAGAGCTCAATGATTTTATAAAAATAAAATATTGTCTCTAACATGCATTTTTAAAAATGATGCAATGTCCTAACCTAAATGCAATGCAGGTATGCATGTAGAAAAATGTAAAGTAAAATTGTAATGTGAAGTTGTAGTGTGAAGTTGTAGTGTGATGCAAAAAACTTGTGTAAAATGTCATGTGAAATGCAAGAAATGTAGATTGTGATGTAGTAAAAAAATGTAGTGTTGCAAATGCATGTATGCATGAAAATGTGATTAAAAAAAGTAACATGATGTAGAGATTTTGTAAAAGAAAAAGGTTATGTGGCTAAAATGCATAATGTGATGTAGTGCAAAATGTAAGGTTTTAAATGCATGTATGCATGTGGATTTTTAATAAAAGCATGTTATATGTTTCATAAAAAATGAAATTAAATGAAGACATAATCATGTTATCAACCATAAAAGAAGAAAAACAGACATAGCATATTTAATTTTTTTAAGTATTTTTGTTGTTTTTTTATATTTTTTGCATTTTCTAAATAACTAGTAAAAAAAGTGAAGACATGACAAATAAACAAACATTTTTTTTTGTATTTTTTTTTGACATTGAAAGAGTTAGAAAAGAAAGTTTTTTTTAATCTTTTGCATACCAAATAACTAGTTAAAAAAATAAAAAATAAATAAATATCTAAACAAACAAATTAAAAGAAGCCAAAAGAAAGTATAAAAATAAAAAAGAAAAGAAATGGGGGCGGATTGGGCTCAGGGTAAAGCCCAATATCACAAATCTGCATCAGAGCCCGGGGGTGTGCGCAGCAAGCAACGGAGGCGCGCGGAGTAAGTCTAGAGGGAGTATATAATGTTATTTTTCAGAAACAAACATTCATTTCTCACTTTTCTTTCTCTCTCTATCCGCCCTCTCTCTCTCTAATCTCTCTCAAATCTCTCTCAAATTTCTGAAAAAAGATGAAGAACATATGAATGTTCTTATGAAACTCAAGAACACGATGAGTTTCCGGTTGAGCTTCAACCGGAACCACCGTGGTACCCAGAATCCGGCGCGGCGGCCGACCAACAAGGTGGCGGCGCCGCCGCCGGCAACAACCCAAAACCAAAAAATTTCCTTCACTAACCCCCCATAAAAAACCCTTCTAAACACGAATCCGAGGCTAGAATCGACAAAAGGCCAACCAAATCTCCGGATCGGAGGGGTCCGAAACCGAATCCCCAAATTTAAACCTAACTCTCAAATTCGCTCTCCTCCCTCAAATATTCTTCCAAAACGCGAATTGAAACAGTTTCTAACAACATACAAGTACACAAATAAACAAATCCGAAACCCTAACAACTATTGATTTCGGTTTTCAAACAAACATGTATTTTTTGATGAGTTTTATGTGAAGAGAAAGAGAAGAAAAAAAGGAAAGAAAGAAGAGTACCGATTTGTGCAGTGTAAGTCTTTTCCTTTGAGCCTTTTATCTTTTCGATTTTTGATCTATTACTCCTCTTTGCTTTCTACCCTTCTGAACCTCCTTCTTTCTCTGTTTTTCTTGCAAGGTAACCGATTTGTGGAAAGAATGGTGGCTGAAACTTTTGGTGAAGGTTCAGGGTTAGAGTTAGGTTTTTGTTTGAACGGTGTTGGTTGTATTTTTTCAGAATATGATTTTGGTTATGGGTGTTTGAAGGTTTGAGGTGTTTTTGTTGAAAGGAAATTTTGAATTTCTTTTGATTTTTTCTCTCTTTTACTGTTATTTTGTGATTTTGTAAGGTTTTGTTTTTTTAATTCTGTTTTTGTTGTTTTTGTGTTTCGATGGTTGAAAGAAAAAAACGAAGGAGATAGGTTTTTGATATTCTGTATAATTTTTTGTGATTTGTGTTTGTTTGCTAGTTCAGCCGTCCTCCCCCCTTTTTGTTCTGTGAATTGTGTTTCTGTTATATAGAAAGTTATTAGGGTTGTAATGTTAGAAGAAGAAAATTGCAGAAAAACTTTGTTGGATCAGATTTTGGTTTGAGAAAAGGGGTTGAAAGGGGAAAGGAGACAAAAGGGTCACTTTCATTTTGCTGTATTTTTTCAGAAGAAACATTGGATGCTAAAATTTCAAATCTGATTTTTGTTATGTGTTGTGATTTTTTGGTTGTGAAAGAGACCAAAACAGTACCGAGAAAAAAAAAGAAAAGAACTATGTATTTTTTTGGATTTTTGGAATAATAATAATAATAATAATAATAAAAAAACAATAATCATAAAGATAATAATAAGTTTGTACGACAAAATGATAAGAGAGAATGTAAAAACTATCTATTTTGAACAAAGGATTTTTTTTTGATAATAGTAATAATAATATAATAATAATAATAAAAGTAATGATAATAACAATAATAATAATAATAATATTGATAGTAATAATAATAAGGTGCATTAGGTGATAATGACTAAAAAAGACATAGAAATAAATAAAACTGTTTTTTTTTGTTATTTTTTTGATAATAATGATGATGATAATAATAATAGTAATAATAAGGATGAGGATAATAGTGATGATGATAAAAAGAGTAGACATGAAAGTACAACGATAAAAAAAGTGATAAAAACGAACATAAACAACATGACGGATTGCGATGATATATTTTTTGACATTTTATAACGAAAAAAGAGGACAATGGATTTTAGGTCCAAAATTGGGGTACAACAATGCGAAATATGTATGTTGGAGTAGAAGAAGAGATAATGATTCAGAAATTTTGAGAGATATATTTTAGGCACATCCAGATTCAATCAAGTTGTTGAACATGTTTTCAATTGTTTTGATTATGGACAGCACATACAAAACCAATAAATACAGACATCCACTTCTTGAAATTGTTGGTCTGACGTCAACTGAGTTGACATTTACTGTTGGATTTGCTTACATGGAACAAGAGCGGGAGGATAATTTTTGCTGGGCATTAGAGAAACTTAAAGGATTGTTGGTTAAGGAAGACTTATTTCCAAAAGTAATTGTGACTGATAGAGATACTGCTTTGATGAATGCAATTACGGTTGTATTTTCACAAACTGTTAATATGCTTTGTAGTTTTCATATTGCAAAAAATGTTAAGGAAAAGTGCAAGGAGAATGCACCAAGCGATATGGTTGATGGGGTCATGGAATTGTGGCAAAAACTTGTATGGAGTCGTGATGAAGAGAAATATCAGGAGCAGTTAAACAAGTTTGAGCAAGCATGTGTTGAATGGAGCACTTTTGTTGATTATGTGAAAGACACATGGTTGAATCCTCACAAACAAAGATTTATTGCAGCATGGGTCAATCAACTAATGCACTTGGGAACCAATACGACTAATAGGTAAAATTGACAATATTTAAAGGAAAAATATTTTTTAATTTTTTTTTTTAACATTGCATTCATTTGATTAATTTTATGTAATTTATTCTTGGATTTAGGGTTGAGTCTGAACATTGGAAATTAAAGCAAATGTTGGAAAATAGTCAAGGTGACTTGTGCAAGTGCTGGGATGCCATGAATGACAACATAATTTTACGAATAGGTAAAATTAAAGCTTCATTTCAAAAAAGTTTTTATTATACTGAGCACCTGCAGAACGGCCCATTTTTTCAAAATTTGAGAGGATTTGTGTCTAGGGCCGCTATGACACATATTGCAAAAGAGATGAAGAGATGTGAATATGTGGAAACAAATAAGGAAATATGTGGTTGCACGTTGAGATCAACTTGTGGGTTACCTTGTGCGTGTGAATTGAGTGGGTATAGACTTAGTGGTGTGGCGATACCATTGGATTCTATTCATGTCCACTGGAAGAAATTAACTATGGAAGGTCCAATAGAGGATGACACAGAAGATCGATACGAGTTAGACATGACCCAGGCAATAGATGCATTGTGGAGTCGATTTCGGTCGCTTGATATTATTGGAAAACGAGCATTAAAAAGTAAAGTGTGTGAACTTGCTTATCCATCTACAAGTTCCATGTGTGCACCACCTGAAAAAATAAAAACTAAAGGAGGAGTGAAGAAAGGTAAAAGCAAAGCACCAAAAGGCTATGATGTGTATCGTGATCCTTCATATTTTGAGCATGTCGACAAAGAATATGAAGATTCTCAAGGATCGTCAAAGAGGGTGTGTACACAACAATCTCAACCATCTCAAAAACAACTATCTCAACCATCTTCATCTTAGAAGGAAAAACAACCATATCAACCATCTTTATCTCAGAAACAACCGTCTAAAAAACAATCATCTCATAATCAACCAACTAAAAAATATATGGAACAATTTCCTAAGTCTATTCATCCATATATTGTTGACATTGTCGATGTTGAGCCGGATGGAAATTGTGGGTTTAGAGCAATTGCATCATTACTTGGATACTCAATGGACGGTTGGCCCATAGTTCGTCGAGAGTTGGATAATGAGCTGAAAAATAATACCAGCTTTTATGAGAAATTGTTTGGAAAAGGTCTACAAGTTGTCAAAGATTCTTTAATGATTTCAGGATTGGGTAATCAATTGCCAGATAGATGGTTCACCGTACCTGCCATGGGTTATCTTGTAGCAAATCGGTATAATGTCATCTTAGTTATACTGGGAAAACCGAGCACAACTTTTTGTCCCATGATGGAAATCATTGGGTTCAGGTAAATATTAATTTAAAATTATTTTAATTTTTAATATTTAAATAGTTTATATAACTAAATGTAACATTTTTATTTGTTTCAGGTAAACATGAAATCAGGATTCCCGTTGCCCAAACTTGCACCTGATTGGAATAAGTTTCGTTCACAAGAAGCAGAATCTTGGAAGTCAGCATATGCCGGACGTTTTCAAGCTTGGTTACAACAAAATTATATTTTACCTGGTGTTGCCATAAGATAGAATTTTTGAGTTTTGATATTATAATATTTTTTTTAATGTTCTTTATTTTAAATTGAGATTAAATATGTTATTTATTTTAAATTGACATTAAAGATGTTATTTATAATATTTTTTTGCGCAATAATGTTAATTATGTTAAATAATAAAACCTCGTCATATAATACATAATAATAAATATCGATAGCATAAGTTCCAACATGTCGCATAATACATAACAAAAAATATCAATAATAATAATAAGTCGACAGTACATGATAATAATAATAATAATAATAATATAATAATAATAATAATAATAATAATAATAATATAATAATAATAATAATAATAATAATAATACTAGTGTAAATCTGCACCACGAGACAAATCAAGTGCCCTAAAAAAATATGCAAACTGAGCCTCATCTCTACCAGCACCACAAACCTCTAATCCATGCTCTATCTCGGAAGCAATCGCAGTCAATCTCTCTCGTGCATCATGAATTGGCACCTCATCTGCATCATGAATAGGCACATCCTGTGCATCGTGCTGATGTGGTGGCTGCCACTCTGGAACTAAAGGTGGCTCCCACTCTGGAACTGGAGGTGGTCCATGTGGTCCATCAATAGGACGACAAAGTCTAGGATGCGATACCTGATAATACCATGACATGTAATCTGGTGCAACTTCCCATGCATACCTCGCAACCTGCGCATGCTCAAGGACTCGATCCACGCTAGAATGATAATCCAACCAATCAGTGTCGACATCAGCAGTGTTAACAGCTGGTGGCGGTGGTGGTATATACTGTATGTATCCAAACTGTCTAATACACCGCTCCGGCAAGTAAGGAACTGTAGTGCCACACCAACGCAGACATCCACTGTACAAACAAATGGTATCAAACGGAATGATACTCTGGTGACTTTCAAATGGACGCCATATGACATCATCAAGAGTCATATCATCAATAATTCTCCGTAGCTCATCAACCTTTTTATCCCCCTGTTTGTACATCCAACGCGCAGCACGAAGAGCAGGTGCTGTTGAATCATCACAGTTAATTCCAGACATGGCACGCTTACCAATTATTGGAAAATACTCGTGAATCCAACACTGATACAAAAAATAAGATATCGTAAATAATAATTCTATAACATAAATATAATAAATTTAATAATTCTATAGATATATATATAATCTTTCTATAATAAATTTTCAAGAGGTACATGCGGTAGGTTTCTATAATAAATTTAATCTTTCTATAATAAATTTTTGGGTCTTGGGTGAAACGCCCCAGTTTCCCTTTCTTTATCAGGTCTTCAATGGCATCTTTGAGATGGATACAGTCATCTGTGTCGTGGCCATAACATATGTGGAACCGGCAGTATTTTGTCTTATCTGCGTGCGGGGATTCTCTAACGGCGTGGGGAAACTTAACAGCAGCATCTTTGAACTCCTCGTTGATACACTCTCCAAGGATCTTATCGATGGAAGTGTTCAGGGGAGTGTATTCAGAGAATCTAGGTTTTGGGATCCTTAACCTTCTCTCAGAGTTCCCGCCACTGTTCTTTTCAGAACCTTCTTTCTTCTTTCCATCTGGTTGCTGTTGTCTAGCCGGAGTCTCCGCTAAGAGTTTTTCCTCATAGTTGATGTAGGGTTGTGCTCTCGTCAGCAAATCATGTATATCCCGTGGAGCCCCAGCCCCAATTTTTCTTTGAACATTGTTTCCGGCTTCAAGCCCTTTTCAAAGATCCAGCACAGCAACTTGTCATCAGCATCTTTCACGTCTACAGCTGTCCGTGTAAACCTTTCAATGTACTCCCTCAATGTTTCCTTCTTCCCCTGAACGATGGCACTCAAGACGGAGACAGTTTTAGGCTGTTTCCGTCTAGAAGTGAAATGAGATGTGAACTTCTTGCATAGTGTTTTTCAGGAGTCAATGCATCCTTCTGGAAGTGCCTTAAACCATGCCAAGGCGGGTCCCTTCAGAGTGAGGACGAACAGCTTGCACTTCACAGCACCACGTGTGCCATAATAGTCTAGTACAACGTCCATGTGTTGGATGTGTTCGTCAGGGTCGCCTACTCCATCGTAGCTTTCCAGCTTAGGGGGTTTTTCCAAGGCTCTCGGTATTCTACAACTGGAAACTTGTCTAGCGAAAGGACCACGACTACGGAATGGTGGAGGAGGGTCTGAACGTCCTTCTCCGCGTTCAGTATGGTGTGAGGGAGAACCCTTGTCTCCGTCATCACCTCCTTCTCCATCATTCCTGCGTTTTCCTTTGCCATTTCCGTTGGCATGCCCGTCACTGTTACAGCGCTTAGGCAGAGGCGTACCGTTCCTGGAACTTTGAGCTCCGTGTGATTCTGCTTCATTATTAGCATTTCTGGTTTTCGACTTCGTCCTACCGGATCTTTCCGGTTGAGTGGAATCACTTTGAGCTCTAGCTTGCAACTTCTCTACTCTAATGAGTCTTTCCCCTTGTTCCCGTAACATAGTCAATATGTTAGCTAACGCGTCAGTGGGGGGAGTTGCAACTGCAGGTGTTACCAGTTCAACGTTCCTTTATGGTCGACGTTGACGAACAACAGGAATGTTCCCTCCAGGTTGTTCTTCATTAAGGTGTTGTTCTACTTCTTCTTCTTCAGGGAGTCTCACAACGCTGGCGATTCTCCTGGGCATGCTTCTACTTGAAACTGACTGGTTGGTTTCACCTACCGGTGTTAGAACCGGCCCAAGCTCTTGATTCTGAGTGTTACGTACTGTGGAAGTACCTCCCCTGACTGCTCTAGTTCCTTTCGAAACTACCATGACGAAATGGGTCGTTCACAAACAGGTAATAGATCTGGATCTGATGAACCAGCGAGTGAGTAGCGAGAACCAAACAAAGTTGATTCCCACAGACGGCGCCAACTGTTGTGAACGGTCCAAAGGTCTTAACTCCGGTGAAATGCGTACGGTGGCGTACGGTGGTGAATGAGGCAGCTCAACTCCTTGGACAAAGGGGGGGGGGTGCCTGCAAGGAAAGGGACTCCGACGCCCAAGTCAGTATGTGAACAAGATGAGAGAATTAGGGTTATGAATCGTACCTAGGAGTGGTGTAAAACCACATATTTATAGGCAAAAGTTGGAGTGGATAAGGACGGGTTCCGTGTAGGAATCGTGACCGTTGAGCCGTTGGGCGGTTCATCCAACGGTCCATAGAATGCTTCTGGATCCTTCCGTGCAGGGCGTGTCCACAGTAGCTTTACTGTGGAAAGCCCTTAATTTGTACGACGGATGACAGCTGTTTTATTGGGTTTGGATGGATGATGGGCCGTGTAGGCCATTTGAGACATTTGGGCCTTTGGTCAGTCCAGAACAGAGGGTTCAACATTAGAAAAAACAGTAGCAGCAACATTGTCCACCATTTCAGGAACAAAGAATGAGCCACCTATACAATTAAACATTGCTCCTACACAAAAGGCATTCTCCTACTCTTATATTGTTTTTTGAGTTTTTTTTCAACACCAGAATTTAATTGAATTGGATTATACTACAATCTTAAAAATCGTTTTAATTTTAAGCAGGGTATCGAGATAATTGTTGAAGAAGGAACTACATCAACTAATGTCACGACAATATCAGCATCAACTGATCTAATAAGTTCATGACCAGATGCATATTGAGGCCTGATATATTTTATTTAATTTTTATTATTATATTTTTTTTTTAAGGAAAATTAAAACTGCCAAGGCATCATTATGGCTTGATTACATCTCAATTAGCACCAAACCTATAATCCAATGATGTCTACTAAATATAATCACTAGACCAGACTCTCTACTAAATATATGTAATTTCTGATCTCAATTCAACTGCCAACGCTCAGATACATGAGCTCTCTTTACAAATTGACGAACTTGAGAATCAAAGAGATGATTTGAAGTCAGTAGTGAACAAATGTGATGTTCAGAAGAAGAAGTTGAAGGCTGAATGCACTGAGTGGGCTCAACAATGTAAATAATTGCTTTCTGCACTTGCTTCATCGAAAGAGAAGCTGAACGTGCGAGGAATTTAGCTAATAAAGGCTTTGCAAATTTAAAATCATCCTTTCCAACATTTTAGGAAAAAAATAATAAGTTGCAATATTTTATCATGTGTGCATTTCTTGTACTGATATCTTTTAGTTTGAACTTTGTGTCGAAGGATATGTTTGTCATATTTCCTCGTAGGTTATGGTTGTTTTGAGACTTTGATTTTTCCATGTTTTTACTGTTGGTTTTTCTGTACTCTTTTTCCCTTGTTAGGTTTTATCCCTATGGGTTTTATGTGATAAGGTTTTTAATGAGACAGATTTTGAACTTTCTTGGTTATTTTGGCTTGGATTTTGATCTAGTTCTTCCAAATTTATTTAATAATATTTTTGAAGTGCTGTAAATGATAGGTGGCGGTTAAGAGATGTCGTCAACTTAGTGGGAATGTCTTGGTTTTTCATGTGATGCGTTTGCACTCATTTTGTTAAGAAAAAAAGATGTGAATATTTCTATCGAGTATAGTCTATTTCTCAAAAGAAATTAAGAACCCAATTTTAAAGATAAAAACAAAAAAAAAATAATGGATTCAACTATCAAGTGGATCGCATAGAAAAAATCATAACTCGTTACACCATTACATGAGGCTAGTGAACCCAAAAGAATGTGTCAAGAAAATTTATTTTCAATTTGGAGATTTGGAGCAGTGTCAAGAAAATGAAATGGCTAAATTGCAGTTTTAGCCCCTCAAGTTTCATAATTGTGTAATTTTGGTCCCCCATGTTTTAAATGTGCAATTTTAACCCTCCATATTTTCTAATTGTACAATTTCTTAACCTTAGACTATTTTGACCAAACATTTAAAAGGTGTTTTTTTAAAAGGTCTTAACATTATTACTTTTTTGTCAAAAAATAAAAAAATGAGATAGAAAGTCTTAATATAGCAATAAGATATTAGAGTTTTTTCAATTAAAATTGTCACACTAAAATGCTAAGAAAGGCAACCAAATAGAAAAACAAGGAAAACGAAGCTTTAAAAATGATTGAATGGGGCGATCAATATAGGCATCTGAGGAGTTATAGAGAAGAACTGATGAGAAGTAATCCTGAAAGCACAATTATAATGTTTAAATTTTCTCATTCGAAATATGAGGGACAAAATTGCACAATTAAGAAACATAGGGGTTTAAAATCGCACATTTGAAACTTGAGGGGTCAAAATTGTACAATTGTGAAACTTGGGGGCCAAAACTGCAATTTAGCCAAATGAAATAAATAATTTAAAAATAAAAACCTAGACATTTTATTTTTTTGACAATATAGAAAGACCAAGACTTAGCAACAAATATTATATTGTAAACACGAGAGATTAATAATTGATTTTTCAAATGAATGGTCAAGTTGCATATTATTTTTACTTGCTAGTTGGTTTGCTATTGCTACCATATTGAAGCATATATAAAAGTGTCCTGCAATGCAAATAATTACAAAGTTGCATTTTAAAATTGATGGTAGATTGGTAGTTTGTAAGGTTTATCAAGAAAATGAAATAAATAATTTAAAAATCAAAACCTAGATTTTTTTATTATTTTTCTTACAATAAAAAAAGACCAAGACTTGGAAACACATATTGTATTGTAAAGACGAGATTAATTAATAATTGATACTCCTTCCGTCTCATTATATAAGCACTTTCTTACAAAAAGTCTAGTCCTAAAATATAAGCCCTTTTACAATTTAAATGTACATTTATTATTTTTTACTTACACATACCCCTAATTATTACTACTAATTAATAAATGTACCTTTAAATTGTAAAGGGGCTTATATTTTGGGACTAGACTTTTTGTAAGAAGGTGCTTATATAATAGGACAGAGGGAGTATTTCACATGAATGGTCAAGTTGCATATTTTTACTTGCTAGTTGGTCTGCTATTGCTACCATATCGAAGCATATATACAAAAGTGTCCTGCAATGCAAATAATTACATAGTTGCATTTTAAAATTGATGATAGGTTATAAGGTTTATCGTGTAACGAAATAAAATAAAGAGATAAAAGCAAAGCCCAAGACTTAGAAATGCATAGTATATTATCAACTTCAGATCAATAATTGTTTTTTTGGGTAAATAGGCCAATACCCTAGTAACATGTACAAATTTTACAATACCTCCTGTAATTTTTATTTTTTTCAGAATTTTCTATAATATTTGATTTTTTTCAATATTTTCAAGACTCAGTCAACTATAATGTAACCGCCGCAAAATATAATTGTAACAGGGTTTTATACCGTCGCTAATAAAAACCGCCGCAAAATATAATTTTAATGGGGGTTTTATTATGATTGACAAGGGGTATTGCAAAAAATCAAATATTACAGGGGGATTCTCAAAAAATATTTTACAAAGGGATATTGCAAAACTTGTATATTTTATAGGGGTATTAACCTATTAACCCTTGTTTTTTCAAATAAATAGATAGCTATATACTATTAAATAATGAATAGCCAGCTATGAAGTTTGAAATTATGACAAAATAGTAGGTTCTGTGGTGATTGATATTGCATTTTATAGAGAAGACCACAGTTCGATCTTCACAACAACGTTTGAAAGAAGACTAAAACTATTTGATATCAGAACTCGTCCTGAATTCTAGACTATTTGAGTCTCTTTCCCTAAGAACTAGAGTAAAAGCCTATAAAACAATTTGAAATTATGGGATTAGTTATTAAGTTTGACCTCTTATGTCTATATAAAATTAAAGGTAAATGCTAAAAAGTGCACCCGGTGCATTGTTTAAGCCCTTTAAATAGTAAGTTTTTATAGAAAATGATTAAAGTCAATGCATTGGAAATTGTGCTGTTAAACTTTTTGAATAAAAATTTTCTTTAAATAGTATGTTTAAAGAGTGCACTGGGTGCCCTCGTTAGCAAGACCCAAAATTAAATTTTGTGGAGTGTAGTACGAAAAATTAATGGGTTATTTATTTATTTCTCTATAGTCTATCTAGATTGAGCTTAGAAATGGTATAGTCTCTCTCTCTCTCTCTCTCTGCTAGCTGTGATTGGAGAAAGAAAGTTGAAGAAGGATTCTTCATTTTTGTGTGCAATATTGGCTGATTGTAACTAAAACAAGGTAAACTTGGATCAATACATTTTCATATACATATATATATAGTTTCATTCCATTTACATATTTTGGTTAAACTTTTCTGTTTGTGTATTGCTAGTTCCTTGTAATCAATCGGTACATCATTTGCATAAAATTTGCCAAGTTACTCTCCAGTTTTTATCTTACATTAACAACAAAATTGATCTGTTTCGATACAATTGTTTATTTAATAGAATGGTCATTGTTTCTTTTAAATCAAAGAGATATTTGTATGTAATCAACAAAAAAACAGAGATATTTGCTGATTTTTTTTATTTTATATTTAGAAATATTATAAAATAAATAATACTATTTTTAGAAAGTATTCAACGTTAACTTTTTTTAGAAAGTATTCAACGTTAGCTTTTTTTTCACTACTATTATTCAGTTCATTGGACTAATTAGTCCGATTCGAGCCGAGTTCTGACATCAAGTGATAAAAAATTCACAAAACTTTTAAATTTAATTTCGTTGATATTTTTGATAAATAAATTTTTTGTTCATTTTGAAAAATAATATTTAATCATTATAATTTTTGAACTGATATGAGATATTTTTTATCGAATAATTTAACTATTTATTTAAGGATACATTGTACTAATACATCTTGGTTTTGCACATATATACATTCATCTAGGCCTAAAGGACAAGGAGTATTTGTTAACCTTCAAAGCCTCATTATTAATACTTCATCCTGTTTTTTTTTTTTATTTGTTAGGTATTTTAATGATTATAATTTTAACCTTTTAAAAGTAATTAAATAACCATATCACAATTCGAACTTTAATATCTGTACATTACGTGCAATTCTATCAATTTGTTAAATTTATTGAATAATTAATATATGTAATCTATAGTACTTATATACTGCTATCAATTATCAAATATTATTAATTATTCAATTAAGTAATTCAAATTCCAACAAAATTCCTATATTTTTGTGGATGTGGAAAAGGACTCCCAATGATCTAGTAGGAGTCTAAATTTTAGATTCATAGGAGTATCAATTGGCTTTTAATCCAGAATATTAGTTTCTTCCAAGATATTATAAGCATGTTTTCTTTTGGAAAATAATGACTCATGCCTTAGAATGAGCTATCTCGATGCTAAGCAAATATAGCAACTTTCTTAAATCGCCTCAAAGTTAGGGCTGTGCAAAGAAACCGTACCCGCCCAAATCCGAGAAAACCGAATGAAGAAAAACCGAATCGGGCGGTTCAAAGCGGGTGAACGGGTAACCAAAATCAGTTCTGGATGGGTGTGACTGGTCGGGCTCGGTTTTAGCTAAACAAAAACCGTCCTAGCCGAACCCGACCGAACTAGTATAAACACTTAACTAAGCCCAAATATAATACCAGCCTACCAGGCCCAATATCAAAATCCAGTGAAAACCTAGTATATAAGCTAACTATAAACTCTCAAACCCTAAATCAAAAACCTCTCCTTTTCTCCTTATAGCGCAGCCAGAGCAATAATAACTGATTTCCTATGTCCTTTTCTTTGTTCCTCTCCTCCGCCTTCCTAATCTGAAATAAAACTCTGTAACCCACCTCACATAGAATGTACCATCGTCTCTCACTTCTCACAACCATTGTCATCTCATTAATTTGATCCAATTAGCTTTAGGTGAGTTTCTTCACTCATCACTTCGGTTGTTTTAGTTTTACTATCTTTTATTTCTTGATTAATTTTTTTTTCAAATTCAAGTTTGTAAGTTTGTAGGATAGAATTTGGTATTATTGATTTTTCCACCATTTTTAGTGTTAATAGTGTTGATTTTTCTTTTGTTTATGTTTTAAAGTAGTGAACTATTTATGCTTTTTTTAATTCTGTTTATGTTTTGGAAGATTAATTTTTGTTTTTTGTCTATGTTCTTTTGATTTAGTTTATGTTTTTAAATTATAATAATTGTTATTGTTTTTATTTTGTTAATGAGTATGGTTTTTTCATTTTTCAGGAACTCAAACAAGTCATTCTACACCTAATACATCAACTCAAGAAATACTGTTAATTTCTATTTGGGACTGTAATTAATTAATTTTAATTATAAATATGTTAATCTGATCTATTGCTGAAAAACCTACTACAAAAAATATTATTGCTAATTTATATAAATTAATTATTAAAATTACTAATGCAAAAGTTAAGAAACCATATGCCATATGCTTTCCGGATGTTATGCTATTTATTAAGTGCACGTGAATGAATGATAATCACTTTAAAAAAGTTTCACAAAAATTCTAGATGCGGCAACCTAAATAATAAAGGAGCTTCCAATCTAAAATAAAAAAATCAATAAAATTTGGATCATTTTGCTAAAGGCCTATAACCTTTCTGCCAGAAAAATATACAGGCCCATATCCGAATCAACCGACCCGTTTGACCCGTGATCCGTATAACCCGAGACCCGCCCAAACCGAACCCATATGCGGTCGAAACTGGGCCTTCATATGGTCCACTCGGTTTCACATATATTTGGTTTTTTGGGGCCCGTACCCGCCCACTGCACAGCCCTAGCTCTAATGAAGATCTCACTCTTGTTTGTATATGTGAGATTAGTGGGAGTGTGTACACAATGTTATATATTTGTGAGCTCTAATAAAATTCTCACTTTTATTTATAATTATATATATGTGAGATAAATGAGAATGTGTACACTATAAAATTTTTAAAATTCTATCATTGTCATATATTCTCTGCACACTATAAGATATGACAGCCAAAGGGATTTTATAGTTTCTCTTTCATTCTGTTATACTGAGATATATATAAAAATTCTCTAATCTCAGTAAGCATCATAATTAGATGCCTAAGTCAATTTTGTTGGAAAATGCACAATAATCTCTTAGCATGCAAAAATATTGTGCTTCTCTTTTACCAACATTACACACTTATAAGGTCATAAATAATAAGTACGTTAGCGTATAATATCAATACTCCTATCGAGTATGATATTGTGTTCTTAAGGTACTTATGAATTGCATAATCATAATTTTGTTCATTATTGACATTCTTGTGGCCACATTAATCCATATCTTATTTTTCCTTAAAACTAAGTGTTTATGTTAATCCAATTGGAGATTCTTTAGTCTCCTAATTCTTTATGGATTTTAATAGTCACATTTTTCCTTAAATTTGGATTAATAGAATGTCAAACAATGTAGAACAAATATTGATTTTGACTAAATGTAATTATTCTCTTTCATAGGTTATCCCTATAAGTAATTACTTTTATGCATGACTTTTATAAAATTACAAACTCGTTGGCAGAACCATTAACCACAGACTTATATATATGAGTATTATAACTCACATTGATTTGATTAAGTCTTTTGATATTTTGGGTTAGTGGGAGTTTGTTATAGCATTTCAGATGCTTGGACCATCATTGGATTATATACTCTTAATTATATATTAATCCATATTTATTATCCTTATGTGAAATTTAAGTATTTAACATGTATGATTTTGTTTTCCCTATCGGATTCAATTTCTGCATTGTTAAAGCTTGTGTTTCTTATACTGTTCTAATTGCAAGTGCTTTATAAATAGTTTAATATTTTAGTAATTGATCAAGGTTATCCAAGTGGGAGATTGTTGGATTTTATGGATTAACCTTAATCAATAATTAAAATAATAAGTTATTATATCAACTATTTATATTCTATTATGATATATTGTACTATACTCTAATAAAAGGATAATTTATCTATTGGGCTGTAATTGGGAATAACCCGTGATGAGTTGGGTTGTTCTCACATGTAGGCTCGTTGAGAGGTCCCTGCCTCCACTGATGAATATATATATTAACCATCCCATTAGATTAACATTAACTTTGAACATTAGTAGTACATTTGCGAGGAAAATTATATTAATTTCGTCGCAAATGTATTTCCGTGTTAGAAACGAGTCAACGTATTTTTCTTCAACGGGCCCCACTACATTTGCGAGAAAATTTCCTCGCAAATGTAAATCATTAGCGACGACTGCAGTTTTCTCGCAAATGTTGGTCGGTAATGCGAAAAATTCTTGTAGTGAAAGGTACACAATTTCCTCTCTTAATCTATTTAATTAAAGTAGATATACTATAATTTGTATCTATGATCCATTGGCTATTCGTTCAAATTTCCTTCAATTAGTATCAGAGCTAATTAGATACATTTTATAGTTATTGTTAATCGAAAGTTCACGAACGTTTGAAACGTAAGTATATTGGTGCAACCAAAACCTTTTATTTGATAGAAAATTGTTTTCTGGAATCGTGCGATACAAATCGCCGTATGAATCCGGATTGTGTTGGTGCTTAGTAATTTAGTGGCATATAATTCTACAGTTTTGAACATGATGATTTGGAAAATTCAACCGGTTAATAATTAATATACAAGCACTACACTGTCTTCAATTTAGAATTCTTCTCATTAAGGTGCTTGTTTTTCAATTTTTCATCGACTGCGGTTCCTGCCGGAACCTTGTTTTTTTTTTTATTAATCAATTGTTATAATGTGTATAATCTTTAGTGTAATCTTAATTTTTAGTTATTCATAATATTTTATAGAGTTAGTTAAATTTTTCTTATCTAAAAAATTAGTAAATTTTATTTTCCGTCTTATAAAAAATAAAAAATATCATGATATCATTCATACAAAATTGTTTTTGCTAATGATGAAGCTGATGTGTATTTTTTAATTATGCATATTTAGAACATTATAAAAAGTTCTTTCATAAATTAAGAGTTCAAAATTTGATTTATAGATCAAGATTTTTCGTTATTTTATCTTGATCTTTTAAATTTACTTTTTTTAAAGTTTTGAAAATAAACTTTGTATATCATTCTAAACATATACTTTGAGTCTAAATAGTATTTCATAAGATTTTTTTTTTTTTTGAGTGAGAGTTATTTTAACTAGTTGGAATTGAACTGTTAAATTGTCAAAATTCGAATTTTTTAGTGTTTGTCATTCCAGTTAGTTGAGATTGAATTGAGAAAATTTGATTTCCAATCAATAGAATTAGTGGAGATTAAATCACAATTGTCATTTCAATTAGGTATTAGTCGAAATTTGTCTGATTGTCGAAATTTGAATTCATAAGTATGTCATTTCAATTAAGTGATATTTCAATTAGGTATTTGAAACCCCGACGAGATCAAATAACTTCAGTGTATTTTTTTGACCAAATGAAACTAAGATTGAAAACAATGACTTATAATTCAGCTTTAAGATTGGTGGTTATGCCACAAAATCTCAAAAAACTATAAAGACATTCACTAACATTGCTTCTAATGATGCCACCACAATTAGATTTTCTAGGATTACTCAAGGAACTCCCATCAACATTAAGCTTATAAAACGTAGGTGAAGACGTTAGATGACTTAGAGCTGTCAAAATTGACTAGTTTGTAACGGCCAGCTAGTCAAGCTTGAAAAAATGTAGGTTGTGGGTTTTAAAAATCTAGTCCTATTATAAGGGGTTTTAAGCTCAACCCTAAAAAATATTTAAAATATGAGCTAGCTGGTTACAGGTAGTCTGTAATCCGCATAAACTAAACAAAACCCTAAAAATAAACCATATATACTTTTTTACTTAAAAGATTATAATCTGTATCATAAAAAAAATATTATGTGCGTAAAAAAAAAATGTGAGAAAGTAAAATATTTGTAAAAAAAATAAAATAAAACAAAATTTATCACATAATAGAGTTGAATCATTGACTATTCACTAAAACCTCACACAAATTACATGGCGTCAACATCCTCTCTCTCTTGGTCCAACCTGGTTTTGTTTCAGATGGTCCAGACGATTTGCGCAAGTTCCATAGGAGTGTTGGGGAATGGACTTGTTGGTTTTTTTTTTTGAGTTAGGTGGAGTGAAAGGGAGTGAATTTTGGGGTATGAAGATAAATATGTGCATGTCATGGATGATGTTAATGCATGAATTTTTTGATTAATTTTAGAGAACAGACTTGCATGCTAAGAAAATGATTTTATGCTTGTGAATGCAATGCATGTATGTTTTGTGAGAGTATAGATGATCGAGAAGTAAAACTTAAGAAGGCTCCCTATGAAAGCATAGTTCTAAGTGCTTTCTATATCAGGGTTCTCACCAATGATAGTTCTAAAGTTTTGTTTTTTAAACTAAGAGCACCTAGAGTCGTGGAGGCTTCTCGGAATTTTGCCATAATAACGGGTTAACCATTATATGGATGACCTTTCAACGAGTGCAACTCTTCTAGGCAGAGTTTGCATGAACTAAACGAGATGTCTATCTCGACAGCCAATACAAACACAAAAATTTGAAGAGGTTCTAAGAAGAAGGTCCTTAGAGTTAGGGGTCCAATTCAAAATTTCGCCATTATAACGGGTTAACCATTATATGGACGACCTTTCAACGAAGAGGACCATCTCTAAGCGGGGTCTTCATGTTGACTAAACGAGATGTCTACCTCGATAGCCAACACTACGCAAACCACCATCCTAAACCTAGGGTTTTTCAAGCTCAGGTGTAGAGCTCCAATCAAAGTGTTTTGAACTGCATAATCTCCATACAGTAGCACAATTATATAAAGCCGAAAAATAAATAATGCGGAAATAAAATAAAGCAAATAAGACAAAAGATAAACAAACATGGAATGAAAATGAACTAACACTAAAAGCTAAACTGATTAACTAGGTTTGACTCACCTTAGATTAGTCCCCAGCAGAGTCGCCAGCTGAATCGGCCGGAAAAATGCGCGGGCGGATGATGCTCGCTAAACAGTAGAGTCGCCACCGAAGTTTTATTTTTTAAGGGAAACGTCGATAAAACCCTTCAAGAACGAGAACAAGGTCATCGCAACCAAATCTCGGGTTCGGGAGTCGATTATGCGAGGGGAAGGTATTAGCACCCCTCACATCCGTTGTATCCAATGGGAACCGTTAATTAGTTTAGCTCTATTTAAGTGTTAATTTCATGTTTGTTTATTTATTATTATGATAATTGTTTGCAAAGAAAGAAAAATATTTTGAAGACCAAACAAAGGTTTTTTATTAAAGTGCTTGACAAGAGTTGTATCTTGCTCCTACGTATCTCCCGGTGCGATGGAGAAATCAAAGCTACTTAGTTCTTTGTAGAAAATGTTTGTGTGTAATTTTTTTATTTATGAAAATATATTTTGTCGCGCTTGGGCGGAAAAGTTTGCTTGATTGAAAATGACGGACTCGCACTTGGGCGGTGGTATCCGTTTTGAAAAATTAAACGCACATGGGCGAAACATATTTATTGATTGAAAAGAGTGGACTCGCACTTGGGCGATGATTTCCGCTTTGAAAAATTAAACGCACATGGGCGTAAAAAAAAGGCGGACTCGCATTTGAGCGATGATATCCGTTTGAAAAAAGATTAGATGCACATGGGCGTGAAAATAATGAAGTTGGTGAGTTGAAATTGATTTTGAACAGAGGACGAATATCCGACGAAAGCGAAGTGTCGACCTCGTTTCCAAATATCCGGGGAAGCGTCAGGTGTCTACCCAAGTTTTCCTTTTTCACTCTCTTAAAGAATTTGTTTTAATATTTTTTGTTGTTTTTATTTTTGTTATTTAAAATAAATACTATATAAAAAGAAATATTTTGTTAAGATTAGATTATAGAGTAAAAAAAAGAAGATGGGTTTAGAACCCATACAAAACAAACTATCAGCCCACTAAAATATTAAAACAAAACCAAAAGAAGAAAAAAAAAAACATTATTTTCCTGAAAAGAAAAAGAACATGAACAGAACATAACAAAAGGAATGGCAAGCAAAAACGAGAGAGAGAAAGATAGTCACCGAAAACTAAATCACCGGAGAGAGAGCGAGATGAATTGACTGCTGGAGAGAGGAATGAGTGCTGCGAGTAAGAAGGATAGAAACGAAGGTGGGGTCTGCGACGGTGTAGTTTTGACGGTGACGGCGGAGAAGACGGCGGCGGCGGTTACGGTGATGGTTTTCGGAGAGCTTCTTTCTTTCTTTTCTCAATTTGTTGTTGTTATTGTTATTGTTATTATGACTACTTTTTTTTGTATTTTGGTTATGAATGGTTGAATATAGTGGTGGAAGTGGTTTGTTTTATTAGTGATGAATGAAGATGGTGAATAAAGATGATGTTGTGATTTTGTTTTACTGGTTTTCTATTCGCTTTTCTCTTTGTTCTTATTACTTTGTTCTCTCCCCCCCTTTTCTTCATATGCCAAGACTCTTTTTATAGAAGGAATGAATCAATGTGAACTCAATGCTCCTTTGTCACAAATTGCTGCTAAATGTCAAAGAAAAATTTGTGCTTGATACAATTTTTCTACCATGTCAGCACCGCAAGCTATCATAGATATGCTAGAGAAAGAAGTTTCACTATTTGAAATTAATGCATAGTTGAAACGGTGTTCAAAGTCAAGATGCCATTTTGGCAATCGAGCTTGAACTCCGGATGTCCGCAATAGGTTTCTTGTGTTTGAGGACTCCAGAATGGATATGTGATTTTAGTAATGTTACCGCAACTAAACGGTGCACATTCTGTTTGCATTCCATCAGCAAGGCAACTTGTTTGGAGGAAGATCGAGAGGAAGCATAGCAGTTGGAGTATCATTCCTCTAATGTCTAACTCAAACGAGCACTTAGGCACCATCAGTGGCAGGCTAAATAAAACAATTATGATATTTCTGCAAATTTAAACATTTGAGATCAGACATTATTCTTAGTAAATCATTTTAAAGCGTAATGCCATTTTAAAGCAATCAAAAACTCTAATATCAACAAACAAGAGTTCAATGGCCTAATTTTTCAAAAAAGAGATTTTCTTCACTAATAGTGAGTATTTCCTTTAACTTTTATTTGAATATATTTTGATTCAATTGAGTTTGAAATTCTCTAGCACTAAGTTGTTCCTTCTTTTTGTGATACCATGTGATAGTTTTCATTTATGGTTTGCATCTTTTTCAATTCCAAACATAGATCGGCCATACTTTTTATATAATCCTCTACCATATGTACCTATTAATTAATACTTTTGTCTTCAAAAAAAGTCTATCTATGCAAAACTGCATGTATTTCAATACCCGAATCTCTTATCTTTCAGTATATTAACATATCTAACTTGTTGATCAAGGTTCTAACTAAAAATCACCTTTGTCTTCCTCTCCTTCTTCTTAATCCAATTCCAGTTAATTACATTTTGTTACCGGTGATGAAATGTACACAGCTTGTGTACCTTTCAATTGTGGAAAGTTCACTGGAATTACATATCCCTTTGGAGTCTAAACACCCAGCCAAACTATTGTGGGGATCCGGTGTTCAAGCTTGATTGCCAAAATGGAAGCTTGAGTATGGAAGTCAACTCACAAAAGTTTCACATCCTCCATCTAAATAAAACATCTGAAGTTTTGAGAATTGCCAGGAACGACTTATGGGGTTTTGATCCTCATGCTATGCATTCTTGTCCCGAGCAATATACTGATGCATGTAAACATAGATTTGCATTTCTTCAAGTACACTTCCAGTAATGAAAACTACACTTTGTTGTATGAGTGTGGTCCTCTTCCTGATCCATGCCCTTCTAATATGAGTTCAAAAGTTTATGATGTAATTGGTTGCCTAATAGAGGGTAAACCTAATGTTGGGTATTTAGTGTCAAGTGCCGAAGTGGGTAACTTCATTGTTATGAAGTGTAAGAATAGTATTAGAGTGCCCGGCTTAAAGACTTCTTTTCGCAAACAACTCGGGTATTAAAAAGTTAAATAAACTATTTTCCAGTCCGTTATTCGTATAGTTTCTTACTTAATCAATACTCTAAAATTATTCATTATATTTTCTTTATTTAATCTAAAAAATATGTATTTATAATTGAAATTTTTTGAACAATACAATCTCTTATCTAACAAAAATAATTGCAATTAGTGTGTGTGCGTGCACGAGCGTGCGTGCGTGCGAGAGAGTATATATTACATTTATGATATTGGTACAAATTTAAACATTTAAGATCAGGCATTCTTAGTTTCTAAATCTTGTACACATGAATACCAACTGCTATGCATAGTTTCTAAGACAGAATGCCATTTTAAAGTAGTCAAAAACTCTAATATCAACAAACAAGAGTTCAATGACCTAATTTTTCAAAAAAGAGATTTTCTTCACTAATAGTGAGTATTTCAATTACATGTGCATAATATATATAGACATTCATAAGGCCAACAACTTGCATAATAGATCAAGACCATTAACTAGTAAATCATTTTAGACATAACCATAAGAACAAGATATCATCATGAATATAAATTAACATTGCTAAATAACATAAAGCAAAATTAAGAAAGTGAATCCTTGGCAACAAAATCAAACTTAACTTTAAGGTTTATCATTTTTAAAAATGTCTAGGTTGGTTTCAACTTCCAAATGCTTCAACAACAATGATGCAGTAATAATATTGCCTTCTCCTTTTTAAATTAAAAATAAAAATTAGAAATTTTATAACCTTAGCATCAGAAGGGTTGAGATGTTTGTGATACCTTGTGTTGTGTTGGTGGCTCTTTCGGAAGTAAGTC
Organism: Trifolium dubium; assembly: GCA_951804385.1. Classification (NCBI taxonomy): domain Eukaryota; kingdom Viridiplantae; phylum Streptophyta; class Magnoliopsida; order Fabales; family Fabaceae; genus Trifolium; species Trifolium dubium. Next base: position 25,606,031 of record OX638064.1, on the reverse strand, counting down.
ACAATGTTACTTCCTAATCTGAAGAGAGTCAAGGAATTGATCTACAAGTGGGGTTACGGCAAAGTTGACAGGCAGAGAATTGATCTGAAGAGTGTCAAAAATTAGAGTGTAATTAACATCACTGGAAGTGTAGTGGAAGAAGTTCTGATTTATATCTACATCCGTATAGCGGAAGGGACAGGAAGTAGTAGCAGAAGTACCATTGAGTATGTCTTCCCTGACGATCCTCAAAACTTGGGATGTTCGATTTAGGTCAAGGATGTGAAACTTTTGCGACTTGGTGTTCAAAGTCAAGATGCCATTTTGGCAATCGAGCTTGAACTCCGGATGTCTGCAATAGGTTTCTTGTGTTTGAGGACTCCAGAATGGATATGTGATTTTAGTAATGTTACCGCAACTAAACGGTGCACATTCTGTTTGCATTCCATCAGCAAGGGAACTTGTTTGGAAGATCAAGAGGAAGCATAGCAGTTGGAGTATCACTCCTCTAATGTCTAACTCAAACGAGCACTTAGGCACATGGTTCTAAATTGCGGTTGCGGTCGCGGATGCGGTTGCGGTTGCAGTCATTGCGTTTGCGGTCGATGCAGTTGCTGCGATGAGTGTTGCGGCTGTTGCGGCGTGAATTAATTTTATATTCGCACCTAACATAGAAAACTCTATATAATTATTGTAATTCTTTATATGTCTAATTTTGTATAAATTTTAATTTATTTTTAGGAGACTAAACTTATTAAATTATGATTTTATAAAACTAAAAATATATTTAATGCATAACATAATGAGACTCTTCACCCATTATTAAGCCTAAAATTAGGAGGCTAAATTTCCCCCCAAGAGGACACTATCAATATTTCCCCCGGGCCAAATTTTCCCAAATTTTCGTTCCCTCCTTCCCACTAACTTTTTTTTTGGTATAGAAGCTAATAATAAAAAAAGAAAACTAAAAGAAAGACTAAGCACGAGGGAAGAAAGTTTCCATTGCGTCATGCCTAAGAAGTTCACGAAGGTCTTCTGGAGGGGATGGATGATTCAGGAGGTCGGCATCAGATGATGCTCCAAGTTTAGCAAAAAAGTCTGCACATTGATTTCCTTCTCTAAGTGTGTGGTGGAGAGCGTCATTGGTTTGAGATAGCAACTCTTTGAATTCATATTTATTAAGCCTAATTTATAGGAATGGAGACAAAAAACCAAACACACTCACCGACTCATTTCATCACTTATCTCATTTTAACAAACTGCAAGTATTCAACAATACCCAGAGACAAAACTTATTCACCGAAAAAAACCATGAAAATTCTTTCCTCCTAAACTTTTAAACTACAAGAAATTATGCAGATCTCAATCTTTTATCACTTAACTCTTTTGCTATTTCCCCCTCAATCAGAATCAAAAATTTCAGATCTATGTTAATGAACATGTTTCATACCTCGAAGTTGAACAACCAGATCTCTGTTAATGAACAAGGAATCTTATGGTCTGATGCGGTCCCGTTGCGGTCAAATTGCCGTTGCGTTGCGGTTTCGATGCGGCATCGCCTGTGATTTCCATTCACACCGCAAAGATATTTTCTAAAAAGATATTTTCTTCACTAATAGTGAGTATTTCAATTACATGTGCATAACAGATATATACATACACCTGATTCATAAGGCCAACAACTTGCATAATAGATCAAGACCATTAACTAGTAAATCATTTTAGACATAACCATAAGAACAAGATATCATCATGAATATAAATTAACATTGCTAATTAACATAAATCAAAATTAAGAAAGTGAATCCTTGGCAACAAAATCAAACTTAACTTTAAGGTTTATCATTTTTCAAAATGTTTAGGTTGGTTTCAATTTCCAAATGCTTCAACAAGTTTTAAAAGATGCATCTATATGTCGAAGAGTATGCCACATAAATAAAGCTCAATAAAATTATTTCTAAAATATGAAATTTGTGGTAATTACTTCTAAAATGAATTACTTGTAAATAAGTCATACTTAACAATGATGCAGGAAATTGTAAAAAAAAAAAATGATGCAGTAATAATGCTTTCTCTTTTTTAAATAAAAAAAAATTAGAAATTTTATAACCAATATTCTTAGCAGCATAAGGGTTGACATGTTTGTGAATTGTGATACCTTGTGTTGTGTTGGTGGCTCTTTCGGAAGTAAGTCACAATGCCTTGATCTCAATCTAGTTTCAATTTCCACATAGTAAATAGCTAGACTGCACATGCAAACAAATAATAATTTTAGAGTCCTAAACAATTTTATAGATTATAATGAGTAAAAGAAGGAAGAACACCATAATCAATCATCACATTTGAGTCTGCAAATGATTTGATCAAACCAGTAAAAGAAGGAAGAATACCATTATCAATCATAATTTGAACCATCACCTCTAGAAAAGCTAAAAGAAAGATTTGAAGACATATTCATTACAATGATAATTTTGTAAAAGATTATGTGTTCAGTGTATGAAGGTAAAAAGGTAAAGGACAATGTTATGTGTTCAGTGTTTGAAGGTAAAGGTTGAGGTTTGTGTTTACTTTTTAATTAATAAAAATTTTGCTGCTATCAAAAAAGGTTTGTGTTTACTAAATAAATTTTAGGCGAGGATTTGTTTATTCAAAGATTATAGGAAAATAGTCGTAATAATAAGTGATGTATATTGGTAGAACAATATATATTGTTAGACCAGTGGCCAAAAAAAAAGGGTCATTGCTTAAGAAATTCCAAAAGATGCACGCACGCACGAGTGCACACACACAGGATGTATCAAATTACATCGATGTAACATTTGAGTAATGTTATACCTCTTAATAATATTTTAACAAATACAAATTTTATAAAATTTATTGTTAGATTAAAATTTTATATTATATAGATCATTCATGTAAAATTTTATAGAAATTTAAAATTGTTTGATATGTTATTGATTGAGGCCAATAAATTAAGAATTTATAAATTTTATTCAAACATCATTTTTTATGACTTTTAATAAAATCTTGTATACATGAATACAAACAGCTATGCACAGTTCCTAAGACAGAGAATGCCATTATAAAGCAGTCAAAAACTCTAATATCAACAAACAAGCTAAGAGTTCAATACTGGGAGTGTACTTGAAAAAATGAAAATCTATGTTTACATTAATATACTGTTTCGGACAAAAATGCATAGCATTAGTATCGTAACCTCATAAGTCGTTCCTCGCAATCCTCAAAACTTGAGATGATTGATTTAGGTCAAGTATGTGAAACTTTTGTGACTTTATATCCATAGTCAAGTTGCCGTTTATGCAATCAATCTTGAGCTCTGGATGTCCACAATAGGTTTCTTGTGTTTGAGGATTCCAAAAAGGATATATGATTTGAGTAATGTTACCGCAACTAAACGGTGCACATTCGATTTGCATTCCATCAGCAGTAATGGAACTTGTTTGGAGGAATATCGAGAGGAAGCATACAAGTTGGAGTATCATTCCTCTAATGTCTAACTCAAACGAGCACTTAGGCACCATATCAGTGGCAAGCTAGATAAAACAATTATGATATTACTATAAATTTGAACATTTGAGACATTTTTAGGATCTAAATCTTATATATATATACATGAATACAAACTGCTATGCACAGTTCCTAAGACAGAGAATGCAATTATAAAGCAGTCAAAAACTCTAATATCAACAAACAAGAGTTGAATAGCCTAATTTTTGAAAAAGAGATTTTCTTCACTAATAGTGCATAACAGATCACATAGTACAAGACCATTATTAACTAGTAAATCATATTAGACAGAGCCATAATAACAATTTTTGAAAACCTTTGATTTGGGCTGAAATGCTCAAGAGTAAAAACTATAATTATAATATAGGGGACTCGTATAATTGCTAATATTATAGTAGTAACTTGAAAGTAGAGTCGACTCAAGGATAAGGCAACCCAAGCAAGAGTTTTAGGCTTCCGAAAAAAGAATTTTTTTAGTAAGGGAAAAAAGCCTCAGATAAGTCATAAGTTCATTAGAAAAAATGTCTCGAAGAAAAACATAAAGGCCTTTGAGAAAAAATATTATAAAAACGAGAGTATAAATTTACAATTCCTCAAGAATTCAAACAACTATAATCTTTAAATCTCTGAAGATTGGAATTTGAATTAATAAAATTTTATTGTATACCAATAACATCTAAGGACAGATTAAATATATTGATTTTATTACCAATTAAAAATGAAATGTTTATTATAAAAAAATTGTTAAAAATAATTGATTACGATAATTTAATAAATGATTTTGTTTTAAAAAATAATCATTTTATTTAATATTATTTTTTAAATTAAAAGGCCTCATATCAATTCGATGTTCGCTTTAGGCCTCACATAAAAGTTATTTAACTAACAATACCTCTTATTCAAAACACTAACTTGAATTTTTGTTTATTTTAGAGTTATCTCGTCGAAATTCTAGACGCTATTTTCTTGATCAGAATCATAAATCTAACAATATTAGATTAAAAATCTCATAAAAAAGAAATACGTACATACTTTATACTTTCAACCTGGTGAATCCTGGAAATGGAGTTCTCCTCTTTCTTTCTCTCTTACTTTGTATCTCTCTGTGTTTCAAGTTTAATCCAAAATAGGTAGAAATTAAAGAGAAAAATGCGTCTCTATGACTCAAAACCCTTCTTTTGTGTGTCTCTCTTGGAAGAATTAATCCAAAGATAATGCAATCAAAAGTAGCCATTGCTATATTTCTGATGAGATTCGAAAGCAAGAAAGTACTTTATTTACATTACATTAAATGATGTGTCTCTTAGGAGTCCTACATTAAAGGAATGGGATTGTATCTGAGCCATTCAATATTTGATCGGATGATCAAATTTAAAACAAAATTTTATATTTAAAAAATAAACTAAAAATATAAACTTAAATATTATATAAATTTAGTTAGGGCAAGTGGCCAAAAAGGGCCATTTCATTAGAAATTCCAAAAGATGCACGCACGCACGTGCGACTGCACACACATGGGATGTACCAAATTACACGGATGTAACATTTGAGAAATGTTATACCGCTTAATAAAATTTTAACAACTACGAATTTTATAAAATTTATTGTTAGATTAAAATTTTATATCATACAGATCATTCATGTAAAATTTTACATAAATTTAAAATCGTTTGATATGTTATTGATTGAGGCCAATAAAATTAAGAATTTATGTATTTTTATGTATAGTATAAACAAAAATATAAGAACAGATGAAGGCATCTTAACAGAATAATGTTTCTCTAATTTGATTTTTCTTCTTAGTTAAAAGCTTTCCACCAACCTTAAATCTATAGCAAAAAAAAACACATTAATTGTTTCAAGATATATTATTGTTGACAAAAGTTAAAAAGTAAGGTAGCATAGCAGTTAGAGTATCATTCCTCTAATATCTAACTCAAACGAGCACTTAGGCACCATCGGTGGCAAGGCGGTGGCAAGCTAAATGGAACAATTATCGTATTGCTGCTAATTTGAAAATTTTAGACATTCTTAGTTTTTAAATCTTGTATACATGAATATTAACTACTATGCACAGTTCCTGAGACAAATAATGCCATTTTAAAAGGCAAAAACTCTAATATTAACAAACAAGAGTTCAATGGCCTAAGTTTTCAAAAGAGAGATTTTCTTCACTAATAGTGAGTATTTCAATTATATTGCATGTGCTTCCATTGTATTTTTGTTTATCTAAAACGCCCTTATTATTTAATTAATCTCATATCATACCTAATATTTTTCTTCATTAATAGTCGAAGTGTATGCCGCGGAAACAAAGCTCAAAAAAATTACTTCTAAAATTTGAGCCTAAATGAGCCTAAATGGAATTGAATATTCCTTCCAAAGTTTGATTATGTATCTCATGATTTTGAATTAAATTTAAACAGAGCCTTAAAATCTGTTGAAGAATCATTCTGTTTTAGTTTATTGAAGTTGATTAGGTGCCAAATAAACTCTGATATGATGTAAGAATGCTTAATTTATGCATTGTGATATAACGGAAAGAAACAGTGAATTCTTTACAGCATCGTATATACTCCTTTCGGCCATATTTATAAGCAAAAAATATTTAAAAAATTTGGTCTTAATTATAAGTAAAAGTCAATAAATTCAACTCTATTAAATATTTATTTTCCAAGGATATCTCTACTTGATTATGGCCACACATGAATTTATTATAAGAGTTGTATCACTCTCTCCTCTTAATATAAGATTATTATTATAAGAATTGTTAATACAAATTACAGTAAAATCATAAAAAAAATGTTTTTTAATAAGTGTGCAAATTGATATATATATATATATATATATATATATATATATATATATATATATACTTATAAAAAAGTCCGAGGGAGTATGTTTTTTTCTTGGACTAAATTGCCGTGTATGTTGACTATGTACTAACGAAAAGAAATCAAAATGTGATTGGTTTCATGAGTCAAAATTGATTGTAAAATGATAATTTAATGTTGTCATGTTTAAATTAAAATGGTAAATCAAACATATCGATTCGGTTGGATCTTCAGTTTGGCGGTTCATAAAAATGGAATCTGAAATCCGAACAATACCACCTCGGTTTTTATTGGTTTGGTTCGGATTTTTGGTACGAACCAAACAAATTCGATTTTTTTCAATTTAGATTGGTTTGAATCGTCGGTTTAATCAATTTTTTTCGATCCACTTATACCTCTACATATACCTATGATATTAGACTAATTTATGAATGACTTTTTCAATCCAGGTATTGATATGTTGGATTTTCACCTAAGTAAGAATATAACGTTACGGACCTTTTCTGAACTCGGGAGAAATGTATCGATCAAGACTACACTTATACTATTATAGTTTTCGAAGTGAGATGGAAGAAACTAAAATGTTGTGTGTATATAAAGAAAAAGGATGGGAAGAAAAAAGCAGAACACACGTGTTTAATAAGAAAAAAAACAAATGTTTTGGCTATGATTTGCAAGAAAAAGTAGCACGACTGTAGACATCAAACTACTACAACAACAACGACAAAAAATTAAAACTTAAAATTATGAGACTTGATTAAGTAGGGGTGCACAAGTTAAGTGTTTATAAATTTTTATTAAATACTATTAATTTTAATAGTATCAACAACATATCAAATGATTTTTAATTTCTGTAAAATTTGTAAAAATTTATTTTTGTTATCATGTTATTAGAGAGTTAGTTGTACATAGTGTACCACTTGATACACTTGTGCACCATAGAAGCTGCCACATAATGAATAACATGAAGAGAAATTTGCTACATTATCAAGTATCAACACATGCTTAATTAAAGATTCAACCACAACATTAATTATTTTATTTTCAAAAAAAATAACAAAATTGCCTCAATTTTTTGAAAATGGTCCATCGACCTCCAATGCATAACAAGTCATATGGTCATCAGATATACAACCATGATAACAATTTTTTTAAAGTGGTCCATCGAAATGCCATGATACAAATGATTCCTTCAATTCAATCAATCAGGTCTGATCCAACATGTGTATGTTGGCGCAGCGAAATTTGAACCACAAATAATGAAGTGCACACACACACACACAGAATGTTATTATCGAGAAGATTGTAAAGAATTGTGTTATTCTTCCACTAGGGGAAAACTAATTATATACAAGTATGGTGATGAATTGTGATATACTTCCACTAGTGGAAGAGTAGTTATATATCAGTCTATTGCTTCTCACATAAGCAACTGTAACTACCTAAGACAAAACAAATTTCACAATTCCTAGGTAGTTAACAACAACTAATTATTTAATTGCTGGTGGAGCTCTTAAATTTTACCGTGTAAAGTAGTAGCTCCAATGAAATGAAACCATATTCAAATTGTTTCATATTTTGTTCGATCACATCATAAAGTTATGCATTCCATAAATAACTAATTTTTGATTAAAACCATTCATGAATTGTAAGCAAACAAGAACACACACAACATACAACAAATATATGATCCAAAGGGAAACCACATGTCTACGGACCTTAGCCTTTTCTACAACTCATGTGCCTTAAAATATTGAATTACTTTACAGTAAAAAATGTAGTATAATACTTCTTCCGTCCTAAAATATAAAATATAAAATTGATCAAAAAGTTTGATGTTTCAAGACCAAATTTTTAATCAAATACATTAATTTTCTCTTTTATTTTGAAACTAAATTTCAATCATGTCTTAAAAAAACTCCGAAATTTGCAACCTAGAAAAATTACTTGGGCAAAAATGTAAGAATGATGTTATTTGGTAATAAAGAGCAGAAGGTAATTTTACCAAAAAAAAAAAAGAGCAGAAGATAAAACACTTTTTTTCAAATTAAAATATTTATGTCACCTTTTTGATAGAAACTAATGCTTAAAAATGAATGTTGCGAAGTGTTATGAGAAATGGGCCTTTGCTAGTATTTCCTATAAGTGATCATTTTTATTTAAGTAAGATCCATTTTAATCTCTTAAAAAAATCACAAGATTTAGTGTGTGTTTGGTTTTGCGGCAATGAGATCAATTGATTTTGATAGATTAACTTTAGTTGAATTGATTTTAGTTAATAGTGAGTTGAATATATGACGCCTTTGTTTGTTGTTATTATCAAATATATCGTTTTATAGTTTAAATCAATATTGTTTTTTTTATGGGAATCAATATTGTTTTTGAATGTATAACTATAAAAAAAAACTTTAACATATGATTTTTTTTAAGCAAGCTTCACGATATTTTATTTAGTCAATTTGGTCAATTGAGTAAAGGCAGTAAAAAAAAAATAATACCACATGCCAAATATAATGTAGAATTGATTCTCTTGACGTAGACGCTTCTCTAAAGTATCCAAACATCTTTTTAACACACACAAACGTGAGTTTTAGATAAAGGGGGATGGTTGGGGGAATTCAATATAAAGTGTAGAGGTAAATAAAAATTTGCACATGCAAATTTGCCAGTATGTGCATGCTTTCAAAATATAAAAATAAAGCTTGTCTACACAAAAACTGAATTTTGAATGAGACATTTACCTATATATTTTACTTGGGGGTGAAAACAGACTATATTATGATGGTGTTGTTTCTATTAGTATTACTATTACCTTGAGTTATGGATTAATTCAGCACCATTATTTACACAATCAAAGTGGAATAATATAACCAAACGTACGTTAGTTGGTTCAATAGTGAATTACGCTGTTATTAGTTCAGTAGGAATGATTGCAATTCGATCATCGCAATTGCGTTTGGGAGATGACTGAAACTACTTAGTATCAGAACTCACTCAAAACTATAAACTACTAGACCCCTTTCCTCTAGGAACTAGAGATTAAAAGCCAAAAAAAAAGAAAAGTGGAATAATATAATTTGATGACTATGCAATTAAACTCTATAATTAGTTGACTCTAATTATTTCTTGAAGTATGTGGAAAAAATTCTTTTTGATATAATTAATTGTCTATTTATTTTAGATATGTAGGTATTCCCTCCGGCCTTAGATACTCCCTCCGTCTCAAAATGATTGTTGTTAAAGGTTTATGTACAAGTTTTAAGGAAATGATTAGTTGTGTTGATTTTAATGATAAATTTTGTATAATTTACTATAATACCCTCATTAATTATAGTTAGTGGAGTAGTTAAGTGAGATGAAATTTAATAAATAAGGGTATAATAATGGAAAAAAGTAATTAATGTTACATTGGTATTCTAAATTGACAATTATTTTGGAACAAATAAAAAATGTTAAAAAAACAATTATTTTGAGACGGAAGGAGCAAATGATAGAATTTATAACAGCTCGACCTCCAATCTATTACTATCTTATATTGAAACCTGCAATTATCCCTATAAACTTAAATAGTGTTAATTATATTAACAACGACATTCTGGATGACAAGCTTGCATTGATTAGATGAAAATATTTCTCAAAAATTGAGCATAGGCAACACGAAATTATAGTGTAAATAGGGTACCAATGATCAATATTATGCAACCAACTCCAAAGTTAATGAGCCACAAGCAAAAGAGATGTTAAGAAGATTCAAGATTAGTGCCACAAAGGTTGTGTCACATTTGGAATGACACAACCTCAATCTAGAGCACAAGTTGTTATCAATAGGTAACTTATTACGAATGAGTCTCCAATAAGCGACATATTTAGATGTTTGAATATTTTTTTGACAATTCATTTTGGTTCTAGGAAGCAACTGACCAAAAGGCCTTCGAAACTTATATGCCTCTTTAACATTGAGAGAGTCATGCACACTATGAATATATACAAACAAGCTAGTTAGTAAATTTCTATTCTATTATTCTTTAGTGCCAATTGAATAACAAAACAGACATTAATTTCTTCAAAGTTGAAAGAAAGCATAAAAGTCATTGACCTCATTCAAAGGCTTACATGATTAGAATCCAAAAAATGTTGCCCTGCTCTCAAGTTTTTAAACATAGGATACGGGTTTAATTCCCTTTCCATGAAGATTCATTTTAGATTAAGTTCATATATAGTTAGTTGTGAAAGCAAAGATGAGTTAGCAATGTGATAATTCAAGGAGAGTATTCTACTTGAATTTTAACACTTTCGCACAAAAGGCTTAGTAAATAAAGTAAGCACTAGCAAATATAGCATAAACTAGTTATATTACATCTTGGGTGTACATATACGAGTTACTGATTTGCAAAATATGAAATCAATAGTTTAACATAATATAAACTAGTTACATATTATTTTTCTAATACTAGTATATGACAAGCCACTAAAGCCAAAAACAACTTATAAAATATGTGAAAATTTTAGCTCGATCAACAAAGATCTTACAAGACAAATGATATAAATTGAATGCAATGAAAATAATAGAGAGAATTGAAAGATGATTAGAATATAATAGTTGAGAATAGTTGGTCAAAAAGATCAATTACATCTCTATATACTAGATATCTTGTTAGTCAAGTACTTGCTAATAATATATATTCTTGTCCCTTTCATTATATATAGATGTTAAAGTAGATTTCTTCCATTTCACTTTGTATGACGAAAAAGTTGAAAACTATACTCTATTGTATGAGTGTAGTCCTCTTTCGGATCCATATATTTCTCCCTTGAGTTCAAAAATTTATGAATTCACAGGTTGCTACATTGAGGCCGGTAAACTTCAATTTTCGGGAAATATTATTTTTCTTTCTTTGTCAGCACCTTCGTCTCCTTTCAACTCTTCGGTTAACCCAATTCCAAAAACATGATGCAACTACCGATGAAAAGTACACATCTTGTGCACCTTTCAACTGTGGTAAATACACCGGTATTACATATCCATTCTGGAGTCAAAACACTCAACCAATTTACTGTGGTCACCCAAAATTCAAGCTTGATTGCCAACATGACAGCCTGACATTGGAAATCTTGTCACAAAGATTTATCATCATTTACCTAAATCAAAACATCTCAATTATTGAGGATTGCAAGAAAAAGTTTGTATGATGTTAATTATACTTTTAACATCTATACAAAATTTCCCTTGCAATCCCCAAAATTTGAGAAGTATGACTTAGGGAAATGACGATAAACCTTTGTGACAAGATTTCTAAAGTCAAGTTGTCATGTTGACAATCAAGGTTGAACTTTGGGTGGTAACAATAATTAGGTTGAGTGTTTTGATTCCACAACAGATATATAATACCGACAAACTTACCACAGTTAAAAGATGCAGAAGAGTGTACATTTCATCACTGGTTATGACATGTATATATTTGGAATTGAGTTAAGAAGAAGAGTGGGATTACAAAGATGCTAATGAAGAAAGAAAAAGAATATCTTCCATAGTGATTTTTTTTAATTAGTAAGAACCTTGATCAGCAAGCACCCTGCAATTCAATTATAAAATATCAGAATTGCCACATTGCTTTAGTTTTGCATGCATAGAGTTAAGATAATTACCTAAAATTAGAATAAATAACATACTATCTTGTAAGACATGAGTGGAAGCATTCACACAATTCATCTTAGACACTACTAACGAAAGTTCATTTTTTGTCAATGTTGCCTGACAAAATCAAGTAATCAAGTAAACAAGGTTGCCTCACTACCAAAATCAAAACCAACAGCTCATTGTATAGAAGTTCAACCCAATGTGCATTTACTTCTTTTGTTAGATAAGAAATTTAGTATATTTCTCAAAATTTGTAAGTTACTAGTAAATTTTTGGAGTTTTGGGTTAATTGTTAGCTGCAATTGTAAGTTTTGTAAGGTTTAAAAGCAACGATGAACACAAATGAGAGGTGAAAACCAAATTAAACAAAGTTTGAAGCAAGAAGAGACCAAATAAAGGAATTAGAACACTCACCCTTGAAGAATATCACCGTAAAATAAGCTTGCTCTGCCGCAGTGTGGTTCTGTCCAAGACCTCTTTCTTTCAGATTTGAGAGAGAGAGAGAGAGAGAGAGAGAGAGAGAGAGAGAGAGAGAACAATATTATGTGTGAGTGTGAATAATATGATTTGAGAAACATATATAAAGAAAAAAGATGGGAACAATATTAAGAGAATCCAATGTGGGTTGGGATCCTCTAGGGTGATTTTTTTTTTTTCTGCAGTGTGATCTCAGCCACTCAATATGTTTTCTGTCTATGGTCAAATTCATTTGAAAGGGATTAGAAACTTCAATGCAAGCATAAAAATGCCTCCAATTTGAAATATACATATTAGATCATTCGTGGAAATTGAGGAAGGAAAAAAGTAAACTTGTGTGAAGGTGAGTGATGTGTATATTGATGTATACTTATTAACTTACATTGTGAATTAGTATTATTATGATTAATAAAATTAAAAACAGTATTGTTAGTTTGTTTCGTAGTGATTAGCGCTAGACTTATTAGGGGAGGACTATAGTTCAATCTCCCGCAATTACGTTTAAGAGGAGACTGAAACGACTTGATATTAAAATTCGCTCTGAATTCTAAACTACTGGAGCTCTTTTCTCTAAAAACAAAAGATTTGAAAAACAAAAAAATTAAAAATAGTACCGGTGGTGCACATGGGAGCCAAGTATAGTTTCCAAGTTTGTGTTTGAAATTAAAGTTCATTTTAAATTCCACAGTCTACGTTTTTTTGCACAATTTTAGAAAATTCAAATTAAATTACTGCTCTATCACATGGAAGCTCTATATCACATAAATCACTAGTTTCCAATATCCATCCTCTTTTCCTATATAAAGACTAATTAACCACTTCTTCATCTTCTCATAAAACACTTGCAACAAAAAGATGTTTAAGTTAGAGTATAATAACATGTCATTGATCATAGATAGTTCTTTTATAACAATTGGTTTTATAACATTGAATAAACAAAGTGAAAGTACTATGTTGTTGATTGGGTTAATTGACAAAAAATAAATTTAAAAAAAAACCTTCATAGTAAAAATATAAATCCTTGCATAAATTATAAAAAAAAATAGATAACATATATTAAAATGACCCTTCCTTTAGATACAAATAAAAAAATATAAGTCCCTTCATATTATTTAATACAAAATGCAAATTTAAAGAATATTTCTACTTGAGAGGAAAAAGTATCGATTAGCTCTGATAGGGTTTAGACCCTCAAGACCCGCCGTCGCCAGCCTTCCCTGCACTCGACCTGCCGCCGCTGTCTCCTCCGACCGATGCCAGTCCACCATCGCTCTCTCTACACCATCGTAGGATTGTTATCCTGTCTCTGAACCGCGTCTTCTGCAACCCAAACGATCGATTTGCAATCGCTTCTAATTCTGATCTCGATTTGCCATCAAACTCAGTTGCTGAAATTGCTTCTGCTATTGCATTTTGTTAGCATTTTTCTGCAATTGTGTTTTGCTGATTGATTTGTAATCGCGATACAGATTATATAACGGTGTTTTTGCCGATCGTTTTGCAATTGGGGTTCTGATTTTGTTTTGCCATCAAATTTTGTTGCTGAAATTGTTTACTGAAATTTTGTTGCCGATCGTTTTGCAATTGGGGTACTAATTAAACGCATCCTGGTTTGTTGTAGTGTGGTTCTAAATTGACTTAATTGTTAATCTACAATGGGCTCCCCTTTTGTTTTTTCGGCAAACGGTGAACCCCACCATCAACCGTTCCATAAACCTCCTGACCCGCAAAAGCCCCCGGCCCCCAAACTATCATTCCGTGATAAATTACTAGGCACAACGCAAAATACTCCTCCGAGAGAAAAAGTGGATATGATCAAAGAGAACCTTGTCCGCATAGAACTTGATGATGGTAATTGTCTTCTCCCTAAAATCTATATTGAACCAAAAATTTTCCAAGATCTGTGCACACCGTGGAAAGATGCTATTGTCGTCAAACTCTTAGGAAAGAATCTCAGCTACCTTACCATGAAAGAACGCCTCCAAAAAATATGGAAGTTACAAGGCGGTTTCGAAATCATGGACAACGATAATGGTTTCTATATGGTGAAGTTCGACCACGCTGCTGATAAAGAAAAGGTGATCACTGGCGGCCCATGGTTGATCTTTGACCATGTCTTGCTGTCTCTCAATGGTCCCCCGAGTTCACATCACCAAATGCTAAGGTGGAACGCACAACTGTCTGAGTTAGATTCCCTAGTTTAAACCTAGTCTACTATGATGAAAGTTTTCTCATGGTCATGGCTTCAGCTATCGGTCGACCTATAAAGGTGGACATCAATACTCTAAATGTTGAGAGAGGCAAATTCGCAAGAGTTTGCGTCGAAGTAGAACTTACTGAGCCGGTGGTAGGAAAAATTTGGGTGAATGGACACTGGTACAAAGTTCAATATGAAGGTTTGCATCTAATTTGTACCAACTGTGGTTGCTATGGCCATCTAGGTAGGTACTTTCCTATTGCCACCCCCGTACCTGAAGGGACAAAACATGTGCACCAACATCACAACCCCGCCTCAAACCACCCCACCGGTCAGTCATTCAAACTCTAGCTAACCACAAAGGAATGTTGTTCTTAATGCAGATCCTAAGGTAACAAAAAAAGAGAGCAATACCAATAATAATGATGAGGGCAAGGAACTGCATGGGGATTGACTCTTAGTTACTAGGCGCAAGAAACAACCTAATAAACCTACCTTGCCAGGCTCAAAAACCGTCACCAACGACAAAAGTAACAAATTCAATGCTCTGGCCAATCTGCCCGACCAACCAAACTACAACCCCGCTACCCAAAAGCTACCACCTAGACCACATGCTACAAACATATCGCGCCCCAACAAAAGTAATGTCGAACCAAAACGCCGCCGTCGTGATGACGATGATTACAACCATGTGACCACTACTTCCCGTTTGCCTACGAACTCGACAACGAAAATTCCCAATAGACATAACAAACCTGTCATATCTACCCCACTTCAATCAGGAAAAATCCCACACCTTCTGTTTAACCCAAAAAACTTAGGCTCTCCCCACCAAAAGCCGGCTACATTCGTGAACCCCAACTTTAATCAAGTAGCTGTCGTTCAACACACAAATGACCCCCCTGATGATAATCCTTCCCCTCATAAGAGCCCCACTAATGAAGACAAGGATGACCTTGAAATTTGCGAAGAAATTCATGTCCACCATGATCACAATGAAGAAAACATGGTCACTTAGACCAGTCGTTTCCCTTTACCCTTCTCTTTGCTCATTTTGTTATGGAAGCTCTCAATGATATCTCAATCCTCTCTTGGAATATCAGAGGGGCCAACAACGACAATTCAAAACGACATTTGAAGGAAGTTATTAGAAAGTATCATCCCACTTTCCTTGCTGTTCTTGAAACCCATGCTCCTTACTCTAAATTGTCCTCCTTTTGGACAAATAACGGATATACTCCGGCCCACGTTATTGAAGCCAATGGCCACTCAGGAGGTATATGGCTTCTACAACACTCTGCTTCTAACATTAATACTACTATCATTGACACTAATCAATACTCCATTACTTTCATGCTAACTCATGGTGATGCCTCCTCTACCTGTACTTGCGTGTATGCTAGCCCAAACCCGACATTGCGTACCAACTTTTGGAACTACCTAATAGACCGTAGCCGCACTATTGTTGGCCTTTGGATGCTTATAGGTGACTTTAATGAAACTCTCCTCCCTAGAGATCAACAAGGGGGTATCTTTCAACACAACTGAGCTACCATTTTTGCTAATTTCATGGACCAGTGTAGTCTTCTAGACCTCACAACCACTGGAGGCCGTTTTACTTGGCACCGAAATCACAATGGCCTCCGCATTCTTTCTAAAAAACTTGACAGAGGCTTAGCAAACGTGGATTGGCGTTTGGCTTTTCCCGAAGCTTATGTCGAAGTTATCTACAGACTTCACTCCGATCACAATCCTTTACTCCTTCGTTTTGGTGGTCTTCCCATTGCAAGAGGACCAAGACCCTTTCGTTTTGAGGCTGCCTGGATTGATCATACAGACTACTCCGCTTTGGTTGAGAGAGCATGGACATCTTCCAACCACAATCCTACAATTGCATTAAACAATGTCCAACACGAATCTGTCACTTTCAATCAAGAAGTTTTCAGAAACATTTTCAAACGCAAAAGACACATTGAAAGCAGACTCAAAGGAGTTTAAAATTACCTAGAAATGGTTGACTCCTCACGCCACACCCTTCTTGAGCGCGACCTTCAACAGGAATACAACCATATCCTTTTCCAAGAAGAGATGTTTTGGTACCAAAAATCTAGAGAAAAATGGGTCAAATTCGGTGACAAAAATAGCGCTTTTTTCCACACTCAAATCATCATAAGAAGGAAGCGAAACCATGTTCATAGACTCCAGCTTCCTAACCGGACATGGTCATCTGACAGCTCTGTTCTTCAGAATGAGGCGCAACTATACTATAAGAATTTCTTTGGTGGCAACCAGCCCAACCATGGCTCCTCATTCTACAATGGCTTACACCCAACCATAGATGAAGATGGGAAAACTTCTTTACTTAGATCGGTCACTAAAGAGGAGGTATTTGCAGCCCTCAAATCCATGAAACCTTATAAGGCCCCGGGCCCAGACGGCTTTCAATGCATTTTCTTCAAACAATATTGGCACATAGTGGGAGATGACATCTTCAATCTGGTCAAAACAGCTTTCCATACAGGTTATTTCGATCCTGTCATTTCGAAAACCTTGATATCTCTCATCCCCCAAGTTGACCCACCAACCACTTTTAAAGAATTTAGACCTATCAGTCTATGCAATATTATTTATAAAATTAATACAAAAGTCTTGGTTCTCCGCCTCAGACCGATCCTGGATTTTATTATTGGACCCTACCAAAGCAGCTTTCTACCAGGTAGAGGCACCTCTGATAATGCGATCATCCTGCAAGAAATCATCCACTTTATGCGGAAGACTAAGAAGAAGAAAGGTCATGTAGCCTTCAAACTCGACCTTGAAAAAGCTTTTGATAATGTCAATTGGGATTTTCTTAAATGATGCCTCCATGATTTTGGCTTTCCAAACATAACAACTAAGCTTATCATGCATTGTGTTACCTCATCTAATTTTTCACTACTATGGAACGGTAACAAAATGCCCCCTTTCAAGCCTTCCCATGGTCTCAGACAAGGAGATCCCTTATCCCTTACTTATTCATATTATGTATGGAAAAATTGTCTATCTCCATCAACGATGCGGTCCATCAGGGTATATGGGCCCCCATCCACATCTCTATCAATGGACCCAGACTATCCCACCTCCTATTTGTAGATGATGTTCTCCTCTTCACCACAACCAAAACCTCTCAATTACGTGCTATTGCTGACCTTCTCACCCGTTTCGGCCGCGCTTCCGGTTTGAAGATCAACTTGTCAAAATCCCGAGCCTTTTACTCCGCAGGTTTTCCACAGAACAAGATCAACAAACTTACTTCCATCACTGGTATCCGGAGCACCACATCCCTAGAAAAGTATCTAGGCTTCCCAATCCTCAAAGGGAGAGCCAAAAGAAGTGATTTCCATTTTATTATTGACAAAATGCAGACACGGCTTGCTTCTTGGAAAAACAAGTTGTTAAACAAACCAGGTCGCTTGACGATAGCTTCATTTGTCCTCAATTCAATCCCCTCCTACTACATGCAAATTGTTTGGCTCCCTCAAAGCATCTGCGACAGCATAGATCAGACCACTCGCAATTTCATCTGGAGGGACTCCAACAACAAAGGTATCCACTTAGTGGGATGGAATAAAATATCTCGCCCTAAACAACTTGGTGGTTTGGGTATCCGACCAGCTCGGGATGCAAATATTTCTCTATTGGGAAAGCTTATATGGGATATGGTGAAATCTTCAAGTAAGCTTTGGGTTAACCTCCTCTCTAGCAAATACATCGCAGGACCAAATTTCCTCCTCTCCAATAACCCTCCTAGTGGATCCCCAACTTGGTCTTCTATTATTAAAGAAAAAAACGCACTCAAAGACGGATTTTTGTGGCGCGCAGGTTTGGGATCCTCCTCCTTCTGGTTCACTCCTTGGATTGATCTCGGCCGTCTTAGCTCACTCGTCCCCTATGTAGATATACATGATCTGCAACTCTCGGTAAATGATGTGCTCTCTACATGAAACCCACACACTACTAGTCTCTACACCCAACCCCTCCATCGATTTCTAAAGTCGTTAACAACATCAACTTAAGGTTCAATGACTCTATCGAAGACGTCTTCATTTGGGCTAACAACAAAAATGGCACTTACACTACTAAAAGTGGCTATAATTGGTTACTCTCTCGGAGGGATCCGGTACCATCTGATAACCCTCTACACACTTGGTCTTGGATATGGAAGCTTCAACTCCCTGAAAAGATCAAATTCTTTATTTGGTTGGCTTGTCACAACTCTACGCCAACCCTCTCTTTACTCAATCACCGCAAGATGAGTTCTTCAGCCACCTGCACTCGATGTGGCCTCCAAGATGAAACTTTTCTTCATTGCATTCGGGACTGCGAGTTCTCTCATTGCCTTTGGAACCACTTTGGTTTCAATAATCCGGATTTGTTCTCAAACCAGGATGTGTACGACTGGCTCAAGCAGGGTACCACAGGTGCACACGCTTTCACTTTCTCGGCCACTGTCTGGTGGTCTTGGAGACACCGAAATTTGATGTGTTTGAACAATGAAACGTGGCCTATAAGTCGTCTCTCCTTCAAAATTCAAGCTATGGTCGAAACTTTAAGAAATTGCTTCTCTCCCTCTTCTAACGAAGAGTTAGTAGATAGACATATCAGGTGGAACAATAATAACTTTTCTTGTACCATCCTGAATGTGGACGGAAGTAGTCTCGGTACTCCTGTTCGAGCCGGATTTGGCGGCATTATTAGAAACACCTACGGTTATTATCTTACAGGCTTTTCAGGCTTCATTCAAGGATCATCTGACATTTTGCTTGCGGAACTAACTGCTATCTCTAGGGGCCTCTTGTTGGCCAAAGACATGAACATTGATGAACTTGTCTGCTACTCTGACTCTTTACTTTGTGTTAACCTCATCAAAGGGCCACAAGTTAAGTATTATCTTTATGCTGTGTTGATCCAGGATATCAAGGAGTTGCTATCTCAAACCAATGGTACCCTTCATCACACTCTTAGAGAAGGGAATCAATGTGCAGATTTTTTCACTAAACTTGGAGCATCATCAGATGCCGACCTCCTAACTCATACATCTTCTCCAGAAGGCCTTCGGGAACTTCTTAGGAATGACGCAATGAGAACTTTCTTCCCTCGTACTTAGTTTTCCTTTTTTGCTTTCTTTTTTCTTTTTATTAGCTTCCATACCAAAAAAAAATATTATTTAATTGTAATACCCTAATTTTGAGCTTTTTAAAATAAATATTTTATTTAAAAACTATTTCTTATTTTTCATAAGAAATACCAAAAATAGTTTTTTAGATAATTTTTGCTTACAATTTATTCATTTTTCTGTTAATTATCGCAATTTATCTTTTTAGGCAAAAAATAGTAAAAATATTCAAAAATAGTTTTTATTTTTGCATTTGAGTTTATTTTTTTATTTCTATATTTTTCTATATTTTATTTGTATTTTTCTTGCGCATTTTCTATTTTATTTACATTTTCCTTCCTTTTATGACATTTTCTTTCTTTTTTGAACCAATCCTACAATGACACCTCATTTTTTTTCCATCACATTTTATTACCATTTTCTTAGAATTTTATTTCTATACCCCATTTTTCATTTTCACTTTTTACCCACAAAAGTTCAGAAATCACAAAAATACCCCAATGTTATGAGGCCCTATAAATAGGACCTCATTTATTGCAACCCTAAGACAGAGGTACTGTTCACATTTTTTTTTGATCAGATTTCATTTCTTCTTTCTCTCTTCACAGCGCCTCCAAACTCACATGAACCCTAAGAAATTTCATCACTCAAATTCACCATCAAAACTCCATTAAAACACAAAATCATTAAAAGATAAAACGTTCACCTCGTTCTCCTCTACCTATTGGTACCAAAATCGCGTCCTAATTCGCCATAACGATTCCAGATCGTTCCAATCCGAAACTGAAACCCGCGAGAACTAAAAAGGTAGATACGACGCGTTTTTGAACGAGTGTTGCGTGCAATTTGTGTTGATTTGTAACTGGAATCATGATTAAGACCTTTTCCATTAACTAATTTGTGTGAATAGTGACTGAAAACGCATTAATAATTTTACCCAGTTTTTGATTTTCATCTTTCTGCGTTTATATAAGCTTTGTTTGCTGTTTATGACTCTCGATCTGTAATCTACGTGTAAAACCGTGCGAAATGATATATTTGTTTGTTTGATTTGGTTGCGTTTTGAATCTGTTTGAGTTGAGCGAGTCAACTCGTGAGCTTCAATGGAAGCTTACTGAGTTAGCGAGTCACCCGACTCGGTCGTGTGAAGAAGGAAGAGGGGAGGACACGTGGCAGCCTGCAATTGGCTGACACGATTTTTTTGTTTGGTTTTCTCTGGTGGGTTTGTGATGGATCCGGGTCGGGTTGAACCGTTCGACCCGACCCGGTTCGTTTGTCTTGTTCCTTTGGGCCAGATCTGCTGCTGGGCTTGGTAGTCTGTTTTTTTATGATTTGCTTCTCATGCCACCTCTGTTCATTTCTGCACCTTCCCCATGTTGACAGATTTTGGGCTTGGGCCTATATTTTGTGTGAATTCAATTTCACACCCCCCAGTTTGCTAGGTGCGCCCCCCTGATGGGCCAAACAGATTTTGGGCTTTAGGCCCAATTTTGTTATTTCTAATTTTTTATCCTTTTTGTGTTGCGCCCCCCGGTTGGGCCCAAAGCCCATTTAGTTTTTAGCGTTTTTCGCGTCTTTGTTTTATGCGGTAATTTTTCATCGTTTAATTTCGTTTACGCGTTGAATGAAAAAATAAAATAATACTTTATTTTGATATTTATTTCACGCTTAATTTATTATTGTGTATTATATTTTATTTTATGCTCATCACCGCATCTCATGCACTTCATATTCATACACATTCTCTATGCCATCTGGTATTCTTCTATCCCTTTGCTCTGGCTTGGTTTTCTTTTAAACTTCTCTTCTTAAATAAAACAAAAAGGAATGATGAATCAATTAAAGTGAAAAGAGGGGAGTGTGACGTATGTCCGCTCTGCTCGGGTAGGACAGTCTGTGACGTATGTCCCGGATGGTGGACTACCCTCATTTTAATTGGTGATTCTTAGCTAGTTAATTAAAGTGAAAAGAGGGGAATGTGACGTATGTCCGTTCTGCTCGGATAGGACAGTCTGTGACGTATGTCCCGGATGGTGGACTATTCTCATTTTAATTAATGAAGCTCAGTTTAGTTAATTAAAGCGAAAAGGAGAGAGTGTGACGTATGTCCGCTTGATTCGAATAGGACAGTCTGTGACGTATGTCCCGGATGGTGGACTATTCTCACTTTAATTAATTAACTTTAAATATTTGAATGAAAAGGAGGGAATGTGACGTATGTCCCGTTCGGCTCGAATTGAACAGTCTGTGACGTATGACCGGATGGTGTTCAATTCTCATTCAACTGAACAATCTCAAAAAAATCCTAAAAGATACTCAACTCACTTCAATTCTTTTTCCTGCCTCCGTGCAGTCAACTCTTTTCCACTGCTCTTGCGCAGTCAAATCTCTTTTCAACTGTTTTCCTAAACGGATAGTGCTTTATCCATTCCCCTGCTACAGACAAACGCTTAAGCCTCCGAAGCGAGCATACAAGCATACTGTTGTATCAGTGGAATGCGACCTAAGCATCGTTCACTAAAAACAACCAACACACAATCTTTCTTTTCAGGAAGAACTACGTGAGCTTTGACTTCCTCATTGTACTTGGGTGATACGTAGGAGCGAGAGTCTCTCATGAACCGCCAAATAATAAAAAACTCTTTTTTCCCTTTTCTGTTCAATATGCGGTGATTTAATTCTTTTTACACGGTTATCTCTGTTTATGCAAACCAAAATTCCTGAAATGGTTCCCGTTGAGTACAACGGATATGAGGGGGTGTTAACGTCTTCCCCTCATGTAACCAACTCCCGAACCCGACATTTAAGGTTTTATCATTATTTTCCTTTCCCCTCACGGGATGAATAAAATATGGTGGCGGCTTCATTGTTTACATTTGTGCATTGCATTTCATCATTGCATATCTGTATATTTTTTGCGCCGGGTACTACATTAATACAAAAAAAATTTCATTTAAGTCCCTCTTAATTTTGCATTTAAGATATAATTTTAAAAATAATGTAAAATAAAGTTTTGGTCTTTAACTGAATATGTAATTCAGAAAAAATTGAAACAAAAACAGATCCTATAATAATGACACCATAAAGAGTCCTAAAATAATTTTCATGCTATTTTCGTAAATATTTTTGACAGAAAATAGATTTTTTTTGTTGTATTTTAAATAATATCAATGTAACAAAAAAATTAAAATAAAAAAATTTTGAAAAAAAAATTCTAACACAATTTTCATAAATATTTTTTATACAAAAGAAATTGTTTTTATATATTTTGAATGATATCAATGCAACAAAAAAAATAGTAATAGTAGAGAGATTTTGGGGAAAGAGAAAGATAAATAATTTTGGTTAAATTTTTTATCAACCTAAATTTTGATCATATATTCATAATTCATCTATAATAATTATCCAGTGGACCAATAATTGCGAGTAGAGTCCGTGATGTGAAAATCATGATCAGATTTGGATTGGAAGCCATAATAAAAATCTAAAAAAGTAACATTATGAAATCATATTCAAAATTTATAGGTAGAAAGGAAAATATCATATTTTAACTAAATAAAATAAAATTTAAGAATAGAACATAAAAAACCTTTGATTTCAAATTGAATATGGTTTAACTCTAGTAAACTATTTTTAAAAGATGTGCTTTTTTACATTTGTGTTCTACCTATTTATAGGTTGAAAATTTAGGGTTGTAAAGTAGGGTTGCAAAAAGCCCAATATGTCTTTAAAAGAATTAGGGATGGGAAAATCAGAAATTTTTACATCTCAAATTCTGAATGCTGCCAAAATAATATTTTGATTCTAATTTGAAAATGAAATAAGACGGTTGTTTATCAAAAATGGATACCTAATTAAATTGTAGTAATGATGTTTCCTTTTCTAATGCAATGAATGGCAACATATTCCTTGTTAATAATTTAAAAATGTGTATTGCCGCAAATAAGCATTTTTTAATTATCATAGACACGAAAATAGTGTTGGCAAATGATGTTATTGATAAAAAATTATTTCAAATTAATAAAAATTATTTTCATTGTCAAAAATTATTCTATTTTTAAAAAAGTGATTTTGAATAATGTTTAGGATGTCAGTTAGTTTTTATAATTTAAGTTATTTGTGCATGACAATTGCTTATACGGCGAAAATTATAATATTTGAATAATTATACAATATTTGATAATAATATTGAGTTGTAATATAAGGCAAAATAATTAGGCCAAATTATTGAATTGTATTATTAGGCATTCCTTTTAAAGTAGGCTATACAAAATAAAATATTTCATTAAAATTGTTTCATTATAATTGATTTCAATTAGTTGTGCCAATAAACAAAATCAAAAGGTGGGTTGGGGAGAAAGTTCCACGTGGCAATTGGTATTGAGAATGACATGAGAATGGTTTTGCATTTAATATGATCATTATAACACAATTCCTAATTGTATATAGTATAGATAGATAGATAGATAGATAGATAGATAGATAGATAATTAGGCCAAATTATTGAATTGTATTATTAGGCATTCTTTTAAAGTAGGCTATACAAAATAAAATATTTCATTAAAATTGTTTCATTATAATTGATTTCAATTAGTTGTGCCAATAAAAAAAATCAAAAGGTGGGTTGGTGAGAAAGTGCCACGTGCAGCAATTGGTATTGAGAATGACATGAGAATGATTTTGTATTTAATACGATCATTATAACATAATTCCTAATTGTATATAGTATAAATAGATAGATAGATAGATAAATTAGATTTGATAAAAAATTTAAACATACATAAACGTTGATTTAAAAATGGGGATTAAAAATAGTGGTAGAAAACATTTAAGAGATCAAAACTTGCTAAATTATTTTATAAGGATTAAAATTAAAATTTGATTTTTTTTTTTGGTTAGGTGGCGTAGTGGCTAGAAATTCGCTCTTAAAATGAAATAAATGGGTATATCCGGATTCGAACCCGAATCACAGCATTTTCGTGCTATATGTCCAACCAATTGATTATTGAGCTAAGCTCATGGAACATCAAAAAATTGAGATATGTATATGTTAGCCAATATTTTGGCTAAATAAATAATAAAGTTAAAATATTCTTCTTAATATATTTAAATATACCTTTAATTATGGGAATTTGTTTTCCCAATCATCAATTAAATATAAAGGTCAAAATTAAATATGTTTTGATAAAAGTCAAATCAGATGAATATTTATGACTTTAAGAAACGCACAAGTTGCAAAGACTTAGTTCGAGTTGATACCATTCGAGTGGCTCGAACTCGAATTGTAGTTTTAACTTGGAAAAATGGTGAAGAATTGGCAGAAGATTCAAATTCAAAATTCAAACCATTGTAAAGCTTCATTCAAGACTGATGACTTATGGCATTTGGATAAGGATGAAGTGGTTGTACACTTGTCAAATGGATGTATTATAGGCGTTACTAGACGTTGTAAATCTTAGTTATAAATAGTAGTTTGTTTGATGTAATTAGGATCACAAATTCACATACTAGAAATCCTTATAATTTCTGAGTACCCAAGCGTTCGAGCGAAACGAAAACAAGAGGAACAATGTATGATCTTGTGATCACTTCCTTTTAATTCAATGCAATTTACATGTTTTTATTTACATTTCCTGCATTTTATTTCATTGAAACATTTCCTTTTCTTTGTCAAATACGTACTCATTGTGAGTATTTTTACATTTCTTGTCATTCAAGTTACATTTCCTTCACTTTATTTTACTTTTTCAACCAAACTTGTTCATTTGCATTAATGAACATTGCTATTTTCAATTTTGAACAATAAATGCACAAACATGTCCCGAGATTCTCTAGTTGGTCTCTCAAGCATTGCAAACTAGCGCTTGTTTACCAAAAATCAGTGTAAACAAATTGGCACGACCAGTTATTTTCAAAGTTTTCTTGAAAATTTTCTTCTTTGTTGTTTTGGAAAGTTATGTGTGTTGTTTTCAAAGAATTTATATTGTTTAGTGCATGCAATTGAGAAGTGGTAGTATAAAACCAGAGATGGTGAGACCTAGAGGCACTAACGCTAATACTAGCAACAACAACAACAACAATAGTAATGACAATAATAATGTCAATAACCAAAACAATCAGGATCCTGATGATGTTAACCCATTATTGGGGCATGTAGTCGCTTCGAGCGCTCTGACAACATCAGCTACAGATGCAACATCTGTGGGGGCATCACAGGCAATTCTTGTGTCTTCCTCTATGCCCTCATTAACATCCAATGCTGCAACCACAATGGCTAAAAATACAACAACCATGCCTTTACAAACTGTTGTTGGGGTTACACCTCCATTCTCAGGATCTTCATTTGACTTTCGAAGTCAATCAGGGGGTTTGTATCAATCCCAAAGATCTTATCCATATGGAATGCCTACAGCCATGATGCAGAACGTGTATTCACACTCTGCAATACACTCTGATAGGATAGTAGTGAGGTCTTCCTTTCCACAAGGGCAAAACTCTAATAATGCTAGAGTTCGAGTGAACCAACCAGCCCTCACTACAGATTCACTTTTATCTATGAGGCAACAAATAGATGAGAGTAATTATGATATGGTGAATTTACTCACTGAACAAATGGGTACAATAATCAACCCATTAATTTGAGATACAAATCAGACTTACCAAACCCTGGCTACCCAAATGGGTAGAATTGCTGATTTCTTTGGAGGGGCACAAGTGCCCATCCAACAACCACTTCAACCATTACAGGCCCCTAGACCAAGGCCTAGATAAGTTGCTGACAATCGAATCGAGGAGGCTCGAGGGCAGCAACAAGAACCACATATTGTTAACCAACCTGTACAAAGAAATGTTGAACCTAAAGTGGTGCTTGTTCATCGAAACCAAAATGCTGATGAGGTTTTGAGAAACGTTCAACATAATGATTTTGGGCAAAATAACTTAGCCAATTTGGTAGAAACCATCCTTGCCCAAAATGGTCTAAATGTAGGTTTGCATAGACCTAATTTTGTATCACCTCTATCTGAGTTTGTTTTGCAAACAGAAATTCCAAGGGGTTGGAAAACCCCAAAATTTACTAAGTTTGCTGGTGATACAACATTGTCTACAGTCGAGCACATTGCTAGGTATTTGACTGAGGCTGGGGACATAGCAAATAATGAGAATTTGAGGATGAAGTATTTTCCCAATTCTCTAACCAAAAATGCTTTCACTTGGTTCACAACTTTACCCCCACACTCTGTATTTACTTGGACCCAACTCGAAAGGCTTTTCCATGAGCAATTTTATATGGGTCAAACAAAAATAAGCCTCAAAGAATTAGCAAGTGTTAGACGTAAAACACCAGAATCTATTGATGACTATCTCAATAGGTTTAAGCTTCTTAAAGCTAGATGTTTCACTCAGGTTCCTGAACACGAATTGGTAGAAATGGCTGCTGGTGGCCTAGACTACTCGATTCCAAAGAAATTAGATACAGAGCATCTTAGGGATATGGCTCAATTGGCTGATAGGGTTAGACAAGTTGAAAGACTTAGAAATGAAAAAGCCAGAAATAATAAGTTCCATAAGAAAGAGAATATACCCTATGTTGGGAACTATGAGAGTGATGATGAGTATGAGTTAGAGACTGGTGAGGTTGATCCAAATGAAATAGACTTGGCTGAATTAAAACCAGAACCTCCTTATACTTGTAAATTATTAAAGTCATCGAATGGAAAAAATCCTAGTGAACCCAAAAATGAAAAGTATGTTGCTAAAACCTACACATTTGATGTTACCAAATGTGATGAAATTTTTGATTTATTGGTCACTGATGGCCAAATAATTGTTCAAAAAGGGTTAAAAGTTCCTGCTTTAGAACAAAGAAAGAAAAGAGGTTATTGCAAATTTCATAACTTTTTGGGTCATAAAACTTCTCATTGTGTTGTTTTCAGGGACTTAGTGCAAAAAGCATTGGACGAGGGGAGATTGAAGTTCGATGAAAAAGCTAAGCAGCCCATGAAGGTAGATACTGACCCCCTCCAAGTGGCTGAGACTTCCTATGTGGAGCCATTCGAGTGTTTAATGATAGATGTTATGGAAGCCTCCCAGTTCGAGTTGTTACTGAGGGAGAATATGCTGAGAAAATCAAAGTGGTGTATCCTCGAGCTGAAGAGGAACTCATTGATTTTCTGAATAAATGCAAGCTAAGCAACAAGGAAGTGATGTTGTGTCCTCGTTGCAGTGCTGTATGTGACAAAGAGGCTACTGCAGGCCTCAAAAATGTTATGTCATATGTGGATAACAAGAACAAGTGGTCTACTTAAAGACCAAACAAGGGTAAGGCCACAAATCAAGGCCCTACTATCCATGACAGGCATGGAAGGAGGCAAACATATGTGCCTTCAAATAGAATTCCTGTCAACCAATGGTCATCAGGCCAACACCGGGTCTATCAAAAAATGAGGATGGACTTAGGTGGCTCGAGTCAAGTTGCTTCGAGCAACAATGCTGAAAATAGGAAGTACTCTTACAACAGTAACTATAAGGGGAAAAATCCTATGACTCGAACCCAGTGGCGTAGGTACCAACGCCTTAAGAAATTGGAAAGGGAGAATTCCCATGCTGGGGGCAAATCTCATTCGAATGCCCATGTTGGGGGCAATTCCAATTCAAGTGCCCATGCTGGGGGCACTAACAAAGTTGCCCATGCTGGGGGAAATACCAAGGTTGCCTATACTGAAGGCAACCACAGTGATGCAAGGAATAAGAAGGAGTTTGTTCCTAAAAAGGCTGAAAAAGCCTTGGTAATTGAGGAAGTGTCCTCTTCGAAGAGGCCAGCCAAAGAAAGACTATCATTCCCAGAAAACAACATGGAAGATGATATTCCAGATGAAGACCTGCTCGAATCTGGCTCTGAAGCAGACTTCGATGTGTTGGTCAATGTGGTGTCTATTCTGCCACGTGAGTATGATCAAAGGTCCACTTCAGACCCTGATGAAGAGTTTGAAGAGTCTGAATTAGATTATTACACCCTTGTATGCTACTATGTTATGAATAATGGGTGTATTGAACAACAGAAGGCTACATTCGAGTGGCCTCATGAAGGTATGAAGAATCACCTAAAGCCTTTATACATTAAGACTAAAGTGGGGGGAGTTGGTGTAAATAAAGTCCTTGTGGATGGGGGTGCTGCAGTTAACATAATGCCCCATTTCATGTTAAGGAAGTTGGGAATGTATGATACTGATATGCATTCTCACAATATTGTTCTCTCTAACTATGATGGAAAAAGTGACAAATCACTTGGTGCCATTCAAATGGATGTTGCTGTGGGCAGCACTATTAGGCCAACTTTATTTATAGTTGTGCCATCAAAGGCTAGTTTCAACTTGCTTCTAAGAAGGGAATGGATTCATGGAGTGGGTGTTGTATCCTCCACCCTTCACCAAAGGTTAATACTTTGGAGGGAAGACAAGATTGTGGAAAATATTGAGGCTGACCAAAGTTTCTATAGGTGTGAGGTGGATCACATTACAAAACAGACCTTTGATAGAAACTTAGCCTCAATTTCTCCTTGTGGAGACAGAGATAGTGGCTTTCGAGGAGCCACCAATAATGTGTACCATTCTGTCAAACTCCATCCAACACATGGTTTCTGTTGGGAAAGGGAAGTGATTGAAGAATTCCCTCCTAAAGATGGAGTAATCCCACCCTCTGGATGGGATGATGATGCAGAATCAAGCAATGCCTGAGCCCTCTGCTTGGGCCAAGATAACGGCATATATTGCCGAGAAAAAGATCGAAACGGCCTTAGAGGCTGCATTCTAACAAAATATGGTTGAAGAAACCATGGATGAAAACAATGGCAAGTTTTTGCCAAATGAGCAAAGGTTGGATTGCATTTATGATGATGAACCTTTAGGTTTTGAAAAAGATCCATTAAGTTCGAATGCTAAAATGCAAGCACAAGATCATTTGCAAGAAATTGATATTGGAGATGGCTCTATAAAGAGGCCAACATATATCAGTGCCAATATTGATTTCGAGCTAAAGCAAAAACTGGTTAATCTACTCAAAGAATTTAAAGATTGCTTTGCCTGGGACTATAATGAAATGCCAGGATTGAGTAGAGATTTGGTGGAACATAGATTGCCACTCAAGCCAGAGAAGAAGCCTATCAAACAATCACCAAGGAGATTCAACCCTGAGGTCCTCTCAAAGATCAAAAGTGAGATCGAAAGACTACTAAAAAGCAAATTCATTCGAACTGGCAGGTATGTTGAATGGTTAGCAAATATTGTGCCTGTCATTAAGAAAAATGGTAGCCTTAGGGTATGCATAGATTTTAGAGACTTAAATAATGCAACACCTAAGGATGAATATCCAATGCCAGTAGCAGAAATGTTACTTGATTCAGCAGCAGGGTTCGAATACTTGAGTATGTTATATGGTTATTCTGGCTATAATCAAATTTTCATTGCTGAAGAGGATGTGGCTAAAACAACATTTCGATGCCCTGGCGCATTAGGGACTTATGAATGAGTTGTTATGCCATTTGGTCTAAAAAATGCTGGAGCCACATACCAAAGAGCAATGAATCTTATTTTTTATGATTTCATTGATGCCTTTATGCAAGTCTACATTGATGATATTGTTGTGAAATTCTCATCTAGTGATGATCATTTGAATCATCTTAGAAAATCATTCGAGAGAATGAGAAAATGTGGATTAAAAATGAATCCACTAAAATGTGCTTTTGTTGTACATGCAGGGGATTTCCTTGGTTTTGTAGTGCATAAAAAGGGCATAGAGATAAACCAAAACAAAACGAAGGCTATTATGGAAACTCAGCCTCCAAGAATAAAGAAACAACTTCAATCCCTATTGGGAGAGATCAACTTTTTGAGAAGATTCATTTCAAATCTAAGTGGAAAATTTCATCCTTTCTCTCCATTACTTAGAAAGCAAAAGGGTGATCAATTTCATTGGGGGCAAGATCAACAAAAAGCGTTTGAAGATATCAAAGCTTATTTGGCTCATCCACCAACGCTAATGCCTCCTATTCGAAACAAAGCAATGAAGTTGTATATTTCAGCATCTGATTCAACTATTGGTAGCATGCTTGCCCAAGAAGATGAAAATGGTGTTGAAAAAGCTATATATTATTTAAGTAGAGTATTAAATGATGCTGAAACTAGATATAGTGCTATAGAAAAACTATGTTTGTGTTTATATTTCTCTTGTATCAAACTTAAGCATTATATAAAGCCTATTGAAGTTTATGTCTACTCTCATTTTGATGTTATTAAACATATGCTTCTGAAACCTATTTTACATAGTAGAATTGGTAAATGGGCTCTAGCTCTAACTGAATACTCACTAACATATAAACCTTTAAGAGATAAAAAAGGTCAAATAGTGGCAGATTTTCTTGTTGATCATTCAGTGATTGAAATGCCATTAAGTTATGTGGAAACACAGCCATGGATTTTGTATTTCGATGGTTCCAAACATAAACATGGGACTGGAATTGGGATATTGATAATATCTCCAATACAAATTCCAACTAAGTTTAAATACAAAATAAATGGGTTTTGTTCCAATAATGAGGCAGAATATGAAGCCTTAATAGCTGGTCTTGCACTATTGATAGACTTGGGGGCAAAAAACATTATCATTCGAGGTGATTCAGAATTGGTAATTAAGCAATTAACAAAAGAGTACAAATGTATTAAAGAACATTTGGCTAAGTATTTTGTGATTGCAAGTACCTTACTGGATCGATTCGAGTCTGTGGAATTTGAACATATTCCTAGACTACAAAATCAAGAAGCCAATGATTTGGCTCAAATAGCCTCTGGTTACAAAGTTTCTCCAGAGAACTTGAATAAATTAATAGAGATTAAAGAAAAATTGGTTTTCCATGAGCCATTAGCTTCAGAATTATCAATGGCAAAACATGTGGGGGCAGATTCACCACAAAATATTGATGGCTACTCGAGTATAGAAGAATATGAAAGTGCTGACATTTTTACCATTGATAACTTGGTAGATGGTGATTGGAGAAAACCTGTTGTGAATTCGTTTTAAATAAAGTCACACCAATAAGATTTTGATGTGTGGAGCAAAGTGATTAAGCAACCACGTATCAAAGAATATAGAGACAATGAATATTAATCCAACAATATGAAGCAAGAGAAAAATATAGAGAAAGCAGTAAAAGACACAATCTTTGTTTACCCAGTTCAGTCAAATTCGAACCTAATCTGGGGGAGAGAGCAGCCCCTCCGTTCCACTATTCCCAAAGTATCACCGTTACAATGAAACTCCCGATAAGGATTACAAGAATCAGAAACCTAATCCTACCCTAATCCCAAGTTTCTTCCCGTAACCAAGAAACTTAATATAGTGTTTCCAAGATGAAGAATAAACAATTTAGAGAGTAATTGTTTCTTTCCCTTCTCCTCTTGTGTTTTACCTTGTTCCTAAACCTCTATATTTATAGTAAAAATATAACAATAAATTAGGAACAAATCTCATATAAAACTGGAACAAATCTAACCAAAAACGGACAAAAACTACCAAAAAACAAATCTGCCACGCGCGCGCGCGCCTGGGCGCCCGTTTTCCCCGCCTGGGCGAAAACAGGCAGAATGCCAGTTTACTCATGCGCGCCTGGGCGCCCTTCTCCTCCGCTTGGGCGAAAATTGGCAAAAACTTCCATAACCATGTTTTTGCTCCTTTTCCATTCCAATGAGATTTCAAGGCAATTCTAACAATTCTCCACCTTGACTTTAAATCGATGGTGATGCCAATTTACACCAACCACCATGTTGCTCTCTCCATCTTGAACTTCTATTATTCAAGATCACAGGCCAAGTTCAAGTCACACTTGAACCTTGACCTAGGCACTTGCTTCCACTTGCTTCCCGCAAGCATTGCTTCCTTTCCTTCATCCCTCAGAATGTCTTCCTTCATGAAGTTCCTGTCTTCCACTACCATAGGGTGTTTAGGTAGCCTAACAAGATGCACCGCTTCCACTTCAGCCCCCGGAGTAGCTAAGTCCGTCCTCCTGAAGATTTGCTTGCCCACAGCTATCACCGGAATTTTAGATAGTGTAACACCCATTTTTTTTTAATTAATTAATTAATTAATTATAATCTAATAAGTTTAATTATTATAGTTACTTAAGTTATTTATTTAATTTCACTATTAATAAATAAAATAATGATAAGGCAAGAAAGATTAAGACGTAGCTATGTTAAGATTTTAAAGTTACTATTAAATAGGCCTATGGTTATATTAGATGTGATGTGATCCCTTTAAAAGCTAATGTATAGTTGAATGTGGATAGCAACATGTTGGTGAGACTAAATCAAACCATCCCCTCTCCCTTCCATGACGGCAACCTTAAGCTTCGTCATGGTTTTTTCATCCCGGTAGCTCGAATCGGCCTTACTATCTTTGTCAAGCGAGGGTTTAAAGTCCTAGCACGGATCTCCGGAAACGGGGATTCTATCGGTTAGGGATCAGTCTTGACGGAGGTGTTAGGGTTCGGTTGTGAGTGCTCGAATCGGCCTCTCTATCTTTGTCAAGCGAGGGTTTAAAGTCCTAGCACGGATCTCCGGCAACGGGGATTCTATCGGTTAGGGATCGGTCTTGACGGAGGTGTTGGGGTTTGGTTTTGAGCGGGTTATCGTTCATAGCTTTTTCTCCTTTTCTCTGTGTTGCAGTCTTTTAGCCTTCTTAGGTCTGCAATATTTTCTTTTTCTTTTGTTACATTCTGCTTTGTAAAGCTTCTGCTGCATTGGTTCAGTTTGCTTGAATCAGTCGATAATGGCGGGTGGGGATAACGATGGTTGGAGGACTGTTAGAGGAAGAAATAGAGGAGGTAAACAACAAAGTTTTGCCGGTTCTGATATAGCTACTGCTCGAGGGTTCAAGAAGGACATTTTGGCAGAAATTATTACGTTTTATTTTACACGTATCCCGGAGAATTATGGAGCGAAGGCTATCTTTAACGCTTTCCACAATTATGGGGAAGTAGTCGAGGTTGTCATACCGGCCAAGAGAGACAAGTTTGGACGTCGTTTTGGTTTTGCAAGGTTCGTTCAAGTCTCAAACTCCAATAAACTTGAATCGGAGCTTGATACTATTGTGTTCAGAGGGGTGAAAATTTTTGTGAACGTTTCACGATTCCAAAGGGAAGAGAAGGAAGATAGGGATCGGAGGATGAATGATGAGACTGACAGAAGGAAGGAGACATATGACTATGGCTTTGGTCACCGTCCAAGGTCCACTTCACGACCTCGTCGTTCAAGAGGTTCTAGTGCAGTTCCAAGAGAGCGAGGGAGAGAGTTGATGGCCCAGGTTCATCCCAGAACACAGTCGAAAGTGAGACAGAATAGTGAATCAGGTCATGTTCCTCGAGGAAATAATTGTTCCTCCTTTGCTCAAGCTGTACGGTCGGGGGGAGTCATTAATAGGAAAACAAAAGGTATGAAGGAGGTGCTGAAGTATGAGGCTGATGAAGGGGTAATGGGGAGGTTTCGGAAGGCGTTTGTCGGGGTGGCTGCAACCCCAGGGATGACATATAATATTCAGAATGTGTTCCATTCACAAGGCTACTTTGGCGTGAAGGTAACACCTTTAGGATCCAATTTGGCATTGTTGGAGGGTCACGATGAAGGGGAAGTGGAGGCTTTAATGGAGGAAGCAAAGGGGTGGTTGGAACAATGGTTTACGGAGGTGAGGCCTTGGAAACCCAATGATGTTGATACGGAAAGAGTAGTGTGGCTTAGAATTTCTGGCGTTCCGCTGCATGCCTGGAATGATTCTTTCTTTGACCAAATTACAAAACAGTGGGGAATTTTTTTGAAAACGGATACTACTACATTTCAAAAATTAACTATGGATGTAGCTAGAGTGCTCATAAGGACTTCTTATCTTGCACCTATTGATGAATTTGTCGATGTCATGGTTAACGGTGAGATATTTCATATCCGTATTTTAGAAGATTCGTATGGTCCAATGAGGTTAGTGATTTCTCAAGCCTCAGATGAAGACGGGAGAGACAAGACTAGTAGCAGCTCGTTTTCTGACGAGGAGGAAGAGATGAGGTCCATGAGAACGATCGGAGCTGAAATGGAACATATTGAGGAGGGAGGTCATATCAATACGAAAGCAACTATCCGAGAGGAGAATTTAAATCAGAATGTCCAAACTTTTTGCACGCATGGAAGGAAATCAAATGCTATTTTTTCTTTTGTTGGTTTTGATGAGGAAGCCTTGAATTCAGATGGAGGGGGTATGGAGGAAGATATGGAGGGAGTATCAGAGAAGAACTTTGCTGAAGGGAAGCAGGGACTAAGCTTGGGCAATGAGGTTGATGTTGGAGAGGGAGACCATTCCATTAATTCCATTAGTGTTAACAAAGGGGGGGGGGGTGAAAAAAGAAGCAAGTTGGTTAATGCAGATTTGGGCTGCATTCTTCAGCATAATGATGTAGACGAGAGTGGGAGTAAGGGAGTGTTAAGACATGGGCTGGGAGTTTCTAATGAAGGGACTAGGAGTGTGTTTAAAAATCTGCAAGGTAATCCACAATCAATTGCTGCTTCTCTGCAAAATCAATTCACAGAGGATTCGTTTGACACACCATTCAAATCTAAAGAAAATCATCACACAAATCCAGCTCCAAATGCTTGTGCTCAGCCGCCCTTTGCATCAAAAGTGTTGGCTACGTCCTCCTCGTTTGTTGATGAAACAAATTTTACCGGTGATATATCCAATACAAAAAATGTTATGACTGGTTCTGACTCCAAAACCGAAGGTTATGTAGCAGCAAGGGGGAGCTTGAAAACCAACGGTCAGATTGGGGCTTGCACTTCGCCGGCATGTTCCCCGGGTGAAGAATCTATTTGTGACTTTTCTATTACCTCTTCAAACATTCGTATGTGTAATGCAAATTTTTTGAAGAAGTATGAGAAGGAAGTGGCTGCAAAAGTGTGGAAGAAAGCTTTAGAGTTGGGTGTTGATGTTTCAGCAAGAGGAAATATTTTGAGTAGTTCGGGGGTGAGTGGCGGTTTGGAGGAAGTATGTCTCAAAGAAATTCAAGACAATGAAAAAAGGGACGAACTAGAGAGTTTTCGAAGGGAGCACCCTAACGCTTTCTTTCCATGAAGATTGTCTCCTTGAATATGAGGGGGTGGGGGGGAGGGAGTGCGAAGAGGAGGAGGTTGAATTTGTTACTTCGCAAAGTTGATTGTGATATTTGTCTTCTTCAAGAAACTAAAAAAGCTAGTTTGGAGGAGTATCTTATTCACCATTTATGGGGTAATCATGATGTTGGGTGGGAGATTCAAGCTGCAGAAGGTCTTTCTGGAGGTATGCTTCTTTTGTGGAATCCTAAATCCGTAAAATTTCTTAGTAGTTTTTCTGGTTATGGTTATATGGGCATAAAGGTGGAGAAGGAGGGGAGGTTGTTGTTTATTGTCAATGTTTATTCACCTTGCACACTAGTTGGAAAGAAACGTTTATGGGAGGAGTTGATCGCCTTCAAAGGCTTATGTGGGGAAGGTGATTGGTGTGTGGGAGGCGATTTTAATGCCGTTATGTCCCCCTCGGAAAGAGTGGGAATTAGTGGAAGTAGTAGGCAAGGAGAAAGTATTCTTTTTCAACGCTTTGTGACTGATATGGATTTGTGTGATGTTCCGGTACTCGGTAAAAAATTCTCATGGTTTAGTGCGGATGGGAAATCTATGAGCCGAATAGACAGGTTTTTATTGTCAGAAGGATTTATCACCAATCAGAAAATTTCCGGGCAATGGATAGGGGATAGAGATATATCCGACCATTGTCCGATTTGGTTGGAGGTTTCATCCAACGATTGGGGACCGAAACCTTTTCGTGTGCTTAATGGTTGGTTTGAGCATCCAGAGTTCTTGAATTTTGTTCAAAACACGTGGATAAGTTTTAGGGTGAAAGGTAAGAAGGCTTTTGTCGTCAAAGAGAAACTCCGTTTATTAAAGGAAAGTCTCAAAAAGTGGAACCATGAGGTCTTCGGCATTATCGACTTAAATATTGATAAAACAGTTCAAGATTTAAATGACATTGAGGGACTTATGGGAGGGGAAGGGAATGTAGACTTTTCTAAACGGACACAATTAACTCGTGAATTTTGGCAACAACTTCATTACAAAGAGAGCATTCTTAAACAGAAATCGCGTTTGACATGGGTGCGGGAAGGAGATTCAAACTCAAAATTTTTTCATGCATCTATAAAAAAACGTCATCGCCGGAACCAATTGGTAGCTTTAAAAGAAGGGGACAATTGGGTTCAAGGGGTGGAAGATGTCAAGGAATTTGTTCATAATTATTTCCAACATAATTTCAAAGAGCGGTGGGAACGACGTCCAACTCTAAACGGGCTAAATTTCAAAATGCTTTCCGAAGATGATAATTTTTTCTTGACCGAGCCGTTTACCGTAGAAGAAGTTAGAGAAGTTATTTGGTGTAGCGATGGTGATAAATGTCCGGGTCCAGACGGATATAATTTCAATTTTTTTAAAACATGTTGGGAGATTATAAAAGGTGATATTATGGGTTTTCTGACTGAATTTCATCACTCTGCTATTTTGCCAAAAGCGATCACGGCATCTTTCTTATCTCTTATACCAAAGAAAGATCACCCCCAAAGTCTTAAAGACTATCGCCCTATTTGCTTGGTATCGGGTTTGTATAAGATTTTATCAAAGGTTTTGGCGAATCGTTTAAAGAAAGTGTTAGGCAAAGTTATCTCTAATATTCAGTCAGCTTTTCTTCCTAAAAGGCAGATTCTTGATGGTGTGTTAGTTGTAAATGAATTGGTGGACTTAGCAAAAAGAAGGAAAGACAAGTGCTTGTTCTTTAAAGTGGATTTTGAACGGGCTTACGACACAGTTAATTGGAATTTTCTTGAATACATGATGGGAAGACTAGGCTTCGGAGAACATTGGTGTCGTTGGATACGGGCATGCATTTTTCAAAGTTCGATGTCAGTTTTAGTAAATGGAAGCCCAACAAAAGACTTTGTTGTGGGAAAGGGGCTGAGACAGGGGGATCCTTTGTCACCCTTCCTTTTCTTGATAGTTGCTGAAGGTTTAATGGGTCTCATGTGCAAGGCAGTTGCGAATCAACAGTTCCAAGGGTTCAAGGTTAGCAATGATATAAAGTACAACACTCTTCAGTTTGCGGATGATACTATTTTAGAGGGGGAGGGCAGTTGGGAGAATTTGTGGCTTATTAAAACGGTGCTCCGAAGCTTTGAAATCGTTTCAGGTTTAAAGGTTAATTTCCATAAGAGCAAATTATATGGAATTAATTTAGATAATGATTTCTTAAAGGCAGCATCGTCTTTTCTACATTGTGGGGTTGAAGCTATTCCGTTCCGTTTTCTTGGTATTCCGGTGGGTGCTAATCCAAGACGTCGCACTACTTGGATTCCTATTATAGACGCCATGAAAAATAGATTGAATTCTTGGAATAGTCGAAATCTCTCCATTGGTGGCCGGGTAACTCTTGTGAATTCCATTTTATCAAGTTTACCGCTATATTTTTTTTCTTTCTTCAAAGTTCTTGTTGGTGTAGTGAAGGAGTTGATAAGTATTCAACGTAATTTTCTGTGGGGAGGTGGCTCGGATCATCAAAAAATTTGTTGGGTTAGTTGGGACCGTGTTTATCAACCAAAGCATAAGGGGGGGTTAGGGGTGAAGAATTTGTCTCAATTTAATGCTTCTCTATTATGCAAATGGAAATGGAGATGCTTGAATGAAAATGATGCCTCTTGGTTTGATTTACTTACTTTTAGATACGGTATGCTGGCATCAAATTTTTTATGTGCGGAATTTGGGGGAAATCACAAACAAGCTTCTATTTGGTGGAGAGACTTGCTTAAGGTAGGGGGAGAGGAGGAAGGAGGGTGGTTCGGCAAAAATATTAGTAACGTATTAGGTGATGGTAATGACATTGGTTTTTGGAAGGAAAAATGGATAGGCACTATCACGTTGCGGTCTTCTTTTCCGGCGTTGTATCACAAGTCCGGGCAGCAAAATAGCCGTATTTCGGATATGGGTTTTTGGGAGAATGGTATATGGCGCTGGAATTTTAGATGGAGGATGGAACTAACCAATTCCGATCAGGCAGCAGCAGCTGAGTTATTCGCCATTGTTGAGCAAGGCAGGCCACGCAGAGAAGTGAAGGATAGAAGAAAATGGATACCGAGCAATATAGGAGAGTTTACTGTAAAGTCAGCTTATGAGGAGGTGCAAGCAACTTCAAATTTGGATGTTCTTGATTCTTCCATTACAACAGTCTTGAAAAAGCTTTGGTATAATAATGTTCCGTCCAAAGTTAGTATATTTGGTTGGCGATTAGTTATTGATAAGTTACCGACAAGAGAGGCTCTTTTTAACAAAGGTATTCTTTCTCATTTCCTCGGCCGTTGCTGCGTTTTTTGCTATATGCACGAGGAAGATATACCCCATGTTTTCTTCCAATGTGTAGTCATTGACAAGGTTTGGAAAGCTATTTATGAATGGATGGGAATTTCCTATCTCCCTTTTGTTTCTACAGCAGCTCACTTCCTCCAATTTGGGCAATTTATCAAAGGCAAACATAATAAGAGAGTTAGACATGTGATATGGTTGGCCACAACATGGTGTACTTGGAGGATTCGTAACAACATTTTATTTCGAGGTGACCGGATTATAGTCGCTTCCTTAGTAAAACAGATTATATATATTGCTTGGTTGTGGCTTAGTGGTAGAACAAGAGTTCATGTAAACGTTACTTTTTCCGATTGGTGTAATAACCCTTTAGTGTGCGTTAACGGCAACTAAAGTGGTTCCCCTCTTTGAATTGTAAGGGTTGAGTACCCCTAGTGCATAATTCAATTCTTTTGCTTATCGAAAAAAAAAATCCCCTCTCCCTGCATTAAATTCGGCCAACTCATCACCCTTTCTCTCAACTATTTTTCTCATAATTTTCTCTATTGAGTCTAGTATAAATTGAAAAGCCCTCACCCATTTTTCCACTGCCGGTCTCTCACGATCATTTCACAAACAGCTTCAATTCCATTTTATGCTATAGCGGCACTTGTAACTCTCAAAGATTTGAACTCTTGTTCGTCGAATAACTTGTAGGACTTCAAGAATTGTTGTGTTAGAGAGTTCAAGCGCTTAAGGTAAGGGCTTTTTCCCCATACACTCATGCTACATAGGGATTATGTTGTAGGATGATAGTAGAACTTTTCCACTTGAAAGAATAAAATAAAGTAATCTAATGAAGAAAATTAAATAATAATTCTTAGATATAAGTTCAGTTCAGATATGTAAATTACGTTGAGTAATTGTGTTTCAAATTGATCAGCATAGATATATATTTACTTTTATTAATATATTAATCGTCTATGATTCAATCGGAATAGTTAAATATTTTGCTTCCAAATCTGATCCTATATTCATTAATTATGTTATCATGTACATACTAAGGATGACATTAACATACTGATATGTTGCTTTGAGGCGTGTGATAGTGTTGGTTGAGGACATATTTTATCATCTCATCACTTGTTTAATTAATATAAATTAAGGGAAGCAGGGATATACATATATAGAGGCTATGTAAGTTTTGTTTGCTTCTCATCGTATGAGTTTGTTTTAGAAAGAAAATGTGCCTTTATAATATGGTTGACCTTATTAAAGTTTTGGTTGAGAAATTATTATTATTATCTTCGTGGCTTGGTGGCTTAGTGGAAGACCTTAATGACAATTATTATCTTTGTGACTTAGTGGCTTAGTGGAAGTAATTATTATAGCTGTTCTATGACGGTGAATATTATTATTGACTTGGTGACTTAGTGGAAAATTTTATTAATTGATTACTTGCCGTGATTATGATGATTTGCTTAGTGGCAATTAGTATAACTTTGTGGTGGTTCTTATAGCTTTAATGGTAGTTTTCTAATGGAAAGGACTTTTATTTTTGTGGCTTATATATCATAAATTATTTTTGGTTACTTTGTAGATCAAATAGTATTAAAGAAGTTTTGAAAAATTAATAACTATTTCTTTTATTAAAAATCTTTTGATTGGTGAATTGTTTTATTATTGTTTTCTGACATTTTTCTTGTGGTGAGTATGATTTAATTTGGATAAGGAAACTGACCCTTACAATTAACATTTTAGGTACCAAAGAAGAAAAGCATGATTAAATGTGTTGCTTGAAGTGCGTACGTGTGGGGGACAAATACGGTTTTTATAATTCTTAGTATTTTATGTAATAAGTGAGCAATTGTGGCATACTAATTCTTTTTGATTAATTTTAGCAATTAAACTCATTTAGAAATGCGGATATGAATTTTCTCCTTCTCCTCCGCCTGGGCGAAAATTGGCAAAAACTTCCATAACCATGTTTTTGCTCCTTTTCCATTCCAATGAGATTTCAAGGCAATTCTAACAAAACCAATAGTACAATATTTACAAAACCCTGTGGGTCAAGTGGATAGAAAAATTAAATACAGGACTTTGAATTATGTAATCATTGGAAATGAGTTGTTTAAAAAGACAACTGAAGGTGTGTTGCTAAAATGTCTTAGTGAATCTGAAGCCTTCATTTCAATTTCTGATGTGCATAGTGGAGTTTGTGGTGCTCACCAAGCAGGCCACAAAATGAAATGGTTATTGTTTAGACAAGGTCTATATTGGCCTTCTATGCTAAAGAATTGCATAGAATTTGCTAAAGGTTGTCAAGAGTGCCAAATGCATGCAGGAATTCAACATGTCCCTGCAAGTGAATTACATCCTATAATCAAGCCATGGCCATTTCGAGGATGGGCTTTGGATTTGATTGGTAAAATTAAACCTGCTTCATCAAAAAACCAACGTTATATTTTAGTTGGTATTGATTATTTCACAAAATGGATTGAAGCAATACCCTTGCCTAATGTGGATCAAGAGGAAGTGATTAATTTCATCCAAAATTATATTATTTATAGATATGGCATTCCAGAGACAATTACCATCGATCAAGGTTCAATTTTCACTGGAAAGAAAATGCAAGAATTTGCTAGTGAAACTGGATTCAAATTGCTTACTTCAACACCATATTATGCTCAAGCAAATGGTCAAAAAACACATTGCTCAAAAGCCAAGAAATTGGCATAAAACTTTAGGTCAAGTTTTATGGGCATGTAGAAACTCTCCTAGAGAATCAACTAATACTACACCATTTCGATTAACATATGGTCATGATGCAGTGCTACCTGTTGAAATCAATATGCAATCATTTCGAATACAAAGACAGATGGAAATACCACATGACAAATATTGGGAAATGATGTTAGATGAGTTAGTTGATTTAGATGAAGAAAGGTTATAAGCTTTAGAGTATATGACTAGGCAAAAGGATAGAGTTGCCAAAGCCTATAATAAAAGGGTTAAGTCAAAAGCTTTTAACTTAGGAGATTTAGTTTGGAAAGTTATCTTGCATATGGATAAAAAAGATAGAGTTTTAGGCAAATGCTCACCTCATTGGGAAGGTCCATTTAAAATTGTTCAAGTTTTTTCAAATGGTGCTTATAAAATCGAAGAGTTAAGTCTTGAAAAACATGTGTTGGGAATAAATGGTAAATATTTGAAAAAATATAAACCAGCTTTGCTCGAATTGAACATAAGTGCAGAATAAAACTTAGAACAAATAAAGATATGGCAAACATAAAAGAAAATATTTTGCCACAGAAGGGCATTGTCAAATTACAACCAAAATGATTCGAATAGCATAATAACATAAATTGTTCAAGTAAGACAAAAAGAATTACAAAGCCTCAGCAACATTACGATATAACGCATCTAAAGACATTTTTTCTGCCCTAATGACTCGTTTGTTGTCCTCGAGGGCTTTAATTTCTATTGCCACTACTTCAGAGTCATCTATGGCTCGAACCTCTTCTCTGCCCTTAGCATCAATGTCTGCTTGAACAGATTGAATCATTTCAGCCTCAATTGTTGCTTGGGTTTGTTGTTCTTCAGCTATCTTTTCCTTATATTCATCAATTTGACGTTGAAGATCCATTATGATAGCCTCCCAAGCAGTAATGTTGTTCTTACAAGCATCAAGTCTAGGTGTCTGGGCTTCAACAGTTTTGGCTCGAATTGCAGAGACTTCTTGGTTTAATCCAGCAGCTTTAGCTATCAAATCATCATAAGCGGCTATTTGAACATTTAGCCTAGCTTCATTCTCCCTCTCTTTTTGTACTACCTTGGCATACTGATCAATCAAACTTTCCAATTGCATGACTTTACATAAAGTAAGAGTGTCAGTGGAAGAATTGTGCAATTTTTTCAGGAAAGCCAAGTACTCAAAAGCCTTCGAAGGGTTGGTTTCGAGCACATCTAATACATTCTGCATCCCAAAATCTGTTTTCAATCTGTTAAGTAAAGAATCTTGCCTAACAGTAGCATTAATAGCAGCAGTAAAGGGATGAGATGTGCCATCAGTTTTCTCACTCGAAGTTTGAGATTGAGACTTGGATTGTAGGAGAAGGTTGAGGGCAGCTGCTGGGTCAGTCTTGTGAATTTTAGCAAAGGCTTCCTCTGGAACTCCAATGCTAGCTGACAACCTCGAAGTAGAAGACTCTGATAATAACTCAGGCCCACCAGCCTTAGCCTCCTCAATCTTAGTATCATCTTCTATTTCATCTTCCTCTTCTCCTGATTCAGTTTCAATGGATTCACTCGAATCGCCTTTGCTAGGGGTTGGAGTTGGCAACTTTGTCTCAGTCTTGCTCATCCACCCAACTGGTCCTGTTTCCCTTTGGAACATAACGTTGGCTTCAGCTTGAGTCATATACACAGGGGGACCAATATTAGGTTGAATGTCAGGTTGAACACTCGAGTTGACCTGGAATTAAAAATACTTACACAATTAAACACTACTTGGATCAAAATGTTGAATATATTGGCAAAGATTCGAAAAATGGTTACCTGGCCATACTTAGCTCCAATATACTTCTCCATTGGGGAAGGACTCCTATTTTTCCCAGCAGAAGGCTCACTAGCAGTTTTATTCTAAAAAGAAAAAAAGAGGGTGGGTGTAAAGATTGAGAAAAATTGGTTAACATGTTCATTCAAACATATGAACCAAGAAATTACTCACCTTGTCATTTTCAGCCTTGGTTAAATTTTCTGTTTCCTCGAGAACAGGAGTTGGAGAAATTTGTTCTAGCACTGGAGAAAGTGGAGGATTGCCTTGATCAATTGCATCATCATGAATGACCCCCTCAGCATTGTCCTCATCCTCCACAGTGAGGTCATGATCCACTCGAGCAGTGCTAGTGGTATCAGATTTAGAAGATCTGGAAGGCTTGGAATGCCCTTTCTTCTTCTTCTTTTTCTTCTTCAATTCTTTCACCACTGTGGAGTCTTCATGTGCTTTCTCAGTGTTTTCTTCCTCTCCTTCCTGTCTTTTGCTCGATTCAACATTCGAAGAACTGGTCTTCTTACTACTGTGGCTCTTGTGTTTTTTGGATTGTTGGGGTGCAGGATCTGTTGCATTTGTGTTGCCTTGGGCACTATTATCCTCTTGGGTAATATGCTTATGCTTCCTTTTCAGAGGTTTCTCAGGTTCAGTTTCCTATATAAAAAAACAAAAAAAAAACACAGGAATAATCAAGCATGAAGAAAAGAAAGCTTAGTAAAACAATAGGTCTTCGAATGACTAACTTCATCTTCATGAACTATTATGTGTGGAAGTTGGTTTTCTTTAGAAGGCCTAACAATGCTAGTAGTGTGTTTATCTCTCATTATCTAGCACAAGCGTAGAAGAAAGAGTGTTTAGGCATGGCTCGAATCAAAAGAAAAGGTGAGAAATTTTACCTTGTCTGTTTTTGCTTTGGTTCTGGTTTCCTCCCTCCTTCTTTCTTCTTCATCAGCTTGCCTTCTATCCTCATCATCAACCAGGTGAATGCCTCTATTACTTTTAGGCTTTACCGTTCGAGCAGTAGGCTGTGATGATCCTCCAGTCACTTCTTTCCCTAAAAAGGAGGTAACAGATTAGAATTCGAATAAGGGGAATGTAAGAAATAAACCATTTG
Source organism: Trifolium dubium (assembly GCA_951804385.1). NCBI lineage: Eukaryota > Viridiplantae > Streptophyta > Magnoliopsida > Fabales > Fabaceae > Trifolium > Trifolium dubium. Next base: position 25,561,115 of record OX638064.1, on the reverse strand, counting down.
GCATTTATTGCTAAAACAACGTACCTTTATTCTTGTGTTGTGCTTGTATGTCATGGATTTGCTGTCTTATTAACCCACTGTTCAGCCTTATGATGTTTGATCGAACATCACCAACAATGTACTTATTGTAGTGATTGTCCCACCAGTTGTGGAATTTTTCAGTACAGTAGTATGAGTGGTTGAATTCGATGGGATTGATAGTAGAAGCAAAATTGGCCATCCTTTTGAGATATTTGGCAAAAAGGTCTTTAGACACTTCTTTGACAATCACCATATTCTTTTCACCTTCGAACAGACTCTTGGGATACACTTGAGATAGCCCAAATTGCCTCGAGACCTAGTTTGGTTGGTACCCAACCAAGACTAAATGGTTAGATTTTGACCCAATCCTGCAACTAAGGACGGTTGGGTGTAAACAATGCTGCCATAACTCATTTACATCATCAGCATTGTCTGGGTTATTGGCTGGGAACTCATCCTGTAGCCAAGCTGGTCCTACTTTTCTGCTGACAAAAGGAGCTTGGTGTGGAAGGAATTTGTTGAAATTAAGAAAAATCTTCATGTACTTAATGAAGAGCTCTTGAGGGTCAGTTTCATTCGAGCTAGAAGTTAGTACAACCAACCTAACTCCCACGATTGAACGATTGTTCACATCATCCTTGAATTTTTTGGGAATCTTTAGTCCTATTTCCCTAGTAAATGTGGCATTCAGCCACAATTGCAGGAGCCAGAGTGGTCCTGAGACTGGGAAGGGTGCTCCATCTTTAGACTTCTTCAAGTTATCACAGAATTCGCCCATTGATTCGTATAGAGCACCCAAGAGCAGACGGCTAAGTGAAAATCCATGACCCTCATGAATTTGGATTGCCAAAGGAATGTACATTTGAGTCACTTGAAGTGATCTCGAGCAGAAAACATATTGGCATAACCACAAGGTTAGGAAAGCCATATGTTCCTCAGCAGATACCTCGCGTTCATCCTGATGCTCCTCAATGAATTTGGAGAAAGCTGCAGCATTGAGTTTAAAATAAACATTCTCACTCGATTTGGCTGGATCGAAAGTTTCACCTTCTGGTCTCAAGCCAGTGATTGCTGCTACATCGAGCAGAGTTGGTGTCATCATTCCACAAGGAAAATGGAAGGTGTGGGTGCTCCTCTCATAGAACATCATGGCAGCTGTCAACATTTCATAATGATAAGCTAGGCCAAACTTTGACAATTGGATAATATCATAGATTCCTGAGCGTTGCCAAAAGGAGCCCCAGTCTTTCTCGACTCGAGCAAGCCACTCGATATAAGTTGAACTGTTGCAATTTGGAGCTGATCTCCACATATTGTGAGGCTTTCGAAGGAAAGCAAAATTAAAGGGGTCAGTACTGAAGATCTTGGGTTCGCATGTTTTACGCATGGGAAAAACTCAGAAATTGAGGGTTTTAAAGTGGTTTCATCTGGGAATGGACCTCCAAACGCGTAAACGTTGTCAGCAATAGAAAAAGGAATGACCAATTCATCTTCCCAGCGTGTTTGTTCTACGGTGGTCCCATGAGGTTCAGGAACAACTTCAACCCCATTAGACTTAACAATGGTTTGATTCCATTTTCCAGCAAAGGGGACAGAAGTCAATTCTTGTTGTTCAGCCATTTAAAGGTTCGAAGAAGATGAACAGTTAAGAAAAAAGGAATGATTTTTAAAGAGATCAAATGCATATCTGGAATAACGAAGAGGTTTGAGATCTGTAAAGTAAAATCAAGTTTTAGTTCAGCAATAGGACAAATCAAGCGGATTATGCAATGTCTTTGCAAGATTCAAGAACAGAATTGATGAAAAGTGATTGAGACGGGAGGAGAAAATAAGTTGAAGGGTTCAGAAAAGTGTTGAAGTGGTGACCTAATCCTATTTATAGGGTTCTTTTTCAACTGAATTAAATAAATAAAAAAGAAATTCACTATTTCTTTCAACTTCTGCGCTCGCCACGTGTCCCATAATGGCTGAAAAAGCGAAGTGGTGTCAGTAGTGGGAAACGCGGTGACGGTTACTATCATCATTGCTATCACGTGCTATTAAATGGGGAATATAAAACGCCAACTCCCTCATTCGAAATACTCGAATCGAAATTGGCATTTTTTGGGGGCAATTTGTTAGCCAATATTTTGGCTAAATAAATAATAAAGTTAAAATATTCTTCTTAATATATTTAAATATACCTTTAATTATGGGAGTTTGTTTTCCCAATCATCAATTAAATATAAAGGTCAAAATTAAATATGTTTTGATAAAAGTCAAATCAGATGAATATTTATGACTTTAAGAAACGCACAAGTTGCAAAGACTTAATTCGAGTTGATACCATTCGAGTGGCTCGAACTCGAATTGTAGTTTTAACTTGGAAAAATGGTGAAGAATTGGCAGAAGATTCAAATTCAAAATTCAAACCATTGTAAAGCTTCATTCAAGACTGATGACTTATGGCATTTGGATAAGGATGAAGTGGTTGTACACTTGTCAAATGGACGTATTATAGGCGTTACTAGACGTTGTAAATCTTAGTTATAAATAGTAGTTTGTTTGATGTAATTAGGATCACAAATTCACATACTAGAAATCCTTATAATTTCTGAATACCCAAGCGTTCGAGCGAAAGGAAAATAAGAGGAACAATGTATGATCTTGTGATCACTTCCTTTTAATTCAATGCAATTTACATGTTTTTATTTACATTTCCTGCATTTTATTTCATTGAAACATTTCTTTTTCTTTGTCAAATACGTACTCATTGTGAGTATTTTTACATTTCTTGTCATTCAAGTTACATTTCCTTCACTTTATTTTACTTTTTCAACCAAACTTGTTCATTTGCATTAATGAACATTGCTATTTTCAATTTTGAACAATAAATGCACAAACATGTCCCGAGATTCTATAGTTGGTCTCTCAAGCATTGCAAACTAGCGCTTGTTTACCAAAAATCAGTGTAAACAGTATACAAATAAAAAAAACTTCTTTAACCGTAAAAATATATAAATTCAAATGATTAGAGAGTTTTTTATGTTACCCTTTCACTAAATGTTTTTGAGTGCCAAAACTCAACACATTAACCTACATACGTACCCATGAGACATTTGCTAAGTGTTCTTAAGGGGCAAATACAATACATGGATCAACTTAAGTTCTAAAAATTTCTAATTGTTTTTAACACTGCATGAGCCTTATAATACACTATAAATAGATCAAATCATATCATATTTTATTTTTCACGTATGAAGAGAAAAAATATGACTAAAACGCTCAAGTTTTTTTCCACTATGATTTTATTTCTTTTTCTATTTGTTACTGCTAAGGCGGCGTCGTTTCAATCGACGTTTCCATTAAATGTAGGATGCAAAACTATTTTTGATTGTATGGAAAAAGTAAAGACTTTTGGAGGAACTTATTTGTGCATTAATGAACATTGTCATCTTCGTTTGGAGTATATTCCACTGCCACCGGCCATTTTTGCGAGCATCAAACACAAGAGATTACACAAACGTCATGCAAGGAAGAATTAATGGCTTCCCACACTAGCAAAAAATTAATTTAGTTACATTTTTTTGTTTTTTTACCTTTTATTATGACTTTTCTTTTGTAGTGACAGAATGAAACTGCCACGGCAGGTCCAAAATGTGTAGAAAAAAATATCGTGTGCAGTGAACATGTGTGATTCGAAAGGTGAAAAAATGAAAGGTAAAACTGAAATATTTTGTGATTTGTTATGGTGAGAGATTTTTTTTTAATGTCAAGTTTTTTTTTTGTGAATAAAAGAGGGGAAAGTCCCAAAAGAAACAAAATTAAGAAATTATACAAATATTTTTAGGTATGTAAGCCCCAAATATGGTATTAAACAAGAGATTCTTAAACATTTTAGGAGGAGATTTTAAAATCATTACATCAAAAGAATTCTGAATGAGACTAAAATTGGATAACCAATCTGCATTTCAATTTCCTTCACACCAAATGTGCTAAAAACAAACCTACCAATATAAATATGTGAGATCATGAATTTGACGAATCCACACTACGATTCTTAATGTCAAGTTAGTGACAAAAAGGTTGAAAACTCTAATATTTCTCACAGCTATTATGTTTAACGAGTTATTTATGTGTCTTAAATGTGTGAAAATTTTATCTATATAAATTTAAATATTTCGAAATTTATGTCTTAAAACTAATTATAAAAGACACTTTTAAAGATTGAACTAACATATAAGGGGAATGTTATGGAGAAATTGTCATGTACCGGTATATTAAACATGATGATCAATAATGATTTGACATGTGTCATATTATTATTATTATAAAATATAAATGCTGACTTGGACAAAATTTATATTTTTATTGGTTAAATTCTTATGATATCAATACAATGGATTTTGACAAAAGTACATTAAAATTCTCCAATATAAGACACTCAAAAACCAAATTTATTACTAATCAAAGGCCTATTTAAAGATGTTTTGCAATAATTGAATTTCACATTGAAATTCAATTAGAGTCTAAAATAATGAATTTCACATTGAAATCTTATTTATAAACAACTTTCGAAGTTTGAGACCAGCTACAATGAATTTTGAATAAATTAAATTCTAATACGCACAAATTGTACAAGTGATAAATGGACACGTAGACGTAGGTGCCCTCTCCATCTCAAAGACCCCACGGCTAGAAAGGTTTTGTATTTGTCTAATTACAAAATTCAATAAACTAGTGTGAGAGCCCGTGCGATGCACGGGAAAAAATACAATTATATAAATAAAAAATAAAATATGTTATCTTAAAATATATTCTAAATTTCTAATAACTTTTCGTCCAAAAAAGTATTCTAATAACATATGTTCTAATTAAATTTACCAATGATCATTAAAAAAAAATTATGTAGGTGTCAATTATTATAAGTATAGACTTTAAGTGTCACTTATTATAATCATATTTAAAATATATTAAATATTAAATATGATTATCTATAATAATATATTTATGTAGGATTACCCACCAAAAATAAAATTAGGTAGGAGCCCAAGTCTAAATTCAATTAAAAAATATATAAATAATAGTATATTTTTAATTAAAATTAAACATTAATTTGTGTTAATATAAATATATCTTATAAATCACGTGATAAAATTATAGTTATTTTATTATAAAATTATATATGCAAAACGTTATAATATAATTTAAATCATACTCTTGTAGAAGCCCGTGCAATGCACATTTTAAATTATATTAAAAAAAATCATTTGTGTTAATATAATATTTTATAAAGAATCATATCAAAAACTTATAGCGTCGTATATGTTTTTTTTATAATAAAATTATAGTATTGTATAAACTTCAAAAACTCTTACAATGTGAGAATTATCATATCCATGACGCAATTGAGAAGATTCATTAGATTATTAATCTTCAATTTTTCTGAACTTTATTTTTATATAAGCTAAAATTTTATTTAAAAAGAAAAGATAACAGGAGAAATAGGTTTACTACCATTTAAGCGGGTATTATGTAAAATAAAAATAAAAGAAAATTTAAAAAGTTTCTCATATTAAATAAGTTTTCTACAACTTAAACGGGTATTATGTAATGAGTAATGCTACTTATAGCAAAAACATTATAGCGAAACTGTCCCAAACGTGCTATTAGTGGTCCCCACTTGCAGTATATAATTTAATTAACTTAATTTCACTTTAGAAAGAAAAAAATCATCGTCTCTCTTCTCTCATCTCTTCCTCTTCATCTTCAATCTTCAATCCCAAAACAACAAACCCTTTCTTCTCTGTTCAATTTCAAAATATTCTTCTTTTAAGCTTCTCTCAAATTCTTGATTGGTTCTGTCCTCTCTCTTCTAATTATTTGTCTCTCAAAATGATCTATGGACACTCTCAAATTATTTGGCTCTCAAAGTTTTGGGTGTTAGGACATTAAATCGGCAAGACATAATTTTTTATTTAAAAAATTAAAATGGGTAGGTCCATTCCACTTTGTGAATTTTCGGGAAGCATTTTTCGGTACATATAGCACTACTCTTATGTAATTGAATTTTTTTTAATATATTTGTTTCAACTTTCTTCTTTATCTTAGAAATTATTTTTATAAAAGGTTCATCACCTGTAGTAAAAAAAAACTCTAACAAACCATCTATAAAATATCTCATTTGTTTTCCTATTTTATGGGCAATTAATTGGTACCTAATAAATTACTAATCATACTACTATTTTTTATCACTGTAAATATTACAAATTTCAAGTCTAAAATTGGGACTTTTTAGTCCTAAATTTTTTTCCTCTACTACTTTTGCTCCTTATTTTTAAAAGGACTCTTGTGTATATTATTCAAAAAATTATATAGTGTATATTACATCAATCACGTGTATTATTGAAAAACATTTACGTTTTTTTAGTCAATTAAATCTTTAGATATGATTTTGAAATTTGTAATTAATTACCAAATCAATAATCATCAATTAATATATATTATCATTAAATTGGTATAATTGTAATTAATTTTTTTTTTTTTGACAAAATTGTAATTAATTTATGAATAATTATAGATTCAATGTATAAGATTGTCACGGAGATGATTTTCACTATAAAACCGTCCACATAGTATAAATTTTTATTTTTTAAAAGTAACTACCAATAATGGTAGTTTACGATACAACATTTTTAAATATGATTATCATTGGTTGATTCGACATTGAGTTTTGTTCTTCCGATTTAATAAAAAAAATTCCTTGATATAAATAGTGTATTATTTTATTTCTATTTTTCATGTCAATAAAAATGTGTTAAATTTTTAGTCAAAATATGTGTTAAATTTAAGATTCAATTTTTTTTTTATAATATTATACATGATGAGTGAAACATATGCAATTCACATGTCATTTTATTTACTTACTCATTACTCTATAATATTTAAATTATTAAAACTTATAAAATAGTATGTACATATAATGAAGCTAAAATATATCTACATATATTGTTTAGTTAGAGTGGCTTGACCGTTCATCTTTTCATAACCACTTTTTCGACTAACATTTACATAAAAAAATATTTCTCTAAAAAAAGATCTACATAAAAAGTATGTTGTTTTGAAACAATTCATCAATAGTTCTTGTTTTTAAGTCTTTGTCGCATCTTGAAGGGTTGAAGGGTTTCTGAGACAGAAAAGACACTTTTAAATATCTACTTTGCTCTCTGTATGATCGTATTTCTGAAAGAAGAAAAGAAAATCATCAAAGATAAAAAGGAAGAATTAATAGAAAAAATAGAAATACTTAAAAGAAAAGGAATAAATGGAAATAAATTTTTGAAGAGAAGATGAAAACAAATATTAGCAACAAATTAAAAGAGTGATATGAATGAATGAATGAATCAAATTAAAATAACAAAAAGAATTCTTTAACAAATAAATTTTTTGGATGAATTTCATATTGCATATTTTATGAATGATCATAAAAATAGTGTGAAGAATGAAAATGTGAAAGCAATATTTATAGAAAAAAATACTCATTCAAATTCATAATGAAAAAATATTCGCAATAAATTGCATTTATATGACATGATTTTATTGACATTTTTATTATTAATAATAAAAGAATAAAAAATTATGCTTTTAAATAGTACAATATTATTTCCTTTTATTATAATTATTATTATTTATTATATTTATAATATATAATTTAAATAAAAATTTGGAAATTTTTTAGTAAAAATTCGTTTTTTAATAATAAAAAAATCATAATAAATACATACAGATGTGAATTGCTTTATTTTTTATATGAATTTTTTTTATTATATGTACAATTTTTTTTATGATTCTGATGTGAATTAAATTAAATTATAATACTTAATTTAAATTATTAGTATTACTTAATTAAATTATAATACTTATTAGTATTAACTCATTTTAATAATTATTATGTTTGCCTTTTATAGAATTGCCATCATTTTTAAGATATCAAGATACGATGAAAATATTGTTTCTATAATCATTTTTTAAGAGATCTACTTTTTTTTATATCACAAAGCATACTTTTTTGTGATAACATATATAACAAATAGAAAAAAAGACGTGTGAGAAAATATTTGATAATTAATACTAATGATTATTGATTTGTTGTCCTTCTAATTATGATTATGATTATGTAATAAAAATAAAAATTAAAATAAAAAATGGCAAAAAAATTGAGGTGTTAGAATGTCACATGTATATTTATTAGGTTAATGTAATAAATGTTAAATCATTGTGGGAAGATTAAGCTTATAAGAATGACATGTGTACAAATTGCTTTAGAAAATTGATGCCAATTATATATAGTATAGATTTTCAATTTTTTTCTACTTTATTTGTTCTCTGAATTATACTTAGTTGGGTATCAATATTTTTCTTTAGTTTATCATTTGAGAGATAATTTTATGTCATCTTTTTTCAACAAAAATATGAGTACCTCTCTAAATCAATATATGAACACATTGATTCACATTCACCTACATGCAAAGTTCAATCCCCATATACATAGAGTGATAGAACAATTTTCAAATAGGGTGAGCTCTACTTTTGTTAGGAGAATTTCTTAGTCTAATCTTTTAAATATAACTTTATTTTTGTCATCATCATATATACACAAAGCAAAAACAGGGCTCAAATAATAATTATTTTTCTGTAGTAAGTTCAAATGCATGGGACTAAAAGATTTGTAAGGCAATATGGCATTGATATGGAAATTAACGTGTGAGTAAGAAATTATTACAAAATTTAAAATGATTTTGAAGGAAGCATTTTCCATTAATTCTACATTGATAAATCTTAAAAGAATGAATTTGCAAACAAAATCACAACATCTAAACTAATAACATAAAACAACAAACTCTTAAATATATATTGAGAGGGTTATCCATGAAGGGTTTTGACTTCTCAAGATTATCTCCATTTCTAAGAATAAAAATACATGATATGTGTAGTGGGTCTGATCAAATATGGATCCCACTATTTAAACATGACATTCATCAAACTCTTGATATCACATTCATTTTCATAAATAAATCTACTAAATGTAAGTTGGTTTTATGATGATTAGCGTTATGTTTGATAAAGAGGACTATAAATCAATTCTCCGCAACTGTGTTTAAGAGGTGACTGAAACTACTTGATATCAGAACTGATTTTGAAATTAGATTAATTAAATTATAATGGTGAAAATCCAAAAAAAAAAAATCTTGATGCATGGCTCCTCTCACTAATGAGAAACATAGAAATGCTAACTAGGGTGATACTCCCTCCATCTTAAATTGTTTTTAGGGAAAATTACATTGACCTCCCTTGAGGTTTAATTAAACAACACAAACACCCCCTCTATTTTACAAAAAGCACTCACCTCCCCTCAAGTTAACACCGTTAACACACCGTTACTCATATTCTTATCTACACTGCACTCTCTCGCTCGTTTTTTTTTTTGTTTTTCTGCACTTTTCAATAAATTAATTGAAACAAGTTTTAGATTCTGTCTTTCTATCCTTTGCCATCGATTTTTTTAAACTGTTTTGCATCTTCTTTTGCATTTTTGTTGGGTGTATATGCTTGTAACATTTGCTAAAAAAGAACAAGTAAGTTTGTGTGAACAAGATGATTCTACCCGTATTAATAATATCGGTGTCAATTTTTTAGCACTAGAAACTTCATGTGCTTGTTGTCATGACAACAACTTGGCTTAAGATACATCTGATTCTGAAGATCTGTACATATCTAATGGTTTAAAATACAGAGAAAAAAAAAAGAATAATGTGGAAGATCAAGAACTTAGTGGATGGAAGAAATGAAAGGAAAGAATCAGCCCGTGTCAAATTTGGAAGAAAGGAAGTGGAAGGAAACTTAATGACTGTGAAAGGGAGCTTAATCTAACGGAAACAAACAGTGTTAAGATTTTAGAGAGATGTTTATTACATTGAAATTTGTGTAGGGGAGATTAGTGTTTAAGTTAAAATTAAGTAGGGGAGGTTTGTGTCTTATTGAAAAATAGAGGGGATGTTAGTGCTATTTTAACATACCTCAAGGGAGGTTAGTATAATTTGCTCTTGTTTTTATTAATCAACGACCAATAAAAATGATTAGATGGTATATGTTCATTTTCTACTTTATAGGACTTGATATTCAATTCTCTGCTTTTATAGATAAGTTAATAACGGATTTGAGTGCTTTTACTATCCTAATTAAGAATTTCTCAAATTGTTTTCTGTCTGTATGTTTGTTTGTTTGTTGTTTGGTGGTTTTGTTATGTTATTTTCTTAATTACTTTTGTATGTAATAATAAATTTTTGTTTTTTATTTATAAAATAAATCTTCAAACACTATTTTATGTTAAAAATTAAATGTTAGTTGATCACATTTTAATTGATCTATTAGTGACTGATGTAAAGATTACTATTTCGGTGAGAATTTAGAACCACTTGATGTCACAAGTTCCGGACTACAACAACTTCTTTCCACTAAAAATAAGTGGTGAAAACTAAAGAAAAATGACATGCTAATTTTTTGGACATTATGTATTTGGACAGAATGTTTATTTATTTCATGTTTGTGTGACAGATAAGGCTTGTCTCAAGTGAAATTTCAACTGGAGAGTGTGCATCCACATTCCACACCATTCTATTCATAATTTTTTTAATAATTAAAATACTAATCGATACTTTCGAGATACTGGTTAAAGAAACTAAATAGTAATATGGGCATTGGCGGGTTTTACTTTTATTTTAAAACTTTCTTTTTTAAATTCGTTAATCAGTGTTCCTAAAATAACGGTTAGTATAACTCTTAAAATTATATGTAATAAAATAAAAGATAAATAGATTTTTACCCTTACAATATAGGTGGATTTTGATTTTCTTCATGTAAAATAAATTTTTGGATTATTCCGTGCAAAATTGGCGAGTTTTGATGCCATGATATGGTTCCAATCTTCTGCTATTCACTATTCATGATTAATTGTGGTTCATATCTCATATGTCTTGTTAATTGATTAACTCGTGGTTTGTTTTACACAAATGATTAGATTATATTGCATTTTAGTGTATGAAATTTTAAGGAATCATTTTTCTTTTATTTCTTTTCTATGCTTACTTCCCCTGCTTTGTAGAAGTTTGATCCCGCTGGAAACCGAACCCGAGTCAACGGGGTAAAATCATAGTTGACTGGATTTAGGTTCGGGTACCACCCGATATTTCAGGTTTGAGTTTGGGTAGTGTCAAACCCACACCTGAAACTACACCCGTTATATATTAAATTATATAATTATCTCTCTTACATTAGCATATTGTAGACTATTTTAATGTTGTAGATCATTTTTCATCTTTATTTTAATGTTGAAAATAATGTTAGTATGTTGTAGACCGTAATTTCGTTAAATTTTCGGTATTTTTTTTACTTTTGTTAATATAATTTCGGGTTCAGGTGGGAAAAACTCGAACCCAACGGATTTAGATTTTAGTACTTTTTTGTCACCCGAAAGCTCCTTTGAGTTCGGGTTCGAGTTTGCCTAATATATCGGGTTTGAGTTGTGTCAAACCCGCGTCAGACCCTACTCGTTACCATCCCTATTCTTAATCTCAAACAATAAAAGTCATTAGGAAGAAATTATACATGTAATTAAAGAAAAGTTACATTGGATGCTCACATGAAAAATCAAACCGAGACAGACCGTAGAATAAAGAGAAATGGGATTTGGATCTTGTGTCAGTGACAACATGCAGTCATGCAATCATTAATTTGTAACCGTGTCTGATTTTCATCAACGACTCAAAATATAAAGACTAAAATTTAATTTTTTATAATTTCAAAACATGTTTATTATGAATATTTGATCTTCATCGATGATCACATGCATATCAATAACTATATATGCATGCATTCACTGACAGCACATAATACAAATACGGAGAAGTGGTGTAGTACTGATGAAGGTGAGGCTAATCAATTAGTAAGATTCTCATTCCCTCTTTTAGCAATAAAGTCATATCTACACTACACCCATGTTTTGACACAAGGAGGCAGGTTGGGGGGAATTCAATATAACATGTGTAAGTGAATAAAAATTTGCACATGCAAATTTACCATTATATGCATGCATGCTTTCAAAATATAAAAATAAAGCTTGCATACACAAAAAGTGAATCACATCTTTCTTTATTGGTCGTAAGATCAGATGGTTTTTATCATAGTTTTATGATCACTCTTTTAACAAGAATATATATGATGTTATAAAAATAATTATTTAAAATTTATAATAGTGTGTTACAAATTCTCATTGATTTTCATATTTCTACAAGTTTTATGTGCAGTCTATAATAATTAGTTAGTCTTTTATTATATTTGTTGTTTTAGTTGAATTTTGTAGTCTTTTATTTTATTATCCACTATTAGCACCGTATATGTATGTAGTCTTGTAATTAACCACCAGGTGAATCAATATATGAAACTAGAAAAATTAAAGAATTTTCTAGCTAGTTCTTGTTCTTCACCTCTCTAATTTTTATAGTTTCTTTCTATAGCATGTGGTTGGTTTTATAGAGCTATCAGTTGGTATTTGTGGTATAGTCATATCTTATGTTTTAATTACAAGAACCAACACTTATTAATTAGCATATGCTTCGTTCCCACGCCCCAATTATATAGTTCTTGATTAATTAAACACTTTATTACAATTAAATTGTCCAATTAAGATTCTATATTACTACCTCCGTACCAAAATATATGTCGTTTTGACCATTTCACACAAATTAAAAAATGTAATCATTGTTGTATGGAAAATATAAATTATTGGTTCGTTTACAAAATTATCCTTCATTAATGGTATGTGAAAGATAAATTATAGAAATGAAAGAAAAAAGAGAAATTATTAATTAAGGGTATAAGAGAAAAAAGAACATTAAATGCTTCATTGGTAATGTAAAACGACATATATTGTGGTACAAATTTTTTTCTCAAAACGACATATATTTTGGTACGGAGGGAGTAGTTCTTAGTTCAAAACTATCATCATATCATTATATCATTATTATGAATCATTTTTAGTGAAAAAAAATATATATTATGAATCATTTGTTCATCACCACACAACCAAAATACCAAAAGAGACGATATTACTAGATGAATACAAAAACTGAATATAATTTCAAGAAAACTTTGTAACAGGAGGATACATGATCCACACAATATTAGTTTCATGTCACCATCACGATGATGGTGAATAATTTCAAGAACATTTTTTCACTGGCCAGATATATTCCATAGTATAGTACTACTAGCTTGTTCTTGCACTTTGCATTGATAATATGGAGAATATTAGTTTCATGTCACCATCAAAAAAATGTTGGAGAACAATTTCATGGTCCACTATTTTCATTCTAAGGCACAAGGAACACTTTTTCACTGGCCACGTTATAATATTCGCGATAGTACTATTAGTTTACACTTTGCAATCATGTACATTAGTACATTACAAACATGGCTCCGATAAATTAATATTACTACATGGGACGAATTTTTTATTTTATTTTTCAATATATACAAAGATAATCTCAACTTAGTGGGATATTATTTTGGTTGTTGTGTATGTAGGGAGATAATTTGACAAGCATTTAATTATACTCTCTCAATATAATGTACAATTATTTTACACATGTATCTAATTTAAAAATGATGTGTTTCCATGTCAACTATGAATATAAAAATATAAGATGAATTGTTATATTCATTAATTGACATAACAAAATATATATATATATATATATATATATATATATATATATATATATATATATATATATAGATGCATATATAAAATAATTTATGTTCAAACCTAATCTTTTGCCGTTTAAAAAAAATATACTGATTAAACACATTTGACAAACGCCACCTAAAATTAGTTTTTGTCATCACTGTATTTAACATTTAGCAGTGATTAATTAATCTATGTGCGGTTCATGTATAATTGATAGTATATTTTCTTAATTTTAATAGCAAAAATATATTAGCCACCCAAATTTGGCACAAGATGGACCAAAGATGGGAAAAGAAAACTTACAACAAGGGAACACAAACCAACTCACAAAAACAAAAACCCAAAGCTAAAAACAAAAACTAACATTGCGATTAAGACCATTTCATTGATATTTAAATTGTTGCCTTGTTGGTACAACATTGATAAGCAAAAATTCAATGATTTGTAATATTTTTTATATTAATTTATATTTAAAAAAAGGTATATACTTTAAATCAATTTTATTTAGGAGATACCGTATCCAATAATACAAATGGGTACAAAAAAAAAATGGGTACAAAGAATTCACCTTTTAAGTTAAAGACACAAAAACAATTAAATTTGAGTCACATTCAAAACCGAAATTATATTAATTGATACAAAAAATCATACTATCAACCAACAATTAGGGCTTCAACTTCATTAAAACATAGCAAATTTAGGGCTTCAACTTCATCAAAAAAAAAATTAAAATATAGCAAATCAAATTTTTTTTTGATAAGCAAAAAATTGAATTATAAGGAGTATAAGGGGTACTCGACCCTTACAATTCAAAAAGTAACATCCCCTAATTACAAGGTAAACAAGCTAAAGGATTGCTACGCCAATTGGCAAAATTTACATCAAGATGTTGCCGCGAACGGCCAACAAACCAAAACCAAGAAATAAAAACAATGTTCTCCATAATAGTAGATTGTGCTGCCCGGACACCCTTCCATATAATGTCGTTTCGCCATCGCCAAATGCACCATGCCATGGCTAGCCAAAAAATATGCCTATACCTCCTAGTGATCTTACCTTGATCTTTTAGCATAGCTCCCATTGATATAAAAAAATTCTGCACTTAATTGCAATGTTGTATCCGTCAAAAAAAAAAAATTGCAATGTTGTAACCTTAATTAATGCAGGATGCATTTCCAATTTGCCATGAAAGCTCTTGGTAATATTTTTTGTTCAAAATTAGTTAATATAGAATGTCCGAATAAAAATACTTTTTGATTTATTAACATTTTTTGTGAAAAATTATGGGATCATAATGTCATAAATCATACTCAAAGAGAGAAAGAGAGCATAAATTCAAGTTAAGGTAAAATTTGACTAATTAAAAGGCATATTAATTAATTAATAAAAGATAGATGGAATATGTACTAATGTACATATTAACTCTATTGATAGAACTAGTGGTGAAAGTTCATATATTCATGTATGATAGCTAGCGCTAGCTTGCTGGGACCTATCTTCAATTTCAATTTCCTTTGAACTAATTTATTTGTTTCGATGTTGGCATCATTTGGACACTTATATTTTATTTGATTCTAAGTTTAGATAAATCAACTTTATTCTCTTGTACATTTATTTATTTTCTTGTACTATGAACTTTATTTTGTACTTTTGTTCTCTTATAGTTCATCAATTTCATGTCACCATCAAGATTTCAATGGAGAGAATAATTAATTTTATGCACGTGATTAAAAATAATCAAATGAATTCTTTTGTGAAAAGGAATGTACATTAGTTATTCTTTAGTATGGACACAACCATTCTTTACTAAAGCAATACTTTTGAATAAGGTGACGATTTTCAGATAAGTAATTTATATTGTTGGCTACTATAGACAAAAATTCACTCTCATGTTATATATTTATATTAATTTATATTTAAAAATAATTATATTTTAAATCAACATCGAAGCATGCTTCTATTGTGGTACTGGTATAGTCATCGCGGAAAATCATATCTTCGCATCATGTCCGATGGCTTGGGATCAGTTCTATATATATATATATATATATATTTGGCTTTTCAAAAAAAAAAAAGTTGGATAGCTTAATAGTCAATACTCATGACTGAAACAGTAAAGGGTGAAATGCTCAAGTTCTATAAATAATGGAATTTTGAACATGCGTTCGATGTTAGGAAATCCACCATAGACCTCAATCGGCTGCACCACACCTCATGTCTTACACTTAATTACACACATCAATATTTTATTTTTAAACAGCAAAAGTATAATTATATATACTCTTCAAATATAAAATAGGAATAAGTACAAGTGATACTCAACTCACACCCGTAGAAATAGTACATGAAGTATCTGCCCAAAATAGATCATACCTTCGCATCATGTCTGATGCCTTGTATTACTTTATCTTTTAATTCCAAGTACTCGTTGTCCTATATATGTAGCTTTGCCTTGTGCTTGAGAAAATCAGATCAGTTAATTAACCATTCAAGTGAGGAATCCAGCTGAAGAACTTACTTCATCTCTGTTTGATAATTAAAGTTAGTATTATTATTTCCCTTCATCGATCTGTTTAGTAATTTTTTTTGCGCTACCTAGTGCTTAATTTATGAGTACCATTTTGCAAGATCGATCTCATTTATGTTTTGTTGTTGTCGTCGTCGTCTTCTTGCAATGTCTTGTGTGTTTCATTTTTAGATCCATGTATCAACATTGTTTTTCTTTCACAAGAATGGTTTATAAATATAAATATATATTATACTGTTTTAGATCAAATCTGTTTTTTAAATTTATTTTGGAACTGTTTTTTTAAGTATAATTAAAAACTCAACTTACAATTTTTTTTTTTTAACTTGCTAGTTGCTATACATAATGGAATATAATTCTTGCTGTTAAATTTATTGTGACCTTTTTTTAAGCCTCAAGCTTGACTAAATTTATGTATGTTGTGTTTAATTCCCTTGAAACCTTGCAGCATTAATGATATTTTTATTTCATGAAAAAGTTATAACCAAAAATGTACTGTGTGAGATTGATAATATTAAAGCCTTAGTTTTTAACTTGTGTCGTATCATAAATAATAAATCTTGATAAATTATTGTATTTTTTTTTTTCCTACAGAAACTTCACAATGCTAACTTCGCAGTTATATGTTTCCCTCTTCATTGCTCTTATATCCATTTTCCCATGCAATGCTGGCCAAAGTTCTGTTACTTTTTTTTTTTTGAACGGCAAATATATATTTATATTAAGAAGGAGAATGCAAACAAAGTACAAGCGGTACTTTAGCCGCAAAAGGAGGAAGTTACAAAAAGTACACTACCCAAAAGAACTTAGCACCAACGAAAATACAAAGAAAAAGGCCGAACAACTAAGGCACAAGCCCGCACAACAAGACTATCTAAGGATACAATCCATAGGGTTAGTGTTCCATTCATAGAATAAGCATGGTGTTTTGCCCTTCCTAGCCAACAACCAATTCCAAGAGACATACTTGATTTTTTCGAAAATAGCCAAAGTTCTGTTACTATCTATACTGAAGTAGGTGCACCTCCGGTGCACTATGATTGTGGCCCGAAGGGAGGAGGCTTCGTAGGAAACTTAGGAGCTACAAATACGATTGGTGTTCCGTATAATTTAGATACTGTGTGTCATGTTGTATGGAGCAAAACATGTAATTTGACTGTACGTGATGCCAAATCTGACGTGCATAACGTCTTAGTTTATTGGTCGGTAAGACCTGATGGTTTCTATCATAGTTTTGATGATCAATCTTTCATCAAAAGATATGATTTGGAATCATTGTGCAACACTAGCCGGCACAGCAGCCGGCACATCAGTCAGCACATCAGCCGGCACAGCAGCCAGCCCTAAAAACCTCATTTTGGTTCTCCTTTTCATTGTTGTGTATGTTCATAATATTTATTTATAATTTATAATAGTGTGTTACAAATTCTCATTGAGTTTCATATTTCTCATATCAATTTTAAATATTCTTATTTGTGGTATATAGTATGATATGTTCATTTTCTGAGGACTTGATAATCAATTATCTGCTTTTATAGATAAAATTAGAACTTCTACAAAGCATGCAGGGGAAGTAAGCATAGAAAAGAAACAAGAAAAATGATTCCTTAAAATTTCATACACTAAAATGAAATATAAATATTATAATCATTTGTGTAAAACACTAGTGTATTGATAAAACCACGAGTAATCAATTAAATAGACAAATGAGATTGGAGCCACAATTAATCAAGAATAGTCAATAGTAGAAAATTGATAAAATCATGTGTTAATTAGACAAATCAATTAAAAAATAGACAAAGAAAAAAGAGGTACTCCCTTATATTTTGGGACAAAAAAAAGTGTTTTTTTTCCCTTATATTTCAGGACGGAGGGAGTATACTATTAGAATACCTCAAACTAATCAATGTGTTGAACCCCAATCTTTGAGTTGGAAGCAAACCAATCAAACCAATTCGACACCGACAATGAATCAATTAACTAAATTTGGGGTTAAAATCGCAAAATTTTAAATATAGAAGTTAAAATTGTACAATTTAAAAATTTTGGATACTAAAATCGCTCATTTGAAACATGAAGGATTTAAAATCCCACAATTTAAAAACTTAAGTGGCCAATTGTAATTTATTCTTATTTCTAGGAATAACATTCCTATGATCCTATCTATGTGTTGGTATAAAATTAAAATTTTGTAGAAACATTTAGAAATTTTATTTAAATTAAAAATTATAAAAAATAAAAATAAATGAGAGTACTAGTGGGAAGTTGTGGTTTGTTAACTTTATTCCCATAGAAATGTTGGATTCCCACCCTTTAAACATGGGAATAAATATGAAAAAAGTTATGTGTAAGAGAATTCCTGGGAATAAAAAGTACCTTGGAACAATTATGTAAAACATGTTGCATTTCCTATATCACATTCGCAAGAATATATTTCCCATCATTTTCTATGTTTCAAATTTTACTTTTTGTATTTCTAAACTTCAAATAGATATAGATCATCACATATGGGAATTTTGGAAAGAAAAAAGTAAACTTGAGTGAATGTGTATATATCAATATTTTAAAAATGGTTTTTTCTTGTCTACCCCCTCAAGATTTGGGGGGGGTAGACAAGAGTCATTTCCATGATACTAATTTGATTCTTTTCACTAATTCGTGTATCTGAACTCTACTTTGTCCAAGAAAATTCTATCATTATGAGTTCGCCATATATTATCTAAATCACCGCATTATTTTATTATCTACTATTAACCATAGTCTCTAAATTAACCAAATCAGTGAATATATGTAAAAGAAAACAAAAATTAATTTTCTAACTAGTTCTTGTTCTTTACTACATTTTTTTGTTTAAAATCTCTAGTTTTTATAGTTTCTTTCTATAGTTGTGGTTGTGGTTTAATATATAGAGCTATCAGTTGCTATTGTGGTATAGTCACATCTTATATTTTAGTTACAAGAACTAACACATATATATACTAAGCATGCTTCCACATCCCAATTATATAGTTATCAATTAATTAATTAAACACTTCATTACTTTAATTTGTCCACTTAAGACGTCTTACTCATTTTTAATGATGGCAAGATAATCATCATATATCATTGTGATTTGTGAGTGATGCAATATGTGAACCCATATATAATTCTAAGTCAAGAGTCAAAAAGAAAACTTTGTAAGAGGAGGATATTTAACAATACATGGTCCACAAAATATTAGTTTCATGTCAACATCAAGATGAGAAGATGGAGAATAATTTCAAGAACAAGCACGGACGTAGTATTGTCCACTATATATTTTCATTCTAAGACACAATGCAAGGAACACTTTTTCGTTGGCCAAAAATGTATTGCATAAAAACTATTGCCAACTAAAAAAACCAAAATTCATAATTTTATAAGGAGTGAGCATATTTATGCAAAGTCATTAGAATTTTAAATGCTAAAATAAAATAATCACCACAAATAAATTGTATATATAATATAGCTCCTGCATAATGTATAGATTATTATACATCAATAAATACAAATTCACTTTCATAGTGTTAATAACTGGACATACAATAACCACATGCACCACATCAAATAACAACACAGAACCCATGATATATATCCCATTTCATTTTAATATTTAGATATACACGCAAAGACACTAATAATATTGTAGTAATTATATATGAATACACACACTTAATATAAATTTCATTAAATGATTTTTTTTTTTGGTAACTAAGATTAACTAAGATATTTAGAAACATTGTAATTTAAAACAAAGCAATTAAATATAAATTTACGACGGCCTTGGTTGGCTTCCGGCTTCAGATAATGTACCTATATGAATGACAAAATTCAATCATTATTTAATAATTTTCCAAGAAAACTATTGGTAATAAAATATACACTGATTCAATTATTAACTTATAACACCAAACATTTAACAAGTCGTATTGTTACCAAGTACGATTTCAAACATATATACAACAAGAGACAATTACGAGAAAATAAATGACATACAAGTTTGTGCCGGCGCTGAAGCATGTTATTTTCATCACGAAGTAAATTTCTCTCCTCGAATAAAATTGAAATAAGTTCTTTTGCCTATAATAATAGTAAAATTCACAATGAGCACAAGTTTTTATGAGTTCACACAAAAGCAATCCAAACATGAATACTAGGCAATGAAGTTGAGAATCTATCAACTTCAAACAGCTTTATATGGAACACATTCCCAAAGAAAATTGCTTAAATTGAAAACAAAATCAATGTATTACAAGTTTACAACAAGACCATTATGTATCAAAGGTCAGGAATATTATTACATAAAGTCACAAAACCCTCAAAATTAAGCATTTCAATTTCAATTTCAATTTTTCTTCCGGGTTAAGATGAAAGTATATATATTATTGCAAATGTGTTCTAGTTGAGGGTCATAACGATGTGGTTGTGACAGATCAATGAGCCAATAACCAAATTAAACAATAATCTGTGTGGCATAGTAATTATATGCGAACTTCTTTAATTTAAAACAATCAAGACAAAAATGAAAGATTAGAAACCTTTTCTGAAAAGGGAGATGCTTGAGATGATGGTTCATGAGTATGAAGAATTCTCAATTTGTACTTTGTAACCTCATATCCAGAATTTTCTTCAAACTAAATACAACGAGAAAAAAGAGCACGATTAAATTATGCAAGATAGGCGGAAAAGATACAATATTGTGATTCTCTAAACTATATCGAAAAATAGTTTGTTATTTGTGGTTACCACTTACCATTTCCATAGTGATATCTTTTCTGCTAGCTCCGGACTTTGCAACTATGCTTTGAATGAAAAAACAATCTTTACTTACCAGACCTGGAGGTAGCTCGGTTTGAGCTTGCATTTTAACTACAATATATGAAAATGAAGAAAACCGTCAATAGTAAACAACGATTTTATCTACTTCCAATTGCTATCAAAGCTAGAAATCACTACCACGAAAAACAATAAAGCCAAACTAAAGGCGAAGAACTAGAGCACAAACAGCGCTTCTTACACACAAAGCTTGCAACTAACAAGAATTACCAAAACTAAGCCAGCAATCGCACTAGAACAAAGCAGCACAAAACAGAAAGGTCCGGCGATCCAAAAGCCAATTGGGCTTAAAACCAGGATCTATAACCACAAATCCGAAGCACAATTAAGAGAAACCTGCCGAGAAAAACCTTACACTCAACAAAAAGCTCTCTGCTCCAACAAACAGAAAATGTGAAAGCCGGAAAAAACACATCCGGTGCCCAGCAATACACAGAGACAGACCAAAGCTGTTTACCCAGCCAGACAAGAAAACTGATCCTAAAACCACTCATAGTAAAGACCCGGCCTCTTAAAATGTTATTGTTCGACATTGTGTCAATATTGTACACTGACACACACACACGACACACCTTCAATAAGAAGTATCGGCGATATACAAACAAAGCTTTTCTGTGCTATTAAGGTGAGTGAAAAGGTTAGAAAAAGAGAGGAAAACCTGTAATATGACGAGTAGACCTAGGCGACAGAACTCCATAGTTACGATCAGAAAAAAGTTGATCAGGATTTGTACTGCTAACCTGCAACAACACCATCAATTTAACTTCACCACAAAATTTTAGAAAACAAACAGAAAATTTTCACAAACACAAACAGAGTAGTACAGTTCACACATTTACATTCAAAGTAAAAGATGAAGGAAAAAAACTGAACCTTGAAAGCCAAATACTTATCTGAGTAGTTAGACAAAACGCAATAAGCATGACAGCTCGATATTTAACTCATCTATTCCACAAGAATCAAAGAATCAGAAATCAAAAACTAAATGAAAAAGCCAAAAAAAATATTGAAACTTTGCTAAGAAAAAGTAAGGATTACATTACATACATGGAAATTCCAAATCTCGAGTAGGATGTATTTGAAGATTTTTTTTTTTTTTTTGAATCGGCAAACTAAATATATATTTATTTATAATGAGCATGGAACAAAGTACAAGGAGTACTCTACTCGTAAGGGAGTGGAAAGTACATGTGGTACTTAAACCAACAGAATCAAAACAAGAAAACCATCCAAACAAAAAAGGAATCAAAACGCAATACCCGCCCAAGACAAACTACCTAAGAATGCAATCCATCGGATTCTTATTCCATTCATACAATAAACAAGGAGACTTTCCTTTTTTAGCCAACAACCACTTCCAAGAAACATACTTGATTCCTTCAACAATGTCTTCCACCTCGAGATTCTTTGCTTGAAAGACGGCTTCGTTCCTAGCTTTCCATAACATCCAAATTACCGCGTGCCAAACCATGACCACCCCGTACCGACCGCTCTTCCCCTTCCTACAAGAAACTAGGAAAGTCTCAAAAAGAGAAGAAATATGTTCCGGCATCACCGTTTCCACTTCAAACCATCTATACACCTTGCACCACACCTCCCAAGCAAGCGGACATGAGAGAAGAAGATGATTTTCCGTCTCCGGCACCTCATGGCACCACACGCAATTTTCGACTCCTCCACATTGAATCACCCCACGCCGAGCTAAATTTGATCTAGTTGGAAGCCTCCCAAGGAGAGTTTGTCAAGAAAAAACTATAACCTTTGAGGGCGCCCAACTTTTCCAAACATTTGCCACCAAATCCGGAGAAGCCAACAACAAAGAGGGAAGAGGGATAAATTTCGCGTACAAAAACAAATACACCGAACTAACCGAAAAAGTCCCTTCAAGCGCAAAAGATCAATAATCGGGAACTTTGGACATAGTGGCACCCGCGAGAGATTCCAAAAGGCTATCAAGAACCACATGTTCCCAAACAAAAAAATCCCTCCTCCAAGTTAAACACCAAATCCACCTATCTCCCTCCCACCTTCCCATTTCTTGAATTACACAATTCGGATGGAGAGAACAATTAAAAAGTCGGGAAAAACTCTCACACAAGGGAACCTCCCCAATCCAATCCAATGATCCAACCAAAACCTTGTCAATCCACCATTCCCCACTTTTTTAACAAAAAGGTCTTTGATCCAATTCCCCACCACCTCTTTTTCCACCCCTATCCCCACTAAATCCTTCCACCATAAAGAGCAAAGATTTCTCCGACCGATAGAAATGTCTAAACGATCCACCTCCCCATACTTGGCCCTCAGAACATTTTTCCAAAGAGCCCCATTTTCCACCAAAAGACGCCATCGCCATTTAGCTAACAAAGCTAAATTGAACCATTTAAAATCTTTCACACCAAACTCCCCCTTATTTTTCGGCCTTCACACATCCTTCCACTCTGTTAAGTGGTGTGAAAGTGTTGAATTGTGGGTGTTTGCATTGAATGCATTCCTTATTTTTCTCATTTTTTTTAGAAACTGTTTGTCCCATTGATGAATGAACAATGAAGGTTGTGTGTGGTATTGCAATGATATATATATGAAGGTTGAAATGTTAAGATACTTCTTATTGCATTTTCAAAATAATAATGTTACATAGAAAAATTTGATGGTGACGTTGATTGTGACATGCAACTGATATAGACCATGAATAATTGTCTATCATGCTCTTCTTGCACTTTTGACTTAATCTAATGTACCAAAAAAAATGTTCTATTTATCTAAATTGATTATATCACAACATGAGGAATGACTTGAAGAATATTGCAAGCTGAGTCACTCCATTTCATGCACGGTCGATATCAACTGTACACAAATGAAGAGAATCTTCCTTATAAGGTTAACACAACTCAATTGCCAAACCTTATAAAAAGCAAAAAATATAATTTACTAAAGACAAAAGCAAAAAATAAAAGAGAAGAAGAGAGAGCCAACTGAAAGTTGTTTTTGGCTTAATTGCATTTTGAACATTGTAAAAAATGCTTGGTTTAATAGGCTTTTACTCTATAAAAGTGGACAAATTTTGATTTATTCTTGAAAAATTGTATTTTTGAATTACCTTCATGCAATATGAAGATTTTATTATTTACAATGTTGCGTTTATATTGACGTGGTAGATAAATATTCAACTTTTTACTAATGTGACAGTTGAATTTTGCTATCACATCAACAAAAAGTCAATACATGAGATAAATGATAGAATCTTTACACTGCACGGATAATTCAAAAAAAAAATTACAATGGTAAATCAAAGTTCATCCACTTTACAGGAGGTAAAAGCCTATTAATCCAAAATAGTTTGATTTCATGCCTATAAGCTAGTTTGAAGGGTGAATGACGATGTTCGAACACATTTATACACTCAATAGTTTGATAACTTGAGCAATGTGAGAATATTGACATCCACCCTCACATCACACGTACGGTTCTCATACCATATTGAATTAAATGGACTTGTATCTACTGATTTCTTAAAGTTAGATCAAAAGATAAGGATGTCCAAACATATTTATTCACCCAACAACATGTGAATGTGACTCCAAACAACTTCAACTTTCACCTTCACACCTAGCATGAATCTAGATCAAATTTTCACATCCTAATCTTTACCGACTCTGATATCATATTAAATGGTCTTTAAGCAATGATCAAAATCCCATTTATTTTATTAAAATAAAAAAGACATCATTCATTCAAATTGATAAAGTACATTATATTATATTTAAGTACAAATTTAATACGGCTAAAAATAAAAAGAATGGTATCCGAATAAAGTCACATCATCCAAGTTATTAACATAAAATGACATATTCATCCCTACAAATAATGTAGTATAGTTAAAGTAACGAAATATTTATGCTTCCGGATCTCCGTGATTGACGAACTAAATGATTTTGTGAACCAGTAATTGACTGAAATTAATCTGTGTAAAATGAGAAACGAGGAAATGAATTAGACAAAAAAAATAGATCTAAAAATTCACCTAATTGCCCTCTCAAATTGTGTCAATTAGTTAAGTCTATATTAACATCAATTTATATTTGTTTGAATGCTGTGTGAAATTCGTTTGAAAACATTTGGGACATATTTTGGGACGAAAAAATTCATTTAGCAATGAGGGTTTTTCGGACGTATAGGACATTCCGTCCAAAATCTATAGGAAACTAACATTCTGTCTAAAATCCATGCGAAAAGCGTTCAAAATCTATCTCAATTATGTATAAAATTTTGTCTAAAAATTGGTTTTTTTTAGTCTGACTTGAACCACGACTCCAATTTAATAATACAATGCAACTACTAAATAAATTAAACTCACCAATTTAATAATACAATGCAACTACTAAATAAATTAAACTCACGGAGACAATACACTATATTATTTACTACATATACATACTTTTATACTTTTCTAGTGACAAAAACTCTTAATAACTTAAGCTGAAAATCTCTCAACCATTAACTTAAGCTTAAAATCTTGTATCTATCTTATTGTTCAAGGAAGTAGTACAAAACAAAGGATAAAACTTACTAAATCGACCGCATTGTTATATTTGAAACACCGCTCATGTTTTCCACAAATTTAATAATTGGCAGACCATCCTTCCCATTTACATGCAAATAGGGCTAGAAAATAGCTGAGTCGAACATGTTTGAGTTCGACTCGACTCAATAAGAATTGGTTCGGATCAAAATTAGATTCGAGTTCGACACAAACTTTTTTTCCAGCTCAAGTTTGCCTCGTTTAAATTAAAGTTCACGAACAGTTTAGGTCGGTTCGTTAAGTTAAGCACGTTGAACCACTATAAGATAGAAAAAATCAAGAAGAAACGTACAAACTGTTGAACGAGCTGTCTTTGCCATCAAACATAACCTTAAACTAACTCATCATGTTTACAATAACATTGTTTGAACAAACAGTTTTTGTCATCAAACACAACCTTTGTTCATAGCAACCCATTCAGACCATTTTATTGCAATTCAAACCAGATACATATTATTCTTTTCACTTATTTCCTTCAATCTATATATAAATACAAATGTATAAAATCAAATATATAAATTTAAAAATAATTTTGAAGAATTATATATATATATATATATATATATATATATATATATATATATATATATATATATATATATATATATATAATTGAGTCATTTCGTGAACCAAATGAGTCGAACTATATATATAGTTCAAGTTTAACTCATTTAATTAACGAACTTAATCCTCAGCTAAAATTTGGCTCACTTAGTTCATGAACCAAGTTCAACGAATCAATATCGAACCAAAACTCGAATTTTCCTCGAATTGGTTTAGTTCATTGCCATCCCTACCTACAGAAGATTGACATGCGAAATCCAAAATATTGATTATTTTTTTCTTTTCAGTGAAGACAACTATATTTGGGTATGTTGACCAAATTAACCAGACCAGACCAGTATCATTTTAGCCATGCTCCTTGTAACTCACAATGGTCTACAAAATTTGAGCATAAAATTCAAAGTTTCTAAGTGAATCTACAAAGTTGTATAAATTTATTGTTACAATGTTACAAAATTCTTTAAAATGCACAAATCATTCTCTGAAGAGAAGATATAAGGTACTATATGTTGTTACCAGTACTAATTACAATTTCCAAATTTTGGGGTAACACATGAAAAAATATATCTTTTATTTTTTCTAAAATCAATAAGAAGGAACAAAAGTAATCATTTCTTTCAATTAGGCTATAATAAGAAAAGCTTTTTAACTAACTATGTTTAGCTGTTAAGAGTTAGTTACATAGCTTTTAGCTTAAGATATTACACTATATAGATAGTGTTATCAATGTATCTTGTAAGAATAGAATTTTAATCAATACAATTTTTTCCACTTTTCTTCTGTTCTTCATTGTTATTCATTCATCGTTCATGGACTCCATATCCTTGTGCAAAATAGTAGTAATATTTTATTTATATGTAAGACAAATAAATTAAATCTTAAACCATTTGCCTAAATTTTTTATCATTTAGACAAAATTATTGGTGGTGTATAATAATATACTCCACTCAAAACTGGCTCAGAGGCAAAGCAACCAGGTCCAAAAAATTAGGCCTCAATTTTTTTAAGCATCATACTTTTTTTAGACCCATTAGTCAAAATTAAAGGTGGTAATTAAGTACTCCCTCTGATCCTTAATATGTAAGAAACAAATTATTTTTTTGATTCATTGAAAAAATAATGTATTTAGACTATAATATAGACTAGATATATTAGTTTTTTTATTAATCTAAAAATTGTTTTTTCTCTTATATTAAAGACCGAGGGAGTAATTAGTTAAAGATCAAATTTCACAAAAGTGTACACGATCCAGTGGCAGATGCAGCGAGTATGAAGGTGGATTTTTCTGTTGCGGGGATTTTGGGATTTCCACCACTAACATTGAACTTTCATTTCCAAAGAGGGGAAAGTGTCGAAAACCGTTTAAAAGAGAGATTCTAAGCTCGGGGGTTAGTTACGCCTAGGGAAGGTATTAGCATCCTAAACGCCCATGGTACTCCATGGTAACCTCTAATTTATTGCTTTTTATTTGCTTTTAATGTGCTTAAGAAAATAAGGGAGAAGTTGTAAGAAATGGAGGGAGAAATTGTAAAGAAAGAATGGTGTGTGCATGTGGAGATTGGATTGAGAAGAGAAAGTTATGACATAAAAAGAAAATTTAGTTTAAACCTAAACTAATCGTGCGACTAATTTGGGTTTTGGACTAAAGAATTTTTATTAGAGAGAGAAGAAGTTGTTTATTTGTTTTCTATTTTTTTCTAAAGAAATTACTAACGCGCCTCTTCGGAAATGAAAGTTCGTTTTTTCTTAGTTTTTTAGCGTTGTGTGTGATGTGTCAAAAGCGATAAAGTCCTACGCTATTACAATCAAATCGAATAATTATTACAACCATATCGAATCAAATGAAAAAAATAATAAAAGGCAATAAAAATGCAAGCGGTGAAATAAACATGAGTATTAAATGCACTTACGAAGAAAAGAAAATAAAATGTCAAATATTGATGTGAAATGTGAAGTATGAAAATGCAATGTGAAATATAAGGTCAAAGTGACAAAGAGTGAAAAAATGCAAAGAGAACAAAGTCATATAAAATATTATCGCACATTATTTTAACTAACGAGAAAAAAAAAAGAAACAATTAACAAGCATGACAAAAATGAATTTAGGCCAAAAAATGGTCCTTAAATGTTTATGCTAATGCTAGAGCTCAATGATTTTATAAAGCAAAATATTGTCTCTAACATGCATTTTTTAAAATGATGCATTGTCCTAATCTAAATGCAAATGCATGTATGCATGTCAAAAAGTGTGTAGTGAAACATGTATTGTGAAATTGTAGTGTGATGTAAAAAAATGTTGAATGTCATGTAACATGCAAAATGTGATGTAATGCAATGTAGAAAAATATAACATATAAATGTGATGTAATACGATGTAAATGTGGACATGAAACATATATCATGAAAAGAGCAAATAAATGATAATCAAACTCATGCAAAACACATCAATGAGAACTTAGAAATTAAAAAAAAAACTAAAAGAGATTTTTAAAATATTAGTGTAAGAGTTTAAGCTCAATAAACTTAAAATAAGCTATTGTCCCAAACAAACACTTATTAAAATAAGCTAGTACTAACACATGATAAAAAATAAGCAACTAACAAAAAGAAATTAAAATATAATTTCAAAATAAGTCCCTAAAATATTAATGTAAAATTTGGAGTCAATAAGCTTAAATAAGCTATTGTCCCAAATAATCACTTATTCAAATAAGCTAAAAACATGATGATAAAAAATAAAAATAAAAAAAACATGTTAAATGAATTAAGTGAGTAAGGGAATTTCTAGGTATGAGTAGGTGGCGTTTTTGACGAAACGGATGATGGATTTGTGATCGGGAAATGATAAGGAAGCTATTGGTGTAATCGGATTTTGATTTCGAGAAGTTTTGAAAAAATGGGTTCTGGTGGTTGAGTTTTCCGGCGACCGGAAGTAGATTCCGGCGCCGGAATCTGATTTTCTGATCTCTTGTGATTATTCTTTGATTTTTTTGCTCTTGGGAATTGTGTAGGAATGATTGTTAATGATTGAGTGATGTGAGGTTTGTATTTATAGAAGAAAATTAGGTTATATGGTATTTGTGTAATAATGATAAAATGGTAGGATAAAATAGTAATGAGATAAAAATGATGTGATTTTTGATTTATTTTGAAAATGAAAAAAAGATTATGATGAAAAAGAGATGAGGTGGAGAGATATGATTGGTCTAGGAGGAATATTGTTGTGATGAGTTGTAAAAAGCTATTTTTGATTTAAATTTAAAATGAAAAAGGATAAGAAGAGATAAGGTATATTCTTTTTACTATTTTTGGTAAACTTTGAGATAAAAATTGTGAAAATGAAATAGGTTGAAATAAAATGTAAATCTTTTTGATATTTTGAAATATATGATAATAAAATCTAAAATGCGCGTAAAATAAGAAAAAAAATATTTTTTGTATATTTTTATGCATGAAAATGCAAATCGGATTTGTAGGTCCAAAATTGGGGTACTACAGCTGCCCTTATTTAAGTTTCTTCAATCAAAGAAATGAAGATTGAAATCTTTGTTTAGACATGATTGAAGAGACTTAAATATAAAACGTGCACCATTTTTGGACCTAAAATCCTCTAACAATGCTTATGATGCAAATGCTAATGCAAAAATGCAGATGATGATTTTTATGAATTTTGTATGAATGTTGTAAAACACAGATAAAAGTCAAGCATAGTTGAGACTCCACAGGGGAAGATCAAAACATGGCCCGACAGAGAAAATAGCAAGATGTACCCTGAGTCCATTGGGAAACGAACTTTGCTGGGGAACATAACCAAACACTAGGGAAAAAAGTTATCAACTATCGACTGACCGATAGCAGGAATGTTGTACACCGCCATACAACATTGAAGAAATAACCATCTACTGACCGACGACAAGAATGTTGAACACTTGCATATAACATTTGAGGAACTCCAACTATAGACTGACCAACAGCTGGAACATTGTACACTGACATACAATGCTTAAGAGTAAATACTATAAACTGACCGACAGAAAGAATGTTATAGACTGACCGACAGCTGGGAATGTTGCACACTGATGCACAACATTGGAAGTCATCAACTATCGACTGACCGACAGCTGGGACATTGTACACTGACGCACAATATTGGAAATCATCAACTATCGACTGACCGACAACTGGAATGTTGTATACTGACACACAACATTAAAAATCAACTACTATTGACTGACCAACAGCAGGAACGTTGTACACTGACGCACAACATTGGAAATCATCAACTATCGACTGACCGACCGCGAGAACATTGTACACCGACATACAATGTGTAAGAATCAACTACTATCGACTGACCGACAGCAGGAACGTTGTACACTGACGCACAACATTGGAAATCATCAACTATCGACTGGCCGACAGCGAGAACATTGTACACCGACATACAATGTGTAAGAATCAACTACTATCGACTGACCGACAGCAGGAATGTTGTACACTGACATACAACTTTGAAAAGATCATCAACTATCGACTGACCAACAGCTGGAGCATTGTATACTGACATACAACGTTTAAGAATCAACTACTATCGACTGACCGACAGCAGGAAAATGTTGTACACTGACATACAACTTTGAAAATATCATCAACTATCGACTGACCGACAGCGAGAACATTGTATACTGACATACAATGTTTAAAAATCGACTACTATCGACTGACCGACAGCAGGAACATCGTACACTAACGCACAACATTGGAAATCATCAACTATCGACTGACCGACAGTTGGAACATTGTACACTGACATACAATGTTTAAAGAAATCACCGACCATCAACTGACCGACAGAAGGATGTTGTACACTGACATACAACATTTATGTAACATTAACTATCGACTGACCGACAGTAAAATGAGAAAAGGTAACACAAACCTTTAAGGGTGTAATCAACTCTACGAAGTACTTCAGACAGTAACATAGGTAGGCTGAACTGTATGAGACTTGTATGGTCTTTTGTGTAAAGTTTCTTGATAAGGTTCACTGGGATAAAACCACCTGAGGAATTGCAAAGTGTATCTGGTAAAATACAAGTTTCTGTATAGAAAACTTGTCACTGTTGCCCTTGAATTGATGTCCAATCCGGGAACAAACCGGAGGGAAACTTGTAAAACAAGACTTTGTGTCCAATTGAAGAATAAATTCAACCGGAATTTTCCTTTTATTGTAGGAAAAACTGAAACAACCATCATCCACAAGAGAGGAGTCTAGTGGGGAATTTTTGAAACAAGAGGTGTACACTTATCTGCCTAAGCTGACACTCTAATTGGGGAGAACAACACGCCCATCCCGACTCTATTTTGTAGACATTGATAAGACGAGAGAGACAGAAATCTGTAAAATGATGTAGTAATGTATGAATGATGTAGATGCTTATGATATGTAAATGATATGTATGAATGTATGGATGGATATATGAATGTATGTTATGAAAATGTATGTTGTGAATGTTGTAAGTATTTGCTGACAAAACAGACAGAAGGAACGAGACTAGAGACAAGCAAATGTCGCAGTACAACTCAGAGTATCTCAATAAGGTGTACATGTTGCTGTAGATGAAGCAATAGAACCTCTCTTGGGGGGAGGAACAACTTCTCTGGGAAATGACTGTTTTAACCGAACGATCTGTACATAAACTTGATTGTACTCAAGACGAAAAATTGTCAATCTTCATTGGGGTTGTACCCTTTGAGATGACTGTTGGCATTCTCTTAGAGAAAACATGTTTGACGTTGATGAATAACTTGAGAAGATGGAGACGACTTGCCCCTTGCTTTTGATTCTTGCATCAGTCCGATAAATCTTTAAAGGAATCGCTCGAAGAGCGTGACTGGTTGACCTTTTACACTTAGGCATTGTATCTGTTAATTGCAACAACTTGCACTAAAAGTATAAACTCTTCCTTGCTCATGGTAATGACAACCATGGTTTTGCCATATTTCACAACATGTAACCTTTCAGGAAGATATGATCTTGACATAGTATGTCCCAAGTGCTTGAAACCTTGAAGGGTATGACATTGACCAACTGATATTTGCAGTGTAACAAAATCTTGAACTGTTTTCAACCTTGATAAGCAGAATATTCAACTTATTTGCCCCTGATCGGCATAATCCATGAGTAACTTGCCCCAAGCCAGGAGCGTCTCAAATCAACTTTGTCCTTGATTAGACCATAGCTCAAACTTCTTTGATGTCAAGTATAAATTTGCAAGTAAAATTATTTCTTTTGAAAAGTATTTTTGATATCATGCACAAGCAAGTTTTTTTGAAATTGAAACTTTTTTTTTTGACATTGAACATATATATATTTTTTGTATTTTTGAATGAAAACACATATGATATGTACAAAAGATAATTACTGATTAATCAAACAGGAGGAGTCAGCGTAACAATAAACTTGCTGAATATGCCATCACAGTGAACCTAGCTTCAATTAGGTCTTTTGAGTATTATAGTATGCAAAAATTCATGTAAATCAAGCCAAAAAGTGATATAAGTTTGTGTTATCAAATTCCCCTATACTTGAACATTGCTTGTCCTTCAGCACAAAAATAGTGACTTTTTTCGGCACAAGTTTGAAACAAAACAACGACAACTCTAATCATACGTGGTTGCCGGCTAGATATGAAAATCAAGTAATTGATATCAAAACCAAGAGTACTGTAGTAACACAAAACCACACATTGCAGTCAAAGACTTCCATCATATGAAGACAAATCTGAAGTATTTTGTTGTGACTCTAACTTTTGTTTAAATTTTATTCACCCTTTTCATTCAAGTGCAATCACATTAAGCCCGTTATCTTGTACACGCACATGGCAGGAAATCTGTTAGTGATTATGATCATATACCAAGGGGTGCTGATAACATAAGCTTGGAAAACCCCTTTTTCTCTTTCCCAAATGCAGTTGTGGGGGATCGGATCGTAACCCGCCCTACCAAGTTCAGAATCAGACTCCTTTGAACCAACCACTAATGGGTGTACTTACAATGGTTTTTTCTTTGTATGTTCAACAACTGTTGAATTAAATAACCGAGTGAGGGTCATCTAACTTAATAAGTGTATTCCCACTTTTAAAATCAACCAAACTATACAATTTTTCATTTTTGGATCATTCACTTATGTTCATCGATTTCCCATTTAGTTTGTGCCCAAGATGGTGCCGACTGCTGAGATAAGCTACTAAGAGTTACTTTAAAACTTAAATTCAAGACTTTGTCAAAATTAGTACTCAAATTGATCTTGCATACTTATGAGAGTCTAAGGTGTTAAGACAGTACCGATTTTATTGAATCATTACTAAACCTTCATGCAAAACAACCTATATACTCTTAAAGTGTCATGTCAAGTGTCAAACCAAAATTGTTTTTTCTTAAAAAGATGCATCTCAAGAAACAGGGAGAATAAAATAACAACGAAAACATATGCAAGAGTGGCTCAATTTAGCATGAACTTTTTTGTTGTTTTTTTTTTTTTTGTATGAAGCAGTGAAAAGGAAGTGAAACAAGACCTTACATCATCAGCTAGGTTTTTTACCATTGAAAGCATATATCAGCAAAAATCAGTCATTTATTTTCATCATCTTCGCTCCAAGTTTGTAATTAAATAAAGCAAGAAAAGAGTGAATATGAAAGGATTGATTAAAAAAACATGCATGTTTATTGTGTATTGAAAGTACTTGACAAAAGACAGAGTTTTAAAATCAAACAAATACTTGACAAGAAAGAAATAAAAGCCTAGCGATCATAGGGACGGGCTTCCTTGTATCACAGACTTCAACTGGATAAGAGAGTAGCAGAGGTAACATCAACAACAAACCATTGGTATCAAACCATATCCATGCATAACAGAGCTGGGTCTTTTCCCTCGAAAGAAAACTTGCTAGCCTCAATCAACCTTTGGACTTCACCCTTCAAAGTCAAACAATATTCAATACTGCGGCCAGGTGCTCCTTGTTGTTGACTTTTATGGAGATTTTGATCGAGACTGTTGTTGAATCAGATGCCTTTGTTAAGATTGGAAAGGCAAAAACAGTTGCTCAAGGATTGAGATGGTGGTTATTTTGTGCCACCATTAATGAAGTGATCAGGGCATTTTTCTTTTCCAATTCTGCCCGAAGTGTAGTGATTTCTTCACGAAGCTGAGTGTTCTCTTGCATAATTACTTCCATTCTTTTCTTTTGTTGGAACAAGTGTTGTACTGACGAGTTGACTTTTGAGAAGAGCGTCAGACCACTCAAACAAGACAACTTGATTTCTGACTGAACAAGGTGTGAGACCCAAACCTTTGGAAACAGGACCATGAATGTAAAATGATACATGTAAAGAAAGTTTTGTTTTGTTTTTTTTATTTTCAAAGGACTTTAGGATATGAATCATAAAGGACCTCATTTTTGTTTGTAAATGATCGAAAGAAAATTTTCTTTTCAAAGCAATCTTTTTTTTTTTTTTCAAGGTCCATGATGATTGTGAGATTTATTAAGAAATTCCTCTAAGTCCTTTGAAAACCAATGGAAAGAGTTTTTCATGGATGCATGGATGAATGAGATGCAACAATCACAAACATAAGCAAACATGGTTGGTTGAGATATCACGAAGCTGAAGTCAAAGGGTAAACCACCCACAATGTATGAACTAATAGTTTTCTTCTTTTGTAACATGGGTTCTAAAAAGTTCCCAACGTCATCAACTTTCCTATTGAATACCAAGTGCGCATAACTACTCATGGCCCACTGAAATATCCAAAGAAAAAGTCTCATTTGAGCGTAGCATCGCGGAACAACTAAAATCAAAACTACTTATGACTTTAGCCATCGCGCTACATACTAAAGGTCAAGATGGGTTTAAAGGTAACAAAAAGCTCCTCAAGCTTC
Source organism: Trifolium dubium (assembly GCA_951804385.1). Classification (NCBI taxonomy): domain Eukaryota; kingdom Viridiplantae; phylum Streptophyta; class Magnoliopsida; order Fabales; family Fabaceae; genus Trifolium; species Trifolium dubium. Next base: position 25,525,845 of record OX638064.1, on the reverse strand, counting down.
TCGGGATCTATAAAAATAGTGTCGCCAACACCACTACTAGTGCCGACAAACCCCACTTTTACAAACCCTCCACTCGAGCGTGGCCATATCACATGTATGTGCAGAACTACTCCAAACACAAAACTATGATTCCACCACAATCCTATCTTATGTGTTCACTCAAGCAGGTGTATTGTGCTTGTCTCACCACTCAAATAATCCCATGACATAATAAATAAATCACTTAAGCACATAGGAAAGCAATAAAGAAACATAAACTAGATAGGTTCAACCCTCTTAAGGAGAGAATCCCCAGTGAAGTCGCCATTTTTCTGTTGCGGGGATTTTGGGATTTCCACCACTAACATTGAACTTTCATTTCCAAAGAGGGGAAAGTGTCGAAAACCGTTTAAAAGAGAGATTCTAAGCTCGGGGGTTAGTTACGCATAGAGAAGGTATTAGCATCTTAAACGCCCATGGTACTCCATGGTAACCTCTAATTTATTGCTTTTTATTTGCTTTTAATGTGCTTAAGAAAATAAGGGAGAAGTTGTAAGAAATGGAGGGAGAAATTGTAAAGAAAGAATGGTGTGTGCATGTGGAGATTGGATTGAGAAGTGAAAGTTATGACATAAAAAGAAAATTTAGTTTAAACCTAAACTAATCGTGCGACTAATTTGGGTTTTGGACTAAAGAATTTTTATTAGAGAGAGAAGAAGTTGTTTATTTGTTTTCTATTTTTTTCTAAAGAAATTACTAACGCGCCTCTTCGGAAATGAAAGTTCGTTTTTTCTTAGTTTTTTAGCGTTGTGTGTGATGTGTCAAAAGCGATAAAGTCCTACGCTATTACAATCAAATCGAATAATTATTACAACCATATCGAATCAAATGAAAAAAATAATAAAAGGCAATAAAAATGCAAGCGGTGAAATAAACATGAGTATTAAATGCACTTACGAAGAAAAGAAAATAAAATGTCAAATATTGATGTGAAATGTGAAGTATGAAAATGCAATGTGAAATATAAGGTGAAAGTGACAAAGAGTGAAAAAATGCAAAGAGAACAAAGTCATATAAAATATTATCGCACATTATTTTAACTAACGAGAAAAAAAAAAAGAAACAATTAACAAGCATGACAAAAATGAATTTAGGCCAAAAAATGGTCCTTAAATGTTAATGCTAATGCTAGAGCTCAATGATTTTATAAAGCAAAATATTGTCTCTAACATGCATTTTTTAAAATGATGCATTGTCCTAATCTAAATGCAAATGCATGTATGCATGTCAAAAAGTGTGTAGTGAAACATGTATTGTGAAATTGTAGTGTGATGTAAAAAAATGTTGAATGTCATGTAACATGCAAAATGTGATGTAATGCAATGTAGAAAAATATAACATATAAATGTGATGTAATACGATGTAAATGTGGACATGAAACATATATCATGAAAAGAGCAAATAAATGATAATCAAACTCATGCAAAACACATCAATGAGAACTTAGAAATTAAAAAAAAATCTAAAAGAGATTTTTAAAATATTAGTGTAAGAGTTTAAGCTCAATAAGCTTAAAATAAGCTATTGTCCCAAACAAACACTTATTAAAATAAGCTAGTACTAACACATGATAAAAAATAAGCAACTAACAAAAAGAAATTAAAATATAATTTCAAAATAAGTCCCTAAAATATTAATGTAAAATTTGGACTCAATAAGCTTAAATAAGCTATTGTCCCAAATAATCACTTATTCAAATAAGCTAAAAACATGATGATAAAAAATAAAAATAAAAAAAGCATGTTAAATGAATTAAGTGAGTAAGGGAATTTCTAGGTATGAGTAGGTGGCGTTTTTGACGAAACGGATGATGGATTTGTGATCGGGAAATGATAAGGAAGTTATTGGTGTAATCGGATTTTGATTTCGAGAAGTTTTGATAAAATGGGTTGTGGTGGTTGAGTTTTTCGGCAACCGGAAGTAGATTCCGGCGCCGGAATCTGATTTTCTGATCTCTTGTGATTATTCTCTGATTTTTTTGCTCTTGGGAATTGTGTAGGAATGATTGTTAATGATTGAGTGATGTGAGGTTTGTATTTATAGAAGAAAATTAGGTTAAATGGTATTTGTGTAATAATGATAAAATGGTAGGATAAAATAGTAATGAGATAAAAATGATGTGATTTTTGATTTATTTTGAAAATGAAAAAAAGATTATGATGAAAAAGAGATGAGGTGGAGAGATATGATTGGTCTAGGAGGAATATTGTTGTGATGAGTTGTAAAAAGCTATTTTTGATTTAAATTTAAAATGAAAAAGGATAAGAAGAGATAAGGTATATTCTTTTTACTATTTTTGGTAAACTTTGAGATAAAAATTGTGAAAATGAAATAAGTTGAAATAAAATGTAAATCTTTTTGATATTTTGAAATATATGATAATAAAATCTAAAATGCGCGTAAAATAAGAAAAAAAATATTTTTTGTATATTTTTATGCATGAAAATGCAAATCGGATTTGTAGGTCCAAAATTGGGGTACTACAGGGTAGCTTTAGTATATTAGTTCATATAAAACATGTTCAAATCAAATTTTTATTCAATTTTTCGTAACCTCAAAATATAATGGGTCAACTCTGATTAAAGGTTCATTTTAATTATTTGTCTTAGACTTCGAAAAAGTCCAGACCGACAGTGACTCCGCCACTAATAAAGTTGATTTATCTAAAACTTGTCTTTTTTTTTTGACAAAAAAAAGTTCAACTCATTTCATTATATAGTGTGAGTGAGACCAAGAAAAGGCCGCTCTTGCTATAGTGTGAGCAGTTCGATTCGTTTGACGCCCAATAAGCTTAACATCAAAGCTGTGATTTAGAGACAAAATACATTTTATCTTATGGATGATGGTGCTAAATTCAAAAATACCGTTTTGCCAACGACAATAATAAAATAGTCTTTTGTCAAAAAAAAAATAATAAAATAGTCTTAAACTATCAACTTGTCTAAAACTTTTATCACTTGTCTAATTGATTTTTCTAATGTACCAAAAAAAAAGTTTTATTTATCTAAATCGGTTGTATCACTACATGAGGAATGACTTGAAAAATATTGCAAGGTAAGTCACTCCTATCTTGCTCCATTTCAAGTGTACACAAATGAAGGGAATCTTTCTTATAAGGTTAAACACAATTAATTCTTCTCAACAGTCAAACCTTATAAAAAGAGGAAAAGGATAAAATGATGATAAATATAATTTACTAAAGACAAAAAAGAGAAAAAAAATAAAAGAGTAAAAGAAAAGAAGAGAGAGCCAAGTGTGAAAGTTGTTTTGGATTAATTGCATTTTGAACATCGTAAAAAATCTTGGCTTAATAGTCTTTCATTCTATAAAATGGATGAATTTTGTTTTATCTTAAAAAAAAATTTTGAATTATCTTTTTGCAATGTGAAAATTCTATCATTTATCTTCTCAATGTTAACTTTTTATTGACATGACATTTAATTTTTACCTGCCACATCAACAAAAAATTAATACACTGGAGTAAATGATAGAATCTTCACATTGTAGAGATAATTCAAAATAATAATTTTACAATGGTAAATCCAAATTTACTTTAAATGGAGTAAAAACTTATTTATCCAAAAATGTTTTGATTTCATCCCTATAAGTTAGTTTGAAGCGTGAGAATGTTCAAGCACATTTATACGCTCAATAGTTCGAGAATTTGAGCAATGAAACTCTAAATAACATCGACATCCACCCTCACGCAGTTCCAATACCATAACAAATGGACTTGAATCTGATCTCTCAATGTTTGATCAAAGGTGAGGGTATCAAAACATATTTTTTCACCGAACAACCCGTAAATAAGACTTTGTCAACAAAAAAAAACCGTGTATGAGACTCTCTAAACAATTTTAACTTCCATCCTCACACCTAACATGAGTCTAGATCAAATTTTCATATTCTAATCTTTACCGACTCTAATATCATATTAAATGGTCTTTAAGTAATATCTAAATCCCATTTTTTTATTAAAATAAAAAAGACATCATTCATTTAAAATTGGTATAGTACATCAAACATCAAATTTAAATTTAATTACAAATTTATTATGGCTAAAAATAAAAAGAAAGATCTCCGAATAAATTCACATCATTCAAGTTATTAATATAAAATGGTATATTCATGCCTACAAATAATGTAATATATTTAAAGTAATACATATATTTCCAAATTTCTATGATTGACCAATTAAATGATTGTGTGAACCGATAATTGACTGAAATTAATCTGTCAATCCAAATAAATGAGAAACGGGAAAATTAAATTGTAGATGACACTTAACTTAGGGCCCGTTTGTTACAGATTAAAAAATAAGTGATTTTGACATCAAATAATTTAGAGATTATTTTCTAGAGATTTTACAAAAAATAAGAAGCTATTTTGTGTTTGTTTACCATTAAAAAAAGGGTTAAATATGTTTTTGATCCTTATAAATATACCAAATTTTACTTTTAGTCCCTCTAAAAATTTTCTTCCCTACAAAAATTTTCAATCTCCATTTTTAGTTCTTATTTTTAATTCAACTCATGTATAATCTTTGTATTTTTTAATAAAATTGTGTAAAAATGTGTAAAGTGTTATGAAAATGTCTCCTAAAATAATTTGGATTTTTTTAACAAAACATGAATTTAATATGAATTTTTAACCACAGAAAATATAAAAAATAATAATTAATTCTAGTTTTATTAAAAAAATTTAAATTTTTTTGGATGAGATTATTATAATTTATTAAACTTTTCTTCAAAATTTTATTCAAAAATATGAATGCTACATGAGTTTACTTAGAAAGAGGGACCAAAAGTGAAAATGAAAAATTTTATAGGGACTAAAAGTCGAAAAAAAAATTTAGAGGGACTAAAAGTAGAATTTGGTAAATTTATGGGGACCAAAAACATATTTAACCCTTAAAAAAATTACTTTTTATAAAAAAATTATCTTTAACTTGTTTCGATGCAACCATATAAAAATGATTTTACATCACAAAATTATCATAAAGTACAATTATTCAAATATAATATATCATATAAAATAAATATATGAAAAACATTCAAGTTATTGTTTTTCATTATAGTCATATACCTTTATATATATAACTACAAATAAAATAAATTTTTAAATCTTATCTTCTAAAAATAACAAACTAATCCTATAAATTCTGAAAAAGACCTATTAGAATATTATAATAATATTAAATAGTAGTATATTTTTGTCTGAAATTTTTTTACACTTGTTTTCTCTTTCCTCTAAAAAATCTATAAAAAAACTATTAATATTAGATTCAGACTTTTAGCAGTTTTTAAAATATTTTTAAATAAATAGATATTATTTTCTTAAAAGTGATTATTTTTTAAAAATAAATAATTTTTCTTCTAAAAAAAACTATAACAAAGAGGCATTTAATGCACCGTCTCCAATTTCATATATGATTTTTAATTAGACATAAAAAAAAATCTATGAATTCACCTAATTGCCCTCTCCAATTTCATGTACTTACCCTCCGTTCTACTTTACTCTTTTCTTCCTTTCTTTCATAGTTGTTTGCCTCTAAACCCTAACCTTCATTACGAAGAAATGGGAAGCGCTTTTCTGACTGCAACCATTGAAGCTTTATTACACAAACTTGCCTCAGAAGATTTCACCGATTACATCAAACGCAGCAACTTGGGTTTCTTAAAATTCGCAGTGTTCGAAACATCACTTCTCACTCTTCGTTCAGTTCTTCATGATGCAGAGCACAAACAGTTCTTCAATCTTCAAGTCAAACAATGGATGGATGAACTGTACGACGTAATCTCAGTTGCCGATGATTTAATCGACGAAATCGGTTACGATTCTTTGCAATGCAAGGTGAAGTTTACTCAACCTCAATGTGATTTTGAATTCAATAATCTATTGAAGTTAATATGTTCAAGGCTGCAAGGTTTTGTTCAACAAATTGATATCATTGGTTTGGAATCTGTAACTGCTAGGGTTTCACTTTCTTATGACACGCATTCAAGTTCTGTGGTAAATGAATCTTTTATAGTTGGTAGGAAGGATGATAAGGAGATATTGATGAATATGTTGCTGTCTGGTCGTGATACAACGTGTAATTTGAATAATAACTTAGGTTTGAATGTGAATGTGATTGCTGTTTTAGGTGTCGGAGGTGTTGGTAAAACAACTCTTGCTCGACTTGTTTATGATGATAAACAAGTTACTGAGTATTTTGATTTGAAAATTTGGGTTCGTGTATCAGAGGATTTTGATATTGTGAGAGTAATCAAAGCTCTCCTTGCATCTATATGTTCAATAACTTCCGAAAGTGATGATCTTGATTATCTTCGGCTTCAATTAAAGCAAGAGTTGAAGTGCAAAAGATTTTTGTTTGTGTTGGATGACTTATGGAATGTTGGTTATAATGATTGGCATGAGTTGGTAACTGCCTTGGTCAATGGAAAATTTGGCAGTAGGGTGATCATCACGACACGTCAAGAAGGAGTTGCAGAGGTCGCACATACATTTCCTGTTCATAAGTTAGAACCTCTTTCATATGAAGAATGTTGGTCTTTACTCTCCAAGCATGCATTTGGAAGTGAAAATTATGGTGGCAATAAATATTCAAATCTAGAAGCAATTGGTTGGAAAATTGCAAAAAAGTGTCGAGGATTGCCACTAGCGGCAAAAACACTCGGAGGAACTTTGTCTTCAAAGATAGATGCAGAAAATTGGATTGCAATTTTGAACAACAATCTATGGAACATACCATATGATAATATTCTTCCATCTTTGCTTTTGAGTTATCAACATCTTCCTTCTCATTTGAAAAGATGTTTTGCCTATTGCTCAGTTTTTCCGAAGGGTTATCACTTTGATAGGAATCAATTGATTTTGTTGTGGATGGCAGAAGGCTTCCTTGAACATTCCCAAAGTGGAAAAGCACCTGAAGTAGTAGGAGATGACTACTTTGTTGAATTGTTATCAAGATCCTTCATTCAAGAATTGAACGACGATGATGCTAAGAGAAATCTTTTTATTATGCACGATCTTCTCTATGATCTAGCTGTGGTTGTATCTGGGAAAAGTTGTTGCAGGCTTGAATGGGGTGGTAGCATATCCAAAAATACTCATCATTTGTCATGTATTCAAGAGGAATATGACACTTTCAACAAGTTTGAGATTATCAACGACTTGAAATGCTTGCGAAGCTTCTTGCCCGTTAACATTAACGTTATGTGGAGACAATATTACTTATCTAGAAAGGTGGTTGATGATTTGGTACCTACACTCAGAAGTTTGCGTGTGCTATCTTTATCACATTATAAGAACTACACTGTGTTACCAGATTCAATTTATAACTTGTTGCATTTGCGGTATCTCGATCTTTCCTACACTGATATCAAAAGCTTGCCCGATTCAATATGTGTCCTTTACTATTTGCAAACCTTGAATTTGTCATCGTGCTTCAGTCTCACAGAATTGCCGGTAGATATTGGAAAATTAATTAATTTACGCCACCTTAATATCAGTAATTCAGGAATTCGCAACATGCCAATGCAAATTGTTGGACTTGAAAACCTTGAAACTTTGAATGGTTTAGTAGTGGGCAACGAAGAAGATGGATTAAGTGTGAGAGAGCTTGGGAAGTGTCCTGGCTTACAGGGAAAACTTTGTATTGAGAATCTGCATAATGTCATTGATGTCAGTGAAGCTTGTGATGCCAACTTGAAGAGCAAAGAATACCTTGAGGAGTTAGAGTTATATTGCCAAAATAATTATAAAGATATTTTGCCTTCACCAATACACAAAGTAGTTCTTGATGTATTGCAACCATCAGTAAACCTGAAGAAATTGAGCATCGGCCTATATGGTGGGACAATCTTTCCATGTTGGCTGGGAGATCCTTCGTTTTCTAACATGGTGGACTTGTGCATATATTTTTGTGAGCGTAGCATGACACTTCCACCACTAGGGCAACTACCATCTCTCAAAAATCTAACTATAGAGGGTATGTCGATATTGGAGACAATTGGTCCAGAGTTCTATGGCCTGTCAAATGCAGGTTCCAATTATCCGTTACAACCATTTCCATCCCTTGAGTGTCTTCAATTTTCCTTCATGTCTAATTGGAAGGAATGGCTTCCATTTAGAGGTAGCAAATTTCCTTTCCCTCGGCTTAAAACTCTGAAGTTAGATAATTGTCCTAAACTGAGGGGACATTTGCCTTATCATCTTTCTTCCATTGAAGAGCTTACAATAAATGACTGTCATCATTTGTTGGCAACATCACCTAATGAACATTTGCTTTCCTTAGTAAAATCTTTAGATGTGAATTCTCGGGGATCTAAATGGTCGTTTTTCAAATGTGATTCTGCGTGTCTTCTGGAGCGTGTAAAAGTATGGAACTTTGAGACAATGTTGTCTCTACCTAAAATGTTTATGAGCACAACTTCTCTTCAACACTTAGTACTCTCTAATATTGAATCTCTCACTTCATTTCCGGATGATGGTCTACCCACTTCTTTGCAGTCGCTCTATATTGCTAATTGTGAGAATTTAACATTTCCTCCACCTGAAACATGGAGCAATTATACAACACTTGTGACTTTGGAGTTGAGGTATTGTGATACACTTACCTCATTCCCACTTAATGGTTTCCCTGTGCTCCAAAGGCTTGTTATTCATGGTTGTAGGAGTCTGCAATGCTTTTTTATTTTAGATATTTCGACCCATTGCACGTCAACCCTCCAATCACTTGAGGTCTTTCGTTGTGACGCACTTAAATCATTTCCTCAACAAATGGACACCCTCACTTCTCTTGAAAGCTTAAATATTGATCGTTTTTTGCCATGCTTTGAAGGAGCTTGCTTCCCTCCCAACTTACGATTAATTCACATTGAATCGCAATCACTGAGAACAACAACGGGTGTGACTGGATGGGGTATCCAAAACCTCAATGCAGTATCTGAATTGCATATTGGAGGTGATGGTATTGTTGACACCTTGTTGAAGGAGCAGTTGCTGCCAATTTCTCTTGTGTCTCTGACAATAAATCAACTCTATAAAAGGAAATCTTTACGAGGAAATGGACTGCAACACCTCTCCTCTTTGGAAAAGTTGATAGTTAGAAATTGTTCAAAGCTTGAAGCATTGTCGGAAGATATATTGCCTTCCTCTCTGAAATCACTTCTATTATATGATTGCCCAAAACTAAAGTTCTTGCCGGACAGGTTGCCTTCATCTCTGCAATTACTGGAGCTTAATTATTGTCGAAGACTTGTGTCATTGCCAAAAGACGGACTTCCTCCTTCTCTTAAGCGATTGAAAATTCAGGATTGTCGTTTGTTAAAAGCAAGGTATAAAAATCAGAGAGGGGAACATTGGTCGAACATTGCTCACATCCCTGTCATAGAAGTAGATGATCAGTTGACAATATGAACCATGGAAAGGGAATGAAGATTTGCAATCCCGTTTCAGGTATGTTGTTTTTATACGTCCCTCCCTGTTTGCTAATGCTCAAGAAGAATTTGAATATTTCAGTTATAGGAGGTACATGATATAGTCGAGTTGACAATAATCAAATAGAATTATAATGTTCATATAATATCTTACAAACTGTTTGTAAAACATGCCCTCTCTGTATGTGACTTTATTTTCCCTGTCAACTCAAAAACTTCCACCCTGGATTCATCTGTCATCTTTTTATATGTTAATATCTTGTGGTAGTTGCTATAAGCTATAACTCCCTATATAAATTGATCACTAAAACTATGAACAGGCAGAGATTAAGTTGATCACTAAATTGATTTGCATAAATTTATAACACTTTTTAGTTTGCTGATTTTGTAAAATATTCATGGTGCCATATACTCGGAAAAATAGGTGAGATCATTGACTTATTTTTACTTTCAGTATCGGTGGTACTAAGAAACACTTCGAGACTAGTAGTTCATAATTTTGAACTTGATGCATTTGTTCCTTTAGTTCATATACTAAGAAACATTATGATTAGTTGATTACTACTGTGAAATATAGTTGACAAACAGTTCTGATGGTCTATAGTTTCAATGCTTAACATGATTTGGTACTAGTTTTGAACATATACCATGAATTGAAATGAACTCATTTCTTGAGTGTCTATTTATTGCAGACAATTAAGGCGCAGGAAGTTTTGCAGTGGAAGATGTGTTTGGTTTGAGCAAATGAAGAGAAGTCGGAGTTGATAAAAATAAAATTTATCCAACAGAGGAGGTTGAAAATGTGGTAAACTTCAAGCTACTAATTTGAATGCAGCAACTAGTGCAAGAATCTGACAGTAGTAAATTTCCAGGATCTGTTATGATATTATGTTAATTGATATGAAATGTGCTATCTTTAATTATAATGATTAGACTTTAGAGTTAGACATTTTTTCTGTTTTTGTTGACAAGTGAGGAGGACCGTCTTTTGACTTAATGAATATTTTATTAGTATCAGGTAAAGTTAGAAGAATTGTAATTGTCTCTAACTTTAATGAACTTAAATATAAGGCCTGCAATATACATGCTATATGATCTGTGCTTCATTTCACAAATATTTATGAATGAGTAGGTTAAAATCCAATTTTTCTATAAGGTTGTTAAACTCGAGTTTATCCATTTTAGTAACACTCTAATTAACACTTTTTACACATGTTACTAAACACATGTTTACAGTGACATTTTACTAAAAATGTTGCATCTTAGTAATTAAAATCATTTAGTCATTCAAAGATTTCATTCTTCACAGTTTCTCATTGCTTACAACACGTTATTATATTCACACTTTCATGCTTTCTCTATGTTCACATAGAAAATGAGATTTACTAGTTACGTCCTTTGAGATAATGTGTTTCAACTTTTATGATAGCTTAAATGGCGGATTTTCGTACTTGCCATATTTCATCGACAACATTGCTTGAAGTTATGTTGTTCAGTTCATTATGACTTCTCTATTGGTTTGGACTGAGTTAATTCATGATGAAGCAAGACATGAATTCTTTAATATTACCCTAGAGGATTGGATTTTGTTGAATACGAAGGAGTTAGGTATTGATATCACAGTTGGAGGGATTGATGGGTTATCACTTGTCATTTGCTATGACAGTGAAGGAACAATTTGAGTTTCTCTAAATTTGCATAATATAGAGGATTCATGTTAACATTTGCCTATAAAAGAATTAAGATGATAAATTTGAGATTCATATTTTTACCAGAAAAATGTTCAAATTCGTAGTTTTAAAGTGGTATTTGAAACAACTAAGTAAGTTGATAGGAGTAAGTCTATGAAGCACGAACACTCTTTGAATTAGACGCGAACCAGTGTCGGACACGTGTCGTGTCTGATACCGACACAACTCCAACACTTACAATTACATTAAAATGCCTCAAAGATAGAGAATAATTGTACTACAAGAATAGTTTGATTTATGTAAACCTGCTATATCAAATAAATTTTGGTTAGACTTTATTTGATTCATTGATTCTTTTTGCTTTTCCAACTTTGTGAGAGTAAGAGAACATCTCTTTTTCAACTTTTCTCTTTAGAGAGACAATTAATTGCATATGACAACTGCCATCTAAACAAATTAGAATTTGCCTGTTTGTAATTTGTAAATGTCACCTTTTCACCTTATAAGCAATATTGGAAAAAGGAGCACATAAGGTAAGTGATGTAAATGAAAGGTGCCACTCCATTTTCATGTATAAATTCACATTGTTGTAAACACTTTTACTCTCGTGACATTGAACCCTCCGCCATATTATTGCTGTTTGTAAGTGATGTAAACACATTGTTGTTTGTAATTAAATTATACATAAAAATTCTTAAATAATCTATAATCATCTCCCATAACAAGTGGTTTATTTGAGCATATTTTACTTGTATTAAAAAAAAGAGTATATAAATGAAAAGTTTTTTATGAAAATTAAAATATTCATTCATTCATTTCACTCACTCAAATTAACTAGAAGAGTATATGTTATTCGAACATTTTATACAACCTATTGGACCAAAGATATACAAGGCATGCATTAGGCAATATGGGTATTGAGACAGAAATTACGGCGAGCTAGCAATAAATTATTAAGAAAAAATAAAATGATTTTGCATGAAAAATTGATTATGTAATATGGGTAGGAGGTGTACACTACCATGATTGTTAAAATCGCAAGTTAACTCGTAAACTTGAACGATTTATGTTTTTAGGTATAAAAATTGAGTTAACTATGTAGTAAACTTGTTTTCTGGTAAACTCTTGTAAAAATCAATTTTTAACGAGTTAACTCGTAGTAAAATCAAGATAAAATCGAGTTAATTAATGTTGAATTTACGAGTCGATTTCACCTAGTCGATTTCACTCGTGGTAACTTCTATTTTTCACTTTTCTTCCATCCCTTAGTAGCTTATGCCTTTACCAACCAATTCAATCTCTCATTCAAAACCGTTAATTGTACAATTAATGTACTTGATAACTTATGTCCATTAGTTTTCTACTACATTGCAATTTCAGTTCACCATCTTATTATGCTCTCACTTATTTTATTCATTATATTGCTGGTTGTCATCTCCATCTTTTCATTTTCTAGCTCTCATATACAACACCAACCAAGATCTAAGCTTTTCTAAATCAAAGCTTTTGCTTACAATTCAAACATTTATGTTAATTTTATCATTTATCATTTTAGCTCCTCCAATTTCAATCCTTTGAGGGCACACCAATATGTTTCTTCTTGCACTTCATTAGCTCTAATTTCTTAATATGCCTTCAATATTGAATTGTAAGTATTTTTCTCACTTCACATTCACATTTTTTCTATTAAATTGTAAGATAGTAAAGAGTTGAAACTTAACACAATCTAATATGTATATCTTTCAAATTCAATAAATTTTTGTCTAATAGCGTGTTTGTTGGTTCCTTTGCGGGTTTACATTAGAGGCCCTCTTCTCTTCATTTTCAATTTTTAGCACAAATTCCTATAACAGTTAAAGATTAGTTGAAGAAATTATGGAGTATCATGCATTACTTATTAGTTCAACATGAAATTTGAAGCTTCTTGATTTTAGACTCATTCAAGGATAAATAAATTTGGTCCGCACATTTTAATTATACATTTTATTTAAAGTTTAAACATGTATGAAAAAAAGGATGTAAATTACAAAAATTTTGAAGACTACCTGTATTTTCATATCCTTTCTTATTTTATTCATCCTTTTTTACTTTCTATTTTTATTTTCAAATTTGATTTTTTTAAGTGGTCATCATGTATATCGATCTAATAAATAATCTTCATTAAGTAACAATATTACTATTCTCACACGTCTATTTACAATTTGACATAAAATAACTTAAAACAAACTCGCAACCGTGCAATGCACGGGTCTATATCTAGTTCAATTGATTTTGAAGAATCTATAAGCAACAAGTTCAAATGTGAAGTGATGTTATCGTGTAATTAATTAGCAACATCCCTGGTCTATGTAATTCGATCATTTGGGATGTGATGATCAAATTTAAAGTTGTTACAAATCACATCCTCTCCTTTATAATATGTCTCCTTCTCTAAATCTTAGCCTAGGAATTTTGAAGAAAGAAAAAGAAAAAGAAAAAGAAAAAGATAAAGTCAAATAACTCCAAATCCCTAAATCTAAAGATAGAAAAAGAAAAAGAAAAAGCCTACCACCTTAATTTGAACGTTAGACATTTGCAAGAAAAATAGTCGTCGCAAATGTTGTGGGCTCGCAAAAAAATTCTGAGTGCAACATTCATATGTACATACACGCTCCTCCCCATTTCATTATATATATCCTCTACTCTTCTCTCAAAACTCATTCATTCTTCTCCTCCTCTCTTAGTTTTTTTCTATCATTTCATTCATTTTCTTCTCCTCCTTTCTTATTTTTCTATCATTTCATTCACAAAATCATTTTTTTAATTTCTATTATTAACAAAAGTTATTTCGATATATTATTTCACCACACATCTATTCTCTTGCACAAAATCTATTTTTGGTTTTGATTATTAATACAGGTTAGTTTTATTAATTTATTTTTTCTTTAAAAAAAATTATTTGTTAAATAATTTATTTCTATTTTGTTTAATTTTAATTCTATTTTTGTAGGTTGATTGTTGTTGTTGTTGTTGTTATTGGACCACTCGCTTTAGAATTGATTCGAGATCTTCGTCTATTTAAGGTTAGTTTTATCTATGTTATTTTTTTAGATAGTTAATAAAAAATATTAATGAATCAAATAAATGTGCTTAGTAAAAATAGTTTGAGAGATTATGTTGATTTATCAACTATTTATTAATTATTAGTATTATTATTCATTTTTTTAAATTAACAAATTAAAAAAAATGAAATGAAACAACAGTGGCGCCACCCACTGTGTTTCCAAACTCCCCCACCCCTTAATTAATTACTTATCATTTCTCTTTATTTTTTTATTTTATACTTTTTTTTTTTGGACCAAATTTTAGTACTTATTTAGGTAGTTAGTTTTGTATAAATTTGTATAGTTTAATAATATAATAATGTTAGTATTTTAAAAATATTAGTTAAATAATGTTAATTAGTTTTATAAAAAAATTGTGGGAAATCCCTGGTTTTCTTGTAGTGACAAGAAGATCTTCCTTCCTATGAAACTTGTTTCTTTAATTAATTAATGTCTCAAATTTTGTCAAAGAAACCATTTTTTTTTTGTTCTTGCACGTTAGTGTTGTAGACTTGTCTCTTAAGATATTACTATTAGTGATAAAAAATCTCATATTTTGAAAAATTAAACTCTTTTTTCATATCTATTAATTAACCAACCAAGCAAGTTACTGTTAATATAAATGTGACCTTTTTTTAAGCCACAAAAAGCTTGACTAAATTTATGTATGTTGTGTTTAATTCCCTTGAAACCCTGCAAATTAAAATTGATATTTATTTTGATTGCATGCAAAATTGATTTTTTTTATTTCATGTAAAGATAAGTTGTAAATGAAACCTAAATGGCGAGTGAAATAAATCATGTAAGGCCTTAGTCTTTAACTCATGACATAAATCATAAATCCTGACCATTATTAATTCATTTTTTTTTCTACAGATTCAAGGTTGGTGGGAATCTTTATACCAAGAAAAGAAATCACTTTGAAAAATATTTGCCATTCAAAAAGGCATACAATATTTGCACATTTTAGTTGTAATATTTGCCATTAAGAAAAATTAATCAACACATCAAATATCCATTCTGGAGTCTGCACACCCAAAAAAATTATTGTGGTCATCCAAAGTTCAAGCTTGATTGCCAAAATGGCGCAGCTTGACTTTGAATATCAAGTCACTAAAGTTTAACATCCTTATGTGGATTGTTAGGGTAGACTTATATTCTACTTCTACTAATGGAGATTTAGATGACAATCTTGGTCGTCATATTCCTTGGAATGTTAGGATGAAAATTCCTGTGGAGACAGCAAGTGCATTGAACTATATTCATGCTTGTAACGTCAGAGATATAAAGCCCAACAATATTATTCTTAACGTGGATATGCATGTCAAAGTAGGAGATTTTGGACTAGCACGCCTTTCTCCAAATGATCAAAGTCATGTTACAACAGTTTTACGAGGGACTCCAAGTTATGAAGATCCTGATTACACAAGAACTTATAGGCTTACTAAAAAGAGTGACATCTACGGCTTTGGAGTCGTGCTGGTTCAACTTATAACATCTATGCGTGCTATTGATTGTACAAGGGGTGACGATGATACCAATTTGGCGATGATGGCTGTGAACATAATTAGAAATCAAACTTTGGCTACAATTGTGGATCATACCCTAGGTTTTGATTCAGATCCAAGATAAGGGAAATGATCAGTGGAGTGGTTGATTTAGCAGTTCAATGTTTGGCAGAATCCAAAGATGATAGACCATGCATGTATGAAGTGCTGGAACGTTTAAAAAATATTCAGAGTGCTGAAAATGTTGAGTTGTTGAATCATGATCCACCTCCACTACCACCTGATTCAAATTTTGTGACCTACTATTCAACACCAAATGCTAGTGTATAGAGAGTATTAGAGTTATACCGCTAGGATGAACTCTATTTTTGTTAGGAGAATATTTTCTCATTGTTGAAACTCTATTCTTGTTGTGTAATAAAATAAATTATTTTAGTTGAATAAGAAATAATTACCCATGTATGAGAAATGTGTACAAATAACATTTATGTAAATGTGTACTAAACCAAAATCATCATACATACACTTGACATACTTATTTTGAATTTCACTTTTCTTTTCTACATGGTAAATAAGTTCTATAATTCTTTGAAAACACAACATGTCAATAAGTTATCCAAGCTTCAAACATTATGAAAAGAATCGATAAGGAATTTAAACATGTAATAGGCAATTTATAGTTGAAGAATAAACAATATAACTTGTGTTGCCTCATCATGTATTAATTAAACATATATCATTTCAAAACAATTTTTTTTCGAGAGAGGTTAAGAGAGAAATATTATCTACTTTTCTTTCTGTCTCTTTTCTATAACATATTCTATCTTTATCTTTTTTTCCATCACTTTAATTCCTTTCTTTTGTCATTGTTTAATTTTTCAGTCACCAAAAGACAGGGGAGAGGAGTTATGGTACGGTAGAGAATCTTACTTTTCTTTTTCTTTTTTTGATTTTAGAGAATCTTACTTTTCTTTTTTGGTATATGAGAGAGAAGGAAAGAGATTGATTTGCATTATGTTTGTGATGTCAACATTCTTGCATCACTATAATTTATTTTCCCCAAACATATTTTATTTCTTGCATTTGTATTTAATATAATCTCTATCAATGTGGTATTGTGATTTGTGATCTGAATTAGATGTGATTCAACACCCATAATTTCATGCAGTTAGCAGCATGACCAGCACCATATATATCTGATTAAAATCAAATAGTTAAAAATTTAAAAATCTTGGTATTTTCAATAATTAAAATGGAATTATAATCTAGTCTGATATATAAGTTGTTAAGTTGACTGCAATCTACAACATTATACTCCCTCCGGTCCTAAATATAAGAGAATTTTTGCTTTTTAGATTCATGGAATGATTGATGTATTTAGTTCATAATATAGACCAAATACGTCAATCATTTCATGAACCTAAAAAGTAAAAAATCTCTTATATTTAGGACCGGAGGTAGTATCTTTTTATGTGACATTGGTAGTGATCGAAATGATACTTCGTTATTTTATCGAAATTAATTAATTAATTGCAATTGTTTCCTTCAATCACTAAATATATATCATTTAATCATTTCCATCAAGAAAATCATTAGGTACCTACCTTGTGTCCCAATAAAAGTGTTCACAAAGTGAAGTGTGAACGACATAAAATATATTATAGAAGCTTCCACAAAATATATGTATAGATTGCATTTCATAACAGAAGAGACATTCAACAATTACTACACTGAACAAGACAATAATCGCTGCTGCTAAAGTAAAGTAGCCATATCCTAACAAGCCACAAATATTAAATAGCTAAATTATATCATCATCTTCTTGAATATGTGTTAGCCCATATTTTGGTTAAGTCAAAATATGCCCTAATTATTTTTTGAATATAATTACTAAACCTTTTAATTATGGAAATTAATGTTTCCAAAGTATTAATGATGCAATAAAGGTTAAAAGTGATATATTTAAATAATATTCTCATTTGAGAATATTTTAAGATCTCAGGAGATGAAAAATATTTACAAGTCTAGGAAATCAATCAAGACTTTGTTCGAGTTATCAAACAATTCGATTGGCATTCAAGGGTTACTCGAACTCGAAGACTACTTAGAGACTTAACATATTTCAGCATTTTCTGAAGATTCAAAATTCAAACCATTGCAACGTTTCATTCAAAAGTGGCAACTATTGGCATTTAGGAATGAAGATCAGATGGCAAGACACTTGTCAAATGGATGTTAGTTAGTCGTTACTAATTAGCCTTAGTTTTTATCTATAAATACTAGTTCATTTGATGTAATTAGGATCACAATCTCTCATACTACAAACCTTACACATTCTGAGTATCCAAGCGTTCGAGTGAAAGGAATATACAAGGCAACAATGTATGATCTTGTGATCAAACTCTCTTAAATTCAATGCAATTTACATTTCATGCAATTTACATGTTTTCATTTACAATCTTTGCCTTTTAATTCATTGAATTATTTACTTTTCTTGCCAATACGTACTCATTCTGAGTATTTTTACATTTCTTGTCAAGCAAGTCACATTTTATTTACTTTATTTTACTTTTTCAAATCAAACTTGTTCATTTACATTAATGAACATTGCTATTTTCAAACTTGAACAATAAATGCACAAACATGTCCCGAGATTCTCTAGTTGGTCTCTCAAGCATTGCAAACTAGCGGTTGTTTACCAAAAATCAGCGTAAACAAATTGGCACGCCCAGTGGGACTGGTTTTGTGCGCTTTATTTTCAAAGTTTTCTCAAAAATTTTCTTGAAAGTTTTCTTTTGTTTTGGAAAGTTGTGTGTGTTGTTTTCAAAGAATTTACATTGTTTAGTGCATGCAATTGAGAAGTGGTAGAATAAAACCAGAGATGGTGAGACCTAGAGGCACTAACGCTAGTACTAGTAACAACAACAACAACAATGGTAATGACAATAATAATGTCAATAACCAAAACAATCAAGATCCTGATGATGTTAACCCTTTATTGGGGCATGTAGACGCTTCGAGCGCTCTGACAACATCAGCCACAGATGCAACATCTGTGGGGGCAACACAGGCAATCCCTGTGTCTTCCTCTATGCCCTCATTAACATCCAATGCTGCAACCACAATGGCTGAGAACACTTTGAGCATGCCTTTGCAAAATATTGGTGGGGTTCCTCCCCCATTTTCAGGATCTTCATTTGACTTTCGAAGTCAATCAGGGGGTTTGTATCAATCCCAAAGATCTTATCCATATGGAATGCCTACAGCCATGATGCACAATGTGTATTCACACCCTGCATTACAATCTGATAGGATAACAGTGAGGTCTCCCTTTCCACAAGGGCAAAATTCTAATAATACTAGAGTTCGAATGAACCAACCAGCCCTCACCACAGATTCACTTTTGTCTATGAGGCAACAAATGGATGAGAGTAATTATGACATGGTGAATTTACTCACTGAACAAATGGGTACAATAATTAACCCATTAATTCGAGATACAAATCAGACTTACTAAACCTTGGCTACCCAAATGGGTAGGATTGCTGATTTTTTTGGAGGGGCACAAGTGCCCATCCAACAGCCACTTCAACTATTGCAGGCCCTTAGACCAAGGCGTGGACAAGTTGTTGACAATCGAATCGAAGAGGCTCGAGGTCAGCAGCAAGAACCACAAGTTGTGAACCAATCTGTACAAAGGAATGTTGAACCTGAAGTGGTGCTTGTTCATCGAAACCAAAATGCTGATGAGGTGTTGAGAAATGTTCAACATAATGATTTTGGGCAGAATAACTTAGCCAATTTGGTAGAAACCATCCTTGCCCAAAATGGTCTAAATGTAGGTTTACATAGACCCAACTTTGTGTCACCATTATCTGAATTTGTTTTGCAAACAGAAATACCAAGGGGTTGGAAAACCCCGAAATTTACCAAGTTTGCTGGTGATACAACAGAGTCTACAATCGAGCACATTGCTAGGTATTTGACTGAGGCCGGGGACATAGCAAATAATGAGAATTTGAGGATGAAGTATTTTCCCAATTCTCTAACAAAAAATGCTTTTACTTGGTTCACAACCTTACCCCCACACTCTGTATTTACTTGGACCCAACTCGAAAGGCTCTTTCATGAGCAATTCTACATGGGCCAAACAAAGATAAGTCTCAAAGAACTAGCAAGTGTAAGGCGCAAAACACCAGAATCTATTGATGATTATCTCAATAGGTTTAGGCTTCTTAAAGCCAAATGTTTCACTCAAGTTCCTGAACATGAATTGGTAGAAATGGCTGCTGGTGGCCTAGACTACTCGATTCGAAAGAAATTAGATACTCAACATCTTAGAGACATGGCTCAACTGGCTGATAGGGTTAGACAGGTTGAAAGACTTAAGAATGAAAAGGCCAAGAATAGCAAGTTTCATAAGAAAGAGAAAGTAGCTTATGTAGGGAACTATGAAAGTGAAAATGAATATGATCTAGAATTCGAGGAGGTTGATCAAAGTGAGATAGACTTGGCTGAATTAAAGCCAGGGCCTCCTTACACTTGTAAATTGTTAATACCCTCGAATGGCAAGAACCCCAATGAACCAAAGAATGATAAATATGTTGCTAAAACCTACACATTTGATGTTACCAAGTGTGATGAAATCTTTGATTTATTGGTCACTGATGGCCAAATAATTGTTCACAAAGGATTAAAAGTTCCCTCATTAGAACAAAGAAAGAAAAGAGGTTACTGCAAATTTCATAATTTTTTGGGTCATAAAACTTCACAATGTGTTGTTTTCAGGGATTTGGTGCAGAAGGCATTGGATGAAGGGAGGCTGAAGTTTGACGAAAAAGCTAAGCAACCCATGAAAGTAGACACAGATCCCCTTCAAGTGGCTGAGACATCTTACGTTGAACCATTCGAATGTTTGATGATAGACGCAATGGAAGCCTCCCCGGTTCGAGCCGTTACTGAAAGGGAGTATGCTGAGAAAATTAAAGTAGTTTATCCTCGAGCTGAAGAGGAACTCATTGATTTTCTCACCAGGTGCAAGTTGAGCAACAAGGAAGTTATGTTGTGTCCTCGTTGCAGCGTTGTGTGTGACAAAGAGGCTACTGCAGGCCTTAAGAATGTTATGCCATATGTGGCTAACAAAAACAAATGGTCTACTGAAAGACCAAACAAGGGTAAAGCCATAAACCAAGACCCTACCATCCATGACAGGCTTGGAAGGAGACAAACATATGTTCCTTCTAATAGAGTTCCTGTTAACCAATGGTCATCTGGCCAGCATCAGGCCTATCAGAAGAGAAGGATGGATGTTAGTGGCTCGAGTCAAGTTGCTTCGAGCAACAATGCTGAAAATAGGAAATTTTCCTATAATAACAACTATAAGGGAAAGAATCCTATGACTCGAACTCAATGGCGTAGGTATCAACGCCTTAAGAAGTTGGAAAGAGAGAATGCCCATGCTGGGGGCAGCTCCAACTCAACTGCCCATGCTGGGGGCAATAGCAAAGTTGTTCATGCTGGGAACAACACCAAAATTGCTCATGCTGGGGCCAATCGAAATTATGCAGGGAACAAGCAAGAATATGTTCCTAAGAAGGCTGAAAAAGCCTTAGTTATTGATGAAGGCTCTTCCTCGAAGAGGCCTGTTAAGGCTCTTCCCTGATGACAATATGGAGGATGATATTCCTGATGAAGATTTGTTGGAATCTGGTTCTGAGCCAGATTTCGATGTCCTGGTAAATGTGGTGTCAATTTTACCACGTGAATATGATGTGAGGTCCACATCTGATCCTGAAGAAGAGTTTGTGGAACCTGAGTTAGAAGATTATACCCCTGTTTGTTACTATGTAATGAACAATGGGTGCATCGAACAACAGAAGGCTGTATTCGAACAACCTCATGAAGGGATGAAAAACCATCTCAAGCCTTTATACATCAAGGCTAAAGTGGGTGGTATTGGAGTAAACAAAGTCCTGGTGGATGGGGGTGCTGCAGTAAATCTGATGCCCCATTTCATGCTCAGGAAGTTAGGAATGTATGATACTGACATGCATTCACATAACATAGTTCTTTCGAACTATGAAAGAAAAAGTGGCAAGTCCTTAGGAGCCATACAAATGAATGTTGCAGTAGGCAGCACCATAAGGCCAACTCTCTTTATAGTTGTGCCTTCGAGAGCTAGCTTCAATCTACTCCTTGGAAGAGAATGGATTCATGGAGTAGGGGCAGTTCCTTCTACTTGCCATCAAAGGTTGATATTATGGAGGGAGGATAACATAGTAGAAAATATAGAAGCTGATCAGAGTTTCTATATGTCAGAGGTTGACCACATCACTAAGGCAACTTTTGATAAGCACTTAGCCTCCATAGCACCTTGTGGAGAAAGAGATAGTGGTTTTCGAGGAGCCAACAATAATGTCTATCATTCAGTTAGACTCCATCCTACTCATGGATTCTGTTGGGAGAGGGAAGAAATTGATGACAACCCTCCTGAAGATGGAGTTATTCCACCATCTGGGTGGGATATAGAATACCTTGATGATGTCTAAGCCCTCTGCTTGGGCTAAAATAACGGCATATGTTGCCAAAAGAAAGCTCGAAACGGCCTTAGAGGCTGTCAAGGAACAAAATATGGTTGAAGAAACCATTAAAGAAGACAATGGCAATATGTTGCCAAATGAGCAAAGGTTAGACTGCATCTATGATGATGAACCTTTGGGATTCGAGAAAGATCCTGTTCACTCGAATCCAAAGATGCAGGCTCAAGATCCTTTGCAAGAGGTAGATATTGGTGATGGCTTAATTAAAAGGCCAACTTACATAAGTGCCAATCTTGACCTCGAATTTAAAGCTAAAATGATTAACCTGCTTAAAGAATTTAAAGATTGTTTTGCATGGGATTACAATGAAATGTCAGGTTTAAGCAGGGAAATGGTGGAACATAGACTACCACTCAAGCCAGGGAAGAAGCCAATAAAGCAACTGCCAAGGAGATTCAACCCAGAGATTTTCTCAAAAATCAAGAGTGAGATCAAAAGGCTATTAAAGAGTAAATTCATTCGAACCACAAGGTATGTTGAATGGTTAGCTAATATAGTTCCTGTTATTAAGAAAAATGGTAGCCTGAGGGTATGCATAGACTTTAGAGATTTAAATAATGCAACACCTAAGGATGAATACCCCATGCCAGTAGCAGAAATGCTAATTGATTCAGCAGCAGGGTTCGAATACTTGAGCATGTTAGATGGCTATTCTGGCTATAATCAAATTTTTATTGCTGAAGAGGATGTGGCTAAAACAGCGTTTCGATGCCCTGGGGCATTAGGGACTTATGAATGGGTTGTTATGCCATTTGGCCTAAAAAATGCTGGAGCCACATATCAAAGAGCAATGAATCTCATTTTTCATGATTTTATTGATGCCTTTATGCAAGTATATATTGATGATATTGTGGTAAAATCCTCATCTAGTGATGATCATTTAAATCATCTTAGAAAATCATTCGAAAGAATGAGGAAATGTGGATTAAAAATGAATCCACTAAAATGTGCTTTTGGTGTACATGCAGGGGATTTCCTTGGTTTTTTGTGGTGCATAAAAAAGGCATTGAAATCAACCAAAATAAGACAAAGGCTATTATGGAGACTCAACCTCCAAGAACAAAGAAACAACTTCAATCTTTATTGGGAAAGATCAACTTTTTGAGAAGATTCATTTCGAATCTAAGTGGAAAAGCTCATCCCTTTTCTCCACTACTTAGAAAACAAAAAGGTGATCAATTTCATTGGGGGCAGGAGCAACAGCAAGCGTTCGAGGACATCAAGAATTATTTGTCACATCCACCAACGCTAATGCCTCCTATTCGAAACAAAGCAATGAAGTTGTACATTTCAGCGTCTGATTCAACTATTGGTAGCATGCTTGCCCAAGAAGATGAAAATGGTGTTGAAAAAGCTGTATATTATCTAAGTAGAGTATTAAATGATGCTGAAATTAGATATAGTGCTATAGAAAAGTTATGTTTGTGTTTATATTTCTCTTGTAACAAACCTAAGCATTATATTAAGCCTATTGAAGTTTATGTCTATTCTCATTTCGATATTATTAAACATATGCTTCAGAAACCTATTTTACATAGTAGAATTGGTAAATGGGCTTTGGCTCTAACTGAATACTCATTAACCTATAAACCCTTAAGAGATAGAAAGGGTCAAATAGTGGCAGATTTCCTTGTTGATCATTCAATGATTGAAATGCCACTAAGTTATGTAGAGACCCAGCCTTGGATTTTATATTTCGATGGTTCCAAACATAAACATGGTACTGGAATTGGGATTTTGATAATTTCTCCAATCCAAATTCCTACCAAGTTTAATTATAAAATCAATGGGTTTTGTTCCAACAATGAGGCTGAATATGAAGCCTTGATTGCAGGTCTTGCCCTTTTAATTGACTTGGGGGCAAGAAATATTATTGTCAGAGGTGATTCAGAATTAGTGATTAAACAGTTGACAAAAGAATACAAATGTATCAAAGAACATTTGGCTAAGTACTTTGTAATTGCCACTAATCTGTTGGATCAGTTCGAATCAGTGCAATTCGAGCATATACCTAGATTACAAAATCAAGAAGCCAATGACTTGGCTCAAATAGCTTCTAGCTATAAAGTAACTCCTGAAAATCTTAACAAATTAATTGAGATTAGGGAAAAATTGGTTTTTAATGAACCTTTGTCTTCAAGCTTGTTAATGGCAAAACTTGTGGGGGCAGATTCACCACATAGTGATGAAAATGACTCGAACAAGGTCTTAGATGAAGAAAATGCAAACATTTTTACCATTGACAACTTGATAGATGGAGATTGGAGGAAACCAATTGTGGAATATTTACAAGACCCTAATGGTCAGTATGATAGGAAGACCAAGTATAGGGCCTTAAGCTATGTTATAGTTGGAAATGAATTGTTCAAAAAGACAAGTGAAGGTGTTTTATTAAAATGCCTAAGTGAAGCAGAAGCTTTAATAGCTATTTCTGACATACATAGTGGAGCATGTGGTTCTCATCAAGCAGGCCACAAGATGAAATGATTATTGTTTAGACAAGGCTTATATTGGCCTTCCATGTTAAAAAATTGCATAGATTTTGCCAAAGGATGCCAAGAATGCCAAAGGCATGCAGGAATACAACATGTACCTGCAAGTGAGTTACATTCTATAATAAATCCATGGCCATTTAGGGGCTGGGCATTAGATTTGATTGGTGAGATTAAACCTGCCTCTTCTAAGAATCAACGTTACATTTTGGTAGGTATTGATTACTTCACAAAATGGATTGAAGCAGTGCCTCTACCTAATGTAGATCAAGAGGCAGTGATTAATTTCATTCAAAATCATATTATTTATAGATTTGGCATTCCAGAAACAATTACCACAGATCAAGGATCAGTGTTCACAGGAAGAAAAATGCAAGAATTCGCTAGTGAAACTGGTTTTAGATTGCATACTTCAACACCATATTATGCCCAAGCAAATGGTCAAGTTGAAGCAACTAACAAAATAATCATTAATTTGATTAAGAAACACATTGCTCAAAAGCCAAGAAATTGGCACAAAACTTTAGATCAAGTTTTATGGGCATGTAGAAATTCCCCTAAGGAATCAACTAACTCTACACCATTTCGATTGACATATGGTCATGATGCTATTTTGCCTGTGGAAATTTATATGCAATCATTTCGAGTACAGAGGCAAATGGAAATACCAAGTGATAAATATTGGGAAATGATGTTAGATGAATTGGTTGATTTGGATGAAGAAAGGTTACAAGCTTTAGAATATATGACTAGGCAAAAAGAAAGAGTTGCCAAAACCTATAATAAAAGGGTAAAGTCAAAAGTTTTTAACTTAGGGGATTTAGTGTGGAAAGTTATTTTGCCTATGGATAAAAAAGATAGAGTTTTAGGCAAATGGTCACCTCATTGGGAAGGCCCATTTAAAATTGTTCAAGTTTTTTCAAATGGTGCTTATGAAATCGAAGAGTTAAGTCTTGAAAAACATGTGTTGGGAATAAATGGTAAATATTTGAAAAAATATAAACCAGCTTTGCTCGAATTAAACATAAGTGCAGAATAAAACTTAGAACGAATAAAGACATGGCAAACATGAAAGAAAATATTTGCCACAGAAGGGCATTGTCAAATTACAACCAAAAACGATTCGAGCAACATAATCATAAAAATTGTTCAAGTAGGACCAAAAGAATTACAAAGACTCAGCTACATTTCGATACAAGGCATCTAGAGACATCTTCTCTGCCCTAATGACTCATTTATTATCTTCGAGAGCTTGGATTTCCATTGCCACCACTTCAGAGTCATTTATAGCTCGAACCCCTTCTCTGCCTTTGGCATCAATTTCTGCTTGAACAGATTGAATCATTTCAGCTTCAATTGTTGCTTGGGTTTGTTGTTTTGCAGCTATCTTCTCTTTGTATTCATCGATTTGACGGTAAAGATCCATTATGATAGCTTCCCAAGCAGCAATGTTGTTCTTACAAGCGTCGAGTCTAGGCGCCTGGGCTTCAGTAGCTTTGGTTCGAATGACAGAGACCTCATGGTTTAGCCCAGCAGCTTTAGCTATCAAGTCATCATAGGCAGATATTTGAACATTGAGCCTAGCTTCATTTTCCCTTTCCTTTTGCACTACCTTGGCGTATTGATCAATTAGGCTTTCCAATTGCATGACTTTACACAAGGTAAGAGTGTCAGTGTGAGAATTGTGCAATTTCTTCAGGAAAGCCAAGTACTCAAAAGCCTTCGAGGGGTTGGTTTCAAGTACATCAGTACATTCTGCATCCCAAAATCTGTTTTCAATCTGTTAAGTAAGGAATCTTGCCTTACAATAGCATTAATAGTAGCAGTGGAGGGATGAGATGTGCCATCAATTTTTTCACTCGAAGTCTGAGATTGAGACTTGGATTGCAGAAGAAGATTGAGGGCAGCTGCTGGGTCAGTCTTGTGAATTTTAGCAAATGCTTCTTCAAGGACCCCAATGTTAGCTGATAACCTCGAAGTAGAATATTCTGATAACAACTCAGGTCCACCAACCTTAGCCTCCTCAATCTTAGTATCGTCTTCGATTTCATCTTCTTCCTCTGATTCAGATTCAATAGATTCACTCGAATCGCCTTTGCTAAGAGTTGGAGTTGGCAACTTTGTCTCAGCCTCACCTGTCCAACCAACTGGTCCTGTTTCCCTTTCGAATATAACGTTGGCTTCAGCTTGAGTCATATACACAGGGGGACCAATGTCAGGTTGAAGATCAGGTTGAGCACTCGAATTGACCTGGAAGTAGAAATACTTACACAATTAAATGCTACTAGGATCGAAATGTTGAATATATTGGCAAGGAATTAAAAAAAAAAATGGTTACCTGGCCATATTTAGCTCCAATATACTTCTCCATTGGGGAAGGACTCCTATTCTTCCCAGCAGAAGTCTCACTAGCAGTGTTATTCTAAAAAGAGAGAAAAAAGGAAAGTGTAAAGATTGAGAAATTGGTTAACATGTTCATTCGAGCACGTGAACCAAGAAATGACTTACCTTGTCATTTTCAACCTTGGTTAACTTTTCTGTTTCCTCGAGAGCAGGAGTTGGAGAAATTTGTTCCAGCACTGGAGAAAGTGGAGGATTGCCTTGATCAGTTGCATGAATGACCTTCTCAACATTGTCCTCATCCTCCACAGTAAGGTCATGATCCACTCGAGCGGTACTAGTGGTATCAGACTTAGAAGATCTGGAAGGCTTGGAATGCCCTTTCTTCTTCTTTTTCTTCTTCGGTTCTTTCACCACTGTGGAGTCTTCTGATGCTTTCTCAGTGTCTTCCTCCTCTTCCTGTCTCTTGCTCGATCCAACATTCGAAGAACTAGTTTTCTTACTGTTGTGACTTTTGGGTTTTTTGGATTGTTGGGGTGCAGTACCTGCTGCAACTGTATGGCCTTGTGCACTATTATCCTCTTGGGTAATATGCTTGTGTTTCCTTTTCAGGGGCCTTTCAGGTTCAGTTTCCTACAACAAGAGTAAAAAACATAAGAATGGTAAAGCATGAGGAAGGAAAAACTTAGTAAAATAATAGGTATTCGAATGACTAACTTCATCTTCATGAATTATTATATGTGGGAGTTGATTTTCTTTAAAAGGCCTAGCAATGATAGTAGTGTGTTTCTCTCTCATTATCTAGCACAAATATAGAAGAAAAAGTGTTTAGGCATGGCTCGAATCAAAGAAAAAGGTGGGAAATTTTACCTTATCTGTTTTTGCTTTGGTTCTGGTCTCTTCTTTTCTTCTCTCTTCTTCATCTTCGTCATCAGCCAGGTGAATGCCTCTATTACTTTTGGGCTTCACTGTTCGAACAGTAGGTTGTGTTGGTCCTCTAGTTACTTCTTTCCCTAAAAAAGGAGATGACAGATCAGAATTCGAATAAGGGAAATGTAAGACATAAACTATTTGGCATCAATGGCTAAAACAACGTACCTTTATTCTTGTGTTGTGCTTGTATGTCATGGATTTGCTGCCTTATAAACCCACTGTTCAGCCTGATAATGTTTGATCGAACATCACCAACAATGTATTTATTGTAGTGATTGTCCCACCAGTTGTGTAATTTTTCAGTGCAATAGTATGAGTGGTTGAACTCGATGGGGTTGACATTGTAAGCAAAATTGGCCATCCTTTTGAGATATTTGGTAAAAAGATCTTTGGAAACTTCATTACCAATGACCATGTTCTTTTTTCCTTCGAACAGACTCTTGGGGTACACTTGAGATAGCCCAAACTGCCTCGAGACCAAGTTTGGTTGGTACCCAACCAAGACTAAGTGGTTCGATTTGGATCCAATCCTGCAACTAAGGACAGTTGGGTGCAAGTAGTGCTGCCATAACTCGTTTACATCATCAGCATTATCTGGATTGTTGGCTGGGAACTCATCCTGTAGGCTGTAGCCAAGCTGGTCCTACTCTTCTGTTAACAAATGGGGCGTGATGTGGTAGGAATTTGTTGAAATTAAGGAAAATATTCATGTACTTAATGAAGAGTTCTTGAGGGTCAGTCTCATTCGAGCTGGAAGTTAGTACAGCCAACCTAACTCCCTCGATCGAACGGTTGTTCACAGCATCCTTGAATTTTTTAGGGATCTTTAGTCCCATTTCCCTAGTAAAAGTGGCATTTAGCCACAATTGCAAGAGCCAGAGTGGTCCTGAGACTGGGAATGGTGCTCCATCTTTAGATTTCTTCAAGTTGTCACAGAATTCACCCATCGATTCATATAGAACACCCAATAGCAGACGACTAAGTGAAAATCCATGACCCTCATGAATTTGGATTGCCAGAGGAATGTACATTTGAGTCACTTGAAGTGATCTCGAGCAGAAAACATATTGGCATAACCACAAGGTTAGGAAAGCCACATGTTCCTCAGCAGATACCTCACCTTCATCCTGATGTTCCTCAATGAATTTGGAGAAAGCTGCAGCATTGAGTTTGAAGTAGACATTTTCACTCGATTTGGCTGGATCGAAAGTTTCACCTTCTGGTCTCAAGCCAGTAATTGCTGCTACATCGAGCAGGGTTGGTGTCATCATTCCACAAGGAAAATGGAAAGTGTGGGTGTTCCTTTCATAAAACATCATGGCTGCTGTTAGCATTTCATAGTGATAAGCAGGGCCAAACTTTGACAGTTGGATGATGTCATAAATTCCTGAGCGTTGCCAAAAGGAGCCCCAGTCTTTCTCGACTCGAGCGAGCCACTCGATATAAGCTGAGTTATTACAATTTGGAGCTGATCTCCACATGTTATGAGGCTTTCGAAGGAAAGCAAAGTTAAAAGGGTCAGTACTAAAGATTTTGGGTTCGCATGTTTTACGCATAGGGAAAAACTCAGAAATTGAAGGTTTTAAAGTGGTTTCATCTGGAAATGGGCCTCCAAAAGCAAACACGTTATCAGCAATCGAAAAGGGAATTACCAGTTCATCTTCCCAGCGTGTTTGTTCTTCTTTGGTCCCATGTGGCTCAGGAACTACTTCAATACCATGGGGTTTAATGATTGTTTGATTCCATTTACCAGCAAAAGGAACGTTATTATGTTCTTGATCAGCCATTGGAATATGACGAAGAAGATGAACAGTGCAGTGAAAGCTTTGATTTTTAAATCTAAACGATTACAGATCTGATACAGTAAAAGGATCTAAAATTTGTTGGTTTAAATCAAACGCGAGTTCAGTTTTCTAATCAATCAAACAGATTATAAAATGGTTTATGAGAGATCAAGAACGAGATCTGGGAAGTGGGTAGAGAATATGAAGAAACTGAGTTGAGAGTTGTAGAAAAGTGTTGAAATGGTGACCTATTGCTATTTATAGGGTTCGTTTTCAGCAGAATAGAATAATTGGAAAAGAAATTCGAAATTTCTTTCAACTTCCGCACTCGCCACGTGTCCCATAATGGCTGAAAAAGCGAAGTAGTGTCAGTACTGGGAAACGCGCTAACGGTTATGATCATCATTACTGTCACGTGCCATTAAATGTGGAATAAAAAACGCCAAATTCTTTATTCGAATCACTCGAATCGAAATTGGCATTTTTTGGGGGCAATTTGTTAGCCCATATTTTGGTTAAGTCAAAATATGCCCTAATTATTCTTTGAATATAATTACTAAACCTTTTAATTATGGAAATTAATGTTTCCAAAGTATTAATGATGCAATAAAGGTTAAAAGTGATATATTTAAATAATATTTTCATTTGAGAATATTTTAAGATCTCATGAGATGGAAAATATTTACAAGTCTAGGAAATCAATCAAGACTTGGTTCGAGTTATCAAACAATTCGATTGACATTCAAGGGTTACTCGAACTCGAAGACTACTTAGAGACTTAACATATTTCAGCATTTTCTGAAGATTCAAAATTCAAACCATTGCAACGTTTCATTCAAAAGTGGCAACTATTGGCATTTAGGAATGAAGATCAGATGGCAAGACACTTGTCAAATGGATGTTAGTTAGTCGTTACTAATTAGCCTTAGTTTTTATCTATAAATACTAGTTCATTTGATGTAATTAGGATCACAATCTCTCATACTACAAACCTTACACATTCTGAGTATCCAAGCGTTCGAGTGAAAGAAATATACAAGGCAACAATGTATGATCTTGTGATCAAACTCTCTTAAATTCAATGCAATTTACATTTCATGCAATTTACATGTTTTCATTTACATTCTTTGCCTTTTAATTCATTGAATTATTTACTTTTCTTGTCGATACGTACTCATTCTGAGTATTTTTACATTTCTTGTCAAGCAAGTCACATTTTATTTACTTTCTTTTACTTTTTCAAATCAAACTTGTTCATTTACATTAATGAACATTGCTATTTTCAAATTTGAACAATAAATGCACAAACATGTCCCGAGATTCTCTAGTTGGTCTCTCAAGCATTGCAAACTAGCGGTTGTTTACCAAAAATCAGCGTAAACAATATGATAATGGCTAAAATATTCTTAGTGCCAGGGACGTATCTACATAGTAGAAAATGGGGGCAATTGACCCCACTCTTAATTTTTTTTTTCATAACTAAAACCAAACAATTTTATGTATTGCCCCCATTTAATATATTGTTTTGTCCCCACACAACTCATCAATGAAATGATTTACAAATAAATATATATTGTAGTTATAATAATAGAGAGTGATTAATGGATAATAAGAAGTTGATTAATTTAGTTCAAGAGAATAATTTTAGTTACATTTTTAAAATTAAAATTTTATATGTAAGAATTTTATTATGTAACCAATAATCAAACGGTAAAAATTATTTTTCAACTTAATAAGAGGTTTTGAGTTTGAAACAAAATCTATGAATACAACAATGTTAAATTTTTCAGTGAGAATTTTGTCATTCATTGTGACCTTATTCAGTTCAAAATATTAGTTTTTATAATTACGCATATACTTGATTCATACACAAAACATATATATGTAGATCTTACGAGGATGAATTTTTAATGTAATGTAACATTCAATCGAAAGGCGATAATATATTTGATAGAGTTGAAAATAATTAAAAAAAATCTTTCAACAATCAAAATTCAAAATATGAAAATACATGGTGATTGGCTATGAAGCCCCGATACTCCAAAATTGACCAAGTATCGTGTCAGATACCGTATCCGATACCGATACGCGTCAGATACTTCCCGATACTTCCTTATACGTATCGGGGAAGTATCCAATTATTAAATTAAATAAAAAAAACTGACATTCTGTGATACTTGTCAGATACTTCCCGAGGCGTATCAGAGAAGTATCCAGTATTTATATTTTATCCATTCTTTGAAAAGAAATAAAATATATCAAAAAGAGCTAATGATTTGGGTAATGTGCATACCAATTTTCAACTTTTATCAAAGACAGATGAAAAATATGTGAAAGGAGTGACAAAATTATAGGTCATTAGTGGAGATGCGCATGACTCGCTTTTTGGATAATATTTAAGATATATAATTTATTTGTTTTGATAATTTTAATAATGTGAATGTTTCTTTATTATCAATTTTAATTATGTTTTATATATTTAATTTTTTATTGAAGTATCCTAGTCGTATCGTATCTTAAATTTTAAAATTTTCTCGTATCGCCGTATTTGTATCGTATCGTGTCTGTATCGTATCAAGTATCTAGGCTTCATAGGTGATTGGTGAGTGATTATATTCCTTAGATGTTATGTCTTCAACTTTTAATTAAACAATGCTATAAATTTTGCAATATTCATTTTTTTTCCACATAAATTGACGATGTCATCATTCTATTGTTTATGTATTCATATTTATAATAAATGACTTTGACTCCAGTAGTCGAAATTTCTGGATCCGTCCCTGCTTAGTGCTCATGTACCATCCTAGAAGGAAAAATTCTAATACATTAATATCTTTTAGTTTTAGGGAGTTCCTGATCAGATGCTTCATGACTTTATAATACGGTTTAGAGTCTTGATTTTGTCATTGATATGACAACATTAATGACAATATTCAACTGCTTTTCTAGCCATTGTTCTGCTTTTATAATTTTGTCAATTCCTGTTAACCACCAGGCCTACCTAGCAAAGGTTTTTGAAATACATGATAGATAGAGATATCGAATTTCTGTTACTATGTTTTGCCAACTACATTAGAATCATACTTAATATTACTATAAAACTCTAGGATGAATGTGTGTGTGTGAGTGCCTCTAGTAATATCTTACAAGATAATATACATTTCTTGCCAATGTGTTTAATTGCGCTACAAATATTTAGTTATTTACACAAGAAGGTAGAAAAATCTAATGGACATATTTTCATTTTGTAGTTAAATGGATCAATTTTTTATAACTTCAAACTCTCACCATATTACAAACTTGTCTTTTGGAATTTCTTATGTAGTAACCCTATTTTTTCTTGGGTGTTGTGTTCCTCTAACAAGTTCCATTACTGCTGATGAAATGCAAACATTATTATGTGCACCATTTAGTTGCGGTAACATTACCAAAATCAGATATCCATTCTGGAATCTGCAAACACAAGAAAACAAGAACCAGGCTGTAGTTATGAGGTTTAGTTAGTACATCGATGCGCTACCGCCGTTTATGACGGAAGTTCAGAATCTTGCTAAACGTAATCATCCAAATCTTGTGGTTCTATATGGTTGCACTTCACTACAGAGCCAGCCACTTATGCTTGTATATGAGTATGTTGGTAATGGAAGTGTTGATGATCATCTTCATGGCGACGAAGCAAAATATGTCAGACTCAATTGGAATGTTAGGATGAACATTGCTGTGGAGACAGCAAGGGCATTGAAGTATCTTCATGCTTCTGATATCATTCACCGAGAGTCCGAGACATCAAATCCAACAATATTCTTCTTGACGCTACTTTGCATGCCAAATTAGGAGATTTTGGACTAGCACGCCCTTTTCTAAAGAATGAAACCCATGTTGGAACAAATCCACAGGGGACTCTCGGATACATAGATCCAGAGTATCGTCGGCGGCAGTCTGAGCTTACGCATAAAAGTGATGTATTCAACTTTGGAGTAGTGTTGATTGAGCTGATATCATCATTGGCTGCTTTTGATACCAAAAGTGAATAAAATGATAAGGGGCGTGGCAGAATTAGCCGTTCGGTGTGTAGAAGATTCGAAAGATACGAGACCTTCCATGGATGAAGTGCTTGAAGCTTTAGAAAACATTCAGATCGTGGTGGTGGGAATGCAGGCCAACCTGAACCAGAGGACAATTATAGATCAGATGACGACAAGATTGTGGAATTGAATGCATTATGATTAGAGTCTGTTAATAATTACTCTAGTTTAGTTAGTATTTAATTACAGTCAATTAGTTAGTTAGAATGTGTTATATCATATGACTTAAGCAAAGTTGTTAGGTAGTTAACTTCTTTCAGCTATTTTGGCTAACTGTGTATATAAGACAATGTTACTAATAAGACAACTATAACTATATTCAAAACATACACATAATGTGGAAAGGGTGAAAGTGTAAGGCAAATATATTCAAAACAAATTTTGAGTTAGAGACAGAGAACTAATAATCAGCCATAAAAAAAACAAACAAATTTTTTACATGTTTATTGATATATAGAGGCTCAGCATACATATAAAGAAAATACTCTGGCTGCACAACAGGAAAACACCCAATGGCCAATACAAGTGAGAAACTTTGTTTATTTTCATGCCTTAGTATCCAAAAATTGAAAAAAAAAAATTATATATTTAATTATGTTGTTATTGAAATTGTGGTAATATGGTCTAAGTTAACTCTTATACAAAGATATGTTGATTTATTCTATTTTTTATTTTCTACTTGTTCCCTCCTCTAAAGTAACTTTTGTTCAAGTTTTATTTTTTGAGCAAAGGTAATTTTGTGAGCAAAAGTAATATAGAGACCAAAAAAACACATTTTGCCTTTACTTTAAATAAAGAATAAACAAAGTTATAGTATTATTAAGATAGAAGTTTTGTGAGCTTACCTCATAATCAATTAATCATGGAAATCATAGTCGAAACTGAAATTCACAAAAGGTTTCAAAATTCAGAACTTGTGTTAAGTAAAAATAATAATAACACTGCAAAAAAACCATGCATGAGTGAACAACAGAGATGAGAGATTTGGAAAAAGAGAAATACCTTGGAATGTTAGCTGGCTTTGTAAGATCTTAAGTGTCTTGAATAGGAGAAGAGACAACCTAAGTTTCATTGAAGCCATGAGTGATCAAGAGAGATGAGAGGAAGATAATGATATACTTGGTGTTTGGGTGAGGGTGTGAAGACAGCAATGAATAGGTGGATGGACCACTTGGAAAAATTGAGATAGATTGGTTTTAATTGGAAATGAAATAAAGTGGTGGTTGAATCTAAAAGCAAATAATATTCAGAAAGCCAAGATCAATATCTAGCACATTGCTAGCCTAATGTCTTTAAATAACTCATGCAATAACATGATAGACCCTTGCACATTCCAACTCTAACAATACCCCAGCAAATCTTTTTAAATCAAAATGATATAACAATCATCCAGCCTCTGATCTTCATGCAAATCATATTATCCATGATCTTCATATCATCAATTTCAGTATCACCATCCATGACGATTATCTCCAAATCATAGGCGTGTCACTATATCATCTCAAAAAGATGTCAAATACTACATCAATTCCTTATTATAAATTTATAAGAGACAGATATATTTTTTAGATTCTTTAAAAATTTAATATATCTAATTATATTATAGACTAGATACATTAGTTTTCTATTGAATCTAAAAAGTATATTTGTCTCTTATAATAAGAAACATAGTTTTACTATTACATAATTATTCGGTGTGTGTGTATATATATTGAAAAATATATAACAAAAAACACATGTACATGATAATAAAATGGTTTGAAAGCAGCTATTTACCGCAAAAATAAACACTTATAACAAATTCTCCATTTGACCGCTAGGTAGAGAAATAAAAGGAAAATAAGTTTCATGAGAAGTGGTACACACAAAAATGAAATAAACAATTGCGGCAACCTAATTTCCTCATTTGCACCTCTACTTTAGAGAAAGATGAGACATATATATACAATTTTCACGATTGATTCATTGTCGATGTCCAGTTAGTTGGGTTGGTTAGCTCCCAACCCGAAGACTTGGGTTCAACACCGACACACTGTGATTTCAACATTGATTAGTGAGGTATTCTAAAATACCTCCTTTTTTCTTTGTCTATCTCTTTAAATGATTTGTCTAATAATTTTTTTTTGACAGTCTAATTAATTTATTAACTCATGGTTTTGTCAATCTAATTAATTGATTAAATGAAGAGAAATAAACAACAACCAAAGCTTATGTCACATTAATTAGTAAAATGAATTCCACGTTAATGGTAGATTCATTAGGCCTGTGTATGCTCTAAAGTTTTTCATGTCACATTAAAACATGAAAAACAGACACTAACACGTCTTTAGCGTCGGAATTGCAGACAATGCTCATATGCTTTGTTCTGTGTAGTTTAAAAAAATAAGTGTAATTAATGTTACTAAGTGTCTTGGGAGTTAAGAGTTAGAATTAAGCACATCTATGTTTAAAAAACATGGTATTTTTAGAAATATTTATTTATACATAAAATTGACATATTAAACACACTATCTTACTTTTTAGGGACAAGTAGCCGAGTAACTAAAATTTCACCTTTACAAATGAATAAGTGTAGTTTTGTCAAAAAAAAAAAAAAGTGTAGTGTCCAATGTTAGAACCCCGACTCCAAAATATAAGTTTATTGTTACAATGTTATAAAATTGTTTAAAATGCACAAATCATTATCTGAAGAGAAGATATAAGGTACTATATGTTGTTACTAGTACAGATTCCAATTTCCAGATTTTGGGGTAATACATGAAAAAATATATTCCAGGAAATACATACATAAAGAGGGAATGTGAATGAATAAAGCATATAAATATTTTTTAAATCCTACAAATTTGATTAAAAACTCCTTGAGAGTCTAAAATCCCAATAGTGTCATAAGTAAGTGGTTAGATATATAGTAGATTATACCTTTAATTAATTAATTAATTAATTAAAGAAAGGAATGTTATGTGATTGAACACTCAATTATATATTCTACTCGTCATGCTTCGTTTCTTACCATATATGAGATTCTGTTTGTTTCAAGTTCAAAATCAATCTTTATCTTTATCTTTATCTTTATTATTATAAAAGTTGTTAAGTATGCTAACCTAATTGTTAATCCTAATTTGTTAACCCTAATCACTCATTAATTAAAACCGGTTCAGCCCAATAACAATTGAGTGGTGCTATATATAGCGAAGCCTTTCCGAATTTATCCCGAAACTTTAAGTGTTGTATTTGATCGCTTTAAGATATACGGAGTATAGTTGAGTAGTGCCTATTACTTATAGATATTTCAAATTCAAGACATGCTACAGACTACATTCATACCAGAATCTCAAGTATACGCGGGTCCTCATTTGTATAGGTGTAATTGGACTAGTTTGAATCGGTTTTTAGTTACAAGAAATTAAAAAATTAAAATTAAAAATTAATATATTTGTTTAGAAGTCCTAATTTAATTGACAGAAAATATCAAAATTGTTAGGTCAGACGTCCATGATTGGGGTTTGAACTTCGGTCCATTCAATTTGTGTGTGAAAATGTTGAAATTGTTATTTCGTCTATATATACATAAATTGATATTTAAAAACACTAATAAAATTTAACTCTATTTTTATCTCATGAACTTAACTCAATTGGTTGGATTATGATTATTCAAGTCAAGTGTCAATTGTGTTGATGCAAGATGCATTTATTGCCGTATCATGCTTCGTGATGCTCTCGGGATAAATGTTTCGCTATACTTAGCATTTCCCATAACAATTCATACCCGGTTCAAGTTCAAATTAAATAAAAAAAAAACAGAACACGTAGATTGGAAACAGAGTACGCGTATCACTTTCCAAGAAAAATAGGAAATTGCATATCTCATTCTTTCCAATGAATGAGAGCACGCGTCTCTCTTTCTCTCCCCCCGTTCTTCTCCTCTTTTCTCTCCAGCTTTCTTTCTTCTTTCACATCTTTGTTTTTGCATATTATGTCATCTTCTTTGTGAGATCTTATTTCTCCGTGTTTAAAGTTATATATGTCTTATAAGTTTTTTTCTCATCCATTTGTTATATTGCTTCTTTTGATAATACTGGAATCAGGGAGAATAAAGGAGACGACTACGTCCGGAGAAGAAAGACAACGATATGTGGTTATACAAGTCGCGGTGGTGCAACGGTTGTTAGAGGATAACGGTAACGGCTATGTCGGCGAATAATGGCAACAACTATGTCCGCGACTATGACGGAGAAGAACGGCCGGCGACAACATTGTTGGAGAACAACACAGATCTACAACAAGAGAGAGGCAACTACTTATTTCATGTGCTAATTTCTAATTTTTGTCTAAATATGTTAATTTATAATGCTTTATTTTCTACTTCATCTATTTCTTTAATGTTCTATTTATTTATCTACCCCTTTTGCATTATCAGTGAATGTATAATTGTTGAACATGGGTACATCGGAGGACGGATGAGGCTGATCAGTTTCAACCCATTGAATGGGAGATTTGGTTGAGGATGAGAGAGATTTTCTTACACTCGCAATGAGGGAACAATTTGCTGGAGTTTGGGAAGTGGGAACATGTGAAGGTTTGTTGTTTCTCTCCTTCAAATAATTACAATTGATGCAAAGTTTCTTTTTCAACTGTGGTTTGAATTAGTCTTGAATAATCTGAATGATTTTATGCAAATTAAACCCAAGTAGTTTGTTAATTGTTGTTTTAGCATTGTTCAATATATTTCTTTACTTTTATAACAATTATTTTGAAGGGTCTCAAAGTAGATCATTTTGGTGTTAAATCTTTATTTCTTGCTTTCTTTGAGAAAGGAAAATTTCGATTTATCTTTGTGATCTTTACAATCACATGTTTGAAAGGAAGAACCATAAAAAGGAAACATTGGACCAACAAATCTCAAGGTTGAGAGGTTGATTTAACAATATATTGAATTCTCCAATCAATTTTTTGTATAATTTTGTCATATTATAGTTCACATTGGAAGTTGATTAAGGAAGCATTAGATTTATCTTTGTTAAATACATTGTAGTTGATTTTACTTTCAACACATTTACTAATACTGTTGCTTAAAAAGGCTTTGCATAAGTTATATGCTTATAGTAGTTTTGCCCCATAACTTACTAGCTAAAAGTTCCAACAACAAACAATTGAGAATTGGTGTTACAAACACTGAATTCATAGGCCATCTTAAATGGATTTATTATATAATAGTTTATAGTGTTTTTGAACTATAAGTGATTGAATGATGAACCTTCTACTCACATTGTTTTATTTTGTACATGTGCAATTCAGGTTTCATTTTAATTTTATTTAAAGTTTAGACCTCATAGAAACTGGCGTTAACTCTTTATTCTTTTTCTTCTCTATTTAATCATGTAGATGGTTCATAGTTGGTTGGCTGCATATTAATTTTCTTAATCAATTGATTGTTTATAGATGATCTTCTACGGAAGTTATTGCCATCACAGCAAGAAGAGTAACATTGAAGTACAGTTGAAAGTTGAAGACCATGAGATCAACTCTTCAAAAAGATAAGCGAAGACGGCAAATAACGACCAATGATAAAATTACTTAGATTAGTTTGTTATCAATTGTATTGAGTGTGTGGCATTGTTAGTTTTAAGTTAGCTTTTTACCTTAGATTTTTGACATTATGATAGATTTAAATATTTATTTGTCTACTTCAAGTACATGAGATATTAAAGTGTTGTATCTCATCAAAAATAATGAGTAATTTTTTTTGATTAAATAATAATAATAATAATGATAAGTTTGTAATTGTATTTATATTTCTTTAAAATTGCAGTAGAAACTTATCATGTTATGTTTAATATTAATACACTTTTGTCATATTACTTATTTAACATCAAATTTTTTCTATAATATATTTTAGGCTTTTTCTTGTCTACCCCCTCAAGATTTGGGGGTATATACCCCCATTCACTTAAAAAAAAATTAATCGATATAAATTTTTATAAAATACACCGTTAGATTAAAAGTTTATATCATATAGATCGTTTGTGTAAAATTTCAGAAAAATTTAAAATCATTTGATATGTTATTGAGACGCATCAAAGTTAACAGTTTCTGTGATATCTTAAACACCGTTAATCTTTGTGTGTCTCAATAACATATCAAATGATTTTAGATTTGTCTGAAATTTTACACAAATAATCTATATGATATAAACTTTCAATCCAACGGTGTATTTTATAAAATATTATATCGATTAAAGCTTTTTATAGTGGTTGAGGGTATATAACCTCAAATCTTGTGGGGGTACACAAGTTGGCACCTATATTTTATTATTATATACTATAGGCGATAAGACCCGTGCGATGCACGGGCGAGAATCTAGTCTATATGAAAACTCGTGAGTGAGTCTTAGGCTTTGATTGATCCATTAAATCCAGTATAGTATTATTCACATTCATATAGAAGAGGAGGTGTCGATAGAACAACAACCCCTATTACAAAAAACAAAACAAAACGGGTCAAATAAGTCTTGCTTAATTTTTTTTAATGCAACAAACTTATTTTATTTCATTAAAGATAATCTTTGTAATATAGGTTGGAATAAAAATATAAAATCAAATACTTAATTAAAAGCTAGCATATAATTTTGACATCCTAGCAAGGGTGTGTACAACAAAACACAAAACTAATCTTAGTTTTGATAAGTATTCAAAATAGTTTTGCAATAAAATAATGTTGAAGCAAATTCTATACGTCAGATAGATTTTCATTAACGTCAATTAAACTCGATGATAACTCGTTAGAATGCCTCTTCTTATATCCACATTATAGTTTTGTTATCAGGAACATTAGATCAAATAGATTAATCTAACTTTTAACATCATAATTACTTGATTAGTGGGAGTGATCGTGATCAATCAAAAACTTATTAGATAGAATCTGAAGTGACAAAAGTAAAAGTAGTGACAAAAGTAAAAGTCTCGGTTTCAACACTTTACTCCCTCCGTATCAAATTATAAGTCTCGGTTTAAGAAGAAAAAATGCGGATGGACACAAACCCTTCGAACATGAAAAGTTGACAGAAGAAAAAAAATCTAAACACTTTACATTTCAATGGTTAGCAAATATGATACAGTGTTAAGGGTGATTGAATGAAAGCAAACCATGCCCAGTTACAAAATTTCAAGCATATTAGTAAATCAATGTTACAAATAAGACAACTTCTATATTCAAAACAAGTTTTGAGTTAGAGACAGAGAACTAATAATCAGTCACAAAAAAAGCAAACAATTTTTTTACATGTTTATTGATATATAGAGGCTCAGCTTACAAACCTCTTAATTAAGCCTCATCTAATAATATTTACATATAAATAAAATACATCAAATTCCTTAATACAAAAAATTTCCTCCGTTTGAATGTCACACAATCTGTCAAAACTTTAAGAAAAATGATAAATATTACCCTTAGGATAATGGTTAAGGAAACAAAAATAGTAAAATAACTTTTGAAATTTGACCACTAGGTAGAGAAATAAAAGGAAAATAAGTTTCATGAAAAGTGGTCCACACAAAAATGAAAATAAACAATTGCGGCGGCAACCTAATTTCCTCATTGACGCCTCTACGTTAGAGAAAGATGAGACATGTATATACAATTTTCACGATTGATTCATTGCCGGTGTCCAGTTGGTTGGATTGGTTTGCTCCCAACCCGAAGACTGGGGTTCGACACCGGCACACACTGTGATTTCAACATTGATTAGTGAGGTATTCTAAAATACCTCTTTTTTTTATTTATCTATTTATTTAATGGCATAGGTCTACATAGAGCTTAAATAATCTGCAATATTTTATGATAGGTTTTTTTAGTGAATGTAGAACCAAAGTCAAAATATAGCTTCAAACACAACATCCAGTTATATTCAGACATGAAAAGCAGACACTAACAAGTCTTTAGCGTTGGAGAATTTATCAGTGATTAAGTTCTATAAAAACTACATTGAAGCCACATCTTGAAATATTGAAACATGATATGAAGAAACATTGACCATCATCTTTACAAAATTATGATACCTTTCGAATATGTTTGAAAACGTTTGGGACGGATTTTAGGACGAAAAATTCATTTAGCAACGAGGGTTTTTCGGACGTAGCACATTCCGTCCAAAATCTGTAGGAAACTAACATTCTGTCTGAAATCCGTGCGAAAAGCGTTCAAAATCTGTCTCAATTCTGTCTAAAATTCTGTCTGAAAATTGGTTTTCTCTAGTCGGGGTTGAACATGGACCTCGTCTCCAACATATAAAAATGCAATGCTGCTACGGCGCTACCAACTAAGCTAACCTCATGGAGACAATACACTATCTTATTTACTACATATACTTTTCTAGTGACAAAAACTGTTAATAACTTAAGCTGTAAATCTTGTATCTATCTTATTGTCCAAGGAAGTAGTACAAAACAAAGGGTAAAACTTACTAAATCAACCGCATTGTTATATTTGAAACACCGCACATCTTTAATAATTGGCAGACCGTCCTTTCTAATTACCTGCAGAAGATTGATATGTGAAATCCAAAATACTGATTATATTTGGAGAATAAAATTCAAACCAGACCAGACCAATATCATTTAGCCATGCCCCTTGTAACTAACAATGGTCTACAAAATTTGAGAATAAAATTCAAAGTTTATTGTTACAAATTCTTTAAAATGCACAAATCACTGTCTGAAGAGAAGAAAAACACGGCACTCGAAGAATGAACTTAGACAAAATTTCCGTATTTTCCTTCCTACCCACTTTTTTCCTTCCAACCAAACAGACACTAAGAGTTGGGTTTTGTTTCTTAACATCTATTTTGTCTACTAAAATTAAAGCATTTAAATAAACTAAAGAGGACATTTGTGTGTTTATAAGTAACTTCGAAATAATGGTTTTCTACAATTAGTAAAAATCTACAATTTGGCGGTCCATAGATTTTAGGAGTTTTAGTTATTATAGGGTCATAAGTTTTATGACAATTATATGTGGTTGTGACTTTTAATCTTTATGAGAAAATTAACTTTATATAAAGTGTTTGGTCCCTAAATTTGCTCTCATCGCGATATTCATAAATATATACCATATGTATCATAGACATGGGCGGATCTATGTTTATTAGTTCACATGCAGTGTTATCCAAAGCCAAGACAGGCTTATGCTCAAACAAGCATGGGACATTCAAGACTATGACACACATTTTGCCATTCTTTGGATTGGAACAGAGTCATAGGGAAGGGATTTATCTACTTTAATTTGTTAGTAATTATTAACTTTAATAATAATTCAAACAGATTCCTCTACTCGATCATATCCTAATTCAGCAGCTATAACACACACAAGGTTTGTTCATTTCTCTACTTTTCAATTACTAGTAGAATTCTTTACAATTTTCCTGAGACATACATTAAACAGAATTAGAACCCTTTTCACTATAACCTTTCAATTCTTCTTCTTTGTAACCTTCATTTCAATTTCTAAACTATTCTAAGAGATTTGTTTCATAAAATTTACTTTTTTATTTATGTATATTCTGTTTTTTTAATATTTTTCTCTTCGATATATTATAAACTCACTCATACTCAAAATTCTCATTTGGTCATCCACATGCATAATGAAGTGCAACCT
This sequence comes from Trifolium dubium, assembly GCA_951804385.1. Taxonomy (NCBI): domain Eukaryota; kingdom Viridiplantae; phylum Streptophyta; class Magnoliopsida; order Fabales; family Fabaceae; genus Trifolium; species Trifolium dubium. The sequence continues at coordinate 25,482,200 of OX638064.1, read as the reverse complement.
GCTATGGTCTGCAACAATAATTCTAGGGGAATTGGTTGAATTGCTATGGTCTGCATCAATAATTCTAGGGGAATTGGTTGAATTGCTATGGTCTACAACCATAATCATTTGGCAAAGCTTACGGGATAGATTGTGTTTGAATTCTATGTATAAACAAGATAACTAGTGGTGTGCCTTTTTGTTGTAATTGAAGTGCATTATTAAACACGGTTTGGTAAATGGTCACTATGAGCTCAGCTGGGTGAACAGTTGCAGAACTGTGCATGTAAACCTCAAACATAAAAGACATCCCAACAAGGTACAACATGACAGACAAATCATTTAATAGATAAAAGATCCTTATAATAGGAATGACAAGCTCGATTTCATTCAGCAATCATAGGAGCACCATATAGACACTTAACCACAGCTTCTGCATCCGGGCGACTCTAATTAACATAAACACTGGGTGTATATACAATTAGGAACTAGTTAGATTTAGAAACTGACAGCTTACATATGGGAGAGATCCTTGGACAGGAGGATAAATCTGCATTGTGAGGTTCATAGTGTATAATTTTGCACTTCATTAGACTACATGAAATGCATTGAGGGACATGACTTGGGTGTTTCCAATCATTCATACTTGTTGACCAAAGTGCCTGCCAATCCGAGACAAAATAGGATTTGTAAGAATACACGAAGAGAATAGTAGTACACGTAAATTAAAAAGTAGTAAACTATACATCAATGTGACAAACAAACCTTTTCAATTGTAAGACAGTTCGGTAGCATTTTCAGTACCTCATCCCACTCATGAAGAATATAAGCACGGCAATATAGTGCAAGTTCGGTTAAGTTTTCAAACTCGGGAAATCCTTTGTAAAATGAATTCACTTCTTCATTAAGATGACTTGATCCAAACAGCACAACACAATAAGAACATACATAACATAGTATTGTTCATATCATTTAACATACCCCGGATACTACAGTTAGATACTTGACATTAGGTAGGGAATTAGGTAGCAGAGTTCTGAAAGCGACTCTAATTGGAAGAAAACAGAGAATATAAATCAATACCTCGTCTGGAAAATCGTTGAAGCTGATGCATGAGGAACAGTGACTTCAATTTGCAACAGAGGCTTCAGTTGTTTCTTCCATTTTGGGCTGCCTCTGTTCACAATGGAAGAAACAACTGAAGACCTCTGTTGCAAATTGAAGCGACTCCATTTGTTAGAGAAGCGATTATTGCCAAATTGATTCTTTTCAAGTTTCATTATGATTTTCCAGATTCGCACTTTTTCTTCTTCCAACTGCATTTTGTTTCAATTTGCTGCTACACAGTTCACCCTATGAATAATTTAAAATTCCTATTTTATCTATTTTATTTCACCGCTATTTTTAGTCAAAGTTTTATTTTTTGATATGCAACTTTTAGTCAAAGGTTTTTTTTTTAACCGTAACTTTTAGTCAAAGTTATCAACTGGAAAATTTGAAAATTTTGGATATGTCGAAAAAAATTTGGACATCTAAATAACGTCATTTTTTTGGAACAGAAAAATAAAGATGAAAAATTAATCATTTTTTAAGAACTTGGTACACTTAAAATATCAATTTAAGTTATGTATTTTGGTTCAGAAGTTCTAGTTCAATTGACATAAAATGTCGAAATTATTAGCCGGACATTCATGATCTGGGTTCGAATTTTGGTTACTCCACTTGTGTATGTGAGTTTATTGGTGGTTTTATCATCCCGTCTATGTAAAAAAAAATATTATTTATTTTGATTTTTTTATAATCAAACTTTTTGTATGATATTTAATTTAATATTATAATTTATTTTATAGTCGTCCATTTGATAAAAATTTATGACTCCGCCATTAGACAGCAGAAACATTATCATATAATAATAAATAAAAAATTTGTACCAAAAAAAAAAAACTCAACATTGATCATCAGTGAGGTATTCTAAATTACCTCTTTTTTTTGTCTATTTATTTAATGGCATATATATAGATCAATAAAAAAATTAAGTAATCTTGAATATTTTATGATAGATTTCTTTGTCAAAAAAATAAATTCAAACACAACATGTAGTTATACTAAGACATGAAAAGCAAACATTAAGGGTCTGTTTGGCTAGACACTTAAATGAGTTTATAGCTTTTAACTTATAGTGTATAAGTTTATTTGACAAAAAAGACTCTGTTTAGTAACTGCATTTCAACATTAACTTATAGCTTATTTGACTAACTTTTAACTTATTTTTCAGACGCTATTTTAAATAGCGTTTAACTTATAACTTATAGCGTTTGTCAAAAAAAAAAAACTTATAACTTATAGCTTATCATATTTTCTTCCATTTATACCCTTACTATTTCACATAAAATCCATTTTATCCTTTACACTTTATTATTATATTTAAAACTATTTATATTGTAATTTACATTTCAACTCTTGGTTTTTTTTTCGGTCTAACTTCTACATTTTTTTTGTTGATTATGGTATGTATTTTTTTTTACGTTCTGCATTTTTTGTTGATTATTGGTAAATGTTAAATAGTGCTTCTGGAGCACTCTTTAATCACTATAATTAGAAAAAATTTATAAAAATAAATAAAGGCAACGCATTAAAAATTATACTATTTAATTTTTTGAATAATTTTTTTTTTTAAATAGAATGCTTAACGAATGCCCCGAATTACATTTGTTAACAAGACCCTTTTTATTTTACGTTGATGTACCTGTACTACGTCCCTGTACATATATCACCCCCCTATTTCTTTTCTTTTTTCTTGATGAAGAGATCCTCTGTCTTATATATCTATTATAAAAATTGTTATTTATAATTTTTTATAAAGTATAAAAATTGAAATAAACAAATAAAAAATTTATGTATCTAAATAATATTTTAATTATAGATTTTATTATGATTTTTTATATGAGATTTTATAATTAAGAATATCTTTTTATGTAATTTTACATTTATCAATCAGGCAAACAGTTAATTTTACCAAACACTTCAATTAGCTTATCACCTATCAACTATCAACTATCAGCTATAAGCTATCAGTGATTAGGTATAAGCTATTTTTGCTAAACAGACCCTAAAAAGTCTTTAGCATTGAAATATATGACTGCTATCGGTCCTTGTACTTTCATTTTCCTCTCCAACACTCAATCTAAAAAGTTACAATTTATGAGGCGATTTTAGTGTTTTGAAGCTTGAAATCAATGTCTCTTCACTCATTTGAAAGATCCTTTAACATTTTTAAATCATAGAACCAGTAACTAGTGGGTGGAGCCAGGAAACTTATACAGGTCGGGCAAAATTTTAAATTTAAATAAAAGTTCACTTTTGCCCTAAATTAATTCCTACGAATTTGTAACTCTTAAAACACCAAAAAAAATATTTTGCGGTGAAAAATCTGAGTTTTGAACCAAAAAACCTCAATTTTGTCTTAAATTAATTTCTAAAAATATCAATTTTATCCTAAATTAACCTCTAAAATACTAAAAATTTTGAGCCGAACCTGGACACTAACTCTGGCAACCCTTATGCTCCCTCTGCCATGCTAGTAATGTGTGCTTTAAACCATTTATTTTTTTTAATCTAGTTGAATAGAGGTAAATGTGGCAGCAAATTTTATGGATATAGTTCGTACATTCCTCAATTGTAAGAAACAACGATCCCATTTAAATATCTTGAATTTTCCATGTGTTACTCCTTAGATGTTTTTTAACATGAGAAATTCAACTATAATTGTATCAAGTCGTTTGAAATTTCGTTTGAAATTGATGCTAAGAGGAGTTTTTATACAACATTTATACTCTTCAACATTTATACACTTCAATTCAATAAGGCACCTTTTATAAAGGATAAATTTGTGAGGACTTATATATAGCTCAACATAGACAATACATCGAAATATATAGTATAATGTACTTAAGGATGGAATCGATAGATGAGTATGACAAAGTGAAATTATATCTACAACATCACACCATCAATAGAACGTCCAATATCAATAGAAGGTCCAATATTGCTTTAAACCAATTGCCATGATTGACAACATAAGAGGTTGAGCAATTTTATTATTAACACATAAGATTGATCAAACTTTGCATTAACAATATACATAAAATCAGGGATACATTTCGTGATTTACTTGTAAATTTTTTAAATTAGAATACTCTTATAGTTTCAATGAAGGGTTGAAATCTCCAATTTCAATTATAAAAAAAAAAAACTCCAATTTCAAATATATTTTACGGCCTTTTGAGTATGAGCAATATATAAGACCAGATATAGGGATAAATAGTGATTAATATATAGTTCCCGAAATAGATGAAGATTCAATTACGAGGTAAAGATGAGGGAAAACATCTATACATATTCTAATGTTTAAGTCAATATAAATTAAGGACAAAATTGATGAGTCATGATCTACTTGAGAGTGACTTACAAAGTTAGAGGTCAATTTAATGGTTTTAGCCATTTAATTTCAATTTTTTCAACAAAAAAAAGCCATTTAATTTCAAAATATAATATATGTTGAACAAATATTTTGTATAAATACTCATCAAAAAATATTGTGTATAAATAATGAAATTTAACAATGTATTAGACACATGATCTTTTTTCTTTTCGATGTACCAAAAAAAAAGTCACATGATTATTTAATGTATTGTAAATACACATGATGAGTTGTCACATTCCTTACATTATTAGATGCATGTATAAATTAATTTTATTTTATACCGACAGTACATAAAAATTAAACTCAATCAAAATCCAATACAAATTTAAATATTTTTTTGAACCATACAATTTATAATTCTAATATTTTAGTAACCCACTTTTATATGTTATGATTTTTTTGTTTTTCTAATGATAAGTCTCGTGAATGTTTTAGAATTCTACTAACTATATATTAATATAATATACTAAGTAAGTTACTAATTAACTCTTTTTAAAATCTAATCACAATTATTTAAGTTTTTATTAACGTCCTTTATCGTAATTAATTAAATATGAACAAGTTATTTCCCACACAAATCAACAATCAGATTTAGTCAAACAAAAAAAAAATTAGTCACATATAAAAAAAAAGCTAACATGTTATTTGTGCTCCACTTTTTGAGTTACTTTGTTAAAAAAAACTAACTAATTTTTAAAGATTTTTTTTGCAAAAAGCAGCTTAGTGTGATACTATAAAAAAAAAACCACCTATTTTTTGACTGAAAAAAAAAACCAACATATTATTTGTGCTCCACGTTTTTTACTTACTTTGTTAAAAAAAAAAACTAATTTTTAAAGATTTCTTTTTGAAAAGATTATTTTGAATTCCATAGAAATGAGTGCTATAAAGTTACATCATGGGCAACAAAAACAGTTTAATGATGCTGTGTTTATGCTAAGTTACTCAAATTATTAAAAAATTAAACTACCCAAAGAAAACAAAAACTAAACTAGAGGTATCTTTCTATATAAGTTACTCATAAGGCTAAAAAGGAAGAACACAATATGACAGTTTTCACTCTGTACCATCTCTCATCCTGACTACTACTTCTCCCTACTTCCATCACTTTATCTTTGCTATTAATTTTCATGACAGCATCTTCTAATTTGGTAAGTTTTTTACATTATTGTTGTTGTGACTTTTGATCCTATGAGTAATATAATTTTCATCGCATGCTAAATTGGATTGACTACATTTCAAGTGTCAATAGCGTTTGAAAATAGAATAATATTTTGCTTAATTACACTACACAAATGTCATTTAGTATAAAATATGCTAACGTTACTAGATGAACAGAGAAAAATATTTGACACGATCATGGAAGTTGTTCGTAAGCAAAAAGGGGGAGTTTTTTTTCCTATATGGATATGGTGGAACAGGAAAAACTTTCATGTGGAACACTTTAACAAAAACTTTCATGTGGAACACTTTAACTTCTAGCGGAATTGCATCTTTATTGTTGCTTGGAGGAAGGACAGCTCATTCAAAGTTCAAGATTCCAGTTCCAGCACTTGAATTTTCTATTTGCAATATAGAGAAGGGAACTGAACTAGAACAACTTTTAAAATTAACAAAGTTAATTATATGGGATGAAGGTCCTATGGCTCACAAATTCTGCTTTGAAATTTGGTCAAATCCTTAAAAGACATAATGAGTGAGGATAAGTCTTCTGCGTCCAAAATATATGGAGGAAATGTTATAGTCTTTGGTGGTAATTTCAGACAAATCTTTCCGGTAATACCAAGAGGAAGTAAATTTGATATTGTTCATGCAACAATAAATGCCTCTTATATTTGGGATCATTGCATTGTTTTAACCCTTACCAAGAACATGCGGTTGCTAAATGGTTCATCAAATTCAAACTCTGAAGAAATTAAAAAAAATTCTGAATGGATATTAAGGATCGGGGATGGAGAAGTTTTAGAACCAAATGATGGATATGAAGATATCCCAATTCCAGATGAACTTTTAATTTCATAATTTGATAAACCCATTGATCCAATTGTTAAAAGTACATATCCTGATTTATTGAATCATTACATTGATGGTCAATATCTACAAAGTAGAGCTATTTTAGCATCAACAATTGAGGTTGTAGATGAAATCAATGATTATGTATTGAAGCACATTCCAGGTATTTCAAATTCATTAGTTGAATAGATTTAATATAATTTATAACATATGCAATTATTTTTTTACAAGGTTTTATTGTGTTTTTGTTGAATATAGGTGATGAAAAGGAATATCATAGTTCAGACTCCATAGATCGAACCGAAGAAAATGATAATGAAGCATTTGAACAGCTTACACCAGAGTTTTTAAATTGTCTAAAAACATCTGGACTTCCGAACCATTCCATCAAACTAAAAGTTGGCACGCCAATCATGTTGTTGAGAAATCTAGATCAAGCTGAGGGGTTATGTAATGGTACTAGGTTGACTGTTACTAAACTTGGAGATCATGTGATTGAAGCTAAAATAATTACTGGAAAAAAACATTGGCAATATAATATACATTCCAAGAATGTCGATGTCACCATCACAATCACCGTGACCATTCAAACTTATAAGGAGGCAATTTCTAATTATTGTTTCTTTTGCCATGACAATAAACAAGTCTCAAGGTCAATCTTTAGAAATGTGGTTTATACTTGCCAACAGATATTTTCAGTCACGGTCAACTTTATGTGGCAATTTCTAGAGTGAAGAGCAAACAATGACTGAAGATATTAATACATGATAACGCAAGAAAATCATTGAATACTACTACAAATGTTGTGTTCAAAGAGGTTTTCCATAACATCCAATAGGTAATTTAGATTCATCTCCTATTTCTCCATTTCAAATTGGAATTTTATATTGTCATTCATTAGATATAATTTCTATAAATTACTAACTGAGTTGCACTTATTCACACACACACATACATATATATTTACACTTTAATGCTTCAACCTAAAATAATTAAAAATAACAATTTTGTTTAATTTTTTCAGGAACTTGCAAAGACTCAAATTGTGCTCACCTTCTTTTACACATAGTCTTACAAATGTAAAACGGGAGTTGATCATTAATAATTCACTTCAAATTAAAGTATCTCATTTATTAAGTTGTATCTATAGATTTCATGTTGTTTTCAACAAACCTATATGTACTTTGTAATAGTATAAGTTAGATATGTATTTTTTTTTTGGTACAAAGTTAGATATGTATTTATTAATATATTTTTTTTGACGGGATTTATTTATTAATATTAAGATCATATTTTATATTATATGTTTAAAACTTTATTAATGCAATGATAAAAACATGTTTTCAAATTGTAATGTTTTGCTTCTTTTAAACTTTCTTTTGATTTCTGTTATTTTTTTTTTACGGATCTTTGGTTTCAATTGTTATTATTTTTCTAATTAAACAAAAAAAGAAATTGACAAATTAACCAACATTTTTAAAAACTACATAAGTATTTAGTACAATTAAATAAAACATTTAACCATAACACAGATCCGTGCGGATGCACGGGTTTATAACTAGTTTTAATGAAGATCAAGTGATACCACTAATAACATTACGTGATCTTGTTCAAAAAAAAAAATAACATTACGGGATTTTGTTCAAAAAAAATAACATTACGTGATCTTAGTTCAATACATATAAGGATATCGTTTGTTATGTGTAGAGATTGAAGTTCAAACTTTATTACGTTTACTTATTCATCTTTAGAGCTGAAATTTTTGCCACTAAACTATCTGATAAAAAAAATATAATAACATATGAAATAATTAATTTATCGAAGAAAAAAAAACCTTTTTGATTTTTTTCACTTAATTCTTTACCGACATAGTGATAGAAGTAAAATATGAGTAAACTACTTAATTTCACTAAAGTAAACGAAAAATCTCTATCTCTATTATATACATTACGATAGATTCACGGAGCTCTCTCGTGCATTCTCAAGAAAATTTGCTTACGTGGCATTCAATTAGAGCTTCTCTAAGATTTTTTTTTATATTTTTTTTAGATATTTTTTTTAGCATAATTTTGTTGCATTAAATTTGCTTAGGTGTTATTAAGTTAGAGCTTCACTAATTTTTTTTTGTAAAGATTTTTTTAATTAACTTATGCAATTAAAATAAAAATTATGGATAACAACAAAAAATAATATTTTACAGATAACAACAACTTAATTTGTTTTCACTCTAGCATAACAAGTCCGAATATAATTTAACTATATATAGAAAATACATTCATCGTGAGAAACACATGACATTCATGGTCAAAGAATTGAAACATCAGTTTAGACTGTTCGTGGCTCATGTTTAATCCAGATATTCCCGAAGTTGCGACATTAAAATTGATGTATGATTCTATTATTATATCAATTATAAATTACAATTAAGAAATTTTCAGTTATGCATATATGTAATTGTTTATTAATTTTTTCTTTCAGTTTTTTTTAGAACTTATGAAAAGAATGATTCTCTTATACAAGTTTCAGTTCATCTCCAAGGTTTTCCATTACGATCTACTTAAAATCACACCTATGAGAAATATTGAGACACTTCTTGAATGTCAACAAGTAAGACATTTTTCTTTTACAATGTATGGGTATTTTATTATTATTATTATTATTATTATTATTATTATTATTATTATTATTATTATTTCTTTTACTAAAACACTTTGACAAATCTATACCAAAAAAAAAAACACTTTGACAAATATCACTGTGAATAAATTGTATGATTCAATGTTTATAATCATGGTTGAAATTAAATATATTGATGATGGTGTTTAGTATCAGTCGTGTCAAAAACATAATATAGAAGAAGATCATGGCAAAAAGTACTAATGCAAGCAGAGTCAAAGACATACATCAAAAGTAGTTCCACGGTAAGCACCTAAAACTTTCATTTAAAAAACTAATTTTCATAGATTAACTATTTCATCTTAACTTATTAAATCTATAGATTAACTTTTTCTTCTTGACTTATTACTACGATACTATCAATAATTTTGTGTACTAATAAGTTTCATACTCTATATTTTCTATTTTTTTATCATTACAATTCTTACTTTATATTTTTCTAACTTTTATCTGTGCAATTCATATTTTATATGTTCTAATATTTTATCAGTGTGATTCACAAGATCTTATAACAAAGTTTGATGAAACAGTAGAGAAGAAGGTCAAAGATAGAACTGCTTTAGATGTCGTAGGCAAGTTGATGGTATATTAGTTAAGAGAGCTTACCCTGATTAAGCTGATTTATCCACAACTAAATATATGAAGATCAATATAAAAATTAAGAAAGATTAGACAAATTTATGATCGTCAAACAATAGATTTTCATTGTTTAATTTTAATGCATTATTATGCATTTTTTTATTGACAATTTTGTCATTTAGTTTAATAAACCGATGTTTTCACTTATTGATTATTATGCATTATTACTCACATTGATAGAATTAATCATAAATTTGTTTAGTGACATATATTGTTTTCGGTAATATTATTTGATTATTTTCAAATGTGCTTTAATACTCTCTTCATTCCTTTTTATTTGTCATTTTGACAATTTAGGTTATATTTTACCTATTATACATTTCTTTCTAATTTTTTGTAACAATTTTTGTTTGTTTTTTTTTTACATAAAGTTTGTTATAAATTTTGCACCAAAAAATAAAAGTTTGTTACAACTTTTTATTTGGTGGTTTTAGTTTTTTTGAAAGAGAAAGTGCGTATACCAAAAAAAAAGAAAGAGAAAGTGTGTGTGCAAAAAAAAAAAGGAATTTATTGGTGGATTAAAATTAGGATATATATTCTAAAAAGAATGGTATAATAGGAAAATAAGGTGCAAAAATACACCTTCCTAATTTGATCTTTTTTCTTTTTTTAATCACAAATAAAAAGGATCGGAAGGAATATCAATTAAGAGACATATTTTGTTTGTAAGAATTAAGAGACATATAATGACCGTTTGCTATTTTTTTTTTTTAAATAATTACTTATTTTTAAAAAATATAATTTTTTATAAAATAACATATGTTTGTAATTAGCTTTTTGTATAGATTATTTAGAGGAAAAAGAAAATAAGTGTCAAAAAATTTAGAAATTTGTTGGCATATATTTATTTTATATGATATATTATATTTGGATGTTCTTTATGGTAATTTTGTGATACAAAATCACTTTTATATGGTTGCATTCAAACAAATTAAAGATTTTTTTTTATAAAAAGTAATTTTTATAAAGGTAAACAAACACAAAATAAATTCTTTATTTTTGTAAAATCTCTAAAAGATAATCTTTAATTTATTTAATGTCAAAATCACTTATTTTTTAATCTGTAACAAAAAGTAATTTTAAATCACAAATTTTTTTCATATCAAAAATTTCTAAAATATTAAGAGACAATTTTAACACTTAATTTATAACAAAAAAAATAGTGAAATTTTTTTGATATGCAAGGTTATTAAGGAATTGTACTTTTTTTTTTGTTATTTGACATTTACATGTAAATTAGTACGAAATAGGTTGAATTGAAAAGGTGAGAGAACGATGGAGAAATATATTTAAATATATATTGTATTTAAAAAAAATGTAGTTTGATGAGATTTAGTTGAATAAATCTACAATAAACATTTATAAAAAAAATATATAGTTTGATGAGATTCAGTTGAATAAATCTAGAATAAATGTTTTTTTAAAAAAATCTATTATAAAGGTAGTTCAATTCTAAAACTTTAACATAAACGCTCTATTAAAGAAAATTGTTCTAAATCACAAAAAAAAAAATTATATGAAATAGTTATACAATATCAAAGAACGATTTTTGATACTTAATTCTAACAAAAAAAAAATAGTGGCGAATTAGTTTATTGAAACACAAGTAATACACCAAACTTATCGATAAATAAAAATATGTAGTCTTATGAGATTCAGTTGAATAGATCTATAACAAACGTAGGAACATTATTGAATATGAAAGTTTTTTTTGACATAAAAAAGTGTTTTGTACTATTCAAGGTTGTCTATTTTTTTTATTTTGTTTTGGAAATATATATGTGGATTACTATGAAACAAGGTGAGAGAATGATGTGAAAAAAGATATCTCATATTTAACAAAAAAAGTAGTTTGATCATATTCAGATGAATAAATCTATAATAAATGTAGGAAGATAACTTAATGTGAATTTTTTTTTGACAAAAAATTGTGGGAGTTTTGTGATATGCAAAGTTGTCTATTTATTGGTATTTTTTACTTGAAATTTATATGTAGATTATTACGAAACAAGTTGAAAAAAGAAGGTGAGATAACGATGAAAAAAATATCTTAATTTACATTGTATTTTAAAAATATAGTTTGATTGGATTAACTTGAATAAATATACAATAAACGTAGGAAGATCACTAAATGTGAAAGAGTTATTTTCCGAAGAAAAATATATGGGAATTTTGTGATATGGAAGATTATCTGTTTATTTGTATTTTTTTTTTGAAATTTACATGTGGATTATTATGAAACAAGATGGAAGATTAGTATGAGAATACATCTTAATTTACACTATATTTTTAAAAAAAAAAGTAGTTTGATGAGATATAGTTGAATAAATCTACAATAAATGAAGGAAGATGATTGAATGTGAGAGTTTCTTTTTACAATAAAATGTGGAAGTTATGTAATATGCATGAATTTCTATTTCTTTGTATTTTTTTATTGTTCTTCAAATTTACATGTGAATTTCTGCGAAATATGTTGAAATATGATGAAAGAATGTTGGGTGTCATCTATGATTTATATTTACACGGAGGTCTCTCTCATGAACAAAATTTTATGAAACAATCTCTAATGAATCAAAGTTTATGTGTGTCATCTATGTCTCTCTCACGAACAAAATTTAGTATGAGATACACAGTTCAATTCCCCCAACAACTAAAATTATATTTTTATGATTTTTTTAGAGGCAATTTTATGATATTTTATTTTATTGCTTATGAAAAATATTTACACTTATATTAATATAACTTTTTTTTTTTTGTAATTTACACGGGATAAATACTTATACTAATATAATAATACAAGTGTCTATTATTTTTTTTAATTTACACGTGATTTATATTTATATTCATATATCATACAAGGTTTATATTTCTTTTAATAATTTCTACGATGACGGGAGAGAAAATATCATATTGTTAAGAACGGAAAGTGAGAGATCACTCTCTAGAGTATTATTTTTCATACTTAAATAAAATCAATATAAAATAAACGTCTACGTAATTTAAAAATAAAAACCATATATTAATACGAGAACGTGGGAGATCACTCTCTAGAGATTTGTTTTTTTTATAATTTTATGAGAACATATATTTCTATGAGGATTTATATTTCTACCCATATATTAATAAGAGGACTATTTTTTTTTTTGTAATTTTTACAAGAGCTATATTTATACTCATGAACGGGTTTTTTTTTATAGTTTTTACGGAATTATATTTCTACAAATGTTTTAATACAAAATTTATTAATACGAGACGAAAGACTTTTTTTTATAGGAACTTAAATATTTATACACATATTAATACGGAAAACCTATTTTTTATAATATGACTTATATTAACACTCCTATTAATATGAGTATCTTTTGATTTTATAATTTACGCTATCTTTTTTTTGTAATTTTCAATGAGGACTAGAAACGAAAAAATGTGTGAGTTTTATGATATGTAAGGTTGTCTATTTATTTGAATTTTTTGTTCTAAAAATTTACATCTAGATTACTACTAACCAAGTTAAAACAAAGTGAGAGAATGATGGGAAAATATATCTTAATTTATACTGTATTTATAAAAACTTGTAGTTTGATGAGATTTAGTTGACGAAAAAATGTGGGTGTTTCGTGATATGCAAGGTTGTCTATTTCTATGTATTTTTTTTAAAAATTTATATATGAATTACTACGAAACAAGGTGAAAAGATGATGAAAAAATATATTTTATTTTACATTGTATTTAAAAAAAATATAATTTGATGAAATTAAGTTGAATAAATCTATAATAAACATTAAAATTCGCTGAATGTGAGTTTTTTTTTTGACGAAAAAATGTGAGAGTTTTGTGATTTAAAAAAATATCTGTAAAAAAATATATTTACTCCAACAATTTATATTTAAACAAATCATAAGATATAATATCTCAAATTATTATTGAATAATAACATGAAGTAATCAAATAATAATTTAGAATAAATTAAAAAATAATATTAAAAAAGAAAATAATCCCGTACACGGCACGGGCTAACATACCAAACATACCAGTTAATTGTGATAATTATAGTTGGGGATGCATGGGTCCCTTTGTTGTTTTTTTTCTTTTTGGTCAAGTAGCCTAGCGGCTTAAAATTCACCTTTTAAAAGGTGAATAAGTGGGCATACTGGGTTCGAACCGCGGTCTCTGCACAAATGAGCACAATGTCCAACCAATTGAGCTAAGTTCATGGGACGGTCCCTTTGTTGTTTTATTATATAAAAATAAAAATAATGTCAAAAAAAAAATATAAAAATAAAAATATTAACCCTCACCCTCACATCATCATTATTCATTACCATCACATTTTTAGAAAGCTTTATATTTTATTTGTTTGCTCTATGCTCAATGACTTATTTGTTAATGCTATATACTGTATTGATGACTCTCTGTTTACAGTTGGCTACTTGGCTTAATGCTTATTCTGGGAGTTCAATAGTACTTATTATTATTTCCTAATGTTGCTCTTCTCTATCTTCTTTCTTGTTTCAAATCTCATTACTTTTATAGCAATGGCTACTTTTGTTTGCACTGCACACAAAAGTGCTTTTAGGCACAGAGAGTTATTTCTTCCTGCAGCAATTTGTTTCAATTTGCTAAACAAACACAGAAAAGTAGGCCATGTATCAAGTGGTGTTTCGTTTCGTGGCACAAATTATATGAATAATACTGTGATGCGTTTGTTTTGGAATTTTTTATTTTATTTTTTTGTTTTTTGTAATATATTGCTTTTTTGTTAAAATTTTTACAACAATGAATTGTTTTATAATCAAATAAAAAATTCGTTTAAATAGTTTATTTTAAAATATCATCTTAAGTATTTTATTAAGAGTTAAATATGTTATTAGTCCCTACAAATATATCAAATTTGATTTTTGGTTCTTATAAAAATTTTCAGTAAGTTTTGGTCTCTCAAATATTTTCTAACATGATTTTTGGTCCCTGTTTTTCATTTAATTCGAGTATATTATTCAAAATATTAAATTTGTTTCCCCTGACATGTTTAGTACTCCCTCCGTCCCATTATATAAGCACCCTTTTAAAAAAAGTTTAGTCCCATTTTATAAGCACCTTTTCAAATTTCTATACAAATTTAAGATTGTTTTCCAAATATACCCCTAAATATAACTTTTTTTTTTTTACGAACCCCTAAGTATGACTTATTACAAAGAAAAAACAATTAGGGTTACAAGGAAATCTCAATTAGGGTTACAAGAGATAGTCTTCAAACCTAACTCTGCCATAATCCCAAGTTTCTTCCCATGACCAAGAAACTTAAATATAGTGTTTCCCAAGAATTAAGAATAAACCCCAACCCTAGTAATATTACCAAGAGCAAAGAAAACTCTTTAATCACTAGCTTGCTTGTTGGCTTCAAAACCCTTGAATTCTTGTTTACTCTCTTTTGGTTGTTCTCCTTGTTTCTAAACCTCCTTTTATATAGAATAAAATATACCTTTAAAATAGGAACAAATCTATTTTAATCTGGAACAAATCTGACCAAAAACTGCCAAACAAAAAATCTGGTCTCTCGCCCGCGGTCAGTTTTGTTTTTCATGTGGTGTTATTGGATTGTTTTTTTTCGGTGATAGGAGTAGCAGTAGAATTGTAAGGTTAAGCCAATTAGCTAAAGATAAAGTATCTAGGCATTTGTGCAGCCAACTGTACGTCCACAATAATTATGTTAAGCTTTTAAAAATTACAAAGGGCAATTTAGTAATCTTTATACATAAAATACTCACTTTAATTACACTACAAATATTTCTTAATAAGCGTGATTTTGGTCAGAGGGGCTTATATAATGGGACGGAGAGAGTACATTATAGGGATCTCTACTACAAAAGTTTAAAAAAAAATTTACCACTAAATTTATTTAATATGAATTTTTTAGCTTTTTGTGTTTAAAAATTCATAAATAATTCATCTTATGTTAAAAAAAATCTAAATTTTTGTGGAAGAGGTTCTTATAATATTATAAACATGGATACAAAAAATCATTCAAAAATGTGAAAGTATACAAGAGTTAAATCACAATCAATAATGAATTGGTTCAAGTCATAAGGATCTTTGACTGCTTAAGCATGTGGTTAAGGGTCTGATTTCTCACTCATGCATATGCATAAAATTCGATTGATAGAAAGAATCCACCTTATATGTCTATAAATACTCTGGCGGAGATTAGTCATTGTTGATAACAATGGCAGTGGCGGAGGATAGTTAGGATTGGGCTGGGTTGCCCGTCCCTTTATTTTTTTTTAAAATATTTTTATATAGGAATTTATTAATATAAGATTTTTTTGACATACAAGTTTCTTTGTTAGATTGTTCCTTTTCAGTTGCATTTGATTGTTCCTTTGAATCGGTCATTTTATTGAATAAATTATTTTAACTTTCGAATGAATGATATTGTTCCTGTTCAATTGCATTTGTAAATTCAGAGATATAATAATGTGTCACAATGTTGCGTTGTAATTTAAATTAATTTAATGAATAAAAAATTAGTATATGAAACAAATTTGGAGTAAATAAAACTTGTATTTTTTTTTATTGTGATTGTACTTGTCTGTTGCTAAATATGAATTAAATTGATTGATTTGTTGTTAATTTCTTGTAAGACAAAAAAATAAAGATGAAAAATATAAAATTAATCATGTTTTTAAGAAGAACTCGGTACACATAAAACATCATTTTAAGTTATGTAGTTGATTGGGAAATAATGTTATCTTTCAAGGTGCTTCGGTGGAGGTGGATACTTTGTTGAATAATATTATGTTTTTTTTCTTTTTTTTTTTGGTTATGTAGCCGAGTTGGACAATCCCTCTCTTTTTCCTTTTCGAATTGGCAATCAAATCCGGTTGCTTATCTCCAAAATTTGTAATTGTTGAATTATGTAAGGGTTGAGTACACCTAGTACTTCTTATAATTCAATGTGCTTATCAAAAAAAAGTTATGTGGTTTAATTTTTTGTATAATCAACTTTTTGTATATTGTATGATTTTCATTTTAATTTAAATATTATAATTTATTTTACAGTCGCCCATTCAATAAAAACTCGTCGCTCCATCACTGGACAGTGGAAACATCATATATCGTGATAACAAAAAAATCTTTTTTTCTGTCTATTTCTTTAATGGCATATTAATTTCTTTACTGAATGTAACCAATGCCAAAATATAACTTCAAACACTATCAAAAAAATAAAAATTCAAACACAACTAAGACATGAAAAGCAAACACTAAAAAGTCTTTAGTGTTGAAATATATGACAGTTATCGGTTCTAGTACTCTCATTTTTATCTCCAACATTCAAAGTTATAATTTTTGAGGCGATTTTGGTGTTTTGAAGTTTGAAATTAACTTTTCTTCACTCATTTGAAAAATCCTATAGTTTTTTTTAGTCATAGAACGGTAATGTGCGCTTTAAACCATTTATTTTTTAAATCTAGTCGAATAGGGGTAAACGTGGCAGCAAATCTTATGGATATACTTTGTACATTCCTCAATTGTAAGAAATAACAATCTCATTTAAATATCTTGGATTTTTCATGTGCTAATCCTAGATGTCTTTCAACGTGAAAAATTCAACTATAATTGTCCCAACTCGTTTGAGATTGAGGCTAAGAGGAGTTTTTATATAATATTTATACTCTTCAACTCAATAAGATACCTTTTATAAAAGAAATTTTGTGAAGATAGACTTATATATAGCCCAACACAGACAATAATGCATCAAAATATAATGTATTTAAGGATGGAATCGAAAGATGAGTATGACAAAGTGAATACTCCCTCTGGTGACAAATATAAGCAAATATTCTTTTTCAAAGTTCATTAAATCATTTTGAGATCGGAGGGAGTATATATCTACAACATCACACCATCACACCACCAATTGCCATGATTGACATTTGACAACATAAGAGGTCGTGCAATTTTATTACTATTAACTACATAAGATTGATCAAACTTTGCATTAACACTAGTTTCAATGAATACACTTATAGTTTCGTGATTTAGCTGTCAATTTTTTAAATTAGAATACTCTTATAGGTTCAATGTATACATATAAAATCAGGGATACATTTCGTGATTTACTTATAGTTTTGATGAAGAGTTGGAAATCTCCAATTTCAATTATCAAAAAAAAAAAAAAAAAAAAACTCCAATTTCAAATATATTTTACGGCGTATGAGTATGAGCAATAGGACCAGATATATATAGGGATAAATAGTGATTGATGGTTCTCTAAACAGATGAAGATTGAAATCCGAGGTAAAGATAACAGAGATAGAGGGAAAACATCTATAAATATTCTAATATTTAAGTCAATATAAATTAACTTAAGGACCAAATTGATGATTGGAATAAAATCAACATATATTGATCGATCCTTACCAAATAAACTTATATTAATATTGATAGAGTCGTGATCTACTAGAGAGTGACTTACGAAGTTAGAGGTCAATTTGATGGTTTTAGCCATTTCATTTCAAAATATAATATATGTTGAACAAATATTTTGTATAGATAAAGAAATTTAACAATGTATTAGACGCTTTTTTTTTAATGGTAAGAAGCATAAAAAATTGATTTAATCAACTTTTAGTAGTGAAAGCAACTTTATCAATCTCATTTTTTTCTAGATGTACCAAAAAAATAAGACACATGATCATTTAATGTATTATAAATAAACACACATGATGAGTTGTCACATTCCTTAAATGACACATTACATTATTATTATTATTATTATTATTATTATTATTATTTTTTGACTAAAACAAGATTAATGCATTTCATTCATAATAATAAGTTCAATACAAGGGGACAATAATTTAAGACTTGGGGACTAGCATTAAAGCGAGTTGCTTAAGCTAATTCATGAGCCACTCAATTTGCTTGTCTCCGGGCATAACTGACCTTACCGTTCTAAATTAAAACTAATAACTTCTTACATTCATCTATGATGCTATGCTGCCAAACTCTGTATTATTTCATCTTTTACTATTGAGTTCCTGCACCACTTGTAGGTAATCTGTCTCGATATAAACCACGCCATAGTGAGTCGTCTGAATCCATTGGAGCACTTCTAATACTCCCATTGCTTCTGCGATGCTTGGTGTGCCCTCAAATTTCTTTGCAAAAACTTGCACAAAACAACCGTCATTATTTCTGATACACGTCCCGATACAGTAGGTATTGTCTTCTACATAGCACGCTGTACTACGTTGTATTTGAGGGTTTTTGGAGATGGTTTAAGCCATTTAGACACATTACATTATTAAATGCATGTATATATTAATTTTATACCGACAATACATAAAAATTAAACTCAATCAAAATTCAAAAAAAATATTATAACATATAAAATAAATAATTTATTGAAAAAATAAAACTTTTTGATTTTTTTACTTTATTCTTTTCCGACTTTATTAGAGAAGTAAAATATGAGTAAACTACTCAACTTCACTCAAGTAAAAGTAAAAGTATAAACGAAAAATTAATTGTGATATAAATTATAGTTGGGCATACATCATACATGGTTCCCTTTTTTGTTTTATTATAGGTGATAACTTGTGTACCCCCACAAGATTTGGGGGTATATACCCTCAACCCCTATAAAATGTTTTAATCGATATAATTTATTATAAAATACACCGTTGGATTGAAAGTTTATATCATATAGATCAGTTGTGTAAAATTTTAGACAAATCTAAAATCATTTGATATGTTATTGAGACACACAAAGATTAACGGTGTTTAAGATATCACAAAAACTGTTAATTTTGATGGGTCTCAATAACATATCCAATGATTTTAAATTTGTCTGAAATTTTACACAAATGATCTATATGATATAAACTTTTAATCTAACGGTGTATTTTATAAAAATTTATATCGGTTAATTTTTTTTTAAGTGATTGGGGGTATATACCCCAAATCTTGAGGGGGTAGACAAGAAAAAGCCTTTATTATATAAAAGTAAAAATATTAAACCTCACATCATCATTACCATCACATTTGTAGAAAGCTTTGTTGCTTTATGCCCTGCAGCTTAATGCTTATACAAGGAGTTCAATACTATTTATTATTTCCCAAATGCTGCTCTTCTCTATATTCTTTCTTGTTTCAAATCTCATTACTTATATAGCAATGCCTATTTTTGTTTGCATTGCACACAAACATTATTATCTTTGGATTCACTCCAATAGAGACACACAAAAGTGCTTTCAGGCACAACAGAGTTATTTGTTTCTACCTAATACTTTGTAATCAACGTGAAAGAAAGAAAGAAAGAAAGAAAGAAAGAAAGAAAGAAGCTTCATTTGAAGGATTCAGCCAAAAAAGATGACAAAGCATGGGATACTAAATGATCTACTCAAATTTCCACACGCATAAGTTAGCAGCAAAACCAGTAAAAAAGAAGCTGAAACAGAACAAAGGTAGTCATCAACTCAAATTTGTAATATAATGTTGTTAGATTGTTTTTTTTGGAATATAATATTGTTAGATTTGTATATACCGCTGAATTTGTGTTGTTTGAGGTGTGGTAGTGTTTGTTGGTGTGGTAGTGTTCTGTTTTTGTGCTTGCGGTTTGTGTCTGTTACGTTGATGTTGTTTTGTATGGGAGCTTCCATAGTCCCTTTAAATTCTTGCATGTTTTGTTAGTTTCTTTGTGTTTTGCTCCTCTTGTACTTCTCGTTCTTGAATATGCACAAGCCTAGTAGCAAAAAAGAGTCAAAATTCAAAGATTCATTTTAGAAGTAGATTAGAAGTAGATACAACAAAATTCAAAGATTTTCAAACATTGTTATTGAATGTGATTATGTGATTGGTTAAATTTGAATTTAAAGTTTAATCATCTGGTTAACTTTAAATTGAAAGCTAATAGAGTAAAATTTTTGTTTTTTTAATTGAAACAGTGACAAAGATGTGGTATAATTAAGAGTTTGACATTTTTTTTTTGGCCAATTGGATGATTTTCATTTGTGTAGTTTAAAGATTAGCAATGCCAAGAAGAAAGTCCTTTAACTTTTATTTGAATATATTTTGATTCAATTGAGTTTGAAATTCTCTAGCACTAAGCTGTTCCTTTTTTTTTGTGATAGTTTTCATTTATGGTTTGCATCTTTTTCAATTCCAAACATAGATTAGCCATATTTTTTATATAATCCTCTACCATGATGTGTCTTTTAAAAAAAGTCTATCTATGCAAAACTGAAGCAATGTTCCAATTATACTTATCTTACAGTATATTAACATATGTAATTGATCAAGGTTGGTTGCATCAAGGTTCCAACTAAAGCTTGGTTGTTGATCAAGGTTCCAACTAAAAGTCACTATGGGGAAACATGTACCCTTTTCTCTCTTCATCAGCACCTATGTCTTCCTCCCGCTCTTCTTAATTCAATTCCAGTTAGATTCCGTTACCAGTGATGAAATGTACACAGCTTGTGTACCTTTCAATTGTGGAAACTTCACTGGACTTACCTATCCCTTTTGGAGTCTGAATACCCAGCCAAATTATTGTGGGCATCCGATGTTCAAGCTCGATTGCCAAAATGGAAGCTTGAGTATGGAAATCAACTCACAAAAGTTTCACATCCTCCATCTAAATAAAACATCTGAAGTTTTGAGAATTGCCAGGAGTGACTTATGGGGTTTCGATGTTCATGCTATGCATTCTTGTCCCGAGCAATATACAGATGTAAACATAGACTTGCATTTCTTCAAGTACACCTCTAATAATGAAAACTACACTTTGTTGTATGAGTGTGGTCCTCTTCCTGATCCACCTTCTAACCTGAGTTCCAAAGTTTATGATGTAATTGGTTGCCTAATAGAGGGTAAACCTAATGCTGGGTATTTAGTGTCAAGTGCCGAAGTGGGTAATTTCAGTGTTATGAAGTGTAAGAATAGTATTAGAGTGCCCGGCTTAAAGACTTCTTTCTTAAACAACTCGGGTTTTGTAATGGGTGTTTTAGATGAAGGATTTGAGGTTGGGTGGAGTAGTGTGGGACAAGACAAATGTGATGGTTGCAAAAAAGCTGGTGACAGATGTGGATATAACACATTTGAAAATGCAGTCATCTGTCTCTCAAAGAAACCCCCGGCAAGAAGACATGGTATACTTTCTTTTCCCAATCTTTTATTAGATTTTCATTTTATGCCACACTAGTTAATCACTTGTTCTTCAATTGTTTATTGGATTTTGTGGATTGATATAATAGTAATAAGTAAATAATATTATGCAAATTTGTAACTGGTTTATGTTAGGTAATCAGTTTGTCATATTTTGTTTTTATTGATTTCATATTATGAAAATTAGTAACTATTTTATGTTAGTTAATCATTGTCTAAGCAATCATTAATTTTCAAATTGATGTTGTGGTAGTAACTAGGCAGAACATAAATTGCAATATGAAAAATTCCATTTCGATCTGCATCAGTCATTCAGTTCTGTCAAGGTTTCTTCAGTCACTAAAAAGTTCTTTGTTAAGCTCTCACTTCCATACATACTTTCTCATAACTCTGAATTGAAGATTCGTCTTATTCTTTTTACCTTTATTGCAATTAGAAAGTTTATAAATCAATACTTTCATCACAATAAGCAGATTTTTGACCCTGTGGTTACACGTTTTCTTCAAGCTAATTAGGCTTATAAATTTTTTATGCACATAATGACTTATTGTTAGTGCCACTGCTTTCTTTATTTTTTATTTTGTGTGTAAGTACTAAAGTCAACATGTTTATGATTGTTATACACAAAAAGAGTATTCTCCTTGAATCTTCACAATGCTAACCGATCTTTACTTTCACAACTTATTGTTGCAGGAACATGGAAATTCATTGTCGGTAAGAAATTAAATTTCCTTGATAATTTCATCGTTTTGTAAAGTAGATAGTTTGTTAACATAAATATTATACTGACTGAAATTTCCTACACTTTTTGAAAAGGTGCTGTTTGTTTTGTATTAGCAACATTTGCGTTGATCACAGCAATTACAATATATTTCTATCGGCGCCGAAATAAGGACAGTTCTGCAGAGCCACATATAGAGACTCGGGTTGACAGAAGTCCTCAGATTGACAGAAGTCAAAACCTTGGAGTTCGGCAGTTCACTTACAGTGAACTTGAAGAAGCCACAGAAAATTTTGACTCATTAAAACTACTAGGAGAAGGGGCCACTGGGGCTGTGTTTGAAGGTAAATGCTAGCACCTTTTATGTACTAGAAACATAGTCAATAGTCATTGCAGTCAGTGATCTCATCCTTTGTTCAAGATCAAACGGTTAAGATTTCAAATTTTTAATTGACCAAAAGTCATGATATGTGTCGTCCCGTCTCTATCCAATGACTTATAAAATTGACTGCCGTGATAGTAGCAAACTCCGTACACTTTACATTTTTTTACTTTCATTGTCTTAACAAATATTTTCTATCATATGCAATTTCCTGTCTAGGTACACTGCATGATGGACATCATGTTGCAGTAAAGAGGTTTAATGATGACATCGATGCGCTGCCGCCGTTTATGTTGGAAGTTCAGAGTCTTGCTAAACTTTATCATCCAAATCTTGTAGTTCTACATGGTTGCACTTCACTCCAGAGCAACCCACTAATGCTTGTATATGAGTATGTTGGTAATGGAAGTGTTGATGATCATCTTCATGGTGACGAAGCAAAATATGTCAGACTCAATTGGAATGTTAGGATGAACATTGCTGTGGAGACAGCAAGGGCATTGAAGTATCTTCATGATTCTGATATCGTTCACCGAGACATCAAATCCAGTAATATTCTTCTTGACGCTACTTTGCATGCCAAATTAGGTGATTTTGGACTAGCACGCCCTTTTCCAAAGAATGAAAGCCTTGTTGGAACAAATCCGAAGGGGACTATCGGATACATAGATCCAGAGTACCGTCGGCAGTCTGAGCTTACGCATAAAAGTGATGTATTCAGCTTTGGAGTAGTGTTAATTGAACTGGTATCATCATTGGCTGCTTTTGATTTCACCAGGCCTGAACAGCTTCTTTTTGCCATGGCAAAGAACATAATGAGAAATGAAGCTTTGGATCAACTTGTGGATCATACCCTAGGTTTTGATTCAGATCCAGAAGTAAATAAAATGATAAGGGGCGTGGCAGAATTAGCAGTTCACTGTGTAGAAGATTCAAAAGACACGAGACCTTCCATGGAGGAAGTACTTGAAGCTTTAGAAAACATTCAGAGTGGTGGTGGGAATGCAGGCCAACCTGAAGCAGTGGACCATTATAGATCAGATGACGACGAGATTGTGGAACTGAATGAACCATGATCTATCTCCACTGTAACCTAGTTCAAATTTAGTAGAGTATTAAAGTCGGTGTTCATAATTAATCTAGTTTAGTTAGTATTTAATTGCAGTCAATTAGTTTGTTCGAAAGTGTTAGTTTATTCATGGTTAAAAACTTGACAACAGGGAAACATTCTTTGGATTGTAATGATGTAAATCTGGGATTACTTGAAAAGAAATGCTTGTCATCTGGTTTATGCAGAGAAGTACTAGATTGTAACATTTATTTCAACATTGAATACTAACATTTGAGAATGAGATGAGTAACATCTGGTTTGTGCATTGAGTTAAGGCTAGAAGAGGAAGTCTATATTGATCTTTCTTGAATATGCTAGATTATCTTTATATAGTTCAGATGACGAGATTATGGAACTGAATGAATCATATGATTAGAGTCTGTTATTAATTACTCTAGTTTAGTTAGTATTATTTAATTACAGCCAATTAGTTAGTTAGAATGTGTTATGTGACTTAAGCAAAGTTGTTAGGTAGTTAACTCTTTTCAGCCTGAAAGTTGTTATATAGCTGAAAGATTCAGCTATATATTAGAGATTGATCTATTTTGGCAAAACATCTAGAATCTTATTGAACTCAGCAATTTGAATAATTCAGCATATTCAAGTTTAAGCCATAAAGCTGCAGCAGTAGGTTCCCTTGCAACTTCCATTAGAGCTTTATCTCCGAAGTGATCGTACTCTTAGTTTTCTCAATGATTGCACAAGAACTGCATGCATCTCTATCTTCCACAAACCAAAATCATTTGTTCCATTAAATATCTCGATATCAAACTTTGAGGTTCCTCCTAGGATTCTTCCCACAGACTGTGCCAATTGTTAAAACTAGTTATATTGCTAAACCTGAAATCAAAAGAAAGAACCAACAAACAATACAATGCATAAACAGTTTTGAAAACAGATTTTTATATCTAATGATGAAATCAATGACAGAGATTAATTAAACAATAAAAAATGCAATGGAAAATACAAAAGAGGAAGAAGAACACCAAGATTTATGTGTTCAGTCTCAATTACTTGAGACCTACGTCACATGCAAGGGAGCAAGATCAATCCACTAATGAATCTTGAAGTTACAATTACAAGATTAAGGCTTTCACAATTGAGAGTGTTTTCTACCCTTTCACAATCTCTCTTGTTTTCACACCCCTTAATCTCTCTTATTTTCTGATTCTATATATAACAACAGATTAAAACAGCTAGATCTCAAGAATAACCAACTCTAGTGGTTAAGTATGTAACAACTCCGAAATTTTCAGTTGTGGCCACTAACAGAAAAATAACTAATATAACTGAAATAACTGACTGATAGTTGAAATGATGTTGAGAGGGTTGAGGCATATCTTCACAATTACTTTGGCTGTTTATTCTTAGTTGCCATTGGTATTTGCTCCACAGTCCACACTTTTGTCATATGTCGATTTTGAATTAAGGGTTCGAATTTTCACAACAATTTTGTTGATATATGGTAAAAATAAAACATAGATTAAGCACTTATTAACTTGTTTAACAAGTAATTGAAGTTAAAAAGCCAATAATATGTAATTATTAGTTTTTTTTTGTTGATATATTGGTATTCTTTTGGAGGGGTTTAGAATGTTGATAGTAAGCAAATTTTTTGAGGGTCAATGAGAGAGTTTGGATTGAAGTTTAATTATATTGTATAAATATATTATCTTTCGACACTACAACCACATACTAATATGTATCTCGCACCGGATACTTCATAGATCAAACAAACCTGAAAGAAATAATGAAGGTCAAATCAACAACAAAAAAAAACATAGATAGAATTCTTAAAAAAAACATAGAATTATAGAACAATCAAATTAAATTAATAATTAACTAGAATTATAAGTTCATTGTCTATTTTTTAAAAAACAACATTTGCTCTCTACATCCTCTATTCAATATGACAATGAGAACCAACATTATATAGTTAGTACAATAAAACAAAACATTAAAAAAAACTTTACCATAAATTTAGAAAAATATATGGGTCCGTTTGATCTGCAAAATGAAAGTACTGGACAGAACATTATAAGTCAAAACAGCACAGGACAAACATTTATGGTATTCAACAAATTTTGTCTTGTATGATGTTTGGTGGAAAAAATGTTATTTGATGTTTTAGACAACTTGTGCTGAGGACAAAAAGTTGTCCCGTGGTTTTATAGGGGACAAGAAAATATGTTTGTGTCCAGTCCCTTGACCACCAATTTGTCCAACCCCAAGCACAGTTTCAAAATCAAACACAGTACATCTGAAGTTGTCCTATCAAATCCCTTATTTTTTAGCAGATTATATGCACCCTATTAAAAAACATCATTTTTGTAGTTATAAAACTTGTATCATATATTTGGACTATCACTCTAGCTAACATGCATCAACTTGAAGTATATCATTTTTAAAAATCTGCACCTAAATTTTATATATCCATAAAAAAAATAAAAAACCAAAATGTCAGTTGATCATGTATTTTTATCAAATTCTAGATTAAGTGAAAAACATAAAAGACAGACGAAAAAACATAGATTTTAGAAGGAATACGGGAATGGTGAAATAAATGATCAAAATTTGATGCAATATTTATAGCAAAAAAACAAAATCAAATAATTATTAATTGGTATTAATACATTTATTTCTTATTAACTTTAGAATCACAAAAAATTGAGAGGCTACATATTCAACTCCATTCCGTTCAAAATCATGAAAACAAACATTTTTACGTGTAGTTAATGTTATTAGTAGAATTGTACCCAAAAAAATATTAGCAATTATTAATAAATTTAATAACATATAATTAATAACATTATTTTATTTGAGGGAAGTTAATAACATTATTATAAACGTGTAATTAATACTTCCTCCATCTCGAAATATAAGGGGGAAAAAATATTTTTTTGTTTCAAAATATAAGGAAAAAAACCATTTCCAAAAATGTATTTTTCTTTATTCTCATAAATTAAATGAAAATTGCATTTAATTTTACTTCTCTCTCCTTTTCTCAATAAACAATAACTAATAATCTGTCAAAAAAAAAAAACTAATAAAAAATGATTTTACACCTTCAAATGCAACTTATTTCAAGAAAAATCACACAAAACCATATTTCAAATTCTCATTATTATGTTTTCGTAATATATAAGTGAGATTATTCTTTTCCTTTATATTTTGGGACGGAGGGAGTATTTAATAACATTATTATAAAAAAATTGTCAAAAAAAATATTATAAAAATAAAAAATTGAAGATTATAATAATATTATTATTTTTAATTAAAAATTTAGAATAAAAAAAATTAGAATAGATATTAGTTATCTTTTTTTTGTTATAGAGGCTAATAAAAGAAAAAAGAAAAACTAAAAAGAAAGACTAAGCACGAGGGAAGAAAGTTCCCATTGCGTCATTCCTAAGAAGTTCACGAAGGGCTTCTGGAGGAGATGGATGATTCAGGAGGTCGGCATCTGATGATGCTCCAAGTTTAGCAAAAAAGTCTGCACATTGATTCCCTTCTGTAAGTGTGTGGTGTAGAGCACCATTGGTTTGAGATATCAACTCCTTGATATCCTAGATCAACACAGCATAAATATGATACTTAACTGGTGGACCTTTGATGAGGTTAACACATAGTAAAGAGTCAGAGTAACAGACAAGTTCGTCGATATTCATGTCTTTGGCCAGCAAGAGACCCCTAAAGATAGCAGTCAGTTCCGCGAGCAAAATGTCAGATGATCCTTGAATGGAGCCTGAGAAGCCTGCAAGATAATGACCGAAAGTGTTTCTAATAATGCCGTCAAAGCTAGCTCGAACAGGAGTACCGAGACAACTTCCGTCCACATTCAGAATGGTACAAGAGAAGTTATTATTGTTCCACCTGATATGTCTATCTACTAACTCGTCGTTAGAAGTGGGAGAGAAACAATTTCTTAATGTTTCGACCATAGCTCGAATGTTGAAGGAGAGACGACCTAATGGCCAAGTCTCATTGTTCAAACACATCAAATTTCGGTGTCTCCAAGACCACCAGACAGCGGCCGAGAAAGTGAAAGCGTGTGCACCTGTGGTACCCTGCTTGAGCCAGTCGTACATATCCTGGTTTGAGAAGAAATCTGGATTGTTGAAACCAATGTGGTTCCAAAGGCAATGAGAAAACTCGCAGTCCCGAATGCAATGAAGAAAAGTTTCATCTTGAAGGCCACATAGATATTAGTTACTCCCTCCGTCCCAAAACTATTGTCCTTTTAGAGTTATGCACGTAGATTAAGAAACAACAAAGATTAATATGTTAAGTCTCTTTTACCCTTACTTTATTAAGAAAGAGAAAATATATTTAATTAATGCTTTAACTTTTGTAAGGATACAAATGGTAAACTAACTTTAATTTTACATTGGTTTCCGAAAAGGACAATAGTTTTGGGACAAAATTAAAAAGCTAAAAGGACAATAGTTTTGGGACGAAGGGAGTATCTAATAAACTTAAAAAAGTAAAAAGTTACTTATAATTAAAGCGGGAAAAAGTATAATTGATTGGTTCTATTTTTTTCCAAATAATTGTATAATTGATTGCTGTGTTAAGTGCCAAATTATCTTTTAGACTTTTCTAAACTGTGTAAACTTTCACAAGATCAGAAGTAGTTAATGCACTATTTTCTCCAAATATCATTAATGAATCAAACTTTTCTTTTATTATTTTTTCTCTCCTTTTTTTTTTCTCTTGTTCTCTCTCCTATAATTGGATCTGACGCTGCCGGCGGTATTTCGTTGATATTGTATGGGATTGGTTTTTTATTTTACTTGATTCTCTGATCGCGTTTAAGTCTGTTGAGATTTGCAGGATTCCTTTTGAATCTTTGATGGTTTCCAAATCTCTTGAGATTTGAAGGTTTCTTTGTATATGGTTGACTTTTACCGCATCGATGTTGACTGTTTAGTGGAGGCCCGCAAGCTGATATGTATCTCCCTAAGTTTTCATTCTACCTTTAGTCTTTCAATTTTTGACTAACCTAGTTTGTTCTTTGGATTTTGATGGACCGATTAATTTTGATTCGAATTCGGGAGTTAGTGTCTGATAGTATCTTTTTGGGTCGGGGTGATAACTCTTTGGTGGTTTGAAAGCTGAGAAGTGTCTTCTAAGAATGGGATTAGAAGTATACTTTTTTTAGGTAGTATAGGTTTTTGTATTTTCATTGGTGTTCCTTCTATATACGGCGTCTTTGTTTTGTAGTCTCTTTATACCGGTCTCGGTTCATCTTGTGCTGAATCCCAGTTCTATTAATAATATTTTGCCGTTTAAAAAAAAACCTATTTTCTCTTTCTCTGCTACTTTCTCTCCTATTTTCTCTCTCACTCTAGTCTCTTCTCTCGAAAATTCTCCACAGTGACCAGTGAGAAAGAAAAGTTTAACTCATTAATAACATGGTTAATGGAGTTAATACTCCCGTAAAATATGTAAGTTTTGCAATATCACTGTAAAAAAAAATTTAAAATCTCTTGTAATGTTTGATTTTTCGCAATACCTTCCTGACCTGACTCAGTCAAGATCATAATATAACTGCCGCAAAATTCTCGCTAGAATTATATTTTGCGGCGGTTTTTTTTTTGCATTAGTTTAAAACCCCCGCTAAAATTATATTTTACGATGGTGTTTTTTTGCGGCGGTTATATTATAATTGACTGAGTTCAGAGATAAAAAATGAGAGAAAAAAATCAATTAAAGAAAAGTTTAACTCATTAATGATATTTGAAAAAAATAGTGCATGAACTACTCTCGCAATCGCAAGTTTGCACGAGTTAAAAAATCCTTATCTTTTTTTATAATAAGTGTCAAATATATTCATTCCTATTGACATTAAACTAAATATATTTTCCAAATTACACGCTGAGCTTCATGGTTAAAATAAGCTAAAAAAGTTTATATGCCAAAAAAAAGCTATATTTATCATTATAAACATAATTCAATAGAGATATTATATCTTATACGTAGGCCAGAATATTAGTTCGAACAAATAAATTGAATCCTATATTTATTATACTAGTTTCCAGACCCGTGCCAAGCACGGGTAAAATTGCGTTTGAAAAAACACATTGTAAAAAATGCGTTTGTATATTTATAAATAAAATTTGATGACTATAATTATATTTTATTTGTGATTTTTATTGATGAATGTTATTTTTCTCATATTCACTTAGATGTTTGTTATTGACTAAAATCATGCTAGTTTATTCACATAGATGAATGTTATTCACGCTAGTTTATGAGCCCGTGCATGCACGGAAAAATACGTTTTGCAGATTTATTGATTTTTAAAAATATTTTATAAAAGTATACTTTTAAACATTTTATCCAAAAAAAAAGTAACCACATTAATCTCATAGTAAAATAAATATGAAATGAAATATCTGCATAAATATATGAATAAAAATATAGTCTCCATATTAATATATACGTAAAAGTATTGGTCCCGTATAAAGTATAACTAAAAAAACTTCCTATAAATTTTTAAAAAAATATAGTCCTAATATATAAATAAAAAGGTTCCATATAAATTATAAATAAATGCCATGTAAAAAGTAATATAAAAAAATAGGCATGTGTATTAATATATGAATGAAAATATAAGATCCCGTATAAATATTTTTGAAAAAATCCCCCATGCAAAAAATAAAATAAATTAACTATTGAAATAAGAAAATATTTTATTAAAATTTTTAATTCATCTTTTAAATTTTTATAAATTATATGCACAAACTTTAAGAGAATATTTCAATTTTTAGCATAGGTTAGTATGACCCAGAAAATATTAGGTGTTGCGAATAAATAAGTGTTATGAATAGTTAGGATGTGTGAATAATTACTAAATTAAAAATTAAAATAGTATTCTAAATTCAAAATATAAAATTTATTCAAAACATACTACCAAAATCTCAAGAAGAACATATCAAACAATTAAATAAATAGGACAATATGTCATCCCTTCTTTCTCATCAATCTTCACTCGTTTCAACTTAAGTTGTTTATTGGATTCACCACAAATAGTTGTATCAACAAAAGAAAAATCTCTTTTGCTTAATTCAATATCATTTTTGTAGTTAATTATATCTACAATTTGCTCACTAAATTTTTCCATAAGATCTTGGTATATAAAATTAAAGTTACTCAATATCAATATCAATATCAATATCAATTATATACTAAAAATTCAAATAATGTCATTTTGTGTTAAAAAATGATTTAATAAATTTTAATTTAGAGATTGACAAATTAAAGTACTCAACAATAAAATTGATTGTAGATTTATGTCAAAATATATTGTTTACCGTGTAATTTTTTTGTATTTTAAAGTTTTTTAACGTCAACCCTTACATGTATGTTATCGAAAAAATTTCAATCGCCCCCCATCATTCTTTTTCTCTCCCCTAACTACCCTATTTGCTCTTAGGGGGATATTTAAGCAAAATTCGGGACGTAGATCCCGAAATGCATTTCGGGATGAAGAACCGAAGTTTGTGCGTTGTTTTGGAGGGTATAGGCACCATTTCGGGTTCTATATCCCGAAATGGTGCATATACCCCGAACTCTGCACAAACTTCAGATGGGTATAGGCACCATTTCATCCAAAATGGTGTATGTACTTCTCAAAACTCCGCACAAACTTCGGGTTCTACATTCCGAAATGTATTTCGGAATTTACGACCCGAATTGAAGGGCAATTTAGAGTTTTAGGGAGTTATAAAGAATCATAGGGGGGCGATAGAGAAATTTTCCATGTTATCAGGAAAAATAGAAGACTATGATCTAATATTAAACAAAGATTCAAATTTTTGGAATTCTCTTTTCACAATCAAATATTAACTTTTCCTTTACAAATAAAAGATGAAAAAAGCGAGGAACAAAATAAACTACTTTGATAAAATAACACTCCTTAAAAAACTTTACCTTTTTAACCAAACCGAAATAAAATAAGAACTGATGGTTATTGATAAGAATGATGATGGAATATTTAAATAATCATATGCCATAATTATCACTATGTATTACTAATTCTTGTCAAATATTTGTTCAAAAAAACTATTTTTTGTCAAATACAGTTCATAATCATATCGTAATGTACTAATTAAGGAGTTATGGATGTAAGAAAAAGTTCAATATAGAATTGTTCTCATTTATTTATGGCAAATAATTGGGATGGCTGAAAATAAATCGTCTTAATTTTGTTTTTACTTTTTAAATCCATATTTTAATATTCATCTTACTAATTTTATTGGAACTTCAAAAGAAAAAATCATATTTTATTTCGGTTTGGTTAAAAAGGTAAAGTTTATTTTTTTACACTATAGATAGATATAAAATTATGCACTATTTAAACAACATTGTGAATCTTCAAAAGAAAAAATAACATCATCGATCCACTTATAATAAGAGTCTGTTTGACAACATTATAAAATGAGTTTATAACTTATAGTTTATAAGTTTATTATGAAAAAAATAACTTTGTTTGATAATCTTTTCTTCACATGAGCTTATACTTATTTTGATCAGCTTGTAGCTTATTTTGATAAGATAATTCAATTAGCTTATTAGCTTATAGCTTTTAGCATATCAATAAGTGACTTCAACCGCTAATTTTATCAAATACTGCAAATTTAATCAGTTAGCTTATTAACTACTTTATCAACTATCAACTATAAATTCATCCGCTATAAACTAACTTATAATCTCTTTACTATTTTTTATCAAACAGACTCTAAGTTATAGGACATTGTTTCGGGTTACCGTAATAAAAAAAGGGACACTGTTCAGGTTTCTTCTAAATCTAATCTAGGCAACACCATAACCCAATAACCTTAGCTATCAAACACCATTGACATTTTTGGCTGTTAATATTAGGGGGTTATTCAATTAGGATTTGAAGGGATTTTAATGGATTTTGAGGGATTTTAATGGATTTTAATAGTCTTGTGTTATTCAATCAAAACTTTTTTTGTTTTTTTTCAATCCCACAAAATTCGTTGTTATTCAATGAAGATTTTTAATCTAAGACTTTTTTTTTTTCAATGCCACAAAATCCGTTGTTATTCAATTAAGATTTTTAATCAAAACTTTTTTTTTTTTAATGTCACAAAATATGTTGTTATCCAATCAAGATTTTTAATCAAGATTTTCAAAAAAAAAAAAAAAGAATCTTGATTGTAAAATATCTTTTAAAAAAAGTCTCTCAAAATCTCGCAAAATCAATATAATCCCACGAAGTCTTTTAAAATC
Source organism: Trifolium dubium (assembly GCA_951804385.1). Taxonomy (NCBI): domain Eukaryota; kingdom Viridiplantae; phylum Streptophyta; class Magnoliopsida; order Fabales; family Fabaceae; genus Trifolium; species Trifolium dubium. The sequence goes on along the minus strand of OX638064.1, from coordinate 25,448,770 downwards.
TTCAACACTTTTTTGTCAAAATAATCCCTCAAAATCCCTCGAAATCCCAATTCAATAACACCCTAGTGATTGAATATGTGCCAAATATGGATTCTTAAAAATGATCAAAAGATGCTAGAGAGAAAATTTTAACAGATATAATGTATAAGCTCATAAACGAAATATAAGGTATAAGCTCATAAATACCTGCTAAATCGCAATTAATGGAAAAAATTATTGAGAGTGATGATAGCTATGGTTGTGATTCTTTAGTTGTTACTCGCTATATACGTGGTGTGTATAATTTAAAATTTAAAAAGTAATAAATTCATAAAAAAAAAATTAGAAGTAATGTATTGTAATATATTTGCTCTCAAAATATAGACAGAGATATTCTAAAAAAAAATACAATCAGTATCCAAATTACAAAAGAATATATTTTCTGTCAAAATAAAGACTGAGATTCCAATAAAAAATATTTCACAAAGGAATCAATATTTTCTTATCTTACTATGTGAAAACCAAAAAAAAAAAATTGATGAGTTGGAACAAATAATAATAAAGGCGAGCTTCTGTGGTACATTAAAAAAATTAATGTACAGGTATATTTATTTTTAAAATAATTATTTTTATAAATTAAAAAGTTATTTATTGACTATCATATTTTAGAGAACATAATTTTATAAAAAAAAATCACAATATTATTTCCTATAAACATTATATATACTAATAATATCCAAACTTATTCAAAACTATAATCTTGTAATAAAAAAAAAAACCAACTAAACAATCCACCGAATGTTAATTGCGGTATTTTATATTTACAACTTATGAAAAAAAATTGAAATCTTTATTTTATTTGAATTGTTTGACTTTTGGACTGGCCCGATCACTCCTTCTCAATCTTCATCGGCTCAACTTAGCCTCTACATTGGATTCACCATAATTGTATCAACAAAAGAATAATCTCTTTAACTTAGTTCAACATCATTTATGTGGTATGTGATCTATAGTCTCTTTACACGTCCATCACTTGATCACCAAATTTTGCCATCAAATTCTAGTATAAAAAATTAAAAGCATCCCAAAATCAATATCTAATTAAAATTTTGCTAATGGCATTTTGTACTAAAAGACGATTGAAATTTTTTAAATTTAGAGATTAACATATCAAAATATATACCTGATCGAGCAATATAGTTGACAGTATAGAATCACTATCTTTAATCCCAATAATGTCAGTCTCAACAACATAAAGTGTGTGTGCACAAATAAATAAAGTGTGTGGACATTACAAAAAATTAAAGCATGTAACTCCATATATATAAAATTAGTTTATGGAACGTACAAAAGAAGGTTTATGTTAGGCTAAATTGAATAGCTTGAAAAATTTTAACCCGGCTAAATTTTCCTGTCTCTATCTAGATCTAGAAATGAATTGAAAATAACAACAAATAATGTATGCTTTGGCTTATATCTATATAAAAAAACATAATGTTAAAATACAAAATCATAAAGATATAAGAAACTAAACCATAGTCACACTCTTTTGATAGTCCTAGTGCTCTGCTAGGTTTTGTTTTCTTCTCCTTGTGAGAAGCTTGTTTTGTTTGTTTCACCAAAGACTGTCTAGTTTCTAAATTACTTTCACATAGCATTTTCCTAGTGTTTTCAATTATGGCTCATCCCAATCTTGATGGCTTATCATTGCATGAAGAGGAGGGGCAAGGTTTCAGTTTTGATTTTGAAGAAGAAGGAGATGGAAACATCGACTTTCGGTGGTGCCTTATAGGACGATTCTTGTGCGATAGGCCCATCCATTTCAACTCAATGAAAGTGAGAATGGCTGATTTGTGGAGGCCGGTGAGGGGAGTTATGATCAAGGAAGCAAAGGTGGGAACTTTCCTTTTCCAATTTGCTCATCCGCTTGATATGGAAGGAGTTCTTAACGGAGGACCTTGGACTTTTGACAACAATATGCTTCTTCTAGAACAAGTGCAGGTAGGCATGCAAATTGAGCAAATCCCATTGTTCCACATTATTTTGTGGGTCCAAATCCACAACCTACCAACGGGACTCATGCAAGAGAGGGTGGGAAAAACTCTAGCAAACTTCATTGGTATCTTTGTGGAGTATGACAAAAACAACAATTGTTTTTGGAGACAATATATGCGTGTTCGAGTGAAGATTGACGTTCGGCAGCCGCTCAAAAAAGATACAAAAGTTAAAGATAAGAATGGAGCATGGTGCGATGTTAAGTTCAAGTATGAGAAGTTAGGAGTCTTTTGTTTTGTGTGCGGAGTCTTGGGTCACGCTGAAAATAAGTGTGAGGTACGTTTCTCAATGGAACATGATGATGGAAAAAGGGAGTGGTCAGTTGATATTAGAGCAGACCAACGAAGACAGGGAGGAAGACTTGTTTCGCGGTGGCTGAAAGAGGAACGAAATGGCGGCGAGGCGGCGGTTGGAGGCAACACCGTGGTAGAACCAAACAACCAATCAAAAAATTCTGGACCGGAACCCACACAAGCTGACGTGTCACCTCGTACAAAAAATAGGTTGTACCCTTGTCACAACCCATCATTAGTCATTGATGAGCAACAACCCAATCATTCAGCCGTTACCTGTATTGATCACAATACCGTATCCAGTTACAAACCTTCACACCAAATCGGTCACACACTAACCAATGTTTTACCTTCTGTAACTGACTCGACATACAATAATAATCATAGTAAATTTCTTGTCCCCCCTAGTATTCAATCCGTCCCAACCAGCCTTAATATCCATTCCACCAACAATCAAAGCACCCTAAACCTTAACCGCCCCAACATTGAATCCCATGTGATTAATTCCTTCTCACAGCAACCTATTTTATTCACTAGCCAACCAATCATGTTGGGTCCACACAAATTAAACCTCATCAAACAAAAAGCAATTCGTAACCCCCAAAAACAACACTTGTCAACCCGTCATATCACTCAATCCAAACCCGACCCGTCTCACACCCAATCCGGACCCGAAAATCAACCAGACAATTCCGACCCGACCCTTAACCCAACCCGACATACCATGTCCCTGCTACCTGTCCAGAACACAACGGAGGAAAAAGAAATCCAAAGTGAGAAGAAGAGACGACGGGATGACAACAACAACAGTGGTTTACTGGTCTCGGAATCAACCGAGCATTTTTTATCGGCAGGTCCTGGCAGCCAGGACTGCCGGGACCAATGAAAATTCTCAGTTGGAATTGCCGGGGGTTGAGCACTCCGAGTGCAATTCCAAATCTTTGCAATATTGCTCACAGTCACCAGCCAGATATTCTGTTCTTGTCTGAAACTTTGTCGAAGACTCAAACTATGGAGCGTATCCGGGTAAAATTAAATTTTCACTCTTGTCTGTCTATAGATGTTGAAGGTAGAAGTGGTGGTTTATCTGTCATGTGGAAAGAAAATACACCGTGTAGAGTATTGAATTATTCTAGACATTTCATAAATTTAGTTGTTGAAGATAAAGATAATGGAGACTGGAGGCTCACATGTTTCTACGGTTACCCAGAAAGTAATAGACGGAGACAATCTTGGGAGTTGTTGAGGGAGCTTAGGGATATGTCTGATTTACCATGGTGCATAATCGGAGACTTTAATGACCTTTTGTCACAAGAAGATAAGAAGGGGCGTCACCCTCACCCCAACTGGTTGTGCAATGGATTTCGCAGTGCAGTTAGTGACTGTGATCGATATCTCACAGATATAAAACTTGACGGCTATCCTTTCACATGGGTTAAGAGTAGAGGCGCTTCTCATATTATTGAAGAACGACTTGACCGTGCAATGGCAAATTCTGACTGGTTGTTACTTTTTCCTGATGTTAAATTGTTGAACCTCCTTGCATCTCACTCTGATCACAGTCCCATTTTACTCCATAATTCGCCTATGACCAGAAATGGGAGAACTTACTCTTTCCGCTTTGAAAACAGTTGGCTTAAGGAGGATGATGTGGAGGAAGTTGTGGATGATGGTTGGAACGGGGGAGGTGATTTAAACATTACTCGAAAAGTGGTTCGGTGTGCGGAGAAATTACAAGGATGGGGTAGGAGGAAGAGAATGAGATTCAAACAAGAAGTGGTTGAATGTAGTGAAGAAATGGAAAGTTTACGAGGGAATCATGACATGTCTAGTTTAGAGAGATACAAAGAGCTTCATGAAAAACATGCTAGACTATTAGTTCAAGAAGAAACTTATTGGAGGCAAAGGGCAAAAATGCATTGGCTGCAAGAAGGTGATCTTAACACAAAGTTTTTCCACTTGTCGGCTTCTGCTAGAGCAAGATCGAAGAGGATTGACAAAATAGTGAATGAGGCAAGTAATGAAGTTAAGACCCAACCAGAAATTTGCGAGGTAGTCAAGAATTATTTTGATCATCTCTTTAAAGCTAATGCTAGTATCCATGATCCTATTTTATCGCTCATTGTGCCTAGAGTGACCCAAGAAGATAATGATAAGCTTTTGGCGCCTATTACAAGAGAAGAATTAAAAGAAGCTTTGTTTCAGATGCATCCGGATAAAGCACCTGGGCCGGATGGATTTAATCCAGCATTTTATCAACATTTTTGGAATATATGTGGTAATGATATTTTTGAGGCTGCTAAGGAATGGCTAGAAAGGGGGTACTTTCCTTCATCCTTGAATGAAACCAATATATGTTTGGTTCCCAAGTGTGAAAACCCGACTTCTATGAAGGATTTGAGACCGATATCTTTATGTAATGTCCTATATAAGATGGTGTCTAAATTATTGGCTAATAGGCTGAAGGCTGGTCTTGGTAGGTATGTGTCGGAGGAGCAATCAGCATTTGTTGAAGGTAGATCTATTACCGACAATGCTTTGATTGCTATTGAGGTCATTCATGCTCTAAAGAGAAGGACTAGAGGGTGGAGAGGAGAACTTGCACTCAAAATCGATATTAGTAAAGCCTACGATAAAGTAGATTGGGGCTTCTTGCGTGGTATGCTAGAGAGAATGGGGTTTGCTAATAAGTGGATTCATTGGATGATGCTATGTGTTAGTTCCGTAAATTACTCAGTCTTGGTGAATTTCGAAAAAGTTGGTCCTATTTTTCCAGGGAGGGGCCTAAGGCAAGGAGACCCACTGTCTCCTTACCTTTTTATCTTGGTTACAGAAGGTCTTACAACTCTTATCAATAACTCAGTTGCGCGGGGAGACATTCATGGTGTGAAAATATGCAGAGGGGCACCTTTGGTGTCCCACCTCCTTTTCGCTGACGATTGTTTTATATTTTGCAGGTCTACTCTAGAGGAAACTAATCACTTGATGCGTATCCTAAGAACCTATGAAGAAGCTTCAGGCCAAGAAATCAATATGACAAAATCGGAGGTGTTCTTTAGTAGAAATATAAGCAAGGAAGCCCAACAAGATCTTTCAAACACTATGGGAGTCCGACACGTGCTTGGAACCGGAAACTACCTTGGTCTACCATCAATGATTGGTCGAAAGAAAAGGGAGATGTTTGCTTATGTGAAGGATCGAATTTGGAAGCGCATTAATTCTTGGAGGGGAAGGGCGTTGTCTAAAGCGGGTAAAGAGGTGATGATCAAGTCGGTCTTGCAAGCCATACCGTCATATGTCATGAGTGTTTATCTCTTACCGGACTCCACAATCAAGGAAATAGAGCGGATGATCAACTCTTTTTGGTGGGGAGGAGGGTCGAATAACAAAGGTATTAAATGGTTGGCATGGGATCGAATGACTTATCCAAAAGCAAGAGGTGGTATGGGATTTCGAGACTTGCGTGCTTTTAATATGGCAATGGTAGCTAAGCAAGGTTGGAACATCATGACCAAACCGCATACACTTGTGGCAAAAATCTACAAGGCGAGGTACTTTCCAAATTCTTCTCTTTTTGATTCCCGTCTTGGAAATAACCCAAGTTATGCATGGCGGAGTATATGGAAGTCCCGTCAAATTCTAATAAATGGGTGTAGGTGGAGTATAGGTACAGGAACAAACACTACTAGAAAAATCTTATATACCGACGGCCAAAATTTGTCTCTAAAAGGTAAATATTTTGTCTCTAAACACGTTAGAGACAAAATTAGAGACGGATTTGATTTGGTCGTTAGTTCTCTCGTCTCTAAGCCATTAGAGACGGATTTTATATCCCGTCTCTGATTGGAGACAGAATTTATCCGTCTCTGATTCAGAGACGAATTTTATATATTTGTCTCTAAATGTTGAATTCAAAGCACAATAATTTCGTCTCTATTGGAGACAAAATTATCTGTCTCTGAATTCAAATAATTTTGTCTCTAAAATTCCGTCTCTAAGTATAGAATTTTGTCTCCATAGAGACAAAACACATTTTCCGTGTCTAATAAGTTTTTTTTTTTATCTATTTAGCAATTAAATGTTTATACAATTTTTTATATAATTTTTATTTACTGTAAGTAATTCATATAATTCTAGAATGTGAGAAAAATAAATTTTGATCGATCAAATTTGTAATATTAACATAAAAATTTATGTCAAAGTATCAAATGTGTCACTACGACTTTACATAATAATATCAAACTTAAATGTGTACAACAGAGAAAAATACGGTATTTTCTTGTCTACCCCACAAGATTTGGGGGTATTTACCCCCAATCACTTAAAAAAAAATTAACCGATATAAATTTTTATAAAATATACCGTTGGATTAAAAGTTTATATCATATAGATCATTTGTGTAAAATTTCAGAGAAATCTAAAATCATTTGATATGTTATTGAGACGCGTCAAAATTAACAGTTTCTGTGATGTCTTAAACACCGTTAATCTTTATGTGTCTCAATAACATATCAAATGATTTTAGATTTGTCTGAAATTTTACATAAATGATCTATATGATATAAACTTTCAATCCAACGGTGTATTTTATAAAAAATTATACCGCTTAAAACTTTTTATAGTAGTTGGAGGTATATACCCCCAAATCTTGTGGGGGTACACAAGTTGTCACCTATAATAAAACAAAAAAGGGAACCATGTATGATGTATGCCCAACTATAATTTATATCACAATTAATTTTTAGTTTATACTTTTACTTTTACTTGAGTGAAGTTGAGTAGTTTACTCATATTTTACTTCTCTAATAAAGTCGGAAAAGAATAAAGTAAAAAAAATCAAAAAGTTTTATTTTTTCAATAAATTATTTATTTTATATGTTATAATATTTTTTTTGAATTTTGATTGAGTTTAATTTTTATGTATTGTCGGTATAAAATTAATATATACATGCATTTAATAATGTAATGTGTCTAAATGGCTTAAACCATCTCCAAAAACCCTCAAATACAACGTAGTACAGCGTGCTATGTAGAAGACAATACCTACTGTATCGGGACGTAACTAAAGCTATGTAAAATACATAAGGGCAAGTAACTAAAGCTAACTCGCTATGATATAATTAACTTCTAGTCGTCATCCCTTCCATCTTTATAAATATGTGGACTTGGATAATTTGTTTGGTCTTGAACCTATATTGAAAAAATATATATAAGTTATAAACTCAACTTAATAGATGTCATCCATCGGAAACACCAATCTAACCACAACCATGTATCATAAATTATATTCAATTCTCTCAATGTTGCATCATAAAAACAAGTTATCTTATTTTAGCAAATAAACCAGAGACATGTGTTTAAACAAAGCAAAAGCAAATACAAAGTATAATCTGCAGCATATTATCCAAACTAATTACAAAGAGATAGAGACTTACCTAGTAAGTAGAAGATAAATCTTAAGAGACAAAATTTCTACTACCATCTCCCAACAAAATTCTTATGTATTTTTTTTTAATGGCAAATTATATTAAAATAGAAAACTCCCAACAAGAAGTTAAGGAGAAGCCTAGAGAAAGTATTAAACGGCTACTGCATACCCGCCAAACACAAGACCAAGACGCAGGAAATAGTGCTAAAAACATTACCACAACAAAACAAAGTCCTTATAACCTCCCCTGCCACAGAAACACGCCACCTAAAAATCAACCCCACAAAATAACAATTTTAAAACCCACCCAAGGGACTCTAAACAACAAACAACTTCCGAACTAAAATTTCTATGTATGTAGTATTGGTGTATAAAGAAAAAGCTCTTACCTTAACTATTTTTAACTAAATTGATTTTAGATATCGTACGACCGATCTATAATTGAGTGCTTAACGTTTCTTTGAGGCTAAGAATTGCATCTGAAAATATATGTACCTGGTATGAGCTTTTTTGTTTGTTTGGGCAGAATATAACTTTTGTAAATTAGAAAATATCTCTAAAGTGTTTTGACATGTGAGAAGTATGCATTGTAGTATGAGAATTTAATAAGTTGTTGAAGGTTGAGTGAGATGAAATAGTGGCCCAACATGAGAGAATGGGAGGAGTCAAGATATACTCCCTCCGTTCCTTTTTTATTTGTGTTTTAGAAGAAGAAAAAAATTAAATTAAAAAAGTGTATTTTTGTACCTTATCTATTTATATACTTTTTTTTTTGGAATTTCACAAATAAATTTTTATTCTTTTTGCACATACACTTTCTCTTTCCAAAAAAAATTAAAACCGCTAAAAAATTTGTAACAAACTTTATTTAAAAATAAAAATAAACTTTGTTACAAAAAAATTAGGAAAGATAGTATAATAGGAAAAATATAACCTAAATTGTCAAAACGATAAATAATTAAAAACAAATAGTTATTTTTAAAACCAAAAATAAAAAGGAATGGAGGGAGTAATTGAGAGTGGGATTGTACGTGTTGCTCTCATATCCCTAGTCCCTAATTAGTAACAATAACCTTTAATATTCTTTTAAGTTATGTTGAGATTTTTTTTTCCGTCCAAAAAGGATATCACTCGCTTAGTAAGGAAGTAATATCTACTATGAAAGAAAAAATAGCAAAAAATTGTAGAAATTTAAAAGAAAGGTGAAAAAGAAAATATTAAGAAACTTAAGAGAAGATCAATACCTCTAAATTGTGACCAGAGGCGATGAGAATCGTGACCAATGGTGGTGAGAACGTGAGGTAGAAAATTATGACTGGCGGATTGAGTTTGTTTCAATTTGAAGACCATGAAGAGAAAAGGGAAACAAGAAATCTTTATTAATTTATTGATAACATCAAATTATAAATTAAATTGTTCGACCAAAGATTAAATTGTTATAACTACGAACTATATTTGTATGAATGTATATCCCATGCATCCCATGGGAGAAAATCCTAGTTGTGACTCAAGGAAATATGTTTTGTAACATTAAAAAAATTATTATATCATTTTGTTTAAAATTTCGGGTGGACAATACAAAATTTGGCAGGAAATTTTTTGGCGGGATGAATTTTCGATGTTACTTCGTTTAGAGACGGATTTTAGAGACGGATTAATTCAGAGACGAGTAAATTTCGTCTCTAACAGATGTTTGACTACTTTAATAACAAGTTGAAAAATTAGAGACAGATATAGAGACGAAAAACTATTAGACACGATAAAAATCTATCTCTAACATCTGTCTCCAATTACTTTCAATTTATGAATTAAAAAACTAATTAACTAGAGACAGATTTAGAGACAGAATATTATTGAGACAAATCTTTCTGTCTCTAAAATCTGTCACTAATACATATATTTTAATTTTTGTCTCTAAACACTTTTTTCTGTCTCTAATTTCGTCTCTAATAGAGATGAAATAAATTCCGTCTCTAAATTCCGTCGGTATTTCAACTTTTTCTAGTAGTGAAATATCAAGGTCATGAGTGAACCTTGGTTAAGGGAGAAGGATGGCGTTTGGGTGCACTCACCACAAATGCAAGGTGCGTATAATATTAATGTAAACCAACTCATGATGCCAAATGTAAAAATGTAGGACAAGGATAAAATTGAGTCATTATTTTCTATGGAAGTTGCTAATTGTGTTAGGAAATAACAACACTAAAGAAGAAAAATAAACACAATCACACCACAAAAATATAATGTGGAAGCTCCAAAACCGGAGAAAAAATCACGGCCGTTGTCAAAACCGACAACCAGAGAATAAACACTATGTGAAAATTGTTACAACACATAGAATAACAGAGACTAACACTATGTGAAAATTGTTACAACACATAGACTACCCTCAACCATCCCGGCCCCCAATACACCCACACACCCTCCAAAGAAAATACCTAACTACATCTCACTATACTCTAAACCAGAGCATAAGAGAAAATAAAGTCAGATATAAACTTAAAGTGTTTCTGACTGGTGCAATTTAAAACAAAGAAGCTAAGTCTCTATATATAGCCTTGATTTGCTCCTTACTTCTCCACATTAAGCAATGTGGGACTTCTCCAATAGCTAATTTTCAACTTCCTTCTTTATTTATTACCAATGTGGGACTTACATTGCAATCAACCCTAACAATCTCCACCTTGATTGTAATGGTCTTCAATCTTCATTGTCTACACCGACAATCAACCATAACAATCTCCACCTTGATTGTAGGAGTTTCATCTTCCGCTTCCATTGTTTATACCGACAATCATTGTCTTCACCGACAATCATAATTCTCAATGTCAAAACCGACAAATCAAATTATCATACTCCACCATAAAGAGTACACTACACTTGAAACTAAACCATCTCAAGAATTTTCTTCACTTGGAACTAGACCATCCCAAAAAATTTCTTCACTTGGAATTAAACCATCCCAAGAATTTCATGTCGAAACCTGCTGAAAAGTTATGGTGCAACTCCCATGTTGGCTTTCAGGAAGTTCTTCAGCCATCAACATATCTCACCACACACCTTGCATCAATGCCAACTAATGCCCGTGTGTTGTTCTAAATCCGCTAGCAATAACATGTCATTTCCCATGGTATAGCGGAAATACCACAAGGACACACCTTATCTTCTAGATAAGATCATCATCATCTCCCAAAACAAGAGAGACATTGCTAGCACTTGTGTCAGAGTTCTTTTTAGATACTGCTCCACCTGGACAATTTCTCTTTAAATGCCCAGACTTTCCACACTTCCAACACGACAAATCCTTTGCATGAATCTTCTTCTCATTAGCCCCACTTCTAGTTAGCAACATCGAACTTGATGAAGTGCTTTCATCACTTTTCATCCTCCTTTCTTCAGAAATAATTTTAGTTGCAACTTCTTCAAAATTTAATTTTTCCTTCCCATACATCAAAACAGGTTTAAGATGAACATAAGAAGGTGGAAGGGACCAAATGAGCCTTAACGCCTTATCCTCATCATCAATCTTAACTTTAATAGATTCTAACTCAGAAACAATATTATTCAAAGTACTAAGATGATCAGAGATTTTCGTACCCTCATCCATGCGCAGATTGTGGAATTGCTCCTTCAACAACAACCGATTTGAGATGTCCTTTGCCTGATACAACCCTTCGAGCCTTTCCCAGAGTTCCTTGGCTGATGACATATTCTGCACATTCGCAAGAACATTCTTTGCCAAACACAAGCGAATTGCACTTGCAGATCTTGAATCTAGCTCCTCCCACTTGTCGTCCTCCATCTTGGAAGTGTTTCCTTTCAACGCCTTGTGTAACCCTGATTGTATAAGCACATCATTGACTTGCACTTTCCACAAGCCAAAATTGATTCTTCCATCAAACTTCTCTATGTCAAACTTCATAGCACTTGAATAAGACATAGCAAAGCCTCTTCTTTAGCACCTTCAGAATACCAAACCAAAGCTCTAGTTACCAGTTGTTAGGAAATAACAACACTAAAGAAGAAAAATAAACACAATCACACCACAAGAATATAATGTGGAAGCTCCAAAACCGGAGAAAAAATCACGGCCGTTGTCAAAACCGACAACCAGAGAATAAACACTATGTGAAAATTGTTACAACACATAGAATAACAGAGACTAACACTATGTGAAAATTGTTACAACACATAGACTACCCTCAACCATCCCGGCCCCCAATACACCCACACACCCTCCAAAGAAAATACCTAACTACATCTCACTATACTCTAAACCAGAGCATAAGAGAAAATAAAGTCAGATATAAACTTAAAGTGTTTCTGACTGGTGCAATTTAAAACAAAGAAGCTAAGTCTCTATATATTCTTGTGTTGTTGATTGCGCTCCTTGTTTATGTTTTTACTCCTTCGGCACTGGTATTACCCAACAGTATTCTTAATATTCCTTTATTTGATGTCATTGAGGAGGATAAACTTGTTTGGTATGATGATATCCATGGTCAATACAATGTTAAAAGTGGTTATAATATCATGATTGCTTCCACAGGAAGGGGCGATGATTTGACAGCCCAAGAGGATTGGAATTGCTTATGGAAGGTACATGCTCCTCCGAAGGCCAAACATTTACTTTGGCGTATTTGTAAAGGATGTTTACCAACCCGAACTCGCTTGAAAGAAAGGTGTGTGGCTTGTCCTTTATCTTGTCCCCTTTGTGACCATTATAATGAGGATGAATGGCATATATTTTTTAACTGTAATGACAGCATTCTCGCTCGACAAGCTGCTGGACTTGAGCAAGTTGTTGCTTCACGTTTTCACCGGTTTAATGAAGCAAAAGAGTTGATCATGAATATCTGTCAGATTGAGGATAGAGAAGTGGCAGGGAAATTTGCTATGTTGATGTGGGTTTTGTGGAAAAATAGAAACAATAAAGTATGGGAAGATAAGAAGGAAGCAGGACAAGTTTTAGGAGCAAAAGCTTTGTGTTTATGGCAAGATTGGCATGCTGTCCAACGTTCCAGCCCCTGCAGCACACAGCCCGCAGCAGAACAGCAGCATATAGCATGGAAGAGACCACAATTTGGTTGGTTTAAATGCAATGTCGACGCGGGTTTTCACAATGACTCATGTAAAACTAGCGTGGGTTGGTGCCTTCGGGACCACATGGGACAATTTGTGATGGCGGGATCTACATGGAGGCACGGCAAATGTTCAATATTAGAAGGTGAAACTTCAGCAATGTTAGAAGCAATGAAAGAAATGGAGCATAGAGGATTCACACATGTCATATTTGAAACCGACTCGAAGACGGTGGTTGATGCTTTTCACAAACTACGCATGGGAAATTCTGAATTTAGCTCTATGATCTGTAACATAAAAAATATAGTATCTTTGAATCCGAACTTTGTGGTTAAGTTCATTAAGCGACAAACGAATATGGTTGCTCATACGCTTGCTAGGGCGGCCGCTTCATGGTCTAGTCGTTGTTTCTTTGATTTGTTACCCCGTTGTATTTCTCATTTATTATTAAATGAAATGAACTAAGCTTTTGTTTATCAAAAAAAAAAAAAATCATAAACTATGCAACAACTAAAGTTCAAATATCTATGAGAACCATCTCTATTGAGTTTGTCTTTCGCCATATATATTCATATATCAAAGTCGTATAACTATTACAATCAAACTCTAAAATTCTTTATACCAGGTGAAATTTGAGAGATGTAATCGTGGTTAAATGCCATGGAAAAAAATATAATTTTGGACACAATGAAATTTGAGAAATATTTGTAGAATATGTATAATTTTCATTGACTTCATAGGTATTTATATAGTACATCAAATGACCTTTTCAATTTTAAAATGTTTGCATTTAATCACAGGTATTAATATTTTTTATTTGATGATTCCATGTATCCATATAAGGTAATGATTGATTATATATGTAACGTCAATGTTGTATTATGTACAATAAAAAATGAGGTTTTTTTCTATCAAAATAAATAAAAAAGATTTTTTAAATTCAATATATATAAAGAATAAAGAATGTTCAAATAAATAAATAATAAAGAATTCGAGATTTTTTTAAGAAATAAAGAATTCAAGTTGTTATATATATTTTTTTAAAATAAAAAAATTGATTTTTCCTTTTGGTAATGAATTTATGATTTTTCCTAAAATACATTTTTTTTGCTGATTCGGTTGCCTATAATAAAATATAATTAGTTAATGCATACCATACCATACCATACCATCATTATTATTATTAATTACAATTACAATTATTGATATTTGAATTTGAAACATTTCTCGGTATTTATTACAGGTGTTAAGAAAAACTCATTAAATTGTCAAAAAAAAAAAACTCATTAAATATGAAAATGTTGTGAGACTTGTTGTAGGTAAGATTGACACGTGGACATATAGTAGGATAGAAAAGTTGGTAAATTATAGTATTAAAGATTAAAGATTTGTGCCGCTGCATATATCATGTCTTGTATATATAATATATATTATTGGGTGAACTCTAGAATTTTATTTAATTACACCAGCACAAACTTGACAATGGTAAACTCGTGGCATATTGTTCTCTTTGTTTTTTTATTTTCTTTCTGTAATGCTTCAACCAATAATGTTAAGCATCAAAACAATCATAGATTGTATGATGGAGGTTTAGTTTATATCAATACTGCAATTGAAGCGGTTCACTATGATTGTGGCACACAGGGAAGCTTCGTAGCAAATTCAGGATCTAGAAAAACAATATTTGTTAACTATGACTCTGATCAAATATGTCATGCGACATGGCAAAATTTAAATGGTGGATTCTTAGCACGAGATGTTGTATATGACCAACATCATCGCTTTGTTTATTGGTTGGTAAAGTCTGATGGCTTCTATCATAGTTGGGATAATCAAATCTGGGTTAAAAGGGCTGATTGGGGGTCGTTGAAGAAAAAAAAATGATGTTATAATGTTATTGATATTTGTTAGAATAAAATTTATATTTAGTATCTTTTATATTATATGAGAGTATTTTTATAATGTTATTGATATTTGTTAGAATAAAAATTATATTTGGTATCTTTTATGTTATATGAGAGTATTTTATTCGAGTAGTTTAGTTATTAGAACGAAACCTAATTCTCAGTCGTCACCCTACCCATTTTATCCAAAATCATTTTCTCAAGATGTAGATCTAAAGATACACGTCCTTATTTAAAATTTCTTCTTTTATCGATCTATGTTTGTCTTATGCAGAAATCAAATTATAATTAATAATATATGTTCTCTTAAAAAAAGATGTAGATCCAATGGTGCTGGTGCAAGGAGTGGCGTTTGGCCCATTGCACCACCGCTTTTCTAGTTATTTGGTGTGGGGCTTGTGGTGGTGGTGGCGACGACGCGGCGGCGGTTCTAGTGGTAGTGGAAGTTTGGGTTTTTTTTGTTTCTGTTTGGGTTTTTATTTTATTTTTGATACTTTGGTTGTTGTCGCATGTTTGTTGAATGTCCAAATATTTAATTATTTGACTATTTTTAAATCCGTTGAGATTTAATTTGCAGGTTTCATTTCTCTAATTGACCTCTTTTGCGCGTATCAACAAACAACAAGCTGCGACATCAAATTTTTTGTTACATTACATATTGAACTATATTTCTACAATATGAGGATACAATAAAAGCAAATGAAGTCAGTCCCGGAGTTATAAGACTATGTTTATTCCCTTTCTCATTAAGAGATAGAGCTAGAGGTTGGCTCCAGTCTCTACCATCCTACATAATCAGTACATGGGATGAGTTGAAGAAAGTCTTTTTAGCAAGATATTTCCCACCTAGCAAAACTGCTATTCTTAGAGACCAAATCAATGGATTTAAACAGAAAGTAGACGAATCTTTATTCGAAGCATGGGAAAGATACAAAGACCTAATAAGGCTCTGCTCACATCATGGTCTAGAAGAATGACTTATTATCCATACATTTTACAATGGCTGCCATAACTCCAAATTGCGAAGTTTATGGAGTACCCGGTCATACCGTTAACGAATGTCATCTTTTAACCGGTTGTTGAGGCAAAATCCTTATTTGATGTTTTAATTATAACAAACTAATTTAATTTTATTTTAAGTATAATTCTGATCATTTAGTTTTCTAACAAGTGCTTTTGAGTGTACTTATTAAGACAGGTTGAAATGGATCTTTTAAGCTATTCTGCATTCATAATGTTAAGCAACTTGAAGGTTTCAGGATCAGTCTAAGACTGGTCTCTGATCTAGGTTCGTTAGAACAAATAAACAAGCTTGCTACATTTATTGATAAGTCAACCATACAAAGGACAAATTAACACTTTTATTGAAGATTCTTATCAGTTATGGCAAAGTTCATTTTAGGAAGAAATATATTTTGTCATAAATATTGTTCTTCCATTGTTGGACATTTTGAAGAACAAAGGCATGTGCACAAGATCAATAATGTTTCTCCAATGTTCTTGTTATTCAATTCTTATCTGATCTGCACTTTATGGATACATAGACCAATAAAAACACAACAACAAAGTTTATTTATTGGTTGGCATGTACCTTTGTGAATTTATTTTAAATCGAGCTTGTCCCACACCTTTTCCTTATTTTAATGAGAAGTACAAAACAAGGTGATGGTTGGAATTATATATGCAAGTATACACAGTCAATCATAGCAAGTAATAAGTAAAGAGTGTGTCTAACCCACAAGGAATAGTTAAGGGTTATGCATACCAAATTCATTCATAGTGTTTAGCCTATTGGAATAGTAACAAAACATAATTGATTTTTAACACAAAATATAAGATAACTGTTGAGTAAGGGGATGATTGAAAATAATAATAAAAGGGTAGCTGAGATCATGATCCATTTAACATATGAACGAAGTATAGTGAATGATAACTACTGTCGTGTCATCTGTGAGCAAGCTTGCCTTGTGGTGTTTGTCTACAACGTTAGATATTAAAACGGGGTATAACGCAAATCCTATGTCTAGGCCACTCTTAAATTAAAAGATCCAGAAAGTTTATCAATACCTTGCGTAATTGGGAAATATGTCATAGATAGGGCCCTATCCGATTTAGGAGGCAATATCAGTTTAATGTATGTGGCCATATACATGAAGTTGAACATAGGAAAATTAATCTAAACCAATATGTCAATATAGTTTGACGACCGTTCTGTCAAATATCCCTTAGGTATACTAGAAGACGTGCCAGTACGTGTAGGTAAATTCTATATTCCAACAGATTTCATAGTAATGGACAAAAGGGAAGATTCCAATACACCTATTATTTTAGGAAGGTCATTTTTAGCAACAGTATGTAGGTGCCACAATAGATGTGATCTAGAAGATCCACTTGATCCTACGCCTTGCAAACAAACTATAGAACTAAAAACTCTGCCTCAAAATATAAGATATGAATTCCTCGATAAAAATCACGAACAACCAGTAATAGTCAATGCGAAGTTAGGAAAATTAGAAACTAAAAAATTATTAAATGTCCTAACACTACTACAAAAAAGGCCTTTTATAGCGCTTTTTTTAGCCTTTTATAGCGCTTTAAAGCGCTATTGACCCAGCCGCTATAATATGTCCAGAGCTTATTATAGCGCTTTTGAAAGCGCTATTGTAACAAAAAAGCGCTATAGTAGTGCTGTTTTTAAGCCAAAAAATGTATACATTTATAGCGTTTTTGATGAAAAGCGCTATTATAGACATAGTCTATAATAGCGCCCGCGCAAAAGCGCTAATAAAGATTGACATTTATAGCGCTTTTTTAATGGTTTTTATAGTGCCCGCGCAAAAGCGCTAATAAAGATTGACATTTATAGCGCTTTTTTAACGGTTTTTATAGTGCCCGCGCAAAAGCGCTAATAAAGATTGACATTTATAGCGCTTTTTTAGTGGTTTTTATAGCGCCCGCGCAAAAGTGCTAATAAAGATTGACATTTATAGCGCTTTTTTAGCGATTTTAATAGCGCTCGTGCAACAGCGCTGTTAATGACATTTATTAAAAGCCTACATTTATAGCGCTTTCTTAGCCTTTTCTATAGCGATTATTGAAAAACGCTATTATAAATATGTGTTTTTTTTTTAGAGGAAGACTGTAAATATCCATATGCCTTAGGATATAACATCATTGACTTAAATGGAATAAGTCCCTTGCATCACATATTACTAGAGGAAGACTGTAAGACCTCTAGAGAACCACAAAGAAGGATAAACCCTATTCTAAGCGACACTAGTGCAAAAAAGGGTTTTGACACCCATTTTTTTTAGAGATATTACACCGTTTTGGATTCGGTGTAAATTCAACCGGTGAGATATGTATGAAGAATTTACACCGGTAAAAAAAAAGGTGTTAAAAAATATATATTACACCAATTTTTATTTATAACGGGTGTAAAATTTTCATTATTTACATTGAATTACAACTATTTTACACCGATTTTTAATTATATTGGGTGTAAATTGTTTGTTATTTAGACTCTTTTTTAATAGATTTACACCTTATTGTATATATGAATAATGGGTGTAAAATACTAGTATTTTACGCTAAAATTTAGAGCTTCGAAACTACTTTTCTCAAAATGTGGTGTGAAGTATTAAAAAAATATATTATCTTTTACATTAATCAAACAAAACTATTATCAAAATAAACAAAAATACGCTAAATTATTCAATTACATGTAAACTTAGAAAAACTATTATCATATCACATACAAATTGAAAACATCAAAGTTCCAAATAATGGAACTAGACATGGCTCATAGACCTAAAAATTTAGATAAATAAACAAGAAAGATCCTAAGGAGAAGATGTTGCGTTCTTGTCGATCGGTTCGGTTGCCGATTATGTTGTTGTCCTAGTATTTCGGAAGATGGAGAAGATGATTGGGAGGGACTTACACCTAATAAATAAATCACAAGCCATCACAAAACTTATAATACATGAACCCTATGTAGTGAATCTCAGATAGCGGTGCATAACGCATATAAGAGAAATCCTAAAGTTCAACGTAGAAGAACCCTTTTTATTGTAGATACATGGATGAAGAGATAAAAATAAAGATTAAGGAAGAAGTTCACCAATATATTAAAGTAACAAACGAGAAGAAATAAGAGGCGCCGTTAGTGGATGAGAGCGGACGGAGACAATCGGCGACCCCGGCCCGGTGGGGGTGATTGGTGAGGTAGAGGGTGAAGGTGGTGGGAGAGAAGGGTTTAAGTGAGATATATAGAAAGGGTTGATAGAGAGAAAGTGTTTTTGAAGTTTAGAATTTGTTTCGTTTTTTTTTTCTATTTATAAAGATTTGTTAGTAAAAAAAGAAAAAGAAATTGTTTGTTTATGTTCAAAATATTTAAAAAGTGACTTACCAAAAAAAAATATATATAAAAGTTTGTTTCTATTTTTAAGGAATAATGTGCAATTTATTGTTAAATATCTTTTGAAGCAAGTTGTTATTAAATAAGTCTAATTTTTCTCACCTTTGTTATATATAACAAGTGTATTATAAATTTTAGGTGACTAGTCTTTCACTATTACAGCTATTTTCTTTAAACATAATGTCTAAAGTATAATTTTTCTCATCTCTTTTATATAACAAGTGTATTATAAATTTTAGGTGACTAGTCTTTCACTATTACACCTATTTTCTTTAAACATAGTGTCTAAAGTATAATTTTTCTCACCTTTTTTATATAACAAGTGTATTATAAATTTTAGGTGGCTAATCTTTCATTATTACACCTATTTTCTTTAAACATGGTGTCTAATGTTACAATATAACTCTATTACACCCGTTTTTAATTAAAGAGGTGTAAAATATCTAATTATATTCTTACTTTTGTACTAGTGCGAGGTTGTTAAGAAAGAAGTGCAAAGACTTTTAGAAGCAGAAATCATATACCCAATATCTGAAGTAAGTGGGTCAGCCCAGTTCATGTCGTACCTAAGAAAGGAGGAGTTACAGTTGTAACAAATGCAAAAGGAGAGTCTATAGCACAAAGAGTCGTAACTGGACATAGAATGTGCATAGATGATAGGAAACTAAATAAAGCCACTCGCAAGGACCATTTTGGGTTCAAGTGTGGAAAAAACCCAAACGAGTTCGAGTTTAGGTGTTATTTTGTCGCCCGAAAGCCCTTTGAGTTCGGGTTCACCCAATATTTCGGGTTCGAGTTTGGGTAGTGGCAAACCTGCGCCCGACCCTACCCGTTTCCATCCCTACGAGTAAGGGAGTTTTCGACGGTTTTACATGTTGAATTGATGGCCATTACTTTTGCTAGTGAAATGGCTCTAACTTGGGGTTGGTTGAGTTTATGGGTGGAAAGAGATTCACAAGCGCCTATTCAAGTTAGCTAGCGGCTCATGGTCATCTCATTTGTTATTTTAGTCTCTAAAGTTAGAAACATTACATGATTGGACGCTTTAAAAAAATTTCGTTTCATTTTAATTATTTAAATCATGAATATTGAACATTTTGATCTTTATATTACAAACTTTAGATAATTTATTCATCATATTAGAGATGAAAATATCTTAATATTTATAATTTAGTGGACCAAAATATTCAACAAAACAACTTACAAAATTTTGGTTAATTCTTTGTAAAAAAAAAAAAATTGGTTAATTCTTAATTATCTCTACCCTCACAAGAATTGGTGGTAGTTGCCCCTAAATGCATTTTGACCAATAAAAACATGCCACATGAAATTAATTATTTAAATAATAAAAACAAATTAAATTTTTATAAAGTTTGCATCTTAAGTAGTGAACTCAGTTCGTTATATAGGCAACAAACTCTTTTTTTTCCAATTTTTTTGAATTTAACACATTCGCTGTCGATGCAGTGAAAAAGATAAATTTGAAAACGGATGAAGCGTGCAAGAACAAACCTAACTTAGCCCAAAAAAGTTTCTAAATTACTAGACTCTCCCCCTCGTGATGCGTGGGTCATATAAGCTGTTACGTGTGACAAGAAATTATTTCATAAAAAATGTATAATATTAAAAAGTTGTGATATTTTTAATAAAAATTTATAAGATTTTATAATAAAAATGGTAAGACAAATATAATATTATTAGTTTTGAAAATATAAAATTACATGTTTTTTTTTGAAGCAGCAAAAGAAATTTTATTAACATAACTAGACTAACACAAGATGTGCAAAATCTAGTCAGAATAGTAACAGTACAGTCTGATAGGAAATAGCAAAAATACCGCGCAAAACAAGCGCTACCAGAAAACTAAACTCCCCTCCATCCTAAACAGGCCAAAGGATTAGAAAACCATAAATTACAATCAAACCAAATATCTTTTGATTTTACTTTAAGCCACCACCAAGTATGTATTTTGATCTGATCGACCACTTTATGAGCTTCAAACTGAGTATGTTGAAAAAGACTAGCATTCCGAGCTCGCCAAATCGACCAAATAGTCGCCAACCACAACACATGAAAAGTACCTTTAGGCTTGACCGGCTGAACTTGAAAACCAGAAAACTAAATCGCATGTGCAACAGCCACCGGTTGCAAGACCCCTGAATACGAAGCCACCGCATAATGCCGCACCAAACCGCATAAGCCTTCTCACACACAAAGAAGAGGTGAGAAAGAGATTCCATCTGTGAGCAACCAAGACTACAAAGATGAGAGCCATCCGGGATAATCCCTCGACGGAGAAGGATATCTCTAGTCGGGAGACGATCACTCAGGAAACGCCAGGCAAACACAGAAACCTTCAGCGGAACAAATTTGTGCCACGGTAACGTTAAGACATGACCTGTCACAACTACACCATCAACCTGAGAAGTCAATGATATATAAGCATCTCGGACCGTATATGAATCAGACGAAGTACCATGCCATCAGCCAATAAATCCTCCTCCCATGCAAAAAGAGCCCGCCTCCACTTCCACCCACCACCCGACACACCCCACCCCAGCCGACTCAATTCTCCCACAATCACCATAGGCTCTACACTAATACTGGCTAATCGCGGATAAACATTGCGCAAAATCAGACCCTCCCCCAACCAAGGATCATGCCAAAACAACGTCGAATTCCCATCCCCCACCTGTCTAGATAAAGCACTCTCAAACCACTTTGATACACCATTAACATCACCTCTACCAAGTACTACAACATCCTTCCACCAAGTTGACGCCCGATTCCCCCCATCCCGAACCGTCCCTCTCTCCACCCCATATTTATGCGCAAGCACCCGCCTCCATAACCCCCCCTCATCAGTTCTAACCCGCCAACACCACTTCCCTAATAAAGCCAAATTAAACTCCCTCTCCTTTCGAACCCCCAAACCCCCCTGATTACGAGCAAGACACACTTTATCCCACAAAATCCAATGAACCTTCCTCGCCTCCCCATCTCCTCCCCACAAAAAAGACTTGAAAAGAGATTCAATGATTGAAATGATACCTGATGGAGCCTTAAAAAAGGAAAGGAAGTATACCGGAATAGAAGACAAGGCGGCTTTGAGCAGAACCAGGCGACCCCCTATTGACAAATTACGACACTTCCATAAAGATAACCGGGCTTTGATTTTCGCAACAACAGGATTCCAAAAAGAAAGTCTTCGAGAATTACCACCAATAGGAAGACCCAAATACACAAACGGAACAGACCCAATGCGACAATTCAAGATACTTGCTGCCTCAGCTAACCAAGTTGCAGTTACATTCACTCCAACCAACATGCTCTTGTGAAAATTTACCCGCAAGCCTGATAGCAACTCAAATAATAACAGAACAGCCTTAATAGCACGAATATTTTGCCAAGACTTACCCCCAATGAGCAGTGTATCATCTGCAAACTGCAAATGGGAAACATGAAAAGGGTCCGACTGACCAACAGAATACCCAACAAACAAACCAGTATGTACAGAAGATGACATCATAGCACTAAGACCCTCTGCGGCAATCAAGAAAAGAAACGGAGAAAGAGGATCCCCTTGCCGCAGACCCCTGTGAAAACCAAACTCTGCCGTCGGACTACCATTGACCAGAACCGAAGCAGTAGGTGTACTAATACATTCGCAAATCCATCGACACCACTAAGCTGGAAAATTCATTTTAGACATCACGGATAATAAATAGCTCCATTCAACAGAATCATACGCCTTCTCAAAGTCTACTTTAAACATAATTAATTCTTTTTTGTTCTTCTTCGCATCATCAACCAACTCATTAGCAATAAGAACACCATCTAAAATCTGTCTAACTTGAATGAACGTCGATTGGAATTCAGAATTCACACTACCAATCACCATCCGCAACCGATTTGCCAAAACCTTTGCTAACACTTTATAAATACTATTAATAAGAGAAATTGGTCGATAGTCGGATAACCGTTGAGGGGACTCTACCTTTGGAATGAGGACAATGAAAGTGCTAGTTAATCCTTTAACAAGCCGGCTGTTCGACTGAAATTCAAGAAAAAATCGCAAAAAATCTCCCTTCAACTCATGCCAAAAATCTTTAAGAAAACCACTATGAACTCCATCTGGACCCGGACTTTTAAAGCTGTCACAATCCCATACCGCAGCCTTAATCTCCGCCTTAGTAAAAGGCGCAACAAGAAAAGCACCCTGATCAACATTTAGCATTTTGAACCCCAACTCCCCAACCTCTGGTCTGATCTGTTGAGAAGACTGGAAATGCCGAGAAAAATGGTTAAAAATAGAGGCTCTAATGTTCTGTACCCCTTCAATCGGACCACCCGCCTCCTGCAGAATAACAATAAGTTTCTTTTTCCTCTGATGATTTGCCAAAGAATGAAAAAACCGGGAATTAGCATCCCCTTCACGCAACCACCGCGACCTAGACTGTTACCACGATATGCTACACTCTATACGAGCCAAAGCAAACAGCTGTGCCGATAAATTTCGTCTTTCTGTAATGTCACCATCACTCAACACCGAGGACTCAGCTAACAAATCCAGAGCACACAACCGTTCTTTGATCACAGATATACGACTAGGAAGATTTTTCACATGTTCAGAATGCCATAATTTAAGAGCACCCTTCACAGATTTTAGTTTCTCCTTCAGCACAAAACCACCCCACCCACCAATCAGAGAAGAATTCAACGCCTCTTGAACAAATAACCGATAGCCTGGAAATTCAGACCAACATTTGAGCATCCGAAGAGGACGAGGCCCCCAATCTTCAACAACATCACGTAACACAAAAGGACAATGATCTGAAAGTCCCCTCACCATCGCCACTTGAATACAATTAGGCCAAGTAGAAACCCAACTTTCTGACAGAAGAAACCTATCTAATCTACTCATTGCCAAGCCATCAGTTCAACACCAAGTAAATTGACGACCCATTAACGGCAAATCAACCAATTCAGCATCAGAAACAAAGGTGTTGAATCGATTCATATCAACCTCCGCCCCGACAAAACCAATTCCTATCCTCTCCCCACCAACTCGGACGGAGTTAAAATCCCCACACACACACCACCGGCCTGCAATATCAGATTGGATCAAGCCACCTAACAAAAGCCACAGTTCTGCCTTTCCCCGCAAGTCACACGGAGCATACACATTAACCACGACAAACGCCTCCCCAGTCTCAACAACACTGCCACAGACAATTAAAAGGTGATTAACCGAATATGTAGAAACCATAGATACCTTACTAGAATTCCAAAGAGTAATAAGACCTCCCGATGCCCCCACCAACGGTCGAAAAGAGTAATCAACATCACAATGATCCCACAACGCTGTACACACAAACCTGTCAACCCTCTCCAATTTAGATTCTTGAAGACAAACCGCATTCAGACCAATATCAACAATAAGCTTCCGAACCTCCTTCCGTTTAGCAACACCCCCCAACCCTCTGCAGTTATAGCTAACAATCTTCATAAGTACACACACAGCACGGAAAACAAACAACCCACCACCATCACTGATAAGTGCCAAAAAGTAGTAAAAACTCATATACAATTTAGGCACTTATTGACTTGTTTTAAAAGCAATTTCATATAAAAAACCCAACTAATTGTAAATATTAGTTTTATTTAGAAAATAGTCAAACTATGTTTTTTGTACCTAATCTCAACCATTTCGTAGGTATTTGTGCTTGCCTTTTGAATCTTTACAAATGAAGAGTGAAATGAAGTTCAGCATTCGGGCTAAGCAAGTTCAAAGTGCGGTCAAAACAGAAAAATGTAGAAAAATCAGTTGATGTCACCGTGGCTGAGCGACCACCTGGCGACGGAAGCAGAATTGCTCGCCAGTGCCCGCCAGCCAGCGAGCTGCTCCTGTTTTGCTCGCCATCTGCTCGCCCAGCGATCCTCAGCGAGGAAGGCATGATTCAGCAGTACTAATCCACATGTCAGCAAACCCATTGGTGAAGAAAGCTTTGGTCGCCCAGCGAGCATGACAGAGCAACTTATATAAATAGCTTTTTGAAAACAGAATGAAAGAGGTTATTCACTTGTTTTTAGAGATCTGATAGAGAGATAACTTCAGAGCAAGGTCTTCTAAGAGGATTGCAAAGGAGATAATCATATTTGAGACATCAAGTGTGATGTTCATTCCTTTCTCTTTTCTTCATCTTTGTAAGAACCCCATGACAATGGGTAACTAAATCTCTTTTGTTGGGATTAGATGTAGTTTGTTCATGACTATGTTTCTGTTTTGATCTTATAATATATGCTTTAGATTGTTCATCAATATTAGTATTATCCTTGATTTTCATGTTATAACTCAAGATTTGAATGATATAGAAATATGTTGTTTGAATCAAAGATTTAGGATAATACTTGTTAAAACTCTAAACTCTAGACATAGATTTAGGTTTTAACATTCACACCTAGTATCGAAACTTAATGCTATTGGATTAATTGGATCGTCCGAGACATCGGAATTCGAGTAATTCAATATAGCCGTTGTATTGATTGATCATCCGAGACATCAGAGGTTAATAGGTATAAACGGGGTTTTCAACGTTATCTGGACACGGAAACGTTAGAGTAGCGATACGTGAAAGTATTGATTAATAAGCTAAAGTGTATGTTTAATTGATTAAGATGGTGCATAGGAGTGAATGAATAAAGTCTAATCCCAGCAAAATTATCTCTCTGTCAATCTTTTAATCATTTATCGTTATTTTAGTTAATTACTATAGACCAACAAACAACCTTAAAACACTTTACTTAAGATTATATATATTAATGGTTGAACGACTTAGATATCGCACCAGTCCCTGTGGATACGATAAAAACTATACTTACTTTTGTACTTTAACAATCACTGACCCCCCAGCTGCCCCCCAGACTTGGTTCGGCAAGGAGCAGAATCCAAACTCGTGATCTGTTTTGCCACCCCCATTCTATCACCATTGAAGTGTAATTTGAGTTTTTCTCCAAATTGCACCACATCAGTAGCATAATCCCTCTCAGCCCCCTTCAAAATCATCAGATTATTCCAGTTCCCACCTTTCTTCACACAAGCACCCGAATTCGACGAACTGACCGCTAAAACCGACGAAGCAAGAGAGCTTGCATTCTGATGCTGTAACTTGGTTCTGTTCATTGCCTTCCAAGTCTCGACCCGTTTCGTCTCCGGCATACGAGCCAAAGATTTGAGAGACACGCACGATTTTCCTTTATGTTTTGATTTATGGACCGACTTCACCCCATGTCTCACCGGTTGACTGACCAACCCGCCACCACCCTCAGAGGCATCACAAACACCTCGAACCGTCACAGGTTTACACGGTGTCGAGGCCACCTCCTCCACCGATTTACACAGCTCCCCTAATGACATAAAAGCTTCACCTTCCTGACCATGATGAGTAACAAAAGCTGAATTGGCAACCTGCTCCCTAATACAAATCGGTTGTGGAACAGCACTCACAACATCATTAGCTTGAGCAGCTGTAAGGCCCAAAGAATCTTGAATGAAAGTACTAGGCCCACTACTAACCAGCTTATTAGAACTAATCTCCACACCACCACTACTTGCACCCCCATTTCCTGCGATCTGCACCCTCCCCACATCAGCACAAGAAGTCACTTTGTGCATAGGCCCAACACCCTCCACCTCAACACCAGCCTTCTCCATACTCTTCAATACTCCCTCCACTAATTGTTGAGGTGGAGGGTGTTGGGCCTATGCACAAAGTGACTTCTTGTGCTGATGTGGGGAGGGTGCAGATCGCAGGAAATGGGGAGGGTGCTAAGGATTCAATAACTTTATGAGAATAGTTATAATCATTGTGATGGTTTTGAATCATTGTGATGGAGATGGGGGTGAACAATCAGTGCATGATGTTAAGGTGTTAAGATCCTTATCACCCTCCCCATCTCCATCACAATGATTCAAAACCATTTGCTCTCAATCGGCGTTAAGATCCTTAGCAATGTCGTTAATATAATCATTACTACTCAGCTTACGACAATCAATCGACACATTGGAATTAGGAATAAAAGTCGACTCCAAATTAGGTGAATGCAGACTATAGCGTGATTCAAGACCCTGTATCAACATTAATTAATTTTCGTCAATTATGTAAAACTTCTCGAGCACATTAGAATTACAACAGTATCGTCAGTTATTTAATATCTATAACTATTCTCATAAAGTTACTTTTGATATAACAACATACATTTGATCATTCGAATGCATGGGTCTATTAAAATTTAAAACAAACTCTAGACTATTTAAATAAAATTTTATTTCAGTTTTCAAGTGATAGTGAGAAAGTTCAGTTTTGATGTATCGTGTTCACAAACTTTTGCAAGAACCTAAAATAAAATAACATACACACAAAATTCAAAAATAAGAAACCAGTCATACTCGTGAAAAAATCAAAAAGAAAAAAAAAACCATAGACGAACAATTATAGCAACAATGAAATCACATTTAAAGAGGATATTAAGAATTTCACAACTATCATCAATATTAAAACATGATTAAAAAATAAAAATAAGTTAAAGTAAATTTCTATTATTTGTTAATGGAATGTTGATCTCTTTCAAAAAAGATAAACCTTGATATACTAACTTTTCAAAAATGTTTGCAAGGTAAAAAATAAAACATATGCTTAAAAAATCTTAAAGGTAAAAAATAAATTAATTAAAAAATAGTATTAGTAGAAATGTTGAGAAGAGAGATTGGACGGCCGGAGAAAAGAGCACGCTCACCACCACCTGAGAAGAGAGAAAGAGAGAACATCGTGAGAGAGAAGGGTGAAGAAAAAGAGAGAAAAATTTGTTATTTTTGCCGCATAAAATGTTGAGAAGTGAACGGAAAAAAGTTGAGAAAGTGAAGAAAAAATAACATGTTTTTTTTGTTCCATGAGAAGTGAAAAAAAAATGTACTAATGAAAAATGAGAATTTGTACCAAAAAAAGTTGAAAAATGAGAATTAATGTTATTGGTAGTTGAGATTAATTAGTGCTATAGTTTAGGAGGGAGAAAGTAGGGTTAAGTTGTTGCTAACCTAACAATATTTAAAAATAAGAGATCTTATAAGCCCAAACCGGTTCACAAATGAAAAAAAATAAAGGGCACAAATTAACAACAAAAACACATAAAAATGCAAAGCAAAACGGCGTGGTATCAATCATCTCTCTCATTTCATTGTCACATTCAAATTTACGATGTTTTAAAAAACAGACCGATCATCAAACTGATAAGAGTACTGGTTCACTGGTCGAACCGTCGGGACACTAATTGTACCACATAAATAAACCAAATCAAACAAATGGAATAAACTGGTCTCCATAATAAAATTATATAGATATTACACCGATCAAACCAGATAACTCAATCTCCAAAAAACTATGACACCTAAAAATATAAAAAACATATGTCATAATTTCACAGATTCATTCTTTAAATTAAGTTTTTATAATGGGCACAAAATCAACAACAAAACACACACAAAAAAAAAAAAACAAATCAAAACGGCATCGTATCAATCATCTCTCTCGTTTCACACTACCATATTCAAATTCATCATAAAAACTCTTCTCACTGAAACCCTAAAACTCTAATTTCTTCAATCCAATGACACCACGCACAGATGAATACGAACAAGATAACAATCACCTCAATGCCACCACCACCACCGACGACGACGACGATGGTATCAAAGAAGACATGGCTGCACTCGCACGAGCTTGTATGTTCATTCTCAAGAAGATCCTCTTTTGGCCTCCGGCCGTCCGGCGATGCTATTGTTCCCTTTACTGTTCCCTCCGAATCTGATGACGCTAGCCGCGTCTGATGATGATGAAGAAGATGACTTCGAAACTGTTCGCGCAATTTTTAAACGATTTTCTGCTTATGATGGAGGTAGGTTAATGTGAATATGTGTGGCCGTTGCAGATTAATGGTTATTTGGAATTTGTTATATGCTTTGGTTAGGGTTAATGTTTATTGAAGGAAAAAATATGCAACTTGTGGGTTAAGTAATCTTTGAAAATTAAATTTTTTTAGTTCATTCGTGTGATAATTGGAGCTTAACATTGTTTAATTTTGGTTTTCTGTTTATGCATGCGTTTTTGGCAAGTATATTTGAGTTGTGTGTAAAAATGCTATCTTTTTGAATAATAGTCAGAAAGTATTCTGCAGTCATCAGCTATCAGTCATAAGCTAGTATAAGCTATAACTATAAGTCATCAGCTATCGCTATAAACTATTAGTCATCAGCTATCATCTATTTTTCCCAAACAGAACCTATGTAGTTTTTTATGCACTCGCTGATCGACATGAATAGCAATACTCATATTCCACAAGAGTCCATATTTATCATTGAATGGTGTTTTGTTTTGTTTTTAATAAAATGTTTGGCATTGTGACAAATATCTGGTTCATTTGAAGGTGGAAGGGAAGCGTGGGATGAGGGGAATCAGGCCTCGAGTTTAATCGGTGAGCAGGATGTTGCCAAGTGCTCCATCTCTGACTACTCAGATGCTGATGAATTGTGTCCTGATTCTCTATCAGCTGATAATGACGCCAAGTTGCTGATTAAGCCAGGTGGTTTTGACGAGAGTTGTGAAAATGATGCCAGCTTGTCTTGAGTAAAAGAACGGCGAAGTCTTTTTCACTGTAGATGGATCCACGTGTTCATTTAATTTCATCCAAGAAGTCTGTTGCTTTAAATAAGTCAAAGGTTAGTATAATTCTATGGTTCCGTGTACTCTGGTCCGAATTGTTATTCATATTGACTGATATTCATTCATTGCGATTTCATGGTCACTGTTCAAATATTTGTTTACTTATGATGTGTGGCATATGAGTGACTGAAGCATATTGTTGCAGATTTTCCTCTGTTTGAAACATAATTTTTGTTAATAACAAGAATTATAGTTAATGCCTTTTTTATTTTGCCAAGAATTTCATCTTTAATGGGGAATAAGTGGAGTGATCGGGGTTCGCACCCTAGCTCCTGCATATGAAATATGATGTCCCTACCAACTGAGCTAAGCTCACGGGGATGTTAATACCTGTTTTAGTAGATGCTTATATTACGTTCATACAATCATTGGATTTAAATGGGTAATATATGTCAAGTTCACAAATGTCTTTGATTAGATTAGATTTGTGAACTTTAGTTTTTGCGTATTTTTTGGTATTGTGTCTGAGTCTGAGTTCCTGTTTGATGGAGCTTGAGGGGCTAGAATCTGTTGCAAATTGCAACAATATCTCCTAGTGTTTTAGCCCAATATAAAAATCCAATGAACTAGTACATAAATTGAGATAACTTAGTCATAAGCACAGTATTTGTGTGTTAAGATCTGATGAACTATAAAATGAATAGGTGAAATGGTAGAAAATATGAGTATTATTGATAGTTTTAGCTAAAGGTCATGTGGAATTTAGCTCTAGTATAGGGAAAGGAAATAAGCAATAAGCAGAAAAAGTGATTCTAAGCATAAGCAGCTTAGCAGCTCCAATGATGCGTAAGAGAATATCTCAATATCATGCATAACAACTTCTGATTATTCTCTCACTATATATAAGAACATGCTACTCTCTAAGGGCTAGCTGGCCATGTGCACTCACTCCCACACTAGTTAATTACTTAGTGGAAATGCCTTTCCTACCCTTCCTCTGTCTATTATAAACAAGTGGGTGTCTACCAATACCCTCCCCTTCAAGTCTCTTCTTGCCCACAAGAAGGAATTCTGGAAACTCAGGCCTCAACTTTTCCAGAGGTTCTCATGAGTTTTCAAAATCTGGTAAGCCTTTCCATTTGATCAACACCTCTACCTCTTTTCCCTTATTTCTTCTTGCTTCTAGAACCTCCTCTGGTTCAGGTGCTAACTGCCGGTCCTCATTTATACATGATGGCAATGGCTGAGGCATGATAGTGGGAGCTACAACTTTCTTTAATAGAGATGCATGGAAAACTAGGTGAACTCTACTCTCAGCTGGTAACTTGAGTTGTATGCAACAGCTGCCAACTTCTTCAGCTTATATGGTTGAATTTTCAAGTAAACCATATCACTAACTTGATACTCAATTGGTCTTCTATGTCTATCAGCTTGTGCTTTCATAATGTCTTGAGCTCTCAACGATTGGTCTTACATTTCCTTGAGAGCATCATCCCTTTCAGCCAATAGTTTATTAACTTCCTCTACTGGAGATAAGCAATCATTACCTTTTACCAACACTGGGGGTTTCCTGCCATGAAGGGCTTCAAAAGGAGTTGCCTTCAAAGAAGCATGATAGTTAGTGTTGTACCAAAACTCAGCCCATGCTAACCACCTAGGCCACTGCTTAGGTTGTCGTCCAGTTAAGCATCTCAAATAAGTTTCCACACAACCATTTACTACCTCAGTTTGACCATCTGACTGAGGATGGTAGGCACTACTATATTTCAGCTTAGTGCCGGATTGCTTGAACAATTCTGACCAGAAAGTGCTGAGAAACACTTTATCCCTGTCTGAAACTATAGATGTGGGAAAACCATACAGCCTCACTATTTCTTTAATGAATAGAGTTGCAATGTCCTTAGCTGTGTAAGGATGACTAACTGGTAGGAAATGAGCTTATTTAGTTAGCCTGTCCACCATCACCATGATGGTGTCAATGCCTTGTGCTTTAGGCAATCCTCCCACGAAGTGCATAGATATATCACTCCACACCTGTATAGGAATGGGTAAAGGTTGGAGTAATCCCCCAGGATGTAGTGTTTGGTACTTGTTCTGCTGACAAGTCTCACAAGCCTGTACATATTCTTTAATTTTTTTCCTCATCCCTTCCCAATACACTAGGCTATCAATTCTTTTATAAGTCCTCAGGTACCCTAAGTGACCACCACCAGCTGTGTTATGGAATTCATGTAGAATCCATTCAATTCTAGGGGAATTTTTTGGAATTACCTCTCTTCCTTCATGATGTAACCTTCCACCTTTTAACTGAAATCCCTTGTGGCTGAGAGGGTCTCCCATCAGAGACTGCACTATCACTCTCAATTTCTCATCCTTCTACACTTCATCTTCTAACCCTTCCCATAATTCACAATGGACAGTAGAGATGTTTGCATACATCATCTGTCTAGACAATGCATCAGCAGAACTGTTTTCTTTGCCAGGCTTGTATTTCACCTCAAAGTTATGCCCCATTAACTTTGAAATCCATTTCTGCTGGTCTTCAGCCATAGTTCCTTGTTCAGTAAGAAATTTCAAGCTTTTTTGATCTGTGTGAACTTGAAATTTCCTCCCCAACACATATGGTCTCCACTTTTGGACTGCAAAGACTATTGCCGTTAACTCCCTCTCATACACAGACTTACTTTGAGCTCTATCAGAAAGAGTTTGACTCATAAAATATATTGGTCTGCCATCCTGCATTAACACAGCACCAATACCCTTCCCTGAGGCATCAGTTTCTATAATAAACTCCTTATTAAAATCAGGTAATGCCAAAACGGGCACAGTGGTCATTGCTTGTTTCAGATTATCAAAAGCTCTTCTGACGCAGTCGGAAGCTCGAATAGGAAAAGCAAGCGCTAATCCTAATAGATAGATTTCCTGGAGTCCACCAGGAAGAGAATGATGCGCATATTTTTGATATTGAAATGACACAATTAGTGATTAACAAAGCCTGGTCACTGATATAAAAAACCTGAAAAATGGTTACCCTAAATTGACATAGATGTTAAGTATACTGGAGAAGTTGTTTATTTGCTGCTGCATTTTGTCTACTAATCTAACAAATTATAATTGATGCAGATGGAGAAAATCAATATGTCCTGTGAGGAAAGGGAGCTTTACTCCCGAGGAGGATGAACGCCTTACAGTAGCTTTACTCCCGAGGAGGATGAACGCCTTACAGTAGCAGTCATGCTGTTTGGCCGGAAATGGAATCAAATAGCCAAATATGTTCCTGGCCGGATCCAATCTCAGTGCAGGGACAGGTATTTCATTCTATTCTATTATTATAAACATTTTGGCAATACGGTCGACTTTTTATGATTTAGGTTTGTTGAAGTTCTCGAGCATTCTTATTGCAGATACCTTAATAGTTTGGATCCTTCTTTGAAATGGGGTGGGTGGACTGAAGAAGAGGATTTAAGATTAGAAGCCGCAATCACCAAGTATGGATATTGCTGGTCTAAGGTTGCTGAAGATGTGCCTCCCCGCACTGATTCTTAATGCCGAAAGTATGTGTCTAGCATTAACTTCTTTGATGAAAATCTGTTTTAAAATTTCAATTTTGTTATGTTAATTATACCTGTACATATTTGTTTCATTGATCAGGAGATGGAAGGTGATATGTCCTGAACAAGTTCCTCTGCTTCAAGAAGCAAGGAAGAGGCAAAGATCACTTCGTGCCTGTAACTTTGTCGATCGAGAATCTGAACGTTCGGCCCTTGCACTGAATGACTTCATTCCTTTACAAATGGTAGTTTCACCATCTGATGTTGGTGCTGAAAATCTTCAAAGGAAACGGAAAAGACAGACACGGTACCCTTTCCTTTAACTCCCTTTTATTTTCCCATTTTTTCAACTTATATATATATATATATATATATATATATATATATATATATATATATATAGAGGGCATATCAAGTGAGAGGAGTTTTATAGTGAGAGATGAGAGGGTTCAATCACAACCCTTAGATCAATCTTTATTGTGCACTTTAATTTTTACAACCACACATTAATGTGTTCAACTACTCTTCTTTATGCGTGCGTATTGTTCCGATTCCTTTTTGCTTCTTCTTCTTCTTCCATACTATTCCAATTCAACTTGAAACAAAATTAAAATGGTAAAATTGATGACACAAAATAATATGATGGTAAAAATTGCTTCTTCTCAAAGGTTTTGTTCCTACTTAGATATGAATCTTCCAGCCCCAATTTATGAATCTATTAATTTAATTTACCAGTGTTGTTGTTGTTGTTTATAGTTCTTATTCTCTCTGATTTCTTTTTTTTCTTAAAAAAAAATTGTTAGAGATATCAATGGAGTCTGACTGTATACTTTTCAATTGTTAGTTCTTATAACTCTTCACTTTTGTTTCTTGATATTCCCTGCACATTTCTCAGCACACTTGCAAAATTATTGTAGAGGTTATGGTTATCCAAATCATTTTTGATTAAACATCCCTTTTCAACTTCACATCTGCTAAAAAATAACCCATGAACTAGAAAACCAAAGATTTTTTAAATGAGTAAACACACCAATATGTTAATTTTGTTAACTTAATTCTTTAGCACCCATTAATTTGCATTTGTAAAACAAGAACAAAGAAAGAAAAGAGCAGATATGGATTTATTTTCACAAGCTAAGACCTATATCTCCAACAAATCTTCACCGATGAAAGAAGTGTCAGGTTGTTGAATTGATTTTTTAAGAGTCATTTGTTGTCAAATATGGCCTTGAGATGTCTCTGTATGACCTGGTTGAGTGAAGAGAGAAAGAGGAAGAATGAAGTGAGAGAGAAGAAGCAGGAAGAAGAAGAAACGATTGATTTTTCAGTGAAGGAAGAGAGAGAAATGTGTGTTTGTTTTTTGATCCATTGAATGAAGACTTACCTAATTCATTAATATTAAGAATTAATCACTACCATGTATTTAATCTAGTGGTTCACATTTAAGCCTCTCATCTCTCATTTTAAAATCTCCTCACATTTAAGCCTCCAAATTGAATTTATTTTTGTTTCCATCAAAAATTGGTATTGCAAACTCAAATTTCTCAATCTCATTTAGAACACAAAAACGATTCAACAAAACTTAAATAGCCACAAATTCCGACAATGATCGTGTCACTGAAGAAAACTGTATCATAAGGAAGATGAAGCAAGGAATTAAAATTAGTAAGCCAAACTAATTGAAGAAATTATGTTAAAATAATACTTTGAGTTTAGACAGATCTTGAATTGAAAAACAAGGGTTTGTAATTGATATAGAATAAGTAAGATAACAAAACCAAAAGTATTTTTTTTGCAGGATCTTTGTTTTTCGTTGATTATAGCCCAGCTTAATGAGAGAAATATAAGGAAGAAGAAGAGTTTTTTTGTTCTTGACAAACGGAGGAGAAGAGTTTAGGAAGAAGAAGAAGCGTGTAAAAAAAAGAAAAGAAATAATCCTGTGCAATTGGATCTTCTAATCTGCATCTCATGTTTTAATCTAATGGTCACATTTTATTCCTCTCATCTCTCACAATAAGAAGTGCTCTCACTTGATATGCCCTCTATATATATATATATATATATGATGATGCCGGCTTTATTAGAATTATTGTTCCAGTAAATTGTGGTAGCCATTTATTTTTTGAAATTAAATGTTGCTAATTGTTTTTAATTCCCATTCATTGCATGCAGCGGCATTCCCAAGAAAGTGAAATAAAAAAAACATGCAAAAGAGACTCAACTTTGTACCGAGGAAGTACAAAATGCAGATCTCAAGAAGAGAGGCCTAAAACACATGCAAAAAAGGCATCATTCTGTCTCGAGGATGTACAAGATATAGTTCCAATGAAGGAGAAGCCTAAAAGACATTCAAAGATGGCTCGAATTTGTCCCGAAGAAGTACAACATAAAGCAGCATACAGTGGTGGTGGAACTGTTCCGTTCTCTGCAACGAGCAATATTCCCCAGAAAATGTGATCTAAAAGACGTGCTAGAAAGGCTCAAATTTGTCCCGAGAAAATAGAGAATATAGCATGTAGTGACAAGGTCAAGTCCTGTATCAAGAGTTCAGAAACTCAAGATGGAGATAACATAACACTTGCATGCTTTTTGCACAAAATATCAAAGAAGAAACTATCTAAAGGTACCAAAAATGCTAGCCAGGCTTTGTCTTCTTCTAAGACAAAAACTGTATCTAAGCAGGTTGAAAATCAAATCCCATGTGGTGATCAAGACAGATTGTTTATGCCATGTGATATTGGTGGAACAGAAGATTTGGTATTGCAAGCGGAAGTTGATTTTAGCAGACAATTAAGAAAACCAGAAAGTGCAAATGCAGCTAGAAAACCAGAGGATGCACACAATTTGAATGGTAGTAACCATGATATGCCTCTTAAGTTCTATGTGAGAAAGAAAAAGAAATTGATTCAAGCTACTGAAGGACGCTATGCTTGCTCCAAATCATCATTATTTCTGACCGCAGTGACCCATATATGTCAATAATTGTTGAAGATCAGACTGTGTTACACGGTGGTGTGGCTGAATATGAACCCGAACCTGAATCTGAACCTGAACACACAAACACCAATGGTGCTGAAGCTAAACCTGCAAACGTTGATGTTGTTGAAGAGGATACAGTTATGCATGGTGGCAGGGGCGGACCTATGTTGTGGCACACTGTGGCTATATTTTCAATTTTTATTAGGTATAAATGTATATTTTCGTTATTGAGTATGGTATATATGTGTTTAACTGTCAATCTAAATAAGTGCATATGGTTCAATGGTTAACGTGCGTATCATTTATAAACTTGGCATGGGTTTGATTCCCTGCTCATGTTATTTTGGCTTTTAAATGAATTTTTGACAAAATTACTAAGTTGCAAGTTTATTGAAGGGTCAAAAATAGAAAAGAGTGGCTAATATAGATAAATTTAAAGAAATTAAATTGTACCAATTAAGTTCAACAAAAAAAAATTGTAGCAATTTTGCAAAAATGACAAAAAAAATTTGAAAATGGGCTAGCCTGGCCCAGTCTTATCTGCATGTACATTTTAACAAGTATAAGTAGTGTTTGGCTGGACTTTTTTTTGTTTTAAAAGTTACTTTAAACTTAAAGTAAAATTAAAGAACTTTAAAAATAAAGTTTAAGTTGTTTGGCATATTCTAAAAAATTTAGCTTAAAATTGTTTTATAGTTAAATTTACAAATTTTAATTAAATTTATTAATCTGTTTAAAAGTTTATTTCATATGAATGTATTTAAATAATTAATTATATCTACGTTTAAATAGATTAATGAACTAGTAAATCAATAAGATTTTTTTCTATTTAATGTAAAATTTTATAAATAAATTAATTATATATGACATCATATATTGATTTTAGTTTATAATAATAGACTTATATATGTAAAAAACTATAAATTTAAAATATTGAAAATATAATGTTAATAAATTTAAATTTTTTGCAATTTAATAGATATTATATGCATGTGTAAAATAATTTTAAGTTAGTATATATATACATATATATGGGGAATGCTAACATTTACCCATGTAGGTCAAAGTTAGCAACTATGACCTACATGGATTTCTCACGCGTCCCCCCCCCCCCCCCACTTTTTACTACGTGCGCCCCCCATGTCTCCGCGCCCCCCCCCCATGATTTCTCGCGCCCCCCCCCCATACGCGCCCCCCCACCGTTTTACTCCGCGCCCCCCCTTTTTTCTCCGCGCGCCCCCCATAACCCATGTAGGTCATAGTTGCTAACCTTGACCTACATGGGTCAATGTTAGCATTCCCCTATATATATATTGTATTAGAATTTTATCAGGAATTATTCATCATGAAACGTTGTAATATTGGGTTGTTGCAATTTTTTAGAACAAAATATTAGTTGTAATGAATGCTTTATAGTTTTATCCACAACATATAGAAAACAACGATGCATCAGGCAATATGTTTTGAATAATAAAATATATGTAATATGGATTTTTCTAACCTGTGCAATGCTGCACAGGATAAGAAGCAATTAATGCATTGTTTTTTTCTCTCTATTCCTATTTTTTCTCTCCTAATTTATTGAGAATAATAACTAATGCCTTCTCTCTCCCCTCCCTCCCCCTCTCTCTCTTTAATTTTCACGGTATAACAAAGCAACAGTGATATCAATTAGTTTGAGTGCACCAATTTGGTTGAAAATCGCAAACAAAAAACAAGCGTATTCATCTCCGTGGTAACCACCTACGCCGCCGCACAACACAGACGTAGAGAACACGAAGCTTCTTTCTCGATCGTGTTTGCTATCTGTTGCGCCGCTGCCGTCGATTCTTCTTCTCTGTTCGCCATTCGGTTATAGTTCCAATCCCCCTTGTATACAGTTCACCATCCATCCACAAACCCAGCTTATCCTGGCGGTTATAGTTCGCTGGCGATACTAATTTTTTGTTATGTCTCACTGTTTTACTTCCTTCTTCTTTTTTCCCTTTTAGTGAAGCTGAGGACTTGTTTTGTTTTATTGTTTCATGGTGTTGTTTTGTTTTACGGTGAAAATTAGAGAGGGAGGGAGGGGGAGAGAGAAGGCATTAGTTATTATTCTCAATAAATTAGGAGAGAAAAAATAGGAAGAGAGAGAAAAAAACAATGCATTAATTGCTTCTTATCCTGTGCAGTATTGCACAGGTTAGAAAAATCCTATGTATAATTATATATTTCACTCCAATCTTCTCCCCCTCAATGCCTACTCAAATAGCAAAATTTGATAGGTGATATAAGTTTTGCTCCTACCACACACTACACTTAATTTCACATTTGCACACACTTGTGAGTGAGACAACTCTATACCTGAGTTTGAGTAAAACTTAAGATGAGTGGAGTTTCCGCAATTGTCATATTGGGATTTTGTTCTATATGATTATTGTGAGAATCTCGTCTAGAGTGCACTCTTTTCATGTATAATCCACCTCTGGTAGTTGATATCGTGTTGGTTTATATTTGTAAGAGACTTAAGCTCTGGAGACCTAATCAGGAAGTGAATAGAGCCAC
Organism: Trifolium dubium; assembly: GCA_951804385.1. Classification (NCBI taxonomy): domain Eukaryota; kingdom Viridiplantae; phylum Streptophyta; class Magnoliopsida; order Fabales; family Fabaceae; genus Trifolium; species Trifolium dubium. The sequence goes on along the minus strand of OX638064.1, from coordinate 25,409,820 downwards.
CAAAGATATAACGTCACATATTATAAGATCATTAGAACTTTAAATCTTAGTACTATTCCTAGTTTAGGACACAAATTAAGGAGCATCCTAATGGGTAATTGAGTACCCCTTGTACTCATACTTATTATAATCTTCGACATATAGATGCGTCTTTTTAAAAGTTGTTCAAGCTTGTATTGGGACATTGAAACCCACCTAGACATTTGTAAAATAAGAAACCCCTTAAAGTTAAAAATGATTTTGTAGTGTTAAAATGATAAAGTTTTTGTTCACCAAAAAAAAAATTAAAATTTTTATAAATTATTTTAACCACTGCAAGAAACTCGACATTTGAATTATTTTACCCACCTAATTTTTCCGTTACTATTGATTTGGAATTTTTTTACTTAAATTTTTTTAAAATAACATATGTCATGTCATCATCTAGAAGCAAGCTATTGCAGTCCAATTCAACTACAATCATGCATAAACTCTATATTTAAAGTCTCTCAATCATGCAAGATAAAAGCATAAATTATCTTATTTTACAAAGGGCCACAAATGCAAAAACAAATGGAATTATACAAAGCATCAACATACATAAAGCCGTAGCATACCAGAAACAACGGATAATGTATTAAAGAAGACCATAGCATAATTTTCATAAAATTGAAATATGAACTCAAAGAGTATGAGTTACAAACTAGAAGCATTTGGAACCTATTGAAAATAAATGAATTTGTGGTAATCTTGAAATATGAACTCAGAGTAAAATATCAGTATCACACCACCATAGTATATGATAAAGAGAACTAGCTCAATTAACATATTCATGCACCTTCTAGCTGCGATCCAAACTGAATTTGCCTCTTAAACAGAGGACATCTCAAATATAGTTAAAAAAAACATTACCACACTCTAGTTTCCAATTCACCAAATTATATATAATAGATAACTTATGATAGTCATTATTAAAAACCAAGCAATGATAAAAGTCACAGTCACAGCCACAAAAAACAGTGAAAAAGCAAGATCATGTTAGTGCTTCAATTATATAGCTTGTTAGCAAGTTAAAGGGATTTAGATAATTAGATTCACTCAAGTTACCATCTGTTTGTGCTATAATGAAAGCACCAGAATCTTTTCACACTAGTATCCAAGTAAATATTGCCCCATTGTTTCAAATATAGGAAAATGTGTTTTTTTACATTATGGAATGAATAGCTGAAAATAACGGATAATACATTCAATTTTAAATATTTATTTAACAATTAATGTTATATGTATTATAAGGCGTATTACTAATTTTCACTACTATCATATGGACCAACTTGTATAAATTGACCTTCTAAGGATAAAGATAAAGCTTCAGCCTTACAACTTCACTTTGGTTCATAATTTGATTGCAGTAACAAGGAATACTTACAAATATCCAATCATGACAAATGCCCATATGGATGAATTGTTTTCCCAATTAGTAGAGGAACGACAAAGGTTTGATCGGAATAATCAAACTGAAATCCCGAAGATTCAAAGAGTTCCTCAAATTTTAAGAGAAAAAGAAAAGTTTTATGAGTATTGTTTACCGAAGATCATGTCGTTTGGTCCCATCCATCACAATAGTGAAGGTCTTAGAGGCGGAGAAAATTACAAGCGTCTTTGGACGGGAAAATTTGTAGAAGAATATGGTCAAAAGAAGGGTGAAGATGCTAAAACATGAGTTTGTTTAAGAAGATCGAAGATAATATTTACATATTGAAGAATATGTTCAATGAGGATGTAATTATAGAGTATACTGATGAATATCTTGCTCGTTTATTGTTTGTGGATGGATGCTCTTTGTTATATTTCATTGAAAATGTTGATTCACAAAATCCAAAAGCACTCGACCTTAAGTTTGACCAACTCACATACATATGGAGAGATGTTTTGTTGTTGGAAAACCAACTTCCAACCAAAATGCTCGAAATTCTAAACAAAGACCGGGGCCATAACATTGAACATTTATTTGGTAACTATCATTCTATGGGCAACTACAAACGATCCCGAAAAGCCGTTGTCCTAAAGGATCATCCAAATCCCATTCATATACTCGATTATTACCGTGCAATTTACCTATCACCCGCTGTCGTTCGCAATTATAATGACAATGTAGTGGAAACAACATCAAAAGCAAATGAGCATGTGATAAATACAGTCCAAAACGAAGAAGATGGCGAACGAATAGTAGGTTCGAGTTGGAATACGTATAAGAGCATCATGGATCTAAAAGTAGCTGGAATTGAAGTAATGGTTAATGACGAAGATCCATGGTTATGGGGTAACATTTCGTTTAAATCAAAGTGGTTAAGTGGCGAACTAAGACTCCCTAAATATTTGTTTAACGACGCCACACCTTACTTTTTTCGAAATCTGATAGCATATGAGATGTGTCCAGATGTTCGTTACCATTACGAATGTTGCTCTTTTTTCAGCTTCATGAACTTATTGATAGACAACGCGGCGGATGTGAAGGAGCTTAGACTAGCCGGTGTATTTAAAAACTTGCTCGGAAGTGATGAAGAGGTTGTACAACTATTTAATGAATTGGCTGATGATTTGCCCACAAAGATGTTTTGCAACACATATTCTACAAATGCAGTGGCTTATAGTAAAAAGTATACTCACATCAACTGTCAAATGGAAAAGCATTACACAAATAAATGGAAGACATGGTTGGCTTAATTCTCATTTCAATATCCAAACATGGTTTACCATTCATCCGAAGTAATCCTCCCCATGAACAGATGGAGTAACACCAGCAAATGGTATTCTTTCTTTTCGAAGTGTTTTATTAGATTTTTATTTTATGCCATAGTAGTTAATCACATATTCATCAATTGCTTATTGGCTTTTGTGTAAATAATATATAACTAGTTTACATTATGCAAATTAGCAGCTGGTTTACTTTCACAATGCTAACCGATCTTTACTTTTACAACTTATTGTTGCAGGAACATGGAACATGGAACTGGATGGTAAAAGCTAGCAACTTGACAGCAGGGCAACATTCTTTGGATTATATTCATGTAAATCTGGGATTACTTGAAAATATGTACTTGTTATATGGTTTATGCAGAGAAGTACATTGTAACATTTATTTCTAAATTGAATACTAATGTGTGAGCATGAGATGAGTAACTTATATACTTTCTTTCAACTCAAATAAAGTAATATCGGTTGTATTTGAAACACAACTCATATATTCCACAAATTTGATAATTGGCAGACCATCATTTCCAATGACTGATTATTTTTAAATTGTATGTACTAGTACCTTGATTTTTTAAACTTCCATATCTCATACCCATATGCATCCCTGCAGCACATTGAAATTGCCTTGTACCCGACGCCAACACTAATACATGTAGTTTCATCAGTTATTTTATTTTCTCAAATTGTTACTGGCGTGCACGTGTCACTGTCGAGTCCCGATTTGTGTTAGTGCTATGTACATAGTTAGAGTTCATATAGAATAATATAATGTTAAATTGAAACAAAACCTCTTGAAACTATTTTGGCAAAGCTTAATTGTTAGTAAGTAAAATGGACAACTCGTATTGAAGAAGTAATTAGATAACATTGTTAAAGGAAGCAACAGCCAATTCTTAGGAAGTGCTTGGATTAGAAGAGAATTCTAAAAGAAAATTTTGAAGCATACAATTGATAGTAAAAACATTCATAATCATCACAGGAACTAGAAACATACTTACACTTGAATGTCTATGCTGAGAGGGGAATGTCCCAACAATGTCAAAGAAATTGAGCTCTAGCCCAAGCCCGTAGTATTGAGGTGAGATGGACATGGCTGTGTTTGAGTTTTTCGAATTGAGTTCTCCAACACCGTGGAAAGAGCTTCATGCGAAATATTGTTGTTGCTCAAATTTTGTAACCAAGTCTGTCTAAATATGCCAGTTGTGGCCATCGAGTGTTATGCTATGTTTCTACATGCACCCATGCATACTCTCTGCCGCCGATGTAAGGGTTTGGAATTCTAGAGATGACGGAATGATGATGAATTCAAAGTTTTCACAAGTTATATCAATAGAACAGTACAATAATGAAATCTATTGAGGGATGTAATGAATTCATACGGAAGGCGGAAGGGTAGCCATGCAGGGAAAAGTATACTAAATACAAGAAGAAATTCTGATTACTAACAGAAACCTTAGTACCACAGTCCAATAGAGAGAAGGTAGTTCATCAAATTCTTCACCCCTTTGCCAATCATTTGCTTTGCCTCTTATTGCAAAATGAGGAATATTTTCAGTTAGTCTTTTCTCTCCTCAAGTCCATTTGTGGATCACATGTCACGTGTCCCTTAAATTCCTCTATTTCGGTTGTTTTCCCTTGTGTTAATTGAGAAATGTCAACCTTTAAGCCTCCTTGGAGTCACATGAAATGTGAATGAGTGAAAGATCAAATGACACGATCGATCAAACATTTAAAGCTTCAAAAAATCTAATAAATCCTTGGACGGTATACGGCAACCAAAGGTGGCATAACTTTATAGGAAGGGAATGGTTTTCTATAACTAGCTCAAGCAACAAAACTAGACATAATAGCTCTTTGCAAAACAAATCCAATATTCATTGTAAAAAAAAATCCAAGAAAGAAACAATATTCTTACAAAACCATAAACAAATCCTTTGTCACATTGAAAAGGTTTGTTTGTCACATCCATGTATAGTTTACTAGAAATAACCATTTGGTAAAAACTGTGTTTGAAATCTGTGTATAAACGATATAACTAGTGGTGTGCCTTTTTGTTGTATTGTTGTTAGGCCTCTTCACAATTCAGAAAAAATCGAACTGAATAAGAAACCACACTGAATTGGACTAAAAAAACTGAACTGTTGGTAAGGTTCAACAACTGAAGTCTATTATTAAACAAGGTTTGGTAACTGCTCACAATATGAGTTCAGCTCGGTGAACCGTTGCAGAACTGTGTATGTAAACCTTAAACATAAAAAACATCCTTCACAAACATATGTGAAGAATTTCACAAGCAATTTGAAAAAAGAGTTTTGCAGCAGATTAGCAATTAGCAACAAGAAATATTATACAATAAAACATATTAAAGTATTTACACAAGGTACAGCAGGACAGACAAACAAGTTTTTTTTTTATAGACAAATGAAGCTTTCATTTAATAGATAAAAGATTCTTACAATAGGAATTCATATAATGCTCTGTGATGCAACCCAAACAACTACAGCAAGTCAGCAACCAATGACTTTCGACAGACTAACAAGGCTTTTACCAATGCTAAGAACAACATTTGATAAGCTTAGCTCCATTTCAGCAATCATTAGAGAACCTGATAGAGACTTAACCACAACTTCTGCGTCAGATTCAACTTCAACCCTGTTATACGCTGCTCAAGCTAGGCACCATCACAGTCCCATACATTAAGCCATAGGAGTGGAGACTGACATTCCTTCCGCCTGTGTTACCACAAATTGCACCCGACCAGCCACGTTCCGGACAACGAAGCCCCAGCCTGTGATGCCGTTTAGAAAGCAACCAGCATCAACATTAATTTTAAGAAATTGTGTCTAGTAGGGGACAATTTTTTTGGTGTTTGGGGCTCCGGCAAGGATCTTTTGGAAGGGTCAGCTCTGTTATATTTCCTCAACAAAGCTGGAGGCACGCGACACTACACTAACAGGATCAAAGTTAACTTTGTTGTAGATTTCTTTATAACTACTCTTCCAAACCATCCAAAGAGTTAACATTGAAAACCTGCTGAGCCACAAGAACATCAGGGTCTGCTAGCCAGATTCTCATTCATGATCTAGTATCTATTTGGGATGGAACGTGAATAATAAGCAGATATGAAAAACAAACAGCTCTGATAACTTGGCATTGCATAAACAAGTGTTCAACATCTTCCACATCAGATTCAAAAAGGGGGCATGTCATATCCGGATGTATACCTTTCTTTCCCAGATTGATTCAAGTAGGTAAAATATCCAGCGAATGCACTGCTTAGTTATAAAGTGAACCCTAGAATCCGTGGCCATTGATTTGTATAAGTACACCAAGGATATATTATTCAAGCCATCAAATCTAGGACTAGCATATATAGTAAACAAACAAAAACATTGGATATATATATATATAGTCAGACTCAGAAACTGACAGCTTACATACGGGAGAGATCCTTGGACAGGAGGATAAATCTTCTAAAAAATGAGGGCTCTCCGTTGGTTTTGGGTCACAAGTATTGAGAATGGTCATAACCTGTAAAATTCTCGCATTCTGCAAAATATATGTTGCAAATTGAAAATCTGCATTGAGAGGTTCATAGTTTATGATTTTGCACTGTGTTAGACTACATGAAATGCATTCAGGGACATAAGTTGGGTATTTCCAATCATTCAATCCGAGACAAAATAGGATTTGTAAGAATACACGAAGAGAATAGTAGTACAAGTAATTAAATAAAAACTAGTAAACTATACATCAATGTGACAAACAAACCTTTTTAATTGTAAGTCTTTCAAGTTTGGGACAGTTCAGTATCATGTTCAGTACCCCATCCCACTCATGAAGAATAGAAGCACACCAATATAGTGTAAGTTCGGTTAAGTTTTCAAACACGGGAAATCCTTTTTAAACTGCTCTGTATCGAACATGAGATAACACAATTCGGCATTGATCAACTTGGATAAAGGGTTTAAACAATCTCCCGCATTAATGATGTCTTTTGATGAAACAAATGCAGTTTTAAAATTCTTCAAATTGGGACACCCAGAGAGAAGTTTCATGAAATCTGCCCCAACATCAAATCGAACAACAGCCAACTCCAGGGTTTTGAGCAAAGGAAGATCAACAACACAATCAAACATACTAGGAACGTGAATGTGCAACAATTTCATAACCACAACTGTTTTGCAGCAAAAAATGGTGGTAGGCGCTAAAGGAAGCCTAAAATATTCTACACAGATATCCTGGACGCGACGTTGTTTTGCTGCTTCAATCAAATTTCCTACAATCTGGCCCACATCTTCAGGCTCCCAGTGTGTGACAGAACATTGGAAATGAAAAGATTTAAGTGGAAGATGGTGAGAGTGTGGAGAGAACATTACATCGTCCAACATTTGAAGGAACATGATTTGTTCTCTTTCGTTGAAGTGTTTTATGGAGAAATGGAGGTTGGGAAGTAAGTAGCACAATGTGAGCCACCTCTTTGATAAAACCCTAGTTCTGAAAGCAACTCTGATTGGAAGAAAAGAGAGAATATGAATCAATACATCGTCTGGAAAATCGTTGATGCTCATCCATGCTTCTTTGTGGATGAACAATGACTTCAATTTGCAAAACAAATTAGCAATTGATTTTGGAACTTTGAAAGTACTAGTTGTTTCTTCCATTGTTGGCTGCCTCTTCAATTGATTAAGGACTATGTAACCCTCCCTGCCATAAAAGATCGATCATACATGAGTGAGAATGCACAAGAACAACAAGTGACTCATCAGTTTAGTCCTTTAATCCACATAGAACAACAGAAAGTATCATCTAGAATGATTAAATATTTTACTGTGTCGATATCCAATCAACAGACTGGACAACAACATTAACGTTGCGAGTATAATGCATTTAGTACCTACACTACACTACACCATGCTAGTAGTAACTCCCTATAATGCATTTTAGACTCCAAAGTGATTACCCACTTTGAATTAGTTGCATGATATGTTAACCAAAATAATGATTCCAAAATAATCAACTAGTAAATTGAAAACAAATGACAACAGCATGCAGTTTTCACATGATATGTTAACCAAAATGCAAACAAACTCAATCAACAATACTCAAAATCAAACACACTGAAGGGAAAAATAAACCTCAACCTGTAACGGCGTTTTGCGATGGCAACAACGATTTGAAGATCGGAGAGAACGATCGGCGAATCTGATTCAGGAATTTAGGATCGGAGAGAATGGATTGACCGCAACATTAGTTCGGAGGGTTTTGTTTTGCGTGAGTTTTTCCTTTTCAGTGACTGACTAGTGAGTGTTTTTTTTTTTGGTAACAAAGTGATTGAGTTTTTTATTTAAAAATGTGTGAATTTTTAGAGCCAAATTATTTATTTAAGCTTAAATACACTTTTGGTCCTTTAACTATTTTCAAAGTTTTATTTTGGTCTTTTAATTATTTTTCGTTCCGTTTTGGTACTCTAACTTTTCTTCCGTTAACCAAGTTAGTCCAAACCGTTAAATTTATTAAAAAAATGTTAATTTGTGAATAGGTGGCATATAGTTGTCTAAGATGTATCAATATACATAGTGGTCTACCATACACTTCAATAAAATTTTAAATTTTAACAGTTTGATCGTTTTATCAAAATCTAAACCATTAAATCTTGTAAAGCCTATGGTATCTAATAAAGAACCACCAACATCTAATTATATTTTCTTATTTCATCATCTCCATTCATTTGTTCTTCATCTTATTTTCACGAAGTTCAATAACAAAATCTAAATCATCAAACAAACTCATAAAACATCCTTAAAAATCTATAAAATTAAAATCAAACAAATGGTTCTTTTATTTTCCTATTCTTTATTTTTGGAATCTCCTTCATTATCTTCATCAAACAATTTCAAATCTTCCAACAACAAATCTAGAAGAAAAAATTACAATAAAGATTTCCAGGTGTAAAACAAATACATTAACAATTTCATTTTTTTTTCTCCTTGAAATTGGACAAATTCCAGATCTAAAATAAAAACTGAAAATGTAGGAGAGGATAAAATTAGACAAGATGGAATAAAACTTTAATTTCCTTAAAATAACAATAACGGTGAGTGTTCTTTGCTCTTCAGCGTCGCCTCTTCGCCATTGCTTGTTTTGTGGTGAACATGAGGCTTTGTCTTTTTGTGTAATTTGCCTTTTCTAGGCTTTGTATTCTCCTTGTACCATTCATATCCGTTCAATAAATTGGATTGCAGTTCAAAAAAAATTGTTACTTCTTGTGTCTTTAATTCCAGATCTTAAATTCATCTTCTCCTTAAATTCATCCTCTCGGTTTTTTTTCTTCTTCTGAAAATTGGACAAATTTTAAATCTAAAATAAAAATGGTGAGGATAAATTGGACAACAAAATTTAGTTCTAACTTTCATTGTGTTCATTTGAAGGAGAAAAACAATCGTTATGTAGCTTTGGTTGATTGGGTGAAAAAGCAGTATCTATGGTTTTTTTTCTTCTTGAATTTAGGTTTTCAATTCCTGAAGTTAGGAATCTGGTTATTTTTATGGGTTTGTTTGATGAAGGTGGTGATTGAGATGAAGAACAAGAGAGAGAAGAAGATGAAGAATAAGAGAAATAATTATTTTATGATGGTTCACCGTTAGATTCTGTAGACTTGCAATATCCAACGCTTATATTTTTAACAAAAAGATCAAACGATTTAAATTAAAATAATTAGTGGGGTTTACGGTGGACCACTTATAATGTTGGTTCACCTAATACATTTGGAGTTAAAAATTAACGGTTTGGACTAACTTGGTTAACGGAAAGAAAGTTAGAGGACCAAAATGGAACGAAAAATAGTTAAAGGACCAATATAAAACTTTGAAAATAGTTAAAGGACCAAAAATATATTTAAGCCATTTATTTAAAAATGTATTGATTGAATAGTATTATGGTGAAGTCTAGAAATTTGACCAATCATTAGTTGATTTAGTAGTGATTGACGCTGAACTTGATAGGTAGAACCACGATTCGATCTCCCGCAACTACGATTGGGAGGGGGCTAAATTCACTTGATGCCAGAACTAACCCAGAACCAGATTAAACTGGTGGTTAAAATAAAATTAAAATAGTCTAAAAATGTGTTGGATCAGTAGGAATTTCTACCAGTAATCATAGTATTATCAAAGGGGGTGCAAGTAATAGTATAACAAAGTCTGATGATGTGGACCGCAGTGAAGATAAGGGTACACAACAGGGTGGTGTGTATAGTGCTAGTCCTAGGAGTGTTTACAATAAGCTGACTAAGGTTCAATTAGATAGGCCCACGATATCTTCACACTCCAAAGTCTTCTTCACATGTGCATAATCTATTGTCCTTTTCGAAAACCAATCTAAAATTAAAGTTAGTTTACCATTTGTATCCTTATAAAAGTTAAAGCATTAATTAAATATATTTTCTCTTTTTTAATAAAGTAAGAGTAAAAGAGACTTAACTTATTAATTTTTGTTGTTTATTAATCTACGTGCATAACTCTAAAAGAACAATAGTTTTGGGACGGAGGGAGTAATATTCTTACGGTTTTTTCTTGTCTGCCCCTTCAAGATTTAGGGGTATATACTCCCAATCACTTAAAAAAAAATTAACCGATATAAATTTTTATAAATATATCGTTGGATTAAAAGTTTATATCATATAGATCATTTGTGTAAAATTTCAAACAAATCTAAAATCATTTGATATCTTATTGAGACGAATCAAAATTAACAGTTTCTATGATTTCTTAAACACCGTTAATCTTTGTATGTCTCAATAACATATCAAATGATTTTAGATTTGTCTGAAATTTTACACAAATGATCTATATAATATAAACTTTCAATCCAACGGTGTATTTTATAAAAAATTATATCGATTAAAACTTTTTATAGTGATTGAGAGTATATACCCCCAAATCTTGTGGGGTACACAAGTTGTCACCTATTCTTACACTAATACTCCAAACTTTGACTAAACCAATATGCTACACACTTATAATTATGCATCTATGTAGTGAATCAACTCTAAAAGAGACCAAGTATCACAAGAAACAACCCTAGCTCCATTAAGCACAAACTCCAATAGTTCAATTACCTAATCAGGTACGTACGTACTTGATCAAAAACAGAGTAAGTAACCAAGGAGTATTGGTTTGCATAAAGCATACAACTCCACACAAATCATACAAGAAAAAAACAATGTTAGCTTCAAATTGAAATGCTAATTAGCCGAGTTCCACACTAGAATTCTCAACATACAACATTAGAAATTGAACCATTATTGTGTAAAGACATTTGAGCGTACTTATGAACTCAAAATGGCAAAAACACAAATGAAAGGTAATTCAACAAAAGGCTACTATGTAAATCAGACTAAACCATCATATTCAAACTCCTTGGCAAATGAGAAAACAATAGCTTATTAGTAGAAAAGGTCTAAAGAAGTATAGAACATAGTAGTAGCAGCCTTATTGCATTAATATTATATCTATTATATATTCCACCACAGCACATAGCCTTCAATTTCTCTAATTTCACAAGAAGGAAAAAAAAAAAAAAAATTTGTTAAACACTCTGAAACTCCATTTGTTTATTAGTGAAACTCCACAAACCATCCAATTCTAGGAAATAAAAAGATGACTCAGTGGTTAATTTGACTCTGAAAATCAACACTTGAAACAAGTACAGATGTGTCAGTAGTTACCTTCCTGAAACAAAGTTTTTTCTTAAATTAATGGCATTTAGTAGTGTGAATAATATCATAGAAGGCTTCCGCACTAACCTCATAGTAGTTACATTCACAGCCTCTACATTCAATATTCAATAATACAAATCAATAAACGTCACAAAATGAAATTTGAAAGGGAATTTGCAGTTAACAAATGAATGAAGAACATGTATGTCACGACCCACCCTCAGTCATGACCGGCGCACAAGCTAACACTAATTAACCCTATATTTAGCCTGGCAAACCTAATACACTATAGCACATATATTTATTTAAAATACATAGTTGTCGATTATAGCTCGACAGGGAGGATCCCTGGTCCTACGTATCCCTAAATACTTAGGGAATCAGAGCCACGTAGTTCTCTAAGTGTTGGTTAGCTATAAAAAAATATATAAAAATTATTTCATTCACTATATACTCATAGACCACATTATCTCTTCGTTGTGGCAAACGGTACTCATCATATTTCTCTATACCACATTATCTCTTCGTTGTGGCAAACGGTACTCATCATATTTTCTCTATACCACATTATCTCTTCGTTGTGGCGAACGGTACTTATCACATTTTCTCTATTTTCTCTATACCACATTATCTCTTCGTTGTGGCGAACGGTACTTATCACATTTTCTCTATACCACATTATCTCTTCGTTGTGGCGAACGGTACTCATCATATTTTCTCTATACCACATTATCTCTTCGTTGTGGCGAACAGTACTTATCACATTTTCTCTATTTTCTCTATACCACATTATCTCTTCGTTGTGGCGAACGGTACTAATCACATTATATCTTTATACCACATTATCTCTTTGTACATACAATATTGCTCTCAACTATATTACAAATATATTATGTCATTCTTATCTTTACTTAAAAATAGATTAAGAGAAAACTATACTCATTGGGGAAAAGAAGTACTATGAGCAAATCATTTATTCTATGACCAAATTCATAAATGTTTCTATCATCACTTTCTATTCTTTAATTTGACAAAAACCATTCTTGCTCATCTAGAATAAAGCCTCTAAATATAATTTGCCATGTGTTTGGACTATCTAGGTTTGTTCTAGAACTCTATTTTCTACCAAAATCAAATCTAATAAAAACTCAACTATGAAGAGTCAATTCCTTTTTCTAGCAAAACCTTCCGGAATGACCACCGAAAATGTTTCCACCGAATTTCAACATCATGCAACAATTTTGACACTTCAGAAAACTCGTTTAAGGCTAAGCTAACATCAGATAAATGAATTTGATAAAAACCCCAAATTTTTCTTTACTTAGGGTTTAAAGGGACCCATAAAAATCTAAAATTTGTACTATCTATATTAGTTTCTACTACTCCTCAAAGCTAGATATCATCTTTAAATTTCAAATAATAAATTTTTACCTTTAAGAACACAAAAGAGTAAACTCCTCATGAATGAATAACTTCACTTCTCACTCTATATCTTTTTCAAGCTATCTTTGCCACAAGTTGGAGTTAATTTGATGAAATTTTAAAAGAAATAAGGTGGGTAAGGAGAGAATAGTGGAATAGAAGAATAATAAGGAAATGGGTTAAGAAGAAGTGAAAAAAAATCGGGAGAGAGAAGAAAGAAGTTGGGAGGTGAGGTTCTAGAAACCCATATGTGTGAAAATGGGTGAGTTTAAGCCACTATAAAAAAAAACAAAAACCCCCTTTTTTTTTATTATTATTATTATTATTATTATTATTATTATTATTATTATTATTATCCATAATACAATTTAATAATAATTTAAAATACACTCACACCATATATAGACTTAAAATCACCTTTATTAATTAGTTACTAGTAAAAATAAAATTGGAGGATATTACATTCTTTCCCCCTTTAAAAAAAATTTTGTCCTCAAAATTTAGTTTACCAACACCAAATGGGAGTTTGTATTTTTTTTTTTTTTAAAAAAAAAAAATTGAAACTCTCTTTCTACATCAATCACTTGCTATTCATGTGATTTCAAACAACTCTCATCTATAAGCACCTAACATAATATGAAGGGAAAACAAATAACCAATTCAAGAAAGTAGTCACGAAGGCCATTCTTACTTAAGAATGTCAAGGGAAAAGATTCAAATTTTGTTCAAATCACAATCACACAAGCTACTCAAAATGCTATACCATGGGTCCTTCTTCACTTGCATTTTTGCTAATACTAACTCAAAAATAAAGGTATCAAACCTAAATTATGTCTTAATGAGCACTAGAAAACCAATACATACATACATACACCTTGAACTACATATCAAACCTCTCCATTCCACCATATCCGTATAGGATAACAATTGAATATACATTTGCTACATAACCCACATAGACCCTAATTTGCTTTTCAAAATCAATTTCAAATTCCAAGCAGTTCATCTACTGTCGCAATCCAAAATAAAGTCATATGCATTTTAGTTCTCTTCCACTCAACACGCTTCCGTTGCGCAACTCTGGTTTATTTAGTAAGTAGCTTATTGATCATAATTCATAATACCCGCATATTTTACCCTCTAAAGTTTGAAGTGATCAACTCATAGTCTAATATGATAATGATACTAAGAAGTATTGAGATGTAAAAAAAATTGGTCTATATGATTGATATCTCAAATCGGCAAGCAATTTTTTTTTTCCGCACGCTTCCAAATATAATTTATATCAAAAATTCTCTCGTGTTCGAGACACGGAAATGATGCCACCGCACGTCATGTTTTGATACCTAAATAAACACACTTGTTCACCACCAAACTTGAGGTCAACTCCATTTCTTAAACATGCACAACATAACATTGACTAACAGAGTATTCAACTAACTAATTACAATGTAAATATCTTTATGAAACAGTGCATCAAAATTAAACCATAATAAATTTATACTCAAATAAGCATAATTGCATATAAATCAAAAACGAAAACAATTATCCAAATATAGCATCAAATCAACTTAACCACAAAAGCATCATCCAATTAAATGAAAGCTATAAACACATTAACACACAATCACACACAACAGAAACATTGAATCATAAAACTAGAAAAATCATTGAATTCACCTTTATCAGCAAATTGCATGTAAGAAGATTCAACTTTAGAACTAGGTGTAGGATTCTTATACTGATCACTTATATCTGTATAATTATGGGATTGGATGATATATCCCACCGTTTGACAAATTAACTAGCATACCTATTCTTACATGCTTCAACCAATGGGAAGCTTATCATCTCAATAAAAATTGATTTCCATGTCACATGTTCTACCTCATTGATTTGTAAGCTTCTTCAATGTACTCCATGTCAATATCAGGATGCTCTCTGCATCCTCAAAAGAAAACAAGAGCAAAACAAAAACCAACAGCACAGTTCACAAATAACAACACATAAGAGACATCAAAATATTAAAAATTGGAAAATAATTTCAATAGGTAGTTAGACACTCATAAAACAATGTTGATAAAGGATTTTCTACCACGTACATTTGAATTCACAAAGGGGAAGAAATATATTTTTGGAAACTAACAGGACAATGCAAAAAAATTAAACACTTAAAAAGAAACCTCTCAATCCTATATGTCTTTAATAGGATCTAGATTGTGAGTTTATTTATTTATTTATTTAACCACAACTCAAGGAAACGCCTATTAGCTCTGGTTCATAACCGTGCTCTGATACCAACTTTGTCACGACCCACCCTCAGTCATGACCGGCGCACAAGCTATCACTAATTAACCCTATATTTAGCCTGGTAAACCTAATACACTATAGCACATATATTTATTTAAAATACATAGTTGTCGATTATAGCTCGACAGGGAGGATCCCTGGTCCTACGTATCCCTAAATACTTAGGGAATCAGAGCCACGTAGTTCTCTAAGTGTTGGTTAGCTATAAAAAAAATATATAAAAATTATTTCATTCACTATATACTCATAGACCACATTATCTCTTCGTTGTGGCAAACGGTACTCATCATATTTTCTCTATACCACATTATCTCTTCGTTGTGGCAAACGGTACTCATCATATTTTCTCTATACCACATTATCTCTTCGTTGTGGCGAACGGTACTTATCACATTTTCTCTATTTTCTCTATACCACATTATCTCTTCGTTGTGGCGAACGGTACTTATCACATTTTCTCTATACCACATTATCTCTTCGTTGTGGCGAACGGTACTCATCATATTTTCTCTATACCACATTATCTCTTCGTTGTGGCGAACAGTACTTATCACATTTTCTCTATTTTCTCTATACCACATTATCTCTTCGTTGTGGCGAACGGTACTAATCACATTATATCTTTATACCACATTATCTCTTTGTACATACAATATTGCTCTCAACTATATTACAAATATATTATGTCATTCTTATCTTTACTTAAAAATAGATTAAGAGAAAACTATACTCATTGGGGAAAAGAAGTACTATGAGCAAATCATTTATTCTATGACCAAATTCATAAATGTTTCTATCATCACTTTCTATTCTTTAATTTGACAAAAACCATTCTTGCTCATCTAGAATAAAGCCTCTAAATATAATTTGCCATGTGTTTGGACTATCTAGGTTTGTTCTAGAACTCTATTTTCTACCAAAATCAAATCTAATAAAAACTCAACTATGAAGAGTCAATTCCTTTTTCTAGCAAAACCTTCCGGAATGACCACCGAAAATGTTTCCACCGAATTTCAACATCATGCAACAATTTTGACACTTCAGAAAACTCGTTTAAGGCTAAGCTAACATCAGATAAATGAATTTGATAAAAACCCCAAATTTTTCTTTACTTAGGGTTTAAAGGGACCCATAAAAATCTAAAATTTGTACTATCTATATTAGTTTCTACTACTCCTCAAAGCTAGATATCATCTTTAAATTTCAAATAATAAATTTTTACCTTTAAGAACACAAAAGAGTAAACTCCTCATGAATGAATAACTTCACTTCTCACTCTATATCTTTTTCAAGCTATCTTTGCCACAAGTTGGAGTTAATTTGATGAAATTTTAAAAGAAATAAGGTGGGTAAGGAGAGAATAGTGGAATAGAAGAATAATAAGGAAATGGGTTAAGAAGAAGTGAAAAAAAATCGGGAGAGAGAAGAAAGAAGTTGGGAGGTGAGGTTCTAGAAACCCATATGTGTGAAAATGGGTGAGTTTAAGCCACTATAAAAAAAAACAAAAACCCCCTTTTTTTTTATTATTATTATTATTATTATTATTATTATTATTATTATTATTATTATTATCCATAATACAATTTAATAATAATTTAAAATACACTCACACCATATATAGACTTAAAATCACCTTTATTAATTAGTTACTAGTAAAAATAAAATTGGAGGATATTACATTCTTTCCCCCTTTAAAAAAAATTTTGTCCTCAAAATTTAGTTTACCAACACCAAATGGGAGTTTGTATTTTTTTTTTTTTTAAAAAAAAAAATTGAAACTCTCTTTCTACATCAATCACTTGCTATTCATGTGATTTCAAACAACTCTCATCTATAAGCACCTAACATAATATGAAGGGAAAACAAATAACCAATTCAAGAAAGTAGTCACGAAGGCCATTCTTACTTAAGAATGTCAAGGGAAAAGATTCAAATTTTGTTCAAATCACAATCACACAAGCTACTCAAAATGCTATACCATGGGTCCTTCTTCACTTGCATTTTTGCTAATACTAACTCAAAAATAAAGGTATCAAACCTAAATTATGTCTTAATGAGCACTAGAAAACCAATACATACATACATACACCTTGAACTACATATCAAACCTCTCCATTCCACCATATCCGTATAGGATAACAATTGAATATACATTTGCTACATAACCCACATAGACCCTAATTTGCTTTTCAAAATCAATTTCAAATTCCAAGCAGTTCATCTACTGTCGCAATCCAAAATAAAGTCATATGCATTTTAGTTCTCTTCCACTCAACACGCTTCCGTTGCGCAACTCTGGTTTATTTAGTAAGTAGCTTATTGATCATAATTCATAATACCCGCATATTTTACCCTCTAAAGTTTGAAGTGATCAACTCATAGTCTAATATGATAATGATACTAAGAAGTATTGAGATGTAAAAAAAATTGGTCTATATGATTGATATCTCAAATCGGCAAGCAATTTTTTTTTTCCGCACGCTTCCAAATATAATTTATATCAAAAATTCTCTCGTGTTCGAGACACGGAAATGATGCCACCGCACGTCATGTTTTGATACCTAAATAAACACACTTGTTCACCACCAAACTTGAGGTCAACTCCATTTCTTAAACATGCACAACATAACATTGACTAACAGAGTATTCAACTAACTAATTACAATGTAAATATCTTTATGAAACAGTGCATCAAAATTAAACCATAATAAATTTATACTCAAATAAGCATAATTGCATATAAATCAAAAACGAAAACAATTATCCAAATATAGCATCAAATCAACTTAACCACAAAAGCATCATCCAATTAAATGAAAGCTATAAACACATTAACACACAATCACACACAACAGAAACATTGAATCATAAAACTAGAAAAATCATTGAATTCACCTTTATCAGCAAATTGCATGTAAGAAGATTCAACTTTAGAACTAGGTGTAGGATTCTTATACTGATCACTTATATCTGTATAATTATGGGATTGGATGATATATCCCACCGTTTGACAAATTAACTAGCATACCTATTCTTACATGCTTCAACCAATGGGAAGCTTATCATCTCAATAAAAATTGATTTCCATGTCACATGTTCTACCTCATTGATTTGTAAGCTTCTTCAATGTACTCCATGTCAATATCAGGATGCTCTCTGCATCCTCAAAAGAAAACAAGAGCAAAACAAAAACCAACAGCACAGTTCACAAATAACAACACATAAGAGACATCAAAATATTAAAAATTGGAAAATAATTTCAATAGGTAGTTAGACACTCATAAAACAATGTTGATAAAGGATTTTCTACCACGTACATTTGAATTCACAAAGGGGAAGAAATATATTTTTGGAAACTAACAGGACAATGCAAAAAAATTAAACACTTAAAAAGAAACCTCTCAATCCTATATGTCTTTAATAGGATCTAGATTGTGAGTTTATTTATTTATTTATTTAACCACAACTCAAGGAAACGCCTATTAGCTCTGGTTCATAACCGTGCTCTGATACCAACTTTGTCACGACCCACCCTCAGTCATGACCGGCGCACAAGCTATCACTAATTAACCCTATATTTAGCCTGGTAAACCTAATACACTATAGCACATATATTTATTTAAAATACATAGTTGTCGATTATAGCTCGACAGGGAGGATCCCTGGTCCTACGTATCCCTAAATACTTAGGGAATCAGAGCCACGTAGTTCTCTAAGTGTTGGTTAGCTATAAAAAAAATATATAAAAATTATTTCATTCACTATATACTCATAGACCACATTATCTCTTCGTTGTGGCAAACGGTACTCATCATATTTTCTCTATACCACATTATCTCTTCGTTGTGGCAAACGGTACTCATCATATTTTCTCTATACCACATTATCTCTTCGTTGTGGCGAACGGTACTTATCACATTTTCTCTATTTTCTCTATACCACATTATCTCTTCGTTGTGGCGAACGGTACTTATCACATTTTCTCTATACCACATTATCTCTTCGTTGTGGCGAACGGTACTCATCATATTTTCTCTATACCACATTATCTCTTCGTTGTGGCGAACAGTACTTATCACATTTTCTCTATTTTCTCTATACCACATTATCTCTTCGTTGTGGCGAACGGTACTAATCACATTATATCTTTATACCACATTATCTCTTTGTACATACAATATTGCTCTCAACTATATTACAAATATATTATGTCATTCTTATCTTTACTTAAAAATAGATTAAGAGAAAACTATACTCATTGGGGAAAAGAAGTACTATGAGCAAATCATTTATTCTATGACCAAATTCATAAATGTTTCTATCATCACTTTCTATTCTTTAATTTGACAAAAACCATTCTTGCTCATCTAGAATAAAGCCTCTAAATATAATTTGCCATGTGTTTGGACTATCTAGGTTTGTTCTAGAACTCTATTTTCTACCAAAATCAAATCTAATAAAAACTCAACTATGAAGAGTCAATTCCTTTTTCTAGCAAAACCTTCCGGAATGACCACCGAAAATGTTTCCACCGAATTTCAACATCATGCAACAATTTTGACACTTCAGAAAACTCGTTTAAGGCTAAGCTAACATCAGATAAATGAATTTGATAAAAACCCCAAATTTTTCTTTACTTAGGGTTTAAAGGGACCCATAAAAATCTAAAATTTGTACTATCTATATTAGTTTCTACTACTCCTCAAAGCTAGATATCATCTTTAAATTTCAAATAATAAATTTTTACCTTTAAGAACACAAAAGAGTAAACTCCTCATGAATGAATAACTTCACTTCTCACTCTATATCTTTTTCAAGCTATCTTTGCCACAAGTTGGAGTTAATTTGATGAAATTTTAAAAGAAATAAGGTGGGTAAGGAGAGAATAGTGGAATAGAAGAATAATAAGGAAATGGGTTAAGAAGAAGTGAAAAAAAATCGGGAGAGAGAAGAAAGAAGTTGGGAGGTGAGGTTCTAGAAACCCATATGTGTGAAAATGGGTGAGTTTAAGCCACTATAAAAAAAAACAAAAACCCCCTTTTTTTTTATTATTATTATTATTATTATTATTATTATTATTATTATTATTATTATTATCCATAATACAATTTAATAATAATTTAAAATACACTCACACCATATATAGACTTAAAATCACCTTTATTAATTAGTTACTAGTAAAAATAAAATTGGAGGATATTACATTCTTTCCCCCTTTAAAAAAAATTTTGTCCTCAAAATTTAGTTTACCAACACCAAATGGGAGTTTGTATTTTTTTTTTTTTTAAAAAAAAAAATTGAAACTCTCTTTCTACATCAATCACTTGCTATTCATGTGATTTCAAACAACTCTCATCTATAAGCACCTAACATAATATGAAGGGAAAACAAATAACCAATTCAAGAAAGTAGTCACGAAGGCCATTCTTACTTAAGAATGTCAAGGGAAAAGATTCAAATTTTGTTCAAATCACAATCACACAAGCTACTCAAAATGCTATACCATGGGTCCTTCTTCACTTGCATTTTTGCTAATACTAACTCAAAAATAAAGGTATCAAACCTAAATTATGTCTTAATGAGCACTAGAAAACCAATACATACATACATACACCTTGAACTACATATCAAACCTCTCCATTCCACCATATCCGTATAGGATAACAATTGAATATACATTTGCTACATAACCCACATAGACCCTAATTTGCTTTTCAAAATCAATTTCAAATTCCAAGCAGTTCATCTACTGTCGCAATCCAAAATAAAGTCATATGCATTTTAGTTCTCTTCCACTCAACACGCTTCCGTTGCGCAACTCTGGTTTATTTAGTAAGTAGCTTATTGATCATAATTCATAATACCCGCATATTTTACCCTCTAAAGTTTGAAGTGATCAACTCATAGTCTAATATGATAATGATACTAAGAAGTATTGAGATGTAAAAAAAATTGGTCTATATGATTGATATCTCAAATCGGCAAGCAATTTTTTTTTTCCGCACGCTTCCAAATATAATTTATATCAAAAATTCTCTCGTGTTCGAGACACGGAAATGATGCCACCGCACGTCATGTTTTGATACCTAAATAAACACACTTGTTCACCACCAAACTTGAGGTCAACTCCATTTCTTAAACATGCACAACATAACATTGACTAACAGAGTATTCAACTAACTAATTACAATGTAAATATCTTTATGAAACAGTGCATCAAAATTAAACCATAATAAATTTATACTCAAATAAGCATAATTGCATATAAATCAAAAACGAAAACAATTATCCAAATATAGCATCAAATCAACTTAACCACAAAAGCATCATCCAATTAAATGAAAGCTATAAACACATTAACACACAATCACACACAACAGAAACATTGAATCATAAAACTAGAAAAATCATTGAATTCACCTTTATCAGCAAATTGCATGTAAGAAGATTCAACTTTAGAACTAGGTGTAGGATTCTTATACTGATCACTTATATCTGTATAATTATGGGATTGGATGATATATCCCACCGTTTGACAAATTAACTAGCATACCTATTCTTACATGCTTCAACCAATGGGAAGCTTATCATCTCAATAAAAATTGATTTCCATGTCACATGTTCTACCTCATTGATTTGTAAGCTTCTTCAATGTACTCCATGTCAATATCAGGATGCTCTCTGCATCCTCAAAAGAAAACAAGAGCAAAACAAAAACCAACAGCACAGTTCACAAATAACAACACATAAGAGACATCAAAATATTAAAAATTGGAAAATAATTTCAATAGGTAGTTAGACACTCATAAAACAATGTTGATAAAGGATTTTCTACCACGTACATTTGAATTCACAAAGGGGAAGAAATATATTTTTGGAAACTAACAGGACAATGCAAAAAAATTAAACACTTAAAAAGAAACCTCTCAATCCTATATGTCTTTAATAGGATCTAGATTGTGAGTTTATTTATTTATTTATTTAACCACAACTCAAGGAAACGCCTATTAGCTCTGGTTCATAACCGTGCTCTGATACCAACTTTGTCACGACCCACCCTCAGTCATGACCGGCGCACAAGCTATCACTAATTAACCCTATATTTAGCCTGGTAAACCTAATACACTATAGCACATATATTTATTTAAAATACATAGTTGTCGATTATAGCTCGACAGGGAGGATCCCTGGTCCTACGTATCCCTAAATACTTAGGGAATCAGAGCCACGTAGTTCTCTAAGTGTTGGTTAGCTATAAAAAAAATATATAAAAATTATTTCATTCACTATATACTCATAGACCACATTATCTCTTCGTTGTGGCAAACGGTACTCATCATATTTTCTCTATACCACATTATCTCTTCGTTGTGGCAAACGGTACTCATCATATTTTCTCTATACCACATTATCTCTTCGTTGTGGCGAACGGTACTTATCACATTTTCTCTATTTTCTCTATACCACATTATCTCTTCGTTGTGGCGAACGGTACTTATCACATTTTCTCTATACCACATTATCTCTTCGTTGTGGCGAACGGTACTCATCATATTTTCTCTATACCACATTATCTCTTCGTTGTGGCGAACAGTACTTATCACATTTTCTCTATTTTCTCTATACCACATTATCTCTTCGTTGTGGCGAACGGTACTAATCACATTATATCTTTATACCACATTATCTCTTTGTACATACAATATTGCTCTCAACTATATTACAAATATATTATGTCATTCTTATCTTTACTTAAAAATAGATTAAGAGAAAACTATACTCATTGGGGAAAAGAAGTACTATGAGCAAATCATTTATTCTATGACCAAATTCATAAATGTTTCTATCATCACTTTCTATTCTTTAATTTGACAAAAACCATTCTTGCTCATCTAGAATAAAGCCTCTAAATATAATTTGCCATGTGTTTGGACTATCTAGGTTTGTTCTAGAACTCTATTTTCTACCAAAATCAAATCTAATAAAAACTCAACTATGAAGAGTCAATTCCTTTTTCTAGCAAAACCTTCCGGAATGACCACCGAAAATGTTTCCACCGAATTTCAACATCATGCAACAATTTTGACACTTCAGAAAACTCGTTTAAGGCTAAGCTAACATCAGATAAATGAATTTGATAAAAACCCCAAATTTTTCTATACTTAGGGTTTAAAGGGACCCATAAAAATCTAAAATTTGTACTATCTATATTAGTTTCTACTACTCCTCAAAGCTAGATATCATCTTTAAATTTCAAATAATAAATTTTTACCTTTAAGAACACAAAAGAGTAAACTCCTCATGAATGAATAACTTCACTTCTCACTCTATATCTTTTTCAAGCTATCTTTGCCACAAGTTGGAGTTAATTTGATGAAATTTTAAAAGAAATAAGGTGGGTAAGGAGAGAATAGTGGAATAGAAGAATAATAAGGAAATGGGTTAAGAAGAAGTGAAAAAAAATCGGGAGAGAGAAGAAAGAAGTTGGGAGGTGAGGTTCTAGAAACCCATATGTGTGAAAATGGGTGAGTTTAAGCCACTATAAAAAAAAACAAAAACCCCCTTTTTTTATTATTATTATTATTATTATTATTATTATTATTATTATTATTATTATTATTATTATCCATAATACAATTTAATAATAATTTAAAATACACTCACACCATATATAGACTTAAAATCACCTTTATTAATTAGTTACTAGTAAAAATAAAATTGGAGGATATTACAATGTATAACTCCCTTGAATTATTTTTAAAGGAAATTTGCAGTTAATCAATTTTTATACCTTTACATTTAGATCAGTATAACGAGAATATAATAGATGATATCCACCATCATATATGCAAGAAGTTGTCCAAAATTACTAGTATCTGAATAAATGCGTGTAGAGCGTTAGAAAAACAGTGTGTACCGAAATAGGGACAACACAAACGATAAACAAAATGATACATACAACAACACGAACAAAGTATACTAGGGGGTTATTCAATTGGTATTTCAATGGATTTTAAAAGACTTTTTTTTTTATGATAAAAAAGTCTTTAAGATTTTAAAAGACGTTGTGGGATTATATTGATTGTGTGAAATTGTGAGACACTTGTTTAAAAAATTTTTGCTTATTTTTTATAAAAGTCTTGATTGAATAACACAAGATTTGCTTACTATTTTAAAAAGTCTTGATTGAATAACACAAGACTTTTTTATCATAAAAAAATCTTTAAAGTCTTTCAAAATTCATCGAAATCTCAATTGAATAACCCTAATATCGCTAATTATTGAATAACAATAACCATAAATAGAGGAGAAGGTAGTTATAATTTGTAAATATTAAAAATTGCCACAAAGAATTCTTCTCTTTCTTGTAAAACAATTTCTTACTAGTAACATTTTCCTCCATTAGATATCCAAACATTTTCTTTTGTTTACCCTATTTTTCTAAATTTGATGTTGCGTAATTCATAAATTTTATTGGAGATTTCATATTCTGTCTCTCAAATTTACAAATACAAATGACTGTTAAACTTGTTAACCGTACAGCAAAGAAATTGCAAACAACAAACATCCATACGGTATTACTGTTCACACCCAAGTAAAAGGAAGCAAATTGTAGACTAAAACCACAAATTTCATTATCAAATTACCAAAATAAAAAATAAAAAAATCAGAAAACAAAAATTGTATCTTAATTTGATAAAATGAGGAATCAAATTATACCCTAGTTTTAGCTTGGTATAATTAAGCATTTCTCTTTTTGTATTGGAACAATAGTACAAATTAACATATTATATTCGATATATCAGGTGTAGGTTAAATCAATCTTTGATATCGTCAATGTTATGATGTAGAAATATGGGTATTTCAGACATTTTATTCTCGTCATATTTGTAAATATTTTGTTGTTGTACGCTAGCTATTAACTAGGATGTTGTGAGTTTATTCACAATTTTATCCTTTTTAGTTTTTAGCAATTTTGAATTTGTAATATATATATATATATATATATATATATATATATATATATATATATATATATATATATATAATGTATTCTATAATTTTAATTAAATGAATTTCGCATTTAGTAAAAAAAATTATATAAAAAAATTACAAATTAACAACTGGGGTTAGTGATTCTAACTAGACATATAATATGTAACCGGCATTTACTACCACCATACATGAGAAAAGGGAAAACAGTACATGAAAAAATTGATTTTACCCATTTTGTGCTTGCTCTTTTTTATGAATATGAATGAAGTATTGCACCTTTTTTATTCAAAAGCAGTAAAAGTGCACAAAAGCCAAACAAAGAAACATTACCTCAAAAAAAAAACAAAGAAACATTGATTTATCTCATCTCAACTCATGTTCTAAGAAAGTGACATGTCAGGTCCAAAGATAAACTTAAAGGGTTCATGATTAGAAAATAGTAGATGGGTTAATTAGCTTTTACTCTTTGTAATATATGCAAAAGTTGTTTTACTCTCTGTAAAAAAAATTTGATACATTAACCCCTGTAATATTAGATCATGTGTTTTACCCTCTAATTTTAATCAATGAAGGTTGACTCTGGAGAATTTTTGATGTGGCACGTCACGTGTTATGCCACGTGACATTTAATTTAATTTATACTTTTTTTAAAAAAAATTTGCCAAGTCAGAATTAACATTTTTTTATTAATTGTTTTATTTATTTATGTTTTTTTGTTTGTCTTTGTAATTAGAAAAGAAAATATTAAAAAAGAAGAAGAAGAAGAAGAAACGTCTATCTATGAAGCCGACGAAGCCACTGCGATCCATTCCGAAAAAGCCAACACCACCTGCGAATAGTAATAGATTCACGTGTGATTTTTATCAACAAAAACAAAAGTAAATTCACGTGTGGTGAGTTTTACTATAATCCGGGATTCACTTGCATCCCCTCTCAACTCTCAAGTACGTACCATAAAATAAAAGAAGTATCATACATATATACTATGTTTTTACCCAAGGAAACTATCATAGTTTCAAATTTCATTTTTTGTTTTGATAGATTTTAAATGAAAAAATTATATCTTTAGTTCCTTAACTTAATTTCATATAATATAACAATTGGTGAAGAAAATGTTATTTTAATTATTTAGACAACTTATGTTAAAATTGTTGGAGTAATGCATCATCGCTTGAGTTGAATGTCATTTCCACCCATAATTTTTTGGAAGAAATATTTGTGTGGATAAATGAAACTCGTCAATCATGGATACTCTATCATTGGCTCCTTGTTGTGATGGGATTCTTTACCTCTTTCGTTTGCGACTGCATTCTACACGACAAGTTGGGTTTGTCTAGTTTTCGTTTTGATTAATGTTGTGTTTCTTTTTCGTTTTTCATCTAGGGTAGTAAAGTCTAGTCCCCCCATTCTTTCTTCTTGTATATCTTTTTATTTATTTATTTTATATATATATATATATATATATATATATATATATATATATATATATATTGTGAGCTATAGATAAAGAATGGGGGTGTTTACGGATACCAACATAGTTAGGAACTTAGGATGTGTATTCACGTTTGGATGTCTAGAGACTCTTAATTATGTTTATTGCAATATATATATATATATATATATATATATATATATATATGAATAGAAGGTAATCGGACAACAAGTTGTGCCGCTACTCTTTTTTGGATTGCAAAGCTCAATCGTTTAAAAATCACATTCATAGACTTAAGAGAAACAATGTTGCTATGCATGACCTTTTGAACTCTATTTAAAAATAAAAACCAAAATAGATAAATTAATCTTTTCTAAAAATCCATTATAATTTATTAAAGTAATACTAATAAAAGCATCATACATATATTCTCAAATCTTATAAGATATATTACATTTGATAATTGTCCTTTATAGTAATTTTGTGATACCAAATTACTTTTATATGGTTGCATCCAAACAAGTTAATGATTATTTTTTTTATAAAAAGTAATTTTTATAAAGGTAAACAAACACAAAATAACTTTTGATTTTTTGTAAAATCTTTAAATATAATCTCTAAATTATTTAATATCAAAATCACTTATTTTTTAATCTATAACAAACGGACCCTAATTAATTTGATAAAATAAGGAATCAAATTATACCCTAGTTTTAGCTTGGTATAATTAAGCATTTCTCTTTTGTATTGGAACAAAAGTACAAATTAACATATTATATTCGATCAAGTGTAGATTAAATCAATCTTTGATATTGTCAATGTTACGGATGTAGAATAATAGATATTTCAGACATTTTATTCTCGTCATATTTGTAAGTATTTTGTTGTTGTACGTTATTAACTTGGATGTTGTGAGTTTATTCACAATTTTATCTTTTTTAGTTTTTAGCAGTTTTGAATTTGTACTGTATATGTATTCTAGGATCCGTTTAGCTTGGTCCCAAATATGTTTTTGTCCATCTTGGACCTATGTAAACTACCCACTATGATAGGTTAGGATAAATTTGATCCGGTCAAAAGATTCCACCCCATTATACACATTGCAACACCATAATATATTTAAAAAATACAGCTGTATATATAACATACACTATTTTTGGATTGTTATTCTATTCTCTTTCATTTTTGTTACATGTTTTCTTTCCCTTAAACACCATCTCCACCCTTACCAAAAAAAACACCATCTCCAGCTTCAGTGCTTCACCTCACCATATGCATCAAAGTGGATCCCGTGAATTGGAGAATTATTGACCATTCAATAATATTTTAACTGATATAAATTTTTATAAAATAAACATTGTATTGAAATTTTATATCACATTTATTATTTGTATAAAATTTTAAACAAATTAAAAATTATTTGATATGTTATTGAGTTACATAAAGATTAACGACATTTAAAAAAAATCACACAAAGCTTGGTGGTATCGGCTTAGGACCTGGGAGTATGCTCCTCCTCGAGGTCTCATGTTCAATTCTCTCTAATGACAATTTAAGTGAGTTAGTTTAGTTTCTACAAAAAAAAAATCACACAAACTGTTAATTTTTTATGTGTGTCAATAACATATGATATAAACTTACACAAATAATTTATATGATATAAACTTTCAATCTAACGGTATATTTTATAAAATTTATATTCGTTAAAATATTATTGAGTAGTTCAAAGATAAATACTCTCAAATCTTAAAAGGGTACACCAGATCTCACAAAGAATAAATGATAATAAAAAAAAATAAAAAAGAGTGTAATTATTTTTAAAGGAAAAAAAAAGAGTATTAAAATATGGACATTTACATAAATCTCTTATTACAAAAAAAACGATACATTTATCACATATGGACATGTTTACATAAGCTCATGTACTATTACAAATTTACTAGCAGGTTACCAACTTTAAATCTCAGCCGTTGATATTCTTTTATATTAAATCAATGCTCATTGATAGATGGGTCCAAGATGGACAAATTAATTTTATGGTCCAAATTATACTGAACCTGTATTCTATAATATTAATTGAATGAATTTTGCTTTTAGTAAAAAAATCATATAAAAAAAAATACAAATTAACAACTGGGGTTATGATTCTAATTAGACATACAATATGTAACCGGCATTTACTACCACCATACAAGAGAAAAGAGAAAACAGTACATGAAAAAATTGCTTTTACCCATTTTGTGTTGCCTCTTTTTTATGAATATGAATGAAGTATTGCACGTTTTTTTTTTCAAAAGCAGTAACAGTAATTTCATATAAAAGGAAAAAAAAGTACAAATGAAAGAGACATAAACCAAAACTTTAAAAAAAAAAAGAAAAGGAAAATGCTATTTACATTTTACAGTGAAATACTTTTCCCAGAAATACTCAGGATTATCTCTCACGGGTTAATGACCACCACTAATCAAAAAAGAGAATAAAAAGTAAAATGCATGCCCACTTTGTAGATTGCTTTGTTGCAAATTGAATTGAGATTTTCTGTTTTTGATAGCATAGTTCAAGTGGTAAATATTTGGGTTGAATAAAGAGAAGTTCAAAGATCATTTTTAGAGAGAGTAATTTATCATTTAGAGTAGAGATTTTTGCTCTGATATATATCACAATCACACACGAAAGAGGTATAACCACTGCTTTATGGTTAAAGATTATTGTGGAACAGTTAGGCGGCAAGTGGGCACTATATAATATAGAACATAATGGTTGATATTTGCAAAATTCTTATTCCTTATAGTAAAATTAACCACTTGTGCTTGGTGCACAATATGATGCCATTGTAAATGGTAGCATTGGCCACAACATTAATGTTGATTCTTCAAAACATGTGACTAAATGTGATTAATTCTTCTTAATCAGTTTTAATTTTTAATAGTGAAGATTCATTTTAATTCTGCACAATTTTTTGACAGTTCAATTTAATCTTTGATAAAAATAAAATCAAAATTAATCGCTAATTATTTCATATTGCAGTAAACGTTAGTTGATTCAATGATGTTGAGATTAGTAAAAAGGAACATTGTTAATATTCACAATTGTATTTGAGAGAACATTAAAACTACTTGATATCCACAATTGTATTTGAGAAAACATTAAAACCACTTGATGTCAGAAATTTGTCCCAAACTAAAGAAATTTTTTTGCTTTCACACAATTTATCTATTTTTTTTAACAAGGTTCGAAACCATTTTTTTCTTTCATTTAAAACTTTTCGAACTAGAAAAAAACAATTTTTCAAACTTTTTACAATTGTTTTTTAATTTTTTTGCCTTCTTCGGCTGATGAAAGTACTAACTTCCCTTGAGACTGAGATTTTAGTTTTCAGTTCAATTGTCATATATTCTTCCCCTGAAATGAAAGGCATTTTGTAACCATCCAGGCAACCATATGCTTCGCCCCGCGTTGAGCGCCGGACTATTCGTTGAAGATAAAAGTACATTCCATGAACTAGATCAGAATCATTCTCAAAGAGTCTATAAGAAGTGATCCCATCATTTTTTTCATTAGGTCCCGCGTTCTCTAGGAGCTTGCATTTGACGCCAAATAGGTTCATTGCTCCGGCCCATAATACTATTAATCCAGCATGGGCTACATGGGCCCCTAGTAGTTTACCTGATAAATTGATAAGTCGGGCATTTCTGGCTAAATAATCATCATGGTTGTAACTAGAATTGTCATTATTGTTTTTCCAACCTTTTTCGTTCCTTTTTCTTCTTCCCCTCGAATCTGAAATATAGAAGAAAGAGTTAAGTGAATAAAAAAAAAAAAACCAAGGGAGGTTCATGGCCAAGGGTAAAGATATCCGAATTATTGTTATTTTGGAATGTATTCCTTATCGAATCACTACTGGAATATAGCTTATAGAAAGAACAGCTTGAAGCAAGTGACAATGTGTCAAAGGGCATTTCTTTCCGGCAGTGGGCCAACCCAGCAGCGATAACAGAAGCAGCAAAAATCAGTAAATTCATGATAAGTTTCTCTTATTCCAAATAAAACCCCCGGCACAGGCCTGCCACGCTTCGCGCCCGCGGCGGGACTACAAAACCAAATCAGATTATTGACCAAGATTTAATATTAATCAGTCAAGATACTAATGGTAATGGTGAAAACTAATAAAAAAAACCAATATATTCATTGTCCACTTCCCTTCTCATCAGTCTCTCTACCTCATAAATCTTAATCCCCACAACTAACCTTTTTCAATTCCTCTTTATTATATGTTCCCTCACTTTAACATCGTAAGGTCACATCACTCCATACCTTCCTGCTTCGTACCTTCGATCATACCACAAACTTATTACCACTTTTCCACCTAATCCAATGGTAGCAGAGACAGTGAGACATGACTAGTGACATAGAGGGGAGAGAATTGAAGTTAAGTAAATTATGTGGGGAGGGTGCATGATCTTATTGTATATTAGAATTTTGTGCATATTAAAATTAGAATTACTCTTCAAACCAATTTAAGTAGACAATTGTGTCAAAAACAAAAAGAAGTAAACAATTGTTTCATTATTTTAAATCACATTAATTTAATTTTATTGATAAAAATTCAAATATTTTAAACCATAAAAAATCCCTTGGAATGTCGGAGTATTTTGCAAGAAAAACAATTAAATAATTATAATAATGTGTGTGAAAGAGCACAAAAGCCAAAATAAAAAAACATGGATTTATCTCATCTCAACTCTCAAGTTCAAAGAAGTGACATGTCTGGTCCAAAGATAAACTTAAGGGGTTCATGATTAGGAAATAGTAGATTCACGTGTGATTTTTATGAACAAAAACAAAAGTAGATTCACATGTGGTGAGTTTTATAATCCAAGGGATTCACTTGCATCCCCTCAAGTATACGTACCATAAAATAAAAGAAGTATCATACACACACACACATATATATATATATATATATATATATATATATATATATATACATACATACTCTGTTTTTACCCAAGGGAAATATCATAGTTTCAAATATCATTTTTTGTTTTGATAGATTTCAAATGGAAAAATTATATCTTAGCTTAATTTCATATAATATAATAATTGGCGAAGAAAATGTTATTTTAATAATTTAGAAAATTTATATTAAAATCGTTGGAGTAATGCATCATCGTTTGGGTTGACTATCATTCTCATCCATATTTTTTAAGAAGAAATACTTGTGTGGATAAACTCGCCGATCATGACACTCTATCATTGGCTCCTTGTTTTGGTGGAATTCTTTACCATCTTTTGTTCGCGATTGCATTCTATACACGACAAGTTGGGTTTGTCTAGTTTTCGTTTTGATTAATGTTGTGGTTTTTTTTCGTTTTTCATCTAGGTCCCCCCTTTTTTTCTTCTTGTATATATCTTTTAATTTTATTTTATATACTATTATGACCTATAAATAAAGAATGAGAGTGTCTACGGATGCCAACATAGTTAGAAATTTAGGATGTCTATTCATGCCTAGATACCTAGAGATTCTTAATTAATCTAAAAAAAATAACCAAAATAGGTAAATTAATCTTTTCTAAAAATCCATTATACTCGTAATTTATTAAAGTAATACTAATAAAAGCATCATACATATATTCTCAAATCTTATAATACTAACTCATTTATTAATCTTATAGAAGGGAGTATTCAACAATTAGAATTAATCTAAATACACATTTTTATAAAATTAACTCATCATACATATATTCCCAATTGTAAGAATTTTTTTCTATTTATAAGAAAAATATTATTTCCATATAATAATAAATTATGTTCAATATAATTAACTAAATTTAAGCTATTCTTTGGTGATGCAGCAGGGAAGAGAAGCTTCTTCCTGACCTAACCTTAAATTGTTTGTCTGCTTCTTCTGACTATCTAAACTATTCTCCTTAGCTTCACCTTCCTGCTTTTCCCCATGGTAAATTAGTTATAGTTAAAAAGTGAATAACTTCCAAAAAAAAAAAAGTTACTCCACATTATAATACACCATGTGCTATTTTAAATGTACTGGTAATTAAAGAGCTTGTTGAACACAATTGGGATATAATGCAATAATGCCTCAAGGAGCTTAATGAACACTAAATATAGTTTGCTTGAATAAGGGAAACCAAATTAAAGGGGTAGCTAGGGAAAGAAGGATAAAGGTGAATAGGTGATTCTTTGTCCTAAAACTTTATTCCAAATGTAGATGCTTTTTGACAAAATGGATGGGACGCGGAATCATGTGCCATCGTTCTTACTCATGTGCTTATATACAGCTTTCATTGAAAATTTAAGCATATTACTCAAAACTACCGTTATACTACCGTCTCTAAATATAAGATTTTGTTTGACTAAATTATATTACTCATCTATTATATTTTGACCGTATTTTTTTAATAATATATAGATATAAATATTATCATATAATTAAGATTTTGTTTGATTTGTTTTGATGTGTATTTTCAAAATATCAAATTTTTATAATTTTTACTGTTAGATAATTAAAGATATTAATAATCAAAATTGTGCTTTAACGATCAACCAAAATCTTATATTTAAGAACAAAGTAGTAATAAATTAGTCAAAACTATGATGGACCATCGTTTTATTGTTATAACGACAAATATATTATTAAGACTTTGTTTCTTTCGTTTAAAATAAATCAACAATAACAATATTTCTAGAGTGCGACAAACTTTGTTAAACAATAAAATTTATATTCCACTCCCTCCAATTTAATTTGTTGAAGGGTTGAAATTATAAAAGATTTTTATCAAAACTATGATGGACCATCGTATAATTCTATAAAAAATACAGAGAAGTTGAAGCTACTCTAATTCCTAATTAATACTACTATACACCAAAGCCGGTTACATGCATCTTCCATGACATTATTATTGTTCAAAGTTCAAACAATGCCGTGAGAGTGATGGACATGTACATAACTGTTCAATTTTGCTCATTTTAATCCACCGTTCTTAGTTTATTCCTCTCATCTCTTACAAAAAAGTGTCAGATGACCGATTATCCCAAAAGCTTAAGCTGTTAGGAAATGATACATCAATGATTTTCTATTATTTATAACATGCCCCCTCACGCAAGAGCCCATTGGACTTGAAGCGTGGATAATGCATAGGTCCACCTACCATATACTTAAAATTCCACATTTTAATTAGAAAGTAAGAGGAGCAGGAATCGAACTCTAGACCATTTAGTCATAGATGCTCTGATACCATGTCAGATTACCGATTATCCCAAAAACTTAAGCTGTTAGGAAAGGACACATCAATGATTTTCTATTCTTTATAACAAAAAGAATGCTCTCATTTGATATGTCCTTTAAATTTAAATTTTAAAATTCATATCTAAACATAAAAATGATTAAAATATTATAAAAAAATAAAAGACTAAAATATTAACTGAAATTAAATTAAGGGTCTAACACTACAAGAAATTTGAAAATTTTCTAAGAATATTACCGAGGAAATTGGTTCATCGCAAAAGACAATTGTTTTTGACGAAAATTTCGTAGGAAAGCAATTCATAGAAAATGCACGTTTCCCTATGTCGTTTTCTAGGAAATTTTCCTCGCAAAACACAGAGAGCTATTGAATAATTATGTGATTCAAGAAAGTTTCCTAGGAAACTGCAGACACACTGATCTAAGCACTGCAGTTGGCGAGTAAGAACTTGTTTAATTGAAGAGAAATAAAGAAGAGAAAAATTGAAATACGAATATCAATACATATATTTAGAATATAATATAACCTAAATACATGCATTGGGAACCAAGTAACTTCCACTCTTTGTTTGTGGTTGACGTGTGGTTGTTTATGGAGTACTTCTTTTCATAATCATTTTTACTTTCCACTGTCATATATTTCTATCTTAAAATAAAGTAAGTATTTTTCTCTTCTATTTTGTCATTAGATGATTAATAATTGTTTTTTTGGTTAGTATTATAACATATGTTGTATTATTTTTTTGGTTATTTTGTCTTAATTTTTGAAAAACTTAATTTTAGAGAAAAAAAACATTGAATTATTAATTAAAAGAGTAACACACTCTATATATAACACACTCTTTATCTCATTATTATCTTCATTCTTCCAACATTTTCTTCTTTACAAACTTCAAGTTTTTCTTCTTCTTCAACACTATCAACTTATCTTCTTCAACATTTTTTTCTTCTTCTTAAACAATATCAACTTATCTTCTTCAACAACTTTTTCTTCTTCTTCAACACTATCAACTTATCTTCTTCAACATACTATCTTCTTTTTCTACAACACTATCAACATCTTCTTCTTCATTATATTATTAGAACATATTTTCACTATCTTCTTCAATATAATCTCTTCATAAGGTATTTTTTCTTCTTATTTTATTTTTCTTCTTTCTTCTTCTACTCTCATTCTACTACCTCAAAAAAAAAAAAAATCATTTCAATTTTGACAAGAAGGTTAATTAGGAAATTACTAGTAAAATGAAAATATATATCAAAGTAGAGCCTGGCTTTAATTTGTGGGCATGATGAGTAAGTCACATTCTATTTATACCTCTCAATCACAATATCATTTTGCCACTCAAGCTTCAATTATCCTCTGTTTTCCTAACATTCAAACAATTCCTTTCACTTAGTAGAATTCTCCTCCATTTCATCTCAATTGTTCTTCTTCATAGAACAAGATTGTTTGTTGATCAAGGTTCAGGTTCTAAATCACAATCACTATGGAGAAATATTCTTCTTCTCAGATGCTTATACATTTTTCTTTCTTCATCACGACCTTTGTCTTCCTCCAATTCTTCTTCTCAATACATACCGTTACTGCTGACGAAATGTACAAATCTTGTGCACCATTCAGCTGTGGTAACTTCCACAATATTACATACCCGTTTTGGAATGAAAACACCCAACCTAGTTACTGTGGACACCCAAAGTTCAAGCTTCAATGCCAACTTGGAAGCTTGGCTATGGAAATAGAGTCACAAACCTTTATCATAATATCCCTAAACCAATCTTCTCAATTATTGAGGATTGGAAGGGAAAAACTGTATGATAATGAACATATTTATTCTTGTCCCTTGCATTATATAGATGTTACAGTAGATTTAGATTTCTTCCACTACACACAAAATGACGAAAACTACACACTATTGTCTGAGTGTCTTCCTATTCCCAATCCATACATTACTCGCTTGTCTTCAGATATTTCTGAAATCACTACCTGCAAAATTGAGGGAAGTAAAATTCAATTTTCATACTTAGTATTAACAAGTAAAGCGGCAGAGTTTAGTGTTTTAAATTGCAAACACAACATATCCGTTCCTGGATTGAAGAAGGCATTTACAAACGCGTCTAATACTCTAGAGATGGGGTTTGAGGTTCGGTACAGTGGTGTGGATGATGAAGGAAATTGTCTTGATTGCTGGAGATCAGGTGGGAGATGTGGATACAACACATCTGCAAATAATGCAATGTGTCTCTCTTGGAAGAAATCCGTGACACTATCACCACAAGATGGTATTGTTTCTTCTCCTTATGTTTTATTATATTTTTATGTTGAACTAGTATCACACATTTGTAAGTTGTTTTTGGCTTTAGTGGCTTATGATAAACTAGAAATAGATAAGTAATATGTAATAACTAGTTTACATTATGCTAAACTATTGATTTCATAATAATTATGCAAATTAGTAACTTGTTTATGTTCCCAGGATGTCATGCTAAATTATATCTGCTTGTGCTTACTTTATTTGCCAAGCATTTTGTGTTAGAGTGCTAAAATGTTTATGTTTGTTATATTAAGTAGAATATTCTCCTTGAATTCTCACAATGTTATCTCATCTTTTCTTTCACAACTAACTGTTTCAGGAGCATGGAGTTGGAAGAGGAAATTCATTGTTGGTAATAAATTCAATTAAGCCTCTGCAACAGCAACTGTGTATAAAGGTATAAAAGCTAGCACCTTTTTTTACTGCTAGAAGTTGGCCCTAATCAGTTAAGATTTAGTACTCAGGAAAGATCGAAATGGTCTAAATTTATGTGTGGGATTACTTTTAATAGAAACTAGATATTTACCTTTTGATTTGACTGAGGCATCACTACCTTGAAACTCAGTAATTCAATTCATTTTGAAGTTTTTTTTGTAGAACCAATTCATTTTGAAGTTAATTATCATGATTGTTAAATTGTATTTTTTTTTAATCAGCAAATATATATATATATATATATATATATATATATATATATATATATATATATATATTATGTTAAATTGTATCTATACTGATACATAGTGCATATGAAACAAATTGACTTTCTCATAAACTTAACTTGTGAACCATTTAACTGATTTTACTAATACACTTAACTTGTGAACCTGCAACATACTGAAATTAGAAACAAACTTCAAAGCCTGGGATGAAGCTTTATTTGAAACAGCTGATGGATTATATTGAAGATAAGAAGATGGAACTCGTCTGGTTCTATGAGGAGGATGCAGATTTAGATTTTAGATAGATAGATTATATTGAAGATAAGAAGATGGAACTCGTCCGGTTCTATGAGGAGGATGCAGATTTAGATTTTAGATAATGTCAAGCTAAAGAACTTCTTAATTATCTTTAAAGGGTTTCTATCTAGTGTAAGAACTATACCTAAATAAATTCACTTGTTTTGTGATCCAAGACTGTTTACACATTACAGATTGAATGTCACTACTAAATCATCGTAAAATGCTACCATTTTGATTTGGTAAATCTTGATAAATGTCAGATAAATTTTTTAGCAACATTATAGAGTATCATTAGTAACTTTTGATAAATGTTACCAAATTATATTTTTTTGTAACACTTGAACTTATCACTAGTAAGATTGAATAAATATTGCTAATTTATGTTTCTTGTAACATACAGCTCAAATGTTACTCATTTGAGATAGAATATCAGTTTTTAACATGCATTTACTGGTACAGAAATAGTTTTCTCCTCATTGCATCTTGTCGAAAACATTCCTCTCATTCAACAAATATGAGCATTACGGGACAACGTAACTATGCTTCACACAATCTATGCAAATCACAATATACTACATGTTGGATCAACATTAATTAAACTATCACTCTTTGATACCAATATGCAAATAAGATATTCTAGCTCAACCTAATCATATTTTCAACAAAACTTTCCTATACAAAATCCTAGCCATGAGAGGGTATAAGTAGCTAATGAAAGCTGAGCATCACAAATAAAATTTCTTGGTTGTACTTATCAATTGTTTGACAAGCTTGCAACACCATATTAAAGAAAGCAATAACTTGTGTAACCTCATGTAATAGGGGTTTAAATTGAACTTTTAGATACAAATAATTCTACAAGTTATTTTGGCTCAAAGTGACTCTTGAAATGATTCTAGTACTTACCAGTAGGAAATTAAAAAGAAAACATGTTGCATAAAAGTTAATGACAGCTGCAAAATCTCGCATTCAAAAAACGTCTTCTACCAAATCAATTAGAGATTCTGTGTACACAACCACTTTGAATCCAGCTAGATTCATACCATTAGGATCATTATAGGAGCGATAATCTAACAAGTGTCCTTCGTAATTATACTTGGCCAATCGAGTACCATCATAATCCATGCTAACAATATCACCATTTCTTGCAGAGTGTAAAGGGATAAAGAATTCATCTTGAATAATATCAAGAGGAATAACAATAGTTTTAGTCCAAGACGAATGTAGTTTGTATTCATTCATCACCCATATTTCAATTTTACTATCAGCATTCCAGTACCATAGACCAAACAATTCTCCAAATACCCCCAAACCACAACAGTCAAGCAGATTATGGTCAAAATCAATCGGCACATGCATATCTAAAAGTTTTCTGTCTATTAAATCAAAGGCAACAATAACATAGTCTTCTAAATCATGATCAAGACGACGAGCAAACCAATTAATAGCCCCATTAAAGAATAACCCTTCTCCATACTCACATAGTTCGGTATTTGAATAATGGACGTGAGTAGCCTCCATTCGTTTCCACACATTAGCTCTCAATGAGAAGAAATATAAGTGTAATTGGTGACTAATATAAGGATCAATTGACATTATTGAAATGACCAAGTAATCATCTGTTGACTTGTCATACCCAAAACCAAAGAATTTTATACCAAATAAATTTAAATCACCATCATTAGGAGATAGGGGTATTTGTTTGTGAAATCCAGTGGATGGATTCCATAAGTAGAATTCTGTACGAGAACGCAAAAGTATAATCCCTCTACATGAACCTTTAACTTCAAGATGAAGATATTCATAAGTTTCAAGAATTAGAGAATCAAGGTTATGTGATTTAGAAGCAGAATTATCGTGTAACGATGCCTCTAAATCTATAGATTGAGCTTGAGGAGATAAATTTGATATGAACAGAACTCGTGTTGAATGATCAGTAGTAATTTGAAAATGTGAATTAGCAAAGTGAGGATCAGAGATGAGAGAAAACCAAGACTTACAAACAGACTTGAAACGTAAAAGAGAATTCACTGGCAACCTCAGGAGGATTTGGAGGATCAATTCATGAGGCAGATACAGTTGCGGTGTCGCCATCGTCGTCTTCGTCTCCATCATCATGCACGGTTTTAGTCTCTGCTAAAGAAGTGGAATTGAGTATATGTACCAGACCTTTTAGTAGTATAGGTCTTTTTGAAATATCTTTTGTAATATTGACAAAGTCCAAAGCACACAAAGAATAGCAGCACTAACCTCTTTATTGAGTTGAGTTGATACAATAGCTATTTAAATAGTAAAATAGACCTTAAAAAATAGAAACAAATTTGTGGATAAACTTAAACAGAATATCACAATTTTTTTTTATTCTAACTTAAATCTAAATATTTTTTTTTCACCAAAACTTAAATTTAAATTTAAAAAATATATATTTTTTATTCTAAGTTGAATCTAAAAGATAATTATCCTATTTAATAGCTATTATAAGTTGAATCTAAAAGATAATTATCCTATCTTAGTTCGATGGGTTGGACATTATGCACATTTGTGCAGGGACCGGAGTTCGAACCCGGTATGCCCACTTATTCACCTTTAAAAGGTGATTTTCAAGCCACTAGGCTACCTGACCAAAAAAAAAAAGATAATAATTACTAACTTATTCTAATAATATTGAAATTAAAATAAACTAAGAAACATTAAACTCAAGGGTGTGGTTGAGCGGTTGGGGCTCATCCTCCCTTAACTAAGGGTCGAGGGTTCGATCGTCACCTTGGGTATGGAGCAGCTTTAAATCCTTGGACCAGTTATCCCACCCATCGAGGTGCCTCCAATCTAGCGAGGGATTAGTCACTGCGTTCGGCGGTGGATACCCCGGTCTCGACCAAAAAAACTAAGAAACATTAAATTTAAATTATATTCTACTAAATTTTCTTTTTTTGACCAATATATATTTTTCGAACTAGTATATATATATATATATATATTTTTTATAACCTAATGGGCGTGGTTGAGCGGTTGGGGCTCATTCTCCCTTAACCAAGGATCGAGGGTTCGATCCTCACCTTAGGTATGCAGTAGCTTTAAATCCTTGGGCCAGCTATCCCACCCAACGAGGGGCCTCCAAAATAGCGAGGGATTAGTCACTGCGTTCCCCGGTCTCGACCAAAAAAAAAAAAAAAAAAAAAATATATATATATATATATATATTGACAAAACCAAGGTGTGGTTGAGCGGTTGGGGCTCATCCTCTCTTAACCAAAAAAAAATACCCCAGTCGAAGCAAAATTTTTTTTTTTTGATCAATATATATTCTTTTTTTGAATATTAAAATAAAACAGAATGGCAATATATATTTTTTATTCAATTAATTTATTTTTTGACCAAAACATTAAATCTAAATTTAAAAGCTATTTTTTTATTTTAATTTATATCTAAATCTAAAAGTTTATCTTATTTAATAGGATGATAATCACTAAATTATCCTAATAATATTGAAATTAAAATTAAAACAAAATCCGCATGCATTCCAAGAGGTAAAAGCTTATTAACCCGATTTAATGCATACATTTAGATATATGTGGTCTTGTTTCTATTTATTTTAGATTGATTCGGATCAGATTTCAGATGACTTTATGATAACTGAACTGAAGTATATGTCATAAACCCCAACTTTTTTTCTATTTTTTTTATCACAAAATAAAAATTATTTCTCTCTATTTATAAGACACACTTTTATCAAAAAAAATAAGGCACGCTAAATTAGAAACTATTTTTCCTTGACCTAACAACACGCAAAACAAACGTTTATATTCTCTCATTTTTTTCATCTCATTCAAATCATCGTCTTTCAATCCATCACTGCTTCCTTCAAATCATCGTCGTCTCACTCAATTCTTTCGTTAGTTTCATCTAACAATACGTTTTAAATCTAGCAATATAATTATTAGTTGTTTCCATTATTATTTTTACGGTTAAAATATATATGTTGATATTTACAAGTACTATGTATTGTTCATTT
Source organism: Trifolium dubium (assembly GCA_951804385.1). NCBI lineage: Eukaryota > Viridiplantae > Streptophyta > Magnoliopsida > Fabales > Fabaceae > Trifolium > Trifolium dubium. The sequence goes on along the minus strand of OX638064.1, from coordinate 25,368,652 downwards.
TGCGTCAAAAAAAATGTATTGTTCATTTAAAAACTGAACGGCCGTTTGTTATAGCTTTTTTTTATTTAAAATAATCACTTATTTTAAAAAAATAATCACTTATATGAAAATAACATCTGTTTGTTATATCTTTTAAAAATAATCAGAATCTGAAAATAATTTAAAAATTGCTAAAAAACTGAAGCTGATATTAGTAGTTTTTTTTTATAGATTTTTTTTAGAGGAAAGAGAAAACAAGTGTCAAAAAATTTCAGACCCAAAAATATCCTTAAATTTATTCTAATATTCTAATTATATCTTGTTTAGAATTAATAAGATTAATTTGTTATTTTTAGAAGATAAGATTTAAAATTTTGTTTTATTTGTAGCTCTATATATAGAGTCATTTGACCATATAGAAAAAACAAGAACTTGAGTATTCTTCATATATTGGAATATATTTATTTTATATGATATAAATTACATTTGGATAATTTTCCTTTATAGTAATTTTGTGATACAAAATCACTTTTATATGGTTGCATTCAAATAAGTTGAATATTATTTTTTTATAAAAAGTAATTTTTATATAGGTAAACAAACACAAAATAGCTTCTGATTTTTTGTAAAATCTCTAAAATATAATCTCTAAATTATTTAATGTCAAAATCACTTATTTTTTAATATGTAACAAACGGGCCCTGAACCAAACCACACAAAATTGAATCAGATCTGATTGCATATTTTTAATCATCCAAAAACTGAACCAAACCATGTATTTATTTTTCTTTAGATTAAATAATTTTTTGCCTCATAACCGATCCAAACCGAACCGTGAGCACCCCTACATATAGGTTTTGCATCAAATTAGATTGATGTCGCTCAAGAGACAAGAGTGAATGATAATTGGAGCTAAATTTAGCGTGCTAAAATTCGACCAAAAAAGTTTTGACAAATGAATTTAATAATTTTTTGAGGGAGAGCTTTGTCATTCTTGGTAGTCTTACTCAGCTCGAAAAATTATTCTTTATAATTACACGCAAAGGATTCACAGTTCAAAAAAAATGATTTTGATAAAAAAATTCAAACAAACGAAAATATACAAAAAAAATATTCAAACAAAATTTTACCGATAGGTTATTAAAATTGGAATAGATTTTATTGATTGGTCCTCGTATGTACATGGAGATTCAAATAGTGAGTTGAAAGCCTATTTTCTAAATTGTGAGTCGACCCTTATAATAGATCATAAGCTATATTACCAATATACTGTCATTTTTAAGTGAAACCAAGTGACATAACAATATTATAAGCTAACATCAAAATAATTTAAGATTCAAACCACAAATCCAATGACAAAAGAAAGTGTTTGGCTATACAAAAATGAAAAAAAAAAAGTGCTTTACCACATGTAATTAAGGTTGTGATTTGAATAAATTAGGATTCATAATAGTGATTTAGAATTCCTCATAGTGTATTGGGGCTGAAGATGAGATTCATGTTCAAAAAAGTAAAGAGATTCATATCAATTGGATTTAGTTTTGTTGTATCAGATCAAGAGCGACAAGTGACTGATCCAAAATTTTTAAATATTGCAGTTAATACTTACAAAAGAAAAACCTTTTATCAATTCTTAATTTCAAATTTGACTATTTATAAATGAAGTTATTATATTCTTAACATCTATGCAGGGACGGACCTAAAAATTTTAATTAGTGTAGGCGAATATACATATAATTGATTTTTAGCTTATTAAGTGCAGGCCTTTTACCATTCTTCTCATTATTTAGAAGTGGAGTAGTATATATACAAGTTTTATTATTAAAAAAAGTGAAAAGTAGTTAGGGCCTTGGCACTCATAGTGGTAGCCGTGGGTCCGTCCCTGCATCTATGTGTTTAATTGGAAAACATTTTATGAAATATTTAGCTCAACAAAATAGCAAATTCTGTTGGAATAATTGGTGATGATGAATGTTTCTTGAGTGAAGAGAGTTTTGAGAGAAAAGAGAGAATAAGAAAAATTGGGAAAAATTGTAAAGAATTGTGTTATTCTTCCACTGGTGGGAATGTAGTTATATACAGGTCTTGTGCTGAATTGTGCTATTCTTCTACTAGGGGAAGAATAGTTATATTCAGTCCTATAAGCAATTGTAACTACCTAGGACAAAACAAATTCCCAACTAACTAACTAACTATCAAGTCTAACACAATGACTTGATCAATAAGCAAAAACTGTAAACTAAAACAGAAAAGCTTAAACATGAATTACACTTTTAACACACCACCTAATTCATGTTTTCTAACACTTCCATTCCTATAAGCCCTTTTAATACATCAAACCTTGCTTTTGTCAATGGTTTGGTTAGAATATCTGCAAGTTGAACCTTGGTTTTGCAATATTCCAAATCAAGCTTATCTTTGTTCACTTGGTCTCTCAAGTAATGAAACCTCCTTTCGTAATGAAACCTCCTTTCAATGTGCTTGCTTCTGCCATGACTAACTGGATTGTTAGCCAAATCAATTGCTGATTTGTTGTCCACAAGCAATCTCATCTTGCTTACATCCACTGCCTTCAATTCAGAGAGCAACATCTCAATCCAATTGGCTTGACAAGCTGCAAATGAAGCTGCTACATACTCAGCTTCACATGATGATAAAGCAACAATCCCTTGCTTCTTGGAACACCATGAGATTGGTGAATTTCCCAGCATGAATAGGTAGCCAGCAGTGCTCTTCCTATCATCTACATCACCACTCCAATCTGAGTCTGAATAGCCATAAGCTTGCAGCTTAACCTTGCTATTTTTCTGATTTGGCAGTAGAATACCATAGCTATCAGTTCCTTTCACATATCTGAGCACTCTCTTTGCTGCAGTTAAGTGACTAACTCTTGGTTCAATCATGAACCTGCTCAGCAGACCAACACTATGACAAATGTCAATCCTTGTGTTGCATAAGTACCTTAATGAACCTATAATCTGCTTATACAATGTTGAATCAACTAACTCTTCATCTGTACACTTGCTTAACTTCACACCAGTTTCCATAGGGGTAATTGCTGAATTGCAATTACTCATGTTGAACCTTCTCAGAACATTCTTAGTGTACCTCTGTTGGTGCAGAAAGATACCTTTGCTTGTTTTCACAAATTCCAAGCCTAAGAAGTAAGATAGTTCACCTAAGTCTGACATTTCAAACTCTTTCATAATGTCAATTTTGAACTTCTGTAAGCACTTCTCATTTGATCTAGTGATCAACAGATCATCAACATATAAACACAGAATGATTAGATCTTCATTTGTACCTTTCACATAGACTCCATGTTCTGATGTGCATTTAGTGAATTCTGACTTGATTAAGAAGTTGTCAATTCTCTTATTCCATGCCCTTGGAACTTGTTTTAAGCCATAAAGTGCTTTATTCAGCCTATACACTTTATACTCTTCACCTTTGATCTTAAATCCTGGTGGCTGCTTGATATAAACTTCCTCTTCTAATGGACCATTCAAGAATGCAGATTTCACATCTAGTTGATGCATACTCCAACCTTTGTAAGATGCTATTGCAACAACTAGTCTAATGGTTTCTAACCTTGCAACAGGTGCAAACACCTCATTAAAGTCAAGACCAGGTTTCTGCAGAAAACCTTTTGCTACTAGCCTTGCTTTGTACTTTGCAATTTCACCATTTGGTCTCATCTTCAGCTTATAGACCCATTTCACATCAATTGGTTTCTTGATGACTGGCTTGTGCATAGTATCATTCTTCTCTATAGACTTCAGCTCTTCTTTCATGGCATTCACCCAGTTAACATCATTCAAAGCTTGTTCCAAAGTCACAGGTTCTAGCTCAGCTATCATAGCTTCATTGATCAATTCACCACCTTCTGTTATGGCTTGATCAGGAAACACTTCATAACTAGTTAGCCTAACTGATTGTGTTCTCTCCCTTGTTGACTTCCTCAACTGTTGATTGTTAACTTTATTAGGTTCATTCTGCTCCACAATGATTAGATTCTCCACTTCACTTGGTTCCTCCAGAATGAGCTCAATGTTTGAACTAGTCTCATGCTCCCAATTCCACCCTTTGGTTTCATCAAACTTAACATCTCTGCTGATGACCACTTTGTTCTCATTTGGTGCATACAATCTATATGCTCTAGTAGAGTGATAGCCCAATAGGATCATTTGTTGACTCCTATCATCAAGTTTCTTTCTAACTTGTTCAGGAACATGTCTAACACATAGTGAGCCAAACACTCTGAAATGACTTACACTAGGTTTTGAACCACTCCATGCTTCATATGGAGTAACATTGTGTAGCTTCTTTGTTGGACTTCTATTGATTATGTGCACCGCAGTAGAAACAGCTTCTCCCCAAAACTTATGAGGCATGTTCTTACATTTAAGCATGCTTCTAGCCATATTCAATATGCTTCTGTTCTTTCTTTCAGCTACACCATTGTGCTGAGGTGTGTATGGAGCAGATATCTCATGCTCAATGCCTTCATCTTCACAGAATTTTGTAAATTCTAGTGAAGTGTATTCACCACCTCCATCTGTTCTCAGTTTCTTTATACTCAGTCCACTTTGTTTCTCTACAAGTGACTTAAACTTCTTAAACACTGTGAATACATCACTCTTCTTCTCAATCAAATACAACCATAAGTGTCTTGTGAATTCATCTATGAAAGTCAGAAAGTAACCATTACCTCCAATGGTTTTCACTCCAAATGGACCACACACATCTGAGCAAATTCTTTCCAGCTTCTCCTTTGACTTCATTGGCAAGTCTTTCTTGAATGAATTTCTAGCTTGTTTTGCTGAGCAACACTCTTCACACACTTCACTTGGTGCTTTGATTTGAGGTAAACCTTTCACCATGTTCATTGAATTTAGCAAGCTTAGACTTCTAAAATTCAAATGACCATATCTCTGGTGCCATAACCAATTGTCATCAAACTTTGCAACAAAACATTGATGATCAATCACATTGATCTCAATTTTGAAAGTTCTGCTGTTGGTCAATGGAGCTTTTAGGATCAATCTTCTATTTGCATCATAAACCTTCAATTCTCTAGTCACCATAACCATAGAGTAATTCTTCTCAAGTAATTGACCAAGACTGATCAAGTTACTTGTCATTGTAGGAACATACAGCACATCATTGATGACTGATTCATGACAATCTTTCTCTTCACAAGAACAGTCCCCATGCCTTCAGAAACTACACGACTGTTATCTGCAAATTTGATATTCCTCCTCACTGAGCTATCAAGTTTCAAGAACCACTTCTTGTTGCCAGTCATGTGATTACTGCAACCTGTGTCTAAATACCACAAGTTGGACTTGTCCACTTCAGTGCTAGTGACAGCCATTAGCAGTGAATCATCTGAGTCACCATCATCATTTGCAAAATGTGCTTCTTCCTTGTCTTTCTTGTCACTTCTACACTCTCTTGCATAGTGACCAAGCTTCTGACAATTGTAACATTGAATGTCCCTTTTATCTTTTCTTTTGAAGGTCTTCTTACCTTGACCACCATTCTTGCTTGATTCTGCAACTTGTGTTTTAGAATCATTCTCAGATTGATCTGACTTCTTCTTTTTCCATTTTTCTTTCCCTTTGATCACTTTCTTGTGAATCTTTGCTTGCAATGCTTGTTCAGGACCTTTCTCTCTTTCTGAACTTCTTTGCTTCAGCCTCATCTCATGAGCTTCTAATGAAGCTTGTAACTCTTCCAGCTTCATTTCTTGCAAGTCTTTTGATTCTTCTATGCTACTGATCTTGTAGTCATACTTGTCTGTTAATGATCTCAATACCTTCTCTATCTTCTTGAGATCATCCAAAGCTTCACCACAAGTCTTCATCTTATTGGTTAACTGAACCAATCTTGAGAAGTAATCTGCAACAGATTCACCTTCTTCCATGTGTAGCATCTCAAATTCTTTTCTCAGAGTCTGCAATTTGACCCTCTTCAGCTTCTCATCACCACCATAGATCTTCTTCAATGTGTCCCAAGCACCTTTGGCAGTTTCTTGTTCAATGATCTTTTCAAATATGTTTGGGTCAACACATTGATGGATCAAGAACAGTGCTTTGCCATCTTTCTTGGAGTGTTCCTTGTGTACCAGCTTCTCTGCGTCTGAAGCATTGCTTGGAAGAACTGCTAAGCCATCATTCACAATTTCAACGACATCTTGAAATCTGAAGATCACCTTCATCCGTGCGCACCACCGATCGTAGTTTTCTCCTTTGAAAACTGGTAGATTTGCTGGAAATTGGCTTGAAGTTGTACTCCCTCCATTAGTGCTCGTACTCGCCATTGTTGTTCAAAGAACCGGGCTCTGTTATACCACTTTGTTGGAACAATTGGTGATGATGAATGTTTCTTGAGTGAAGAGAGTTTTGAGAGAAAAGAGAGAATAAGAAAGATTGGGAAAAATTGTAAAGAATTGTGTTATTCTTCCACTGGTGGGAATGTAGTTATATACAGGTCTTGTGCTGAATTGTGCTATTCTTCTACTAGGGGAAGAATAGTTATATTAAGTCCTATAAGCAATTGTAACTACCTAGGACAAAACAAATTCCCAACTAACTAACTAACTATCAAGTCTAACACAATGACTTGATCAATAAGCAAAAACTGTAAACTAAAACAGAAAAGCTTAAACATGAATTACACTTTTAACAAATTCAACTAAAAGGTCTCTAGAGAATTACAGAGTTGCACCCAAGTTTCATGGCACTACAATACTCATTGTTATTTTCATACGTAGAAGATGACTATAGAATTGGAGAGGCACAAACATGGAGAGACAGGGATGTCCTACAAGCGAAAAATAGTTACTATGAGATAATACTATTTTTTTCGTTTACAACAACGACATGGAGAGGCACAAACATTGTTACGTAGCGGTCGTTTGTTCCAGTAATACTTGGTCGATGCTTATGCGTGCATTGAAGAGGGGAGAATTAATTGGATTAGAAAGAATAAAAAACAATTGCGAGTAGAATTATACAGTGGATTAAGAGATGCTTTCTTTGTGAAAAGTCAATTTTCTGGACTACCATCTTTGAAAATGATTCTCAAGAGGGTTGAGGCTGATTCACTGCGGTATTTGTCAGCCAAGTATTGCCCTTTATTACCTCCACGCAGTAAGTTGCATTTACTAGTTCACCACCTAAAAATTTGTTTGTATTACAGACCCTTTGTGATTAATAATTTTTTGTTTGCCATTTGTACTTTGTAGTGGTGACCACACAGTAAAGATAATCAATTGTGAAACTGGACGTTGCTTAAAAAAGCATGCATCAGCGATCAACGATTTTTCAGATGAGATATTAAATTCTAATGTTTGATTTTGATCGGACAATCATTAACATGTTGACTGTGTGCAGTCACCAACTTGTGACTGCACAACACAAAATCTTGATTTGTAAAAATAACTTTTAAATCAAAGGATGAAACTAATCTAAGCATTAGAACCCAAAGGTTTCCCATAATTTCCAAAATGAAGTTATTTATGGAAGCAAGGAGCTATAATGGTAAAACTCTCAAAACAGAAATAGTCTTTGAATGAAATAATTTCCTACAGTTTTAATGACACACACACAACTAGGCTTCTATATCGAAAATCAAGTGAAGTGCCCCAAAAGTACAAAATACTCAATCTAATATAACTCTTAACAGAAAAAAATTTATAAAATTGGAGAAATGGCAGAGAATTAGTAATAAGTTTATTTTATAATGCAAGTTTATGTTTCTAACAACATTTTTTATTGAACGAATGTTATTAAAGGGAAAAGAAGAAGAAAAGTTACTATGGAAGTTTTCTGTTGTTGAGATTATAGGTTTGGATTGGTTGGATGGAGATCACAATTCAATTTCTAATATCATTACAAAAAATATAATTAAAAAGTAAAAAACAAAAAAGTAATCTCATCTAGCCAAGAGCGATTAGTGAGATGACATGAGTCTCTTCTAAATTAACTAAGGTCTTGGATTCGATCTCTATTCGGGCATGCAGAAGCGTTAAAACTCTTAAGAGGATCCTTGATATACACCCAAAATGTAATCTAATCAAAACTTGTTAGTACAAAAAATACACATTTTAATTCATAACCAAGGTAGCTAGCTTTATATCATCTATATATACATCTCAATTTTAAAAGTTATATGACTGCAACTTGGTCGATGCTACCATTTTGATAAATTTTGTAGCTGAGTTCCAAAGATATAGGTGTGGATGAAGTGTTGGAAACTTTAAAGGACAAATCAAACCAAACTCATTAAACCACTAGTATTCGGTGTTGTATAATTGCTTCCAAAATTTGAATCAAGTGAAAGTGGAGGTGGATCATATGATTCAACAAAACAAAATCATCAGCTAATTTTTATACATTATAATCTACTCCATGCGTGAACCTAGTCATTTGCCTGCAAATGCAGTGTCTAGCACACTGCAAGCACGAACCTCCTCATTAATGTTTACATAACTTTCATGATAACCCAAATCTGATTTAATTTCGAGCTCTTATGACTTTAATCCCAATTCGACAGAGTTGCTTGTTCGAATTTCACATCCCTGCAGACAATACTTGGATGCATATAAAGATGTGATATCATTGTATAACTGAGCAGTCAAAGTGAAATATGTATTCCTTTTGGACATCTATAAAAGCATTATGTTCTGTGAAATAGAATTTTAACCAAACTATAGGTTGACATTGAACCATCTAGATTCAAAGGTTCAAGGAAAAGAATTTTGATACAACAAATACAGAAAGAAACAGTGTGCTAGCTAGTCATTGAGAAGCCAAAGTAATTTCAACTCAAAAGATGATATACCACAAATCTAATCAAACTCCAATAAAAAGTTTCTTTGCCTTATGCATATATGGCTAAAATTTTAACAATTAACACCGTCCTAGAAAGTTTATCACATTGTAAATTGCATTTTCTTTTTCTTAAACCTCTTTGAAAATTCTAAGTTGTAATTCCAGTACAGTTTAGATTGACTAGGTGATTTAGTTTTTATGATTTTCTAAAGTTTCATTTAATTTTTCATGTGTACATTAATTTGAAATTAGTTTTTTTTTTCTTTCTCAATTACATATGTTCCTAAGAACAAATTTTGAATGAATAACTTTGAGTCAAAGTTGTGTAATTGTAATTTTATCATGATCAACATGGATAAACTCATGAGACTAAATTACTATATAAAATGATTTCAAGTAGTGACCACAACAATAGAACTCAATCCAATTACACAAACAAAGATATCAATATCAATATCTCAAATAAGCAGAATGCAATTTGTAAACCCAAGAGTACATAATATAGAATAGAATATAATTATTTATAAATATCATGAAAATGGTGAAGTTGAATATTTCATAACCTCATTCTTCTTGTTTGTTTCATCATCTTAAGGTTGTTTGTTGGGAATTGAAATTAGAGATTCTGTGTACACAACCACTTTGAATTCACATCCACCATAAAGATTACGATAGGAGCGATAATCTAACAAGTGTCCGTTGTTATTATCATACTTGGCCAATGTAGTACCCACATAATCCGTGCTAACAATATCACCACTTTTTGTAGAGCGTAAAGGGATATAGCAGCCAATGTGAGGATCGAGTGGAAGAACAATAGTTTTACTCCAAGACGAATGTAGTTTGTATTCGTTCATCACCCATATTTGAAATGTATTATTATGAATGTACCATAGACCAAACAATGCTCCAAATACCCCCAAACCACATAAGCCAAGTAGCTCATGTGGCAAATGCATATCTAAAAGTTTCCTTTCTATTAAATCAAAGGTAACAATAACATTGTCTTCTAAATCATGATCATGAGGACGAGCAATCCAATTAATAGCCCCATTAAAGAACAACCCTTCTCCAGACTCACATCTTCCGGTATTTGAATAATGGATGTGAGTAGCCTCCATTCGTTTCCACACATTAGCTCTCAATGAAAAGAAATATATGTGTAATTGGTGACTAATATAAGTATCAGATGACAATATTGAAATGACCAAGTAATCATCTGTTGACTTGTCATACCCAAAACCAAAGAAATTTAAATCATCATCATTAGGAGACAGAAATTTTTGTTTGTGAAATCCAGTTGATGGATTCCATAGGTGGAATCCTGTACGGCAACGCAAAAGTATAATTCCTCTACATGAACCTTTAATTTCAAGATCAAGATGTTCATAAGTTTCAGGAATTAGAAAATCAAGGTTATGGGAACTAGAAGCAGAATTATCGTGTAACGATGCCTCTAAATCTATAGATTGAGCTTTAGGAACTAATCTTGATATGAACAAAATTCTATGAGTATGTGTTGCATCAGTAATTTGAAAATGTGAATTTGCAAAGTGAGGATCATTAGAGATGAGAGAAAACCAAGACTTACAAACAGACTTGAAACGTAAAAGAGACCTCACTGGCAACCTCATGAGGATTTGGAGGATCAATTCATGAGGCAGATACAGTTGCGGTGTTGTCGTCGTCGTCTCCATCATCATGCATGTATGTGTCTGCCTTACAAGAAGCGTTTTAGTCATTAGGGTTTACAAAATATTTCAACCTTTAATAGAACAAGTTAAGGGCTAAAGAAGTGAAATTGGACTCTGAGGAGGAAAATATACTTTGGTCAGTGCGATCAAATCCAATTTTAAAAAAAAAATATGTTTTTTCTTTTTGGTAACAAACTTAAAATATGTTTTAAATCTATTAATTATACCAAAAAAAATAAAAAATTATACTTCATCCGTTCCTTTTATTTGTCGTTTAACAAAAATTACCAAATTAAGATGTTTTTTTGCACCTTATCTTCCTATTATATCTTTTTTTTGGAATATATATCTAATTTTAATCCACCAATAAATTTCTACTTTTTTCACACACACATTCTCTTTTCAAAAAAATAAAACCACCAAAAAAATCTTTATTTAAAAAAAAAAAACAAATTTTGTTAAAATAAAATTAGGAAGGAGGGTATAATTAATAATATGCAAAATATAACCTAAATAAAATCACCACCTCCGTGCAAGACATGCACAATTGTCCTATAAATACTCATGATCCATAATATTCAAGGTACACATTATTCACCCAATTCATACACTCTTTTTCTCAAACAAATACTTACTTGAACGTCAAAGTGCTAATTTTTTTTGCAGGTACATTCCTCTCTACCATATTGGAACTCATCAACCAGCAAGAGACATTATTCTCACCATCTGACTAAAGTTGTTCGGTTCTGTCCGTTTAGAGCAGTGACGCCATATGTAAAAACCTTAAATCTATTATAGGTTCTTTTGATGATCATTCTAACAAAAATGTGAACAATTTTATTTGTTTGCCTCCGAATAAACTAAATATAATGTCTACATTCTAACAAATTATTGTTTTGAGCTTCAAATCATCTTGTTCTGATTTGTTAAAATAATGAACAGCTAGCTTGGGATCCATTTCAAAATCGACAGGGGCAAGTTGTAACTCATATGCACCCAAATCTAACGCCAATTAAAAGATTATGAGTTTCCCCCCTAACAACATAGCAAAAGGTCAATCCAATAAGCTGTTTTAGCATGCACATAAGTGCATCATCCCTAGCTAATATTTAACCTTCTCTCCATCACAATTACTCTCTTTATGAGTCAAATATCTTCTTATTAACGAGTTAAAAATGAACATATTTTAAAAATAGCAAGTTAGATTCTTTTTCTTCACATGCATTAAGCTTTTTCATTACACTATACATATCATTCAGATCTCATCCTTTTTCACATATCTCTCGTACACATCTGCCTGCTTGCTTTTTCTTCTTCACCTTCTTCCACCATTGCTAGTTAATTCGTCAGGTACTATTTTTTGTTCTTATTAGGTTTTCATGACATTTCCTCTCTCTTTTCATTCATACAATGTTTAATTTCAACTTTCTGATTTTTAATTATTGTCCTTAATTATTGTACCTGTTGATAGAAAATCTAATTTTTGTTAAATTTGGCCATTGTTGAACTCTTGTTTGTTGATATTAGAGTTTTCAACTGCCTTAAAATGGTATACAAATACAATATTTAGAAACACACTTTAAAGTGACTTTGAATTAGAAATGAATGGTGTACATAAACTTATTTATCAACATGAATTCAATTCATGTATGCAAGATTCTTTATTAATTGAAATTTCCTATGCTTTTGAAAGCTGCTGTTTCTGCTGTGTTAGCAACACTCGCTAAGCTATGAGGCGCCTAAACAATGGTAGTTCTGCTGAGCCAGAGTCTCTGAGTCTCAACATAGAAGTCAACAAATTGGGATAAGTCAAGACTTTGAATTTCTAGAAATTTTTACTTATGGTGATCTTAAAGATGCCGCATACAACTTTAACCGATCAATTCAACTAGGCGATGGGGCCTCTGGAAAAATCTTTTATGGTAAAAGATGGCACCATTTTTTGTTTATTGTATCTATATTGCCATTTTTATACTTTCAATAGTGTTAACATAGATTTTCTAACATATCATTATTCATGTCTAGGCGAACACTTTGATGGGCGTCGTATTGAGTTAAAAGGATTGATGAGCACATCTACAATGGAAATGATCTTTTTATTACTGAAGTTCAAAATCTACCTAAACTTCAACATCCCAATATTGTGACCATATATGGATGCACTTCAATCCAAAGTCGTCCACTTATGATTGTTTATGAGTATATTGGTTATGGAACCGTGCATGATCATCTTCATGGTGACGAAGCAATACATGCTAGACTTCTTTGGAATACTAGGATGAATATTGCAGTGGAGACAGCCAGTGCATTGCAGTATCTTCATGCTCGTAGTTTCACTTATGATGGTAATTTTGCTTTGGGAAGTAGTATGTGTATTTGTTGGTTGGTTAATGTTTATTCTTGTATTCCTTCACTTTGATACCTTATTGATTTTGATATCTTGTAGGTTCTATTTTAACATGGGACAGTTACATAGAAGATTTTTTGTGGGTTATAGACTCACATTATAAGAGTTAGAGTCTATTAGGTTAATAATGAGTGGCTTAAAAGGATCAAATATGATATAAAAATGTTATAAGTATTTCATGATCAGTCCCGATAGGTAAAAATACGATATGGATTTAGTGTTGTTGCTGCATGCAGTTGGCTGCAGTATCGGACAGTTTGAATCTTAAAACAGTTTTTTATTCTTGTTTAATACTCCCTCCGTCCCATTATATAAGCACCTTTACTACAAAAGTCTAGTCCAAAAATATAAGCCCCTTTACAATTTTTATATTCCAATGCAACTTAGTAGTAATAATTAGGGGTATGTGTAAGCAAAAAAGTAATAAATGTACCTAGTAAATTGTAAAGGGCTTATATTTTGGGGCTAAACTTTTGTAGTAAAAATGCTTATATAATATAATGAGACAGAAGGAGTATTAAATTCTAATGTTGAAATCTCGATTGTTGGATTTTGATCGGACAGTTATGAACATGCTGACGGTGGTGACTGACAGCACAAAATCTTGATTTGTAAAAATAACTTTGAATTCAAAGGATGAAATTAATCTAAGCATTAGAACCCAAAGTTTTCCCATAATTTCCAAAATGAAGCTATTTAAGATATAAAGGAGGTATAATGGTACTCAAAACAGAAATAGTCTTTGAATGAAATATTTTACTACAGAATTCCACTTTTTTAATTAAAAAGTGAGAGGAGCGGGGATCGAACTCTTGACCATTGAGTCATAGAGACTCCGATACCACGTTTGATAACCGATTATCCCAAATTTTTTTTGTAATGCAGATTATCCCAAAAATTTAAACTATTAAAAAATGTCATATCAATGATTTTATGTTATTTCTAACACAAAATAATTTATCTATATAGCTCTTACCAGAAGAAGAAATGCAAAGAATTAGTTTATAATGCATGTTCATGCTTCTAATATCATTTTTTATTGAACTAATGTTATGTTATTAAAGGGAAAAGAAATGAAAAAAGTTACTTTGGAAGTTCTCTTTTGTTGAGATGGTTTGGATTGGTTTGATGGAAATTACAATTCAATATCTATTATTACTAAAAAAGATAAGTAATAATAAAAAATAAAAAAGTAATTTTATTTAATCAAGAGCGTTCAGATGAGATGACCGTGTCTCTTTTAGATTAACTAAAGTTTAACGTTTAATTAACCCTTATTTGAGCACGTAGGAGCCTTATAAAAGTTAAAACTCTTAAAAAGAGTTTGCCCTAAAATCGTTTTTTATTAATCTGTAATAAACGACCACTTAATATGTTGGTATAGAAAACACTCTGTTTGACGATATCAACGTGGTTATATACCACCATCATGTCAAAGTAGGGATTTGTTATAGATTATATTCATAAAAAAAGTAATTTTGATGTTAAATAATTTAAAAATTACTTTTTAGAGATTTTATAGAAAAGTAGAAGACATATTGTGTTTTTTTTTATTATAATAGAAAAAAATTTAATACAATAATATTTAGTTCGTTTGGATACCATACAATATTCAAGGGTCTGTTTCGTTCGAAAGTTTTGGAGGGAAGATGTAATACTTTAAATTTTTATGTTTTACTTTTTTATTCTTAAAAAAGTAAATTATTTATCCTCTCTCCTCGTTAAAAAGTTGAACTAAATATAAAAATTTAAAATAAAGATTAAATTATAATTGATATATTCCAATGATTTTAATTTTATCATTTTATTTGTAGTAAACGTTTTGCCGTTGTATATGTTATTAACTTGGATGCTTTGAGCTTGATTTATCCTTTATATTTTTAGCAATATTGTTTGTGTGGTTGTATTTAATTTATTATCTCGATTTAAATGAATGAATATCATTTTGTTTATGTAAAAAAAAAAATTAAAAGAAATTTAGGTGTATCTTTATTTTTTTACTTAAAATTTAGGTGTATTAATCATGTACCATTGCGGTTAGATAAGGCCTAATTTTGATGATAAAATTTTAACTTTTCTTTTCCTTACGACTCTGAACTCTGACATTCATTCATTCCCTGATTTAGGCCTAATTTGCGCATCAACAACTCTGAAGAACTCTCTCCTATTTTCACAACTCTCTTCAGTGATTGGTGTTGGTGGATCGTAAAGTTATTGAAAGGTCTCTTCTTTCTTGCAAAGGTAATAAAGATCCCAAATTTAATAGTAACCCTTTTTATTGTTTTTGTGTTTCTGATGGTTATTAGAAATTGCTTTTTTTTGCAGTGAAAGTGGAACTAGAGCGTTACAGTATCTGGGATTGGATGGAGAAAAGATATTACATTGGTTTTGATGTAAGCAACTTTTCTAATTTTGTATTTTTTTTCTTTTCAGTTTAATAATATATGATATGACTAATTATTCCATGGATATGAACTAGTAGTCAAGAAGATTAAGGTGTGAATGAGTTCTTGTTATGTAATGCATTATGGTTGAAAGAGGAATTTTCTTGATTAGATTTTCTGTTGATTTCAACACTAAACTTCTATCCTTTCTTTTTACTTTTCACATGAGAATAATCTCTAAAAATATCATTTACAAATACAACTTTATTCATAACTAGTATGGAGCCCGTGCATATGCACGGGAAAATATACGATTGTAAAAAAAAATTATATTACAATCTCATTTTTATTTTATTTTACAGTCATATTTTTTTCTGTGTATATGTTAACTTTTCTTAAACAAAAAAGGTTAATTGATGGTTCATTTTTACTTTTTTTTTAAATAATAATAATATATTTGGATAAATTATTTTTCTAATTTAATTTTTGGATGATCATAAATGATATCATATTTTTAAAACTTTATTAACTTATATTTTTACTATAAAATGAAATTTATGTAGGTGTCGATTTTATAAGTATAAATTTTAAGTGTCACTTATGGTATATTTATGTATATATTGGATATTAAATATGAATATCTATTAGTATATTTATGTAGGAGCTCGTGCAATGCAAAATAAAAATTCAACTAAAAAATACGATAAATAATAGTATATTTTAAATTAAATTGAAGATTAATTTGTTAACATAAATATCTTTTAAAAATCACATGATAAAATTATAGTTTTTTTATAATAGGATAAATTGCAAATTTGATTCTCTAATTTTTTAATTGTTCGATTTTAGCTTTACATATGTTTCAAATGATCAATTATAGCCCTCCAAGTTTTCTAATTGATTCAACGGATAAGGAGTTGACTCATATAGATTGCAAGTGGTGGGTTCAGCTTCCTCCAATAGCTAATGTGAAAATATATGTGGTGGACAATCGTAAGTAACCTTTTTAGCGCTCTTTAAGCTCTGAGGTATGTTATGATTCTAGTGAGTAGTCACTAAAATCTACTCACCTAAATTTTTTATGATAAACAAAAGCAATTGATTAAGGGAAATTGTGTGAGAATAAAAGTAACAATCTTATAAAAAAAAGTTAAGTGATTTGGAGAAATTGAATAAAAAAAATGTAACAATATTATGTTGAATCTAAAATAAAATCAAAGGTTAAATAAGTTTTTTTTTTGACTAAAAAGGTTAAATAAGTTTTTGATCTTATAAATATTGAAATTTTAATTTTTAGTCCCTTGATCTTATAAATAAGGTTAAATAAGTTTTTTAATTTTATATAATTTTCATGATTTTTATAAAATTCACTCATAAAAAATAAACTTTTAAAATTGGTCCAAATCAAAGGCTTTGATAGAATTTTTTTTTTATAAATGGTAGAAAACAATTTTTAACTTATTTTTTGCTTTCAAAACGTTTTTCCATTTTGAAATCAAAGAATCATTTTCAAAATTACATTTAATATCAAAATTAATATGAGAAAAGTTGACAAATTTGAATAATACATGCATTTATTACGGCTATAATAAATCATATGAGAATCAATTGTTAAACTCATATGAAAATATAATCATTTTTACAATGACCAAATACAATAAATTTTCAAATAATCTAAAAAGTTCATTTTCTCTTATAAATAGGAACGAAGGTAGTAATAATAGTATAGATTCAAATTAGAATCATAAAAATAATTGTACAATTAATTTCTATTATGATTCCTTAGTCATTATTATTTCTCATTATTCATTGTATATTTATTTTTGTAAAATTTATTCATTCTATATTTTATTATAATCATTGTGTGTGTATATATATATATATATATATATAAACTATCGTTTTTTATAAGCATTAATTTTATAGCTACATGATTGCAATTCTTTTTTTTTTTTGGTACATACATGATTGCAATTATATATAAGGCAAACACAATTATTATTATCAAAATGAATAAAATTAATTACTCAGATTCTTTCTATATTAGCCACCGATTTTCATTAAGTATTATAATTTAATTTAATTCACATAATAATAATCATAAAAAAAATCTGTACATATAATTTCTTTTTTTCAGAGAAAAAAAACAATTCACATTTAAGGTTTAAAAAACGTGTATAAAAAGAATAAAGCAATTCGCATTCACATTGTACTTATTTATTATGATTTTTTTATTATTATTAAAAAAATTAATTTTTAATTACAAAAATTGTTCAAATTTTTATTTAAATTATATATCATATATATAAAGCAGAAAAATTATATTAAAAAAGAAAGGATAAAAATACAAAATCTGGGGGACATATGGATCTAACCAAATGAAGATAAAATTCAAAATGTATTGTTTAAAATGTATGTTAAAATGTTTGTCAAAAAAAAATAAAAAAATGTATGTTAAAATGTCTAAAAGCATAATATCTTGTTTGACTTCTCATATGCCCTTGACATTTATTTCACATAGCTATTTAATTTAATTTAATTCAAATTAGAATCATAAAAAAAATTGTACAATTAATTTATATTATGATTCATTAGTCATTATTATTATTCTTTTTTTTTTGGTACAATATTATTATTCATCAAGATAACGCATAATATCAATTGTAACTTTCTTTTTCACCTGTCATATTCATCCCCTATCAATTGTAAAAAAAAATTCGACCTGTGAGAACACCTATAATAAAAGTGTCATATTCATCACTTGTAACTTTTTTTTCCCGTCTTGAGGGTTATGTTAGGAGTTTGTGTAACTCATCAAATTTGTACATACAGAAAGATTCAAACGAATCACATGAATAATACACGATTTGTAACTCAATCCAATCTAAGAAAAAAATTCAATCATACAAAATTATACTCATGTTCAATTTAAAATAACAATCATAGAAAACCTTACAGCACATACCTTTCATGGAGCTAGCTTTTGTATGAAATATGTACTAATGTAGAGATCATTTACATGTTGAACTTATATGCATCTATATCATAAAGGCAAAAGAAACTCAATAACATCAAAATGAAAAATCATATATTATATGGAATGACAATGCAAATAACAAATAGCAATAGGAAAGAAGAAAAAAGTAATAGGAATGAAAAAAAAAGTAAAATAGAAAATGTTAGAATTTGTGTGATGTGCATGTAGTGTTCACTCTAAAATTGTTTAAATAGAAAAATAAGTAATGCTATATAAGTAAATTATGTCAAAAAAAGGTTAAAGTCATTAATTACAAATATATTTTTTCCTAAATAAAATATATTGAATACCGTACAAAGAAAATGCTATTGAATACTAATGTGCTAAAAAAATGCTATGATTCTGACAAAAAAAATGCTTTGATTCTGACAAAAAAAAAATGCTTTGATTTTTTTGTTTGCTACCGAAGCTTTACATGTTGTATATACAATATTATTACTTTCCTAAATCAATTCTTTAACTTTAATTTTTTTTTGACTAAGTTTGATTTATTTGATTTAATAATTATGACATTTAATGTGAAAATAATATGAGAGAAGAATGAATATAGGACTGCCACGTGTACAATTTTCTTTGAAAAAAGGGTCCTAAATAATAATAGTATAGATTGGAATCTGCGGTTAGAAAAGTGAATATTGTTTTTGTGACCGTTTGTTATAGCTTTTTTAAAAAAATAATCACTTATTTTTAAAAAATAATCACTTTTAAGAAAATAACATCCGTTTGTTATAGCTTTTAAAAATAATCAGAATCTGAAAATAATCTAAAAACTGCTAAAAATTTGAAGCTGATATTAGTAGCTTATTTTTATAGATTTTTTTTAGAGGAGAGAGAAAATACGTGTAAAAAATTTTGAGACAAAAATATTCTTAATATTATTTTAATATTCCAATAATATCCTATTTAGAATTTATAAGATTAGTTTGTTATTTTTAGAAGATGAGATTTATAAATTTGTTTTATTTGTAGCTATATATATAAAATCATATGATATATTATATTTGATATGATATATTATATTTGGATAATTGTACCTTATGGTAATTTTGTGATACAAAATCACTTTTATATGATTGTATCCAAACAAGTTAAAGATTTTTTATTTATAAAAAGTAATTTTTTTTAATGGTAAACAAACACAAAATAGCTTCTGATTTTTTTGTAAAATCTCTAAAAAATAATCTCTAAATTATTTAATGTCAAAATCACTTATTTTTTAATCTGTAACAAACGGACCCTTTATTTGATGGTTGATACAAACAAAGTCAATTTTTATCTTATATATATATATATATATATATATATATATATATATATATATCAGTGATTCTTAATTGAGTAGATTTTTTTTCTTGGGAATTCTGATATGTATTTGTAGTGTGCTTTGAGTTCAAAGTATTAATTAAACTGATGTCACTCTGTTTATTGCTAAACAGAGGCAGCTAGAGTTCTAATATGTGCCAACAATGAAAGAAACAACTACTTTCAAAGTTCGAAAATCAATTGCCAATTTATTTTGCAAATTGAAGTCATTGTTCAACCACAAAAAAGCATGGATGAGAATCGACGATTTTCCAGACGAGATATTGATTCACATTCTCTCTTTTCTTCCAATTAGAGTCGCTTTCAGAACTAGGGTTTTATCAAAGAGGTGGCTCAAATTGTGCTACTCAATTCCGAACCTCCACTTCTCCACAGAACACTTCAACATGAACAACAGCGTAAGGGACAGCCAAATTGTGTTGTTCCGTCAAATGTTGGATGATATAATGTTCTCTCCACACTCTCAGCATCTTCCACTTAAATCTTTTCATTTCGAATGTTTTGTTTAACTCTGGGAGCTTGAAGATGGGCGTCAGATTGTAGGAAATTGGATTGAAGCAGGCAAAACAACGTCGCGTCGAGGATGTCTATGTATGCTCTAGTGATGTTCATTTAGCGCCTACCACCATTTTTTGCTGCAAAACAGTTGTGGTTATGAAGTTGTCACAGATATACCTCCCCCGTATGTGTGATTGTGTTGTTGATCTTCCATTGCTCAAAACCCTGGAGTTGTATCGTATTCAGTTTGATGTTGGGGCGGGTTTCATGAAACTTCTCTCTGGGTGTCCCAATTTGAAGAATTTTAAAACTGCATTTGGGGCATTGTTCACTGTTAATCTGGGAGAATACTTAAAACCTTTATCCACGTTGATCAATGCCGAAATCATTTTATTCGAGGTTCCATATACAGCCTATGAAGCACGGACACGGACACGGGACACGACACTGACACCGACACCGGACACGGCGAAATGTAAAAAAATTTAGGACACAGATACAGCTATATATTAATAAAATAAAGCAATTTGTGAGCATAATTTATAAAATAGTCTAATGAGAAGCATAATTTATGTTTATTTAAACTTTGTACTTTCAATCAACCATAGAAATAATCCATCAAAACAGTTTGAGTAATTTCAATTTAAAAAAATTATCTAAAATGTGTTGGATAGATGTCGTCCGGGTGTCGTACGAGTGTCGGTGTCCGACACGTGTCCGACACGGCGACACCCCCTACTTTAGGGGTGTCGGAGCTTCATAGTATACAGCAGTTTATAATGTCAAGTATCTAACTATATCAGAGGTATGTTAAATGATACTCTCTCCGGCTTTAGTTATTTAATGAATCTAAAAAGTTGATGTATTTGGTCTATAATGCACACTAGATACATTATTTATTCAATGAATCTAAAAGGTTGATATTTGCTTATAGTTAAGGTCAGAGAGAGTATAATGCATCCTATTTTATCACCAATACTATATTATTTATGTTGTTCAATTTTTTTTTCGTTTTTATAAATATGCATCTTCGTATTTTGTTGTGCAGTTTGGATCAAGTCATATCAATAAAGAAAGGAATTCATTTTACAAAGGATTTCCCGTATTTGAAAACTTAACCGAACTTAGACTAAATTGGAGTGATTCTGTTTCTCATGACTGGGATGAGGTGCTGAACATGCTACTGAACTGTCCCAAACTTGAAAGTCTTACAATTAAAAAGATTTTTTTGGCAATTAGGCCAACACGTACGAATAATTGGAAATACCCAAGTCATGTCCCTCATTGCATTTCTGGGATGGTTTGAATAATATAGTTTGGATGAAGCTGTGGTTAAGTGTCTATATGGTGCTCCTATGATTGCTGAATGAAATCGAGCTTGTCATTCAGTAGAAGTTGTAATGGGTTAGCTAATATCCTAGTTAGTCTGTCGAAAATCAGTGGTTACTGTAGTTGGTTGGGTTGCATCACAGACCATTGTATGAATTCCCATTGTAAGGATCTTTTATCTATTAAATTACTCCCTCCGTCCCATTATATAAGCCCCTCTGATCAAAATCACGCTTATTAAGAAATATTAGGAGTGTAATTAAAGTGTGTATTTTATGTAGAAAGATTACTAAATTGCCCTTTTTTGAATGCCACGTAAGTAGATTTTTTTTAAAAAAAATCTTCAAGAAGCTCTAATTGAATGCCACGTAAGCAGATTTTTTTTTTTTATATTTTTTTTAGATATGTTTTTTAGCATAATTTAGTTGCATAATTTTTCTTTTTGTTGTTATCCATAATTTTTATTTTAATTGCTTAAGATTTTTTTTATTTTAATTTCTTTTTTGTTGTTATACTTAGGGGTATATTTGGAAAACAATCTTAAATTTGTATAGAAATTTGAAAAGGTGCTTATATAATGGGACTAAACTTTTGTTAAAAGGGTGCTTATATAATGGGACGGAGGGAGTAAATGAAAGTTTCATGTGTTTGTCTCAAAAAAAAAGCTAGCTTGTTTGTCTGTCCTGTTGTACCTTGTTGCTTAAATACTTAATTATGTCTTATTGTATAATATTTCTTGTTGCTAATTACTAAACCGCTGCAAAACTCTAGTTGTGATTCACTCGTGAAATTCTTCGCATCTGTTTGTAAAGGATGTTTTTTATGTTTGAGTTTTACATACACAGTTCTGAACTGTTCACCGAGCTGAGCTCATAGTGAGCAGTTACCGAACCGTGTTTAATGCACTTCATTTACTGAGCCTTACTAACAGTTCAGTGTTGTTTCCAGTTCGGTTCGGTTATTTTGGAACTGTGAAAAGGCCTAATAATTGTTTATACACAAAGTTCAAAGTGTGTCCCTTAAGCTTTGCCAAATGATTATTTCTAGTTTAATGACAGGTGGAAAATTGCTTGAGTAGAAGAATATTGTTTCTGGTTTAATGTCCATTCTTCTTGGATTTTTGACATAGAATATTGGATTTGTTTTGCAAAGAGCTATTATCTCTAGTTTTGTTGCTTGAGCTAGTTATAGAAAACTATTCTCTTTCTCTAAAGTTATGCCACCCTTGGTCGGGGTCTACCGTCCTTGGCACTAATCCCTCATTTATTAGATTTTTTGGAGCTTTAAATGCTTGATCGATTGTGTCATTTGATCTTTCACTCATTCGCATTTCACGTGATTGCAAGGATGCTTGCAAATCATTTAAGGTTGATGTTAACACAGGAGAAAATACACACATCTGTCAATAACTGAAATAGAGGAATTTAAGGGACACATGACATGTGATCCATAAATTGAGTTGAGGAGAGGGAAGGCAAAGGGGTGAAGAATTTGATGAACTATCTTCTCTCTATTGAACTGTTGTACTAAGGCTTCTGTTAGTACTAAGAATTTCTTGTATTTATGAGTTCATCGCATCTCTCGATTGATTACATTATTGTACTATTCTATTGGTATAACTAGTGAAAATGTTGAATTCATCATCATTTCATCTTCCCTATAATTCCAAACTCTTACATTGGTGGCAGAGTATGCATGGGTTCCAGCCAGAGAAGATCCATGGGCGCATGTGAAAACTGGCGTATGACCGACCTGGTTATAAGATTTGTAATCAAATAGTGCAACGACAATATTTCGCACGAAACCCCATTTTTGAGGTGCCTTGTGATGATTATGCATTTTTTACTATCAATATCAATTGTATGCTTCAAATTTTTGGAGATATCCATCTTGGTGTTTGCCCTGAGAATGACAATTTTAAACAGTTTCAAGATATATATCTCACCACAAATGTGATTGCTTCTTTACCTATGATGGATTTATTCCTATCATTCTCGCATGCAATTGTCATTCTTATGGAACATGAAATCATAAATATACATAATTTTTCTATATTTTTTCATATTCTAAAACTAGAAAATGATTTTGTTATTTTCAAACACAGCCTCTCTGCACAAGGAACTAGATTAAGTCTCTTCTACGAATTTCTTGAATGAGCCTCCAACTAACAACGCTCCGATTCTTGAATGATCTTCTTGAAGCAGTTTTCTTTAAGAAGTGAATTAAAGAAGAATGAGAATCGAAGAAATCAATCTTTATTATCCATTAAGAGTTATGATCTAATGAGAACAATACAACCACACCTTATATATATATAGGTAAATCTCCCAATACAAGCGGTAAGTTGTTCAACAATTAAACCAATAAAACTAACAAATCACACACTAACAAACATTGTTAGTTTCTCTAACTTACTTGTATCATAAGATAATTACATTTTTATTGATTTGAATTACATTCAACAGAAACAAGCGTCAATGTTCTTTAAAAGTTTATTTCAGTTATTAGATTGAATGATTTGCATCATAATACTGTGCATCACGATGTTTCTACAATTGTTAAGAACAAAGGTAATCCTTATTCATTGCATAATTTTTTTTACTTATGACAAGGTATCTCAAAACCATAAATTTTGAACCTCTTAGGGTTGGGGGAAATGTTATTGACGGGGAATCGAACGTCGAACCTCTTACATAAAACTCGTTCGGTGACCCAACCTAAACTATTGCGTTCCGTATAATCTACTCCATACTTCTATTTCTACACGAACCTTGTCATTTGCCTACCAACGCAATGTCTATCACACTGCAAACATGAACCTCCTCATTAATGTTTACATCACTTTCATGATATAACCCAAATATGACTTAATTTCGAGCTCTTATGACTTTCATCCCAATTCGGATGAGCTGCTTGTTCGAATTTCACATCCCTGCAGACAATACTTGGAGGCATATAAAGCTGTGATATCATTGTATAACTCAATCAAAGTCAAATATGCATTCCTTTTGGACATCCTATAAAAGCATTATGGTCTGTGAAATAGAATTCAAAGATTCAAGGAAATGAATTTTGATACAACAAAAGCATAAACAGTGTGCTAGCTAGTCATTGGGAAGCCAAAGTAATTTCCACTCAAAAGATGATATAACCAGGAATTTTGAATGAATAACTTTGAGTCAAAGTTGTGTAATTGTAATTTTATCTCGATCAACATGGATAAACTCACGAGACTAAATTACCATATAAAATGATTTCAAATAGTGACCACAACATACATCAGAACTCAATCCAATTACACAAACAAAGCTATCAATATCAATATCTCAAATAAGCAGAATACAAATAGTAAACCCAAGAGTACATAATAGAATATAATTATTTATAAATATCATGAAAATAATGAAGGTGGATATTTCATAACCCCATTTTTGTGTTATCATCGTAAGCTAGTTCATTGTGGAGTGAAATTAGAGATTCTGTGTACACAACCACTTTGAATCCAGCTACATTCATACCATTAGGATCATGATAGGAGCGATAATCTAACAATTGTCCTTCATAATCGTACTTGGCCAATCCAGTACCATCATAATCCATGCTAACAATATCACCATTTCTTGCAGAGTGTAAAGGGATAAAGTATTCACTGCTAATAATATCAACATGAATAACAATAGTTTTAGTCCAAGACGACGAATGTAGTTTGTATTCATTCATCACCCATATTTCAATTGTTCTATCAGCGTGCCAGTACCATAGACCAAACAATTCTCCAAATACCCCCAAACCACAATGGCAAGGTAGATTAGGGTCAAAATCAATCGGCACATGCATATCTAAAAGTTTTCTGTCTATTAAATCAAAGGCAACAATAACATAGTCTTCTAAATCATGATCATGATGACGACGAGAAAACCAATTAATAGCCCCATTAAAGAACAACCCTACTCCAGAATCATATAGTCTATATTGTCTGGGATTTGAATAACGGACGTGAGTAGTCTCAATTTGTTTCCACGCGTTAGCTCTCAATGAGAAGAAATATAAGTGTAATTGGTGACTAATATAAGGATCAGTTGACAATATTGAAATGACCAAGTAATCATCTGTTGACTTGTCATACCCAAAACCAAAGAATTTTGAACCAAAGAAATTTAAATCATCATCATCATTAGGAGATAGGGGTATTTGTTTGTGAAATCCAGTGGATGGATTCCATAGGTGGAATTCTGTATCATAACGCAAAAGTATAATCCCTCTACACGAGCCTTTAATTTCAAGATCAATATCTCTATAAGTCTCAGGTATTAGAAAATCAAGGTTATGTGATTTAGAAGCAGAATTATCGTGTAACGATGCCTCTAAATCTATAGATTGAGCTTGAGGAGATGAATTTGATACGAACAAAACTCGTGTTGAATGATCAGTAGTAATTTGAAAATGTGAGTTTGCAAAGTGTGGATCAGAGATGAGAGAAAACCAAGACTTACAAACAGACTTGAAACGTAATAGAGACTTCACTGGCAACCTCAGCAGAATTTGGAGGATCAATTCATGCGGCAGATACAGTTGCGATTTCGTCATCGTCTTCGTCTCCATCATCATGTATGTGCCTTGCCTTACAATGAAGTGGAACTGAACTGAGTATATATATGTAATGTACCAGACCTTTTAATTACTAGCTAGTAGTCAATATTGACAAGTTGGAAGTTCACCAAAGATTAGCAGCACTAACCTCTTTATTGAGTTCAATTGATACGATAGCTATTTAAATAGTAAAATAAACTTAAAAAAAAAAATAGAAACAAATTTGTGAATGATATCATAATATTTTTTTTATTCTAATTTAAATTTAAAAGATAATTATCCTGTTTAATAAGATAATAATTACTAACTTATCCTAATAATACTGAAATTAAAACAAACTAAAAACATATTAAATTTAAATTTTATTCTACTAAATTTTCTTTTTTTGACCAATATATATTTTTTTGAGCCAATTTTTTTTTTGACAAATAAATATTTTTTATTCTACTAATTTTTTTTTGACCAAAATATTAAATCTAAATTGAAAAAATATATATTTTTTATTCTAACTTATATCTAAATATTAAAAATTATCCTATATAATAGGATAATCACTAACAAAAGAAATGTTTATGTTCTCCCTTTTGTTTCATCTTCTTCAAATCATCATCTCTCAATTCATCATCGTTTCCCTCAAATCATCGTAGTCTCAAACAATTCTTTCTTTAGTTTCATCTAACAATATGTTTTAAATCTAGCAATATAATTATTAATTCTTTCCATAATTTTTTTACAGTTAAAATAATTTTAATACTCCCTCCGTCCCATTATATATTTGGAAAGCAATCTTAAATTTGTATAGAAATTTGAAAAGGTGCTTATAAAATGGGACTAAACTTTTTTTAAAAGGGTGCTTATATAATGGGACGGAGGGAGTATCTCTTATCTCTTATTTATAAATGTTGTTAGATTAGCAACAACTTAACCCTACTTTTTCCCTCCTAAACTATAGCATTAATTATTCGCAACTAACAATAACATTAATTCTCATTTTTCAACTTTTTTTTTGTACAAATTCTCATTTCTCATTAGTAATTTTTTTTTCACTTCTCATGAAACAAAAAAAACGTGTTATTTTTTCTTCATTTTCTCAACTTTTTTCCGTTCACTTCTTAAGATTTTATGTGACAAAAATAACAAATTTTTCTCTCTTTTTCTTCACCCTTTTCTCTCACGATGTTCTCTCTTTCTCTCTTCTCAGGTGGTGGTGAACGTGCTCTTTTCTCCGGCCGTCCAATATCTCTTCTCAATATTTCTACTAATACTTTGTTTTAATTAAGTTTTTATTACTTCTTAGATTTTTGGGTTAAATATGTTTTTGGTCCCTATAAATATATCAAATTTTGTTTTTAGTCCCTATAAAATTTTCAAGGGTAAAATATGTTTTTGGTCCCTATAAATATACCAAATTTTGTTTTTAGTCCCTCTAAAATTTTTCTTCGACTTTTAGTCCCTATAAAATTTTCTATTTCCCCTTTTGGTTCATCCTTCTAAGTAAACTCATATGTATAGTTCATATTTTTAAATAAAATTTTGCAGAAAAGTTTATAAAATTATAATAATCTCTCTCACAAAAAATTATAATTTTTTAACAAAATAGGAATTTAATATGATTTTTTACATTTTTTGTGGTTAAAAATTCATAATTAATTTATGTTTTGCTAAAAAGTTCCAATTCTTTTATAGTGGGATTTTCATAATATTTTATAAATTTTTGCATAATTTTATTAAAAAAATACAAAGTTACACATGAGTTGAATTAAAAATAGGGACTAAAAGTGGTGATTGAAAATTGGGTTAAATATGTTTTTGGTCCCTATAAATATATCAAATTTTATTTTTAGTCGCTCTAAAATTTTTCTTCGATTTTTAGTCCCTATAAAATTTTTAATTTACCACTTTTAGTCCCTATTTTACCCTAGATTTTTTAAGCATATGTTTTACTTTTTACCTTGCAAACATTTTAAAAAAGTTAGTATCTCAAGGTTTATCTTTTTTTAAAAGAGATTAACATTCCATTAACAAATAATAGAAATTTATTTTAATTATTTATAATCATGTTTTAATATTGATGATAGTTGTGAAATGCTTAATATCCTCTTTAAATTTGATTTCATTGTTGCTATAATTGTTCGTCTATGATTTTTTCTTTTTTGATTTTTTCACGAGTATGATTGGTTTCTTATTTTTGAATTTTGTGTATATGTTATTTCATTTTAGGTTCTTGCAAAAGTTTGTGAATACAATATATCAAAGCTGAACTTTCTCACTATCACTTGAAAACTGAAATAAAGTTTTTTTTTTGACAACAAATAAACTTTTATTTAAATAGTCTAGAGTTTGTTTTAAATTTTAATAGACCCATACATTCGAATGATCAAATGTATGTTGTTGTATCAAAACTAATATAAAAATTTAAAACAAACTCACATTTTATCGTTTAATGTTATATTTTCAAAACTAATATTATTATATTTGTCTTACCATTTTTATTATAAAATCTTATAATTTTTTATTAAAAATCTCACAAATTTTTAATATTATACATTTTCTTATGAAATAATTTTTTGTCACATATAACAGCTTATATGACTCGCGCATCGCGTAGGTGAGAGTCTAGTTATCTTTTATTCTATATGTTTGTTATGATGCTTAACATTCAAGTAATAGTTTACCCTAATTTTTCCCTCCCATTCCCTCTTAATTAACTATGGCCCACTACACTTCAATAATAAAGAAACTAATTACTCTTAATTTCCTCCTAAATTTTATATGTCATTTTCCCTTCAATTTAAAATTTAAATGGTCTTATTAATTTCCCCACTATAATTTACAAGAGTTTTTTCACGTGAAAACCAACCAAACTTATATGGCTCATACTTTCCTTCCACTTCTTCACATGTTTTTGACCACCAGCCATATGGACTTCTAATTCCCTAAAAAATTGATCTGTGTGCATTGATTTTGTACTTTTGTTAGAAGGTGTTGATTTTCATAGACAAAATGAACCAAATTTTTTTTTGTCCTCTTCTTCTTTCTCCATGTTTCGTTCCCTCTTCTTCTTATCATTGCTCGCCGCCGTTAACCTCTATCCCAGCGCCGCCCGTCATTGTTTAAGTGTTGAACTTATCCCTCTTAGTCCGTTCCATCTCTACTTGCTGTCATTTTCATCTCTACCACCTCTGCCTACACCAAACTATTTTCGTTGCTTTTGTTCTTTGTTCATTTAAATTGATTATAATTATCTAACCAATTCTCCTAAAAAAGATTTTATTGTTTTTCATAGGCGAAGACAAGACCCAGTCAACCCGGACTCGGCACAATGTTTTTGATATTTTAGTAGTTAGTGTAGAGTAAGACTGAGATTTTTAGAAATTAATTTAAGATAAAATTAATTTTTTTTTTCAAAACTGGGATTTTTTTACTGCAAATTAACTTTTTCGATACTTTAGAAGTAAAATCAGGATAAAATTGAGATTTTTGACACTTGGCCTTAACGTGGATCCGTTCCTAGATGACACTCATAAATGGTGGTAAAATAATCACATATTGATTAAATTGAGTTCACAATTCAACCAAATTGATACTTTTGAACTAAGGGTAAAAATGGAATAGGAAAATTAAAATTTATTTTGTTCTATCCTCTTTCCAAATGATAGAGTGGTAGATTAGTTTCATTCTGTCATAAAATATCCAAATAATAGAATAGAATATCTGTTTCATTTCATCCCACTCCGTTAGTTTCGAGTTATCTAAACAAAGCCTCAAGGTACACAAAGAAGATGAAATTCAATTTGTTACTTTGTGGAAACGGGAAACATTCAATAATTTTTTGTTGATAAACCTAAATCGCTTTTATGGGCTAAAGAATTGGGTCAACATTCAATAAAAAGCAAGGCGTAAATATTATTTTCGTCTTTGTACGCGCGAAATTTTAGTTTTAGTCTCTAATACAAAAATCGGCAGGAAAATTCGTAGAAAAATTGTTCTTTAACCCCTTAATTAATTAGGGAAGAAAGTATTCTATTTCAAATCCTCGCTATATTGTTAAGTATATATGGCGGTGCCAACTCTAAAAGGGGGGAGTTGAACGGGACGAGCCACATGGAAAAATTGAGCTCAAAACTTCGACTTAGTCCACCAAAATTAACGAGTTAAACAGTCAGATCTGTTTTGCCACCCCTAGCGTGTGTGATTGATTAATACTACTAGATAATCATTAAATGATCATGCACATAAATTCAATTATACTATATTTCAATTTATAATAATATATGAGTGATTGGTTCACACTCTGTCACAACTACGGGGTAAGCAGATCGAAAAAAGCCGATCAAACTGATGATCCAAACCAATTCAAATCGAAAAATAGATTTTTTTACTTCATATCTAAAATCGAACCGATGAGAATTGAAGTGGTTTGGTTTAGTTTTCGATTTTCATTTTCATAATCTGCAAAACCAGTGAACTGAACTGACCACAAATAATAGCCTATTTGGCTCAATTTTTGTACCATCCTTATACATTCTCAAGCCAAAATCAAATATGAAACACGACATATGACTTATATTTCTATTTTTTTTGTCTTGACTGGGGTACCCACCGCTGAACCCAGTGACTAATTCCTCGCTAGATTGAAGGCACCTCGATGAGTGGGATAGTTGGCCCAAGGATTTAAAGCTGCTCCATACCCAAGGTGAAGATCAAACCCTTAACCCTTGGTTAATGGTTAAGGGAGGATGAACTCCAACCACTCAACCACACCCCTTAAGTTACTTATATTTCTATTTAGTAATGAACATTACTTAATATTTTTATTTTGAATGAGATGTAAACTTCATTATACCTATGTATTGTATTTTGTATTTCAAAATTATGTTATTGTTTATTTGTTTTATATTATTATTGTAAATTATTTGAAAAATAAAGCTTGAAGTATATCTTTTGAAAAAAAAAAATAGTAGAGATTACATTAAAAAAATAAAATGTTACAAACCAAATATAATATTTGATCCAAACCGATTAATTTGGATCAAATTCATTCTTAAGAACCGAGCCAAAGATTTAAATCAAACTAATTGAGAGTTCGTTGGTTCAGAAAATGAATGAATTCATTCAAAACTGATCCAAATCGATCTTGTTGCGCCTGGTCACGGCCGCTCAAGTGTCCATCAAAATATAACGTTGGCAAACCTTTTATTTTCCAAACAAACTCAGTGACAAGGTGAGAGTGGGGGAGGATTGCCTCTGTTAGGGTCCAGTCCAGTCCAGTCAATTCTAAATCCTTCGTCTTCTTCCAGACGAGGTATCAACAATGGAAGAAACAACTATCAACGATATTCCAGACGAGGTATTGATTCAAATTCTCTCTTTCCTTCCCATCAGAGTCGCTTTCAGAACTAGGGTTTTATCAAAGAGGTGGCTCATACTCTGCTACTTAATTCCCAATCTCCACTTCTCCGCACAACACTTCAACGTAAGATCGAGAACGAATCATGTTCCCTCAAATGTTGGATCATGTAATGTTCTCTCCACACTCTCGCAATATATCCCTTAAATCTTTTCATTTTGAATGTTTTGTTAAACTCTGGGAGCATCAAGATTGGTGTCAGATTGTAGGAAATTTGATTGAAGCTGCAAAACAACCGCCATTTTTTGCTGCAAAACAGTTGTGGTTATGAAGTTGTTGTACATTGCTATTCCTAGTATGTTTGATTGTGTTGTTGATCTTCCTTTGCTCAAAACCCTAGAGTTAGATGTTATTCAATTTCAAGTTGGGGAGGATTTCATGAAAATTCTCTCTGGGTGTCCCAATTTGAACAATTTTAAAACTGGATTTGTTGCATCAAAAGACACTATTAATCCAGGAAATTGTTTAAAACCTTTATCCACGTTGATCAATGCCGAAATCTTTTTATTCGAGGTTCCATACAGAGCAGTTTACAATGTCAAGTGTCTAACTGTATTCGGGGTATGTTAAATGATTGATACTCTCTCCGGCTTTAATTGTAAGAAAATTTTTACTTTTTAGATTCATCGAATAGTTGATGCATTTGTATTTGGATATAATGCAGACTAGATACATTAGTTATTCAATGAATCTAAAAAGTTGATATTTGCTTACAAATTACAATTAAGGTCTTAGGGAGTATAATGCATTCTATTTTATCATCAATACTATATTATGTATGTTGTTCTATTCTGTTTGTTTATATAAATAATTTGCATCTTCTTATTGTGTTGTGCAGTTTGGAAGATCAAGTATCTATGAAGAAATGAATTCATTTTATAAAGGATTTCCTGTGTTTGAAAACCTAACAGAACTTCGACTATATTGGTGTGCTTCTATTCTTCATGACTGGGATGAGGTACTGAACATGCTACTGAACTGTCCCAAACTTGAAAGTCTTACAATTAAAAAGGTTTGTTTGTCACATTGATGTATAGTTTACTACTTTTTAATTACTTGTACTACTATTCTCTGTGTTTTCTTACAAATCCTATTTTGTCTTGGATTGACAGGCACTTAGGTCAACAAGTATGAATGATTGGAAATACCTAAGTCATGTCCCTCAATGCATTTCATCTAGTCTAAAAAAGTGCAAAATTACACACTATGAAGCTCTCAATGCAGATTTTCAATTTGCAACATATATTTTGCAGAATGCGAGACTTTTACAGGTTATGACCATTCTCCATACTTGGGACCCAAAACCAACGGAGAGCCCTCAATTTTTAGAAGATTTATCCTCCTGTCCAAGGATCTCTCCCATATGCAAACTGTCGGTTTCTGAATTTCGTTATTCCTAGATGTATATATGCTACTCCTAGATTTGATGGTTTGAATAATATAGTCCGTATGCTACTAAAATAATACCTGAATGAATTTGAGCATGCTATCCAGTTTATTTTATTTTTGTTTAATATTAAATTCTAATGTTGAAATCTCGATTGTTTGATTTTGATCGGTCCATATTAAGCATGCTATAGCGAAAATGAAATATTTTCATACAGTTTTAATGACACAACTAAGCTTCTATAGCGAAAATCAAGTGAAGTGGTTCATATTAACTTGGTTTTGCCCCAAATGTGCAAAACAATCAATCTATATAACTCTTAACAGAAATTTTTTTATAAAAATTGGAGAAATGGCAGAGAATTAGTTTGGATTTTTAAATGGCAGAGAATTACTTCTTCAAATCTACACTGAAGTTGCCATCTGTTTAGTAGTCTATTAGTATTATCGATATAACAAGTTTACTTTATAATGCAAGTTTATGTTTCTAATATCATTTTTTATTGAACTAATGTTATTATGGGGAAAAGAAATGAAAGAAGTTACTTTGGAAGTTCTCTGTTGTTGAGATTAGAGGTTTCAATTGGTTGGATGGAAATCACAATTCAATTTCTATTATCACTACAAAAAAGATAAGTAAAAATTAAAAAACAAAAAAGTAATCTATTTAGCCAAGAGCGCTCGGATGAGATGACAAGAGTCTCTTTTAGATTAACCAATGTCTTGAGTCACCCATTTGGGTCCCACAAGACTCGATGGATTAGTCTTTGTAGTTGCATAGAGGATACTTGACAATTGATATACACCCAAAATGTAAAAACTTATCTAAGCTTGTTAGTACAAAAAAATACATATTAATTCATAACCAAGGTAGCTTTATATCATCTATATATACATCTCAATTTTAAAAGTTATATAGCTGCAACTTGGTGGATTCTACCATTTTGATAACTGTTGTAGCTGAATTGCAAAGATAAAGCTATGGATGGAAATTTGAAAGGGCAAATCAAACCAAACTAATTTAAGCACTAGTATTTGGTGTTGTATAATTGCTTCCAAGATTTGAATCAGGTGATAGTGGAGGTGGCTCATGATTCAATAAAACAACATCATCAGCTAAGCTTGAAATGTCCATTACCTCAGGTCTACTTTTATGCTTACCATCACTTTGAATATCCATTAATGTTTCCAATACATCATCCATGCAAGGTCTCAATTCTTTTGAACTTTGCAAACATTGAAATGCTAACTCACCAACAGCATTTATCATTTTCTTTACTTTGGAATCTGATTCATAACCAAGGGTAGGATCCACCATTTCATGCAATGCTTGATTTTGAATTCTGTTGATAGCCATGTTCGATAAATTGATTTCATGTCTATGTCTTGTTATATCAACAGCTGGTAAAGACGATATCAACTCAATCATCACGACTCCAAAGCTATAGACGTCACTTTTATCAGTAAGTTGATAGCATTGATGGTATTCCGGATCCACGTAACCTGGAGTTCCTTGTGGAGCCGTTGAAACATGAGTTTGATCATATGGAAAAAGTCGTGAAAGTCCAAAATCTGCTACTTTGACACGAAAGTGAGCGTCAAGAAGAATATTATTGGTTTTTATATCTCTGTGAATGATGTCTGAAACATGAAGATACTTCAGCGCACTTGCCGTCTCCACAGCAATATTCATTCTAATCGGCCAAGAAAGTTTTCCGTGTTTTGCCAGTCTACCATGGATATGTTCAGCGACAGTTCCGTTAGGAACATACTCGTAGACAAGAAGTAGTTCTCGGCTGTGGCGTGAAGTGCATCCATATAGTGCCACAAGATTTGGATGGACCAATCCTGCCAAGATTTTAACTTCATTCATGAATTGCTCAACTCTTTTGTAATTGTTCTCATATAACCTCTTCACCGCAACACTACGTCCATCATGCAGTTTTCCTAAACAAGAAACATCATATATCATAAATCTTTGTTAGGATCATTGAAAGTACAAAAATGGAAATAGATACAACAATAAACAAAACAGACTTGATTCCCCGCAGTCAAAATTTCCCACAGTTACTGCAGTCAACTTATAAGTCGTTTGATATAGATCGAACAACTTGCATATTGAATTCGGTCAATTAAAATCTAGGAATCTTGACTGTTCGATCTTCATCAATGGCTAAGATCACTGACTGCAATGACTGTTAACTGCAAGGAATCCGTTTCATTCCACTACGAAAATATGATAGTTCTTACCTAAATACACTGCCCCGAAGCCCCCTTCTCCTAGTTCTTTGGATGGATCGAAGAAATGTGTGGCTTCTTCAAGCTCGCTATAAGTAAAATGTTGAACTCCGAAGTTTTGACTTCCTCCAAAGTGTTGACTTCCACTCTCAAGATCTTTGTAAGATGGATCAGTAGAGAGGCTGCGAGACTGAGATTGTACATGTGACTTTGCATAACTTACATTCTTTCGGCGCTTATAGAAATAAACGGCAATGATCAATGCAAATACTCCTAACAGAACAGAAGCACCTAGCATAAAATATAGGAAATTTAAATCAGTAAATTATGTTGATAAAGTATTTACACAAAACAAAATGATTATAAACAATCAAGGATAATTAGATTTATTACCAATAATGAGATTCCGCATCAAAATCGACCGCCCTGCAACAATTCATTGTGAAAACAAAGATGAGTTAACACTGTTCTAATTCAAGGACAATATTCTACTTGTGTATAACAAAAATAAACATGTACATTTATGCACTAGAAGATATAACATATGGCTTAATGTACCAAAAATATGAATAAACTTTGCACAAAACTATGATAAGAATATTTCAAAAGTCTTATATGTTACCATCATCACCACAAGTTTTTAGATAGGACTTATCCTTGCAGAAACATATGAACTTATAATTATCAAATCCACATCTTCCACCACTTTTCTCACAATGTTGACAATCATGTGCAGTCCAATTCAAAACAAACCCCATCTTCAAAACATCAATATAATTCATTTTCAACAAGCTAGTGAAATTAACACTAGTGTTCAATACCAATGGTGCATTAACCATAAACTCACACTCATTCAAGGAATAGTTTTTGTGCTCAAGTGCTTCTTTATGAAAAACAGCAAAAGAATAATGTGTATCATTTTCTGCACAATCTACTTCATAAGTAGGATAATCTATAGGTTCTGTTGTACAGTTGTAGAAGAAAGAAAGATTGGAATTTTCAGGACTAAAGGTGAGTGGAGTTTGATCAAGGGCAAGACTGTAATTATACATAGGAGCAGGACATGTTTTGTCATAGACATCTATGTTGGTTACAGTTAATGAAGAGTTTGAATAAGATATGTTTTTTACTAAAAGCTCATAATTTGAAGTTTTGAGAATTGGATTATTGTTCTTGCAAGTGATCTCAAATTGTGGATAGCCACAAAATGAATCTTGTTGATAAGGAATCCAAAAAGGGTACCTTATGGAAGGACCTTTTCCACATGTTTGAGGTGTGCATGCCTCAAATTTTGGATTAATAGATTGAACAGATGCGATTAAGAACAAGAGAATGGTTATAATGTTTAGTTGAGGTTTATTGTAATGGAAGAAAGCTTGAAGAAATGTCATTTGGTGCTTCATATTTAGAAAGATTGAAGAGAATAAGAAGAAGATAGGAGAAGAGAGTTTGAATGGACATTTGGAGAAACATTAAGAAGAAATTTCAAGTTGGTTGGCAGGTAGGTATGGATTGTTGAAAAAGTTTCATCAAAATATGGTACTATTCAATATTCAATCATGGAATAAATGATTGGGTTTTGAAAATATGCACTAAAACTATTTCTATTGTTTTAGTTGAATGATTTCGGTTGAGACGTTGAATGAGTATTATGTAAGCTATGTCTATGATTTGATCTCTGCTACTAACAAATTAATCATTAATATTCATCTATCTGAATAATATTCAAGAATCAAATAACCAAAGATCAACACATTTTACAAAATTAGTAGTAGGTAAACTCTCGTAGCTTTCTTAGTGTTCACATTAGTGTCTGACTGTGTCTCAAATAAGATAACCTCCCATCGAGAGAACCAATGAAAAAACAAAAGAAGTAGGCCAACTCCCAATATTTGTTTTCTTGAACTAGAAATTTGCTTTTTTAATGAAATTATTAAGGGGTATTGTTGTAGTTTGTAGGTGGAGTATCCATAATACTAATCAAAACGTCCACAATGGAAAGTAGGTTCAGTTTCTTGCAATACAAGTTTGCAGACTCCACATGTTTGTACATATTATATAATCAATAATATGATACTTTTGGACGCCTATATGTGTATGAGAATAAGTATGAAAAAAATGTAACCAATGATATGATATGATATGATACAAAACAAAGAGTTTAGAGGACATAATCATTAATTTTAAAAATTATAAAGTAAATTTATGTAGTAAAATATAGTAGTGATTTTCATACATATTGTGGTTATATATATTTGTATGAATCCACCATATATTGACTAGGCTTCATATTTGAATATAAATTTACAAAGTTATGACTATACTTTATGTGAATCTAGTAGTACTAAGATTTATAAATTGAAATTAATTAGTTTTTTCTAAGGGGAAAATAAGTGGATGACTTTAATTTGTAAAAGTATTTTGTCTTGAAATGAAAAGTATGAGAAAGCAGAAAATGAAATCTATGATTGTGAAAGACGTGTTGAATAAAAAAGTAGGAAAATAAAGACTTGTTTGCACAATCATACAAATGCAATACCACAACTACTTTGACAAATGAAATTACAAATATACCCTTCATATGTAGTTGTTGCCAAAATAAGCTGATTAAGTCAAATAAGTTCAAGGAAAAATCACATTCCCTTATTGCATCGTTCCTCCTTTCTTTTTCATTGACTGAGTCAGTGGAAATATTAACCTATGACAACATTATATGATCCAAATTCCTAACTAATGTATATGTGGATATGCTTCAACCAATTCATTGATCTGGTCCACACAATAAATACTCAAATATTCAATCAATTATACACTAATTAAATGTTTTTTTTACGAAATTTAGGATAATATGAGTTCAATTTTGGATGGAATAATTTTTAGTGAGATTTTGTTTACCTCACAGTTAAACTCTTGACCATTACAACTCTCTTTCCCTAAAAACCAAATGGTTACTCGGCGTATCAGGGTTTCAAATCTCAATTTATACACATTACGTGCAATGTTCCTATCAACTGAGTTAAGATCACGGAATATTAGTGTGTTTTTTCTTCTTTTCTAATCAGATACTATAGTTGATTAAATGATGTCTTAAATTTTTGCCAAAGAAATTACTATAGAGTATGAACCTACTATTTAAAGTATTACTAACTAAAAATTTACCTAAAAAAAATAACTTCATATTTGAATATTTGGCTGCTAACTAATAAACACTTGAAAATGCAAACAAGAATATCTAAATATAAGCAATCAATGCCAAAAAACACGAAAAAGAACTACTAATAACTAAGCAACATTACAGTTGCTAAAGGAATTGGGAAATATTCCTGGGTGATAATTGGGAAAGGCATAAGTAAGATTTGAAATAAAGATCTGCAGCTACAATCTAGACTGCAACATTATTACTTTGAATTTGGTCTTGGCCTATATATACAATCTTGCCATCATTGAGACCATACTATGATTCTCTCAAAGAATTAGGAAAGATTTTTGGATTTTTGGCCGTGAGCCGGCGAAGCCAAAAGTATGATTTTAAATAAAGGTCTGCGACTACAATCTAGACAAACCACGACATCATGGCTATTAATTTTATTGCGGACGATACACGATCTAGCCGTCATTAAGGCCATTTGTCAGTCACATTTGACTATGATTCTGTACAATATCAAAAATGGCAACGCATGCAGGTGCGACCATTGTCGCAAGAATCTACTTTATTTTTTTTGAGATTAAGAGATAGAAAACATACTTTTGTGATGAGTACAGTGTGAAGCATTAGCAATATATCCATCTGGGTCAATATCACAATCTCCATCATCATTTTCCAAACACCTTAAACATTCCTCATTCACACTATATTCCACCTCAAATCCCTTACCCAAACCACTTTCAAGAACCTCAATCTCAAAATAACCATCATGATTATTCTTTATAGGAAACTCTGTTCCTACTGGAACTTGGATATGTCTCTTGCAACTCCTTAACAGTAGTTCATCTTCATGGCCAAAATGACAGACAGAAGGATTTTGAGGTCCGCATAGAGAATAAGATGAATATTGAGAGGAACAATTGTAGTACATGGTGATGTTCTTTACCCTTTGGGGATAGTGAAACAGAGTTGGAGGCAAGAAAGTATCATTAAATTGAGGAGAACAAACATTTTGATAAAGGTCTGTTCTTTGGAGTTTGATGGTGTGAGTTGTTGTGTTGATATCAAGTACTGTGAAAATTTGTGAGGAGGATAATTCAATGGTGGTAGTAATGTTGTCGTGGCAAACAAGGCGAAAAGGGTCGCCGGCGCCACATTCAAAAGGACGATTATGTCCCCAGAATGGATAAGATATGTTGGTGATATTTCCACAGTTGTAGAAGCTTTTAATTTCTCTACAAAATGAATAATCATCAAATGATTTAGGTTGTGGTTGAGAGTGGGATTGTTGAGGGAAAAAAGTGATTATTATTGAGAAGAAAAAAAACAAAGAGATATATTTAATATTTGTGAACATATGGATATGATAATCCATTATTATGTTGAGAAGAAGGAAGAAGAGATTATCTGCAGCTTATGGAATGGAAGGAGTGAGTTAAGTTGATGATGGGTGGTGATGAGTTTGAGTTAAGCTCTTAGGAGGATCGCCAAAAATGATTATTCCAGCCTTAGAGTCAACTCAAAAGTCACTAGGGAAATTTCCACTATCTTTCCTTAAATAGTTTTTTTTTTATTTATTAAAATTTAAATTAGGATGGATACCCTCCCAATTCTTTACTCTATTCAAATTGATAACTTTAAAATTAAGATTTACAACGGTTTACACCGATTGTCCAATCGTATGTGTTTATCTCAATTCAAACGGCTTATTTAGGTTGAGTATGACTCATAGGCACTATTAAATCAAATAGATAGAGAGAAGTGGAGCAAGCAAGACCTTAATCTTGCGTTGATCCAAGTTTTTATTTCGGGGGGGGGGGGGGTGCGGGTGACTTACCCCATAAAAATGATTTATGGTTACACTTGTCTTTTGGATGATAATGTAGTATTTATATATGAGTTGTAACAGTGTAATCTCCTAATTAAGTTACAATCGATGAGACGAAACAACAGTTACTTGGAAGTCGGGAGATATAGACCAAACATCGTGTTCATTGTTTGTATATTTTTCGGTTCTTTAATAATCTATAACGAAGTATTGTTCAAACACTTTTTTGTCTATCATATCTAAAGTTGTAGAGAATCATCAACCTAATTGAAGATTTACAATATAACTTATTGTATGATCTATCAATTGCAGAGTTTTGAATTTAAATCCTTCTTCTACCGACCGGTGCAAGGTCAAACTATTTATAGCAATCACAATTGATAATTTAATCGTCATTATTTTAAGTGTCTTGTTAACTAGTGCCCTCAAGGCACTAGATAAGATTATTAAAAGAAGTAATATATGCATTAAAAATCGTGTTTTATTAATTTAGAAAAGTAGAATGCACAAGTTCCAAGAGTTTATTTACCACTTTTGCTTCCTTAACGATTGCCCTAAGGGCAATGTTTATCATTTTCCTTATTTTAATAAGAATCGCTATCAAATTACTCCTTCCATCCTTAATTATAAGCATCTTTTCAAAAAAAAAACTAGTACTTAAATATAAGCCCCCTTTGCAAACTACTAGGTACATTTATTACTTTTTTCCGTACACATATCCTTAATTATTACTACTAACTTGTATTGGAATATAAAAAGTCAGATTTATACACTTACAAACAAAGGGTAATTTGGTAAAATTCACACACAAATTAGACACATAATTACACTACCAACTTTTTTTAATATGTATAAAATAAGCTTTATATATAGGGACGGAGAAAGTAATTACTATTAGTACTTTCATTAATGTATTTTAAACACCCTTATTTAATTATGGGGAAAACCCTCCATTATGGGTGAATAGACATGGTTGAAAAATTAAACCCTCCATTACTAATGGTTGAAAACATTAGGAAAGTAAAGGATGGAGGGAGACAGAGAGCATAATATTATACTCTAACTACCAAAACCATCTCTTGACCAAAAAACACTACATAATCAACTTAAAAATCATAGGGGCAAAGTACATGGTGTTTGGAATCAAAATTCCATGTGTAGTTCCTTAAACCACAAAATTTAAGTGAGGGACTATATGTTTTGTGCTTTGAAAAACAACTATCTAGTTATGAATGACTTTGTATGAAATAATAACAATTTTTTTTAATTTTCTCAATTACTAAAATATATCTTAAGTTTAAACTCTCACTTAGTCAAATTTGGAATTTCATGTTTTGTGGTTGTGCATGTTTCTCTATTGTAATTTGTTTTCCAAGAACTTTTTCCAAGAACTTTACACTTGTTTTGTTTTGTTCTATTGGACAAAATCCAACTTGCTTCAAAAAAATAATCTTTCAAGATTCATGTCCAAACCATTGAAATTGATAGTGCTAATTATATTTACAAGAAAACAAGCTATGACAATGTCAATTCCTCTGTTTTGTTGTATGATAGAAATGTTGATTCCTAACATAAACTAAAAATTAACTAATTTGCATAATAAAAATAATAAAAAGACAATAGAAAATGGAACAAATCGTGACAAAACAGGCACATATATTTTACTCAAGATTTAAAGTAATACTTACTTATTATTATATATTATATCAATCCACTAGAGAATATCATATATTAGCTAGCCAAATTCAAATTTATTAAGTATGACTTGTTTGGTAACAGTTGCAATCATCTAAATCATATTCTTAAATGTTAATATTCATTATTAGTACAAGTTAATCTATAAAGTCAATGTCAGCCAATTATATAGATGATATTTAAAAATTTGAACACGTTATCTTTGTTACACTGTCTTAAATAGTTTCATATCCTATTTTATTCATATTTATATCTATATAACTATAAAAACTTCTGCACATGATTAATAAAAATATCAAAGGGTATCATTCTAACCAAACTGCATTTTTGAACACGCAACCAAACTATTGTTCATCAAGCAAGAGTGATTCAAATCCTATAAACATTTTTTATCCTAAACTAAAACTCAATTTTCACCATACAAAAGATAAAAATATTAAGGATGAGTTTGTGTATAGACAACATAATTAAACATTTATATATGAAGTGTTTATCATATAAATGTTTGTGTATAAAGTACTTATAATCACATAGATATAATGTTGTAAATAAGTTCTAAACTATATAATTATTTATTGAAATATGCCAAAATAGATTATGAAATCTAATAAATAAGTTCTATAAACGCACTCTAAGAATAAGATTACTCGATAGAAGAATCTAATGAAACATTAAGAGAAGGTAGAATACATACCGGAAGTGCCATGAGACTCTTTTGAATTTGGATCGTTAGGCGGTACTAATGCTCGTGATGGTGTTAGTCCATTTGGTTGTGTTAGTCCATCCGATGGTGCTGCTAGAGGCGATGGTGCTACCGATTTATAGAACTTCGATTTATTGCAACCGGGCTCATCCAACAAATTTCCAACTGGTAAATTTGGGCGGCAAAACCCGCATTCACCATAAGATCGTTGGTTAGGACAAAGACACATAATTGCATTCTCAGATACATTGTGTCCACATCTTCCACCGGATTTCATGCATCCATCACATACGTTTTCTTCGACGCCAGTCCATTTAACCTCAAATCCTTCATTTAAAACAGTCCCTACAATATCCGAGTCATCTATGGAGGAATCATCTTTTAGTCCCGGAACTGTGATATTATTCTTACACTTTACACCATTGAAATCAGCCACTTTAGCTCTTGAAACTAAGTATGCCTCACGAGGTTCGCCCTCTATGAGGCAGGAAATCGTTTGAGAAGCTTCCGAACTCAAAGGAGGTGTTGTGTACGAACCAGGAGGAAGAGGATCACACTCATACAATAGTGTATACTTCTCATATTTGGAAGTGTAGGCGAAGAAATCTAAATCTATGCTTACATTGATATATTTCATGGGACAAGGAACAATGTTATCATCATCATAACTCCATAAATCTAACCTTGCAATCCTCAAAAGTTGAGATGTTTGATTTATATCAATTATGTGAAACTTTTGTAAATTGATATCAATAGTCAAATTACCATTTTGGCAATCAAGCTTGAAATTTGGATGGCCACAATAACTTGGTTGATTGTTGACATCACTCCAAAATGGATAACTAATGTTGGTGAAATTTCCACAACTAAAAGGGGCACATGATTTGTAGTTTTCACCATCACTAGTGACATGTATTGGGATTAAGAAAAAGAGTGAGATGAAGAGAAAGATGTTGATGATGAAGGAAAAAGGAGGTAGAAGAATAGGTGGAGGCATTTGTGGAGGTGAAGAAAATAGAAAAGCATCTAATGTTAGAATTCTAATAGAATTTAATTAGAGGATGAAATGGTGTTAGGCCTTTTTGGGGATTCAAATGATCAAAGTATGCTACCATTCTATGTATAAAAGTCAAAGGAAAGTGACATATAAGTACAATAACATGTTATCATCTTAATAAAAATGATTTTGACTTAAGAACGGTCGAATGAGATGACAACTTAACTTATAATCTTGAGTTTGAACAAATTAAAAGAAGATTAGAGGAAGAGAAAGGTGTTGAAGAATGATGATGATGATGATGATGATGATGAAGAGGATGCAAGAATGAGGGTGATAAAATTTAGAGATGATGGCCTAATTAGCATAAGAAAAGGTGTTAATGATCAAAGTGCGCTTCCACATTCTATGTGTAAAAGTCAAACCAAATGGCTTATGACTAGTTTGGTGGAGTATTTGTAAAATTGGTGTTGACTTTTTTATTAGAGACAAAAAGTATTGTTTTAGTATAAAATTTTGGTGATTTTTGTTACAACTAATTATTTTTGCTTTTATTTCTAGCTTCTAAACACCCTCCAAAATTCCTTTTGTATAACTTAATTATTAATCCACTTTTTGTTATTGCCATTTTTTTTTGAATAATTCTTATTGCTTTTACAATTCACGTTAATAATGTTTGGCTTATAATGTCATAAAGTAGAATTGGACAAATATTAGTCATAGAACACACTACAAGCAAAGTTTGGGAATTAGTCCACATTGGCGATTACATAAAGAACTCATGTCATTTGCTGTAAAACTGATGTCCAACTAATTGCTTAACCATCAAATTGATGAATGATGATTATCCATTAAAATATATTTACCTATCTTTTTTTAATATATTTTGTTGCAAAATGAAGAAACTACTTTTATCGACAACATACACAAGTAGTTATGAATCAACCTTAACTTTTTCGTATGGATAAAAATTCGATAGAAATAGGAGAACTCGCAAATTTTCTGACTAAGATTCATAGAAACTTCTTACCAAAAACATAGTGAAAAGAAACACATTTCTATTACAATAGTCCCC
Organism: Trifolium dubium; assembly: GCA_951804385.1. Classification (NCBI taxonomy): domain Eukaryota; kingdom Viridiplantae; phylum Streptophyta; class Magnoliopsida; order Fabales; family Fabaceae; genus Trifolium; species Trifolium dubium. The sequence continues at coordinate 25,324,094 of OX638064.1, read as the reverse complement.
CTTTGTTGTCACATATATTTGTCTCGGCCTTAACACTAGTTCGGGTCAATGTTTCAGATCCGAACCATAATACGATAAAATCTAATGAATTGCAAGTTCAATAAAGATGACTTAATACAAAAAGAAGGCTGAGTTGATCTCAAGTCAATAATAATATAGATTTACAAACATAATAACTTACATTTAGCTGTTATCACTCAACAAACATGGTTCAATAACACATGGTTAAAATTTTCTATTGGCTTGCCTCTAATTATCCTCTTACCAATACAATTGAAATGAGAACCACAATTTCAACCACAATCAAATAAAATTTAAATATTTACATATAATTTCCTATAATTGGGCTAGTAAGTTTTCTTTCGGATCCATAGTTGTCCGTTGAAACTTTGGGCTCCTTATTACACCATGGCAGCCCAATAATGTGATTCATTAATATTTTAGTCATTTTCTAGGTGAGAGCTATTCTAAACTTATCGATTTAGACAGAGAAACATTTATTGATGCAGACAGTGAACAAAATTTCATCATTTAAGATGAATAAGTGATTGATTAAAGCAATCATTAATCAACAAAAAAAAATCAAACGAAGCAATGAAGCTCTACCAAACGTTAGTTGATTCAATGTTAATTGACATTGACTCTAGACTAATTAGATCTCCTTCCCACATGTGAAAGCAACAAAATAACAATGAAGTGTCCCTCTTGTAATATAATATGTCAAAATAATGAGAGAAAAACTAATTAAACACTTAAAACTATTTAATAGTAGTGTACCTTTTTTGCAACTTTTAGCAACAAAACCATTTCCACATATGCATGTAGACTTCTTAATGTTTTGATCATATCCACAATATCCACCAGAAATCTCACACTCAGCACAATCTTCAAACCCTTTTCTCCAATCAAGCACAAACCCTTTTTTTATAGCTGAACCAAACCCATTAATCAAACCACCAACACTAACATCATTTAATTCATCAATCTTCACACTCACTATAACATGATCCTCACATTTCCAATTATACCCTTCAGCTTCATCTCCAACAACAAACACAAAAGACTTCAATTTATTATCATTACTAAGCTTAAAGCACCCTATAGGGTCTAAATATGAAGGGTAAGAACTACAATTGAAGTAGAAACTAAGATTCATATCTAATTTGCTATAAGACAAAGGAAGATTTGAAAGTGTAACATTTTTTCTTACCCTTGGACATTTTTTATCCAATATATCTATATCAACAAGGGTAATTGAATTATTATCATAGTTTATATTTGTAACATAATATGTGTCACTTGGAAGATTTATTATGGTTTTGTTTTGAGAGCATTCAAGGCCAAAATCAGGATAACCACAAAATTGGTCTCTAGCATTGTTTGTATGTGACTTAATCCAAAAAGGGTAGTGAATTGAAATATTCCCACAATGATAAATGTGACATAGTGTTGATGATGATGATGTGTTGGGGCTATCACCAGAGCATGATGTTATGAGGATGATGGATAATAATGTAAACAGGGTTTGTAAGAGTTTTGACATGGTTTTGTGAGAATTATAGTTTGGGTAATAAGGAATTTGAATGCGATCATACTTGCTTATTATATATAGCTATTAATTTTTCTTCTATGTGCTGAATCAGTCAAAGGATTTTTTTTCTTCTTTAATTAGATAAAAAAAGTAGAAGGGCGATTTATAAGTGGGAAAGGAATCTATTATCAAGTGGCAATTAACTAGCAAAGTGAAAATAAATCTATGTACACTTTGAGTGTATTTGTATAAATTATTACTTAATTATTGTCTAGTACAAACAGAAATTTAAGATAACTTATTTTTTGAAGAAGCAAATTTAAGATAACATTTGATACGTCAATTTTAACAATATTTTAAAAATGATATAATTTAATAATGTAAGTACATGTATTCGTGTTTTTTTTTTTTTTACTTTCACTTTCTTGAGGAAATAAATCCTAGTAGTCCAGAGTTCGAAACGAGTTTTGACATTAAGTAGTTTTAATCTCGTCCTAAACATATAGTTGCAGGGATCGAACTTAATCCTTCCTACCAAGTTCAGCGTCAATCACCACTGGACTAACTAACATTTGGTTGTATTTGTGTTGTTTTGATATTGACTACCGATATATTCGACACCAAATCACGATTAATTTAATAAGTGTTCCTATTTTATAGTTTAGTTAAATGTAATTGTTTCAATGGTAAAAGAGAAACCATGGATTGGATCAAAACCAACCAACTGTTTTAAATTCTTTTGAGGAAGAATTTTGTCACCTTTTGTGGACTTACTCGACTCGATGAATTAGTCTTGACAGTTGTGCGCAGATGATATCAAATTTAAACAAATAGAGAAACCATGGATTCTACTATTTTTATATAAATTATTGTTATAGAAAATTTGTCCATGTTAAATAATAATCTATTAAAATTTAAGTTGAGTCTAATTAATTCTTATAAAATTAATATACAATGTTATAATTATCTCTATTTGCATAAAATGTAAGGATTAAAATTCGAACTCTGATACGTCTATTTATTCACTTTTAAAGAATGAAATTCTAGACGCTAGACTACTTAATAATTATCTCTATTTATATACACATTTTTTCACACTATATCTATTCATTCTAAAATTCTTTTTAATTAATTATATACTCATATATAGCTAGCTATAAATTACTTTCAATGGATTACTTTATTTAATTTATTCAGAAATTTTATTTGATTTTCAACATCTAATTTTTAAGAAAAAGAAACAAAGAATTTAATAGTCTAAAGTTCACTGTTAATCACTATTATTAGTCAACTAATATTTGATATTCTATTTCGTTTTAAGAAAACATCTATGATGTGTGATTTTTTTACTATGATGTGAGATTATTAAAATCAAGTTTAATGGATTATAAAATTAAGTAACGCGTGCCCGCCACGTTCCTTTGAATATTTTATTAAGTTTCTTCCATGTCATTGCATTTTAGTTAGTCAAGAAAGAAGTAAAATGTATTACGATTCTTTCACATGCATGTTAGGCAAAGCAGAAACACTGAGTACACAATAATGAAATAAAAATTTTGCAACTTGTAATTGATGGTATTGAATTTTAAAAATGAAGGATTCTATGGACGACGAGTAACATAAACCACCATGCATGGTGATTATTAAACACGTCAAGGGCTGCACATGAAGAAAGCCTTACAATAGAAGCTAAGAAATTCATCACCTCACTATGATACTCTTAATCGATGCCAAAGATACTCTTGGATACTTCGGATCTATGAAATATATGTAATGAACGGAACCGTACCACACAACATCACATTAGGTACCGTAAAATAAATAAAAAACAAAAAAAAAACATTACATTACGTTTGATCTATAAAATATAAATATTGGATATAATACTAGTATAGAACAGTGCAAGACGTAACAGTACAAGACAAATCTTTAAAAAATTGAATAAATTTTGTCTTTTACAATAATTGGTGAAGAAAATGTTATTTTAATTTGATAATTTATGTTGAGGACAAAAAGTTGTCCAATATTTCGTTAAAAACAAGAATTTGGGTTTTTGTCAAGTCTCATGACCCTTAATTTGTTTAGTCCCATAAATAGTTTAAAAATCACATAGAACAGTTAAAGTTATCATGTCAAATTTCTTACATTTTAGCAGATCAAGCAAAGTCTAATTAAGTTGATGAATAAATTTTGTCTTATAAAACAATGTTTTGTGGACATAAGATTATTTTTGTTATTTTAGACAAGTTGTGTTGAAAGCAAAAATTTGTATCGTGACTCAGTAGGGGATAAAAATTCCAATTTTGTCCAATCCATTGGCTTTAGTTTGTCAAGTTCTAGTAACAATTTTAAAATCAAACCCTATTCAACTAAAATTTGTTGAATATGGTATTGTTGAAGTTTGTTTGAAGTCCCACATTGCTTCGGTTCCCGGGCTGTCGAGTGTATAAATATGTAAGGGCAACCTCACCCTATGAACTAACTTTTGGGGTTGAGATCCGAGCATATTTAACATGATATCAGAGTCGGGTTAAGGACTACAATGTGGGCGTTTGACCCAGACCCACGCGAGGCGTGAGGTTGGGTGTTGAATCTGTAGTTGTTGACCCAGGCTCACGCTAGGCGTGAGGGTGGGTGTTGAATATGATATTGTTGGAGTTTGTTTGAAGTCTCATGTTGCTTAGGTTCTCGGGCTGTCGAGTATATAAATATGTGAGGACAACCTCACCCTATGAGCTAGCTTTTGAGGTTGAGATCCAAACATATTTAACATGGTATCAGTGTCGAGTTAAGGACTGCAATGTGGACGTTGTTGACCCAGGCCCACGCGAGGCGTGAGGGTGGGTGTTGAATATGTGGTATTGTTGGAGTTTGTTTGAAGTCTCACGTTGCTTAGGTTCCCGGGCTGTCGAGTGTATAAATATGTGAGGACAACCTCACCCTATGAGCTAGCTTTTGAGGTTGAGATCCAAACATATTTAACATGGTATCAGTGCCGAGTTAAGGACTGCAATGTGGACGTTGTTGACCCAGGCCCACGCGAGGCGTGAGGGTGGGTGTTGAATATGTGGTATTGTTGGAGTTTGTTTGAAGTCTCACGTTGCTTAGGTCCCGGGCTGTCGAGTGTATAAATATGTGAGGACAACCTCACCCTATGAGCTAGCTTTTGAGGTTGAGATCCATACATATTTAACATGGTATCAGTGCCGAGTTAAGGACTGCAATGTGGACGTTGTTGACCCAGGCCCACGCGAGGCGTGAGGGTGTGTGTTAAATCTGTAGTTGTTGACCCAGGCCCACGTTAGACGTGAGGGTGGGTGTTGAATATGGTATTGTTGGAGTTTGTTTGAAGTCCCACATTGCTTAGGTTAATAGGCTGTCAAGTGTATAAATATGTGAGGACAACCTCACCCTATGAGCTAACTTTTGGGGTTGAGATCCAAACATATTTAACAAAATTATCATATTCAACAAATTATCATATTCAATCCTTAATTTTTGAGCATATCAAATGCACCCAAAATTATTTCATTTAAACTATTGTCTTTATATTTTCTTTTATAATATATATTATTTAAATCTTTAATTAATAAGTTTAGTAAATCCTATTGTAATATTACTTTCGTCTTTAATTATAAAACCCTTTTGAGAAAAGTTATTGTACGTTTTTTTATTTTATTTTTCTATTACAATTTTTTATCCGCTTTTAATTATAACAGTATATAACTCGATTTTCAATTACATTTATTATTTTTTTTATCTACATATAGTTAATTATTTTACCTCTTTTTCCAAACGTTATAATAAAAACTACAATAAAATATAAATAAATTCCCTGATAAATTTGTAAAACCAATATTCATTATCAATAAATTTATTAATACTATCAATTTTCTTATTTCACATGATTTCATCTACATAATTCTATATTTAGAAACGGATATGTAGTAGTAATAATTTCGCCACAATGTGAAAAATATCAAGTACTATAAGGTTTTTGTGACCTTGTAGTGGAGGACCTTAGAGGGTTTATATTTTTCATAGAACAAAATTCTTATTTATCATTGTTTATAAAAGGGATAAATATGTTTTTTTTCCTATAAATATTCGAACTTTCTACTTTTAATCTCTCTAAATTATTTTCACACTTTTGGTCCTTATAAAATTATTCTGCATATAGTTTTAGTCTCGATTGTTAAAGTAATGTGTCTATTTGCTTATAAAAAAACAAAGTAATGTGTATTTTTGAATGTTTTTTTTGTAGACATGTTTAGAACATCGTAAAAAATTTCTTGAAAAAAAATTACTCAAAAATATGATTTCTAAATCGTGATTTAATATGTTACCTTTATCCTTAACTTTTAAAATTTAAAAAATTCATATTCAATAATTTTCATTTTAAAAAGTTCTCGATGTTTATTAAATTTTTTTATAATATTCTAAACATGTATAAAAAAAATATTTAAAAATGTTAAGTTTAATGATAATTAATAAAATTTCAAAATTTCAAAAAATTGCATGGATTAAAAATAAAATTTTATAAGTTTATAGGGACTAAAACATACAAAACCCTTTATCAAAACACTCAACAAAAAATAAGAAAAGTTTTTCTACTCTCCTTCCTACAAAATCCTCTTCTCATCGATCTTCCCTTGTAAGTTGAACAAAATCTAAAATAAGTTTATTATACTATTTGCTAAAAGTATTTGATTGATGAAGACTAATCTATAAGATATCCAACTTTAGCGTGTTTTATAAGTTAATGTTATTTTTTAGTCTCTTTCTTCTAAAGCTGAAAATGGTTGGATTAATGAAAATGGCCAATAGTCTACAGGGTTGACCGGGTTAGGTGTAAAAAAACTAGTCTAAATGTAATTGGGTTTTTTTCTCCAAACTTGTGTCTCTCTCTCTCTCGGATTGGGTTGAGACGGGCTAGTCCATCGTGCTTTAGGCTGGTCTATTATCAGAAAATTTATGTCATTTGTATAAAAATAATATCAATAATTACATAAAAATTATAATTAATTGAAAAATTATTATAAAAATATAGTTTAATGTGTAAGTTCAATAAAAATGATTATATTTACTTAAAATTTCAATAAAAATAGTTTTATAATTTTATTAATGCATATTTTATGATGATGTAAAATTTATTTACATTTGCACATAGTTATATGTCAATAAAATTAATAATAATGAATAATTAATATATCAAAGTCATTTAAAAATGATCGAATAAATTGAGAACGATAAAATAAATTAGGTCGGGCCAGCCCATTAGCCTACTAAGCCAAACCAAACTCATATAAGACTGAACCAGACTCGTTCAAGCATAACCCAACAATAATTGGGCTGAACTTATGTATCCCATTTATAGAGCAAAGTCTAACCGATAAAACTGAACTGGACTGGGCCAGTCTTTTTTAAAACACTATCCCATGTCTTCTAATTTTGTTATTCACAATTACAAATTTTTCTATACGCGTTTCATGGAAGACGGAACAACATTATTTGTCAACAATAAAAAAGAACAACATTAATTCCCTAGGTGACAGTGTGACACTTTTTGTCACTTAAATACTAAATAAAAATCGATAAATATACATAGAAAAATTGAAATCCACATGAGTTTCAAAACACCTTCACATTGGATCTTTAGAGAATGAATTGATTGGAAGGTAAATATTTGAAATACTTAGGCTATTATTGTAGGTTGGCATTTTTAAGATCAAGTATGCTAATAATGTTTACATTTTAAGTCTTTATATACATGGAAGTTATTTGAAACTCATGTGTACCACACATTATCACTTAACATTCAAAGTTAACTACATTTAAAGTTAACTGAGACATGAAATCGACTTACACACAAAAATCAGAGACTAATTAAATGAACGATGGTTACAAATTGAGGACCAAATTTTCTATTCACTCATAAATAGTATACATTACTGTTATCCTAAACTATACATGCCCCACAAAAACCTTGTTACAATTTATGGATATGCCACTCATCAAAAGGAATACTTGTTAGTACATGAATACATGTCCAATGGAACTCTTGCTTCTCATATTCAAGGCCAAATATCAGAAAGCAGACCAACATTAACTTGGCTTAACAGATTGGATATTGCAAATGCTCTAGACTATCTTCACTATCATGGCATTGTCCACCGTAATGTAAAGTCTCACAATATTTTCCTTGATATAAAATTTTATGTTGAAGTTGCTAACTTTCATTTATCAAAGAAACTTGATGTTGAATAGGGTGGTCATATACACCCAGAACTTTATGTATGGCGTATAGTTTACAAATAAGTGGGCAGATTGTTTGACATGAATATTTGTTGGGCTGCAACTAGGGATATGGTCGGTGAAGCCCCGCGCAGTATAATTTAAGGGTAATTATGTAAATTGGATCGTAGTATTTAGAAACAATTTCTAATCCATAAGCCCTAACTTTTTTGTGATAATAGAAAGATAGACACAATTGCTGAACTCTGTGATCAAATATCATCGTTATGTGTTTGTATTTTCATATAATTTTACTTATCAACTAAGTTGTTGCTCTAACACTTCCCCTCCAATGTATTTCAAGTATAGCCTGTTTATCATTTGTAGCATATGTAATCACCAACTTCCAAAGGAAATAAGATAATAAAATTATAACTTCATAGCATAGAGTTTACATGACCAATTGCTCATGATTTTGCATTCAATATAAAAATAATTTGAGACATTGAGACCCACTTTACAAAATAATTAAAATAGTTGAGATGATCTCTACTCTGATTGAAAAGTACATAAAAATTATACATACCTTCAAATTCTAAGACATGTAAGATTCTGATTCCGATCTAGTAGGAGATGAAAACAATGGTTTTTGTGGTATTTCCAAAAAATTCATGCTAACTTCTAACATTTCAATCACTTTACTCATTGTAGGTCTATCATTAGGAAATGTTTGAATACACCACAAACCCACAATCGTCATTCTCCTTGCAATATCTTCTTCTTCGGTATCCATTACCCCATCAGGTCTCAAATTAGTACCAAGCTCAAGCCTATTGTATACCCAATGAGGAAAGTATATCTCACTTGTGTGACTTGCATCAGCATTAATGTTTTTTCTCCCACCCACCATTTCTAACAGCATAATTCCATAACTATAAACATCCGACTTATGTGAAACTCCTCCAAAATGTCTATTCCACATTTCTGGAGCTTGATACCCCATTGTCCCTCTTTGACCAGACATCGAAATAATACTCTCTTTCTTGAGGTTGAGTTTTGCAAGTCCGAAATCTGAAATCTTTGGAAAAAAATTATCATCCAAAAGTATATTATGTGGTTTTATGTCAAAATGTAAAATTCGAGTGCTACATCCTCTATGCAAGTATTCTAGCCCACGAGCTATTCCTTTCGCAATTTGATGCAAATTATCCCAACTTAAAGATATGACAGTTTTAGGTCCCTTATTGTATATAAATTTATCAAGAGAACCATTAGACATAAATTCATATACCAGAGCTTTTTTAGGACCTTCAAAACAAAATCCAAGAAGAGAGACAATATTAACATGTGAGGTTCTACTAATACTTGCAACCTCGTTGATAAACTCTTCACCATTTCCTTTTGATGCATTCAATATCTTCACAGCCACGAGAAAATCATTGGATAATTTTCCTTTGTACACAACACCAAAACCGCCTTGACCAAGTTTAATTTCGAATGAGTTCGTCATTTTCTTTATTTCTGAAAATTTATATCTTTTTTGCAGTAGAACTCCATGATCTCTTAAAAATGCTTCAATGTTGTTATCATTCTTTGCCTTCAACCGAAATTTTACTTGTTGAATTGATGACTTTCTTCTAAAACAAAAAATTATGATGCAGATCATCAATGCTACCATTGCAGCACTTCCAACACCTGTTAGAAGAATTATTTTATTGTGTGCTGATGGAAGAAAGAAAACTAAATAAATAAATAAAAATTATCGTATTGTGTCTTTTCATATGTTGTTATTGGGGGTGCCAATTCCATTCAATATCTGTGTAATTAAAGTAATATTTGTTATTTTTCCATGTACGTGTGTAGGAATCGGAGTTCAAATCTTGATACACTTAATTATTTTAGGAAAATGTTAATATGTGCCCTTGAAGTAGATGTTAGTATAGCAAAAATAAAAATTTAATATTAAAAATTGTGTATTTTAATTATTATAAAAGTAAAAAGATGATTTGTTCTGATGGAAGAATTATTTGTAGAATCCTTAACATGTATTTTTATGACACATGTTAACACGACCATCTTTAAAAAGTGGATATATCCACTAGAGTATAATTAAAAAGTTATATTGGTAAGCCATGTAATTAATATAGACTATAATTAAGTGGGTAGGGACATCTGATTATATATATGAAGTTGGAATTGGAGATTCCTAGTTTACTCAACTTAAGAGGGAAAATATTTAATCACTAAATTATTTGATAAATTAGAAAATTAGATTATAGATGTATCACCTATAATGATTTTCATTTTCTCTTGCCAGCTCAACTGCTTACCTGCGATAGTAATAGATTAGTATATTGAGTTGAACTGCTGATTTTGTTAAAATAAAAATAGAGAATTGGTTTTTTATTTATTTATGAAGTTCATTTCCCTTAATTATTTACAAGTTACAACATATTTATCAGAATAACAAAAGATAGAAAACATACTTTTGTGATAAGTACAGTGTGAAGCATTAGCAATATATCCATCTGGGTCAATATCACAATCTCCATCATCATTTTCCAAACACCTTAAACATTCCTCATTCACACTATATTCCACCTCAAATCCCTTACCCAAACCACTTTCAAGAACCTCAATCTCAAAATAACCATCATGATTATTCTTTATAGGAAACTCTGTTCCTACTGGAACTTGGATATGTCTCTTGCAACTCCTTAACAGTAGTTCATCTTCATGGCCAAAATGACAGACAGAAGGATTTTGAGGTCCGCATAGAGAATAAGATGAATATTGAGAGGAACAATTGTAGTACATGGTGATGTTCTTTACCCTTTGGGGATAGTGAAACAGAGTTGGAGGCAAGAAAGTATCATTAAATTGAGGAGAACAAACATTTTGATAAAGGTCTGTTCTTTGGAGTTTGATGGTGTGAGTTGTTGTGTTGATATCAAGTACTGTGAAAATTTGTGAGGAGGATAATTCAATGGTGGTAGTAATGTTGTCGTGGCAAACAAGGCGAAAAGGGTCGCCGGCGCCACATTCAAAAGGACGATTATGTCCCCAGAATGGATAAGATATGTTGGTGATATTTCCACAGTTGTAGAAGCTTTTAATTTCTCTACAAAATGAATAATCATCAAATGATTTAGGTTGTGGTTGAGAGTGGGATTGTTGAGGGAAAAAAGTGATTATTATTGAGAAGAAAAAAAACAAAGAGATATATTTAATATTTGTGAACATATGGATATGATAATCCATTATTATGTTGAGAAGAAGGAAGAAGAGATTATCTGCAGCTTATGGAATGGAAGGAGTGAGTTAAGTTGATGATGGGTGGTGATGAGATTGTGTTAGGAAAGTGGTTATTATTATGAAGAAAAAGATGAAAGATTTGTGTTTAATATTTATGAGTATTGTAGGGATATAATTGTTAACCATTTTGTTGAGAAGAAACAAGGAAGAAAATAAGTGGAGGTGAGTTGAGTTATGAAGTTAGTTAGTTAGTTATGCTCTCAGCAAAAATGATTCTCATGGTCACAGGCTCACAGCCATAGACTCAGTCAATTGAAAAGTCACCCGCCAAATTTCTACAGGGGTACCAACGTATTTTCTTGTCTACCCCCACAAGATTTGGGGGTATTTACCCCCAATCACTTTAAAAAAAATTAATCGATATAAATTTTTATAAAATACACCGTTGGATTAAAAGTTTATATCATATAGATCATTTGGGTAAAATTCCAGAGAAATCTAAAATCATTTAATATGTTATTGAGACGCGTCAAAATTAACAGTTTCTATGATTTCTTAAACACCGTTAATCTTTATGTGTCTCAATAACATATCAAATGATTTTAGATTTGTCTGAAATTTTACACAAATGATCTATATGATATAAACTTTCAATTCAACGGTGTATTTTATAAAAAATTATATCGCTTAAAACTTTTTATAGTGGTTGAGGGTATATACCCCCATATCTTGTGGGGGTACCCAAGTTGTCACCGGGTACCAAACATCAAAGAAAAAAAATCTTTTTCAAAAAATTTCCAATTTTTATTAAGATAAAATTTCTATATTAAATTTCTTGATATATGTTTTAAGAATACATGTTAATATTCTCCTTAAATATATGCTTACACATTTAAGAATAAATTATTTGACGCAGTCAAAGACTATCCCATATTAGATGAAAATAAATTATCTTACAAGATTGGTTCTACGGATAAAAATCTTAGTTCATTTTAACATGTAATTAAATGTTTAATTCCTGACTCATGTATATATATGTAAAAATTTCAATTGAGAGGAGAGGTCTCACCTTATGTTTACTTACAAATCCCCCAATGAAAATTAGTCATTACTCATTACTAACAATTTTAGAAATTTCGTACCAATATTATTATAATTCAAAAAAAAAATTATCTTATAAAAAAACATGAAAATAAATTATTTGATGCATAGAGACGTTAAAATTCCACGTATTGAGACATTCAAACAGGTCAATCTCCATTGGTCCCACAATTGACATTCGTAACATTAGTCTTGACTTTCGCGCCTCTTCTTTCCTGTGTTACACGCTATGCTTCTTTCACACTCCTGTGTTATTTTCAATTGACTTAAAAATACATTTGGTCCCTGTATGTACACCAATTTTTCGTTTTAGTCTCTGTATCAAAAAATTTGACAAAATAGTCCCTGTATTGCACTTTTTTTTTGACGTTGGTCCCTGCCGTCCAATTTCATCCAAGTGGCAAACGTTTTGCCACCTGAACCCTGCCACGTGGAATGCTAGAGAGACCAAAACCAAAAAATTGAACTGAATGCAGGGACCAAAACCAAAAAATTTAACTGAATGCTAGAGAGGGACTAAAACCAAAAAATTAAACTAATTGCAAAATGACCCATTTAAACTCTAAATCCCTAAATTGAAATTTGTTTCTTCACTCTTCTCTTCTCATAAACCAACTTTCATGACAAAAATAATTTTGCGTAGATCATTGCGCCCCATTTGGATGAGTTTTTTGATGAAATTATGAAAGGCATTGCGAATGTTGACAACGTGATCAGAAAGCGCGTCGAGAAAACCACCACAATTGGGCGGTTGTTGATCGGGATCGTTGAAAGGGAAATCATCAGGATAATCTTTTTTAGGAATGAGTCTCTCTGTCGAAAGGTCGATGAGAAGAGAAGAGTAGAAAAACAAATTTCAATTTAAGGATTTAGAGTTTAAATGTGTCATTTTGCAATTAGTTTAATTTTTTGGTTTTAGTCCCTCTAGCATTCAGTTCAATTTTTTGGTTTTGGTCTCTGCATTCAGTTCAATTTTTTGGTTTTGGTCCCTCTAATCCAGTCAGCAACATTTTTTGGCCACGTGGCAGGGTCCAGGTGGCAAAACGTTTGCCACTTGGATGAAATTGGACGGCAGGGACCAACGTCAAAAAAAAAAGCGCGATACAGGGACTATTTTGTCAAAATTTTCGATACAGGGATTAAAACGAAAAATTGGTGTACATACAAGGACCAAATGTATGTTTAAGCCTTTTCAATTTTCCTTCTTTACGCGTTTCAGAGAAAACAGAACAGAACACCATTCATTCCTTCATTCCGCTGAATTTCTTCAGCTACTTTAGTTCCCAAGGTGAGATTTTCTGCCAATTGCTTACTTAATTTGCATGTATGCATTGCAACTGATGACTATCACATATGCATCTTATCTTAGCATCTTTATTATTGCTTCACAATGTTATGTTTGTTCTTTCCAATTTCATGTTAGTTGCTTCTTACTTTGCCAGTGTCTGTGTGTGCTCTTGATGGAAAATCCATTTGGTAAAATTCATCATGTCACAGTCTAGATTAGAAAAACTCACAAAATAAGTTTAGGAGCCTCTTTATATTTGTGTATGTAATTACATTTTTTTATCAAATTATTTTTCTTTGTAAAGATGGTAGAAATTAGGCTTAGGTGGTTTGAGTATGCAGAGAAAATTAAATCACTAGAGGTAGAGGAAGACTTAGAAAAAAGACAAGAGAAACTATTAAAAAAGACCTAGAAATTAATGAGTTGGACTTGGGATAGGAATATGATATATGATAAAATATTATGGCATCGTTTGATCTATGTAGTCAACACAATTTAGTGGGATAAAACTTCTTTGTTATCAAACGTTAGTTGATCTAGTGACAATTGAAGCCGAAATTGGTAAGGAGAGCCACGATCCAATTCTCCATAATTGTGCTTGGGAGGGGACTGAAATCACTTGATGCTAGAACTAACACCCGAACTAGATTAGTCAATCCAGTGGACCGGATTCTAGTGGCGAAAACACCCAAAAAAAGACTTCGTTTTGTTGTTGCTGTTGTTGCATTTTATTTTAAGATGAATAAAGACTTCCTAAAGAAAAACAATAAGTTGATTAGTCTAATCGTTCTAGAGAATCCAAATTTAAATTTTGAAACATTCATTGACCACACTTTACCTATCTCTTGACCAAATTTTGGATTACTTCCCAAAAACACCAAAGGTTTAAAACAAACTAAAAAGACTTCATAAAATTAAATAAATATACATAGAAAAATTGATTTTTTATGAACCTTTTCCTCAACTTTGCATTGCAGATGACATGCTAAGACTCTATGAGGTTGGGGCAATGAGGTGGGATCTCTGTATGGGCTGCTGCTTCACAAGCACTTCTGACACATTTTCAAGGCAAAGTAAATTGGAGTGGCAAATCTTCCCTTATGAGAAACTTAGAAAAGCCACAAATTATTTTGATCTAGCTCACATTCTTGAAAAGAAAAGCTATGCCACAGTATATTATGGTAAGAAGTCTTTTACATGAAATAAATATGAGTGAGTAGGCAACATAGTCCCTAAATTTGTAACTATCGTTTAATTTAGTCCTTCAACTTTTTGAAAGATCACAATAGTCACTATACTTGTTCTGCGTGAATCAGTTTCATCTTTTTGTTAACCTCAAATGTTATCTGTGACGATGTGCGATATTAAACGATGACGTGGTTATCTACATAGGTTTCAAATCACCTTTACATCGAATATTTATAGAATGAATTGAAATTGTTGCAATATTTAATTGGAATTATGTGTATCTTTAAAATCTTTAGCCAACTGTTGTAGCTTGGTAGTTGCACTTAAGAGCAAGTATGTGTATAATGTTTACAATTTAAGCCCTTTTATACATGAAAGTTATTTGAAACCCATGTGTACTTTCATATCATCGTTTAACATCGCAAGTCATCACAAGTAACGTTCGAAGTTAACATAGGGAACTAACTGACACAATACATACTCAGTGATTATTGTGTTATTTCGAAAAATTCATGGACGGTGGTTACATATTCATGGACCAAATTCAGAAACAAAGTCACAAACTATTATTATTTTGTTCTTATAAAGTTATAATCTACTTTGATTAGGAAAACTTAAGAATGGTCGTAAGATTGCGGTCCAAAGCTTTAATGAAGACAAGGGCAACATATTGCAACAGTTCGTCAATGAAACTGTTATCCTAAACTACATGCCCCACGAAAACCTTGTTACAATTTATGGATATGCCACTCATCATAAGGAATACTTGTTAGTACATGAATACATGTCCAACGGAACTCTTGCGTCTCATATTCAAGGCCAAATATCAGAAACCAGAACAACATTAACTTGGCTTAACAGATTGGATATTGCAATTGATATTGCAAATGCACTCGACTATCTTCACTATCATGGCATTGTCCACCGTAATGTAAAGTCTCACAATATTTTTCTTGGTATAAGCTTTTGTGCTAAACTTGCTAACTTTCATCAGTCAAAGAAACTTGATTTTGAAGCAATCCATGTTACAAGAGACTTAATAGGAACAGGTGGTTATATAGACCCAGAACTTGTGTCAAAGGGCTTACTTTGTGTACAAAATGATGTTTATAGCTTTGGCGTGGTGTTGTGTGAGCTTCTGTCATCTAATCTTGCACAGCATTATATTCAGAATGAAAAAGAAATAGCTGCACTTTTATGTACAAAAGTTAAAAACCAAACTTTGGTGGAGTTTTTCGATCCAAGACTTGGCTTCCAATCAGACATTAAGATCAACAAGATGATGACCGATACGGCTGAGCTTGCATTTTGGTGTTTGCAATGTCCGCAAGAGTTAAGGCCTAACATGGAGCAAGTGCTAGATACTCTCAATGGCATAAAGCAAGGGAGATATGAGATAAACGAAATAAAAGGTACAAGATATTGATAAAAGTATAAAACCGTCAAAATGTTGTCTCTTTTTGTTGGATAAGACTCATAGTTTACCGATAAGTAGGCAGGTCAAATGGGCCAAACATCAGTTGGCTTGCAATTGGGGGGTATGGGGGGCGAAGCCCTCTGCAGTAGTGTTTAGTGTTTACACCCTAAACACTACTGTGGAGTCCTCCACAATTGTCTAATGTTTTTCTACCTTGTGTGTTTGGGCGTTAACATACTAGAGATTATTAATGTCTAACTCTTACCATGTAATTCATTATTTCATACATCTCAGCTTTCAAAATCTTCCACCATGCTGAGCTTGAAGTAGCTACAAATCATTTTGACACTTTTCTTGGACAAGGAGGGTTCGGTAAAGTCTACTATGGTAAGAAACTTAAAAATCTATCTGCAAATTTTAATGACAAAATGCTGATACACACTTTAACTGTAGTTCAATAACTTAGTTCAATAACAAAGATTATTTTGCTACATAAATCATCTTGAGTAGTTCATATATATGTATCTGTGTGTGTGTGTGTGTGATGGAGAAATATACATGAAAAAATTAGTCCAAGAAGGATTAGAAGACTTGCATAGTCGATGAGAATAACTAACCGCCGTAACTAACTTTTACATCTAACATTCTGTTCTGATGGCATGGCATTGTATTTATATTTAGGAACACTTAAAGACGGTAGAGAAGTTGCAATAAAACGTTTCCATGAAGAGACAGACAAGACCATTAAGCAATTCATGAAAGAAATTGAGATTTTAAGTCGCTTGCATCATCAAAATTTGGTTTTACTTTATGGCTACAGTTCTCGCCATAGCAACAAGCACATGCTAGTGTACGAGTACATCTCTAATAGAACTCTTTCACAACATCTTCATGGATCTTCGAGTAGTAAACTATCATGGCCTACTAGATTGAATATTGCTATTGAAACTGCGAAGGTCTTGGTATATCTTCATGACTCAGGTATCGTTCATCGGGACATAAAAGGAAGCAATATTCTTTTGGATGATAATTTTACTGTTAAAGTTGCAGATTTTGGACTCTCACGGTTTCTTCCAGACTATGTTACTCATGTTTCAACTCTTCCGGTTGGAACTCAAGCTTACATTGATCCAGACTACTTTAAAACCGGAAGGGTGAGTGAAAAAAGTGACGTCTATAGCTTTGGAGTGATTTTATTTGAGCTTATATCATCCAAACCCGCAAGTTTAATGCAAGGCACTGAGCGTGTCACTCTTGCTCAATTTGCAATGAGTAAAATCTTAAACAAACAATTGGATATGTTAGTGTGTCGAAGTCTTTCAAATTCTTTTGATCCAGATGTAGTGGAAATGATAACAGCAGTGACAGAGTTAGCATTTCAGTGTGTACAATGTCCCAAAGAACTTAGGCCAGCTATGAAACAGGTTTTAGAGACTCTAGAGGGCATAAGCAAGGGGAAATGGGGATTCAGCCAAATAACATAAGAGTCAAGCCTGAATAAAATAAACCCTTGTTTCACACACATATGCGCGCGCACAGACACACACACACACACACACACACACACAATTTTGTTATTTCTTTTAAAGTCGAACTAGTAAAGTACTCATGTGTGGGCATGGATGTAAATCATAAATCTATTAATTTATATCTTAAAACTAGTCATAGTAAAATGCTTCATTGGTTCTGAGCTACTTAAGGTCTATAACCATCCTCATCTTAAAAAAATAGTAAATGATACTGGTAATGTGTAGATATCTATGAAACTCATTTATTCTTTGCAACTCATATATTATTGAAGTATATATAAGAACACTTGAATGAAATAATAAAACATCTCTTTTAGTTTAGGCTTAATTGCTCATTTGATCCTTTACGTTTAGTTTAGGTGTCAGTTGATCATATTTTAAAAATTTCAAGTTGGTCCCTTATGTTTTAAACGTTTTAAATTGGTCCCTCAAGTTTGTAAAATTTGAATTAGTTTATCTTTATTTAATCATCTTTATAGGACTAACTAATTGAAATTTTAGAAACTTGAGGAACCAACTTAAAATGTTTAAAACATAAGGGACCAACTTGAAACTTTTAAAACATAAATGACCAACTTGAAACTTAAAATAAACGTAAGTGACCAAATGTGCAATTAAGCCTTTAGTTTAAAAGTATTAATAACATTTATTCAATACTTTAAATTTGTTCAATACCTTAAATATTTATCATGTGGTGTTCTGTCTTATATTGTCCAGTATTGTTTTATCCAACATTTATATTTTGCGGATCAAACATATCCTAAGGGTCATCAAATTAAGGTGCATCTTTAAAAAATAGTTTAAAGGTGAATTCTTACTAATTTTAATACCAAATGTTTTTTTTATAATATTATTAGATCAGATTCAATAACTTTTACTAGAAAATTAAAGTTAGACAAAAAAAAAATTTGACTAATTTTTTTATTGAGGAAAGTTAGATTCAATAACTTTTATTTAGAAACGTTAGACTAAATTAAATATTTAAGTGTTTATATTGAATGAAATATTGAATAACTTATGGTTTCTTTGAAGAGAAAACTTATTCAATACTTTATATTAGGTTTTTAAATTGATGCAATTAATATGTTAACGTACAGTTTGAAATTCTTAAAAAAAATAGCAATTGTTCTTTAGAAAAACTGAATAATTGTTGTCAATATTTATAGGATTTTTCTATCATATGTAAATTTGTACATGTTAAAAAGTTTAAAATGATAAGTTTGTATTGAAATTTGTACTTTTTATATTAAATGTATAACTTTTTATTAAATAAAGACTCGATAGTCGATATCTCCATTCTTTTTCCTTTTTTTTAATATTTTGTTTTTAGTACAATTCTTGTTTGTTTTAAATCTATAAACATAGTCACAAATATCATTAAAATTTGTATACAACTACAATATGTCTTGGATGAAACTATTTAATCTAACAAGTTTGATATTATTCGTTGACTAAAATCTTACAAACCTTTGCCTTTTGTTTATTTGAAGGTTTTGGTTTATGTCTCCTTTCTTTTTATACTTTGTTTTTCTTTTATTTAACATTATTTTTACTACTTTTAAAAAAATAATCTCACTAACCTTTGTATCGATATATATCTTGGAAGTCAAAATAATAGATTAGACCATAATAATATCTCTTTCATTTTACATTAAACGACACATAAAGACTATTAGCAAGACTATCACATTAGAAAATTTACATCATTATATATATTGAGCAGCAATGTTACACAAAGAAATCCAATACAAAGTTGCAAGCCATATTGTTATTACTACTATACTCCATGGAAACAATGAGGAAATTATCTTTTCTCATGACAACCTTAACAATTGTCATGTCTATTTCATCAACAACATCACAATCATCTATTAAAAAATTTCTCAATTGTCTTTCACATTCTCATATCTCCGATGTTGTTTACACACCAAACAACACCTCATTCTCAACCATCCTCAACATGAGAATACATAACAAGAGATTTAAAACAGCAACAACACCAAAACCTTTGGCAATCATATACTGCCAAAGATAGTTATCATGTTCAAGCAACAATTAAATGTGCCAAAAGCAATAATATTCAGATCAGAATCCGAAGCGGCGGTCATGACTATGAAGGTTATTCATACGTATCAGACGTGCCTTTTGTTATACTTGACATGTTTCATCTCAATTCAGTTGATATAAATTTACAAGAAGAAACAGCATGGGTTGAATCTGGTGCAACAATTGGTAAACTTTATTATAACATTGCAAAGAAAAACAATACTCTTGCTTTCCCATCTGGGGTCTGTTTTACTATGGGTACAGGTGGTCATTTTTCTGGTGGTGGATATGGAAATTTGATGAGAAAATATGGTCTGTCTGTTGATAATATTATCGACGCAAAAATTGTCGATGTCAATGGTAAAATACTTGATAGAAAATCAATGGGAGAAGATCTTTTTTGGGCTATAAGAGGTGGTGGTGGTGCTAGTTTTGGTGTTATTCTTTCATGGAAACTTAAATTGGTTCAAGTAACTCCACAAGTTACTGTTTTCAATGTGAAAAGGAATGTGAATGAAGGTGCAACTGATGTTGTTTACAAATGGCAATTAATTGCACCAAAATTGCATAAAGATATTTTCATTAGAGTGCAACCTAGTGTTGTTCAAATTGGTCAAGGGGGTAAAAAGACTGTGCAAGTTAGGTTCATTGGTCAATTTTTAGGGACAATTGAGAGACTTTTACCTTTGATGAGTAAGAGTTTTCCTGAATTGGGTTTGAAGAAAAGTGATTGTTTTGTAATGCCTTGGATTAATTCCACTATTTTTTGGTATGATATGCCAATTGGTACTCCTCTTGAAGTAATGTTGGATGAGCCAAAAGACCCTCAACCAACTTACTTAAAATATAATTCAGATTATGTGAAAAAACCTATTCCAAAAGATGCGATAGAATCTATATGGAAATTGATGATCGAAAGTGAGAAGATTTTTCTTATGCAATGGAATCCTTACGGTGGAAGGATGAAAGAGATATCGCCATCAGAAACACCATTTCCTCATAGAGCAGGAAACTTGTTCTTGATTCAGTATCGTGGTATTTGGACTGAAGAATCATCTGATGCCATTGAACGTCATGTGAATTTTTCAAGGACGTTTCATAAATTCATGACACCATATGTTTCAAAATCTCCGAGAGAGGCATTTCTCAATTATAGGGATGCTGATATAGGTGCCAATCATCCAAGTAATGAAACAAAAATACACATTGCTAGAGCTTACGGAAGCAACTATTTTAAAGGAAATTTTGAAAGATTGGTTAGTGTAAAAACTAAAGTTGACTCTGAGAATTTTTTTAGATATGAACAAAGTATACCTACTAGATCATACAAAAGTCATATGTAGAGTGAATTCTAAAAAATAAATAAATGAAATAATACAAATTCTTATTAAATTGCATACACTATTTTAGTTTCTTTATATATATATTTTTAATAAGCCAAGTTATTTGATGATGGTCATTAATTTACTTATTTGAGTCCTTTAAATAGAATTCATATTGTATTGCAAAGAACATATCCGAAGAGAATAACATAACATACATTCTTTTTCTTTACCTCTATACTCTCTAGCTCTTTTAAGTTATTTCGAATACGTTATCCGCTTCAGACTCTAACCATCTATAAGATTCATTTTTCCTCATTTTCCTTTCAAATCATTGTGGAATTGATCAATTTGTTGTAATTTCTAACCATAAAAAAAGAGGTTAGTACATATTTGTACAATTTTTAGTTATTAACATGGATTTTTTCTTTTTTCTAAACTTTTAATTTTGTCCGTGTTCTAAAACTCGAACTATATTCTTCATGATTTTAAGTTCTAAAATTCGAATGATATTTATATGTACAAAATTTAAACAATACTAATTCCGTCTCAAATTATAAGTGCTCTTTCATAAAATCACAAGAATTAAGAAAAGTAATTTTATATTAAATGTATAACTTTTTAATAAATAATTGTTTTTTGACTCATTTTTAATAAATAATTACTCCCTCCGTCCCATTATATAAGCACCTTTACTAAAAAAGTCTAGTCTCAAAATATAAGCCCCTTTACAATTTTTGTATTCCAATGCAACTTAGTAGTAATAATTAGGGGTATGTGTAAGCAAAAAAGTAATAAATGTACCTAATAAATTGTAAAGAGACTTATATTTTAGGACTAGACTTTTGTAGTAAAGAGACTTATATTTTGGGGCTAGACTTTTGTAGTAAAGGTGCTTATATAATGAGACGGAGGGAGTATTGTCTTTTATTAAAAATTATTACATTTAGGAGTTTTAACATGTGCATATATAACATTCCACATGTGTATATATAGAAAAGATAAATTATAAGTTACTTTATAAAATTATCCTTCATATAATATAAAAAATATAAATTATAAAATTGAAAAAAGAAAGAGAAACAAAATATTAAAGATATAATAAAAAAAAATCAAATGTTTCGCTAGTGATATAAAGACCCATATATTTTAATACAAATTATTTTTCTAAAACAACATGTATTTTTGTATGGGAATATAAAACAAAGATAATAATTTTTTTCTTAGATTCAAAAGTGGCCAAAACCCCAATAAAATTATCCACGACAAATTGTTTTTTACGCTCGAGATAGTCCAATAATATACAACAAAAAATAAATGAAGATGAAATAATTCAAATTATTGATGCTAAAAAGGAAAGGCGGGAGATGACCCAAATCCCAAAACTAAAATCAAAATTGAGGGGCCATGTCACGTTACTCTCACTGTCACTCACCACTTTCTGTTTGGCTCTCTCTTTCTCAGAAATGGATTAAATACAGCCAAGCTTAATGCAGTCAATATGCAACCAAATCTTCTGTACCATCCGATCAAGAACGAACGGTTCAGATATTAACACATTTTATTTTCTTTATTTACTATAAAATTTTGAGGAAAATTTGTGGATTTGGTTTCAATTTTAAAGGAGTTAAAATTGATTCTTAAAGTGTAGAATTGATTTTAGCATGTTTAATTTCTCAAAGTGCGTTTGATCTATTAGAAAATAGAAGATTGGACAGGACAACTTTTGTACCCTGTTTGATTTAAAAATTGATTATAGAACTGGACAAAATAGCTAACAAGGGACATGACAAAATCAGAAAATTTTGTCATTCACTACATACAAGACAACTTTTTGTCCACAGTACAACTATAAAAAATACGGAAATACTCTTTTTATTTTCAAATATTAAAAAATTATCTCTGTATCTTTCTTCAATACAATTTTGTCATGTCATGTACTATCTTATTCTGTCCTGTACTGTTATATTTCTAAAATAGAATTGATTATGTTTCTAGAATTAATTATATTAGAACTTAGAAATTGTAGTTTCTGATTTTAAGAATTCATTCTTACACTCAAATATTTTATTCAATTCACTTTTGTAATTTGATATCCAAACATAAATCAATTTATTTTTAAATTAATTTTTATCATAATCAATTTTACAAAATCAATTTTGTCAAAATCAATTATTCTCGCTGCAAAACCAAACATATAAATAGACCGTCTGATCTCAATTAAACGGTCACAAACTATTGACCACACGACTACATGTTAATCTGAGTGCACATAATTCAGATCCCTCTTTCTCTTACCTTTTTCTATTCGTTCCATTTCCTCACTTTTCACATTTCACACTCTCTTTACAACACAACACAAAAATTTCTCTCTCTTTTTTTCTTTAACTTTCATTCATCTCTCTATGGATTCAGGTATCGATCATTCATCTTCTTCTAATTTCACTTCATTTTTCGTTTTCTTGCTTTTTCAATTTCGTTTTCTCAATTTCAATTTCTGTTGTTAATAGTTCATTTAATTATCATTATCATCGTTTCATGCTTGATTCATAAACATGCTTGTTAATTATTAGCGATTTAGTGTTCTTTAGTTCAACAAATTTCAAGATCTTAAACCTAGAATTGATTAGAGTAGAGTGAGGAAGCGAGTGAATGAGTGTGTCAGCGTAGATCTATATGTATGTATGTATGTATGAACAATGAATGTATGTTCTATGTATTATGATCATCGTTAAATATTTGGTAAATCATCAATTAAGTATATGAAATTAATAATTACTACTACTTAATTTATATTTTTTTTTGACTAAACTATTTAATTTACATGAAAATTTGTACTGATTGTCTCTAGTGAGATGTTGTGACCTATGAAGCACGGACACTGACTAGTCGACATAGATAATATTTTTGAAAAAGTGATATAATTCAATGTAACTGTAAATGTTGGTGGACACCAGGACATGCCTAATAAAAGGAGTAAAGGACTGTCAGAGCTTCATAGGTTGTGACTAATGTGACAAATATAGGGATTAAGATGATGAATTTTTTGTAAACTTTAACGATTATTTATTAATTTTGTAAATTTTAGGAGATTAAGTAAGGGAGGAAGTATTAGTCTAGTGACTAAGTTTATGTTTGTGGTTTCAATGTTGGATGTGGCGAAATTGGTTTTAGAGGTGAAGAATTGGTTTTGACATGTTTGGTCGTTCTTGAGTATAATTGATTCTAACTTAAAGTTATAATTTGTAGCTTTTGTTTCCAAACTGTACTTTTATACTCAAACCAACTCACTTTTATGTGAATGTATCCAAACATAAACAACTTCGCATGTTTTTATTTATCATCATTTTAGGCTTTGAAATTGTAGGAGTGAGACAATTTGGTCTCCAAATTTATGAAATGGTGAATTAGTCTTGAAATTTAAGACCTTCATTTCATGGTCTAGTTTGTCATTTCGAAAATATGGGGGACAATTTGCTACACCTCTATAATTTTGAGGTTCTAAATGATGATTTAGTTGATGTAAATACCTATGTCAGTTGCAATTGCAGTTACTCACTCTCATAGAGCTCTAATACTGATAGTTTCTAAGTTGGAATCTATTTTTGCTGGCAAATATGAGTTGTTTGTGTCTTTTATGCTTATTTGTTCGATCAAGATATGCAATCTTGTTAGCAGATGTAATTTTATACAACATAATTAATGCCATCTGTTTGAAAGGAGTGAATAAGAAAGTACTTTTGAGCTACCAATTTGTGCGTTTTTTAGAGTCTGAGAAATTCAAAGTGCCATGTTGGATATTTTTCTTTTGCTATCTATATGATTTTTAAACTGTTTTTGTTTTCCGATACTATTAAAGTTTTTCTTCATATCTTTGGAAAATGATTAAAAAGAATGCAACAACTGGTGGTCACTGTCTCACTGAATGATTTTGCAATCTGTATTTATTGTGTTACTTCTATTCATTTGAGTTTCTATGATCTTAATGTATCTTTCCTGGTTGGTTGTCTGATGTATGGAATGGAAAAATTGTTCCTTTTAGGATTTTCTTATTTATTTATTTATCCTCTAATGCAGAGTGCTTATTGTATACTCTTTTTTTTTTTATCAGAATCTCAGATTGAGGGCTCTGGCGATTTTGGTGAAGGTTTTGACCAAGAGAGTTTACTGGCGACTCAGTATTATACTCCACATCAGAAGAAATTATTGCAGAAGTCTGGAATTCAACCTGTCAATTTGGACTTCTCTCCTAGCTCTGGCGGTGTTAGCTCTGCCGCTTCTATGAAGGAGGGCTCTGGATCACCGTCCTCATCATCCTCGGATTCAGAACCTGAACCTTTTATCAAATCTGTATTCCATTACCAGGGCACACCGGTGAATTCCAATGGCGAGCAAACCCCTGAAAGTAAGCTGAAAGAAGACCTTCTTGATACGGAAAGACAAAGCCAGTTTGTTGGGGAAGGAGGAAATAGAAGTTATGATGAGTTGTTGAAGAAGTTCATTAAAAATGAGGAAGAGCTGAGAGTTTCCAATGTTAAACTTCAGCTTTCAGAAGAAGAGATTATCAAGTTGAAGAATCAAATTGAGAAAAATGAGGGTCAACTTGATAATGTTCGGAAAGAATTAAAACTGAACAAGGAGGAACTTGAATATGAAAAAGGACAGGTACTGGAGTTGCGAAAACAAACAGCTGAGTTAGAGACTCATGTTCCAGATTGTTGCTACAAGATTGCAAATTTGGTGGAACAGCTGGAACACCTCAGAATATCAAATGGTGAAGTTGCAAGATTAAGAAAGGAACTTGAAAGTGGGTCATCACAGACTCATCAATTGCAAGTCAGACTTGGAGTGACACTGGAAAATGTGGTGAAATTAGAAAGCCAGCTTGATTTAGAGAGAAAGAAGGTTCGAGAGTTAGACGACATGATTGCATGGTTTAAAGCTATTGAAACTAACCATGAACTTGAGGTGCAAAGAATGAAGGCTGAAATGCATGGTGTGCAGGAACAGTTCTCTTTGGAGAAAGATCAATTGCATTCTGAAATTGCGAGCTTGTCAGAAATGAAAATGGATTTGACCTCTAGACTGGAGGAATGGGAGTGTAGAAGCAATTTATTAGAAAAGAAATTACGGCAATGTGAAGCTGAAAATTTGGAGCAAGAAGGATTGTATGCTACACAACAAGTGATTATGCAAGGTGAAGTCAGTTCGTTAAAGGAAGAACTTAGTCTGAGAGGACATGAAGTGGAAGCTGTGAATAAGGAATTTGATAGGCACAAGCAGAAATTTGACATGCTCATGACTGAAAAAGATGAAGCCAATGCTAAAATTGATAAACTTAAGGCTGAGATAAGCTTCCGAGATGATAAAATAGCAAATATGGAGAGAGAGCTTTTCAAGCTACGCACAGAGCAGGCTGAGCTGACCGCAGAATCTGAAACTAGAGTGAATCTATTAAATGAGTTGAAACTGAAAGTTGAAGAACTTGAAAAAGAGGTGACTAGACAGAATGTTGTGATATCCGATCGGGCTGAGGAGAAGAGGGAGGCAATCCGGCAACTGTGCTTCTCGATTGATCACTATAGGAGTGGATATAAAGAACTTCTTCAAGCATTTACAGGTCATAGGCGCCGTACTGTTATAGCCTCCTAAACTTACATTCAGTTGTCTCATCATTTTATATTGTTTTGTAGATCTTTGTGGATTATTAGCTTTGCATGTCTTTCTCTTATTTCTGTTATGCAGCTAAACAAAATGTCGCACACATATTGTGTACTATTTCTCTCTTTTTCGGGTGCAGATTTCTTTCTTTACTCAGCAAAGTTTAGTTCTCTTTTTTATAAAATATTATCTAGCTTTTGTTTCTAACAAGCATGGTACATTATATAAAAAATAATTGTATGTTTTTTAGGATCAGAAGCTGTTCAAATTGGTATTTTGATTATGATAAACTAGCAATAGCATAATTTCTAGTTATCTAACAGACATATTTTGTAGAGAGTTTTTGTTGAGAGTTCCCAGAATGTAAAGTCTGGTTTGAACATATCAACTGTCAATGGATTATGAACCAGGAATAGTGAACAACACAAAACTACTTTATTTTTCTCAATTGATTTTCAGAATTTTTCAGCCTACATCTCCCCAAGTTACATAAAACCCAAATTCACAAGAATGCTCTCTTATTCTAAGATCGACATAGGACAAAGTTGTTTTTTCTTTCTTTCATTGGATTAGGGTTTGGATTTTGAAAACAACCAAAATTTTCAAATTTGGGTCTAAAGGATTAACAATGCATCACTTATCTCACAAGGTAGGTTTTATTTGGCAAAATTGTTATACTAAAAAAAATATGGTCTCTTGATCGTTTCCGTGAATCAAACACATTAAATAAACAAGATTCAGTTGAAAAAAGGAATAAAGTATATTCTCGGCCTCTTACATATATGAACGGTAGAAGATGCACACAATTTTAAGTCTAATTGGTATTTACAATATTAAACAACACAAATATAAATATTAACTACATTAACAAGATTGACTAATATTGTAATAAATCAATTAGCAAGGCCGACCCAGCAGGGGATTGAGCTGTGCGTTCGCGCATTCGTTTCCTTGCTGCGTAAAAGATCGAAAAGAATGCATTGGCTGGATAAGCAGAATAATATTTTATAGGAATAGTTTATAAAATGGGAATTCCTTTTGTTAATTTCAATTTGCACTTCTTAATTAGGACTATGGGTGATAAATGTTAGAAAATAAAAAGTCTTAACTCTTTTTGGTCAACTAGGTTAGAAATTCTATCATTAAAGTGAATAAGTGGGATGTTTAGTGTTTAAATTAAAAAGCGATGTCTCTATCAACTGAATTAAACTCATCAAAAACATTTAAGTTAATGTGACGTAGAATAAAACAACGGACACTTCAAATTATGAAATATTCACGGTTTAATTATTTTGTAGAATGTATCACAAAAAAAATATTTTGCAGTTAACTAAATCATAAGGGACAAATTTTGAAATATTCACATTTGATTTTGCTTCACTTATTAAAAATAGAAGCAATTGAATATGGTGTGGGCTTTACTACAAATGTTCAAATTTGCAACCATATCTCAATTGAATGCTATATTCAGCAAAATGTAGATAGCATAGATAATATCCTAATTGCCTTAGATTAGGATGAAATATTCTATATTCACCTACTCAATGCTAGTTAAATTCAACCTCTTTTCACATTAATAGTGCATTTCAACCACTCTACACCTACTCTGCGACGTACTACCACCCTTCAAATGGATATAAAGATTTTTCTTGGTGTATACATGGATCAAGATTTGTAATAAATAAACGCAGTTTCACATTATTTTAATTTCGATCGTCAATTTGTGATCAGGTGATCACAATTAAAACGATCGCTGTTATTGATTTACAATCAGATGACTAGAATCAATTACAACACTCTATTGTAAACCGTAGAAAAACTAGAAAGTTGTTCAATATACCCTAAGGTGCATGTTATTGAAATACTCCTTTATACTTTCTCTAATTCTTTTTATAGTGACAATTAATTTATCTACCTTCTATATATAAAGACTTCTTCAAAGCCTATTACCTTCAAAATCTTTTCTAACACCGTAAAACTCTTTTCAACCTCTCTTTGCCCATAAGCTCCTTTCCAATTCTCTTTGCATACAAACAAACTCCCTTCAAATATCTTCTCTTTCAATCCACTAGTTTCTCATTTCAAAGTTCATAAATCTAAATTCAGATGCAATTTTTCGCTATTATCAACCAAATAATCCCTTTGAAATTGGTTACATTTCACGGTTTTGACCCACAAACTTCAAACTAATTGGTTAAACAAGGATGAAAGATGTTTGTGGGCCACATTCCGTGAATTGTAAACATTTTGTCTTAAACATATGCACAATACATCCATGAATGTGACCACCAAATTTAAAAATGATTGGCTCCATAAGTTAATTAAAAAGTTTGTTGACCATACACAATCAATGTATGGCAAACATGCTTGGAAAACTGGAGGTACATCTTACACTACTGAATCCAGTTATTTGTTGTTGATGTGCAAATATTTATGTTTTGTAGTATTTTTGCAGTGATTATGGTGGAACTCTTTCACATGTAAGTTGATGCCAAAGTTAAAGGTTTAGAAATTATAATACATTCTAGTTGATTTAATTAAATTTAAATTTGTATCTCACTTATTCGAAAACTAAAACATGGTTTCTCATTAAAAAAAATACTACTAAAACATGGTTGGTTTTAGGGTGGCAAAATAAGTCTGATATATCTTGCTAGATGTTTAATATGTTATGTTTTATGGGCCAAGTCAAAGATATTCGGCTCGATATGTAAAAAAAAATTTCCCTTATATCTTGTTTAAAAAATAAGGTGGGATAGAACAAATTGTTAAGTGAGAATATTAGAAAAACTATTTTTTTTCCTTTTTTGGGTTTGGGATGAAAAATTGTGACAAAAGTTAAATTTAACGGATCTAGCTTCTTTTTTTTCTCTTTACTTTTTTAGATTAAGGAAAAGAAAGGGTTAAACTAAACTTCTCTTGCATTGTTTTCATTCTCAATTCAATTTATTTTGAGACTTTTTTATGCTTGGATTTATTTTGAAACTAGTTTAATATTGTGGGATTTTTGTTGGTGCTTAGTTTTGTTTTGAGATTTGTATAATGTTATTGAATTTTTATTGGTGCTTTGTTTAATTTTGAAACTCATTTATGTTGAAGAAAGACATTGATATTAATGTGGAATGTGGCAAGTTGAAACTAAATCAACTAGTGATAATTTGTCTATGTTAATCTTTAGGTGTCTACTCTTTCAATTTCCTTTTAACAAGATAATTTTTGTACTGTTTTTATATTTGTTATTTTCAGTTAAACATATTGATTATAAGATGTACAATTTCACTGTGGAAGTTATGGAGTTCTTACTACCACACCTAATTAATGATGAAGGAATGTAAAAAATCAAGTCTTGTTGCTCAACTCACATGACTAGCCAGCCAATTCATTTGAAGATAGGAACAACCCTTACAATCCAATGTATCTCAAAATAGAATAGCCAATTTTTACATTGTAACATCTCATATCGCAGTGCGAGACAATTGGTTTGAACAAATACATATATCGCCTCTATTGCACTTGACCAGCATTCGTAAGTTATTACGTCAATTCATACACTATTCAAAAATGAGGTGCATGTTGGCATACATCAGTGCCATATCCGATTTTTTGGAATAATAAAAATGGACCCTAATAAAAAATAATTTTTTTAATATAAAGAACATCATATTTAATAAATATTAAATAGATTTAACATCAAAATTAGTCACTTATCCTTGTAGTAAATAACATAAAAAGAGAGAACATGTTTTTTTGAATAGAAGAAAGAATATGTTACTCATTTAAATTAAAAAAATATGAAAATATTTTTAATTGGTTATAAAGGATTTTGTTTGTTTAGAATTGAGCTTATTATTATTGGACCGATCATATGTGTGAGTGTGAATTTGTAATTTTTCTAATCAATTATATTTTAAGAAAGAGAATAAAACAAAATAAAAAAAGTGTTTAATTTTAATAAAACTACTTACTGAAATAAATAATAGAGAAAGTGTTTGATGTAAGAAGAAAAAAATGTTGTACAAAAAGCATATTTTGCCTAAGTGGTAACAAACCTACTATAAACTTTTTTCCTCTAAAAACATCTTAGCTAGGGGTATAAGTGATTCAAACCAATTCAAACCGAAAATAAAACTGATCTATTTTGGTCCAGATCTGAAACTGAACCGAATCGGTAAGAACCGAAGAGGTTTGATTCGGTTCTCGATTTTCATTTTCATAATCCGTAAAACAGGTGAACTGAACCGACCATTAATAAAACTCTTTGGGCTCAATTTTTGAACCAACTCAATACATTCACAAACCAAAACCAAACATTGAAACATGACATAAGGCAAAAAATAATGTATTTGGCGATAAACACAACTTAAGACTTTTATTTTGAATTAGATGTAAGCTTCATTCTTTCTGTATATTGTATTTTGTATTTCAAAACTATGTTATTATGTGATTGTTTATTTGGTTTATATTAGTATCGTAAGTCATTTGAAAAATAGAGCTTAAAATATATATATCGTTTGAAAAAATAATAGCAGAGATTATCTCGATAAACAAAATGTTGCAAACCGAGTATAGTATCCGATCTAAACTAATTCAAACCGACTAGTTTGGATCAGATTCATTTTTTAAAACTAAACCAAACTGAGATAAACCGAACCAATTGTAAATTTATTGGTTCGGACATTGAATTCATTCAAAACCGATCTAAACTGATCCGCTTAAACCCTTATTCTTAACCGTTCAATATTTAACTATTGTTTCAATGGATAGACAAGCCATTTCCCATCATAGGAAAATTAGGCCATTTGCCCATGCTAAGTATGGTGCGGAGGACTTTACTACAAATGTTCAAAATTGCAACGATATATTAATTGCATTGCATGCTATATTCAGCAAAAAGTAGATAGCATAGATAATATCCTAATTGTCTGAGATTTGGATGAAATATTCCAATTCATTAATTATTGTTTGCTTGTTTTGTAGATACTAAATCAAATTTTAAGTAAGGGATAATTTCATCTTTTGTAATATGTCATTACTCCGAAAATATAAGTTATTCTTTAACATCTTTTCACGACTTCACGTTGAAAGCTTCTTGAAACCACTCATTCAACCCATGTTCACATTAATTGTCCATTTCAACCACTCTCCACCTACTATAGATACGACCTCCCTTCACATTGATCAAAATTTTCTGTTTTATTAAATAAATGCAATTTCACATTAATTTTTTATTTCGATTGTCAATTTGAGATTAGGAGATTCCAATTAAACAATCTCAGCAATTGATTTACAATCGGATGACTAGAATTTATTACGATGCCTGTTAATCGTAGAAAAACTAAAAAAGTTGTTCAATATACTGTGAGGTGGATATTGTTCAAATATTCTTTCATATTTTCTCCGATTTTTTTATAAGAGACAATTAACTTTTTAAATTTATTATTCATAAAAAAAAACTTTTTAAATTTATTAAATAATTTATGCATATAATCTTTATTACTCCTATAAATTAAATGTATCTATTATGAATACTTACGGTATGTATCAAACTCTCTTCACATTCGATCTTCCTTTAACCTATTTACCATCTAAATATAAAGACATCTTCAGAGTCTAATACCTTCAAACTCTTTTGAAACATCTCTTTGCCCATAAGCTCCTTTCCAATTCTCTTCACATACAACCAAACTCCCTTCAAATCTTCTCTTTCAATCCACTAGTTTCTCATTTCAAAGTTCATAAATCTAGAGTGAGAAGCAATTTTTCATCATCAACCAAATGATCCTTTTAAAATTGGTTACATTTCACGGCTTTGACCAAGAAACATCAAACTAATTGGTCAAACAAAGATGAAAGATGTTACTTGGCCATAACCCGTGAATTGTTAACATTTTCTCTTAAACATATACACATACACAATTTATACATACATGAATGTGACCACGCACCAAATTTAAAAACGATTGGCTCCACAAGTTGATTAAAAAGTTTGTTGACCAATGTATGGCAAACATTCTTAGAAAAGTGGTGGTACATCTTACATTAACGGATTCAAGTTATTAGTTGTTGATATTATGTCAATATTTATGTTTTGTAGTATTTTGGCAGTGATTATTGTGGAACTCTTTCACATGTAAATTGATGTCAAAGTTAAAGGTTTAGAAATGTTGATACATTATAGTTGATAATTAAAATTTAAATTTGTATCTCACTTATTAAAAAACTAAGACGTGATTTCTCATTATAAAAATACAACCGAAACGTAGTTGGTTTTAAGGGTGGCAAAATAGGTCTGTCTTGCTAATGTGTCTAATATGTTATGTTTTTTGGGCCGAGTCCAAGTTTTTGACTCGATATTTTAAGATTTTTTGCTCCTTATATCTAGTTTAAAAAATGATGCGGGATAGAAAAGATTGTCTCACGAGCATTTTACAGAAACTATTTGTTTTTTCTTTTTTTTGGATCTTATTTCTTTTTTTCTCTTTGTTTAGATTAAGAAAAAGAAAGGGTTAAACTAAACTTCACTTGCATTGCTTTCATTCTCAATTCAATTTATTTATTTTGATACTTTTTTATGCTTCAATTTATTTGAAACTAGTTTAACATTGTGGGATTTTTGTTGGTGCTTAGTTTTGTTTTAAGATTTGTTTATTTATGTTATTGAATTTTTATAGGTGCTTTGTTTAATTTTGAAACTCATTTATGTTGAAGAAAGACATTGATATTAATGTGGAATGTGGCAAGTGGAAACTAATTAAATTAACTAGTGATAATTTACAGGAAGCACTTTTGATCATCATCTACTACGAAATTTGTCTATGTTAATCTTTAGGTAGGTGTCTACTTTTTCAATTTCCGGTTAACAAGATAATTTTTGTACTGTTTTTATATTTGTTATTTTCAGTTAAACATATTGATCATAAGATGTACAATTTCATTGTGGAAGTTATGGAGTGCTTACTACCGCACCTAATGATGAAGTAATGTAAAAAATCAAGTTTTGTTGCTCAACTCACATGACTAGCTAGCCAATTCATTTGAAGATGAACAACTCTTACAATCCAATGTATTTCAAAATAGAATAGTCAATTTTCACATTGTAACATTCTGAGATCGCAGTGCGAGATAATCGGTTTGAACAAATACATATATTGCCTCCATTGCACTCGACCAACTCGTAAGCTATGACGTCAATTCATACACTACTTAAAAAATTTCTACCGATGATACAGTTCTAAAATCTTCTGAACAAGAGAAAATCGGTAGAACAACTCAGAGGTTTAAAAGTTGAGATTCACTCAATGATGTTTATGTCAATTACTAAGAGTAGATAAACCCACAATTTTTGAATGAGTTAATTTTGATCAAAATTCTTAGCTTGTGAATGAAATTATATATGGTTATTTAAATTATTAATCTTAATGAGTTATATATGTTCTTATCTACTCCCTCCGTCCCATTATATAAGTACCTTTACTAGTCTCAAAATATAAACCCCTTTACAATTTTTGTATTCCAATGCAACTTAGTAGTAATAATTAGGGGTATGTGTAAGCAAAAAAATAATAAATGTATCTAGTAAATTGTAAAAAGGCTTATATTTTGAGACTAGACTTTTGTAGTAAAGATACTTATATAATGGGACGGAGGGAGTATGTGTTTAGTGCTTGTATCACTTGATCATCATTCGTATGCTTGGAATTAAGAATTCCGAGATTTTAAGTCTAAGAATGGTTATGGATGCTTGAAACCAAAATAGAATTTATATTCTTAATTCTTAATTTTAATAAAGTTCACCTACTATATTTTGGATTTTTTTTTTATAAAAGTATTAGAGTGAAAAGGCATCAATAAAATTAAAGGTTATTTTTCCTTTTTTTTTAGTTTATGGTTAGCCAACAATACTTTCTTCAAATTATAAAATCATTTGATATGTTATTTTAGGACGCATTAAAATTAATAATTTGTGTGATTTTTTAAACATCGTTAATCTTTAGATTTGTCTAAAATTTTACACAAGTGATCTATATAATATAAAATTTCAATTCAACGGTGTATTTTATAAAAATTTATATAGTTTAAAACATTTTTCTTTTTGAAAGAGTAGACAAGTTGTCACGGGAAAAAAATCAGATTACATATCATTGAACCAATTACAAATCATTTCATTCATCAATTTTAAATGAGTCACTTCAATTGCCTAATTACTATATCAATTTTTTTTCACTCTAAGAATGAGTAGCAAAATTATTTTCCTCTAAGTAGTAAACGAGGATCTCAAAATTATATATAACCTCCCTTCTTTCTTTCTTTTCTTTCTTTAATTTCTAAGTTAATTTGATTTATGTTCGCCCAATTTTTTTTCAATAATTTTCTAGCCTTATAAAAGAAACTTCACCCAATTTCCCTTCACATTAATTATGCTTGTCAACCAAACTTCACCTCCAAATGGGCCTTTCATCCTCTCTTCAACTACTATAAATACAAGCTTATCTCCAACCCCTTCACACAATAAAATTTTTGTTCAACATCTATAT
Source organism: Trifolium dubium (assembly GCA_951804385.1). Classification (NCBI taxonomy): domain Eukaryota; kingdom Viridiplantae; phylum Streptophyta; class Magnoliopsida; order Fabales; family Fabaceae; genus Trifolium; species Trifolium dubium. The sequence goes on along the minus strand of OX638064.1, from coordinate 25,288,988 downwards.
GCTCCTATAAATTCCTCTCAATACACCCAATTTCCCTTCATTATTTTATCTCAACCCTATATAGCTGCAGTATTTTTTAGAGACATATAATGTTGTTTGAAATTAAAAAATGATATCTCCCTCTCTCCCCCTTTCTCTCTATTATATCTTTATTATATATAGGTTGATCCTTCTATTAACAAATTATTATTAGTAAAATTGACACAATAGTATCTTTTATAACGATATAAATGAATGTATGATGTTATCTCCAATGATTCTTTTAGAATTGTTTACGGTTCATGGCTTTGGCCACCCAATTTCAAAATAATTAACGAGACAAAGTTGATTGAAATTTGATGGCCAAAGGCCATGCACTGTGAACATTTCTTCTGAAATATATCTTTACAATACATAATATACATAATTCTGACCACCAAATTTCAAAATGATTAGTTTTACAAGTCTATTAGAAGTTTGGTGAGCACAAGCAATGTATGAATGTATGTCAAACATATAATAACAAGAATGTGGGGATACATCTTACATTTATAGAATCATTTGTTGGCCGGCCAAGGGTTGTGTTAGACTGTTAGTAACCATTTGTAGTATTTTGACATTACTACAACACATATGGTGAAACTACTAGTTGATGCCAAAATTAAAGGTTACGTTTTGATTTAATTTAATTTTGTATCTTACTTGTTAGCATCATGAGAAAACTATAAGGGTTTGCTCGCTAGCTGCAATCAAAAAACAGCGCACACTAGAAAGTACGTCGAATTCGAAAGGCGCCGGATCCCTTCTTACTGACAGCACAACTATGTGCGTGCTGGCACTCAATTAGTAGCGCTGGCGCGTCACACGGCTCCTCGGCTCACTTCGGTTGCAAAGACTTTCTCCTTAGGCGTGACTCCATTGGAGTATATGTGTGGAAAACCTTTTTTTGTAAGTAGTTTTTATTTTAGTTTAATCCGTTAATAAATCAAATTAACAAAACTATTAATTGCTAAATTTTATATATGTTTATTTAATGAACAAATAATTATTTAGACATATACTAACATTAATTTGTTTTTCAAATGTGTACGCATATTCCTCTAATGATGACTTGGACAACTCTCACAAGAAGCTATTGGTGAACTGAGATATTGAAGGATTTTGAAGAGCCAAAAAGACTAACTAGTTGTAGGCAGCTGTGGAAGAGTTGAAGAGAATAACTAATTATAGGAAGTGAGTTGACTAATTCCATTATTTTTTCATAATAATCATTTATATATATGGTTCAAATTATTATGTACTCCTTTGCAATAAAAAAATAAAAAGAATATTGTGTATTATCTCCTTTAACAAGATAATAAAACAACACACTCCAATGTTTGCATTTTCAATTTTGACACATGTAGTAGTTTCTCATTTCATAACTTTTTTGGTTTATGTTAGATTTTGATTGATTGGTTATTTCTTTTCGTGTAAGTAGGTAATTTCGATACATCGAATCAAAGGACCAAAGCGATAGCGAGTTATACATTTTAGGGACCAAAACGGTGATTTATCCTAAAAATAATTGGAACAAAGAAAATAAAATAAAAAGACAGCTTAGTTGGAACAAAAAAAATGAGTGATTATATTGAATTTTTTTTATAAAGTGCACATTGTTATAAATAATTAAGAGAAGAGCGGATATGTTAGTTTAACTTAGTGGATGTTCATCCTTTAAGTTAGTGAATATTCATTTTTGATCTTTTATTCTCTTTTAACTCTCACTAATAAATAAATAAATTTCTTAGTCGTTTTTAATTATCTTTGATCATTCGGTTGTTTATTTTGTATATACAAAGCTCTCTCTTCTCTAGCTCTTGAAAGTTTAATTCTAAAGCGGTTTATTTCCAATTTACTTAGTTTTTTGAGATTTATTAGTTTTAATTACTACTCTATTAATTTATTCACAAATATAAACTAGTTTTGTGAATAATTTAAATTTGTATCTTACTTGTTAGTATCATGAGAAAACTATGGGAAAAAAATGTTTTTTTTTTTGAATACATTGGGAAAAAAATGTTATAAGCTAGTTTATTGACATTCTCAAACAGACCTTTAATCTATAGTAGTAGTACTACTACGAGTTATATAAATTCAATCCCCTTCTGTGCATTCCAACTACACTTCACCTACTCTAACCACAACAATCTGCTTCACATGGGTCAAGATTTACTGCTGGAATAAATACACACAATTTCATAGTTTTTTTTACCTTAATTGTCAATCGGAGATTACACAAATTTTTTTTGGAAAGGAGAGATTAAACAATTTTTTGTTGTTGAGAGAAATGAGTTTATACAAGTACAGTAGTATATAATCAACCTACTCAGCTCTCTTCACATTAACTGTGCATTTCAACCAAACTTCACCAACTCTACGTACAACCTCCCTTCACAATCAACAAATGTGCCTTTCATCCTCTCTTCAACTACTCTATAAATAAAACCTTATCTCCAACCCCTTCACACACTAAATTTTTTGTTTAACATCTATGTCCCTACAAACTCATTTCAATACACACAATTTCCCTTCATTATTTTTTCTCAACCTTATAGCTGCACTTTTTTTTTTAGAGAGACATATAGTGTACGTTGCTTGAAATTAAAAAATGATCTCTCCCCCTTTCTCTCTATTATATCCTTATTATATATAAATGTTGATCTTCTTTTAACAAATAATGATTATTGACACAATAGTGGCTTTCGAAACGGTATACATGAATGAATGATGTATTCCAATGATTGTGTAAGAATTGTTTACCGTACATGGCTTTGGCCACCTAATTTCAAATTAATTGACTAGACAAAGTTGATAGAAATTTGATGGCCAAAGCCCATGTACGGTAAACATTTCCTCTCAAATATATCTTCGCAATACGTGATTGTGATCACCAAATTTCAAAACGATTGTCTGGACAAGTCTAATAGAAGTTTGATGAGCACAATCAATGTATGTCAAACATATATTAATAAAATTGTGGAGATACATCTTACATTCATGATGATTTATTTGTTGGCCAAAGGTTGTGTTAGCTAGTAATAACCATTATTTAATTTGTAGTATTTTTGACATTATTTACTACAACACATATGGTGAATCTAATACGTAAAGTTGATGCAAAAGTTAATTAAGAGGTCCAGAAATGAATGCTACATTACAGTTGATTTTATTTACTTTAAATTTGTATCTTGTTAGCATCATAAACTATAAGGGTTGAATCCATTGGATTATTGGAGTATATATATGTGTGGAAAAACATTTTTTTAAAACCAGTTTTTCTTTGGTTAATAAATCAAATTAACAAAATTATGTAATTGCTAAATTTTACATTGTTAAATGAACTATAATAATTATTTAGACATACTAACATTTGTTTTTTAAATGTGTGCATATCTCTCTTGACGACTTGGACAACTCTCACAAGAAGCTTTTGGTGAACTGGGAATTGAAGGATTGAGAAGACCCAAAAAAAATAATTAGTTCTAGGCAGGTGGAGAAGAGTCGAAGAAAATAACTAGTTCTAGGTAGGTGGACTATATGAATGATGCACATATAAATTAAAAGAAGAAGAAGCTAGAGGACTATGAAAATGTGTAGACTATATATCAAAGGATTGTACATGTAATGACTATGAAGAAATAATTACTCCATTCTCTCCATTTACTTTCATCCATTATTATATATTTATACTAGCAGGAGAACCCCATGCGATGGGCGCTTCATAATATGAAAGAAATTAAATGTCAAAAGTACATATAATTACATGAATTAAAATATAGGTACTTGTAACTATAGAATAAATGAACTATATAAAAAAGTAAGTCTCCATAATCAAATTTACGTTATTCAACGAAAATACATAAATCTTAAATTTTTATGAGTTTCAATTAACATATTCAGTGATTTTTTGTATATATAAGTAGAACTATATATATGAGAGTGGTTATGGTGCATAAACTTTTTCCTTATGCACCGTGCATAAATAATGAAAATTAGTTAGTGTACTTCTTAAATTTCTAGCACACTCCTTAAGTGCACCTCAAAATTTCTAGTGTACCCCCAAATTGGAGGGTGCGCTAGAAATTTGGAGGTGCACTAAGCATTTTGATTGGGGTGCACTAGAAATTTGAGGGGTACACAAGCAATATGGGGTATTTATGTACGGTGCATAAGTATGGCTTATGCACTATAACTTGTACCCTATATATAGGTCCCGTAAAAATATTATAAAATTAGGTCCCGTAAAAATATTATAAAATTAGACTTTTGTATTAATACTAGTGTCTTTAAGCCCGTGCGATGCACGGATTCACTAAACATCAAATTGGACTAAAAAAGAGACATGAAATCAAGCTTGTATAATTTCATTCGTAATTTGAAGGATGCAAACAACAAAGTACATATAATTTGATTTTTTTTTTATAGGCAAATGTTAGTTGTTAGTATATTATACATTTTGTCTCCTTTGTTAGGATTCGAACCCTGAACCTCACCAACTTCTTAACCTTAGTTCAAGTGGTCAGCTTAACCAATTGAACTACCCATCCCCCTACATATAATTTGATTAATTAATAGACATAAAAGGACAAAAACATAAATGGGCTTACAAAAAGAACTTACCAAAAGTGGATGCAGTAACCCAAGCCCAAAATTTTACATTTCATATGTTTGGAATTGGGCCAACCAACTTTTACATAATAGACAACGATAATTTGAATGTATTTAGCAAATAAGACACCACCAATGTTTTACCATACATATGGCACTTCATAATTATCTTACATACACAAGAGGAAACAAAAAAACCTTACTATAGAACCATAATAGAACACTAAGATTATATATTCATGTTTCCGGTTGAACTGTACTTGGTCCTCCAGAAGAAGACAATGCTTTATCCCCATGTAGCAGGGGTATCCTGTATTCTTCAAAGAGTTGATTAGTAGTTGTCAAATGAGACATGAATTTGACAGGAGGATGCAATTCAGAGTAAAGATACAAATCCTTTTTAACAATCTGCACATATTAAAGAATATTGTCAAACATGATAGACAATGTAATTTGAAATGACACCTAAGTTTTTCAAAAGGAATGCATATCATTACCTTTGGTGATATATGGATCAAACCCTTGGCAACATAATTGTTGATTGTTGTCAGATGACCGATTATCCCAAAAGCTTAAGTTGTTAGGAAATGTCACATCAATGGTTTTATATTATTTCTAACACGCCCCCTCACGGAAGAGCCCATTGGGCTTGAAGCGTGGATAATGCATAAGCCCACCTACCATATGTTTAAAATTCCACTTTTTAATTAGAAAGTGAGGGGAGTGGGAATCGAACTCTAGACCACTTAATCATAGAGGCTCTGATACCATGTCAGATGACCGATTATCCCAAAAGTTTAAGCTGTTAGGAAAGGCCACATCAATGATTTATATTATTTCTAACAATATTTGCAGGGCTCTGAGATATATAGATCAATTCATTGGATGAGAAACAGACATGTCCTTGATGAGCTGATTTTCTAGCAATTAGCATTGCAGGATTTTCCATTACCGGTCGAAAAGCGAAGACAAGTTATCCATCCAAACACCCTGCTCTACTTTTTTGTCAAACATATGAATCAATTGCTTCCTAATTGATGCATGAATCTTTCCACCCTACACAACAATTTCATACTAATTTCAACTTTGAAGTGTATCTACATATCATTACAAAAGAACTACACTAAATACATCAAAATAATATAATTCAGATACATAAATCAGACAATACTCATTGCAATGAAAATTACACCCATGCAATTAGATCAAAACAAAGCACAAACTCAAAAACCCAGAAGCTCATCAATATTCATACCTTCTCATCACATAGGATCATCTCAATTGAATTTGGTTCAAAAGGATTAAGAAACAAAGGTACCTTCCAAATTCGAACCACCCGCAATTTGATGTTCCAATTCTCTCTACCGAGCATAACATCGGACAAATCGTCATATGAGGATTGAGGAGATGAGTTAGCCATATTGGGTTCTTCGAAATTGTGAATGATCCCTTACTATTCCATATCTATTTGAGTGAAATACCAAATTCCCCCTTGAAATTTGAAAATTTGTCAAATACCCCCTTGAAATTTGAAAATAGGCAAATACACCCCTTAAAATTGTAAAACGTAACGTCAATCAAATTGCCCCTGCTCCGTTTGCTCGTTCTATTTTGATGACATTGTCACTAACTGCATAGGTGACACCTGTCAACGTGGCGCCACGTCACATGAGAAAGGAATAATTGGCTAAAATTTGCAAAATTAAAGGGCTAATTGACCAAGAAACCGTTAAATTTAGCCCCTCATTTTGCAAATTTTAGTCAATTACCCTCCCGTGACGTGTATTTTGATCAATTACTCTTCCCTCATGTAATGTGGCACCAGTTAGCAAGTGTCACCTATGTAGTTAGCGACCATGTTATCAAAATAGAATGAATAAACGGAGCAGGGGGGTAATTTGACTAGCGTTTTACAATTTCAAGGGTGTATTTACTTATTTTCAAATTTCAAGGAGGTATTTAACAAATTTTCAAATTTCAAGGGAGAATTTGATATTTCACTCATATCTATTTAAACACACTGGATTTAACAACAAACCTAATTTGAAATTCAAATCAAATTTGCTTCGATGGAGGGAAATTTCCCACCGAAAACAAACCCTAAAATATTATGGAAAAGAAGAAACGTGCGATATGACAAAGGAGAAACGTGAGAAGAAGAAAAGCTGGCAAAAGCAATTGAGTTGTGCTAAATAACACGACATTAATGTTTGGACGACTTGCACGATATCAATATTAGTTTATTACGCGTTGGTTCAAACTTGATACATACTGTATATCTTAAACTTGATACATATATATCTCAAGCAACACAATACTGCAACTTTTAGTTTTTAATTTTTATAAAAAGAAATAATTTAATTTGTATGCACGGATGGTTTAAAATTATTTTACACGTATATTTAATTAAATCATACTATATATGTATTTGTTGTGAGATTTTTGGAAAATTTTTATAAAATTGGCAATTTGGTGTATTTTGATTAGATGCACGTGTAAAAATATTTTATACTGTCAAGACATAACTTGAGTTGGTATGGTGGTATTGACCTGAAACCTTGGAATATGCTCCTCCTTGAATTTACATGTTCATTTCATATGTTATTGAAAAACATAAAATTAACTGCGTTTTAAAAAAAGTTAATAGATCAATATTCCCCTATAAAAGAGCTATATTTTGTTGCGGTTTTTATTTGCGGCAATTTAAAACCCAGCTAAAATTATATTTTGGGGTAGTTCTGTTTTGCGGGGGTTATATTATGGTTGATTGAGCCCAAGGGTATTGCAAAAAATCAAATATTATAGGGGGATTCTAAAAAAGAATTTACAGTGTGTATTGCAAAACTAGCGTATTTTACAGGGTATTGACTTATTAACCCCAAAAAATTACACAAACTGTTAATTTTGATGTGTCTCAATAACATATGAAATGATTTTGGATTTGTCTAAAATTTTACACATTGATCTATATCATATAAACTTTCAATTCAACAATATATTTTATAAAATTTATATCGATTAAAATATTATTGAATGATTTATGAATAAATACTCTCAAATCACGAAAAGATAGACTAAGTGTTACCATATAATACCAAAAAAAAGAAAAAAAAGTACACAAATGACAATACTAGTAATTATAAACTACTAAAAAATCTAATCATAAATTAAATTAGTTGTAATTAAAATAAATAAATTGATTTGTTGTCCAAGGTCGTACACGTTATGTGTCATACCATTGATCATTTTACAAAACAATTTCTATTTAGATAGAACATGGCATAAAGTGGCCTAGTTATTGTCAAGATTATGGATACTGTGCATGAGTAGAAATATAAGCATCCATCAAAATTATCAAACAATGTAGACTTTTGTATTAATGTTAATATATATGTAAGATGTATCCATTGTATACCCAAAAATAAAGACATGTATTAATAAATGAATTGAAATTTGAAATATTGATGCACGTAAAAATTATTAAAAAAAAGATTTTGACTTAATATATCATTAGAGATAGAGTTACTTTGTACCAAAAAAAGAATGAGCAATACATTTAGTTACCTATATGTATGACAGAAAAATATGGTTTTGTATTAATATATAAGTAGAAATATTAATCTCTTAAAAATTATAAAAACAATATCTTCGTAGAAATATATAATATTAAATATATGTCTCTATAAAAATTCCAAAAAAAAAATAAGTCTTTGTATTAATATATGATTATTTGTTGAAATTAAAACAAATTAGGTACCCGTAAAAATTAACCCAAAATATTTGTACTTGTAAAGTGAGGGAGCAAATAAATCACTCACCAGCATACCACTATCAATACAACATCAGATTTAATCAATAGTTCTATTAACATAATGAAGATTCCCACACACAATTACGTCCCTATATCTTTCTTCTTTCCAAATTGAACTATGTGCTCTTGTATTAGAAACCTTCATTTGGCAACGATGGTAACTGAGAAAGTTCACATGAAAATCATGAAACAAAGATTATGTTTGTTTATAAATTAGATATATTTAAAAACAAAAGAATATTTTGTTTGGTTTTAAATTAAATATATTTCAAACAAATTGAGATTCTATTTTATTTTAAGAAAAACTTCACAAATATAAAATAAGAAGAAAATAAAAATATCTAAGAAATGCTAAGGACTCGCAGTGGAAGATCATCAGGAGAAAATGATATATGTAAATTAATTTGATATTGATATTCAATAATGAGTCATTTAAAGTTCCATTCATAACATTGATAAAAAAAATTCCATTCAAAACAAAAAAGTGAGGTGAAGTATGGTAATATGGTGAAATATATATATTCCTCCCATGTGGGAGGAAGTTAGCAAACCCCTATATATATATATATATATATATATATATAGAGAGAGAGAGAGAGAGAGAGAGAGAGAGGGTGTTTCAAGTAAGAGCACTTTTATTATGAGGGGGTGAGAGGAGTAAATAATAGCCCTTAGATCAATACCAACCGTTCAGATCTTACATTTTCTTATTTTCTGCTTATTTTCACGCACGCGCTAGAGAAATAAAAAGGTTGAAAAGATTTGTCTAATTCTTTGTTATATTATTTTTATGTTTCGAATAGAATGGAGGACTAAAGCTGAAGTGAAACTAGCCAAAAAAGGAGGTTTTCTTCCATTGTTGCAATAAAATCCTTGCGAGTAGTCCAAAAAATAGGTTGAAGAGATGGATAGTGGTGAGCTGCGCGTGGGATAGAAAATACTCAAATAAATTGAATGAAATGATCTGAACGGTTGGTATTGATCTAAGGGCTATTATTTACTCCTCTCACCCTCTCGTTATAAAAGTGCTCTCACTTGAAACACCCTCTATATATATATATATATATATATATATATCACCATATTACCATACTTCGCCTCACTTTTTTGTTTTGAATGGAATTTTTTTTATCAATGTTATGAATGGAACTTTAAATGACTCATTATTGAATATCAATATCAAATTAATTTACATATATCATTTTCTCCAGATGATCTTCCACTACGAGTCCTTAGCATTTCTTAGATATTTTTATTTTCTTCTTATTTTATGTTTATGAAGTTCTTCTTAAAATAAAACAGAATCTCAATTTGTTTGAAATATATTTAATTTAAAACCAAACAAAATATTCCTTTGTTTTCAAACATATCTAGTTTAGAAACAAACATAATCTTTATTTCATGGTTTTCAAATCAATCTTCTCAATTACCATCGTTGCCACATGAAGGTTTCAAAGACAAGAGCACATAGTTCAATTTGGAAAGAAGAAAGATATAGGGACGTAATTGTGTGTGGGAATCTTCACATATTCTCTTTTTTTATTTAATAAAACCAGAACTATTGATTAAATCTGACGTTGTATTGATAGTGGTCTACCGGTGAGTGACTTATTTGCTCCCTCACCCTACAAGCCATCTTAGTACAAATATTTTGGGATTTTTACTTTTTTACATATTACATTATGAGAGTACGTTATGGATCATATTTAACAGGTCACGAGTAGATTTATTTTAACGGGTATCTATATTTATACTCATATATTAATATTAATATATACGAGAGCAAATTTATTTTGTATTTTTTATTGATAAAATTATTTTTATGTATAATTCCAACGGATATCTATAACTTTAGTACATCAATAAGAAGATTTTTTATATTTTTATGAGTACCTAATTTTTTTTAAATTTTTACGGGTACCTAATTTATTTTAATTTAAATAATTAATCAAATGTTAATACAAAGACTTATTTTTTTTTTTGTAATTTTTACAGAGATATATATTTAATATTATATATTTCTACGAAGTTTTTTTTTGTAATTTTTAAGGGATTAATATTTCTACTTATATATTAATAAAAAACCATATTTTTTTGTCATACAAATAGGTAACTAAATGTATTGCTCATTCTTTTTTTGGTACAAAGTAACTCCATCTCTAATGATATATTAAGTCAAAATCTTTTCCCTTCTTCTCTTGTTTTTTTCTTGGAGCTACATCCTTGCTCTCTTATTTTTTTTATGAAGAAAAAATCTCTATTTATAGGAAAATATATCACTTAAAAATAGGAACAAATCTGCTGTAAAATAAAACATAATCTCAATTTGTTTGAAATATATTTAATTTAAAACCAAACAAAATATTCCTTTGTTTTCAAACATATCTAGTTTAAAAACAAACATAATTTTTGTTCCGTGATTTTCTAGTCAATCTTCACAATTATCCATCTTGACTTCAAATCAGCGGTGATGTCAATTTACACCAACTAGCATGCTGCTATCTCCATCTTGAACTTCTATTATTCAAGATCACAGGTCAAGTCCAAGTGCCCGTTTGGCTCGGGTTTGTTTTAGCTTTACTTCTCTCATAAGTCATAAGTAGGGCCAAACACATATTTTATGAAGCTCTTATAAAAAAAAGTGGCTTAATACTTATGAAAAAAAATATAGAGATTTGTCTCGACAAAAAAAATAATAATCAAAATACACTATGTAACAATTTTTTTTTGACAATAAACTTAGTAACAAACATGATAAGTACAAATTACAAATTATATCAAAGTATTTTAGTTTAAAATACAAATAAAAAGATAGGAACTTTTAAATACAAAAAAAAATTAACTAAGGGGTGTGGTTGAGCGGTTGGGGCTCATCCTCCCTTAACCAAGGGTCGAGGGTTCGATTCTCACCTTGGGTATGAAGCAGCTTTAAATCCTTGGGCCAACTATCCCACCCATCGAGGTGCCTCCAATCTAGCGAGAGATTAGTCACTGCGTTCGGCGGTGGATACCCCGGTCTCGACCAACAAAAAAATTACTTAACAACTTTTAATTTTTTTTGTAAAGCTCTTTTTATTACTTATAAGCTTAAAGCAGCTTTTACTCTTAATAAAAGTCAGGTCAAACAGGCACCAAGTCACACTTGAACCTTGTCTTAGACACTTGCTTCCACTTACTTCCCGCAAGCATTTTTTCCTTTCCTTCATCTCTCGAAATGTCTTCCTTCATGAAGTTCTTGTCTTCCACTTCCATAGGGTGTTTAGGTAGCCCAACAAGATGCACCGCTTCCACTTCTTCCCCTGGATTAGCTAAGTTCGTCCTCCTTAAGATTTGCCTGCTCCCAACTATCACCGGAATTTTAGATTGCTCAACAAGCCCAACCACCCTTCGATCCCTAGGAACACCTTCCGTGATCCGAAGTATTGCTTGGCACCAAACCAACCTTGGATTTTTAGGTTGATCCACCTCAAGTTTCAACATCCAACTCCCTTTGCTTCCAACTACCTCCCGCAGTATACCAAGTTCTCTAGTTTGATCAAATTTATTTTCAATTCCTTCCCTGAAGTTCCTCCCAAGGTCTTGCACTTCTTCAACCACAATTGAAACATTACCACCAAGGTCCCCATGGCCACATCCCTTTGATTCAACACTTCCACTCTCCTTCCTATTTCCAAGAGCTAATGTTGTTTCTCTCCCACTATTGGAAGACTCCACCTCAAGCTGAGATTTCCCCAAAGTAATTCCACCATGTACTCCACCTTGTAATTTGCAAGACGTCTCCAATTTCCAGTGAAACTTCCAACCCAAAATCCCCTAACTATCCACCGTCATGAGAATCACCAGAGTTTAGACACTCAATCTCCTCTAGTCTCCAACTATACACAACTAGTGCTTCCGCATTCTCATAACCCTCTTTCACAACATACACAGAATTATTATTTCCTTTAATTCTGGACAATTCTTCCTGAAGTGACCTTTTCTATTACAATGATGACAGTTTCACTTAATGCTTTCTTTAGACCTTGCCTTCCTACCTGTATATCAACCGGAAACATTTAACGCATCTGCACTGTTTTCCACCTTCAAGTCTTTAGACTTAGTTAAATCTTTCGTTCTCAAGGCTGATTGAAATTCCTTTAAGGTAACAACGCTTTCTCTACCATAGAGCATGGTATCCTTGAATTTTTCATAGGAGTTAGGTAATGCACACAATAAGTGCAAGGCTTGATCTCTATCTTCTATTTTAAAATCAAGATTTGCCAAATCATCAATAATTTTTTTTAATTCCGCCCATTGCTCCAATATAGATTTCGACTCCACCATTCGATAAAAGTAGAGTTTTTGTTTCAGAAACTGCTTATGTGCCGTTGACTTGGTCATGTACAATGAATTAAGTTTGGATCTTATAGCCGCCGTATTGGTCTCCTTAGCTAGTTCTCTCAGCACGTTGTCTCCAAGACACAAGACAATAGCACTAACCGCTTTCTTATTTAATTCAGATTTCTCATCAACTGAAAGCTTCGCCGGCATCTGTGCTTCTCCCTTCAAGGCTTTATCACAATTCGCGCCCACCACGGGGCCAATATAAAATCATGAATTAGATACCATGGGTTCGAAGTTTGATATTGAGAAGTTTATCGGGAAAAACGTGGGGCAAGGAGCAGATTTGTTCCTATTTTTAAGTGATATGGGGCAAGGAGCAGATTTGTTCCTAGTTTTAAGTGATATATTTTCCAATAAATAGAGGTTGTTTCTTCATAGAAAAACCAAGAGAGCAAGGATGTAGCTCCAAGAAAAAAACAAGAGAAGAAGGGAAAAACAAATACATATTTATTCTTCATCTTGAAAACACTATTTAAGTTTCTAGGTTACGGGAAGAAACTTGGGATTAGGGTAGGATTAGGTTGACGGATAATTCTTGTAACCCTTATTGGGAGTTTCATTGTAACGGTGATATTTTTGTGATAGTGGAGCGAAGAGGTTGCTCTCTCCTCTAGATTAGGTCGGAATTTGACTGAACTGGGTAAATAAATCTATTGTATCTTTTATTGCTTTCTCTATAATCTCTCTTCCTTCATATTGTCAGATTAATATTCATTGTCTCTATATTATTTGATATGTGGTTGTTTAATCACTTTGCTCCACACATCAAATTTATTGGTGTGACTTGATTCACTAATTTTAAATTTTTACGGGTATCTAATTTTTTTTATTTCTTCATATCGATACTCATATATTAATACAATAATTTATCATTTTATAATTTTTACAGAGACATATATTTAATTTTATATATTTCTACAGAGGCATATTTATTTGTAATTTATATAGGAATTATATTTCTTTTTATTTTTTTGGAATAAAGGAGTTATATTCTTACTTTCATATTATAGTTTATTCTATTTTATATCTACGAATATCTATATTCTTTTTGACCAACTAATATTATTTTATAAGAATATTAAATTAAAAAATAAATATTGATATCATTAATTATTTTGTGAAGGGTATTCACACTTTTTGTGTATAAAAAGAATAAGAATTAGGGTTCCAAACGAATGTAGCGCTACAGGAGAAGAAATTTGAGAACCATTGTAAGTGCACATCCCTTATAACCCTAACTTCAAGTGTGAACTTATGTATTCATCTCTTCTACAACATCAAAATTGTTCTTCCTCCAATCACAATCATATACCTAATCACCCAAACGTCCACCAAACTTCACAAAAATCACTTCCCTCACAAATTCACCATCTGAACATGATTTTGTTACTCATTTGGTCAAAACTCACTCGAATTCGTGGTTAAAGAAGGAGTATAGCAAACATATCTCGTTACACTTCTCAATCGTTAGCACAAGTAATCTATTTCACTGCCTTCTTTTCTTAAAAATAATTTTTCATACATTTTCATTTCAAGTTTTCTCTTTTATTTTATTTATATAAACTATGAGTTGAAAATAGAGATTTAAGATAATCATGGGTTGGTAATTTATCTCCTAGTTTTCAACAGTGTTATAAATTGTGGTTGTTTGTGAACTCATATACTAAATGTTGAATATTTCAAAATTATACTTGTGTTGCCGTTGTTGAAACCTCAAAAAATTTTATATTTTAACAAACAATTTAAACCCATGATTTGATTTTAGTCTAATTTTTATCAATCTCTCTTATATATTTCTTTTGCTTCCCGACATTAGATCTAGGAAAAAGGAGAATTATAGGTAATGACTGCCATATTAATTATATCATTCACTCATTTTAATAATAATAAATTTGGTTTTCCATATGTGTGTGTTATGTGGTTGAAATTGAATGAATTGAGTAATTGAATTTCCAGTGTCACAGAATGTACAAGAGACTAGGAATTCGTGTGCAGCCTGTAGGCATATGCAAAAGAAGTGCAAACCAAACTGCGAGTTAACTCCTTTTTTACAAGGGACAACCCAGAACGGTTTGTGATTGTACAAAAATAGTTTGGAAATGGCAATGTGTGCAAGCTGTTGCAAGGAATTGATGTTACACATCATAGACGAGCAACTGATTCGTTGGTGTATGAAGCTGAAGCACGTACAAGGGATCCAATCAATGGATGTAAATGGAGTACACGCTCTAGAGAGTTGGTTACAAGAAGTTCGACAAAAAATTGATAATCTAATGAACAAACTAGCTAAATACCTAAGTTTAGAGGTTATTGATTCTTTTTTTAATAATCCTGATCTCTTCGGCTTTAAGCCTTAACAATGATCATGATCAAGTTAGAAATCATCCTAAACAACCAACTGAGTTAACAGGGGCTCAACACCAACAACTACAATTATTACGCAAAATGATTCATAAGTCTGACACTGTTGTCAACCATGTTGAATGTGATGGGTCTTTGCAACATATGGATGTTGATGTTCCTTCACGTGTTGTTAATACTTTTGACAATGGTAGCACTAACACTAGTGGTCACTGGATTCACCCATCACATTAGTAAGAATAGTCGGAGAGACATATTGATGGTGTAGTTGTTTTTAATAATATTTAATGTTTTGGTTTCCCAGCGAATTATTAGTTGGCTTTGAAATTTATGAGAATAAACTTTTAACATTGTATTTTGATACAATCTTTATTTTTGTATAATATGTTTGTTTAAATATGTTGTTCGCACTTATTGATATTGATATTGGTTTTTTGCGTTTATTCTCATAAATTTCAAAGCCAACTAATAATTCATTGGGAAACGAAAACATTAAATATAATTAAAAACAACTACACCATCAATATGTCTCTCCGACTATTCTTACTAATGTGATGGGTGAATCCAGTGACCACTAGTGTTAGTCCTACCATTGTCAAAAGTATTAACAATAGGTAAAGGAACATCAACATCCATATGTTGCAAAGACCCATCACCTTCAACATGGTTGACAAAAGTGCAAGACTTATGAATCATTTGATGCAATAATTGTAATTATTGGTGTTGAGCCCTTGTTAACTCAGTTGATGGCTGTTGAGGATGATTTCTAACTTGATCATGATCATTGTTAGACTTAAAGCCGAAGTGATCAGGATTGTTAAAAACAGAATCAATAACCTCTAAACTGAGGTATTTAGCTAGTTCGTTCTTCAGATTATCAATTTTTTGTCGAACGTCTTGTAACCTACTCCTTAGAGCGTGTACTCCATTCAAACAACCATTAATTGGATCCCTCGTACGTGCTTCAGCTTCATACACCAATGAATTAGTTGCTCGTCTATGATGTGTAACATCAATTCCTTGTAACAGCTTGTGCACATTGCCATTTCCAAACTATTTTTGAACAATCACAAACCGTTCTAGGTTGTCCCTTGTAAAAAAAGGAGCTAACTCGCAGTTTGGCTTGCACTTCTTTTGCATATGCCTACAGGCTGCACACGGGTTCCTAGTCTCTTGTACATTCTGTGACACTGCAAATTCAATTACCAAATCCAATTACTCAATTCATTCAATTTCAACAACATAACACACACATATGCAAAACCAAATTTATTATTATTAAAATGAGTGAATGATATAATTAATATGGCAGTCATTACCTATAATTCTCCTTTTTCCTAGATCTAATGTCGTCAAGCAAAAGAAATATATAAGAGAGATTGATAAAAATTAGACTAAAATCAAATTATGGGTTTAAATTGTTTGTTAAAATATAAAGAATTTTGAGGTTTCGACAACGGCAACACTAGTATAATTTTGAAATATTCAACATTTAGTATATGAGTTCACAAACAACCACAATTTATAACACTGTTGAATACTAGGAGATAAATTACCAATCCATGATGATCTCAAATCTCTATTTTCAACTCATAGTTTATATAAATAAAATAAAAGAGAAAAATTAGATACCCGTAAAAATTTAAAAATAGTGAGTCAATTACATATCATTGTAAATTTGTATTGGCAAAAACATTGATAATTCATTATTATGGTATGTATCTGATTTGATTATATTTAAGAATTGAATGTTAAATATTATGGACTTTAATCAATAATTAAAATAATAAGTTATTATATTAACTTATTTATATTTTATTATTGATGGCAAATTCTATGGTACAAATACAATAGACAAATTATATTGTACCGGTAAAATGATTTTATAAATAATAGAAAAATTAATATATTTTGAAATCTATGAAAAAATATTAAAAAAATTAGTATAATGTTTATAAAATATGAGTTGAAAATAGAGATTTGAGATAATCCTGGATTGGTAATTTATCTCCTAGTTTTCAACAGTGTTATAAATTGTGATTGTTTGTGAACTCATATACTAAATGTTGAATATTTCAAAATTATACTTGTGTTGCCGTTGTCGAAACCTCAAAATTCTTTATATTTTAACAAACAATTTAAACCCATGATTTGATTTTAGTCTAATTTTTATCAATCTCTCTTATATATTTTTTTTGCTTGACGATATTAGATCTAGGAAAAGGGAGAATTATAGGTAATGACTGCCATATTAATTATATCATTCACTCATTTTATTAATAATAAATTTGGTTTTGCATATGTGTATGTTATGTTGTTGAAATTGAATGAATTGAGTAATTGAATTTCCAGTGTCAAAGAATGTACAAGAGACTAGGAACCCGTGTGCAGCCTCTAGGCATATGCAATAGAAGTGCAAACCAAACTGCGAGTTAACTCCTTTTTTACAAGGGACAACCCAGAACGGTTTGTGATTGTACAAAAATAGTTTGGAAATGGCAATGTGTGCAAGCTGTTGGAAGGAATTGATGTTACACATCATAGACGAGCAACTGATTCGTTGGTGTATGAAGCTGAAGCACGTACGAGGGATCCAATTAATGGCTTTAAATGGAGTACACACTCTAGAGAGTAGGTTACAAGAAGTTCGACAAAAAATTGATAATCTAATGAACAAACTAGCTAAATACCTAAGTTTAGAGGTTATTGATTCTATTTTTAACAATCCTGATCTCTTCGGCTTTAAACCTTAACAATGATCATGATCAAGTTAGAAATCATCCTAAACAACCAACTGAGTTAACAGGGGCTCAACACTAACAACTACAATTATTACGCAAAATGATTCATAAGTCTGGCACTGTTGTCAACCATGTTGAATGTGATGGGTCTTTGCAACATATGGATGTTGATGTTCCTTCACCTGTTATTAATACTTTTGACAATGGTAGCACTAACACTAGTGGTCACTGGATTCACCCATCACATTAGTTAGAATAGTCGGAGAGACATATTGATGGTGTAGTTGTTTTTAATAATATTTAATGTTTTGGTTTCCCAGCGAATTATTAATGGGCTTTGAAATTTATGAGAATAAACTTTTAACATTGTATTTTGATACAATCTTGATTTTTTTATAATATGTTTGTTTAAATATGTTGTTCGCACTTATTGATATTGATATTGGTTTTTTGCGTTTAAATAAGTGCCAACAACATATTTAAACAAACATATTATACAAAAATAAAGATTGTATCAAAATACAATGTTAAAAGTTTATTCTCATAAATTTCAAAGCCAACTAATAATTCATTGGGAAACCAAAACATTAAATATTATTAAAAACAACTACACCATCAATATGTCTCTCCGACTATTCTAACTAATGTGATGGGTGAATCCAGTGACCACTAGTGTTAGTGCTACCATTGTCAAAAGTATTAACAACAGGTGAAGGAACATCAACATCCATATGTTGTAAAGACCCATCACATTCAACATGGTTGACAACAGTGCCAGAATTATGAATCATTTTGCGTAATAATTGTAGTTGTTAGTGTTGAGCCCCTGTTAACTCAGTTGATGGCTGTTCAGGATGATTTTTAACTTGATCATGATCATTTTTAGGCTTAAAGCCGAAGTGATCAGGATTGTTAAAAACAGAATCAATAACCGATAAATTGAGGTATTTAGCTAGTTCGTTCTTCAGATTATCAATTTTTTGTCGAACGTCTTGTAACCTACTCCTTAGAGCGTGTACTCCATTCAAACAGCCATTAATTGGATCCCTCATACGTGCTTCAGCTTCATACACCAATGAATCAGTTGATCGTCTATGATGTGTAACATCAACTCCTCGTAACAGCTTGTGCACATTGCCATTTCCAAACTATTTTTGTAAATCACAAACCGTTCGGGGTCATCCCTTGTAAAAAAAGGAGCTAACTCGCAGTTTGGCTTGCACTTCTTTTGCATATGCCTACAGGCTGCACACGGGTTCCTAGTCTCTTGTACATTCTGTGACACTGCAAATTCAATTACCAAATCCAATTACTCAATTCATTCAATTTCAACAACATAACACACACATATGCAAAACCAAATTTATTCTTATTAAAATGAGTGAATGATATAATTAATATGGCAGTCCTTACCTATAATTCTCCTTTTTCCTAGATCTAATGTCGTCAAGCAAAAGAAATATATAAGAGATATTGATAAAAATTAGAATAAAATCAAATCATGGGTTTAAATTGTTTGTTAAAATATAAATTTTTTTGAGTTTTCGACAACGGCAACACAAGTATAATTTTGAAATATTCAACATTTAGTATATGAGTTCACAAACAACCACAATTTATAACACTGTTGAATACTAGGAGATAACTTACCAATCCATGATGATCTCAAATCTCTATTTTCAACTCATAGTTTATATAAATAAAATAAAAGAGAAAAATTAGATACCCGTAAAAATTTAAAAATAGTGAGTCAATTACAGATCATTGTAAATTTGTATTGGCAAAAACATTGATAATTCATTATTATGGTATATATGTATCTGATTTGATTATATTTAAGAATTGAATGTTAAATATTATGGACTTTAATCAATAATTAAAATAATAAGTTATTATATTAACTTATTTATATTTTATTATTGATGGCAAATTCTATGGTACAAATACAATAGACAAATTATATTGTACCGGTAAAATGATTTTATAAATAATAGAAAAATTAATATATTTTGAAATTTATGAAAAAATATAAAAAAATTTAGTATAATGTTTATAAAAAATAAAAATATATTTTTTATTTGTAAAATCGTGAATTAGATACCATGAGTTCGAAGTTGTCTCCAAGACACAAGACAATAGCTGTAACAACCCATTTCTCTTAAATTAATAAAGTATTATTTTTAAATGCCAAATTTTTAAGTTAATGAAATAAGAATTATATGTTGATTTGGCATTTGAAAATAGAAGGTAGGGACCACTCTCAAATAGGATAAGATGTTAGTGAACCAAAACCAATTTTTACTTCACTCACTTTTCTCTCTTTTACGGTACAACAACAACAAGTTCTACCTTCTTCTCTCTCTCTCACGAGGAGCTTTTTCCCCATCTCTCAAAATCACAATATCTTGTTCATTAATTGCCAAATGAAACATGTAGTTCTAGAAATAGATTTCCCATAAACCATTAAACCATATAAGATCCATTTTTCTACATTTTCCTTCCACTTGACCGTAAACCTTTCATCTTCTTTGGGTAAGTTTTCTTTTCTAAAAATCTTAAGGATTCATGGTGGTATGAGAAAGAATCATGGTACTGAAGTTACAAGTGGTTTGTTTTTGAACAGAAAATCTTAGAGAAAGCAAGGATTAAAGCATTGGTGGAGTTTTGGATTTAGGGGCTGAAGTAAAGAATTTCTGAAATTGGTGAGTTCCTAGTTAGAACCCACATTGGGGTAGTTAATTTTATGAACCAATTTGTGTAATATTGGGTATTATGCAAGTTATGTTAGATTAAGAAATAGTAGTGAAATTAAGTTTCTACCCTTTTGAATCAATTTATGATTCTTAGCTAAAAGTTAAGATAAAGTTAGAAATTATGCTAAGTACTAATTATATTATAGATTCCTCTTGTTAATTTCGTGTTTGAAGATGTTATAAAATGATGGAAATTGTGTTAGATAAATTTTAAACTGCATTTTCTGAGTTTATGACTATATGAATCAAATACTTGGAGTCTTTGAATCGGTTCATAGCTTTACAAATTGTTTTTCAGAAATTTTGAGCTTATGCATCGGTTCATGGAACCCGTTTAATTGATTCATGCACTTTGAAGGCGAACAAAATAAAAAGAAAGATTGATTTTAGTTATGAACGATTTTCATCGATTGAAGGCTTGTTCTTCTATTCTCAAACTCGAAGTTAACACCCATGAATTGATAAAACATGGATATCATGTTAGTTACGTCCACTAAGTATTAAGGAATATGTATGGTTCAAATGGGAATTAAGTGATAAATAAGTTAAGCATAGTGATTGATCATATGTTAAACATGGTTTCAAGCTAAGAATTTTATGTACTGGCGACTAGTCCAGGAATGGTATAATTTGTTGCTGGCATCTAGTTCAGTATATGAATATGTTATATTAATAATAATTGTGAGGTTACGGTTCCGTTCTCTAGCCCGTTAGTTGGTAATGGAGTCGGACTATGGGGATGTTTCGGGACACTCACCTCGATTCATCTCGTAAAATACTCAAATAAACTAATTATGTGATACACATTTATTATTATGTGTTTAGATACGATTTTATTATGACATCATAAGGTATGTTAAGTATGATAAGTTGTTGATCAATCTTAGAACTCAAATATGAACTTTAGTATGACCTTAGTTCCCTGAGTGAGGGAAACCTGAGATAGGTGGAACTCACTGAGACAAGTAGTCTCACCCAACGCCTATTAATTTTTTTTTCCAGATAAACAGGTGGAGTCTAGCCTCGGTAAGAAGACGGTTGAACCTTGAAGGATGGCATCTTTAGTTTATGACCATGTCGAAGTCTTTATTTTTTTTGGGTCTATGTTTCTTTGTAGTTTAGACTTCTGCTATGAACCTGTAATATTTCATGCTATTTTGTACCTAGTACTCTTATGTATGGACTTATTATGCATTCGACACTATGTGTTTAGAAATTCATTGTAATACTAATGAATCCAAATATTTGAATGTAATGTCATCCTAAATATTCTAGATATTTTTAGTATGGGTGTTACATTTGGTATCAGAGCAGGTCGGTTCAAAACCGGGCCTTGCCATGGGTCTTTAATATTCCAATTCTCTTAGTACCGTCCACTTAAAATTCTGATGTTCATTCTATTTTGTTATAACTTATTAAGTCTAATCAACTTGATATTGTTTATGACAGAATATATAGCTATGTCGGGAAGAAGAGGTCGTCCCCGTGCTAATGCTCAGCCAAATCAAGATCCGAACACGAACATGTGGGCACAAATGTTGCAGCAACAACAACAGTTCCAAGCTCAACAAGCTCAACAACATCAGCAGATGATGCAGGCCTTCATGCAACATGTTCAACCACAAGGACAAGTCAATCCACCACCACCACCTCCGGTGTTGGGTCATCCAGCTTTCAGGGAATTCAACAAGCATGGTCCTCCTAATTTTAATGGCGAAGGAGATCCGAAAGCAGCCCAAGAATGGTTGAAGCAAATGGAGAAAGTTTTCACAATAGCTACTTGCTCGGAAGAAGACAAGGTGACTTATGCTACATTCCATATGCATGGAGAGGCGGATTTGTGGTGGGAAGGAGCAAAGCGTCACATGGAGGCTAATGATGTGCCCTTGAATTGGACTAACTTCAAGCGTGTAGTACTAGAGAAATACATGCCAAGGACTTACCGTATCCGCAAGGAACAAGAGTTCATGGAGTTGAAGCAAGGTAGCATGTCCATTACCGAATTCACTAGAAAGTTTGAGGAATTGTCTCTCTACTCCTCTCATACTCGTTATGCTGATGATGAGGAATGGAAAATCAATCAATACAAGTATGCCTTGCGTGGAGACATTGAGCGGGCAGTGGCCCAACAAGATTTTACCTCCTTTGATGACTTAGTGCACAAGAGCTTGATTGCTGAGAATTATAACAACAAGGTCAGTCGTGAAAGAGGTATGGCCTATGACAGGAGGAAGGAAAAGAACCAGCAACTGTTGAAGCCAAGAGGCTCTCCTAATAAAGGAAAATCAGTGCAACATTCTAAGAATTTTCCGAGTTGTTCTAAATGTGGAAAATCAGTGATACACATTTATTATTATGTGTTTAGATACGATTTTATTATGACATCATAAGGTATGTTAAGTATGATAAGTTGTTGATCAATCTTAGAACTCAAATATGAACTTTAGTATGACCTTAGTTCCCTGAGTGAGGGAAACCTGAGATAGGTGGAACTCACTGAAACAAGTAGTCTCACCCAACGCCTATTAATTTTTTTTCCAGATAAACAGGTGGAGTCTAGCCTCGGTAAGAAGACGGTTGAACCTTGAAGGATGGCATCTTTAGTTTATGACCATGTCGAAGTCTTTATTTTTTTTGGGTCTATGTTTCTTTGTAGTTTAGACTTCTGCTATGAACCTGTAATATTTCATGCTATTTTGTACCTAGTACTCTTATGTATGGACTTATTATGCATTCGACACTATGTGTTTAGAAATTCATTGTAATACTAATGAATCCAAATATTTGAATGTAATGTCATCCTAAATATTCTAGATATTTTTAGTATGGGTGTTACATTTGGTATCAGAGCAGGTCGGTTCAAAACCGGGCCTTGCCATGGGTCTTTAATATTCCAATTCTCTTAGTACCGTCCACTTAAAATTCTGATGTTCATTCTATTTTGTTATAACTTTTTAAGTCTAATCAACTTGATATTGTTTATGACAGAATATATAGCTATGTCGGGAAGAAGAGGTCGTCCCCGTGCTAATGCTCAGCCAAATCAAGATCCGAACACGAACATGTGGGCACAAATGTTGCAGCAACAACAACAGTTCCAAGCTCAACAAGCTTAACAACATCAGCAGATGATGCAGGCCTTCATGCAACATGTTCAACCACAAGGACAAGTCAATCCACCACCACCACCTCCGGTGTTGGGTCATCCAGCTTTCAGGGAATTCAACAAGCATGGTCCTCCTAATTTTAATGGCGAAGGAGATCCGAAAGCAGCCCAAGAATGGTTGAAGCAAATGGAGAAAGTTTTCACAATAGCTACTTGCTCGGAAGAAGACAAGGTGACTTATGCTACATTCCATATGCATGGAGAGGCGGATTTGTGGTGGGAAGGAGCAAAGCGTCACATGGAGGCTAATGATGTGCCCTTGAATTGGACTAACTTCAAGCGTGTAGTACTAGAGAAATACATGCCAAGGACTTACCGTATCCGCAAGGAACAAGAGTTCATGGAGTTGAAGCAAGGTAGCATGTCCATTACCGAATTCACTAGAAAGTTTGAGGAATTGTCTCTCTACTCCTCTCATACTCGTTATGCTGATGATGAGGAATGGAAAATCAATCAATACAAGTATGCCTTGCGTGGAGACATTGAGCGGGCAGTGGCCCAACAAGATTTTACCTCCTTTGATGACTTAGTGCACAAGAGCTTGATTGCTGAGAATTATAACAACAAGGTCAGTCGTGAAAGAGGTATGGCCTATGACAGGAGGAAGGAAAAGAACCAGCAACTGTTGAAGCCAAGAGGCTCTCCTAATAAAGGAAAATCAGTGCAACATTCTAAGAATTTTCCGAGTTGTTCTAAATGTGGAAAATCAGTGATACACATTTATTATTATGTGTTTAGATACGATTTTATTATGACATCATAAGGTATGTTAAGTATGATAAGTTGTTGATCAATCTTAGAACTCAAATATGAACTTTAGTATGACCTTAGTTCCCTGAGTGAGGGAAACCTGAGATAGGTGGAACTCACTGAAACAAGTAGTCTCACCCAACGCCTATTAATTTTTTTTCCAGATAAACAGGTGGAGTCTAGCCTCGGTAAGAAGACGGTTGAACCTTGAAGGATGGCATCTTTAGTTTATGACCATGTCGAAGTCTTTATTTTTTTTGGGTCTATGTTTCTTTGTAGTTTAGACTTCTGCTATGAACCTGTAATATTTCATGCTATTTTGTACCTAGTACTCTTATGTATGGACTTATTATGCATTCGACACTATGTGTTTAGAAATTCATTGTAATACTAATGAATCCAAATATTTGAATGTAATGTCATCCTAAATATTCTAGATATTTTTAGTATGGGTGTTACATTTGGTATCAGAGCAGGTCGGTTCAAAACCGGGCCTTGCCATGGGTCTTTAATATTCCAATTCTCTTAGTACCGTCCACTTAAAATTCTGATGTTCATTCTATTTTGTTATAACTTATTAAGTCTAATCAACTTGATATTGTTTATGACAGAATATATAGCTATGTCGGGAAGAAGAGGTCGTCCCCGTGCTAATGCTCAGCCAAATCAAGATCCGAACACGAACATGTGGGCACAAATGTTGCAGCAACAACAACAGTTCCAAGCTCAACAACATCAGCAGATGATGCAGGTCTTCATGCAACATGTTCAACCACAAGGACAAGTCAATCCACCACCACCACCTCCGGTGTTGGGTCATCCAGCTTTCAGGGAATTCAACAAGCATGGTCCTCCTAAGTTTAATGGCGAAGGAGATCCGAAAGCAGCCCAAGAATGGTTGAAGCAAATGGAGAAAGTTTTCACAATAGCTACTTGCTCGGAAGAAGACAAGGTGACTTATGCTACATTCCATATGCATGGAGAGGCGGATTTGTGGTGGGAAGGAGCAAAGCGTCACATGGAGGCTAATGATGTGCCCTTGAATTGGACTAACTTCAAGCGTGTAGTACTAGAGAAATACATGCCAAGGACTTACCGTATCCGCAAGGAACAAGAGTTCATGGAGTTGAAGCAAGGTAGCATGTCCGTTACCGAATTCACTAGAAAGTTTGAGGAATTGTCTCTCTACTCCTCTCATACTCGTTATGCTGATGATGAGGAATGGAAAATCAATCAATCAATACTCGTTACCTCCTTTGATGACTTAGTGCACAAGAGCTTGATTGCTGAGAATTATAACAACAAGGTCAGTCGTGAAAGAGGTATGGCCTATGACAGGAGGAAGGAAAAGAACCAGCAACTGTTGAAGCCAAGAGGCTCTCCTAATAAAGGAAAATCAGTGCAACATTCTAAGAATTTTCCGAGTTGTTCTAAATGTGGAAAATCAGTGATACACATTTATTATTATGTGTTTAGATATGATTTTATTATGACATCATAAGGTATGTTAAGTATGATAAGTTGTTGATCAATCTTAGAACTCAAATATGAACTTTAGTATGACCTTAGTTCCCTGAGTGAGGGAAACCTGAGATAGGTGGAACTCACTGAGACAAGTAGTCTCACCCAACGCCTATTAATTTTTTTCCCAGATAAACAGGTGGAGTCTAGCCTCGGTAAGAAGACGGTTGAACCTTGAAGGATGGCATCTTTAGTTTATGACCATGTCGAAGTCTTTATTTTTTTTGGGTCTATGTTTCTTTGTAGTTTAGACTTCTGCTATGAACCTGTAATATTTCATGCTATTTTGTACCTAGTACTCTTATGTATGGACTTATTATGCATTGACACTATGTGTTTAGAAATTCATTGTAATACTAATGAATCCAAATATTTGAATGTAATGTCATCCTAAATATTCTAGATATTTTTAGTATGGGTGTTACAATAGCAGTAACCGCTTTCTTATTTAATTCAGATTTCTCATCAACTGAAAGCTTCCCCCTTCAAGGCTTCACCACAGTTGGTGCCCACCACGGGGCCCATATAAAATCGTGAATTAGATACCATGGGTTCGAAGTTTGATATTCAGAAGTTTACTGGGAAAAACGTGGGGCAAGGAGCAGATTTGTTCCTATTTTTAAGTGATATATTTTCCTATAAATAAAGGTTGTTTCTTCATAGAAAAACAAGAGAGCAAGGATGTAGCTCCAAGAAAAAAACAAGAGAAGAAGGGAAAAACAAATACATATTTATTTTTCATCTTGGAAACACTACTTAAGTTTCTAGGTTTCGGGAAGAAACTTGGGGTTAGGGTAGGATTAGGTTGACGGATAATTCTTGTAACCCTTATTGGGAGTTTCTTTGTAACGATGATATTTTTGTGATAGTGGAGCGAAGAGGTTGCTATCTCCTCTAGATTAGGTCAGAATTTGACTGAACTGGGTAAATAAATCTATTGTATCTTTTATTGCTTTCTCTATAATCTCTCTTCCTTCGTATTGTCAGATTAATATTCATTGTCTCTATATTATTTGATATGTGATTGCTTAATCACTTTGCTCCACACATCAAATTTATTGGTGTGACTTTATTCAAAATGAATTCACAACAATTGGCGCCCACTGTGGGGCTCGAACCCACGACCACAAGGAAAAAATATTTTTTTATTTTTTTGTAAACATTATACTAATTTTTTTTTAATAGTTTTTTCATAAATTTCAAAATATATTAATTTTTCATTTATTTATAAAATCATTGTACCGGTACCACAGAATTTGCCATGACTAATAAAATATAAATAAGTTAATATATATATTAGCTTATTATTTTAATTATTGATTAAAGTCCATATTATTTAACATTCAATTCTTAAATATAATCAAGCCAGATACGTACCATAATAATGAATTATCAATGTTTTTGCCAATTCAAATTTAAAATGATCTGTAATTGATTCACTATTTTTATATTTTTACGGGTATCTAATTTTTTTTATTTCCACATATCGATACTCATATATTAATACAAGAATTTATCTTTTTATAATTTTTACAGAGACATATATTTAATTTTATATATTTCTACAGAGGCGTATTTATTTGTAATTTATATAGGAATTATATTTATTTTTATTTTTTTGGTATAAATGAGTTATATTTTTACTTATATATTATAGTTTATTCTATTTTATAACTACGAATATCTATATTCTTTTTGACCAACTATTATTATTTTATATTAATATTAAATAAAAAAATAAATATTGATATCATTAATTATTTTGTGAAGGGTATTCACACTTTTTGTGTATAAAAAGAATAAGAATTAGGGTTCCAAACGAATGTAGCGCCGCAGGAGAAGAAATTTGAGAACCATTGTAAGTGCACATCCCTTATAATCCTAACTTCAAGTGTGAACTTATGTATTCATCTCTTCTACAACATCAAAACCGTTCTTCCTCCAACCACAATTATATACCTAATCACCCAAACGTCCACCAAACTTCACCAAAATCACTTCCCTCACAAATTCACCATCTGAACATGATTTTGTTACTCATTTGGTTAAAACTCACTCGAATTCGTGGTTAAAGAAGGAGTATAGCAAACATATCTCGTTACACTTCTCAATTGTTAGCACAAGTAATCTATTTCACTGCCTTCTTTTCTTAAAAATAATTTTTCATACATTTTCATTTCAAGTTTTCTCTTTTATTTTATTTATATAAACTATGAGTTGAAAATAGAGATTTGAGATAATCATGGATTGGTAATTTATCTCCTAGTTTTCAACAGTGTTATAAATTGTGGTTGATTGTGAACTCATATACTAAATGTTGAATATTTCAAAATTATACTTGTGTTGCCGTTGTCGAAACCTCAAAATTCTTTATATTTTAACAAACAATTTAAACCCATGATTTGATTTTAGTCTAATTTTTATCCATCTCTCTTATATATTTCTTTTGTTTGACGACATTAGATCAGGAAAAAGGAGAATTATAGGTAATGACTGCCATATTAATTATATCATTCACTCATTTTAATAATAATAAATTTGGTTTTGCATATGTCTGTGTTATGTTGTTGAAATTGAATGAATTGAGTAATTGAATTTCCAGTGTCACAGAATGTACAAGAGACTAAAAACATGTGTGCAGCCTGTAGGCATATGCAAAAGAAGTGCAAACCAAACTGCGAGTTAACTCCTTTTTTACAAGGGACAACCCAGAACGGTTTGTGATTGTACAAAAATAGTTTGGAAATGGCAATGTCTGCAAGCTGTTGCAAGGAATTGATGTTACACATCATAGACGAGCAACTGATTCGTTGGTGTATGAAGCTGAATCACGTACGAGGGATCCAATTAATGGCTTTGAATGGAGTACACGCTCTAGAGAATAGGTTACAAGGAGTTCGACAAATAATTGATAATCTAATGAACAAACTAGCTAAATACCTAAGTTTAGAGGTTATTGATTCTGTTTTTAACAATCCTGATCTCTTCGGCTTTAAGCCTAACAATGATCATGATCAAGTTAGAAATCATCCTAAACAGCCACCAAATGAGTTAACAGGGGCTCAACACCAACAATTACAATTATTGCGCCATATGATTCATAAGTCTGGCACTGTTGTCAACCATGTTGAAGGTGATGGGTCTTTGCAACATATGGATGTTGATGTTCCTTCACCTCTTGTTAAATACTTTTGACAATGGTAGCACTAACATTGAGAATAAACTTCCCAATGAATTATTAGTTTGCTACCATTGTCAAAAGTATTAACAACAGGTGAAGGAACATCAACATCCATATGTTGCAAAGACCCATCACCTTCAACATGGTTGACAAAAGTGCCAGACTTATGAATCATTTGGCGCAATAATTGTAATTATTGGTGTTGAGCCCCTGTTAACTCAGTTGATGGCTGTTCAGGATGATTTCTAACTTGATCATGATCATTGTTAGGTTTAAAGCCGAAGTGATCAGGATTGTTAAAAACAGAATCAATAACCTATAAACTGAGGTATTTAGCTAGTTCGTTCTTCAGATTATCAATTTTTTGTCGAACGTCTTATAACCTACTCCTTAGAGCATGTACTCCATTCAAACAACCATTAATTGGATCCCTCGTACGTGCTTCAGCTTCATACACCAATGAATCAGTTGCTCGTCTATGATGTGTAACATCAATTCCTCATAACAGCTTGTGCACATTGCCATTTCCAAACTGTTTTTGTACAATCACATACCGTTCTGGGTTGTCCCTTGTAAAAAAAGGAGCTAACTTGCAGTTTGGCTTGCACTTCTTTTGCATATGCCTACAGGCTGCACACGGGTTCCTAGTCTCTTGTACATTCTGTGACACTGCAAATTCAATTACCAAATCCAATTAGTCAATTCATTCAATTTCAACAACATAACACACACATATGCAAAACCAAATTTATTATTATTAAAATGAGTGAATGATATAATTAATATGGCAGTCATTACCTATAATTCTCCTTTATCCTAGATCTAATGTCGTCAAGCAAAAGATATATATAAGAGAGACTGATAAAAATTAGACTAAAATCAAATCATGGTTTAAATTGTTTGTTAAAATATAAAGAAATAAAGTGCTTTGTTGAGTCTTTGGAATTGGCTGCATTTTTGGTTGATAAACCATTGTGACAGGATATTGGACAAAGTGCTTTGACACTTGCAACATACTGGTCTGCAGGCGCGCGTTTTCTATTTATGGAATATCTATTTCTCTCTCATATATCTTGCATGGCGCTTTAATGCTTCAGATTATGGACAATATATTTCTATCAAGAATCTCCTTGAAGCATATTTCTGTAGAGAATCTCTCACATTTATTATGAAGAAATTAGGGTTGGATCAACATGTGAAGCCCAAGTTGCTTACTGCTCAAGAACGTCTACTGGCTACTTAAAGGAAGTGGTAAACCTAATTCTTCTGAGAGAGTTGTTCACGCTGTTTTAGTTTCTGGAGTCCAAGCATTCTAGGTTTTGCGTGTGTTTATTTGTGAGCCTTTCTTGTATCTCATTGATGCAAGTTTAGGACGTGTACTCTCGTGTTGTATTGATTGTGTTCCTCTCCTAAGCTGTGAAGTACGGAGTAGGTATTGTTAGTTGTAGCACTGAAAGCCTGTAGGTACGAGTGTGATGTATTCATAGGAGTGTGTCTCCAAAACGTGTTTGTTTTTGTGTGCATTAAATCCTTGCTGTCTGTAAGGTTGTGCTAGTGAGAAGATGAGTGAACCAGTGGTTGTTTGCGTGGAAGTCTTCAAACTGAGAGGAAGTGAGATGGAGTCTCTGATCTAGGAGTTCCTAGGTTGAAGAGTCATTGGTAGTGCCTAGGTGATAAGTTGGAAACGGGGCGTTTGCTGGTAACTTTGAACTAGGGCTATTATAGTGATATTCCTTCCTGGATTGGTATCCCCCAGACTAGGGCTGTTGTGCGCCGAACTGGGTCAACAAACACTGTGTTGCTTTATTTGTTGTTATTTATTTACTTTGTGCTGCTGCGTGTTATACCTGTCAAAGTGCTTAACACATCGTGTTCGACACTTTGCATAGCGTGCCAGGAATTTCAATTGGCATCAGAGCAGGCACCCTATGAATTATCAGGAATTATCAATGAGTTATCAAAGCCTGAACTGGAATGGACTACTGAAGAGGAAGTTGCAGCTCAATACAATAACAAGGCCGTCTATGCCCTATTCAATGGAGTAGATGCTAATGTGTTCAAGCTTATCAAAAATTGTGTGTCAGCCAAGGAAGCATGGGAAATTCTGAAAACTTGCTATGAAGGGTCTACTAAAGTGAAGCTGTCAAAGATTCAACATCTTACATCCAAATTTGAATCCCTGAAAATGAAATAAGAAGAGACCATTCAAGACTTCCACCTAAGTCTTTTAGATATTGCAAACTCTTTTGAAGCTCTAGGTGAGAAGATGACTGATGAGAAACTATCAAGAAAACTTCTTAGATCTCTTCCTAAGAGGTTTAATATGAAGGTTACAGCTATTGAGGAAGTAAAGACATCTCCACCATGAAAATGGATGAACTAGTTGGATCACTTCAAACTTTTGAAAATGTTCTAAACGAACGAGGAGACAAAAGATGTAAAGGGATTGCATTTGTTTCAAATACTGATGATGGGAAAGATCACAGTGAGGATGAAGGTGAAGAGAGCATAGCAGAATCTATTGCCATGCTTGGAAGACAGTTCAAGAGGGTAATGAGAAGAGTTGATGGTATGAACAGGCAAAGTGGACAGAACATCAGATTCGACACTGATAAACAATCAACCACTTTGAGAAGAATCAAACCTGAGGAAAGGAGTAGCCAAGGCAAGGGTGTACAGTGTCATGAGTGTGAAGGGTATGGACACATTAGGTCTGAATGTGGCACTTTACAGAGAAAGCAAAAGAAAGGATTAACAGTCTCTTGGTCAGATGAAGAAATAGAGGAAGAGAATGAATCAGCAAGAAATGCAACTGCCTTCACAGGAATCTGTAAAGCTGAATGTGAATCAGATGAAGATGATGATATGTCATATGATGAACTTGTGGACATTTACAAGGAACTACTCACCAGGTACAATGAAGCTTGTAGAGTTATTGAGAAGCAAAAGAAGACCATTAACAAACTCCAAGCTGAAGCTAATCAACAGGCTGATAAGATCTCAAAAGCTCAAGATGAAGTTACTCATGCTAATAACCAAATGAATGAATTGAGAAGACGTGTGAGTCAACTAAATCCAGGAACAGAAATTCTTGAAGAAATCTTAGAAAGTGTACCTAGTGGTAAGGCAAAGGGAATTGGATATGATTACTCAAATCAGAATCAGTATCAACAGAATTCTGAAACCAGGTTTGTGTCAGCTGAAGAAGAATTTGACCCCTATACTGGAAAGACGATGTTGAATCACTTGGTTCAACACTCTAAAGTTTACCCTGTTCCAACATTTGTGTCAGATCCTGTGTCACAAGCACATCAGAAACCCAGGAATATGAGGAAATATCGTAAGTGGGTGTGTCATCACTGTGGTATAAGGGGACACATTAAACCCTTTTGCTATAGATTGCATGGATATCCTGATCAACATTCAAAGGCAAATGTGGTACATAACACTGGAACTACTAAGAAGGAATGGAGACCTAAAACAGAAGCTGTTGGAATGATTGCTCACACATCTTTTAGAGCTTCTTCCAATGAAGACTGGTACTTTGACAATGGGTGCTCTAGACACATGACTGGTGTAGAGAAGTATCTCACAAATGTGAAACCTCATAAGACTGGTTTTGTGACCTTTGGGGATGGTGCAAAAGGTCAAATAATAGGAGTTGGTGACTTTATCAATCAAGGATTGCCTAATTTGGAGAATGTGCTTTTGGTTAAAGGACTCACAACAAACTTAATTAGTATAAGCCAACTATGTGATCAAGGTTTGAAAGTTAACTTTACCAAGTCTGAGTGTCTTGTTAATAATGATGAAGGACAACTGTTAATGAAAGGTACTAGATCTAAAGACAACTGTTATCTATGGATGTCTCAGGAAGAAGCTCATAAAGCAACTTGTCTTATCACCATAGAAGAGGAACTACAATTGTGGCACCAGAAGTTGGGTCATCTGAACCTTAAAGGGATGAAGAGAGCAATATCAACTGAAGCTATTAGAGGTTTGCCAAATTTGAAGATCATTGAAGGCAATGTATGTGGTGAATGCCAGATTGGCAAGCTAGTCAGAGTGTCGCATCTAGTGTTGGAGCAATAGACAACTCCCAAAGTTCTTGAACTACTTCATATGGACCTCATGGGACCCATGCAGGTTGAAAGTCTGGGAGGTAAGAGGTATGCTTTTGTGGTTGTTGATGACTATTCTAGATACACATGGGTAAATTTTATTAGAGAAAAGTCAGACACCTTCGAAGTCTTCAAAGATCTATGCATTCAAATCCAGGATGAAAAAGGAGATCAAAGTCTTTACAGAAGCATGATTGGAAGCCTGTTGTACTTAACTGTCAGTAGACCTGACATCACTTATGCTGTTGGGGTATGTGCAAGACATCAGGCAGTTCCTAAGGTAAGTCATTTGAACCAAGTAAAGAGAATTCTAAAATATGTGAATGGGACTAGTGACTGTGGGATGATGTATTCTCACTGTAAAGACTCTACCTTATATGGTTATTGTGATGCTGATTGGGCTGGGAGTGTTGATGATAGGAAAAGTACTTCAGGAGGATACTGCTTTCTTGACAAAAATTTAATCTCTTGGTTTAGTAAAAAGTAGAATTGTGTGGCACTATCTACAGATGAAACAAAGTATATAGCTGCAGGGAGTAGTTGCTCTCAACTTGTTTGGATGAGGCAGATGCTGAAAGAGTATGATGTTGAACAAGATGTTCTAACACTTTACTGTGACAATATGAGTGCTATAAATATTTCAAAGAATCCTGTTCAACATAGCAAGACCGAACATATTGATATTCGCCATCATTTTATTAGAGATCTTGCTAAAGACAAAATTGTGACTCTTGAGCATGTGGGTACAAAGGAGCAAATTGCAGATGTTTTTACTAAGGCACTTGATGCAGTTCAGTTTGAAAATTTAAGAGGCAAGTTAGGAATTTGTCTCTATGAGGAATTGTAGCAATTACAGTTAGAAGGCGTGTGGTGTGCAGCAGTTACTTTAATTTCTTTACATCAATTGTTGTGCGTTGATCAAGGCAATCATGACAATCACAACCACACAAACACGCCACTATCTTTGGGTGGTTATTTTTATTCCAAATCTTTTCAGATTATTACTTTCCAAAATAAAACCACCCACACTTATAACTCCTCCACTGTCTCAACACTTTACTCATTCAAACCTAAATTTCCCTCGCTCTGTCAAACGAAATCGCACAACTCCTTCTCTACAACAATGGCTCAATCATCCAACTCCAACTCACCATCCAACTCACCATCAAACCCACCGTTGCCTACTCCGATCGCTCAACCATCTGATACCATCACCGATGCGGCGATGCCGTTCCAATTGCCAGCATTCATCCATCGTTTGCTTCTGCGCTAAAACCCAGAACCTCTAAATCCTCTTCCAAATCTAAATCCAAGAAGAAGACCAAGTCGTCTACTACTCGGAAGCCAAAATCCAAGAAATCAAGATCTTGTTACTCTGCTAACTTCACCATGCAAGAGTTGTACTCAGAAAAGTTCGAATCTGGGAGCGCTAGTGCTCCGTCTAATGTCGCAACACCTCCAGTTGCTGAATCGATTGAACCATCTGATGTGAATCCTACCAAAACCCCAACTGATAAACAAAGGGAAACTGATTTGGAATCTGAAAAGGTAGAGACAACTGTGGCTGATTCTCCAGTAGAAGAAGAGGTAAATGAAGATGTGAATGAAGAAAAAGACAACGAGAAAATGAATGCAAAAGAAGTGATGACCAAGACTGCTGAAGATGCTCTAAACTCCTTGGCCAATATGGGTCAGAACCAAGATGTTGTGCCGAATGTTCCAACATCCGTGGCACAGACTCAACCTGATGAGGTTGTTGAAGAAGATGCTCAACCCAATGTTGACCAGACACTTGCTGATTCACATGAAGAGCAAGCAAAGACTGGTTCTGAAGATGATGATGTGCACATTACTGATGATGTGTCTGATGCTGATGATGCAACAGTGCTTAAGACTGTTGATGCTCCCAAACCAAGCAAGACTGGTATTGGTAGGAGGCTCAGAGAAAGAAAGCAGGCTGAGGTGGCAAGTGTTGCACCAAAGTCTACTCAGAATAAGAAGGTTGCAGCTGAAGCAACCAAGTCCTCAAAGAAGACTGCTGTTGGTCCTAGCAGGAGCTATAACAAGGTTGAAATACCTGCTCTGAAACAATTCTTGAAGAGGAAGAAAACCACCACTGGTGATTCTGATTAAGAAGCTGAAGAAGATGTTCCAAACACTTCATCCCTCTCCAAAAGGAAGACTACTAATAGGAAGAAAACTACTGCTGCAGATTCTGATGAAGATGTTGAACAAGATGCTCCAAGCACCTTGTTTGTCAAGAAAAGAGCTAGTGGGAAATCAATCCCACTCAATGTGCCTGATGTGCCTATTGACAATGTGTCTTTTCACTTTGTTGATAGTACTTCCAAATGGAAGTATGTTTTTGGCAGAAGAATTGGTCTTGAAAGGGAGCTGTCTGATGAAACTTTAGCTTGGAAAGAGGTAATGAATTTAATTGAAAAAGCTGGCTTGAGGAAAACTTTTAGTGGGTTAGGTACGTGCTATGAAAAACTTGTGAAAGAATTTATTGTTAATATTGCTGAAGACTGTGATAACCCCCTTAGTAAGGAGTATTAGAAGGTGTTTGTTAGGAACAAATGTGTGGAGTTCTCTCCAATGATAACCAACAGGTACCTTGGAAGGAAGGAGAGTGGCTACCCTGAGATGGAAGTCACTAATAATGTTGTGTGCAAAGCTATTATTGCTAATCAGGTTAAGGTATGGCCAACCAAAGGCAAGGTTCAATCTTGCATGTTGTCTGTGAAGTATGCTGTTTTGAATAGGATTGGGAATACCAACTGGGTCCCCACAACCCACTCTTCCCATATCACTATTGCCTTGGCTAGAATGATTCATGCTATAGGGACAGGTACTGAAGCTGATTTTGGAGCTTACATTTTTGAGCAAACAATGTTTCATGGAAAGTCATGGGCTGTTCAGTTACCCATTGCTTTTCCCACACTTATTTGTGGCATCATTCTATCCCAACATCCAAATATTTGGACTGCTGCTGATGAACCTATCAAGAGAAAGCCTCCTCTTTCTCTTCATTTTAAGTTGTTTGAAGGCACCCATGCTATTGATATAGCAGGGGTTTCTAAAAGAAAATTTGTGCAAGAACCTTCAACCTCTATGAACAGGAAAGCTATGATCAGGTTTATGGAAGCTAGTGTGAAAGCTCTGGATGAGCAGAAGGTTGAGCTTGCAAAGGTCATTGCTGCTTTGAAGCAAGAGGAAGCTGAGGAAGAAAGGTTAGCTGATGTTGGTGTTGCTGCTGATGGTGATGCAGTTGAGGATGATGAGACTCCTGGTGATACAGAAGAGGTGGAAGTGACTGATTCCAGCACTTCTTTTTAATGATTTATTGATTTTATGTGTACTTGCCCTATTCTGATTTGTAATTCCTATTCATTGGCATAGATTCTGTTGGGTTTTTGTATGTTGGCTACATTTTGCAAAAACAACTATTAGCCAATGCTGCGACAAATGCTGTAGCAAGTGGAACAGCATTGTGTCATCTGATTGTTGCGCGCCAACACGCGTTATATTTATGAGCAAGATCTTTGAAGATTCTATGGAGTTTTATATTTAACCTAGCGTGTTGATCAAGAAGCGCTTGTTTTCTGAAGTGTAAAAGGTTGTCTTGCTTTGGTATATTTCCATAATTAATATTGATATATTTTTGGAAACAATATTCTTGCACATGAAGAATAGTTAGCTGGACCTGACAACGTCCAAGCTATGTTTTGAAGCCCAAACCAATGACTGCTTAGTGCTATATATATGTGAAGACACAAACCCTAGTTTTGTGTGGAAAACCGTGTGTGTACTAAAGCGTGTGTCTTAAGGTTTTAGGTTTTCTTGTTAGTTGTGAGTCTTCCTTGTATCTGTTGATGCATGACAAGTTCTCTGTGTTATTGAGTTGTAACTGTGTACTTCTCCTAAGCCTTTAGGTACGGAGTTAGTTGTGTTCTTTAGAGTGTGACTCTTATTCAAACAAACAAACAAGTGTGTATTAACAGTGCTGTCTGTACTGTTAATTGGGAATTGAGACGGGGTCTCATACTTAGGAGTTCCTAGGTAGAGCAGCCATTGGTAGGGTCATGGTGCAAAGACAAGTAGTGAGTCTACGTTGTGCTTTTCACTAGAACTATTATAGTGGAGTTCATTCCTGGATTGGTATCCCCCAGACTAGGGCAAATTGCGCCGAACTGGGTTAACAAACCTACTGTGTTATTTATCTTTCAGTCACGTTTATTTTACCTGAAACGCTGCTTTTATTATTATTGTGTGACAAATGCTCGGACACTAGCTGTAACATTGTGCACAGCATTTGTCTGTCTGGTTGCCAGAATTTCAATTGGCATCAAAGCAGGCACCCTGCCTGATTGGGTGAGCTCCAGGGAAGATATTTCTGGCTAGGATGGACAAAGATGGAGGACTAATGAATCGACCACCTTTGTTGGTTGGTGATTCTAACTATGATGACTGGAAGTCTAAAATGACAACGTTTTTGAAGTCCATGGATCACAAAACATGGAGAGCTGTTGTTGTAGGATGGGAACCACCTGTTGTTACTACTGGTAAGGAAGGGGAGACTGTTACTAAGCTGAAACCTGAGGATGAATGGAGCAAGGATGAAGAAGCATTAGCCAATGCAAATTCAAGAGCTCTAAATGCCCTAACTAATGGAGTTGATGCACACATTTTCAAGCTAATAAAAAAATGCAATGTTGCAAAGGAGGCATGGATGAAACTCCAAACTGTTCATGAGGGCAACTCAAAGGTAAAAAGCTCAAGACTGCAATTATTAACCACTAAGT
This sequence comes from Trifolium dubium, assembly GCA_951804385.1. Taxonomy (NCBI): domain Eukaryota; kingdom Viridiplantae; phylum Streptophyta; class Magnoliopsida; order Fabales; family Fabaceae; genus Trifolium; species Trifolium dubium. The sequence goes on along the minus strand of OX638064.1, from coordinate 25,250,766 downwards.
TTGAGAACTTGAAGATGAAGGATGATGAAAGCATTCAAGACTTCCACATGAGACTGCTTGAGTTTGATAATCAGTTTGATGCTTTGGGAGAAAACCTCTCTGAAGAAAACATGGTAAAGAAAATGCTAAGGTCTCTACCAAAGAAGTTTGATATGAAGGTGACTGCTATAGAGGAAGCTAAGGACATCTCGGAAATAAAAATGGGTGAATTAGTAGGATCTCTACAAACTTTTGAAGTGATTGCAAATGAGAGATCTGAAAAGAAGACAAAGAGTATTGCATTTGCCTCCAAATCTGAGGAGAGTAATATGGAGAGTGACGACAGTCTATCTGAAACTATGGTGATGCTAGGGAGAAAATTCAATAAAGCTTTCAAGAGGTTTGATAGACAGGCCAAGACAAATGCTCCAGACAACAGTCACAGCATAAACAGGAATGCCAACAATCTGAGGAAATCAAAAGTAGATGACAAGACAAGCCAAGGCAAAGGAGTTCAATGTCATGAATGTGAAGGATATGGGCATATCAGGACTGAATGTGCAACATATCTTAAAAAGCAGAAGAAAGGATTGACTGTGTCTTGGTCAGATGAGGATGAATCTGAGGAAGAATCTGAATCTGCTAACCATGTAATTGCTTTAACTGGGACATGTACATCTGATACTGAATCACATGAAGGTGAGATGCCTTATGATGAACTAGTTGAGTGCTATAAGGAATTGTGGATTAAAAGCTTAGAAGTTGGGGACACCATGTTAAAGCAAAAGAAGACCATTGCTATGTTGCAAGCAGAGAAGAACAAACTTCAGGAAGAAAATTCAAGACTAGCTGATGAAGTCGAGCTATACAAATCCAAGATGGATAACATGAATAAACAGGTGAGAATGCTGAATACAGGAACTGAGAAGTTAGATGAAATCCTAGAAATAGGACAGAGTTCAAAAGATTCCAAAGGTATTGGTTTTAACTATCATTCACTACGTCATCAGAAACCTGCATCTGTGATGAAGTTTGTTCCAGCTACTACTACCTATGATCCAACTATGTCAAGACAGATGCCCCAGCATCAGGTGAGACAACAGACAAGCAGATACAGGACCAAGCCAAAGAGAAGGTATTCTGGCTGGGTATGCTATCACTGTGGAAGAAAGGGACACATTAGACCTTATTGCTTCAAATTGTATGGATACCCTGACAATATGTATTCATCCAAAAGTAAAGTTATAGAGAAGAGTGTCAAGCCGGAATGGAAACAGAAGACCAATAATATGGATCCTATTCTAACAGAATCTGAAGGTGTGGAAGTTGCTCAAATTGCTCATACATCTCTGCGAGCATCTTCTGGAAGCGACTGGTATTTTGATAGTGGATGTTCAAGACATATGACCGGAAACAGAGATTACTTAACAGATGTCTTGCCATATGCTACAAGCTATGTAACGTTTGGTGATGGAGCCAAGGGGGAAATCAAAGGCATAGGAACACTGATTAATGAAGGACTACCTACACTTGACAAGGTTCTTCATGTGAAAGGGTTGAAAGCAAATTTAATAAGCATTAGTCAACTGTGTGACAAAGGTCTGAAAGTCAACTTCTCAAAGAGTGAGTGCCTAGTTACTGACAGCAAAGGTGATCTACTAATGAAGGGAGAAAGATCAAAGGATAACTGTTACCTATGGGTGTCTCAAGACAAAGCTGAGTTATCTACATGTCTAGTTACTAAAGAAGATGATGTGAAGCTGTGGCACCAAAAGCTTGGACACTTAAATCTTAAAAGTATGAAGAAGGCCATTGCTGAAGGAGCTATTAGAGACTTACCCAGACTTCAGATTCAAGAAGGAAATATATGTGGAGAGTGTCAAATAGGTAAACAGACAAAAACGCCACACCAGAAGCTGCAGCATCTGACCACATCCAGAGTGCTTGAACTGTTGCACATGGATTTAATGGGACCCATGCAGGTTGAGAGCTTAGGTGGGAAGAAGTATGCGTTTGTCATTGTAGATGATTTTTCTAGATATACTTGGATTGATTTTATCAGGGAGAAATCTGACACTTTTGAAAAATTCAAGGATCTTTGTTTAAAACTTCAAAGAGAAAAGGAATGTGGCATTACTAGAATCAGAAGTGATCATGGTAAGGAGTTTGAAAATAGTAAATTCTCTGAGTTTTGAACGACTGAAGGAATATTTCATGAGTTTTCTGCTCCTATTACTCCTCAACAAAATGGAATAGTAGAGAGAAAAAATAGAACCTTACAAGAGTCTGCCAGAGTAATGTTACATGCTAAGAAGTTACCTCTCCATTTTTGGGCTGAGGCTATGAACACAGCCTGCTATATACATAACAGAGTAACCTTGAGAAAAGGGACAACTACAACTCTGTATGAGCTATGGAAAGAGAGGAAGCCAACTGTGAAATACTTTCATGTGTTTGGAAGCAAATGTTATATCTTAGCTGATAGAGAGCCAAGAAGGAAAATGGATGTAAAAAGCGATGAAGGTATATTCCTGGGTTATTCAACAAATAGCAGAGCTTATAGAGTCTTCAACTCCAGGACTAAAGTCATGATGGAATCCATAAATGTTGTAATTGATGATAAGGGAAAGAATGCTGCACCAGACGATAGTACATTTGGCACAGCATCTGACTTACAAGAAGAAACAGTAGAAGAAAGTGTCAATGAGGAAAGCAGTGATGTGAGAAGTCCTGAAGATTTGGCTAATGACAAAGGGCCATCTACTAGAATTCAGAAGTATCATCCTATTGATCAAGTCATTGGTAATCCTAATCAAGGCATCACAACAAGAAGAAGAAACAATGAAATATCCAATTCCTGTTTTATTTCCAATTTTGAACCCAAGAATGTCAAGGAGGCTCTGACTGATGAGTTCTGGATAAATGCTATGCAAGAAGAGTTAACTCAGTTCAAGAGAAGTGATGTATGGGATCTAGTTCCTAGACCAGATAATGCAAACATCATAGGAACTAAATGGGTTTACAAAAATAAGTCAGATGAGAATGGAACTATCACCAGGAACAAAGCCAGACTAGTGGCTCAAGGTTATGCTCAAATTGAAGGAGTTTATTTTGGTGAAACATTTGCTCCAGTAGCTAGATTAGAAGCTATTAGGCTACTACTTGGAATTGCTTGTGTCCTTAAATTCAAGCTGTATCAAATGGATGTCAAGAGTGCTTTTCTGAATGGGTACTTGAATGAAGTGGTCTATGTGGAACAACCCAAGGGGTTTGTTGATTCAGCCTTCCCAAATCATGTGTACAAGTTGAAAAAGGCATTATATGGCTTGAAACAAGCTCCGAGAGCTTGGTATGAGAGATTGACTGAATTCTTGGTGAATAATGGCTACAGGAAGGGAGGTAATGACAAAACACTATTTGTGAAAGATGAGAGAGGAAAGCTTATTATTGCACAAATATATGTTGATGACATAGTATTTGGTGGAATGTCTGACCAGATGGTACAACATTTTGTTCAGCAAATGCAATCTGAGTTTGAAATGAGTCTTGTTGGTGAGTTGAATTTCTTTTTGGGTCTTCAAGTGAAACAAATGGAAGACACCATATTTATATCTCAAAGTAAGTATGCTAAGAATATGGTCAAGAAATTTGGTATGGAAAATGCTGCCACCAAAAGAACTCCTGCTCCCACACATATCAAATTGACTAAAGATGACAAGGGTGAAGATGTAGATCAAAGTTTATACAGGAGTATGATAGGAAGTCTTCTCTATCTTACTGCTAGTAGACCTGATATCACATTTGCTGTTGGAGTATGTGCTAGGTACCAAGCTGAGCCAAAGATTAGCCATCTGACTCAAGTGAAGAGAATTTTGAAATATGTGAACAGTACCAGTGATTATGGCTTACTGTATTCTCATGGAAAGAGTACTATGTTGGTAGGATATTGTGATGCAGATTGGGCTGGAAGTGCAGATGATAGAAAAAGCACCTCTGGTGGATGTTTCTTCCTAGGGAATAATCTCATATCTTGGTTCAGTAAGAAACAAAATTGTGTTTCCTTATCAACTGCTGAAGCTGAGTACATAGCTGCAGGGAGTAGTTGCACACAATTGGTGTGGATGAGACAGATGCTGAGTGAGTACAATGTAAAGACAGATGCTATGACATTGTATTGTGACAATCTAAGTGCAATCAATATTTCTAAGAATCCTGTACAACACAGCAGGACCAAGCACATAGATATCATACATCATTTTATTAGAGAGTTGGTTGAAGAAAAAATTATTTCTATTGAGCATGTTTCTACTGAGGAGCAATTAGCAGATATATTCACAAAGGCTCTAGATGTTGCACAATTTGAAAAATTAAGAAGGCGGTTAGGCATTTGCCTAATTGAGGAATTGTAGCAGTTAATTAATGGGAGGCGTGCAGCAGTTATTTTCTCCCTCCTCAACTGCTATTTGCACGCGAATCAAGGAAAAGCATCTCAACCTTCCTTAAACAAAACAATCACACACAATCCTTATTATTTCTTACAAACCTATTCTTATTCCCTCAACTGCTCTCTTGTCGTTCTCTTTGCTTATCAAATCATCTCTCACAAACTCACAATCCCTCAAACCCTCAAAATTTCCTTAATCATCATGTCTGCATCAACGAACACTTCATCTCCCATCGCCACTGATCAAACTTCCCCCATTGTTCCTGGAACCACTTCTCCAGTGGTAATGGAAGTCCAACCGCTCGCAACCATCACTGATTCTACTCCGATCAAACAGCGTCCTAAAGCGCTTGTGTCGCGGAAGAAGAGTGTTAGAAAAGGGTCAACTTCATCAGCGAAGAAAACAACCGCAAAATCAAAAGGTAAGAAATCCTCTCCGGTTGTTCAACGTAGAGGTCTCTCCATGCATGATCTCTATTGCAAAGAAAATCCGTTCAAATCGACAGTTGTAGAACCCGATGTTGACACTTCTGTCAACAGATCTGATGAGGGTAATGTAGCGTTTACTGAAACCCTAGGTTCTGTTAAAGATGTTGAAAATGTTGTTAATCCTAAGGTAGATGACAAATTGGCTGCTGATGAATCAAAGTTGCATGTTGAAAGTACTGATAATGCTGGTATTAGTGACAAGACTCCTGCTGATAAAGTTGCTGAGAACATTGCTGTGACAGAGCAGAATGCTGAGCCCTCTGTTAATGTTCAGAAAGCTGTGCCAGATGCTCCAGCATCTTTGGCACAAGCTCCTGTGGAGTCTTTGGTCATTCCAAACTCTCCTGAACCTGTAAGTGCTGATGAAAATGGTTCTCCCAAACCCCTGGATCAAGAAGATGAGATTCAGGATCAAGATGAGACTGTACACATTGACCAAACTGATGTGGTCAATGTTGATGATGTAGAGTCTGTTGAAAAGACTCCTGCTGTTGGTGTTGCTCGTAGAACTAGAAGCAAAGCTGTGAAGGATGCTTCTGGTGTTGCTGTTGAGAGTGCTAAGAGCACTAAAAGGAAAGATGTTGCTGCAGGGAAGAAGCCAATGACTGGCCCCCCAAAGTCTTGGAGTAAAGTGACTCCTAAGCCTGTTCAAAAGAAGAGCTTAAAAAGAAAGGGTCACCCCTCTAGTGATTCTGACTTGGAGATAGCTGAGACAGATGCTGCCCTATCTGGTGGAGCATCTAGAAAGACTGTGAAGGGTATGAAAGTCCCTTTGGATATTCCTCCAGCTCCTCTGGATAATGTTTCCTTTCATCTGGAAAGTGGAGCAACTCGCTGGAAATTTGTGTATCACAGGAGGCTTGGACTGGAAAGAAATTTGAAGGCTGATGTGTTCAAATGCAAGGAACTGGTTGATGTACTGGAATTTGCTGGGATGATGAAGACTGTGAAGGACCTTGGGAATTGCTATGACAAGCTGGTCAGAGAATTTGTGGTGAACATTCCTGAGGAGTGTGATGATCCAAGGTATGCTGAGTACAGGAAGGTGTATGTGAGAGGTAGATGTGTAAACTTTTCTCCACAGGTTATCAATGCTTATCTGGGTAGATCTCTTGAAGACACTCCTGAGCTGGAAGTTACAGATGACACCATCTGCAAGACCATCACAGGTAACAAGCTGAGACACTGGCCTGGACTTCTGTCCTCTGCAAAGCTGACCCCCATGTATGCTGTCCTGAACAAAATTGCTGCAAATAACTGGTCCCCTACTACTCATTCCAATTCTGTGGCCACTGTGTTGGGTAAGCTGATCTATGCCGTTGGAACTAAATCTCAATTTGATTTTGGCTACTATATTTATCATCAATTTTTGGAACAAGCCAAATCATTTGCTGTTAAATTTCCTATTCCTTTTCCAACACTGGTGTGTGGTATTGTTCTGCAACAACACCCTGATATTCTTGTGAGCACTGATGAGCCTATTAGAAGGCCTAGTCCTCTGAGTGTGGATTGCAGGTTAATTTCCCAGCCACAAGCTGATGAGTTGGCTGGCACTTCTGTCCAGTCATCTGGTGGTATGAGTAAGCTGGAAATGATTGCTGAGCTTACAGCTGTGAGTGTGGATTTGGGTATGAAGAAGGTGAAGGTTGACAGGGTTATAGCTGCTCTGAAAAAGCTGAGGCTGCAGCTGAGGGTGAGACTCCTGCACAAGACCATGCAAGGGAAGAAGAAGGAGGTGATGGAAATGCTTCTGCTGCCGGTGACACTGAGGAGGTGTCTGATGACTCTGTTGGAACTGCCTCTTTCTGATTGAAATTTTTTTTTCTTTTATTCATGCACCTGAGTGTGCTTTATGGTCTGTAATAACTATATTTGTGGCCTCTCTGTGCCTATGTGACTCTATGTTCCATGTGAACTGCTGTGGTACTCTTTGGATTTCTATATATGCCATCTATGCTATTTCTATGTTTGTCAGAATTTATGGCTAAAAAGGGGGAGTAGAAATATGATAGAATGATGATACAGTAGATTTTAATTGTTGAAGATTGCTCTGACAGATGCTCCTACATATGTCACTTGAAGTAAGTTCTTTTATGTTGTTTTCTATGCATGCCTATTTTGAGGGGGAGCACTATGATATGTTGTTGATATGCATATGTTGAGGGGGAGTGCTTCTATCTGATTATCTCTTCTATGTTGTGGAACTATCTTTTTAAGAGTATGTCTCCATCTCTTTATCTGAACTCCACTATATATGTTCTGGTTATCTGGCTATTTCTGTGAGGCTAGGTGTATTATGATTAATGATGAATGCTTCTGTTGCTATTTACAAGTTATCTTATTTGAAGAGTTCCCTTGGAAGTAGTAGCGTTTTATGCCATGATAGATTTTGGTTGTCGTATGTATGTTTATGCATGATGTGCTTTGAAGAAGCTATGTGTATCTCTCCAAGAACTGGCTATAGATTGTTTTAGCCAAAATTTTGCCAAAGGGGGAGATTGTTGGGTTTTTGTATGTTGGCTACATTTTGCAAAAACAACTATTAGCCAATGTTGCGACAAATGCTGTAGCAAGTGGAACAGCATTGTGTCATCTGATTGTTGCGCGCCAACACGCGTTATATTTATGAGCAAGATCTTTGAAGATTCTATGGAGTTTTATATTTAACGTAGCGTGTTGATCAAGAAGCGCTTGTTTTCTGAAGTGTAAAAGGTTGTCTTGCTTTGGTATATTTCCATAATTAATATTGATATATTTTTGGAAACAATATTCTTGCACATGAAGAATAGTTAGCTGGACCTGACAACGTCCAAGCTATGTTTTGAAGCCCAAACCAATGACTGCTTAGTGCTATATATATGTGAAGACACAAACCCTAGTTTTGTGTGGAAAACCGTGTGTGTACTAAAGCGTGTGTCTTAAGGTTTTAGGTTTTCTTGTTAGTTGTGAGTCTTCCTTGTATCTGTTGATGCATGACAAGTTCTCTGTGTTATTGAGTTGTAACTGTGTACTTCTCCTAAGCCTTTAGGTACGGAGTTAGTTGTGTTCTTTAGAGTGTGACTCTTATTCAAACAAACAAACAAGTGTGTATTAACAGTGCTGTCTGTACTGTTAATTGGGAATTGAGACGGGGTCTCATACTTAGGAGTTCCTAGGTAGAGCAGCCATTGGTAGGGTCATGGTGCAAAGACAAGTAGTGAGTCTACGTTGTGCTTTTCACTAGAACTATTATAGTGGAGTTCATTCCTGGATTGGTATCCCCCAGACTAGGGCAAATTGCGCCGAACTGGGTTAACAAACCTACTGTGTTATTTATCTTTCAGTCACGTTTATTTTACCTGAAACGCTGCTTTTATTATTATTGTGTGACAAATGCTCGGACACTAGCTGTAACATTGTGCACAGCTTTTGTCTGTCTGGTTGCCAGAATTTCAGATTCTATTAATTCCTCTGGTCTGTACTAAGTATCTAACAATCCTGACTCCGTGATTCTTTAATTTGTCAAATTTGTGGCAAAAAGGGGGAGTAAATTTGGTAATGTTCTGATTATGATCCATCTATTCTGAAGACTGATTTACCTGCACTGATCTGATTCTGATATGATAGTAGTGTAGTTTAGATGGAGTATGTTGTAGTGTAGCTATGTGTGCTCTCTGATATATGCATGTGTTTAGGGGAGCTGATTTATGTTATGCAGGGGGAGATGTTGGACCTGATGTTCCAACACCTTATGCATGTGTGCAGGGGGAGATGTGTTACTAATGTGTTGAAGCACTCTATTCGACATCCTTACAATGTTTATGCTTCTGATGATATAAGGCGAAGTAGTTATTCTCTATTCCGCTGTTGCATGTTTCTCTGATGTGTGTAGAAGGTAGAAGACCTATATCATCTATTTCTACTGATTTTGAAGAATGGCTACATCTGCTCTTGATACGTATGTTTGTTTTTATCTTGAGAAAATGCCTTCTGTTGAAGAATTTTTTTTTTAACTGGAATATCTATCTATGTGATCCCTGGATGGTCCTAAGTTGTTTTAGCCAAAAATTTGCCAAAGGGGGAGTTTGTTGAGTCGTTGATATTGGCTGCATTTTTGGTTGATAAACCATTGTGACAGGATGTTGGACAAAGTGCTTTGACACTTGCAACATACTGGTCTGCAGGCGCGCGTTTTCTATTTATAGAATATTTATTTCTCTCTCATATATCTTGCATGGCGCTTTAATGCTTCAGATTATGGACAAATATATTTCTATCAAGAATCTCCTTGAAGCATATTTCTGTAGAGAATCTCTCACATTTATTATGAAGAAATTAGGGTTGGATCAACATGTGAAGCCCAAGTTGCTTACTGCTCAAGAACGTCTACTGGCTACTTAAAGGAAGTGGTAAACCTAATTCTTCTGAGAGAGTTGTTCACGCCATTTTAGTTTCTAGAGTCCAAGCATTCTAGGTTTTGCGTGTGTTTATTTGCGAGCCTTTCTTGTATCTCATTGATGCAAATTTAGGACGTGTACTCTCGTGTTGTATTGATTGTGTTCCTCTCCTAAGCTGTGAAGTACGGAGTAGGTATTGTTAGTTGTAGCACTGAAAGCCTGTAGGTACGAGTGTGATGTTTTCATAGGAGTGTGTCTCCAAAACGTGTTTGATTCTGTGTGAATTAAATCCTTGCTGTCTGTAAGGTTGTGCCAGTGAGAAGATCAGTGAACCAGAGGTTGTTTGCGTGGAAGTCGTCAAACTGAGAGGAAGTGAGATGGAGTCTCTGATCTAGGAGTTCCTAGGTTGAAGAGTCATTGGTAGTGCCTAGGTGATAAGTTGTAAACGGGGCGTTTGCTAGTAACTTTGAACTAGGGTTATTATAGTGATATTCCTTCCTAGATTGGTATCCCCCAGACTAGGGCTGTTGTCCGCCGAACTGGGTCAACAAACACTGTGTTGCTTTATTTGTTGTTATTTATTAACTTTGTGCTGCTGCGTGTTATACCTGTCAAAGTGCTTAGCACATCGTGTTCGACACTTTGCATAGCGTGCCAGGAATTTCAATTCAATTTCAACAACATAACACACACATATGCAAAACCAAATTTATTATTATTAAAATGAGTGAATGATATAATTAATATGGCAGTCATTACCTATAATTCTCCTTTATCCTAGATCTAATGTCGTCAAGCAAAAGATATATATAAGAGAGACTGATAAAAATTAGACTAAAATCAAATCATGGGTTTAAATTGTTTGTTAAAATATAAAGAATTTTGAGGTTTCGACAACGGCAACACAAGTATAATTTTGAAATATTCAACATTTAGTATATGAGTTCACAAACAACTACAAATTTAAAACACTGTTGAATACTAGGAGATAACTTACCAATCCATGATGATCTCAAATCTCTATTTTCAACTCATAGTTTATATAAATAAAATAAAAGAGAAAAATTAGATACCCGTAAAAATTTAAAAATAGTGAGTCAATTACAGATCTTTGTAAATTTGTATTGGCAAAAACATTGATAATTCATTATTATGGTATGTATCTGATTTGATTATATTTAAGAATTGAATGTTAAATATTATTGACTTTAATCAATAATTAAAATAATAAGTTATTATATTAACTTATTTATATTTAATTATTGATGGCAAATTCTATGGTACAAATACAATAGACAAATTATATTGTACCGGTAAAATGATTTTATAAATAATAGAAAAATTAATATATTTTGAAATTTATGAAAAAATATAAAAAAAAAATTAGTATAATGTTTATAAAAAATAAAAATATATTTTTTATTTGTAAAATCGTGAATTAGATACCATGGGTTCGAAGTTGTCTCCAAGACACAAGACAATAGGAGTAACCGCTTTCTTATTTAATTCGGATTTCTCATCAACTGAAAGTTTTCCCGGCATCTGTGCTTCTCCCTTCAAGGCTTCACCACAATTGGTGCCCACCACGGGGCCAATATAAAATCGTGAATTAGATACCATGGGTTCGAAGTTTGATATTGAGAAGTTTACCGGAAAAAACGTGGGGCAAGGAGCAGATTTGTTCCTATTTTTAAGTGATATATTTTCCTATAAATAGAGGTTGTTTCTTCATAGAAAAACAAGAGAGCAAGGATGTAGCTCCAAGAAAAAAACAAGAGAAGAAGGGAAAAACAAATACATATTTTTTCTTCATCTTGGAAACACTATTTAAGTTTCTAGGTTACGGGAAGAAACTTGGGATTAGGGTAGGATTAGGTTGACGGATAATTCTTGTAACCCTTATTGGGAGTTTCATTGTAACGGTGATAATTTTGTGATAGTGGAGCGAAGAGGTTGCTCTCTCCTCTAGATTAGGTCGGAATTTGACTGAACTGGGTAAATAAATCTATTGTATCTTTTATTGCTTTCTCTATAATCTCTCCTCCTTCATACTGTCAGATTAATATTCATTGTCTCTATATTATTTGATATGTGGTTGCTTAATCACTTTGCTCCACACATCAAATTTATTGGTGTGACTTTATTCAAAAGAAATTCACAACAATTGGCTCCCACTGTGGGGCTCGAACCCACGACCACAAGAAAAAATTATTTTTTAATTTTTTTATAAACATTATAATATTTTTTTTTATATTTTTTCATAAATTTCAAAATATATTAATTTTTCATTTATTTATAAAATCATTGTACCGATACAATAGAATTTGTCTATTGTATTTGTACCACAGAATTTGCCATGAATGATAAAATATAAATAAGTTAATATATATATTATTTTATTATTTTAATTATTGATTAAAGTCCATAATATTTAACATTCAATTCTTAAATATAATCAAGCCAGATACGTACCATAATAATGAATTATCAATGTTTTTGCCAATTCAAATTTACAATGATCTGTAATTGATTCACTATTTTTAAATTTTTACGGGTATCTAATTTTTTTTATTTCTTCATATCGATACTCATATATTAATACAATAATTTATCATTTTATAATTTTTACAGAGACATATATTTAATTTTATATATTTCTACAGAGGCATATTTATTTGTTATTTATATAGGAATTATATTTCTTTTTATTTTTTTGGTATAAAGGAGTTATATTTTTACTTATATATTATAGTTTATTCTATTTTATATCTACGAATATCTATATTCTTTTTGACCAACTATTATTATTTTATATTAATATTAAATTAAAAAATAAATATTGATATTATTAATTATTTTGTGAAGGGTACTCACACTTTTTGTGTATAAAAAGAATAAGAATTAGGGTTCCAAACGAATGTAACGCCGCAGGAGAAGAATTAGGGTTCCTAACTTCAAGTGTGAACTTATGTATTCATCTCTTCTACAACATCAAAACCGTTCTTCCTCCAACCACAATCATATACCCTAATAACCCAAACGTCCACCAAACTTCACCAAAATCACTTCCCTCACAAATTCACCATCTGAACATGATTTTGTGACTCAATTGGTCAAAACTCACTCGAATTCGTGGTTAAAAAAGGAGTGTAGCAAACATATCTCGTAACACTTCTCAATCGTTAGCACAAGTAATCTATTTCACTGCCTTCTTTTCTTAAAAATAATTTTTCATACATTTTCATTTCAAGTTTTCTCTTTTATTTTATTTATATAAACTATGATGAGTTGAAAATAGAGATTTGAGATAATCATGGATTGGTAATTTATCTCCTAGTTTTCAACAGTGTTATAAATTGTGGTTGTTTGTGAACTCATATACTAAATGTTGAATATTTCAAAATTATACTTTTGTTGCCGTTGTCGAAACCTCAAAATTCTTTATATTTTAACAAACAATTTAAACCCATGATTTAATTTTAGTCTAATTTTTATCAATCTCTCTTATATATTTCTTTTGCTTGACGACATTAGATCTAGGAAAACGGAGAATTATAGGTAATGACTGCCTTATTAGTTATATTATTCACTCATTTTAATAATAATAAATTTGGTTTGGCATATGTGTGTGTTATGTTGTTGAAATTGAATGAATTGAGTAATTGAATTTCCAGTGTCACAGAATGTACAAGAGACTAAGAACCTGTGTGCAGCCTGTAGGCATATGCAAAAGAAGTGCAAACCAAACTGCGAGTTAACTCCTTTTTTACAAGGGACAACCCAGAACGGTTTGTGATTGTACAAAAATAGTTTGGAAATGGCAATGTGTGCAAGCTGTTGCACGGAATTGATGTTACACGTCATAGACGAGCAACTGATTCGTTGGTGTATGAAGTTGAAGCACGTACGAGGGATCCAATTAATGGCTTTTAATGGAGTACATGCTCTAGAGAGTAGGTTACAAGAAGTTCGACAAAAAATTGATAATCTAATGAACAAACTAGCTAAATACCTAAGTTTAGATGTTATTGATTCTGTTTTTAACAATCCTGATCTCTTCGGCTTTAAGCCTAACAATGATCATGATCAAGTTAGAAATTACCTAAACAGCCACCAACTGAGTTAACAGGGGCTCAACACCAACAACTACAATTATCACGCCAAACGATTCATAAGTTTGACACTTTTGTCAACTATGTTGAAGGTGATGGGTCTTTGCAACATATGGATGTTGATGTTCCTTCACCTGTTGTTAATACTTTTGACAATGGTAGCCAGACTTATGAATCATTTGGCGCAATAATTGTAATTATTGGTGTTGAGCCCCTGTTAACTCAGTTGATGGCTGTTGAGGATGATTTCTAACTTGATCATGATCATTGTTAGGCTTAAAGCCGAAGTGATCAGGATTGTTAAAAACAGAATCAATAACCTCTAAACTGACGTATTTAGCTAGTTCGTTCTTCATATTATAAATTTTTTCTCGAACGTCTTGTAACCTACTCCTTAGAGTGTGTACTCAATTCAAACAACCATTAATTGGATCCCTCGTACGTGCTTCAGCTTCATACACCAATGAATCAGTTGCTCGTCTATGATCTGTAACATCAATTCCTCGTAACAGCTTGCGCACATTGCCATTTTCAAACTATTTTTGTACAATCACAAACCGTTCTGGGTTGTCCCTTGTAAAAAAAGGAGCTAACTCGCAGTTTGGCTTGCACTTCTTTTGCATATGCCTACAGGCTGCACACGGGTTCCTAGTCTCTTGTACATTCTGTGACACAGCAAATTCAATTACCAAATCCAATTACTCAATTCATTTAATTTCAACAACATAACACACACATATGCAAAACCAAATTTATTATTATTAAAATGAGTGAATGATATAATTAATATGGCAGTCATTACCTATAATTCTCCTTTATCCTAGATCTAATGTCATCAAGCAAAAGATATATATCAGAGAGACTGATAAAAATTAGACTAAAATCAAATCATGGGTTTAAATTGTTTGTTAAAATATAAAGAATTTTGAGGTTTCGACAACGGCAACACAAGTATAATTTTGAAATATTCAACATTTAGTATATGAGTTCACAAACAACCACAATTTATAACACTGTTGAATACTAGGAGATAGCTTACCAATCCATGATGATCTCAAATCTCTATTTTCAACTCATAGTTTATATAAATAAAATAAAAGAGAAAAATTAGATACCCGTAAAAATTTAAAAATAGTGAATCAATTACAGATCATTGTAAATTTGTATTGGCAAAAACAATGATAATTCATTATTATGGTATGTATCTGATTTGATTATATTTAAGAATTGAATGTTAAATATTATGGACTTTAATCAATAATTAAAATAATAAGTTATTATATTAACTTATTTATATTTTATTATTGATGGCAAATTCTATGGTACAAATACAATAGACAAATTATATTGTACCGGTAAAATGATTTTATAAATAATAGAAAAATTAATATATTTTGTAATTTATGAAAAAATATAAAAAAATAAATTAGTATAATGTTTATAAAAAATACAAATATATTTTTTATTTGTAAAATCGTGAATTAGATACCATGGGTTCGAAGTTGTCTCCAAGACACAAGACAATAGCAGTAACCGCTTTCTTATTTAATTCAGATTTCTCATCAACTGAAAGTTTCCCCGGCATCTGTGCTTCTCCCTTCAAGGCTTCACCGCAATTGGTGCCCACCACGGGGCCAATATAAAATCGTGAATTAGATACCATGGGTTCGAAGTTTGATATTGAGAAGTTTACCAGGAAAAACATGGGGCAAGGAGCAGATTTGTTCCTATTTTTAAGTGATATATTTTCCTATAAATAGAGGTTGTTTCTTCATAGAAAAACAAGAGAGCAAGGATGTAGCTCCAAGAAAAAAACAAGAGAAGAAGGGAAAAACAAATACATATTTTTTCTTCATCTAGGAAACACTATTTAAGTTTCTAGGTTACGGGAAGAAACTTGGGATTAGGGTAGGATTAGGTTGACGGATAATTCTTGTAACCCTTATTGGGAGTTTAATTGTAACGGTGATAATTTTGTGATAGTGGAGCGAAGAGGTTGCTCTCTCCTCTAGATTAGGGCGGAATTTGACTGAACTGGGTAAATAAATCTATTGTATCTTTTATTGCTTTCTCTATAATCTCTCCTCCTTCATACTGTCAGATTAATATTCATTGTCTCTATATTATTTGATATGTGGTTGCTTAATCACTTTGCTCCACACATCAAATTTATTGGTGTGACTTTATTCAAAAGAAATTCACAACAATTGGCTCCCACTGTGGGGCTCGAACCCACGACCACTAGAAAAAAATATTTTTTAATTTTTTTATAAACATTATAATAATTTTTTTTATATTTTTTCATAAATTTCAAAATATATTAATTTTTCATTTATTTATAAAATCATTGTACCGGTACAATAGAATTTGTCTATTGTATTTGTACCACAGAATTTGCCATGAATGATAAAATATAAATAAGTTAATATATATATTAACTTATTATTTTAATTATTGATTAAAGTCCATAATATTTAACATTCAATTCTTAAATATAATCAAGCCAGATACGTACCATAATAATAAATTATCAATGTTTTTGCCAATTCAAATTTACAATGATCTGTAATTGATTCACTATTTTTAAATTTTTACGGGTATCTAATTTTTTTTATTTCTTCATATCGATGCTCATATATTAATACAATAATTTATCATTTTATAACTTTTACAGAGACATATATTTAATTTTATATATTTCTACAGAGGCATATTTATTTGTAATTTATATAGGAATTATATTTCTTTTTATTTTTTTGGTATAAAGGAGTTATATTTTTACTTATATATTATAGTTTATTCTATTTTATATCTACGAATATCTATATTCTTTTTGACCAACTATTATTATTTTATATTAATATTAAATTAAAAAATAAATATTGATATTATTAATTATTTTGTGAAGGGTACTCACACTTTTTGTGTATAAAAAGAATAAGAATTAGGGTTCCAAACGAATGTAGCGCCGCAGGAGAAGAAATTTGAGAACCATTGTAAGTGCACATCCCTTATAACCCTAACTTCAAGTGTGAACTTATGTATTCATCTCATCAAAACCGTTCTTCCTCCAACCACAATCATATACCCTAATCACCCAAACGTCCACCAAACTTCACCAAAATCACTTCCCTCACAAATTCACCATCTGAACATGATTTTGTTACTCAATTGGTCAAAACTCACTCGAATTCGTGGTTAAAAAAGGAGTATAGCAAACATATCTCGTTACACTTCTCAATCGTTAGCACAAGTAATCTATTTCACTGCCTTCTTTTCTTAAAAATAATTTTTCATACATTTTCATTTCAAGTTTTCTCTTTTATTTTATTTATATAAACTATGATCAGTTGAAAATAGAGATTTGAGATAATCATGGATTGGTAATTTATCTCCTAGTTTTCAACAGTGTTATAAATTGTGGTTGTTTGTGAACTCATATACAAAATGTTGAATATTTCAAAATTATACTTGTGTTGCCGTTGTCGAAACCTCAACATTCTTTATATTTTAACAAACAATTTAAACCCATGATTTAATTTTAGTCTAATTTTTATCAATCTCTCTTATATATTTCTTTTGCTTGACGACATTAGATCTAGGAAAAAGGAGAATTATAGGTAATGACTGCCATATTAATTATATCATTCACTCATTTTAATAATAATAAATTTGGTTTTGCATATGTGTGTGTTATGTTGTTGAAATTGAATGAATTGAGTAATTGAATTTCCAGTGTCACAGAAAGTACAAGAGACTAAGAACCTGTGTGCAGCCTGTAGGCATATGCAAAAGAAGTGCAAACCAAACTGCGAGTTAACCCCTTTTTTACAAGGGACAACCCAGAACGGTTTGTGATTGTACAAAAATAGTTTGG
This sequence comes from Trifolium dubium, assembly GCA_951804385.1. Classification (NCBI taxonomy): domain Eukaryota; kingdom Viridiplantae; phylum Streptophyta; class Magnoliopsida; order Fabales; family Fabaceae; genus Trifolium; species Trifolium dubium. The sequence continues at coordinate 25,233,489 of OX638064.1, read as the reverse complement.
AAATGGCAATGTGTGCAAGTTGTTGCACGGAATTGATGTTACACGTCATAGACGAGCAACTGATTCGTTGGTGTATGAAGTTGAAGCACGTACGAGGGATCCAATTAATGGCTTTGAATGGAGTACACGCTCTAGAGAGTAGGTTACAAGAAGTTCGACAAAAAATTGATAATCTAATGAACAAACTAGCTAAATACCTAAGTTTAGAGGTTATTGATTCTGTTTTTAACAATCCTGATCTCTTCGGCTTTAAGCCTAACAATGATCATGATCAAGTTAGAAATCATCCTAAACAGCCACCAACTGAGTTAACAGGGGCTCAACACCAACAACTACAATTATTACGCCAAAGTTTGACACTTTTGTCAACTATGTTGAAGGTGATGGGTCTTTGCAACATATGGATGTTGATGTTCCTTCACCTGTTGTTAATACTTTTGACAATGGTAGCCAGACTTATGAATCATTTGGCGCAATAATTGTAATTATTGGTGTTGAGCCCTTGTTAACTCAGTTGATGGCTGTTGAGGATGATTTCTAACTTGATCATGATCATTGTTAGGCTTAAAGCCGAAGTGATCAGGATTGTTAAAAACAGAATCAATAACCTCTAAACTGAGGTATTTAGCTAGTTCGTTCTTCATATTATAAATTTTTTCTCGAACGTCTTGTAACCTACTCCTTAGAGTGTGTACTCCATTCAAACAACCATTAATTAGATCCCTCGTACGTGCTTCAGCTTCATACACCAATGAATCAGTTGCTCGTCTATGATGTATAACATCAATTCCTCGTAACAGATTGCGCACATTGCCATTTCCAAACTGTTTTTGTACAATCACAAACCGTTCTGGGTTGTCCCTTGTAAAAAAAGGAGCTAACTCGCAGTTTGGCTTGCACTTCTTTTGCATATGCCTACAGGCTGCACACGGGTTCCTAGTCTCTTGTACATTCTGTGACACAGCAAATTCAATTACCAAATCCAATTACTCAATTCATTTAATTTCAACAACATAACACACACATATGCAAAACCAAATTTATTATTATTAAAATGAGTGAATGATATAATTAATATGGCAGTCATTACCTATAATTCTCCTTTATCCTAGATCTAATGTCATCAAGCAAAAGATATATATAAGAGAGACTGATAAAAATTAGACTAAAATCAAATCATGGGTTTAAATTGTTTGTTAAAATATAAAGAATTTTGAGGTTTCGACAACGGCAACACAAGTATAATTTTGAAATATTCAACATTTAGTATATGAGTTCACAAACAACCACAATTTATAACACTGTTGAATACTAGGAGATAAATTACCAATCCATGATGATCTCAAATCTCTATTTTCAACTCATAGTTTATATAAATAAAATAAAAGAGAAAAATTAGATACCCGTAAAAATTTAAAAATAGTGAATCAATTACAGATCATTGTAAATTTGTATTGGCAAAAACATTGATAATTCATTATTATGGTATGTATCTGATTTGATTATATTTAAGAATTGAATGTTAAATATTATGGACTTTAATCAATAATTAAAATAATAAGTTATTATATTAACTTATTTATATTTTATTATTGATGGCAAATTCTATGGTACAAATACAATAGACAAATTATATTGTACCGGTAAAATGATTTTATAAATAATAGAAAAATTAATATATTTTGAAATTTATGAAAAAATATAAAAAAAAAATAGTATAATGTTTATAAAAAATAAAAATATATTTTTTATTTGTAAAATCGTGAATTAGATACCATGGGTTCGAAGTTGTCTCCAAGACACAAGACAATAGCAGTAACCGCTTTCTTATTTAATTCATATTTCTCATGAACTGAAAGTTTCCCCAGCATCTGTGCTTCTCCCTTCAAGGCTTCACCACAATTGGTGCCCACCACGGGGCCAATATAAAATCGTGAATTAGATACCATGGGTTCGAAGTTTGATATTGAGAAGTTTACCAGGAAAAACGTGGGGCAAGGAGCAGATTTGTTCCTATTTTTAAGTAATATATTTTCCTATAAATAGAGGTTGTTTCTTCATAGAAAAACAAGAGAGCAAGGATGTAGCTCCAAGAAAAAAACAAGAGAAGAAGGGAAAAACAAATACAATTTATTCTTCATCTTGGAAACACTATTTAAGTTTCTAGGTTACGGGAAGACACTTGGGATTATGGTAGGATTAGGTTGACGGATAATTCTTGTAACCCTTATTGGGAGTTTCATTGTAACGGTGATATTTTTATGATAGTGGAGCAAAGAGGTTGCTCTCTCGTCTAGATTAGGTCGGAATTTGACTGAACTGGGTAAATAAATCTATTGTATCTTTTATTGGTTTCTATATAATCTCTCCTCCTTCATACTGTCAGATTAATATTCATTGTCTCTATATTATTTGATATGTGGTTGCTTAATCACTTTGCTCCACACATCAAATTTATTGGTGTGACTTTATTCAAAAGGAATTCACAACAATTGGCGCCCACTGTGGGGCTCGAACCCACGACCCCAAGAAAAAAATATTTTTTAATTTTTTTATAAACATTATAATAATTTTTTTTTTATATTTTTTCATAAATTTCAAAATATATTAATTTTTCATTTATTTATAAAATCATTGTACCGGTACAATAGAATTTGTCTATTGTATTTGTACCACAGAATTTGCCATGAATGATAAAATATAAATAAGTTAATATATATATTAACTTATTATTTTAATTATTGATTAAAGTCCATAATATTTAACATTCAATTCTTAAATATAATCAAGCCAGATACGTACCATAATAATGAATTGCCAATTCAAATTTACAATTATCTGTAATTGATTCACTATTTTTAAATTTTTACGGGTATCTAATTTTTTTTATTTCTTTATATCGATACTCATATATTAATACAATAATTTATCATTTTATAATTTTTACAGAGACATATATTTAATTTTATATATTTCTACAGAGGCATATTTATTTGTAATTTATATAGGAATTATATTTCTTTTTATTTTTTTGTTATAAAGGAGTTATATTTTTACTTATATATTATGGTTTATTCTATTTTATATCTACGAATATCTATATTCTTTTTGACCAACTATTATTATTTTATATTAATTTTAAATTAAAAAATAAATATTGATATTATTAATTATTTTGTGAAGGGTACTCACACTTTTTGTGTATAAAAAGAATAAGAATTAGGGTTCCAAACGAATGTAGCGCCGCAGGAGAAGAAATTTGAGAACCATTGTAAGTGCACATCCCTTATAACCCTAACTTCAAGTGTGAACTTATGTATTCATCTCTTCTACAACATCAAAACCGTTCTTCCTCCAACCACAATCATATACCCTAATCACCCAAACGTCCACCAAACTTCACCAAAATCACTTCCCTCACAAATTCACCATCTGAACATGATTTTGTTACTCAATTGGTCAAAACTCACTCGAATTCGTGGTTAAAAAAGGAGTATAGCAAACATATCTCGTTACACTTCTCAATCATTAGCACAAGTAATCTATTTCACTGCCTTCTTTTCTTAAAAATAATTTTTCATACATTTTCATTTCAAGTTTTCTCTTTTATTTTATTTATATAAACTATGATCAGTTGAAAATAGAGATTTGAGATAATCATGGATTGGTAATTTATCTCCTAGTTTTCAACAGTGTTATAAATTGTGGTTGTTTGTGAACTCATATACAAAATGTTGAATATTTAAAAATTATACTTGTGTTGCCGTTGTCGAAACCTCAAAATTCTTTATATTTTAACAAACAATTTAAACCCATGATTTAATTTTAGTCTAATTTTTATCAATCTCTCTTATATATTTCTTTTGCTTGACGACATTAGATCTAGGAAAAAGGAGAATTATAGGTAATGTCTGCCATATTAATTATATCATTCACTCATTTTAATAATAATAAATTTGGTTTTGCATATGTGTGTGTTATGTTGTTGAAATTGAATGAATTGAGTAATTGAATTTCCAGTGTCACAGAATGTACAAGAGACTAAGAACCTGTGTGCAGCCTGTAGGCATATGCAAAAGAAGTGCAAACCAAACTGCGAGTTAACTCCTTTTTTACATGGGACAACCCAGAACGGTTTGTGATTGTACAAAAATAGTTTGGAAATGGCAATGTGTGCAAGCTATTGCACGGAATTGATGTTACACGTCATAGACGAGCAACTGATTCGTTGGTGTATGAAGTTGAAGCACGTACGAGGGATCCAATTAATGGCTTTGAATGGAGTACACGCTCTAGAGAGTAGGTTACAAGAAGTTCGACAAAAAATTAATAACCTAATGAACAAACTAGCTAAATACCTAAGTTTAGAGGTTATTGATTCTGTTTTTAACAATCCTGATCTCTTCAGCTTTAAGCCTAACAATGATCATGTTAGAAATCATCCTAAACACCCACCAACTGAGTTAACAGGGGCTCAACACCAACAACTACAATTATTACGCCAAACGATTCATAAGTTTGACACTTTTGTCAACTATGTTGAAGGTGATGGGTCTTTGCAACATATGGATGTTGATGTTCCTTCACCTGTTGTTAATACTTTTGACAATGGTAGCCAAACTTATGAATCATTTGGCGCAATAATTGTAATTATTGGTGTTGAGCCCCTGTTAACTCAGTTGATGGCTGTTGAGGATGATTTCTAACTTGATCATGATCATTGTTAGGCTTAAAGCCGAAGTGATCAGGATTGTTAAAAACAGAATCAATAACCTCTAAACTGAGGTATTTAGCTAGTTCGTTCTTCATATTATAAATTTTTTCTCGAACGTCTTGTAACCTACTACTTAGAGTGTGTACTCCATTCAAACAACCATTAATTAGATCCCTCGTACGTGCTTCAGCTTCATACACCAATGAATCAGTTGCTCGTCTATGATGTATAACATCAATTCCTCGTAACAGATTGCGCACATTGTCATTTCCAAACTATTTTTGTACAATCACAAACCGTTCTGGGTTGTCCCTTGTAAAAAAAGGAGCTAACTCGCAGTTTGGCTTGCACTTCTTTTGCATATGCCTACAGGCTGCACACGGGTTCCTAGTCTCTTGTACATTCTGTGACACAGCAAATTCAATTACCAAATCCAATTACTCAATTCATTTAATTTCAACAACATAACACACACATATGCAAAACCAAATTTATTATTATTAAAATGAGTGAATGATATAATTAATATGGCAGTCATTACCTATAATTCTCCTTTATCCTAGATCTAATGTCATCAAGCAAAAGATATATATAAGAGAGACTGATAAAAATTAGACTAAAATCAAATCATGGGTTTAAATTGTTTGTTAAAATATAAAGAATTTTGAGGTTTCGACAACGGCAACACAAGTATAATTTTGAAATATTCAACATTTAGTATATGAGTTCACAAACAACCACAATTTATAACACTGTTGAATACTAGGAGATAAATTACCAATCCATGATGATCTCAAATCTCTATTTTCAACTCATAGTTTATATAAATAAAATAAAAGAGAAAAATTAGATACCCGTAAAAATATAAAAATAGTGAATCAATTACAGATCATTGTAAATTTGTATTGGCAAAAACATTGATAATTCATTATTATGGTATGTATCTGATTTGATTATATTTAAGAATTGAATGTTAAATATTATGGACTTTAATCAATAATTAAAATAATAAGTTATTATATTAACTTATTTATATTTTATTATTGATGGCAAATTCTATGGTACAAATACAATAGACAAATTATATTGTACCGGTAAAATGATTTTATAAATAATAGAAAAATTAATATATTTTGAAATTTATGAAAAAATATAAAAAAAATAAAAATATATTTTTTATTTGTAAAATCGTGAATTAGATACCATGGGTTCGAAGTTGTCTCCAAGACACAAGACAATAGCAGTAACCGCTTTCTTATTTAATTCAGATTTCTCATGAATTGAAAGTTTCCCCAGCATCTGTGCTTCTCCCTTCCAGGCTTCACCACAATTGGTGCCCACCACGGGGCCAATATAAAATCGTGAATTAGATACCATGGGTTCGAAGTTTGATATTGAGAAGTTTACCAGGAAAAACGTGGGGCAAGGAGCAGATTTGTTCCTATTTTTAAGTGATATATTTTCCTATAAATAGAGGTTGTTTCTCCATAGAAAAACAAGAGAGCAAGGATGTAGCTCCAAGAAAAAAACAAGAGAAGAAGGGAAAAACAAATACATATTTATTCTTCATCTTGGAAACGCTATTTAAGTTTCTAGGTTACGGGAAGACACTTGGGATTAGGGTAGGATTAGGTTGACGGATAATTCTTGTAACCCTTATTGGGAGTTTCATTGTAACGGTGATATTTTTATGATAGTGGAGCAAAGAGGTTGCTCTCTCGTCTAGATTAGGTCGGAATTTGACTGAACTGGGTAAATAAATCTATTGTATCTTTTATTGCTTTCTATATAATCTCTCCTCCTTCATACTGTCAGATTAATATTCATTGTCTCTATATTATTTGATATGTGGTTGCTTAATCACTTTGCTCCGCACATCAAATTTATTGGTGTGACTTTATTCAAAATGAATTCACAACAATTGGCGCCCACTGTGGGGCTCGAACCCACGACCACAAGAAAAAAATATTTTTTAATTTTTTTATAAACATTATAATAATTTTTTTTATATTTTTTCATAAATTTCAAAATATTTTAATTTTTCATTTATTTATAAAATCATTGTACCGGTACAATAGAATTTGTCTATTGTATTTGTACCACAGAATTTGCCATGAATGATAAAATATAAATAAGTTAATATATATATTAACTTATTATTTTAATTATTGATTAAAGTCCATAATATTTAACATTCAATTCTTAAATATAATCAAGCCAGATACGTACCATAATAATGAATTGCCAATTCAAATTTACAATTATCTGTAATTGATTCACTATTTTTAAATTTTTACGGGTATCTAATTTTTTTTATTTCTTTATATCGATACTCATATATTAATACAATAATTTATCATTTTATAATTTTTACAGAGACATATATTTAATTTTATATATTTCTACAGAGGCATATTTATTTGTAATTTATATAGGAATTATATTTCTTTTTATTTTTTTGTTATAAAGGAGTTATATTTTTACTTATATATTATAGTTTATTTTATTTTATATCTACGAATATCTATATTCTTTTTGACCAACTATTATTATTTTATATTAATTTTAAATTAAAAAATAAATATTGATATTATTAATTATTTTGTGAAGGGTACTCACACTTTTTGTGTATAAAAAGAATAAGAATTAGGGTTCCAAACGAATGTAGCGCCGCAGGAGAAGAAATTTGAGAACCATTGTAAGTGCACATCCCTTATAACCCTAACTTCAAGTGTGAACTTATGTATTCATCTCTTCTACAACATCAAAACCGTTCTTCCTCCAACCACAATCATATACCCTAATCACCCAAACGTCCACCAAACTTCACCAAAATCACTTCCCTCACAAATTCACCATCTGAACATGATTTTGTTACTCAATTGGTCAAAACTCACTCGAATTCGTGGTTAAAAAAGGAGTATAGCAAACATATCTCGTTACACTTCTCAATCGTTAGCGCAAGTAATCTATTTCACTGCCTTCTTTTCTTAAAAATAATTTTTCATACATTTTCATTTCAAGTTTTCTCTTTTATTTTATTTATATAAACTATGATCAGTTGAAAATAGAGATTTGAGATAATCATGGATTGGTAATTTATCTCCTAGTTTTCAACAGTGTTATAAATTGTGGTTGTTTGTGAACTCATATACTAAATGTTGAATATTTCAAAATTATACTTGTGTTGCCGTTGTCGAAACCTCAAAATTCTTTATATTTTAACAAACAATTTAAACCCATGATTTAATTTAAGTCTAATTTTTATCAATCTCTCTTATATATTTCTTTTGCTTGACGACATTAGATCTAGGAAAAAGGAGAATTATAGGTAATGACTGCCATATTAATTATATCATTCACTCATTTTAATAATAATAAATTTGGTATTGCATATGTGTGTGTTATGTTGTTGAAAGTGAATGAATTGAGCAATTGAATTTCCAGTGCCACAGAATGTACAAGAGACTAAGAACCTATGTGCAGCCTGTAGGCATATGCAAAAGAAGTGCAAACCAAACTGCGAGTTAACTCCTTTTTTACAAGGGACAACCCAGAACGGTTTGTGATTGTACAAAAATAGTTTGGAAATGGCAATGTGTGCAAGCTGTTGCACGGAATTGATGTTACACGTCATAGACGAGCAACTGATTCGTTGGTGTATGAAGTTGAAGCACGTACGAGGGATCCAATTAATGGCTTTGAATGGAGTACACGCTCTAGAGAGTAGGTTACAAGAAGTTCGACAAAAAATTGATAATCTAATGAACAAACTAGCTAAATACCTAAGTTTAGAGGTTATTGATTCTGTTTTTAACAATCCTGATCTCTTCGGCTTTAAGCCTAACAATGATCATGATCAAGTTAGAAATCATCCAAAACAGCCGCCAACTGAGTTAACAGGGGCTCAACACCAACAACTACAATTATTACGCCAAACGATTCATAAGTTTGACACTTTTGTCAACTATGTTGAAGGTGATGGGTCTATGCAACATATGGATGTTGATGTTCCTTCACCTGATGTTAATACTTTTGACAATGGTAGCCAAACTTATGAATCATTTGGCGCAATAATTGTAATTATTGGTGTTGAGCCGCTGTTAACTCAGTTGATGGCTGTTGAGGATGATTTCTAACTTGATCATGATCATTGTTAGGCTTAAAGCCGAAGTGATCAGGATTGTTAAAAACAGAATCAATAACCTCTAAACTGAGGTATTTAGCTAGTTCGTTCTTCATATTATAAATTTTTTCTCGAACGTCTTGTAACCTACTCTTTAGAGTGTGTACTCCATTCAAACAACCATTAATTAGATCCCTCGTACGTGCTTCAGCTTCATACACCAATGAATCCGTTGCTCGTCTATGATGTGTAACATCAATTCCTCGTAACAGCTTGCGCACATTGCCATTTCCAAACTGTTTTCGTACAATCACAAACCGTTCTGGGTTGTCCCTTGTAAAAAAAGGAGCTAACTCGCAGTTTGGCTTGCACTTCTTTTGCATATCCCTACAGGCTGAACACGGGTTCCTAGTCTCTTGTACATTCTGTGACACAGCAAATTCAATTACCAAATCCAATTACTCAATTCATTTAATTTCAACAACATAACACACACATATGCAAAACCAAATTTATTATTATTAAAATGAGTGAATGATATAATTAATATGGCAGTCATTACATATAATTCTCCTTTATCCTAGATCTAATGTCATCAAGCAAAAGATATATATAAGAGAGACTGATAAAAATTAGACTAAAATCAAATCATGGGTTTAAATTGTTTGTTAAAATATAAAGAATTTTGAGGTTTCGACAACGGCAACACAAGTATAATTTTGAAATATTCAACATTTAGTATATGAGTTCACAAACAACCACAATTTATAACACTGTTGAATACTAGGAGATAAATTACCAATCCATGATGATCTCAAATCTCTATTTTCAACTCATAGTTTATATAAATAAAATAAAAGAGAAAAATTAGATACCTGTAAAAATTTAAAAATAGTGAGTCAATTACAGATCATTGTAAATTTGTATTGGCAAAAACATTGATAATTCATTATTATGGTATGTATCTGATTTGATTATATTTAAGAATTGAATGTTAAATATTATGGACTTTAATCAATAATTAAAATAATAAGTTATTATATTAACTTATTTATATTTTATTATTGATGGCAAATTCTATGGTACAAATACAATAGACAAATTATATTGTACCGGTAAAATGATTTTATAAATAATAGAAAAATTAATATATTTTGAAATTTATGAAAAAATATAAAAAAATTAGTATAATGTTTATAAAAAATAAAAATATATTTTTTATTTGTAAAATCGTGAATTAGATACCATGGGTTCGAAGTTGTCTCCAAGACACAAGACAATAGCAGTAACCGCTTTCTTATTTAATTCAGATTTCTCATCAACTGAAAGCTTCCCCGGCATCTGTGCTTCTCCCTTCAAGGCTTCACCACAATTGGTGCCCACCACGGGGCCAATATAAAATCGTGAATTAGATACCATGGGCTCGAAGTTTGATATTGAGAAGTTTACCAGGAAAAACGTGGGGCAAGGAGCAGATTTGTTCCTATTTTTAAGTGATATATTTTCCTATAAATAGAGGTTGTTTCTTCATAGAAAAACAAGAGAGCAAGGATGTAGCTCCAAGAAAAAAAGAAGAGAAGAAGGGAAAAACAAATACATATTTATTCTTCATCTTGGAAACACTATTTAAGTTTCTAGGTTACGGGAAGAAACTTGGGATTAGGGTAGAATTAGATTGACGGATAATTCTTGTAACCCTTATTGGGAGTTTCATTGTAACTGTGATATTTTTGTGATAGTGGAGCGAAGAGGTTGCTCTCTCCTCTAGATTAGGTCGGAATTTGACTGAACTGGGTAAATAAATCTATTGTATCTTTTATTGGTTTCTATATAATCTCTCCTCCTTCATATTGTCAGATTAATATTCATTGTCTCTATATTATTTGATATGTGGTTGCTTAATCACTTTGCTCCACAGATCAAATTTATTGGTGTGACTTTATTCAAAAGGAATTCACAACAATTGGCGCCCACTGTGGGGCTCGAACCCACGACCACAAGGAAAAAATATTTTTTTATTTTTTTATAAACATTATAATAATATTTTTTTATATTTTTTCATAAATTTCAAAATATATTGATTTTTCATTTATTTATAAAATCATTGTACCGGTACAATAGAATTTGTCTATTGTATTTGTACCACAGAATTTGCCATGAATGATAAAATATAAATAAGTTAATATATATATTAACTTATTATTTTAATTATTGATTAAAGTCCATAATATTTAACATTCAATTCTTAAATATAATCAAGCCAGATACGTACCATAATAATGAATTATCAATGTTTTTTCCAATTCAAATTTACAATGATTTGTAATTGATTCACTATTTTTAAATTTTTACGGGTATCTAATTTTTTTTATATCTTCATATCGATACTCATATATTAATACAATAATTTATCTTTTTATAATTTTTACAGAGACATATATTTAATTTTATATATTTCTACAGAGGCATATTTATTTGTAATTTATATAGAAATTATATTTCTTTTTATTTTTTTGGTATAAAGGAGTTATATTTTTACTTATATATTATAGTTTATTCTATTTTATAACTACGAATATCTATATTCTTTTTGACCAACTATTATTATTTTATATTAATATTAAATTAAAAAATAAATATTGATATCATTAATTATTTTGTGAAGGGTATTCACACTTTTTGTGTATAAAAAGAATAAGAATTAGGGTTCCAAACGAATGTAGCACCGCAGGAGAAGAAATTTGTGAACCATTGTAAGTGCACATCCCTTATAACCCTAACTTCAAGTGTGAACTTATATATTCATCTCTTCTACAACATCAAAACCGTTCTTCCTCCAACCACAATCATATACCCTAATCACCCAAACGTCCACCAAACTTCACCAAAATCACTTCCCTCACAAATTCTCCATCTGAACATGATTTTGTTACTCAATTGGTCAAAACTCACTCGAATTCGTGGTTAAAAAAGGAGTATAGCAAACATATCTCGTAACACTTCTCAATCATTAGCACAAGTAATCTATTTCACTGCCTTCTTTTCTTAAAAATAATTTTTCATACATTTTCATTTCAAGTTTTCTCTTTTATTTTATTTATATAAACTATGATCAGTTTAAAATAGAGATTTGAGATAATCATGGATTGGTAATTTATCTCCTAGTTTTCAACAGTGTTATAAATTGTGGTTGTTTGTGAACTCATATACTAAATGTTGAATATTTCAAAATTATACTTGTGTTGCCGTTGTCGAAACCTCAAAATTCTTTATATTTTAACAAACAATTTAAACCCATGATTTAATTTTAGTCTAATTTTTATCAATCTCTCTTATATATTTCTTTTGCTTGACGACATTAGATCTAGGAAAAAGGAGAATTATAGGTAATGACTGCCATATTAATTATATCATTCACTCATTTTAATAATAATAAATTTGGTTTTGCATATGTGTGTGTTATGTTGTTGAAATTGAATGAATTGAGTAATTGAATTTCCAGTGTCACAGAATGTAGAAGAGACTAAGAACATGTGTGCAGCCTGTAGGCATATGCAAAAGAAGTGCAAAACAAACTGCGAGTTAACTCCTTTTTTACAAGGGACAACCCAGAACGGTTTGTGATTGTACAAAAATAGTTTGGAAATGGCAATGTGTGCAAGCTGTTGCACGGAATTGATGTTACACATCATTGACGAGCAACTGATTCGTTGGTGTATGAAGTTGAAGCACGTACGAGGGATCCAATTAATGGCTTTGAATGGAGTACACGCTCTAGAGAGTAGGTTACAAGAAGTTCGACAAAAAATTGATAATCTAATGAACAAACTAGCTAAATACCTAAGTTTAGAGGTTATTGATTTTGTTTTTAACAATCCTGATCTCTTCAGCTTTAAGCCTAACAATGACCATGATCAAGTTAGAAATCATCCTAAACAGCCACCAACTGAGTTAATAGGGGCTCAACACCAACAACGAAAATTATTACGCCAAATGATTCATAAGTTTGACACTTTTGTCAACTATGTTGAAGGTGATGGGTCTTTGCAACATATGGATGTTGATGTTCCTTCACCTATTGTTAATACTTTTGACAATGGTAGCCAGACTTATGAATCATTTGGCGCAATAATTGTAATTATTGGTGTTGAGCCCCTGTTAACTCAGTTGATGGCTGTTGAGGATGATTTCTAACTTGATCATGATCATTGTTAGGCTTAAAGCCGAAGTGATCAGGATTGTTAAAAACAGAATCAATAACCTCTAAACTGAGGTATTTATCTAGTTCGTTCTTCATATTATAAATTTTTTCTCGAACGTCTTGTAACCTACTCCTTAGAGCGTGTACTCCATTCAAACAACCATTAATTGGATCCCTCGTACGTGCTTCAGCTTCATACACCAATGAATCAGTTGCTCGTCTATGATGTGTAACATCAATTCCTCGTAACAGCTTGCGCACATTGCCATTTCCAAACTGTTTTTGTACAATCACAAACTGTTCTAGGTTGTCCCTTGTAAAAAAAGGAGCTAACTCGCAGTTTGGCTTGAACTTCTTTTGCATATGCCTACAGGATGCACACGGGTTCCTAGTCTCTTGTACATTCTGTGACACTGCAAATTCAATTACCAAATCCAATTACTCAATTCATTCAATTTCATCAACATAACACACACATATGAAAACCAAATTTATTATTATTAAAATGAGTGAATGATATAATTAATATGACAGTCATTACCTATAAATCTCCTTTTTCCTAGATCTAATGTCGTCAAGCAAACGAAATATATAAGAGAGACTGATAAAAATTAGACTAAAATCAAATCATGGGTTTAAATTGTTTGTTAAAATATAAAGAATTTTGAGGTTTCGACAACGGCAACACAAGTATAATTTTTAAATATTCAACATTTAGTATATGAGTTCACAAACAACCACAATTTATAACACTGTTGAATACTAGGAGATAAATTACCAATCCATGATGATCTCAAATCTCTATTTTCAACTCATAGTTTATATAAATAAAATAAAAGAGAAAAATTAGATACCCGTAAAAATTTAAAAATAGTCAGTCAATTACAGATCATTGTAAATTTGTATTGGCAAAAACATTGATAATTCATTATTATGGTATGTATCTGATTTGATTATATTTAAGAATTGAATGTTAAATATTATGGACTTTAATCAATAATTAAAATAATAAGTTATTATATGAACTTATTTATATTTTATTATTGATGGCAAATTCTATGGTACAAATACAATAGACAAATTATATTGTACCGGTAAAATGATTTTATGAATAATAGAAAAATTAATATATTTTGAAATTTATGAAAAAATATAAAAAAAAAATTAGTATAAATAGAGGTTTAAATTCTGTTTTTAACAATCCTGATCACTTCGGCTTTAAGCCTAACAATAAAAATTAGTATAAATTAGTATAATGTTTATAAAATTAGTATAATGTTTATAAAAAATAAAAATATATTTTTTATTTGTAAAATCGTGAATTAGATACCATGGGTTCGAAGTTGTCTCCAAGACACAAGACAATAGCAGTAACCGCTTTCTTATTTAATTCAGATTTCTCATGAACTGAAAGTTTCCCCGGCATCTGTGCTTCTCCCTTCAAGGCTTCACCACAATTGGTGCCCACCACGGGGCCAATATAAAATCGTGAATTAGATACCATGGGTTCGAAGTTTGATATTGAGAAGTTTACCAGGAAAAACGTGGGGCAAGGAGCAGATTTGTTCCTATTTTTAAGTGATATATTTTCCTATAAATGGAGGTTGTTTCTTCATAGAAAAACAAGAGAGCAAGGATGTAGCTCCAAGAAAAAAACAAGAGAAGAAGGGAAAAACAAATACATATTTATTCTTCATCTTGGAAACACTATTTAAGTTTCTAGGTTACGGGAAGAAACTTGGGATTAGGGTAGGATTAGGTTGACGGATAATTCTTGTAACCCTTATTGGGAGTTTCATTGTAACGGTGATATTTTTGTGATAGTGGAGCGAAGAGGTTGCTCTCTCCTCTAGATTAGGTCGGAATTTGACTGAACTGGGTAAATAAATCTATTGTATCTTTTATTGCTTTCTCTATAATCTCTCCTCCTTCATACTGTCAGATTAATATTCATTGTCTCTATATTATTTGATATGTGGTTGCTTAATCACTTTGCTCCACACATCAAATTTATTGGTGTGACTTTATTCAAAAGGAATTCACAACAATTGGCTCCCACTGTGGGGCTCGAACCCACGACCACAAGCAAAAAATATTTTTTAATTTTTTCATAAACATTATAATAATTTTTTTATATTTTTTCATAAATTTCAAAATATATTAATTTTTCATTTATTTATAAAATCATTGTACCGGTACAATAGAATTTGTCTATTGTATTTGTACCACAGAATTTGCCATAAATGATAAAATATAAATAAGTTAATATATATATTAACTTATTATTTTAATTATTGATTAAAGTCCATAATATTTAACATTCAATTCTTAAATATAATCAAGCCAGATACGTACCATAATAATGAATTATCAATGTTTTTGCCAATTCAAATTTACAATGATCTGTAATTGATTCACTATTTTTAAATTTTTACGGGTATCTAATTTTTTTTATTTCTTCATATCGATACTCATATATTAATACAATAATTTATCATTTTATAATTTTTACAGAGACATATATTTAATTTTATATATTTCTACAGAGGCATATTTATTTGTAATTTATATAGGAATTATATTTCTTTTTATTTTTTTGGTATAAAGGAGTTATATTTTTACTTATATATTATAGTTTATTCTATTTTATATCTACGAATAACTATATTCTTTTTGACCAACTATTATTATTTTATATTAATATTAAATTAAAAAATAAATGTTGATATTATTAATTATTTTGTAAAGGGTACTCACACTTTTTGTGTATAAAAAGAATAAGAATTAGGGTTCCAAACGAATGTAGCGCCGCAGGAGAAGAAATTTGAGAACCATTGTAAGTGCACATCCCTTATAACCCTAACTTCAAGTGTGAACTTATGTATTCATCTCTTCTACAACATCAAAACCGTTCTTCCTCCAACCACAATCATATACCCTAATCACCCAAACGTCCACCAAACTTCACCAAAATCACTTCCCTCACAAATTCACCATCTGAACATGATTTTGTTACTCAATTGGTCAAAACTCACTCGAATTCGTGGATAAAAAAGGACTATAGCAAACATATCTCGTTACACTTCTCAATCATTAGCACAAGTAATCTATTTCACTGCCTTCTTTTCTTAAAAATAATTTTTCATACATTTTCATTTCAAGTTTTCTCTTTTATTTTATTTATATAAACTATGATCAGTTGAAAATAGAGATTTGAGATAATCATGGATTGGTAATTTATCTCCTAGTTTTCAACAGTGTTATAAATTGTGGTTGTTCGTGAACTCATATACTAAATGTTGAATATTTCAAAATTATATTTGTGTTGCCGTTGTCGAAACCTCAAAATTCTTTATATTTTAACAAACAATTTAAACCCATGATTTAATTTTAGTCTAATTTTTATCAATCTCTCTTATATATTTCTTTTGCTTGACGACATTAGATCCAGGAAAAAGGAGAATTATAGGTAATGACTGCCATATTAATTATATTATTCACTCATTTTAATAATAATAAATTTGGTATTGCATATGTGTGTGTTATGTTGTTGAAAGTGAATGAATTGAGCAATTGAATTTCCAGTGCCACAGAATGTACAAGAGACTAAGAACCTATGTGCAGCCTGTAGGCATATGCAAAAGAAGTGCAAACCAAACTGCGAGTTAACTCCTTTTTTACAAGGGACAACCCAGAACGGTTTGTGATTGTACAAAAATAGTTTGGAAATGGCAATGTGTGCAAGCTGTTGCACGGAATTGATGTTACACGTCATAGACGAGCAACTGATTCGTTGGTGTATGAAGTTGAAGCACGTACGAGGGATCCAATTAATGGCTTTGAATGGAGTACACGCTCTAGAGAGTAGGTTACAAGAAGTTCGACAAAAAATTGATAATCTAATGAACAAACTAGCTAAATACCTAAGTTTAGAGGTTATTGATTCTGTTTTTAACAATCCTGATCTCTTCGGCTTTAAGCCTAACAATGATCATGATCAAGTTAGAAATCATCCAAAACAGCCGCCAACTGAGTTAACAGGGGCTCAACACCAACAACTACAATTATTACGCCAAACGATTCATAAGTTTGACACTTTTGTCAACTATGTTGAAGGTGATGGGTCTTTGCAACATATGGATGTTGATGTTCCTTCACCTGATGTTAATACTTTTGACAATGGTAGCCAGACTTATGAATCATTTGGCGCAATAATTGTAATTATTGGTGTTGAGCCGCTGTTAACTCAGTTGATGGCTGTTGAGGATGATTTCTAACTTGATCATGATCATTGTTAGGCTTAAAGCCGAAGTGATCAGGATTGTTAAAAACAGAATCAATAACCTCTAAACTGAGGTATTTAGCTAGTTCGTTCTTCATATTATAAATTTTTTCTCGAACGTCTTGTAACCTACTCCTTAGAGTGTGTACTCCATTCAAACAACCATTAATTAGATCCCTCGTACGTGCTTCAGCTTCATACACCAATGAATCAGTTGCTCGTCTATGATGTGTAACATCAATTCCTCGTAACAGCTTGCGCACATTGCCATTTCCAAACTGTTTTCGTACAATCACAAACCGTTCTGGGTTGTCCCTTGTAAAAAAAGGAGCTAACTCGCAGTTTGGCTTGCACTTCTTTTGCATATCCCTACAGGCTGAACACGGGTTCCTAGTCTCTTGTACATTCTGTGACACAGCAAATTCAATTACCTAATCCAATTACTCAATTCATTTAATTTCAACAACATAACACACACATATGCAAAACCAAATTTATTATTATTAAAATGAGTGAATGATATAATTAATATGGCAGTCATTACATATAATTCTCCTTTATCCTAGATCTAATGTCATCAAGCAAAAGATATATATAAGAGAGACTGATAAAAATTAGACTAAAATCAAATCATGGGTTTAAATTGTTTGTTAAAATATAAAGAATTTTGAGGTTTCGACAACGGCAACACAAGTATAATTTTGAAATATTCAACATTTAGTATATGAGTTCACAAACAACCACAATTTATAACACTGTTGAATACTAGGAGATAAATTACCAATCCATGATGATCTCAAATCTCTATTTTCAACTCATAGTTTATATAAATAAAATAAAAGAGAAAAATTAGATACCCGTAAAAATTTAAAAATAGTGAATCAATTACAGATCATTGTAAATTTGTATTGGGAAAAACATTGATAATTCAATATTATGGTATGTATCTGATTTGATTATATTTAAGAATTGAATGTTAAATATTATGGACTTTAATCAATAATTAAAATAATAAGTTATTATATTAACTTATTTATATTTTATTATTGATGGCAAATTCTATGGTACAAATACAATAGACAAATTATATTGTACCGGTAAAATGATTTTATAAATAATAGAAAAATTAATATATTTTGAAATTTATGAAAAAATATAAAAAAAAATTAGTATAATGTTTATAAAAAATAAAAATATATTTTTTATTTGTAAAATCGTGAATTAGATACCATGGGTTCGAAGTTGTCTCCAAGACACAAGACAATAGCAGTAACCGCTTTCTTATTTAATTCAGATTTCTCATGAACTGAAAGTTTCCCCGGCATCTGTGCTTCTCCCTTCAAGGCTTCACCACAATCGGTTCCCACCACGGGGCCAATATAAAATCGTGAATTAGATACCATGGGTTCGAAGTTTGATATTGAGAAGTTTACCAGGAAAAACGTAGGGCAAGGAGCAGATTTGTTCCTATTTTTAAGTGATATATTTTCCTATAAATGGAGGTTGTTTCTTCATAGAAAAACAAGAGAGCAAGGATGTAGCTCCAAGAAAAAAACAAGAGAAGAAGGGAAAAACAAATACATATTTATTCTTCATCTTGGAAACACTATTTAAGTTTCTAGGTTACGGGAAGAAACTTGGGATTAGGGTAGGATTAGGTTGACGGATAATTCTTGTAACCCTTATTGGGAGTTTCATTGTAACGGTGATATTTTTGTGATAGTGGAGCGAAGAGGTTGCTCTCTCCTCTAGATTAGGTCGGAATTTGACTGAACTGGGTAAATAAATCTATTGTATCTTTTATTGCTTTCTCTATAATCTCTCCTCCTTCATACTGTCAGATTAATATTCATTGTCTCTATATTATTTGATATGTGGTTGCTTAATCACTTTGCTCCACACATCAAATTTATTGGTGTGACTTTATTCAAAAGGAATTCACAACAATTGGCTCCCACTGTGGGGCTCGAACCCACGACCACAAGCAAAAAATATTTTTTAATTTTTTCATAAACATTATAATAATTTTTTTATATTTTTTCATAAATTTCAAAATATATTAATTTTTCATTTATTTATAAAATCATTGTACCGGTACAATAGAATTTGTCTATTGTATTTGTACCACAGAATTTGCCATAAATGATAAAATATAAATAAGTTAATATATATATTAACTTATTATTTTAATTATTGATTAAAGTCCATAATATTTAACATTCAATTCTTAAATATAATCAAGCCAGATACGTACCATAATAATGAATTATCAATGTTTTTGCCAATTCAAATTTACAATGATCTGTAATTGATTCACTATTTTTAAATTTTTACGGGTATCTAATTTTTTTTATTTCTTCATATCGATACTCATATATTAATACAATAATTTATCATTTTATAATTTTTACAGAGACATATATTTAATTTTATATATTTCTACAGAGGCATATTTATTTGTAATTTATATAGGAATTATATTTCTTTTTATTTTTTTGGTATAAAGGAGTTATATTTTTACTTATATATTATAGTTTATTCTATTTTATATCTACGAATAACTATATTCTTTTTGACCAACTATTATTATTTTATATTAATATTAAATTAAAAAATAAATATTGATATCATTAATTATTTTGTGAAGGGTACTCACACTTTTTGTGTATAAAAAGAATAAGAATTAGGGTTCCAAACGAATGTAGCGCCGCAGGAGAAGAAATTTGAGAACCATTGTAAGTGCACATCCCTTATAACCCTAACTTCAAGTGTGAACTTATGTATTCATCTCTTCTACAACATCAAAACCGTTCTTCCTCCAACCACAATCATATACCCTAATCACCCAAACGTCCACCAAACTTCACCAAAATCACTTCCCTCACAAATTCACCATCTGAACATGATTTTGTTACTCAATTGGTCAAAACTCACTCGAATTCGTGGTTAAAAAAGGAGTATAGCAAACTTATCTCGTTACACTTCTCAATCATTAGCACAAGTAATCTATTTCACTGCCTTCTTTTCTTAAAAATAATTTTTCATACATTTTCATTTCAAGTTTTCTCTTTTATTTTATTTATATAAACTATGATCAGTTGAAAATAGAGATTTGAGATAATCATGGATTGGTAATTTATCTCCTAGTTTTCAACAGTGTTATAAATTGTGGTTGTTCGTGAACTCATATACTAAATGTTGAATATTTCAAAATTATATTTGTGTTGCCGTTGTCGAAACCTCAAAATTCTTTATATTTTAACAAACAATTTAAACCCATGATTTAATTTTAGTCTAATTTTTATCAATCTCTCTTATATATTTCTTTTGCTTGACGACATTAGATCCAGGAAAAAGGAGAATTATAGGTAATGACTGCCATATTAATTATATTATTCACTCATTTTAATAATAATAAATTTGGTATTGCATATGTGTGTGTTATGTTGTTGAAAGTGAATGAATTGAGGAATTGAATTTCCAGTGCCACAGAATGTACAAGAGACTAAGAACCTATGTGCAGCCTGTAGGCATATGCAAAAGAAGTGCAAACCAAACTGCGAGTTAACTCCTTTTTTACAAGGGACAACCCAGAACGGTTTGTGATTGTACAAAAATAGTTTGGAAATGGCAATGTGTGCAAGCTGTTGCACGGAATTGATGTTACACGTCATAGACGAGCAACTGATTCGTTGGTGTATGAAGTTGAAGCACGTACGAGGGATCCAATTAATGGCTTTGAATGGAGTACACGCTCTAGAGAGTAGGTTACAAGAAGTTCGACAAAAAATTGATAATCTAATGAACAAACTAGCTAAATACCTAAGTTTAGAGGTTATTGATTCTGTTTTTAACAATCCTGATCTCTTCGGCTTTAAGCCTAACAATGATCATGATCAAGTTAGAAATCATCCAAAACAGCCGCCAACTGAGTTAACAGGGGCTCAACACCAACAACTACAATTATTACGCCAAACGATTCATAAGTTTGACACTTTTGTCAACTATGTTGAAGGTGATGGGTCTTTGCAACATATGGATGTTGATGTTCCTTCACCTGATGTTAATACTTTTGACAATGGTAGCCAGACTTATGAATCATTTGGCGCAATAATTGTAATTATTGGTGTTGAGCCGCTGTTAACTCAGTTGATGGCTGTTGAGGATGATTTCTAACTTGATCATGATCATTGTTAGGCTTAAAGCCGAAGTGATCAGGATTGTTAAAAACAGAATCAATAACCTCTAAACTGAGGTATTTAGCTAGTTCGTTCTTCATATTATAAATTTTTTCTCGAACGTCTTGTAACCTACTCCTTAGAGTGTGTACTCCATTCAAACAACCATTAATTAGATCCCTCGTACGTGCTTCAGCTTCATACACCAATGAATCAGTTGCTCGTCTATGATGTGTAACATCAATTCCTCGTAACAGCTTGCGCACATTGCCATTTCCAAACTGTTTTCGTACAATCACAAACCGTTCTGGGTTGTCCCTTGTAAAAAAAGGAGCTAACTCGCAGTTTGGCTTGCACTTCTTTTGCATATCCCTACAGGCTGAACACGGGTTCCTAGTCTCTTGTACATTCTGTGACACAGCAAATTCAATTACCTAATCCAATTACTCAATTCATTTAATTTCAACAACATAACACACACATATGCAACAGGCTGAACACGGGTTCCTAGTCTCTTGTACATTCTGTGACACAGCAAATTCAATTACCTAATCCAATTACTCAATTCATTTAATTTCAACAACATAACACACACATATGCAAAACCAAATTTATTATTATTAAAATGAGTGAATGATATAATTAATATGGCAGTCATTACATATAATTCTCCTTTATCCTAGATCTAATGTCATCAAGCAAAAGATATATATAAGAGAGACTGATAAAAATTAGACTAAAATCAAATCATGGGTTTAAATTGTTTGTTAAAATATAAAGAATTTTGAGGTTTCGACAACGGCAACACAAGTATAATTTTGAAATATTCAACATTTAGTATATGAGTTCACAAACAACCACAATTTATAACACTGTTGAATACTAGGAGATAAATTACCAATCCATGATGATCTCAAATCTCTATTTTCAACTCATAGTTTATATAAATAAAATAAAAGAGAAAAATTAGATACCCGTAAAAATTTAAAAATAGTGAATCAATTACAGATCATTGTAAATTTGTATTGGGAAAAACATTGATAATTCAATATTATGGTATGTATCTGATTTGATTATATTTAAGAATTGAATGTTAAATATTATGGACTTTAATCAATAATTAAAATAATAAGTTATTATATTAACTTATTTATATTTTATTATTGATGGCAAATTCTATGGTACAAATACAATAGACAAATTATATTGTACCGGTAAAATGATTTTATAAATAATAGAAAAATTAATATATTTTGAAATTTATGAAAAAATATAAAAAAAAATTAGTATAATGTTTATAAAAAATAAAAATATATTTTTTATTTGTAAAATCGTGAATTAGATACCATGGGTTCGAAGTTGTCTCCAAGACACAAGACAATAGCAGTAACCGCTTTCTTATTTAATTCAGATTTCTCATGAACTGAAAGTTTCCCCGGCATCTGTGCTTCTCCCTTCAAGGCTTCACCACAATCGGTTCCCACCACGGGGCCAATATAAAATCGTGAATTAGATACCATGGGTTCGAAGTTTGATATTGAGAAGTTTACCAGGAAAAACGTAGGGCAAGGAGCAGATTTGTTCCTATTTTTAAGTGATATATTTTCCTATAAATGGAGGTTGTTTCTTCATAGAAAAACAAGAGAGCAAGGATGTAGCTCCAAGAAAAAAACAAGAGAAGAAGGGAAAAACAAATACATATTTATTCTTCATCTTGGAAACACTATTTAAGTTTCTAGGTTACGGGAAGAAACTTGGGATTAGGGTAGGATTAGGTTGACGGATAATTCTTGTAACCCTTATTGGGAGTTTCATTGTAACGGTGATATTTTTGTGATAGTGGAGCGAAGAGGTTGCTCTCTCCTCTAGATTAGGTCGGAATTTGACTGAACTGGGTAAATAAATCTATTGTATCTTTTATTGCTTTCTCTATAATCTCTCCTCCTTCATACTGTCAGATTAATATTCATTGTCTCTATATTATTTGATATGTGGTTGCTTAATCACTTTGCTCCACACATCAAATTTATTGGTGTGACTTTATTCAAAAGGAATTCACAACAATTGGCTCCCACTGTGGGGCTCGAACCCACGACCACAAGCAAAAAATATTTTTTAATTTTTTCATAAACATTATAATAATTTTTTTATATTTTTTCATAAATTTCAAAATATATTAATTTTTCATTTATTTATAAAATCATTGTACCGGTACAATAGAATTTGTCTATTGTATTTGTACCACAGAATTTGCCATAAATGATAAAATATAAATAAGTTAATATATATATTAACTTATTATTTTAATTATTGATTAAAGTCCATAATATTTAACATTCAATTCTTAAATATAATCAAGCCAGATACGTACCATAATAATGAATTATCAATGTTTTTGCCAATTCAAATTTACAATGATCTGTAATTGATTCACTATTTTTAAATTTTTACGGGTATCTAATTTTTTTTATTTCTTCATATCGATACTCATATATTAATACAATAATTTATCATTTTATAATTTTTACAGAGACATATATTTAATTTTATATATTTCTACAGAGGCATATTTATTTGTAATTTATATAGGAATTATATTTCTTTTTATTTTTTTGGTATAAAGGAGTTATATTTTTACTTATATATTATAGTTTATTCTATTTTATATCTACGAATAACTATATTCTTTTTGACCAACTATTATTATTTTATATTAATATTAAATTAAAAAATAAATATTGATATCATTAATTATTTTGTGAAGGGTACTCACACTTTTTGTGTATAAAAAGAATAAGAATTAGGGTTCCAAACGAATGTAGCGCCGCAGGAGAAGAAATTTGAGAACCATTGTAAGTGCACATCCCTTATAACCCTAACTTCAAGTGTGAACTTATGTATTCATCTCTTCTACAACATCAAAACCGTTCTTCCTCCAACCACAATCATATACCCTAATCACCCAAACGTCCACCAAACTTCACCAAAATCACTTCCCTCACAAATTCACCATCTGAACATGATTTTGTTACTCAATTGGTCAAAACTCACTCGAATTCGTGGTTAAAAAAGGAGTATAGCAAACATATCTCGTTACACTTCTCAATCATTAGCACAAGTAATCTATTTCACTGCCTTCTTTTCTTAAAAATAATTTTTCATACATTTTCATTTCAAGTTTTCTCTTTTATTTTATTTATATAAACTATGATCAGTTGAAAATAGAGATTTGAGATAATCATGGATTGGTAATTTATCTCCTAGTTTTCAACAGTGTTATAAATTGTGGTTGTTCGTGAACTCATATACTAAATGTTGAATATTTCAAAATTATATTTGTGTTGCCGTTGTCGAAACCTCAAAATTCTTTATATTTTAACAAACAATTTAAACCCATGATTTAATTTTAGTCTAATTTTTATCAATCTCTCTTATATATTTCTTTTGCTTGACGACATTAGATCCAGGAAAAAGGAGAATTATAGGTAATGACTGCCATATTAATTATATTATTCACTCATTTTAATAATAATAAATTTGGTATTGCATATGTGTGTGTTATGTTGTTGAAAGTGAATGAATTGAGCAATTGAATTTCCAGTGCCACAGAATGTACAAGAGACTAAGAACCTATGTGCAGCCTGTAGGCATATGCAAAAGAAGTGCAAACCAAACTGCGAGTTAACTCCTTTTTTACAAGGGACAACCCAGAACGGTTTGTGATTGTACAAAAATAGTTTGGAAATGGCAATGTGTGCAAGCTGTTGCACGGAATTGATGTTACACGTCATAGACGAGCAACTGATTCGTTGGTGTATGAAGTTGAAGCACGTACGAGGGATCCAATTAATGGCTTTGAATGGAGTACACGCTCTAGAGAGTAGGTTACAAGAAGTTCGACAAAAAATTGATAATCTAATGAACAAACTAGCTAAATACCTAAGTTTAGAGGTTATTGATTCTGTTTTTAACAATCCTGATCTCTTCGGCTTTAAGCCTAACAATGATCATGATCAAGTTAGAAATCATCCAAAACAGCCGCCAACTGAGTTAACAGGGGCTCAACACCAACAACTACAATTATTACGCCAAACGATTCATAAGTTTGACACTTTTGTCAACTATGTTGAAGGTGATGGGTCTTTGCAACATATGGATGTTGATGTTCCTTCACCTGATGTTAATACTTTTGACAATGGTAGCCAGACTTATGAATCATTTGGCGCAATAATTGTAATTATTGGTGTTGAGCCGCTGTTAACTCAGTTGATGGCTGTTGAGGATGATTTCTAACTTGATCATGATCATTGTTAGGCTTAAAGCCGAAGTGATCAGGATTGTTAAAAACAGAATCAATAACCTCTAAACTGAGGTATTTAGCTAGTTCGTTCTTCATATTATAAATTTTTTCTCGAACGTCTTGTAACCTACTCCTTAGAGTGTGTACTCCATTCAAACAACCATTAATTAGATCCCTCGTACGTGCTTCAGCTTCATACACCAATGAATCAGTTGCTCGTCTATGATGTGTAACATCAATTCCTCGTAACAGCTTGCGCACATTGCCATTTCCAAACTGTTTTCGTACAATCACAAACCGTTCTGGGTTGTCCCTTGTAAAAAAAGGAGCTAACTCGCAGTTTGGCTTGCACTTCTTTTGCATATCCCTACAGGCTGAACACGGGTTCCTAGTCTCTTGTACATTCTGTGACACAGCAAATTCAATTACCTAATCCAATTACTCAATTCATTTAATTTCAACAACATAACACACACATATGCAACAGGCTGAACACGGGTTCCTAGTCTCTTGTACATTCTGTGACACAGCAAATTCAATTACCTAATCCAATTACTCAATTCATTTAATTTCAACAACATAACACACACATATGCAAAACCAAATTTATTATTATTAAAATGAGTGAATGATATAATTAATATGGCAGTCATTACATATAATTCTCCTTTATCCTAGATCTAATGTCATCAAGCAAAAGATATATATAAGAGAGACTGATAAAAATTAGACTAAAATCAAATCATGGGTTTAAATTGTTTGTTAAAATATAAAGAATTTTGAGGTTTCGACAACGGCAACACAAGTATAATTTTGAAATATTCAACATTTAGTATATGAGTTCACAAACAACCACAATTTATAACACTGTTGAATACTAGGAGATAAATTACCAATCCATGATGATCTCAAATCTCTATTTTCAACTCATAGTTTATATAAATAAAATAAAAGAGAAAAATTAGATACCCGTAAAAATTTAAAAATAGTGAATCAATTACAGATCATTGTAAATTTGTATTGGGAAAAACATTGATAATTCAATATTATGGTATGTATCTGATTTGATTATATTTAAGAATTGAATGTTAAATATTATGGACTTTAATCAATAATTAAAATAATAAGTTATTATATTAACTTATTTATATTTTATTATTGATGGCAAATTCTATGGTACAAATACAATAGACAAATTATATTGTACCGGTAAAATGATTTTATAAATAATAGAAAAATTAATATATTTTGAAATTTATGAAAAAATATAAAAAAAAATTAGTATAATGTTTATAAAAAATAAAAATATATTTTTTATTTGTAAAATCGTGAATTAGATACCATGGGTTCGAAGTTGTCTCCAAGACACAAGACAATAGCAGTAACCGCTTTCTTATTTAATTCAGATTTCTCATGAACTGAAAGTTTCCCCGGCATCTGTGCTTCTCCCTTCAAGGCTTCACCACAATCGGTTCCCACCACGGGGCCAATATAAAATCGTGAATTAGATACCATGGGTTCGAAGTTTGATATTGAGAAGTTTACCAGGAAAAACGTAGGGCAAGGAGCAGATTTGTTCCTATTTTTAAGTGATATATTTTCCTATAAATGGAGGTTGTTTCTTCATAGAAAAACAAGAGAGCAAGGATGTAGCTCCAAGAAAAAAACAAGAGAAGAAGGGAAAAACAAATACATATTTATTCTTCATCTTGGAAACACTATTTAAGTTTCTAGGTTACGGGAAGAAACTTGGGATTAGGGTAGGATTAGGTTGACGGATAATTCTTGTAACCCTTATTGGGAGTTTCATTGTAACGGTGATATTTTTGTGATAGTGGAGCGAAGAGGTTGCTCTCTCCTCTAGATTAGGTCGGAATTTGACTGAACTGGGTAAATAAATCTATTGTATCTTTTATTGCTTTCTCTATAATCTCTCCTCCTTCATACTGTCAGATTAATATTCATTGTCTCTATATTATTTGATATGTGGTTGCTTAATCACTTTGCTCCACACATCAAATTTATTGGTGTGACTTTATTCAAAAGGAATTCACAACAATTGGCTCCCACTGTGGGGCTCGAACCCACGACCACAAGCAAAAAATATTTTTTAATTTTTTCATAAACATTATAATAATTTTTTTATATTTTTTCATAAATTTCAAAATATATTAATTTTTCATTTATTTATAAAATCATTGTACCGGTACAATAGAATTTGTCTATTGTATTTGTACCACAGAATTTGCCATAAATGATAAAATATAAATAAGTTAATATATATATTAACTTATTATTTTAATTATTGATTAAAGTCCATAATATTTAACATTCAATTCTTAAATATAATCAAGCCAGATACGTACCATAATAATGAATTATCAATGTTTTTGCCAATTCAAATTTACAATGATCTGTAATTGATTCACTATTTTTAAATTTTTACGGGTATCTAATTTTTTTTATTTCTTCATATCGATACTCATATATTAATACAATAATTTATCATTTTATAATTTTTACAGAGACATATATTTAATTTTATATATTTCTACAGAGGCATATTTATTTGTAATTTATATAGGAATTATATTTCTTTTTATTTTTTTGGTATAAAGGAGTTATATTTTTACTTATATATTATAGTTTATTCTATTTTATATCTACGAATAACTATATTCTTTTTGACCAACTATTATTATTTTATATTAATATTAAATTAAAAAATAAATATTGATATCATTAATTATTTTGTGAAGGGTACTCACACTTTTTGTGTATAAAAAGAATAAGAATTAGGGTTCCAAACGAATGTAGCGCCGCAGGAGAAGAAATTTGAGAACCATTGTAAGTGCACATCCCTTATAACCCTAACTTCAAGTGTGAACTTATGTATTCATCTCTTCTACAACATCAAAACCGTTCTTCCTCCAACCACAATCATATACCCTAATCACCCAAACGTCCACCAAACTTCACCAAAATCACTTCCCTCACAAATTCACCATCTGAACATGATTTTGTTACTCAATTGGTCAAAACTCACTCGAATTCGTGGTTAAAAAAGGAGTATAGCAAACATATCTCGTTACACTTCTCAATCATTAGCACAAGTAATCTATTTCACTGCCTTCTTTTCTTAAAAATAATTTTTCATACATTTTCATTTCAAGTTTTCTCTTTTATTTTATTTATATAAACTATGATCAGTTGAAAATAGAGATTTGAGATAATCATGGATTGGTAATTTATCTCCTAGTTTTCAACAGTGTTATAAATTGTGGTTGTTTGTGAACTCATATACTAAATGTTGAATATTTCAAAATTATACTTGTGTTGCCGTTGTCGAAACCTCAAAATTCTTTATATTTTAACAAACAATTTAAACCCATGATTTAATTTTAGTCTAATTTTTATCAATCTCTCTTATATATTTCTTTTGCTTGACGACATTAGATCTAGGAAAAAGGAGAATTATAGGTAATGACTGCCATATTAATTATATTATTCACTCATTTTAATAATAATAAATTTGGTATTGCATATGTGTGTGTTATGTTGTTGAAATTGAATGAATTGAGTAATTGA
This sequence comes from Trifolium dubium, assembly GCA_951804385.1. Lineage (NCBI taxonomy): Eukaryota > Viridiplantae > Streptophyta > Magnoliopsida > Fabales > Fabaceae > Trifolium > Trifolium dubium. Next base: position 25,204,100 of record OX638064.1, on the reverse strand, counting down.
ATTTCCAGTGCCACAGAATGTACAAGAGACTAAGAACCTATGTGCAGCCTGTAGGCATATGCAAAAGAAGTGCAAACCAAACTGCGAGTTAACTCCTTTTTTACAAGGGACAACCCAGAACGGTTTGTGATTGTACAAAAATAGTTTGGAAATGGCAATGTGTGCAAGCTGTTGCACGGAATTGATGTTACACGTCATAGACGAGCAACTGATTCGTTGGTGTATGAAGTTGAAGCACGTATGAGGGATCCAATTAATGTCTTTGAATGGAGTACACGCTCTAGAGAGTAGGTTACAAGAAGTTCGACAAAAAATTGATAATCTAATGAACAAACTAGCTAAATACCTAAGTTTAGAGGTTATATATTCTGTTTTTAACAATCCTGATCTCTTCGGCTTTAAGCCTAACAATGATCATGATCAAGTTAGAAATCATCCAAAACAGCCACCAACTGAGTTAACAGAGGCTCAACACCAACAACTACAATTATTACGCCAAACGATTCATAAGTTTGACACTTTTGTCAACTATGTTGAAGGTGATGGGTCTTTGCAACATATGGATGTTGATGTTCCTTCACCTGTTGTAAATACTTTTGACAATGGTAGCCAGACTTATGAATCATTTGGCGCAATAATTGTAATTATTGGTGTTGAGCCGCTGTTAACTCAGTTGATGGCTGTTGAGGATGATTTCTAACTTGATCATGATCATTGTTAGGCTTAAAGCCGAAGTGATGAGGATTGTTAAAAACAGAATCAATAACCTCTAAACTGAGGTATTTAGCTAGTTCGTTCTTCATATTATAAATTTTTTCTCGAACGTCTTGTAACCTACTCCTTAGAGTGTGTACTCCATTCAAACAACCATTAATTAGATCCCTCGTACGTGCTTCAGCTTCATACACCAATGAATCCGATGCTCGTCTATGATGTGTAACATCAATTCCTCGTAACAGCTTGCGCACATTGCCATTTCCAAATTGTTTTCGTACAATCACAAACCGTTCTGGGTTGTCCCTTGTAAAAAAAGGAGCTAACTCGCAGTTTGGCTTGCACTTCTTTTGCATATGCCTACAGGCTGCACACGGGTTCCTAGTCTCTTGTATATTCTTTGACACAGCAAATTCAATTACCAAATCCAATTACTCAATTCATTTAATTTCAACAAAATAACACACACATATGCAAAACCAAATTTATTATTATTAAAATGAGTGAATGATATAATTAATATGGTAGTCATTACCTATAATTCTCCTTTATCCTAGATCTAATGTCATCAAGCAAAAGATATATATAAGAGAGACTGATAAAAATTAGACTAAAATCAAATCATGAGTTTAAATTGTTTGTTAAAATATAAAGAATTTTGAGGTTTCGACAACGGCAACACAAGTATAATTTGGAAATATTCAACATTTAGTATATGAGTTCACAAACAACCACAATTTATAACACTGTTGAATACTAGGAGATAAATTACCAATCCATGATGATCTCAAATCTCTATTTTCAACTCATAGTTTATATAAATAAAATAAAAGAGAAAAATTAGATACCCGTAAAAATTTAAAAATAGTGAATCAATTACAGATCATTGTAAATTTGTATTGGGAAAAACATTGATAATTCAATATTATTGTATGTATCTGATTTGATTATATTTAAGAATTGAATGTTAAATATTATGGACTTTAATCAATAATTAAAATAATAAGTTATTATATTAACTTATTTATATTTTATTATTGATGGCAAATTCTATGGTACAAATACAATAGACAAATTATATTGTACCGGTAAAATGATTTTATAAATAATAGAAAAATTAATATATTTTGAAATTTATGAAAAAATATAAAAAAAAAATTAGTATAATGTTTATAAAAAATAAAAATATATTTTTTATTTGTAAAATCGTGAATTAGATACCATGGGTTCGAAGTTGTCTCCAAGACACAAGACAATAGCAGTAACCGCTTTCTTATTTAATTCAGATTTCTCATGAACTGAAAGTTTCCCCGGCATCTGTGCTTCTCCCTTCAAGGCTTCACCACAATTGGTGCCCACCACGGGGCCAATATAAAATCGTGAATTAGATACCATGGGTTCGAAGTTTGATATTGAGAAGTTTACCAGGAAAAACGTGGGGCAAGGAGCAGATTTGTTCCTATTTTTAAGTGATATATTTTCCTATAAATGGAGGTTGTTTCTTCATAGAAAAACAAGAGAGCAAGGATGTAGCTCCAAGAAAAAAACAAGAGAAGAAGGGAAAAACAAATACATATTTATTCTTCATCTTGGAAACACTATTTAAGTTTCTAGGTTACGGGAAGAAACTTGGGATTAGGGTAGGATTAGGTTGACGGATAATTCTTGTAACCCTTATTGGGAGTTTCATTGTAACGGTGATATTTTTGTGATAGTGGAGCGAAGAGGTTGCTCTCTCCTCTAGATTAGGTCGGAATTTGACTGAACTGGGTAAATAAATCTATTGTATCTTTTATTGCTTTCTCTATAATCTCTCCTCCTTCATACTGTCAGATTAATATTCATTGTCTCTATATTATTTGATATGTGGTTGCTTAATCACTTTGCTCCACACATCAAATTTATTGGTGTGACTTTATTCAAAAGGAATTCACAACAATTGGCTCCCACTGTGGGGCTCGAACCCACGACCACAAGAAAAAAATATTTTTTAATTTTTTCATAAACATTATAATAATTTTTTTATATTTTTTCATAAATTTCAAAATATATTAATTTTTCATTTATTTATAAAATCATTGTACCGGTACAATAGAATTTGTCTATTGTATTTGTACCACAGAATTTGCCATAAATGATAAAATATAAATAAGTTAATATATATATTAACTTATTATTTTAATTATTGATTAAAGTCCATAATATTTAACATTCAATTCTTAAATATAATCAAGCCAGATACGTACCATAATAATGAATTATCAATGTTTTTGCCAATTCAAATTTACAATGATCTGTAATTGATTCACTATTTTTAAATTTTTACGGGTATCTAATTTTTTTTATTTCTTCATATCGATACTCATATATTAATACAATAATTTATCATTTTATAATTTTTACAGAGACATATATTTAATTTTATATATTTCTACAGAGGCATATTTATTTGTAATTTATATAGGAATTATATTTCTTTTTATTTTTTTGGTATAAAGGAGTTATATTTTTACTTATATATTATAGTTTATTCTATTTTATATCTACGAATAACTATATTCTTTTTGACCAACTATTATTATTTTATATTAATATTAAATTAAAAAATAAATGTTGATATTATTAATTATTTTGTAAAGGGTACTCACACTTTTTGTGTATAAAAAGAATAAGAATTAGGGTTCCAAACGAATGTAGCGCCGCAGGAGAAGAAATTTGAGAACCATTGTAAGTGCACATCCCTTATAACCCTAACTTCAAGTGTGAACTTATGTATTCATCTCTTCTACAACATCAAAACCGTTCTTCCTCCAACCACAATCATATACCCTAATCACCCAAACGTCCACCAAACTTCACCAAAATCACTTCCCTCACAAATTCACCATCTGAACATGATTTTGTTACTCAATTGGTCAAAACTCACTCGAATTCGTGGTTAAAAAAGGAGTATAGCAAACATATCTCGTTACACTTCTCAATCATTAGCACAAGTAATCTATTTCACTGCCTTCTTTTCTTAAAAATAATTTTTCATACATTTTCATTTCAAGATTTCTCTTTTATTTTATTTATATAAACTATGATCAGTTGAAAATAGAGATTTGAGATAATCATGGATTGGTAATTTATCTCCTAGTTTTCAACAGTGTTATAAATTGTGGTTGTTTGTGAACTCATATACTAAATGTTGAATATTTCAAAATTATACTTGTGTTGCCGTTGTCGAAACCTCAAAATTCTTTATATTTTAACAAACAATTTAAACCCATGATTTAATTTTAGTCTAATTTTTATCAATCTCTCTTATATATTTCTTTTGCTTGACGACATTAGATCTAGGAAAAAGGAGAATTATAGGTAATGACTGCCATATTAATTATATTATTCACTCATTTTAATAATAATAAATTTGGTATTGCATATGTGTGTGTTATGTTGTTGAAATTGAATGAATTGAGTAATTGAATTTCCAGTGCCACAGAATGTACAAGAGACTAAGAACCTATGTGCAGCCTGTAGGCATATGCAAAAGAAGTGCAAACCAAACTGCGAGTTAACTCCTTTTTTACAAGGGACAACCCAGAACGGTTTGTGATTGTACAAAAATAGTTTGGAAATGGCAATGTGTGCAAGCTGTTGCACGGAATTGATGTTACACGTCATAGACGAGCAACTGATTCGTTGGTGTATGAAGTTGAAGCACGTATGAGGGATCCAATTAATGGCTTTGAATGGAGTACACGCTCTAGAGAGTAGGTTACAAGAAGTTCGACAAAAAATTGATAATCTAATGAACAAACTAGCTAAATACCTAAGTTTAGAGGTTATATATTCTGTTTTTAACAATCCTGATCTCTTCGGCTTTAAGCCTAACAATGATCATGATCAAGTTAGAAATCATCCAAAACAGCCACCAACTGAGTTAACAGGGGCTCAACACCAACAACTACAATTATTACGCCAAACGATTCATAAGTTTGACACTTTTGTCAACTATGTTGAAGGTGATGGGTCTTTGCAACATATGGATGTTGATGTTCCTTCACCTGTTGTAAATACTTTTGACAATGGTAGCCAGACTTATGAATCATTTGGCGCAATAATTGTAATTATTGGTGTTGAGCCGCTGTTAACTCAGTTGATGGCTGTTGAGGATGATTTCTAACTTGATCATGATCATTGTTAGGCTTAAAGCCGAAGTGATGAGGATTGTTAAAAACAGAATCAATAACCTCTAAACTGAGGTATTTAGCTAGTTCGTTCTTCATATTATAAATTTTTTCTCGAACGTCTTGTAACCTACTCCTTAGAGTGTGTACTCCATTCAAACAACCATTAATTAGATCCCTCGTACGTGCTTCAGCTTCATACACCAATGAATCCGATGCTCGTCTATGATGTGTAACATCAATTCCTCGTAACAGCTTGCGCACATTGCCATTTCCAAATTGTTTTCGTACAATCACAAACCGTTCTGGGTTGTCCCTTGTAAAAAAAGGAGCTAACTCGCAGTTTGGCTTGCACTTCTTTTGCATATCCCTACAGGCTGAACACGGGTTCCTAGTCTCTTGTACATTCTGTGACACAGAAAATTCAATTACCAAATCCAATTACTCAATTCATTTAATTTCAACAACATAACACACACATATGCAAAACCAAATTTATTATTATTAAAATGAGTGAATGATATAATTAATATGGCAGTCATTACATATAATTCTCCTTTATCCTAGATCTAATGTCATCAAGCAAAAGATATATATAAGAGAGACTGATAAAAATTAGACTAAAATCAAATCATGGGTTTAAATTGTTTGTTAAAATATAAAGAATTTTGAGATTTCGACAACGGCAACACAAGTATAATTTTGAAATATTCAACATTTAGTATATGAGTTCACAAACAACCACAATTTATAACACTGTTGAATACTAGGAGATAAATTACCAATCCATGATGATCTCAAATCTCTATTTTCAACTCATAGTTTATATAAATAAAATAAAAGAGAAAAATTAGATACCTGTAAAAATTTAAAAATAGTGAGTCAATTACAGATCATTGTAAATTTGTATTGGCAAAAACATTTGTATTTCATTATTATGGTATGTATCTGATTTGATTATATTTAAGAATTGAATGTTAAATATTATGGACTTTAATCAATAATTAAAATAATAAGTTATTATATTAACTTATTTATATTTTATTATTGATGGCAAATTCTATGGTACAAATACAATAGACAAATTATATTGTACCGGTAAAATGATTTTATAAATAATAGAAAAATTAATATATTTTGAAATTTATGAAAAAATATAAAAAAATAAGTATAATGTTTATAAAAAATAAAAATATATTTTTTATTTGTAAAATCGTGAATTAGATACCATGGGTTCGAAGTTGTCTCCAAGACACAAGACAATAGCAGTAACCGCTTTCTTATTTAATTCAGATTTCTCATCAACTGAAAGCTTCCCCGGCATCTGTGCTTCTCCCTTCAAGGCTTCACCACAATTGGTGCCCACCACGGGGCCAATATAAAATCGTGAATTAGATACCATGGGCTCGAAGTTTGATATTGAAAAGTTTACCAGGAAAAACGTGGGGCAAGGAGCAGATTTGTTCCTATTTTTAAGTGATATATTTTCCTATAAATAGAGGTTGTTTCTTCATTGAAAAACAAGAGAGCAAGGATGTAGCTCCAAGAAAAAAAGAAGAGAAGAAGGGAAAAACAAATACATATTTATTCTTCATCTTGGAAACACTATTTAAGTTTCTAGGTTACGGGAAGAAACTTGGGATTAGGGTAGGATTAGGTTGACGGATAATTCTTGTAACCCTTATTGGGAGTTTCATTGTAACTGTGATATTTTTGTGATAGTGGAGCGAAGAGGTTGCTCTCTCCTCTAGATTAGGTCGGAATTTGACTGAACTGGGTAAATAAATCTATTGTATCTTTTATTGGTTTCTATATAATCTCTCCTCCTTCATATTGTCAGATTAATATTCATTGTCTCTATATTATTTGATATGTGGTTGCTTAATCACTTTGCTCCACAGATCAAATTTATTGGTGTGACTTTATTCAAAAGGAATTCACAACAATTGGCGCCCACTGTGGGGCTCGAACCCACGACCACAAGGAAAAAATATTTTTTTATTTTTTTATAAACATTATAATAATTTTTTTTTATATTTTTTCATAAATTTCAAAATATATTGATTTTTCATTTATTTATAAAACCATTGTACCGGTACAATAGAATTTGTCTATTGTATTTGTACCACAGAATTTGCCATGAATGATAAAATATAAATAAGTTAATATATATATTAACTTATTATTTTAATTATTGATTAAAGTCCATAATATTTAACATTCAATTCTTAAATATAATCAAGCCAGATACGTACCATAATAATGAATTATCAATGTTTTTTCCAATTCAAATTTACAATGATTTGTAATTGATTCACTATTTTTAAATTTTTACGGGTATCTAATTTTTTTTATATCTTCATATCGATACTCATATATTAATACAATAATTTATCTTTTTATAATTTTTACAGAGACATATATTTAATTTTATATATTTCTACAGAGGCATATTTATTTGTAATTTATATAGAAATTATATTTCTTTTTATTTTTTTGGTATAAAGGAGTTATATTTTTACTTATATATTATAGTTTATTCTATTTTATAACTACGAATATCTATATTCTTTTTGACCAACTATTATTATTTTATATTAATATTAAATTAAAAAATAAATATTGATATCATTAATTATTTTGTGAAGGGTATTCACACTTTTTGTGTATAAAAAGAATAAGAATTAGGGTTCCAAACGAATGTAGCGCCGCAGGAGAAGAAATTTGAGAACCATTGTAAGTGCACATCCCTTATAACCCTAACTTCAAGTGTGAACTTATGTATTCATCTCTTCTACAACATCAAAACCGTTCTTCCTCCAACCACAATCATATACCCTAATCACCCAAACGTCCACCAAACTTCACCAAAATCACTTCCCTCACAAATTCTCCATCTGAACATGATTTTGTTACTCAATTGGTCAAAACTCACTCGAATTCGTGGTTAAAAAAGGAGTATAGCAAACATATCTCGTTACACTTCTCAATCATTAGCACAAGTAATCTATTTCATTGCCTTCTTTTCTTAAAAATAATTTTTCATACATTTTCATTTCAAGTTTTCTCTTTTATTTTATTTATATAAACTATGATCAGTTGAAAATAGAGATTTGAGATAATCATGGATTGGTAATTTATCTCCTAGTTTTCAACAGTGTTATAAATTGTGGTTGTTTGTGAACTCATATACTAAATGTTGAATATTTCAAAATTATACTTGTGTTGCCGTTGTCGAAACCTCAAAATTCTTTATATTTTAACAAACAATTTAAACCCATGATTTAATTTTATTCTAATTTTTATCAATCTCTCTTATATATTTCTTTTGCTTGACGACATTAGATCTAGGAAAAAGGAGAATTATAGGTAATGACTGCCATATTAATTATATCATTCACTCATTTTAATAATAATAAATTTGGTTTTGCATATGTGTGTGTTATGTTGTTGAAATTGAATGAATTGAGTAATTGAATTTCCAGTGTCACAGAATGTAGAAGAGACTAAGAACATGTGTGCAGCCTGTAGGCATATGCAAAAGAAGTGCAAACCAAACTGCGAGTTAACTCCTTTTTTACAAGGGACAACCCAGAACGGTTTGTGATTGTACAAAAATAGTTTGGAAATGGCAATGTGTGCAAGCTGTTGCACGGAATTGATGTTACACATCATTGACGAGCAACTGATTCGTTGGTGTATGAAGTTGAAGCACGTACGAGGGATCCAATTAATGGCTTTGAATGGAGTACACGCTCTAGAGAGTAGGTAACAAGAAGTTCGACAAAAAATTGATAATCTAATGAACAAACTAGCTAAATACCTAAGTTTAGAGGTTATTGATTTTGTTTTTAACAATCCTGATCTCTTCAGCTTTAAGCCTAACAATGACCATGATCAAGTTAGAAATCATCCTAAACAGCCACCAACTGAGTTAACAGGGGCTCAACACCAACAACGAAAATTATTACGCCAAATGATTCATAAGTTTGACACTTTTGTCAACTATGTTGAAGGTGATGGGTCTTTGCAACATATGGATGTTGATGTTCCTTCACCTATTGTTAATACTTTTGACAATGGTAGCCAGACTTATGAATCATTTGGCGCAATAATTGTAATTATTGGTGTTGAGCCCCTGTTAACTCAGTTGATGGCTGTTGAGGATGATTTCTAACTTGATCATGATCATTGTTAGGCTTAAAGCCGAAGTGATCAGGATTGTTAAAAACAGAATCAATAACCTCTAAACTGAGGTATTTATCTAGTTCGTTCTTCATATTATAAATTTTTTCTCGAACGTCTTGTAACCTACTCCTTAGAGCGTGTACTCCATTCAAACAACCATTAATTGGATCCATCGTACGTGCTTCAGCTTCATACACCAATGAATCAGTTGCTCGTCTATGATGTGTAACATCAATTCCTCGTAACAGCTTGCGCACATTGCCATTTCCAAACTGTTTTTGTACAATCACAAACCGTTCTGGGTTGTCCCTTGTAAAAAAAGGAGCTAACTCGCAGTTTGGCTTGAACTTCTTTTGCATATGCCTACAGGATGCACACGGGTTCCTAGTCTCTTGTACATTCTGTGACACTGCAAATTCAATTACCAAATCCAATTACTCAATTCATTCAATTTCAACAACATAACACACACATATGAAAACCAAATTTATTATTATTAAAATGAGTGAATGATATAATTAATATGACAGTCATTACCTATAAATCTTCTTTTTCCTAGATCTAATGTCGTCAAGCAAACGAAATATATAAGAGAGACTGATAAAAATTAGACTAAAATCAAATCATGGGTTTAAATTGTTTGTTAAAATATAAAGAATTTTGAGGTTTCGACAACGGCAACACAAGTATAATTTTGAAATATTCAACATTTAGTATATGAGTTCACAAACAACCACAATTTATAACACTGTTGAATACTAGGAGATAAATTACCAATCCATGATGATCTCAAATCTCTATTTTCAACTCATAGTTTATATAAATAAAATAAAAGAGAAAAATTAGATAACCGTAAAAATTTAAAAATAGTGAGTCAATTACAGATCATTGTAAATTTGTATTGGCAAAAACATTGATAATTCATTATTATGGTATGTATCTGATTTGATTATATTTAAGAATTGAATGTTAAATATTATGGACTTTAATCAATAATTAAAATAATAAGTTATTATATGAACTTATTTATATTTTATTATTGATGGCAAATTCTATGGTACAAATACAATAGACAAATTATATTGTACCGGTAAAATGATTTTATAAATAATAGAAAAATTAATATATTTTGAAATTTATGAAAAAATATAAAAAAATTTAGTATAATGTTTATAAAAAATAAAAATATATTTTTTATTTGTAAAATCGTGAATTAGATACCATGGGTTCGAAGTTGTCTCCGAGACACAATACAATAGCAGTAACCGCTTTCTTATTTAATTCAGATTTCTCATCAACTGAAAGCTTCCCCGGCATCTGTCCTTCTCCCTTCAAGGCTTCACCACAATTGGTGCCCACCACGGGGCCAATATAAAATCGTGAATTAGATACCATGGGTTCAAAGTTTGATATTGAGAAGTTTACGAGGAAAAACGTGGGGCAAGGAGCAGATTTGTTCCTATTTTTAAGTGATATATTTTCCTATAAATAGAGGTTGTTTCTTCATAGAAAAATATATCACTTAAAAATAGGAACAAATTTTGCTCCTTGCCCAACGTTTTTCTCGGTGACTTCTCAATATCAAACTTCAAACCCATGGTACCTAATTCACGATTTGATGTTTGCCCCACGGTGGGCGCCAATTGTGATGAAGCCTTTAAGGGAGAAGCACAGATATCGGCGTAGCTTTCAACTGATGAGAAATTTTAAGGTAATAAGAAAGCGGTTAATGCTATTGTCTTGTGTCTTGGAGACAACGTGCTGAGAGAAGTACCTAAGGAGACTAATGCGGCGACTATGTGGGCCAAACTTATTTCATTGTACATGACCAAGTCAACGGCACATAAGTATTTTCTGAAACAAAAACTCCACTTTTATCGAATGGTGGAGTCGAAATCTATAACGGAGCAACTGGCGGAATTAAATAAAATTATTGATGATTTGGCAAATCTTGATGTTAAAATAGAAGATAGAGATCAAGCCTTGCACTTACTGTGTGCATTACCTAACTCCTATGAAAGTTTCAAGGATACCATGCTCTAGGGTAGAGAAAGCGTTGTTACCTTGGAGGAATTTCAATCAGCCTTGAGAACGAAAGATTTAACTAAGTCTAAAGATTTGAAGGTGGAAAATGGTGCAAATGCGTTAAATGTTTCCGGTTGAGATAGAGGTAGGAAGGCAAGGTCTAAAGAAAGCATTAAGTGGAATTGTCATCATTGTAATAGAAAAGGTCACTTCAGGAAGGATTGTCCGGAAATAAAGGGAATAATAATTCTGTGTATGTTGTGGAAGGGGGTTATGAGAATGCGGAAGCACTAGTTGTGTATAGTTGGAAACCGGAGGAGATTGAGTCTCTGAACTCTGGTGATTCTCATGACGGTGGAGAGTTAAGGGATTTCGGGTTGGAAGTTTCAGAGGAATTGGAGAGGTCATGCAAATTACAAGGTGGAGTACATGGTGTAATTAGTTTTGGGCAATCTCAGCTTGAGGTGGAGTCTTCCAATAGTGGGAGAGAAACAACATTAGCTCTTGGAAATAAAAAGGAGAGTGGAAGTGTTGAATCAAAGGGGTGTGGCCATGGGGACCTTGGTGGTAACATTTCAATTGTGGCTGAAGAAGTCCAAGACCTTGGGAGGAACTTCAGGGAAGGAATTGAAAACGAATTTGATCAAACTAGAGAACTTGGTATACTGCGGGAGGTAGTTAGAAGCAAGGGGGGTTTGATGTTGAAGCTTGAGATGGATCAACCTAAAAATCCAAGGTTTGTTTGGTGCCAAGCAATACTTCGGATCATGGAAGGTGTTCCTAGGGATCGAAGGGTGGTTGGGCTTGTTGAGCTATCTAAATTTCTTGTGATAGTTGGGAGCAAGCAAATCTTAAGGAGGACAGACTTAGCTAATCCAGGGGATGAAGTGGAAGCGGTGCATCTTGTTGGGCTACCTAAACACCCTATGGAAGTGGAAGACAAGAACTTCATGAAGGAAGACATTTCGAGGGATGAAGGAAAGGAAGAAATGCTTGCGGGAAGCAAGTGGAAGCAAGTGTCTAGGTCAAGGTTCAAGTGTGACTTGGTGCCCGTTTGACCTGACTTGTTTTAAGAGTAAAAGCTGCTTTAAGCTTATAAGTAATAAAAAGAGCTTTACAAATAAAGTAACAGTTATTTGGTAATTTTTAAAAGTACTTATCTTTTTATTTGTATTTTAAACTAAAATACTTTGATATAATTTGTAATTTGTACTTATCATGTTTGTTACTAAGTTTATTGTCAAAAAAAAATTGTTACATAGTATATTTTGATTATTATTTTTTTGTCGAGACAAATTTCTATATTTTTTTCATAAGTATTAAGCCACTTTCTTTTTATAAGAGCTTCATAAAATATGTGTTTGGCCCTACTTATGACTTATGAGAAAAGTAAAGCTAAAACAATGAATGTTATTAGTACATATTCATTTTTAGTTATTATTAGTACATATTCATTTTTCTCAAAGAAAATCAAATTTATTTTTTGGTTTAATTAAATTGAATGTGGCTTTTATTGTTCGATGTGGCACAAAAAGATTGGCCATTATGAAATAGTTCATTTTATTAGTTTTTCTCTCCATTAGTTTTATCTTTATCTTAACATTTGATTATATGAAAGGATCTAAAGCAAATTATTTACAAAGTGTAGACGTTTAAATCAAACAAAAAAAGCAAAAAACCAATATCAATAAGTGCTAACAACATATTTAAACCAACATATTATACAAAAATCAAGATTGTATCAAAATAGAATGTTAAAAGTTTATTCTCATAAATTTCAAAGCCAACTTATATTTCACTGAAAAACCAAAACATTAAATATTAATAAAATCAACTACACCATCAATATATCTCTCTGACTATTCTTACTAAAGTGGTGGGTGAATCCGGTGACCACTAGTGTTAGTGCTACCATTGTCAAAAGTATTAACAACAGGTGAAGGAACATCAACATCCATATGTTGCAAAGACCCATCACCTTCAACATGGTTGACAACAGTGTCAGACTTATGAATCATTTGGCGCAATAGTTGTAATTGTTGGTGTTGTGTCCCTGTAAACTCAGTTGATGGCTGTTGAGGATGATTTCTAACTTGATCATGATCATTGTTAGGCTTAACTCCGAAGTGATTAGGATTGTTAAAAATAGAATCAATAACCTCTAAACTGAGGTATTTAGCTAGTTCGTTCTTCATATTATCAATTTTTGGTCGAACTTCTTGTAACCTACTCCCTAGAGCGTATACTCCATTCAAACAACCATTAGTTGGATCCCTCGTACGTGCTTCAGCTTCATACACCAACGAATCAGTTGCACGTCTATGATGTGTAACATCAATTCCTCGCAACAGCTTGCGCACATTGCCATTTCCAAACTGTTTTTGTACAATCACAAACCGTTCTGGGTTGTCCCTTGTAAAAAAAGGAGCTAACTCGCAGTTTGGCTTGCACTTCTTTTGCATATGCCTACAGGCTGCACACGGGTTCCTAGTCTCTTGTACATTCTGTGACACTGCAAATTCAATTACCAAATCCAATTACTCAATTCATTCAATTTCAACAACAAAACACACACATATGCAAAACAAAATTTATTATTATTAAAATGAGTGAATGATATAATTAATATGGCAGTCATTACCTATAATTCTCCTTTTTCATAAATCTAATGTTGTCAAGCAAAAGAAATATATAAGAGAGATTGATAAAAATTAGACTAAAATCAAATCATGGGTTTAAATTGTTTGTTAAAATATAAATTATTTTGAGGTTTTGACAAAGGCAACACAAGTATAATTTAGAAATATTCAACATTTAGTATATGAGTTCACAAACAACCACAATTTATAACACCGTTTAAAACTAAGAAATAAATTACCAATACATGGTGATCTCAAATCTCTATTTTCAACTCATAGTTTATATAAATAAAATAAAAGAGAAAACTTGAAATGATAATGTATGAAAAATTATTTTTAAGAAAAGAAGGCAGTGAAATAGATTACTTGTGCTAACGATTGAGAAGTATAACGAGATATGTTTGCTATACTCCTTCTTTAACCACGAATTCGAGTGAGTTTTGACCAAATGAGTAACAAAATCATGTTCAGATGGTGAATTTGTGAGGGAAGTGATTTTGGTGAAGTTTGGTGGACGTTTGGGTGATTAGGTATATGATTGTGGTTGGAGGAAGAACGATTTTGATGTTGTAGAAGAGATGAATACATAAGTTCACACTTGAAGTTAGGGTTATAAGGGATGTACACTTACAATGGTTCTCAAATTTCTTCTCCTACGGCGCTACATTCGTTTGGAACCCTAATTCTTATTCTTTTTATACACAAAAAATTGTGAATAGTACCCTTCACAAAATAATTAATGATATCAATATTTATTTTTTAATTTAATATTAACATAAAAAAATAATAGTTGGTCATAAAGAATATAGTGATTCGTAGATATAAAATAGAATAAACTATAATATATAACTAAAAATATAAATCCTTTATACGAACAAAATAAAAAGAAATATAATTTCTATATAAATTACAAATAAATATGCCTCTGTAGAAATATATAAAATTAAAAATATGTCTCTTTAAAAATTATAAAAAAAAAATTAAATTGTTGTATTAATATATGAGTATCGATATGAAGAAATAAGAAAAAATTAGATACTCATAAAAATTTAAAATTAGTGAATCAATTAAAGATCATTGTAAATTTTAATTGGCAAAAACATTAATAATTCATTATTATGGTACATATCTGATTTGATTATATTTAAGAATTGAATGTTAAATATTATGGACTTTAATCAATAATTAAAATAATAAGTTATTATATTAACTTATTTATATTTTATTATTGATTACAAATTCTATGGTACAAATGTAATAGACCAATTCTATTGGACAGGTACAATGATTTTATAAATAATAGAAAAGTAATATATTTTGAAATTTATGAAAAAACAGAAAAAAAAATTAGTATAATGTTTATAAAAATATTTTTTTTCCTTGTGGTCGTGGGTTCGAACCCCACAGTGGGCGCCGATTATTGTGAATTTCTTTTGAATAAAGTCACACCAATAAATTTGATGTGTGGAGCAAAGTAATTAAGCAACCACCTATCAAAGATTATAGAGACAATGATTATTAATCCAACAATATGAAGCAAGAGAGATTATAGAGAAAGCAGTAAAAGGCACAATAGATTTGTTTACCTAGTTCAGTCAAATTCCGACCTAATCTAGAGGAGATAGCAGCCTCTCCGTTCCACTATCACCAAAATATCACCGTTACTATGAAACTCCCAATAAAAGTTACAAAAATTATCCGTCAACCTAATCCTACCCTAATCCCAAGTTTCTTCCCGTAACCTAGAAACTTAAATAGTGTTTCCAAGATGAAGAATAAATATGTATTTGCTTTTCCCTTCTTCTCTTGTTTTTTTCTTGGAGCTACATCCTTGCTCTCTTGTTTTTCTATGAAGAAACAACCTGTATTTATAGAAAAATATATCACTTAAAAATAGGAACAAATCTGCTCCTTGACCCATATCACTTAAAAATAGGAACAAATCTGCTCCTTGCCCCACGTTTTTCCTGGTAAACTTCTCAATATAAAACTTTGAATCCATGGTACCTGATTCACGAGTTGATCTTTGCCCATGGTGGGCGCCAATTGTGATGAAGCCTTGAAAGGAGAAGCACAGATGCCGGCGAAATTTTCAGCAGATGAGAAATCTCAATTGAATAAGAATGCGGTTACTGCTATTGTCTTGTGTCTTGAAGACAACGTGCTGAGAGAAGTAGCCAAGGAGACCAATGCGGCGACTATGTGGGCCAAACTTAATTCATTGTACATAACCAAGTCAACGGCACATAAGTAGTTTCTGAAACAAAATCACTACTTTTATCGAATGGTGGAGTCGAAATCTATAACGAAGCAACTGGAGGAATTAAATAAAATTATTGATGATTTGCAAATCTTGTTGTTAAAATATGAGATGGAGATCAAGCCTTGCACTTACAGTGTGCATTGCCTAACTCCTATGAAAGTTTCAAGGATACCATGCTCTATGGTAGAGAAGTTACCTTGAAGGAATTTCAATCAGCCTTGAGAACGAAAGAACTAACCAAGTCTAAAGACTTGAAGGTGGAAAACGGTGCGGATGCATTAAATGTTTCTGATCGAGATAGAGGTAAGAAGGCAAGGTCTAAAGAAAGGATTAAGTGGAATTGTCATCATTGTAATAGAAAATGTCACTTCAGGAAGGATTTTCCGAAATTTAAGGGCAATAATAATTATGTGCATGTTTTGGAAGAAGGTTATGAGAATGCAGAAGCACTGGTAGTGTATAGTTGGAAACTATAGGAGATTGAGTCTCTGAACTCTGGTGATTCTCATGACGGTGGATAGTTAGGGGATTTTGGGTTGGAAGTTTCAGTGGAATAGGGAGGTCTTTCAAATTACAAGGTGGAGTACATGGTGGAATTACTTTGGTGAAATCTCAACTTGAGGTGGAGTCTTCCAATAGAGGGAGAGAAACAACATTAGCTCTTGGAAATAGGAAGAAGAGTGAAAGTGTTTAATCAAAGGGGTGTGGCCATGGGACCTTGCTTGTAACGTTTCAGTTGTGGATGAAGAAGTAGTGCAAGACCTTAGGAGGAACTTCAGGGAGGGAATTGAAAGAAATTTTGATCAAACTAGAGAACTTGTTATACTGCGGGAGGTAGTTGGAAGCAAGGGGAGTTTGATGTTGCAGCATGAGGTGGATCAACCGATAAATCCAAGGTTGGTTGGGTGCCAAGCAATACTTCAGATCAAGGAAGGTGTTCATAGGGATCGAAAGGTGGTTGGACTTGTTGAGCTATCTAAAATTTTGGTGATAGTTTGGAGCAAGCAAATCTTCAGGAGGACAGACTTAGCTACTCCGGAGGCTGAAGTGGAAGTGGTGCATCTTGTTGGGCTACCTAAACACCTTATGGTAGTGGAAGACAATAACTTCTTGACGGAAGACATTCCGAGGGATGAAGGAGAGGAAGAAATGCTTGCGGGAAGCAAGTGGAAGCAAGTGCCTAGGTCAAGGTTCAAGTGTCACTTGGTGCCCGTTTGGCCCGACTTTTCTTAAGAGTAAATGCTGCTTTAAGCTTAGAAGTAATAAAAAGAGCTTTACAAATAAAGTAAAACTTGTTTGGTAATTTTTTTGTATTTAAAAGCACTTATCTTTTTATTTGTATTTCAAACTAAAATACTTTGATATAATTTGTAATTTGTACTTATCATGTTTCTTACTAAGTTTATTGTCAAATAAAAAATTGTTTCATAGTGTAATTTGATTTTTTTTTTTGTCGAGACAAATCTCAATATTTTTTTCATAAATATTAAGCCACTTTTTTTTAATAAGAGCTTCATAAAATATGTGTTTGACCTTACTTATGATTTATAAGAGAAGTAAAGCTAAAACAAAGTTGGGCCAAACGGGCACTTGAACTTGGCCTGTGATCTTGAATAATAGAAGTTCAAGATGGATTGAGCAGCATGGTAGTTGGTGTAAATTGACATCACCACTGATTTGAAGTCAAGGTCTATAATTGTGAAGATTGACTTGAAAATCACGGAACAAAAATTATGTTTGTTTTTAAACTAGATATGTTTGAAAACAAAGGAATATTTTGTTTGGTTTTAAATTAAATATATTTCAAACAAATTGAGATTCTGTTTTATTTTAAAGCAGATTTGTTCCTATTTTTAAGTGAATATTTTCCTATAAAGAGATGTTGTTTTTTCATAGAAAAACAAGAGAGCAAAGATGTAGCTCCTAGAAAAAAAACAAGAGAAGAAGGGAAAAACAAATACATGTTTATTGTTCATATTGGAAATACTATTTAAGTTTCTTGGTTACAGGAAGAAACTTGGGATTAGGGTAGGATTAGGTTGACGAATAATTCTTGTAACCCTTATTAGGAGTTTCATTGTAACGGTGATACTTTGGTGATAGTGGTACGGAGGTGTTGCTCTCTCCCCCAGATTAGATCGGAATTTGACTGAACTGGGTAAACAAATCTATTGTGTCTTTTACTGTTTTCTCTATAATCTCTCTTACTTCATATTGTTGGATTAATATTCATTGTCTCTATATTCTTTGATACGTGGTTGTTTAATTACTTTGCTCCACACATCAAATTTATTGGTGTGACTTTATTCATAAGGAATTCACAACACTAACATCTACAGATAATTCTCTCTTTCATAGTATTCAATGAATTGAAACTTAAACAAAAAGAGCAACAAACAATTAATGTTATTTCTTTTGTCTGTTGTTCAATTCATCGTAACATCTTGTTTTGTATTCTATTTTTTAAAATAAATTAATTGAAGAAGGAAATGGTTGTCGGTGAATCAAGGAAGAAATTAATGACATTTTGTTTTCCATTTTCAAACATAGACCTAATTTTATTACCTACCCAAAGACCCATTTCCTTATGCAAATTGACGGAATATTTGTTTCATCTTTCTCCATGATTGCCACGATAAGTAGTCTAAGAAATGTTAACCAAGGACAAAAAGATGAGTGTGATAATCCACCCAGGGTTGGCCTTAGCCCCAAGCAAGCTATGCCTTGGCTTGGGGCCTCCAAAATATAGGGGTCTCAAAATAAAAAATTAGGTCTTGTTATATCTTGATTTAATTTATATTTGACTAAAAATATACAATATGAAGACTTGATTGAATAATTTGCTTCAAAAAGTGTTAGGAGTGAGACTTTTTTTAAGTAGCTAAAATGTATGTTGAAGATATTTATTAGAAAATGACTTTTTATTTATGTTAATTATACAGATAAATAACTAATTTTAAAGTTGTTGATATTATTT
The DNA here is from genome assembly GCA_951804385.1 of Trifolium dubium. Taxonomy (NCBI): domain Eukaryota; kingdom Viridiplantae; phylum Streptophyta; class Magnoliopsida; order Fabales; family Fabaceae; genus Trifolium; species Trifolium dubium. The sequence continues at coordinate 25,185,122 of OX638064.1, read as the reverse complement.
ATAATTTAAATAGATGATGTTCTTTTAAAAAAAATAGTATTTTTTTAGTTCAATTTTTTATTAGGGGTTCATTTTAATTATTTGCTTGGGACCTCCAAAATGTCGGGGCCAGCACTGGATCTACCGAAGATAAGTAATAGATTGTATAGTGTGATTAATCTTTCTCCATGAGGTTTGGGAGCAGAGAATAGAAGAAAGAAGAAAAAAATGAGTGTGATCTAGTGTATACAATTTATAATAGATGTATGAACGTGATTAATCTAATGGCTCTTAATTGTTATTCTTAAAATCCCACCAGTGAGAGACTTAATTGCTCCCTCACCTTAAAATTCACCTATAAATATTAAAAAAATGACTATTTTAAAAAAAGTGTGAAATACCTAAAATAGTTAGATTATATAAATATAATTAATAATCAATATTTTAACAAAAAATTGTAAAGACTTAATTTGCCCTTAAAATGGACATGTGGAAGAAAATTAAGAAGGGGTTAATTGGTTAATTCCATAGCATATGATCTTCTTATATAATAAGTAGAAGTTTCATGAGTATAATAATCATCTATGAGTATCACAATAATCTTTCGAAAATAAGGTCATGGGTGTTTCTCAGACATTGGTTAAGGAATCTAAAAAAAAAATTTGAAATAAAAATAAATCTTTTTATACTTTCAAAAACTTTAATACTCCCTCCGTTCCATTATATAAGCACATTTACTACAAAAGTCTAGTCCCAAAATATAAGCCCCTTTACAATTTTTGTATTCCAATGCAATTTAGTAGTAATAATTAGAGGTAAGTGTAAGCAAAAAAAGTAATAAATATACTTAGTAAATTGTAAAAGGGCTTATATTTTAGCATTAGACTTTTGTAGTAAAAGTGCTTATATAATAGGACGGAAGGAATACCATATTACTGTATTTACAACTTCAACTAATGTCCTTGAAACATCGGTTTTGACCAAACAAAGTTGAAACAAGTTTGTTGGTCATATAGTCCATGGATTGTGAACATCTCTTTGGACATATTCTATAAATAGAATATGTCCAAAGAGATAGAATATGTGTCCAAAGTGACAAACATATATAGTAAGACTAATTAAGAGATAGATGCATTCACGTGTTTGTGAGCCACCGTTGATAATTATCACCAACAAAGAAATCTACAACATGTACCAATAATAAATTAAAGGTTTGAAGTTGATTTTATCTAATTTAAATAATTTTTGAGAAAACAATATAATTTTATTAAGTAAATCTAAAATAATTTTATGTAAATTTTAAGGTTTATAGATTTTTTTTGTCAAGTAGTTTAGTGGCTAGAATTCCGCCCTTAAGGTGGATAAGTAGGATGACTGATCGACGATTTGTGTATCAAAAATATTTTAATGACCGCAAGCGCACAGTCTCGTGGTTGAGTTTTAAAAGATATCGAATTTATAGGGACCAATAATCGAACTACCGTTTTTCTATTGTTACGGTGTAAATCTAAGACTAACAGATGTTTTTAGAATTTAAGAATATTTAGAAATTTTAAACTTAAGATTTTTAAATTAATTAATAAACGGGATATCAGTATATAACTAATTAACTTTCGGGGATTCGATAAATTAATGGCGCGCGGGAAAAGAATTTATTTTTCAGAAGAACTTTCTTGATTTAAAAGTCTAAACCTCATACTCTCATTTTATTGATAAAGACCATACTTTCTAGACTAGAAGTTTTACTGTCACTTTTCTACCACCTAATTTCGAAAGTATATTTTGAAAACCAATGAGTTCTAATTAATTCTAACGTGGCTCTCGCTCGTTTAAAAATTAATATCAAGTTTCTACTATCTGATTAAAACCTCAAACTCTCGCTCTATTGATCCTAACATTAATTGCTTTATTTTACTTTCGTTCAAAAGCTTACGAGTTTTAAAATTAAAAACCCGAATCAGAAAAATAGTTTAATAAATCGCGCGCCGAATCATTACTAAATCCCCTACGGTGAATTAATATCGCCTACCGATATCAACTAATCTAGCTGGACATGGAAAAATAAATAAATAAATTAAAACGGAAAATTAAACATAGCATATTAAATAAGCAATAAATAAAGCGCATAAAAAACCTGGTAAATTACTGAATGAATTTGACTTGAATAAATTTCTGAATAAACCGGTACTAAATTCTGAATTAAAGACTGGAATTTCAATGCGTAGTAGTTTTCCGAAGTGGAAAAACTACTACTTTTTATTGTACTGAAAAGGAACTAAAAACTAAACTATGTACAGGTACTGAAAAAGAGAGAGAGAGAGAGAGAGAGAGAGAGAGAGAGAGAGAGAGAGAGAGAGAGAGAGAGAGAGAGAGAGAGAGAGAGAGAGAGAGAGAGAGAGAGAGAGAGAGAGAGAGACTGATGAAGAAGTCGCTCCTATTTATAGTTGATTGCTATTGGATAAGACTCCTCCGTTTTCATAATTTTAGGAGATGATAAGCTCTGAATTTTGGGCTGAATTTAAGAGAGAAAATAGGATCTATTTGTTGTCGCGTGGATAAACACTCGTAATCTCCTACTATCCATAAAAATAGGAATAAATATGTCTTGATTTTAGGAGGACCGATAGGGATCACATAACAAGTATCACACGTTGCTGGAAAGAAGGAAAAAACTGTTTTTGGCAAACCAGAATCTGTGGCAGGCGCCACAGAGCAATGGCAGGCGCCACCTCTTCTAGGGGCAATTGCCCCATTTTGCAGAGCTTTGCTGATTTTGTACTTTGCAGAGCTTTGCTGATTTTGTACTTTGCACCCCTTTTTACTTCATTTTTAGTGTTTTTTGCTTAATTCTCTTCTCCGACCTATTTTATTCAATAAAACTGAAATAGAAACAAATACCGGCATAAAAAGAGACAAATGAATTAAAAACATATGAAATGCAACTAAAAGTTCATGTAAATTAAGCTAAAAATACGATATAAATTTGTGTCCTATCAACACCAACAGGCCCAACCCAGAGGCAGTGTGGCTGTGATACAACCTTGGGCCTCTAAAATATTGGGACCTTAATATTTTTTTTTTCTGAATCAATGATTATAATTAAAATATACTACCTCCGTACCAAAATATATGTCGTTTTGACCAAATCACACAAATTAAGAAATGTAATCATTGTTGTATGGAAAAGATAAATTATAGGTTAGTTTACAAGATTATCCCTCATTAATGGTATGTGAGAGATAAATTATAGAATTGAAATAAGAAAGAGAAATAATTAATTAAGGGCATAAGAGAAAAAAGAGCATTAAATGCTTCATTGGTAATGTAAAACGACATATATTGTGGTACAAATTTTTTTCTCAAAACGACATATATTTTGGTACGGAGGGAGTATATAATTAGCGCGTTTTAATATCACAAAACACTAGTTGACCCTTTTCTCCCAAGTTTTGTTTCATTTTTTTCCTGTTTTTAAGTTTGAAAGTGTATTTTATTTATTATTTTAATATTTTTTCCTCTAAAGTTTTCTTCCATTTTTTTTCTTCTGTTTTTAATTTTGAAAGTGTATTTTATTATTATTTCAATATTTTTCCAATTCAAGTGAGTATCATATTATTTCTTCTCAATTATCAAGATAAATGACTATTTTTGATATTTTTTATTATTTAAATATACGATGTTCTTCTTTTTTTTGTGAATATATAATGTTATTTTTATAAAAAAAAAATTGTATTTTTATTAGGGTCCATTTTTATTATTTGTCTTGGACCTTCGAAAAGTCGGGACCGGCACTGCCTACCAACTTACCTAAACTCACAAGACAAGGTTTATAGATTTTATCCTCTGATGTGGATAAATTTTGATTTATTCCTACAATTTTATTTTTTAATTATCCTATGAAGATTCCATCATTTATTCTTATATATTTATTTTTTAATGACGGGACAAAAAAAATCAACTTTCGCATAAGTAAAAGTACATTGCCATGACAGTAAAAAATAAGTAAAAATTACAGGGTAAAATCTTATTAACCCTAAAGTTCATCTCAAGAAGTTGAGCAAGGAGGTGTTTGGCAACATGGACCTCAAGTGCTAATCGATTTTATCAAAGAGTTGGACGTGAAGGTGAGAGATAGAACTTTTCCCGAAGGAGACTAGTGATTGTAAAAAATCTTTGGTTAATAAAATTTGATCTCTATAATGTAGATAAGTTTTAGTTTACTTACTCTGTCTTATATTTATCTTATTATCCGTGAAAGTTCGATCATTTATCTATATGTTGAATTTTTATTTTGGTTATAGCAAAAAATCAACTATCATGTTAACCAAAATTCATTGTCTACTAATCCAGAAACATCTAGAGTGAATTTGGATATGATGGAGTAATTAGAAATTTTAGAGAATTTTAGAATTTTAAGCAATTCAAATAATTCAATTGAATTACCTTCATTTATAAATATGTGTGTTTGGAAAGAGTGATATAAAATTCATCATGAACATTTCTGGGCCACTTTTAAAATTTGATAAGTTTTGAGTATGGTGTCCAATTTACTACAAATTTTAATTGCATGCTATATTCAGCAAAATGTAGATAACATAGATAGATAATATCTTAACTGCCTGACATTTGGATAAGATATTCTAATTCATTTATTGTTTGTTTGTCTTGGATAGTAGATCAAATTTTAAGTGTGGTTCATTTCTTCTTTGTAATATGTACTTACTCTCAAAATGGAAGTTATTCTTCAACACCCTTTCACGTTGAAAGCTCCTTCATACTTATGTTATGTTCAACTTCTTATTTATTGTGTATTTCAACCACTTTTCAGTTTTCACCTACTCGATCTACAACTTTTATCCGCATGAATTAAAATTTACTGTTGTAATAAATACACACAGTTACATACTAATTTTGATCACAAATGTCAATATGAGATCAATTGATTTAAAAGTCGTGTTTTTTCAATTAAAATGATAAACTGTTTTGTACCAACAAAAATATATGATCTAAACTGTTAATTTATGATTGAGTTGCTCTATTAAATTATAGTGTCGACCTATTGTAACAATAGAAAAACTAAAAAGTGTTTCAGTACATGCTAAGGACTAAGGAGCATATATAAACACACATGACAAAATTTAGTTAAATATTCTAATTTACATTTTAGGTTTTTATTTTTATTTTTTCTAGGTTTAATGTTTGCTATTGATGATGTATTAAATTTAAAATAAGGATACATTTTATCTTTATAAAATGTCTTTGCCTAACCTAAGATTAATATATCATCATTTTGTTTTTTGAAATTGCAATAGTTCGATAATTTCTTCTCAAAATTTTTCAAAATACAGCAAATTTGCCCTTTAAACTATATAGAATGTCGATCAACTTCTATGAAAATATTTATTTAATTTAGTAAGCATCTATAACAAAAGAAATAATTATACATTAATAATTAGGGCCTTAACATGTGCCCTTAGTCACATGTTAATTTTCTCCTAATTTAATTCAAATTGAATTTAAAGGACTAAATAGTTATTTAAAAATTTGAAGAAACTAGGTGTATTGAATTGAGATTTTAAAAGACAATTTTGACAAAAAAAAGTCATGATGATTTTAAAAGATTTTATTGAATTATTATATTGATTTTGTGGGATTTTAAAAGACTTTTTTAATACATGATTTGAATAGATTTATAACATAACTTTTAAGATTGATTCAAAGTACATTATTGAAAATGAAAAATAATTATAAACAAGTTTTTTTTCTTTCTAAAACAACAAATAAAAAGAAACAGAAGGAATAAACAATCTCTAATATCTAATAATTCGGGCTGAATACGAGGATAATAAAGTGGATTGCTATGACTTGGAAGGAGTTGCTGTTCAAAATTTTAAATTAACAAGTAGGTCAATTATTTTGTAAAGGAGAGATTATTTAGTATATAAGGATTATGTTAATATGTACCCTAAGAGCACGTGTTAAAATTCTAAAAATAGAAATTTTATAAGTCCTTAGAGGCACAACAAAATCTTGTATGTAATTTTCTTTTCTTTATTTATTTATTTCGTAACTTTGTTAACTATTATATTTTAAAAATTGTTACATTACAGCTGATAGTGGTTCAACAGACAAACTAACGTTGCTCTTGGGGAGATTTTCGAACAGCTCCTCCGTATAGTTTGGGTGGAGAAATTTTAGGAAAGCTCGGACCTTTGGTTGTAATTTTTGGTCAACTAGGTACTTTGATTAACTTCATCATGGAGAAGGAAGAAAACAAGGGAAATAAATGACATTCTATTTATCTGTTTAGGTTTCATTCTACCAGTGCTCCTTATTTTTTGACCCAAAGAGTGTTTCTTTGGATTCTAATGGACCGAATATTTTTTATTCGAGTTTGGGAGTTAATGTCTTGTGGCATTTCTTTGGATCGAATTGAGATCTCTCTAGTGGTCTGAAAGCTGAAGAGTGTCTCTCTAAAAATGAGATTAGAAGTATATCTATTTTAGGTAGTGTAAATTTTGATATTTTCATAAGTGCTCCCTATACGACGCTTTTGTTTTGTAGCTTCTCTTTTACCAGTCTCTGCTCGTCTTGTGCAAAGAATTGGTCTTATTAATAATATTTTACTTTTAAAAAAAAATGACATTCTATATTTGAAAAAAAAAATCTAACAATTTTTTGTGCAATAAAAAAGAGTGAATAAATAAATTATAAGGGTTTGATAAAGTAAAGTAAAATATTTCGTCTAAATAAAATTTCTCCATATAAATATATGAATAATAAGTTGTTATGTTTATGTTTGAATAAGTATTATTTTCATAAATTGGTAACCCTAAATATGAATAAAAAAATGTTAGAGTCAGTGTAAAAATAAACTCTATTGGAACAATTGAAACTAGATGATTAGAATTCAAAATTTTATTGGAACAATTGGATTAACTATATTGAAAAAAAACTCAATTAACGTTAAAAGTGGATTATGCATAGCAGTAGCCAATACTCAACATAAATATGAACAGTAGAAATAGTGTGGTGGTGAAAAGAAAAACCATTCCGGTAATTAATTACTACCTCCGTACCAAAATATATGTCGTTTTGACCAAATCACACAAATTAAGAAATGTAATCATTGTTGTATGGAAAAGATAAATTATGGCTTAGTTTACAAGATTATCCCTCATTAATGGTATGTGAGAGATAAATTATAGAATTAAAAAAAGAAAGAGAAATAATTAATTAAGGGTATAAGAGGAAAAAGAGCATTAAATGCTTCATTGGTAATGTAAAACGACATATATTGTGGTACAAATTTTTTTCTCAAAACGACATATATTTTGGTATGGAGGGAGTAGAACATAATTCCGACGACTGAAATTGTGGGATAGTAGGAGAAAAGAGAGAGAGGGGGGAGAAGAGAGAGGGTGTGCATTTTTTTTAAGAAATAACAATTCATAGAAATTTTATTTTTTTATGAAAGACTTTTTCATGTTAAAAATACAATAAAAAATCTCATACAATCCATCACAAACCAATTTCTTAAACAATCATTTGAAATCATAATGTTTTTGAATACCAGGAGACTTTTTTTTTAAGTTACAAAGAGTTTTGATTGAATATCATAAAACATTTTTTTAAATTACAAAGACTCTTGATTGAATAGTATAAAACTGTTTTTAAATTACAAAGACTCTTGATTGAATATCCAAAACTTTTTATCATGAAAAAAATCTTTTAAAATCATTTGAAATCATGATTGAATACACCCCTAAATATGCCAAATTGAAATTTACAATTCAAATACTTTTTTTATTTTAACAATTTATAATTTTAATTTTTTTGCCTTTTTTTTCTTCTGATGGTTTTGGTTTTATGTCTCTCTTTTTTATATTTTTTTCACTTATTTAAAACTATTTTTACTGTGTAAAAAAAAATACAAGTTATTCTTCGATCTCCATTAATATTAAACCTCGAGTAAAATACCAAATTCTCCCTTGAAATTTTAAATTTTTTCAAATACCCCTTTAAAATTTAGAAATAGGCAAATAACCCCATAAAATATAGGAATGGGCGCATCATGACATCGTAAGCTTAAGCCATTAGGTGTAGGCGCCTTTCAGCACCAATCCCTTCTTTGAATAGCCTCTTTGCATCTTTGAAGGACAACTACTATTTCATATGTTCCACCGCTGTTACGCCTGAAATAAAAGGTTCCACACGAGCTCCCGTTCTGCGGCGTGGTGGCAGAACCGATAGGAGATTGGCTCCGGGTGTAGATAGGGTAAAATCCGCAGGAGTCATGCAAATACATAGGCCCCTTCCCATCTCTTTTAGATGAATGGGGTGGTTTGGTTTATAACGTCTTTTCCTAGCTCTTTTGGGTCTTCTTATATTTCTATCTGATAGTAGATTCAGGCTCCATTCCACATCTGTCAAAAAGCAGGTCAACCTCCACCTTTCTTATCCCATTTCACTTCCATTTCAACTTGATACCATAAAGAGGGCAAGAGAGGAGGAGCCGACGAATTTATTTCGGAGTTCTTCCCCGCTGATGTCTAAGCTCTCAAGGACTCGGATTAGTCAACATGAATGATATATAAGAAAGCTGGTAGCTCGAGCGAGGAGCGGAGCCTAGCCCGATAGGCTATAGTTATAAGCTATATAATATTATATTTCCTCTGCTTTGAATAGTTAGAATAAAACTCATTGCTCATTCATTGAGAGGGTAAAGTAGATCGAGAGAGAGAGAGAGAGAGTTGGCTTCTCGAGAATCTGCTAGAGTCAGATCAGTAGGGGAGTTCTCACCTTGCTCGAGCTATCAGCTTATATATATATTCAATCAAATTGGCCCTACTCCGTTTACTCCGTCTATTTTGATGACATGACCGTTAATTGCATATGTGATATTTGCTAACGTGACACCACAACACATGAGGAGAGGGTAATTGATCAGGATACACGTCACAGAGGGGTAATTGACAAAGTTTTGCAAAATCAGGGGCTAAATTTAATAGTATTTGGTCAATTAGCCCCCTGATTTTGAAAATTTTGTCAATAACCCTCGTTTCATGTGACGTAGCGCCACGTTGGCAGGTGTCATGTATGCAGTTAACTACCGTATAATCAAAATAGACAGAGTAAATAGAACATGGAGCAATTTGATTGACATTTTACAATTTTAAGGGGGTACATGTCAAATTTTAAAATTTCAAAGGAGAATTTGGTATTTCAGTAAACCTCTCTACCATTCTCTATAAATATATCTATTAATCATCTCTTCAGTTATAAATCTTCACCTACTCTACGCAGTCCCTTCACAATTAACCAATGTGTCTGCCTTTCATCATAGAATATTAATTGTCTAATACTTCTTCGATACACATATTGGAGAAATATCCGAATGTATCAGTCAATTTTTAAAAATAAAGTAAAAATTAATTTTCTAATACTTCTCCGATATGCGTATCGTGAGCATCAAACACATATCGATATCGAATATGTATCGGACATGATACTTTGTCATTTTTAAAATATCGGGACTTCCTAACCTTTCATCACTCACTTGGTTATTTTTATATACTCCCTCTAGTCACTTTTATAAGCAAAAAAACTATTTATGCGGTGTTTAAGAAATTTAGTTAAGTGTTGTTAATTTTCTTGATTTGATGTAAGACATTAGTTAAGTTTATTGTTTTACTCTTTAAATCACAAATACCAAAGCAAAAAAGTGGAATAATTATCTAAAAAATAGTAGAATTAAATAAGGATATATTTGAAATAGAGTATTAATTATTTTACAAATAGTTAACTTTTGCTTATAATAGTAACCAAAATTTGAAGTATTTTTTTTTTATAATAATGACCGGAGAGAGTATATACAAAACTCAAATCAAATCTTATTTTTTACTTTCAAAAAAATCTATTTGCTTATTTTTTAGAGATTTGGTTTCAATTACTTGTAATTGTTTAATATATTTACATTCATTATTTGTAATTATATGATTGGTTCTATCTAATCATTAATGGTTTGGTAATTAATGACTCAGTCAAGAATTTTTCTACTTAGCTACTTGCATTTACAAAAGTACTCACAAATCATCTCCTTCATCAATTTTAAATCAAACGGGTTCTTGAAGTAGTTAGTGTATCAAATTCATTTCCCTCTAAATACTAGAAGTAATATTCAACTTCCCATCACATCACATTAAATGTGCATTTCAACCAAACTTCACCTACTCTACTTACGAGCTCCCTTGACAATCACCAAATGTGCATTTCATCCTCTCTTCATCTACCTCTATAAATACAAGTTATCTTCAAACTCCCTTCTCACTATAAAATTTTTGTTCAACATCTCTACACCTAATATACTCCCTTCTATACAAACAATTTCCGTTCATTTTTCTCTCAACCCTATAGGCTATACCTCTAAATTCTTTTATTAGACATAAAAATATATAATCCAGTTTGTAATTTAAAAAAATGATCTCTCACTCTCTGCTATATGTCTCTCTATTATATCTTTATCATATAGATCGATATCATTCTTTTAAGAGATGACTATAAATCTATAATATAATTACAATAGTGACTTTGCAACAATATATATGAATGCATGATGTATTCCAATAATTGTTTTGGATTTGTTTACCGTTCATGGCTTTGGCCATCTAATTTCAAACTAATTTACTAGACAAAGTTGAGAGAAGTTTGATGCCCACAGTCCGTGAATGATGAACATTTCCTCACAAATATATATGCTCACAATATATGATTGGTTGTGCAAGCCTAATGGAAGTTTGATAAGCACAATCATTGTATGTCAAACATATATATTCACAAGATTGTGGAAATACATCTTACATTTTTGGATTTGAGTAAAAAAAACAAACTTACATTTTTGGATTCATTTGTTTGGCCAAGGTTGTGTTAGTAATCACAATTTTCTAGTATTTTGATATTACTGCAACAGATATGGTGAAATTAGCTACTACATAATTGATGCAAAAATTAAAGCTTTAGAAATGAATTGATGCAACATTTTAGTTTATTTAATTCAATTTTGTATCTTACTTGTTAGCATCTTGAGAAAACTATAAGAGTTGACTCCATTGGAGTATGTGTATGGAAAAACTCTTCTTTTTTAAACTAGTTTTTCTTAGACTAATTTTGTTAATAAATCAAATTAGCAAAATTATTTAATTGCTAAATTTTACAATGTTAAATGAACTAATAGTTATTTAGACATACTAACATTTGTTTTTCAAATGTGTGCATGTATATATCTCTCTAATGATGGCTTGGACAACTCTCACAAGAAGGAACTGGGAATTGAAGGATTAAGAAGACCCAAGTAGGTGGACTATATGAATGATGCACATAATAAGATAAGGGACTATGTAAATGTGTAGACTAGGCATGAAATGACTGTAATGAAGCATTAATTACTCGATTCTCTCCATACTTTCATGCATTATTTTTTCATGAATAAAATAATCATCTATGGTTCAAGTTATATGTACTCCTTTGCAACAAAAAAAACATAAAATGAATATGGTGTACCCTATTTCCTTTAACAAAATAATAAAACAACACACTCCAATGTTATTGCATTTTCAATTTCGACACATATATTAGTCTCTCATTTCATAATTTGTTTTGGCTCTCTTAGATTTTGATTGAGTTGTTATTTCTGTTGGTGTGGGTGTGGGGGTAGGTATATTTTTTTCTTTATCATAACTCTTTTCTATTTTAGGACATTTATTTTATTTTTTTAATTTTCACTACAAGTATTTGGTCTATTGGACATATTAATCAGATTCGGGGTCATTTTTGACATTAAATGGTTACAGCCCCAATATTTATTATATTTAAAATTTTCTTATTTACTCTCAATTCTTATGCATTACAAGATTAAAAATTAATACTTTTATTTAGGATAACCTAAAAAAAGTAAAAAAATTAGCTTCCATTTTCTGTATTTCCCATTAATTAAAAATTAATTTAATTTCTTTAATTTCATTTTTTGATTAATTTTTTTTAGTATATCAAAAAGATAAATAGCTCCCGCCAGAAATTGATCTCTAGACTTCTCTCTACTCCAATTCATAAATCCTTCAATTCATGCCACCTGAACTAATCTTTTATTTTTTGTTTTAGTACAAAGCAAAGTATAACTATCATTATTATCGCATACCCTCCTTCTCTGATCTCTCTCCGACTTTCCCCATGATCATCGCATGACATACTTTATCTACGGAGTGAAATACCAAATTCTCCGTTGAATTTTTAAAATTTGTCAAATACTCCCTTGAAATTTGAAAATATGCAAATACACCCCTGAAATTTTAAAATGTCAATCAAATTGCCCCCTGCTCCGTTTACTCCGTCTATTTCGATTACATGGACGTTAACTGCATACGTGGTACCTGTAAGCGTGACACCACGTCACATTGGGATGAGTAATTGATCATGATACACGTTACATACAGGAGGGTAATTGACTAAAATTTGTATAATCAAGAGGCTAAATTTTATGGCATTCTGGTCAATTAGCCCCCTAATTTTGCAAATTTCGTCAAATTAACCATAAAATATCAAACAAACAAAAGAGACCTCTAAAAACACGGCCTTGTTCCAAACCAAATTAAAGTAGTCGAGCGAAGAGCAACACCTACACTTACATAAGTTTATTTGACAAAATACATATCCGGTTGATAACTCCTCCAGTACCACCTATCATAAATATTTGACTGGAAAATAACATTTTGTAAAAGGTACAACAATCAAGTAATAGTATTTTTCCCAAGAAAAAAGAGTTCTCCAAATCCACTAATCCACCTTCTCTCTCATCCACATGCACCCCCTTCAACTCATATCACCAAAAGAAACTCTAAGTATCATCTCTAAATAAGATTAACTATTGTGAATGTGCTAGGACAGAAGCTAGGTTAACTTCAAGGTCTTGAAAAACATTTTTAAGTGGACAATTAAAAAAACGATTTATGAACATTGTGGATATGGTAGATTTTGTGCATGAAAAAAAGAAGCTACACTTATGCTTTATGTAAAGGTCCATGGAAAGTTGCAAATCACTATAATTGTTGGTCACTAATGTTCCTTCAAAGGCCTATTCCGTTGGAGTTTTGAGTAAAGGTTTTTAACGTGACAAATTTTAATGTTGTACTCTGTTTTTTCTTTATTAGAAGTTTTATCCCATGAATTTTTTTAGTAAGATTGTAATTATACATATTCTCAATGAATATCTAAAAGAAAATATTATATAAATATTTGGTAGATGCCTAGTTCCCTAAGTTTTTCATATTCCATGAATGATTAATAAGTCATATGAATTATGAGTATATGTCTTTCTTTTTTTTCTTTTTTTTTTTATTACATGTCTTTCGTTCATTGATGATTATTATAAGTCTATAGTATACCATTAAATTATAAAGACTAAAAATATAATAAAAATTATGTAAAAATTATACTTATAAAAGATCCCATTTTAAAGAGACTAAAAACATTTTTAATCTTCAATTAAAAAAAATCATATTACATATCATTAAACAAATTACCAGTCATCTCATCCATCAATTTTAAATCATACGGTTCAATTGACTTAATTACTGTATCAAATTCATTTTCCTCTAAGTACTATAGAATCAAGTAATCAACCACCCTTCACATTAATTGTGCATTTCAACCAAACTTCACCAACTCTACGTACAACCTCCCTTCACAATCAACAAATGTGCCTTTCATCTTCTCTTCAACTACTCTACAAATACAAGCTTATCTCCAATCCCTTTACAAACCAAAATTTGTGTTCAACATCTATCCACCTATAAACTCCTTTCAATATACAATTTCCCTTAATTATTTTCTCTCAACCTTATAGCTGCACATATATATAATGTTTAAAATTAAAAAATGATCTCTCCATCTCTCACCCTTTCTCTCTATTATATCTTTATTGGTTGAGAGATATCCTTCTTTCAACAAAGAATGAGTATTCTTATTCTTATAATATAATATTGACACAATAGTTGCTTTGCTTTGCAACGATATACATGAATGAATGATGTATTCCAATAATTGTTTTAGATTTGTTTACTGTACATGGTTTTGGCCATCTAATTTCAAACTAATTCACAAGACAAAGTTGAGAGAAATTTGATGGCCAGAATCCATGTACGGTAAACATTTCCTCACAAATATATGTTCATAATATGTATATGATTGTGACCACCAAACTTCATAAATGATTGGTTGGGTAATCCTAATAGAAGTTTGATGAGCACAATCAATGTATGGCAAACATATTAACAAGTTGTGGTGATACATCTTACACTTATGGATATTTTTTTTGGCCAATGTTGAGTCTGTAGTCACGCTTGATAGTATTTTGACATTGCTACAACATATATGGTGAAATCGTGATTGAATCTAAAAGAAGGAAATAAAACAGATCTAAATTAGGGTTGTCCCTGAAGTTGGAGACGAAAGAGGAAGAGAAAAAGGGTTTGGGTTAATTATGTGGTTACAGTCTACTGATTCTTCGAATTTGAAGAATCGGAACAATTTAACTCACATGTTAAAAAGTCCAAATAAGGTTTTGGAATTTAGGTTTTAATAATGCTTTTTTTTTTGAAGAATCTGTTAGATGAGTCCCACTCTACTATGTTCTAAAACCATCTTCTCGATAGTCGTGTTTTTCTATTGTTTAATTTATTTATTTTGATAACATTCTTTTTCTTTTTTGGTAGAAAAAATTATATTGTTTGATTATTATTTAGTTATTTCATCAAAAAAAATATTATTTAGTTATTATGAAGACAAAAATTAATAACCATTATTGTATTTGGTGATAACATACAAGATAAGTTTATGAAAAAAATATTATTAGATAACTTTTTTAAAATGACTTCTTGACTCATTTTTTTATAAGAAAGTGTTCTCATGATTTTCTTAAAAATGACTCAATGAGAACTTTCTTTTATTTTTATTTTGTTTTATTTAAATTTGTATCTTACTTGTTAGCATCATGAGAAAACTAGCTAGTAGGGTTGACTCCATTGGAGAATATGTGTGGAAAACCTTTTTTTAAATTAGTTTTTTTTTTTTGTATAATTGGTTAATAAATCAAATTAACGAAACTATTTAATTGATAAATTTTACAATGTTAAATGAACTATTGATTAACATTTGTTTCTCAAATGTGTGCATATCACTATAATGCTGACTTGGACGATCACAAGAAGGAGCTCGGAATTGAAGAATTCATGGGATGATTGGAGAATAATTCATGAGAAGAAGAAGAAGAAGCTAGGGGACAATGAAAATGTGTATAGACTATATAAAAATGATTGTAATGATTCTGAAGAAATTACTTCATTCCGTCCATACTTTCATCCATTATTTTTCATGATTATAATAATCATCTATGCTTCAAGTTATTATGTTCTCCTTTGCAACGAAAAAAAAAAAGAATAGTGTACTATCTACTTTAACAAAGTAATAAAACAACACATACATTCCAATATTATTGCATTTATATTAGGTCAACGAGGGTACCACTTGAGGGTTCATCCATATTGGATCTAAGAAATCAAGTGAGTCGGACACCACACTCTTACCCAAAACTTTAAGGCATTAGGTTTAATTATGGGTCATTTCATTTATAAAACATTCAACATCCACTTTTCTAAGCAATGTGGGACTTAACTCACACTTATCACAACAATTTCCCCCTCAAGTGTGAGTCCTTCAATTTTTTATGCTCTCCCTCAAGCGGAAATTTCTCCAACAATCCAATTACTTGTAGCGCCGTTGTGCCACTTGCACCCAACGGAACCCGCCGCCTGACAACCTTTGTTAGGAAGACTTTCGACACAAGAAGCCCGATCTATAACCATCGACTTTGATACCACTGTTGGGTCAACGAGGAGGTGGTCGGGAGATCATCCACATTAGGTTTAAGAACATCGATAAAAGTGAGTGGGACACCACATTCTTACCCAAAACCTTAAGGCAATAAGTTTATGGGTCTTCCCACTTATAAAGTGTTCAACCTCCATTTTTCTAAGCAATGTGAGACTTACTCACAATTGTCACAACAATCTCCCCCTTAAATGTGAGTCATCAAATCATTATGCTCCCCCTCAAGCGGAAGTTTTTCTAACCGTAAACAATTGCGCCAATATTGTTGCATTTTCGATTTCTACATATATAGTAGTAGTCTCTCTTTCATAATTTTTTTTTTTAATTTATCTCATATTTTGATTGACTGATTATTTCTTATTGTGTAGGTAGGTATATTTTATACACTTATCATAACTCTCAATCTCTCATTTCTATTTTAGGGCATTTATTTTATTTTAAAATGTCTTTTTATTTACTCTGAATTCATTTGCATTTCAAGATTAATTTTTAGCTTCCTTTTTCTCTATTACTTCGTAATTAAAAAAATAACTTCGTATTTCATTAATTTCAATTTTTATTTATTCCATGGAAAAAGACACTGTGAATGTCCAAGGAAAGAAGGTGAACTTCAAGATCTTGGAAAACAATTTGAAATATAAGTGGACCAAAAAAGGATTTATATATGAACATCTCGGGGATACGGTAGATTTTATTGTGCACTTCAAAGATGAAGAGGTCGACTATGCTAATGCCCTATATATGTACTGTTATTAAAGTTGATTGTTTTTTAAAATATCAAATTGGTCCTTTTAATTTTTTTTAATATAAGCACTAAATTGGCACTTTAATTAACTTTATAAAAGATTGTACTATTACACTTTTAATATGTCCATACTCTCTCCATCCCGAAATATAAGAGAAATTAAAAGGCATGGTGATTGTAGTTTTTCTCTTATCCCCCCTCTTCTGCCACTTTTAGATTAAGTGTCTTGTGGTGTTGTAGCCTATATGTGATTTTTTGACGTTGTTATATAAACTGACGATGCAAGTGAGCTTAAATTTGCACCTATGGATACAAGAAGATGATCATCTAGTTTATGGACATAAATGAATAGGTTATTGTATAAATCAAGACTTGGGTTTTTTAGTGATATTAACATTTCCTAAACTCTTATTGAATTGGATTTAGATGTACCTCCAAATTCCAATTATGGTCATGGACTTAGTGACTACTTTTCAATATCTAATGTTGAATTGGATTAGATCATATATGCTTTAATCTTATGTAGGAGACTTTGGTTTGATATGCTTGTGCTGGAAATTCTGGCCTCCCTGTGTTGATTTGACAGTTAGAATATTCATATGGTGCTTCTAAGTTCTAGCATTGTTATGTTTTTTTGGTTATTAAACATTTTAAGGTGTAATACAATAATTTTTTACTGATATTAAATTTTAACTATTATGATTTATGAATTGTATAACTATAATTTAAAGAAAATTTGAGTATTCTAGGTTTATTTATTTTTTTTTACCTATTTTGTCTATTTTGCGGGGGGTTATAAACCTCCACAGCCAAACCGCCGCAAATATTTTGCCAGGATACTAGCGGTCCATTAAAACTGCCGCAATTAATTTATGGGAGACCAAAGCGGGGGTTTTGAAAATCGCCGCAAAACATTGCGTGGAGGTTGAAAACGCCGCAAAATAGCTTTAAAACCGCCGCAAGCAATACACACGTTTTTTGTAGTGAAAATATGATTTTACACTTTTTTATGCAATTTCAAGAAAAACTCCACAAAATCATATTTTAAATTCTCATGATTATGTTTTCTTAACAAGTGAAAAAAAATTTCCTTTACATTTTGGAACTGAGGGAGTATGTTACAAAAAAATGATTATGTGACCGCTATTATGATCAACAATTTCAATTAGCTCATGTAATTATTTTAAGGAATTGAACTTAGATTCTCGTAAAACTTGTCCTGTGATAAAAGTCACTAATGCTTGAAGATAATAACTCGGTTACAACAACTTTTTACTAACACCCATTGGCGCATAATCATGAACATGGCATTGTTGTCAAAGAGGAACAATTTTATATAAAGTTGAAGAAACACCATACATTTTATTTCAATTAACAACGAAAGCAACATATTTTATATACTTAGATTGTAGGAGAAATATGAACCTGCAATGGATTTGTTCATAACCCAAGGGAATTCATGTTTTTCCAGACAAATAAACATGCCATCCCTTTGGATTTTTCCAATTAAAATTCCAAACCAAAATAGTCACAATGTATTCTAAATGTAGCAAAGCTAAATGATATCAGGGACAAATTTTACTTCCAACTCCAAATGGTATCATCTTTCAAAAACCTTTTTGTTTTAAATTCTATTGGATCTTCCCACATTAGAGCTGTCAAAACGTGCGGCTCGACCCATTTCGACCCAGCCTGGACAGGTAGTAGATTTCATCGGGCCGGGCTAAAAAGCCCGGAGTAAAATATATGCTGAAAAATTAGTACCCGGGCCCGACCTTTACGGACTAAAGGGCTTTCGGGTAAGCCCGGCCCGGTTGATTATTTTTTTTCTTCTTTTTTTCACTATTAAAAAACAATTTTACGGAGGAAAAAAATTAAACATTCCAATATAGTAAAAATAAGTTTATATTATTCAAAATAAGTTACCAATCCACCAAATAACATAAAATAAATTCAAATAATTTTTCAAAACAAATTATGTTCATGCATAATCAAACAATACAATTATAATTTACAATCAGAATATCACACAAAACAATATAATCGAGCATAATCAAACATAATTATAATTTTGTGACTATATTGTAAGACTTGGTAAAAAACAGTAATTGATACACACGTATCATTTATTGTTTCACTGGACTAATTGATACACACATATATATCTTAGTAAAAAACAGTAATCAATTCTTTTTCTCATAATTTGATGTAAATCAACATCTAGTTTATAGTACTAATATTGAAGATTAACCAATACTAAGAAACATGCAAAATTGTACTTCAAAAAAGAAACATGCAGAAAAAACACATGACATTACATTACACCCAAACACATGATAAGCTATACTTGTTTAGTAAATGCACCTCTTTTATGATATACTAGTACGTATGGCTCAGACTTTTCCTTCTTCCTCTTTAGAGAGTGAGTTTTGGCACGAGGAGCTCTTTGCTGTTTCAGCTTCTTCGAGCAACTTCTTCTTCTTTCTGAAATACGCCTCAGATTTGTCCTTCTTTCCGCTAACATTTGTGGTGAGACGATATCTTCAAAATAGGCATAGTAATTGATCTTGTTCAATTTCTTCCTCCCCTTGGCATTATCTTTCTCAATGGGCTTCCCTTCATCAGCAGCAACAGCATCAGCAAGAGACAAATAATTGTCTTTGGGCTTCGGCTTCTGGATTGATAATAAGGAATTAAAATATGCATTCACAAAGAACTTAATTATTATAATATTGAAAAAGCATTGCTAATTAAAGTCCATCGACTTAGAGAAGAATAACTTACATAGCAAATGCGAGTTCGCAGTGTAATCTCAGATCTATCGTCTCTTAATCCTCCTCCTGCCATGCATAAAGTTGATTTGATTAAATGAGAATGAAATAACCAAGAATGATCATATACATACATAGAAGAATGAGTTTGCCAAAAATCTTAAATTAAAGAGTTACGTTTGTTTCTTCTTGATCTCTTTTCTGATTTGAAGAAACTCATTGTGGAACGCATTATTGTGGAAAGAATCCTATTTCCAGCCTACGTACAAGAAACGAACTAACCAAATAAGTAAGTATATGTAAATGTATATTTGGGCTGGCTAGCCGACGGCCCAATTCGACCTATGGTATCGATGGCCAATTTTTTATTTTGGCCAAATGCATCCACGAGACTTTAAATTTTTAGTTTGTATCATATAGATTCTTTAAATTTTCAATTTGTATTACATAGATTCTTTAATTTTATTTGTAACACAAATCCTTTAAGTTTTAAAACTGTAACACATAGGTCCTTTTCCTTATCACTTAAATTCATATGATGAATATAACTTGAAAGGACCTATAATAAAAGTCTTCTAAACCTAATAGACCAGTCTATTTAAATAAATATTAATAATATTTTTATTAATCTTCTCATTTAATATTAAATATTGAACTTTGAACAAAATTATAATTTTAAAAATTTTATAATGAATTTATTTTTTGTATATATGAATGTATTATTATAAACTATAATTGAAATATGATGTATATATAGCAAAATTCTCTAAAGTATGATGTGAAATACCAAAAGAGAGTTTAATTTCACTGGTCAATTAATTGATTAGACTATTTACATATCAATATATATAATTATTTATTTAAATATATTCATATGAAATAGACTTTTAAACAAATTAATAGGTCAAATCAGACTTTTCATAGGCCAGACTTCATGCCTAAAACTCAAGTCTATAATAGGTCACAGGTCAAGCTCAGACCTTTGATTTTTTGACAGATCAGGCTTATGCTTGACAAAACCTAACTCGGTCTGGCCTATTTCCATCGTTAAGTGGAAGGGGTTTAAATGTCTAATAGTCTAGACTTGTAAGTAAATTCTGCTCAAGAAAATGTTTCACTCGGAAATTGAATTTAGGTTTTTTAAAAATTTGTCTTTTGGTTTTAATCCTTTTGGTTTCTAGAAGAAAGAGACCTTAGTAGTCCAGAGTTAAGTCCCGTCCCCGAAAGCAGTTGCGGGAATCGAACTGTGGTCCTCCTTACTAAGTCCAGCATCAATCACCACTTGACCAACTAACGTTTGATAAAAACAATAATCATTTAAATTGAACTGAATCGAACAATTCTTTAAACTGTTTTTGGTTCATTTAAAATTGGTTTTGTTTCATCAACAATGAATTGGTCCAAGTGAAATGAGTCTTGGTCTGCTTAAGCATGTGTGGTCAAAGGTTCGATTCGTGGCTCATGTGTATGTAGAAAATTCGGTTGGGAGAGGAGAACCGACCTTGTGTGCCCCATAGGTTTCCCTGATGGAGATTAGTCATTGCTAACTGAAATTCTGGCAACCAGACAGACAAATGCTGTGCACAATGTTAGCACTAGTGTCCGAGCATTTGTCACACAATAATAAAATAACTTAGCGTAGCAAAGTAAAATAAGCGTGACTGTAAAGTAAAGAACACAATGAGTTTGTTAACCCAGTTCGGCGCAACTTGCCCTAGTCTGGGGGATACCAATCCAGGAATGAACCCACTATAATAGCTCTAGTGAAATACACCAACGTAGCCTCACTACTTGGTTATGCACCTAGACCCTATCCCGTGCTGCTCTACCTAGGAACTCTTAGATATGAGACCCCGTCTCAATTCCTACCAAACAGTACAACCAGCACTGTTATCACTTGTTCTTTTGAATGGTTGAAAAAGTCACACTTTCAAGACACAACTAACTCCGTACTTCACAGCTTAGGAGTAGTACACAGTTACAACTCAATAACACACAGAGAACTTGACATGCATCAACAGATACAAGCAAGACTCACACTAACAAGAAAACCTAATACTCACGCTTTAGTACACACACGGTTTTCAACACACACACCCAACCTAGGGTTTGTCTTCATACATATATAGTACTCAGCAACACCGGTTTTGGGCTTCAAAACATAGCTTGGACGTTGTAAGATCCAGCTAACAATTCTTCATGAGCAAGAATATTATTTCCAAAAATACATAAAGATTAATTATGGAAATACAAAGGCCTGTAGCCTTATTACAGCTCAGCAAACCTGCGCGTCTTGATCAGCACGCTAGGTTAAATATAAAACTCCATAGAATCTCCAGAAGATCTTCAACATAAATATAGCGCGTGTTTGCGCGCAACAGTCAGGTCACACAATGCTGTGCCACTTGCTTTCAGCTTGTGTCTCAGCATTTGGCTAGTAGTTGTTTTTGCAAGAATATAGCCAACATACAAAAATCCAACAATCTCCCCCTTTGGCAAATTTATGGCGAAAACAATCTATAGCCAGTTCTTGGAGAAATACACAGAACTTCTTCACGTTCACATCATGCATAAGCAACACAATAATCATGGCATATAACAAAACTACCTTCAAGAGATTTCTTTGAACAAGGATAGCTTGTAACAACATCAGAGGCATTCATCATCAGATATCATAATACGCCTAGCCTCACATAGCATAGCTAGATAAAAATTTCACACATAGTGGGTTCACATAAAGAGATGAAAACATACTCTTAACAAGATAATTCTTCCACAACATATAGAGATCAGAGATACATGCTCCCCCTCAACACATGCATTCATATCATATAACATAAACGCTCCCCCTCAATACATGCATGCATATAAAATAACATACTTACTTCAATGAGACAAATGTCAGAGCATCTGTCCAAACATCTTCATGCATATAAATGACATAGCAACTTCTAGAGCATGTGTCAGAGCATCTTCAGATCATAAGAATTTTAATTCTAACATACATCTTCATGCATAAACATAGCATAGCAACTTCAAGCAACTTCAAGATCATGCAACAGATCATCTTCAGGCATAAGAAAAATTAATTTCTAACATATACTACTACTCCCCCTTTTTAGCCATAAATTTTGACAAACATAATATCATGCATAAGGAAAAGTCATAGAGTACCACATCAGTCATAGAGGTCACAGAGGCACAGAGAGGCCCCAATAAGTGTTATTACAGACCATAGAGCACACACAGGTGCATAGTGAATGAATAAAAGAAAAATAATTACACAAGGATTAAAAAGAGGCAGTCTCATCAGAGGTATTAGACACTTCCTCAGTGTCACCAGCAGCAGAAGCATTACCATTTCCTCCTTCTTCTTCCTTGTCTTGCCCTTGGGCATTCAGCTCACCCTCAACTTCAGCCTCAGCTCTCAAAGCAGCTATAACCCTATCAACCTTCAGCTTCTTAGCACCCAAATCCAAACTGACCTCAGTAAGTTCAGCAATCATAGCCTGCCTATCCATAATACCAGTTGTCTGGACAGAAGTGCCAGCCAACTCATCAACCTGTGGCTGGGATAAAGATTTGCAATCTAGGGCAAGAGGACTAGGCCTCCTAACAGGCTCTTCAGCACTAACCAAGATATCAGGATGTTGTTGCAGAATAATATCACACAGCAGGGTAGGAAAGGCAATTGGAAACTTAACAGCAAAGGATTTAGCTTGCTCTAAAAATTGATAGAAAATATAAGAGCCAAAATCAAATGCAGATTTAGTACCTACTGCATAGATGAGCTTAGCCAAACCAGTTGCAACAGAATTGGAATGAGTGGTTGGGGACCAGTTATGAGCAGCAATTTTGTTCAACAGGGTATACAGGGGAGACAATTTTGCAGCAGACAAATGTCTAGGCCAGTGTCTAAGCTTGTTACCTGTTATCTCCTTGCAGATGGTGTCATCAGTCACTTCCAACTCAGGAATGTCTGCAGTGGACCTTCCCAGATAATCATTGATAATTTGGGGAGAGAAGTTGACACACCTACCACGAACAAACACCTGCCTGTATTCTGGATTCCTAGGATCATCACAATCTTCAGACATGTTGACCACAAATTCCCTGACCAGCTTGTCATAGCAGTGACCCAGGTTCTGCACTGTCTTCATCAGCCCAGCAAACTTCAGCACATCCATAAGTTCTTTGCATTTGAATGCATCTACCTTCAGATTCCTTTCCAGTCCAAGCCTCCTATGATAAACAAACTTCCAGCGAGTAGCTCCACTTTCCAGATGAAAGGATACATTATCCAGAGGGGTTGGAGGAATAACAAGAGGGACTTTCATACCCTTTACAGTTCTTCTAGATGCTCCACCAGATGGGGCAGCATCTGTCTCAGCAATCTCAAAATCAGAATCACTTGAGGGGTGATCCTTTCTTTTGAGACTCTTCTTTTTCTGATCAGGCTTGGGAGTCACTTTACTCCAAGACCTAGGGGGACCAACAGGCTTCTTCCCAATATCAGCAGTTTTCTTCTTTCCTTTCTTATCATCCTTACCAGCAAAGGATGCAACAGTAGTGGATTTGCTCCTTGTCCTGCGAGCAATACCCATAGCAGGAGTTTCTTCCAAGGTTCTATCCTCATACTCTATATCTTCAACATTGACCACATTCGTTTGATCAATGTTCACATCAACAGCCTGACTATCATCTTTAGTAGTCTGATCTTGAGGCTTGGGAGAATCATTCTCTTCAGCCACCTCAGTGTCAGGAGTGTTAGGAACATCCAAAGACTCCACATTGGCTTGTGCCAAAGATGCTTGAGCATCTGGCACAACATCTGGCTTATCAGCAGAGGGTTTATCAGTTTCCTCTGTCACAGCAATGTTCTCAGCGACATTTGCATCATCAGCAGTAGCTTTGTCATTAGCAGGTTCATCACCATCAACATGCAAATCTGAGTTTCCAGCATCTAAACTTTCATCTACCTTAGGGTTAGTAGAACCTAGGGTTTCAACAAACGGTTCGTCTCCCTCAGAGGGTTTTTCATCAGATCCATTGACAGAAGTGTCAACATCTGGCTCTACAACAGTCGATTGGAATGGATTTTCCTTATAGTATAGATCATGCATGCTTAGACCTACACGTTGAACAGAAGAGGATTTCTTACTTTTTGATTTTGCAGTCTTCTTTGCAGCAGAAGAAGTAGATCATTTTCTTGTTTTCCTCTTTCTTGACACCAGCGCTTTAGGACGCTGTTTGATTGCCGGTGAATCGGTCATTGTTGCAAGAGGTTGTATATTCAGAACAGTTGATGTTGTTTCTGGAACAATGGGAGAAGTTTGGTCGTTTGTGATTGGAGATTGAATTGAAGTAGACATGATCGTTATGAAGCTTTGGGGATTTTGGTGATGTGAGAATTTTTGAACCGCAATGGGAGAGGCAAGAGAGCGGTTGAGAGGTTCAGAAAAGTGTTGTAAGGAATAATGATGATTGCGTGTGATTGTTATGTATAAGGGAAGTTTTGATTCACTTCCTTGATAGACGTGCAAGTAGCGGTTGATTGGAGAGAGAGAGTAACTGCTGCACGCCTTACACACATTAACTGCTACACTTCCTCAATTAGGTAAATGCCTAACCGCCTTCTTAACTTTTCAAATTGGACAATATCAAGAGCTTTTGTAAATATATCTGCTAATTGCTCTTCTGTTGAAACATGCTCAATTGCAATAATCTTTTCTTCAACCAAATCTCTGATGAAATGATGTCTGATATCAATGTGCTTGGTCCTACTATGTTGTATAGGATTTTTGGAAATATTGATAGCACTCAAGTTGTCACAATATAATGTCATAGCATCTGTCTTGACATTGTACTCACTCAGCATCTGTCTCATCCACACCAATTGTGTACAACTATTACTTGCTGCTATATACTCAGCCTCAGTAGTTGATAAGGAAACACAAATTTGTTTCTTACTAAACCAAGATATGAGGTTATCACCTAGGAAGAAACATCCACAGAAGTGCTTTTTTTATCATTTGCACTTCCTGCCCAGTCAGCATCACAATATCCTACCAACTTGTTACTTTCACCATGAGAGTATAGTAACCCATAATCACTAGTACCATTCACATACTTCAAGATTCTTTTTACTTGAGTCAAATGAGTCACCTTTGGTTCAGCTTGGTACCTAGCACATACTCCAACAGCAAATGTGATATCTGGTTTACTTGTAGTTAGATAAAGTAGACTACCTATCATACTTCTGTACAAACTTTGATCTACATCTTCACCTTTGACATCTTTTGAAAGCTTGACATGTGTAGGAGCAGGAGTTCTTTTAGTGGCAGCATTCTCCATGCCAAATTTCTTGACCATATTCTTGGCGTACTTACTCTGAGAGATAAATATAGTGTCTTCCATTTGTTTTACTTGGAGACCCAAAAAGAAATTAAGCTCTCCTACAAGACTCATCTCAAACTCAGATTGCATTTGCTGAACAAAATGCTCTACCATCTGGTCAGACATTCCTCCAAAGACAATATCATCCACATATATTTGCGCAATCATGAGCTTACCATTCACATCTTTCACAAAGAGTGTCTTGTCATTACCACCCTTTCTATAACCATTATTCACCAAAAACTCAGTTAGCCTCTCATACCAAGCCCTGGGAGATTGCTTTAAACCATACAATGCTTTCTTTAGCTTGTAAACATGATCTGGAAAGGCTGGATCAACAAATCCCTTGGGCTGTTCAACATAGACCACTTCATTCAAGTAACCATTCAGAAATGCACTCTTGACGTCCATTTGATACAGCTTAAACTTGAGTATACATGCAATTCCAAGTAGTAGCCTAATAGCTTCTAGTCTAGCTACTGGAGCAAATGTTTCACCAAAATCAACTCCTTCAATTTGAGCATACCCTTGAGCCACTAGTCTGGCTTTGTTCCTGGTGATAGTTCCATTCTCATCTGACTTATTTTTGTAAACCCATTTAGTTCCTATGATGTTTGCATTATCTGGTCTAGGGACTAGATCCCATACATCACTTCTCTTGAATTGAGTTAGCTCTTCTTGCATAGCATTTATCTAGAACTCATCAGTCAGAGCCTCCTTGACATTCTTGGGTTCAAAATTGGAAATGAAACAGGAATTGGATATCTCATTATTTCTTCTTCTTGTTGTGATGCCTTGATTAGGATTACCAATGACTTGATCAATAGGATGATACTTCTGAACTCGGGTAGATGGCCCTTTGTTATTGGCTAAATCTTCAGAATTTATCACTCCTGAGTCTTCTTCATTGACAATCTCATCTTCTGTTTCCTCTTGTAGACCACATGCTTGGTCAAATGTACTGTCATCTGGTGCAACATCTATACCTTTATCATCTATCACAACATTTATGGATTCCATCATGGCATTAGTTCTAGAGTTGAATACTCTATAGGCTCTGCTGTTAGTTGAATAACCTAAGAATATCCCCTCATCACTTTTAGCATCCATCTTCCTCCTTGGTTCTCTATCAGCTAAGATATAACATTTACTTCCAAAGACATGAAAATGTTTCACAGATGGTTTTCTATCTTTCCATAGCTCATACAGAGTTGCAGATGTTCCCTTTCTCAGTGTAACTCTGTTATGAATGTAGCAGGCTGTATTCATAGCCTCAGCCCAGAAATAGAAAGGTAACTTCTTAGCATGTATCATAACCCTAGCTGATTCTTGTAATGTCCTATTCTTCCTTTCTACTATTCCATTCTGTTGAGGAGTAATAGGTGCAGAAAACTCATGAAATATTCCTTCTGCAGTGCAAAATTCAGAGAACTTACTATTTTCAAACTCCTTGCCATGGTCACTTCTGATCCTAGTTATACCACACTCTTTCTCTCTTTGTAGTTTTAGGCAGAGATCCTTGAATTTCTCAAAGGTGTCAAATTTCTCTTTGATGAAGTCAATCCAAGTATATCTAGAATAATCATCTACCATTACAAAAGCATACTTCTTTCCACCTAAACTTTCAACTTGCATAGGCCCCATTAAGTCCATATGCAATAACTCAAGTACTCTAGATGTGGTCATATGCTGCAGCTTCTGGTGAGGCATCTTTGTCTGTTTACCTATCTGACATTCTCCACATATGCTTCCTTCTTGAATCTGAAGTCTTGGTAAACCTCTAATCGCTCCTTCAGCAATAGCTTTCTTCATGCTCTTGAGATTTAGATGTCCAAGCTTTTGGTGCCACAGTTTCACATCATCTTCTTTAGCTGTTAGGCATGTAGATAACTCAGCTTTGTCTTGGGAGACCCATAGATAACAGTTATCCCTTGACCTTTCTCCCTTCATCAGTGGATCACCTTTACTATTATTAACTAAGCATTCATCCTTTGTAAAGTTGACCTTCATACCTTTATCACATAGTTGACTAATGCTAATTAGATTAGCAGTCAGTCCTTTCACATGAAGCACTTTGTCAAGTTTAGGCAGCCCTTCAGTTATCAAAGTTCCTATACCTTTAATCTCTCCTTTGGCTCCATCTCCAAAGGTCACAAAGCTGGTAGCATATGGCAAGACATCTGTCAAGTTGTCTCTATTTCCAGTCATATGTCTTGAACATCCACTATCAAAGTACCAATCACTCCTAGATGATGCTCTTAGAGAAGTATGAGCAATTTGAGCAATTTCGCACCTTCAGGTTCAGCTTGGTCAGGATCCACAATATTGCTTTTCTGTTTCCATTCTTTCTTCATAGTAGATTCAGCTTTTGATAGAACAGCTTTGTCAGGATACCCATATAGTTTGTAGCAGTAGGGCCTGATGTGTCCCTTCTTTCCACAGTGATAGCACACCCAACCAGAATATCTTTTCTTTGACTTGGTCTTGTATCTGCTTTTCTGTTGTCTCACCTGATGCTGGGGCATCTGTCTTGACATAGTTGGATCATAGGTAGTAGTAGCTGGAACAAACTTCATCACAGATGCAGGTTTCTGATGACGTAGTGAATGATAGTTGAAACCAATACCCTTGGAATCTTTTGAACTCTGTCCTATTTCTAGGATTTCTTCTAACTTCTCAGTTCCTGTATTCAGCATCCTCACTTGTTTGTTCATGTTATCCATCTTGGATTTGTATAGCTCCACTTCATCAGCTAGTCTTGAATTTTTTTCCAGGAGTTTGATTTTCTCAGCCTGTAGTGAAGCAATGGTCTTCCTCTGCTTTAACACAGTGTTGGCCACTTCCACACTTTTATGCCATAAGCCCTTGTAGCAATCAACCAGTTCATCATAAGGCATTTCACCATCATGTGATTCTGTATCAGATGCACATACCCCAGTTAGAGCAGTTACATGATTGGCAGATTCAGATTCTTCTTCAGAATCATCTTCATCTGACCATGAAACATTCATCCCTTTCTTTTTCTTTCTAAGATAGGTGCCACACTCAGTTCTGATGTGACCATAACCTTCACACTCATGACATAGAACACCTTTGCCTTGACTTGACCTCTCATCTGTTTTTGGTTTCCTCTGACTGTTGGCATTCCTATTAATGCTGTGACTGTTGTCTGGAGCATGTGTCTTGGCTTGTCTGTCAAACCTTTTGAAGGCTTTATTAAATTTCTTACCTAACATCACTAGTGTCCGAGCATTTGTCACACAATAATAAAATAACTAGGATCTTGATCAGCACACTAGGTTAAATATAAAACTCCATAGAATCTCCAGAAGATCTTCAACATAAATATAGCGCGTGTTTGCGCGCAACAGTCAGGTCACACAATGATGTGCCACTTGCTTTCAGCATGTGTCTCAGCATTTGGCTAGTAGTTGTTTTTGCAAGAATATAGCCAACATACAAAAACCCAACACTAACGATGGTGGAAACTTCGTACCAATATCATGGTAACCCAAAAAAAATGGTTTAGTTTCAATTCGGTTTGGTTTTCAATAATTTTGAACACCTCTTATTCGGCCTATGACTATTGCTACAACTGGGTGTATGGGCTAAGGTCTGCGGGCCGATCCGTTTAACCTACAACCCGCGCTGACTTAAGACCAATATTATTTTGTCCTTTTATAATTTTACCCGTGTGAGTTGGACTGCTAAAACTACAGATTAAACTGATTAAATTTGCAGGTTTGCAGATTGTCACGCATAACCTTTTCTTTTTTAATTCCATCCATTTTTAATTAGTTAATCATACATATACATTAATACTATTTTGTTTTTTAATTAGTTGATATTATAGTTGGATGCTTATTTTGTACACTCAAAATTTCATTTATATTTTATCATATTATCAATATCTCATATTAACCTTACGTGCCTATTTTTTCATCTCTCAAAATCTCATTCTTCACCACTCTCACAGGCATAAGACATACATCGCATGTGTACAGACTTTATTAAAGGTTAAAGATTGAATTACAAAGTTGAATTCAGGTCCTTTGATAGACTCTAATTCTACCAAGCAAGAATTTAGGGTTTCTACACTAAACTAAGAAAACACAACAAAAACTAGACTACAAAATAAAAGATAACTTTCCTCATTTTTCAATGATTCCCAAAATGTAACCAAGACTATATTAGCGCTAAGGATCATAAAATAAAACGGCTAAAGACCAATAAAGCCCAATTAACAATTCAAAGACTAAAAGGCCCAATCAATAAAAGCTCAACATAAAACTACATCAATATTATTTAATAATAAATTGCTTTTTGCGCCCCCACAATTCTTGCACACCCTTGCATTTCCTTTTTTACCCCTCGCTATGTAGGACGTGATATATGATCTAATAATCAGAAAATACTAACATCAATGAAATTCTAAGAAAATTAATTTATATATTTAAAACATGTTGTATCACCATATTTTAGACAAAGTACTTGATGAAATTATAAGGAAAAATAATTTATAAACCTCCATCAACTATGTCTCGTCATTTGATCATATATTACATCGTTTAAAACATATCACATAGTCAGTTTATAGTTAAAAAGTAGGATGAATGAGCAAAACTGTCAAATTGTAATATGGGGATTAATTCTGTAAAATAGTGGAAGTAGGAAGACCAAAACTGCAATTAAGTCAAATATCAAAAAAAATGGGAAGAAAAAAATGCACACTGTATATTTGCATTTCAAACAACAAACAAGTCGGTGGTCAGAAAAAATAGATCTCATGTAGTCAAATGTGGTTGCCACGTGGCCAAATGTGATTGGTCCCATGTTTGGCCGATACATTTGCAAAAAAAAAAATAGACCCCTAAACTTTCCACTTTATATGTGTGAGTTTTCAAAAAAAAATTATTTCGTCTATATGTACATTAAAAACGATACTTTATTTTTAAACAAAAAAATTGATACTCAAACCAACAAAATAGAGTTTGACTGGTTTGGTTTTGATCCAAACATAACTTCATTTGTATTTGATCATTAGGTTCATCCGGTCTTTAATTTAGTTTTTATTATTTCAATTATTAAAGTGTTAATATACTCACTCTAAAATTTTAAGTTATTTTTCAATTTTTACGTCAAAGGAAGAAGAAGTTATTCTTCAATCTTCTTTCATGTTAAAAGCTTCATACAACCTCTCTTCATTCACCTACTCCATAGGTACAAATTATACTCAACTCACACTCTCCTTCACATTTATTTTGTCAACCTCTCTTCACCTACTCTACATACAACCTTCCTTCATAATATTCTGTTTTTAACCTCCGTTCACATTAAATGTGCATTTCAATCTACTCCACATACCACATATACAACCTCCCTCACATTAGATCTGCCTTAAAACTATCTACCTTCTATATATAAACCCTTCCTCAGAGTCTACTACCTTCAAACTCCCTTTATACTATAAAATCTCAATCAAAATCTCTTCACCTATAAACTCTTTAACCTTCACATAGAAACAAGCTTCCTAATTCACATAGATTTTTTTCCTTCATTAGTTGCTCATTTCAAACTTCATTAGTTTAGAATGAGATTTTTTTTCTCTATTATATCGTTATTATGTAGATCAGTCAACTTCTTTTAACAAATGATATACACATAGTGCTTGCAGTGATACACACATATGTATGGATGCATGCATGCATGCTGTAATTAAATAATCGTTATGGAATTGTTTACTGTTCATGGCTTTGGTTGTCTAACTTCAAATTGATTGCACTGACTAAATTGATAGAAGTTCGATGGCCATATGCCATGAATAGTAAGTATTTCATATCCAGAATATATGATTGGCCGACTACACAAGTGACAAGTCTAAGAGTGTGTTTGGATGAAGTAATTAACAATTTTAGAGAATTTTAGAATTCTTAAAAATTCAAATGGTTCAGAACCAAATCTAGTGCAAAAATATGAAATTGAGTCCTCCTGAGTCCGGTGGACAGAACCAAAACCAAAATTTCGTTACACTTGAATGAAGACATAAACTTGTAAAAGAAACGTGATACTTGCATCATGCAAGAATAAAAATCTAATGATGAAAAACCTAAATAATCCAAATTAATGTCTTATTGGAAAGAATTTGTCTTTTTTTTTTAATGTCTGATTTCTTAGTCAACATGAAGAGACAAGATGAGCAATAACTTGAAAGGCTATCAAGATCAAGACACAGTTTAGGGATAACAAAATATGAAACTCCAGAGATATTTGAGCAATTACATGTAGTGTAGAAAGCATAATTTACAATGTTATATTGGATAAGCATATATGTTAGTGAATGAAGATTCTTAGTCCAGCATAGTGATGTTTATTCAAATTATATCTTGCAAAATAAAGTGATCCAAAAGGGGTAAAACATTATAATCAAATTTGTCATTAGGATATGAACCACAATAATCTATGACAACTATTGTTGTGTTTATATTCTTAATCTCTATGTCTGATATAATTATATCATGAATATAACATTCGGCTAATTCATTGCAAAAATGTACATATACATGATATTTCAATCGTTGCTCCATCAAATTCTTCTTATACTATGGGCTAGGGGTGATCGCGGTGCGGTTTGGTTCGGTTTTGAACAAAAAAGTCAGCTGAACTGCGAGATAAAAATACATGAGTTTGGTTTGGTTCGGTTGGTTTTTAAAAAGTCATCCAAACCAAACCAAACCAATGCGGCTCGGTGCGGTTCGGTCGCCGCGGTTTATAATATAACATTGTAGTATGAACAATTTTAAACATAAAAAAAAAACTTGGAGTTCCAAAATAACATTACAATACTAATAAAAATTGTTTATCTAAAATAACATTACAATACCATACAATTTAAAATATATAAAAAAAAAAAAGCTTAATTTTGTGGGCTTAATTTGTGAAACTGTGAATGAAGAAATGTTGTGGGCTTAATTTGTTGGGCTGGTTACTAATTGGGCTAGTATTGCTGTATAAAAGAAGCTTAAGTAAAAACTGCGGTTCAGTTTGGTTTGGTTTTCAAAAATGAAAACCGCGAACCGAACCGCCCCGCGCAGTTAGACAAAAAATCATCCAAATTCATCCAAACCAAATGCGGTTTTTGCGATTTTCGGTGCGGATTGGATGAGGTGGCTAAAACAAATACACACTATGATTTGCCACATAATCATCTTTAATAACACATCATTTTGACCAAGTTGGGGACCAAAAGCGCAAATTAAAAAAATCAAAATAGGGGACTAAAATGTTTGATTTTAAAATAGGGGACCAAAATCGCAAAATATATAAACTAGGGGGACTAGAATAACAATTAAGCCTAATTTTTATAAACGGTGATCAAAGGCCTATTTCAAAGAGTTTTTTTAGTTTTTAAAATATGTTTTAAAAATTATATTTTATTAGAAAAGAAAGGAAAAAAATGTGTTTGATAATAATGCAATTTTTTCGAAACTATTTTACAAATGAGAAAATGAAAAAACTCATTTAGTAATCCAATTTTAAAAAACAATTTGATACAAAAAATTATAAAATTCATTTGATAAATTAATAAGCTCACATCAGTGTAACTCAAAAAAAAATTAAGTAATCACTATTATATTTATAGTAAATGAATTAAAAATTGAATTAAATTTTTATTAATTTGATAAATATTTGAAGATGGAAATTGATATGAACTTTACTAAACCCAAAAGAAGATGATGGTAAAACGATACTGACATTCTCACACAAGCCCATAATTAAAAAAAATAAGGAAATGGATACTCCGCAATTAATCACACTGCAGTGGATATCTAGAGTTCAAATCTTGGTGAAGGAGAAAAAAATTGACAATAAAATGAATATTTTTGTGAAAATTTAATTAATGTACCTTGAACTTTGAAAAGATAATAAATGAGACAACAAAATTTTGAAAAAATGGATGAAGTATTATTTAGGCCAGGAACATGGACCTTTTTCTTACACTTGAGAACATCAAAATCCACAAGCTTACTTCTTAAAAATAAGTATGGAAATTCATAATTTCCCTCTTTGTTGTGGCAATTTATTTGTTCATAGATTTCTGAAACCACTACAGAAGTGTTTGCATCTAACAGTGGACCCCATGCAAAAATTAGATTTTATATAATTAACATCAATAAAAATGTGGTGTAAGAAATTCTTATTTATATCTACATCAATATACTGGAAGGGACATGAAGAAGTAGTAGATGTACCATTGAGGATGTCTTTCCTTGCGATTCTCAAAACTTGAGATGTTTGATTTAAATCAAGGATGTGAAACTTTTGCGACTTGATGTCTCAAGATGCCATTTTGAAAATCAAGCTTGAACTTTGGATGTCCATGCTTGTTTGGAAGAAGATTGAGAGGAACACACAAGAAAAATAAAGCATAACAATACTTGAAGGCATCTTAAAAGAATAATGTTTCTCCAACTTGATTTTTCTACTTGGTTAAAAGCTTCCCTCAAACATTAAACCTATAGCTAAAAAGCAAACACATTAGTAGTTTCAAGATTTATTATTGTTGACATGTAAAACTAAGGTAGCTTTACATGTTCTATTTCACTCATCAATTTGGTTCCAACTTTTTAGTTTACCTTAGTCATAAAATAAACATATCAGTATTACAAGGTTCATGTTAAGGAAATTAAACCCAACATAGGTAAATTTAGTTAAACCTTTTGCCAAAAAAGGTCACTGCATAAGAAATTCCAAAAGACAACTTTGTAATATGGTGAGAGTTTGAAGTTATAAAAAACTGATCCATTTAACTACAATGAAAATATATCCATTTGATTTTTTACTTTCTTGTATAAATAATTAAATATTTAGAGCACAATTAAACACATTGGCAAGAAACATATACTATCTTGTAAGACATTACTAGAGGCACTCACACAAATTCATCATAGAGTTTTGAAATAATGTTAAGTATGATCATAATGTAGATGGCAAAACATGGTAAAAGAAATTCGATATCTCTATTGATCATGTATTCCAAAAACTTTGCAGGCAAGCAGACCTGTGGTGGAAGGAGTGGTTAATAACAAGGTTGATGGACTCACGAGTCTAGTCAAACTTGTAAAGGGTTAATAGACTTGACTCGTAGTCTCATACGAGTCTAGAAAAAGTTACTTTTACACACATGTGCACACGCACGCATGCACGTGCGCACGCACACTCACACATACAAACACACATGCACTGTAATTATCTAAGAACTTTGCTTAATTCACAAAACATTTTCCAACATAACTAATTGACTGTAATTAAATACTAGTTAAAAATCACTTTCACTATGTCACAGAGTAAGTTGACTTTGTTTTGATTTATTTATTATTTTTTTTATATCTAAATAAAAAATCTTGTAATAAATAATCATAATCACTACCAAGAACCACCACTATATTTTTATTTCAAATCTTAAAAAAAAGCTCAAGAAAATACTATTTTTATTTTTTATTTTTTCATTAATCAATTTTTATAAGTTATGAACAATTTAATATAAAAGTCACCTATTAATTTATAAAAGAAGATTGTTGATAATAGCCTTTGTTGTATTAGTATATTTAAGAAGTTGAGAAAGAACAACCAAAATATATTTTTAATTTTTTATATACCATCAAAAACAAAAAAAATAGAAATATTCTAAACTTCCTTAAAAAAATGTTAAGAACAATATTGTTAAGAACATACCATTATCCTTTAAAAAAGTTTTAATTGCAGTTTTGGTCCCCCTATTTTCACTATCTTGCAGTTTTGGTCCCCCTATTTTAAAATCAAACAAATTTGCCATCTTATTTTCATTTTTTTTGCACTTTTAGTCCAGATTCCATTTTGTCACAAAAAACGATGATGTGTCACCAAAAATGCTGACGTGGCAATACCATGTCATCAAATTGATTTTTTTTATAATAAATATTATTTATAATAATTCAATAATTAATTAAATTATTATTAAATTAAAAACAAAAGAAAATTACAAAATCAACTTATATGAAAGTTAGGTTAAAATCATAAATTTCTTTCCCGTCATTTTTGGTATGCTCTGCTTCAAAATACCCAAGCAAATTAGAGGGATTCCTTCAGTAATGATTACTGATGATTTTGATCTGTGTTATGGGGATTGAATAAATGGTGAATTTGATTTTCATATCTGTTTGATACTAAGATATCTGAGACAAAATAATGGAAGCATGGCGAAAATGAGAAGAAGATCGTGAAATTGATTTTCATATGTTGCTTTTGATTATGTAGTTTTGTTTTGTTTTATTTTTAATTTAATAATTTAATTAATTATTAAATTATTATAAATAATATTTATTATAAAAGAAATTAATTTGATGACATGGTATTGTCACATAAGCATTTTTGGTGACACATCAAGGGTTTTTGGTGACAAAATGAAGTCTGGACTAAAAGTGCAAAATAAATGAAAATAGGGTGGCAAATTTGTTTGATTTTAAAATAGGGGGACAAAAACTGCAAGATAGTGAAAATAGAGGGACTAAAACTGCAATTAAGCCTTTAAAAAAAAAAGAACATACTATTATCAATTTTCTTCCCTTGACTTTTAATTTATAAAAGAAGATTGTTGTGTTAGTATGTTTTAGGAGTTAAGAAAGAACAACCATAATATATTTTTAAAAAAGTAAAATATTAGGTTCTAAATTTGCTTAGAAAAAATGTTAAGAACATACCTGATTATCAATCTTCTTCCGGTGAAGATAAAATCACCCGTGTAAGCCAAACATGTAAAAAACGGTATAAGGAAGACGAAAACGCCCGTAAAATAAATAAAAGAAACTGAAAAATGAAAACATTTGAAGTAGATAAGAGATCTTACCGTGAATGTGATGAAGATTGGGAGTGGAATGCAAAAATCTAAAAGAAATGTGAAAAAGATTAGTGTTAGCAAAGGAAAAAAATGAGAAAAGAGAAAGTGGTTACTTGGTTGAAGATGATATATGGTACATCCATCTTACTTTATAAAATGATTTGGTATTATGACAGAAGAAATTTGAAATTTTTAGATCTACTTGTTAAATGTCCAATGGATAATAATGACTTACAGAGATGAAATCGGCCGTCCAAACACAAATATGTAAAAAACGATAAATCGAAGATGAAATTGCCCGTGAAGTAAAGAAAATTGGAAAATGAAGATGCATACGAAATAGATGATAAATCTTACCTTGAAAGTGATGAAGATTGAGACTGGAATGCATAGATCTAAAAGAAATGTGAAAAAGATCATTGTTAGTAAACAAAAAAAATGAGAAAAGAGAAAGTGGTTTTTTGGTTCTACATAAAAGTGGTATCCTAGTTGCAGTTTTGTGTTGAAAGTGGTATATGATACAATTAATAGAAGAATTTTATGAAAGGAGTTGGTACACTGACAGAAGATTTTTCAAATTTCAAATTTTTTGACCCATTCTGTGAATGACCAATGGATAATAGGTAGTCTTGGTAATAAAGTAGTGTGTTGTGTTATTACACAATGAATCAAAAATATTTTTAATTAAATTAAGATTAAAAAGTACAAATAAAGTGTGAAAAGACAGTAAAAAATTAAAAAATGGGATGTGTCGCTTTTTTAAGGATGGGCATTTGGGTAAAAACATATGTACATTGTTTATACATGTATATATTGATTACAGTTGTTAAATAATTGTTTATCTCTGCATATTTGTTGTAGTAAGAGTTCAAGAAAATATGAGATTGAACATTGCTGAAGTATGAGATGTAAGTATGTGACCGATACCATATCATTATCGAGGGGATCAAGTTAATTAACTAGCTTACAACTTTGCTAATTAATTCACAATGGCACTACAAGTTGATTTTTACAAATTGACTATGACTCTATAATTGAATCATTTACATCAATAACTGAATCATATACATCTAGTTTCAAAAGTGCATGCGCAAATCAGATACCTGTCTGGCATTCGAGTTTGTAGTAGTGCTATTCTTTTGACGCCGGTAAATGTATATGGCTATTAGCACAACCAGTGTCCCGAACACAATAGAAACAACAGCTTTCAAAAGAGGAGGAAAAATAAATCAGTATATTATGCCAATTAATAAAGTATTTACATAAAAAAAATGATTTAAAATATCAAGCAAAATTATTACCAACAATGAATTTCTTCTTCTAGTTCCATGTTCCTACAACAATAAGTTGTGAATGTAAGGATCCGTTAGCATTGTGAAATTTTTTGTTCTGCCTAGTTACTACCACCAATTTACTAATTTGCATAACATAAACTAGTTATATATTATTTACTTATTACTATTATATCAATCCACTAATGCCAATAAACAATTGAAGAATATGTGATTAACGTGTGGCATAAAATAAAAATCTAATAAAAGATTGGGAAAAGAAAGTATACCATGTCTTCTTGCCGGGGATTTCTTTGAGAGACAGATGACTGCATTTTCAAATGTGTCATATCCACATTTGTCACCAGTTTTTTTGCAACCATCACATTTCTCTTGTCCCACACCACTCCACCCAACCTCAAATCCTTCATCTAAAACACCCATTACAATACCCGAGTTGTTTAAGAAAGAAGTCTTTAAGCCGGGCACTCTAATACTATTCTTACACTTCATAACACTGAAATTACCCACATCGGCACTTGACACTAAATACCCATCATTAGGTTTACCCTCTATTAGGCAACCAATTACTCCATAAACTTTTGAACTGAGATTAGAAGAGAATGGATCAGGAAGAGGACCACACTCATACAACACAGTGTAGTTTCCATTATTGGAAGTGTACTTGAAGAAATGCAAATCTATGTTTACATCAATATATTGCTTGGGACAAGAATGCATAGCATCAGCATCAAAACCCCATAAGTCGTTCCTGGCAATTCTCAAAACTTCCGATGTTTTATTTAGATGGACGATGTGAAACTTTTGTGAGTCGATTTCCATACTCAAGCTTCCATTTTGGCAATCGAGCTTGAACATTGGATGACCACAATAATTTGGCTGGGTGTTCAGACTCCAAAACGGATACGTAAGTCCGGTGAAATTTCCACAACTAAAAGATACACAAGCTGTGTACATTTCATCACCGGTAACGGAATGTAACTTGAACTGGAATAAGAAGAGGGGGAGGAAGACAAAGGTGCTGATGAGGAGAGAAAACGGTAGATGTTTCCCCATAGTGATTTTCAGTTGGGAAATAATTCAAAGATGTCTGTAAAAGGAAAAGGAAAGGTGAGGCTACTAGTGAGTGGTGTTGTTCATGTAGTCACAAAGGTGTTTTATGTACCAGAGTTGAAGAACTTATTGAGCGTTGGCCAGCTGCAAGAAAAAGGATTAGCAAATATTATTCAACATGACAAGTGCAAAATATACCATCCAGAGAAAGGATTAATTATCCAAACAGAAATGAAATCCAATAGAATGTTTTTTCTGTTAGCTATGTCTCAACGTAAAAAGGAAATTTGTTTCCGTACAACCTCTCATGACTTGTGGCACTGCAGATTCGGTCATTTGAGCTACAAAGGACTGAGAACTCTTCAGTTCAAGAAAATGGTTTATGGAAGCAGCATCGTAACCCTTTTTCGAAGAAAAGCAATTGGAGAGCCTCACAAAAGCTTCAACTAATTCATGCAGATTTATGTGGTCTGGCACTCCCATGTCAAATAGTAACGAAAGGTATTTAATGTGTTTCATTGATGACTTTACTAGAAAAATATGGATTTATTTTTTAGTAGAGAAATCAGATGTATTTAGTACTTTTAAACACTTTAGAACTCTTGTTGAGAAGGAAACTGATAGTTACATTAAGTGTCTACGTACTGATCGAGGAGGGAAGTTCACCTCACATGAATTTAATCCGTTTTGTAAAGAGAATGGGATCAAGAGACAATTGACGGCTGCATACACTCCACAACAAAATGGAGTTGCAGAGAAGAAAAATAGGACATTATGTAGTATTACTCGATAAACTTTCCTTGGCTTGCTTCCTCGCTCTTATTATTTACTATTACTATTTAAAAACATTTCATTAGATATTTACCAAAAAAAAGAATTCCACTAGAAATTCTTTACAATAAAACCGCTTAAAATAATTGAATATATAACAAAAATAAAAATTTGTATCCAAAAAGTATAAATAAAAAGATAATTTCGCAATGAAAATTATTCAACGTTAGGGACTAAATGTGTAATTAAGCCAAATTTTAAAAATGAAACAAAATTATTTTCTGTTTGTTTACTACTCCCTCCAGTCCTTATTATAAAGAACATTTCAAAAAAATCACACAGACCAAGAAAACTCATTTTTACATTAATGATTCTAATTAAAATTTAATATTGAAATTGATTTTTTATAGGGGTACAAATGGAATTGTGCAATTAATAAAGAATAAATTTAAAGAGTGTTCCTTATAAAAAGAACCTGAGGGAGTATCATATTTTTTTTAAAAAAAATTGAATATCCTACACTTAGGTTTCTTAGTTCTAAAAAAATTAAGATATATTATATTCTATTTAAAATCACGTGTCATATCATATTTCATCGTATAGTTAATTGTTTAAAATTTTCTGCACTTTTTATTGTTTATATTTATAACACAGGGGGCTATGAGTATTGTTTTTATGTTATTCGATAAATATTTATATTGTATTTTGATTAATACTTATAACTTATTCTTATACTAATTTTCTATAATATATTTGTGATTTTCTACACTATTAATACACTTCTGTTGATTATTGATATACACAACATTGATCTATACATAAATGTATATAAATTTAATATATTATATAATTATTATTTACATCAAACAAATAGTAATTAAATGATATTATATAAACATATTATTAAAAGAATTTATCCCCGTGCATTGTACAAGTACTCCGACTAGTAGTCCCTAAATTTGTAACTATCGTTTAATTTAGTCCTTCAATTTTTTGAAAGACCACAATAGTCCTGAATAAGTTTCATCTTTTTTGTTAACCTCAAATGTTATCTTTGCGATATTAAACGATGACGTGGCTATATCTACATAGGTTTCAAATCACCTTTACATCGAATCTTTATAGAATGAATTAAAAATGTTGCAATGTTTAATCGGAATTATGCGTATCTTTAAAATCCTTAGCCAACTGTTGTAGCCTGGTAGGTACATTTAAGACCATGTCTGTCTATTTTAATTACAATTTAAGGCCTTTTATACATGAAAAATATTTGAAACCCGCATCTACCACTTTCATGTCATCGTTTAACATTGCATATCATTACAAGTAATGTTTGAAGTTAATAGAGGGAGCTAACTGACACATCAATTCAGTGGGCTACATCACTGAATAGGTAGTAAGGCTTTGAATTTTTACCATAATATATTGCGGCAAAGCTTTTCCTATCAAGAATTTTTCGAAACAACACAATAATCCCTGAATATTTGATGTGTCTGTTAGTTTCACCCCCCTTTTGACTTCAAGCGTTGCTTATGATGACTTGTGATGTTAAACGATGATATGAAAGTACACGTGGGTTTCAAATAACTTTCATGTATAAAAGAGCTTAAATTGTAAACATCATACACATACTTGCTCTTAAATGCACCTACCACTACCAAATTTTCGCTAGTTTGCTACACCATAATAGCCACCCTTACTTTGACCGTGAATAAATGTTGAAGGAAATGAAAATTTGCCACAGTCATGTGTTTATACGTGGCTAAATAACAAGGTGGGGCTGAAATTTTTCACTTTACCAAAACCCCTCGCGCTCACACTTTCACCTATTCCCTCTTTTCATTTTCTTTTCTCTTTTCTCCAAAACAACCCTAAATTCAATTTCTAAACTCAGATCCATTCAACCTTTCAACCAACCCAAATCGTTTCCTTTCTTCAGTTTGGATAAACCCTAAATTCAATTTCCACACTCAAATCTCAAATCTCACTTCGATTCCGATGAACCAAATCCACTTTCCCTTTTTGTTCCGACGTAGATCTGTTCCCTAATCGTCCTCGTTGGTTCTCTTTCGCCGTAGCACACCATTCTATTTCAACATTTGTTGTGTTCTCTTATAGAGCTCAAAGATATCGATGAAACTAGGCTAGTCAGGTTTTGTGGTTTTCATTTTAGTAAAGTTTTGATTTTTCTCTTTTATAATTTACTGTCGTTTTTCAGGGACGCCGAGGAGTCATCTTCATCTACCTGCGTGTCACTGATTCCTCTTTTTAATTTTAGGTATTCATTTTTATCTCTGCACTTTTTTATACTTTGAGCTGTATAGAATCTTTAGTTCCATTTGCTTTCAATATATTTTGTTTATGAACTTAGAGAATATGTAGAGAAATAAAAAAAAAAAGATTCAAAATAAGACAAACTGAACTGTAGGTTTATATCTCCTTGGTGTTAACAGTGGGATTCAGGTGAACCGTATTCATTGCGAGACTGATCAATTTGTTGACTGTGTTAGCATGAATCTTTTGGTATTGTTTTGATTGGTTATGCTTATAGTTGGTTATGTTCATATAGGATTAGAAGTGAATGTGATGTAGAAGTTTATATATATATATATAGAGAGAGAGACGCTAGTGCCTTTTATATAATGAAACTTCTGCATAACTGAGGTAATTTGAATTTGTATGATCATCTCTGTTAAAGTATCAAGTTTTGATGAACTTCACAAGTATATGAAACAGTTTGTTGTTGATTGCTCTGCATTCATTCAGAGTTCATGATGTATTTGTGCAGATTGTAGCTTTCTACTCCAAATTTGACAAGTAGAAAGTCATAAAATTGTATGTAGTTGTTGTCATATGCTATGCTTTATTCTATTTTTATTGAG
Organism: Trifolium dubium; assembly: GCA_951804385.1. Taxonomy (NCBI): domain Eukaryota; kingdom Viridiplantae; phylum Streptophyta; class Magnoliopsida; order Fabales; family Fabaceae; genus Trifolium; species Trifolium dubium. The sequence continues at coordinate 25,142,421 of OX638064.1, read as the reverse complement.
GAACCTATACATATTTCTTGATCATAAGTTACTAGTCATAGTTCTTTTTGTGCTTTTCAACTCATTTTTTGTTTATGAATTTTATAGACTGTTATTCTTATGCAATGACTTCTTAATCTTATTATTCATTTAGAATATATTTTCATTCTATGTTTTAGTCTTTTATTCTTATGCAAATTGTGCAGATTTTATGCTAGAAGGTTGCAAGGACGAGAAGTGCAAGTGCGCATGAAGATAACTACTTGTCTTTTACTCTCAGATAACTACTGTAATTGTGTTGTACCTACAAGTTTATTATTCAGGTTTATTCAGAGAACTTTTACTCTCATAGCATTCCATTCTTTCTCTTTTAGTCATTGTTTAATCATGATCTTTTATGCTTTTCTTATATGTTATTGGTTATAGTTCTGTTTGTGCTTTTCAACTCTTTTGTTGATTATGAACTTGGTTATGTTACTGCTTATAGTTCTTTCTTCTTGTCATTTTGTGTGTTTTAACTTTTAGGTGTTAGATTTCATAACAACAAAATTTCACAAAGTTTCTCTTGGTTTATGAATATCCAAATCAGTACTAATTCACTCATTTAGTGATTTGTAATGCATTCTGCATGATGATTATCTTATAGAACTTGTTCATACTTTTTTTGACAAGTCAATGCATTATATTTGTCGCCATGGAGGGAGGGTGAAGGTTATTTATTGATGGCCTAATAGGTAATCCAAGTCTTCTTGGGCATCTTATTTGATTTTAGTTTAAGTAGAATATTATAATAAATATTTTCAACAGTGGAAACAAGGTGATTCTTTTTACTCACATTGGTGCTTTTATGCCCTGGTCCAGGCATTTACTGGAACTTCTGGAAAGTTTGATAGAGTTGCTACAAGGTAACATGCATGTGTTCCTTCAAATTATATAAAGGTATGAAATGTCTTACTTGTCTCAATACGTTTGTTGTTTTTGCCTGCTCTTGGATCTACTGTCCTGCTATTCCTCGAGTAGTTTTGCTGCGTTTTTTGTGTGTTTTAGTGCATATAGTCTCATTGTTGTGCTTAGAGGTAGATCAGTTCTTAGTTGATTTTTGTTAGGAAATTAGAAGTGATGGGGCATGGTGTGTATTCCTTGTGTCCTACTCCATTTATTTTGCTCAATAGTTTTGCCACTGTAAAGGTTGGCATTTGTTGGTTTCTTGTTTTATCACTTAGGCTTGTTTTTTTTTTATATCCCCCTACTAGTGCAGTGGAAAGAGACCCATCTTAATTGTAAAGTTTCTGCTCTTTTCTTATAAGCAATTAGTTAGAGTTCTTTTTGTACTTTTGAACTCATTTGTAGTTTATGAACTTGGTACTTTATTGCTTATATAATTGACTTGTTCAACTTATGATTTATATAGAATGCTTGGTAGTATTTTAAGAAGGTTAAGATTAATAGAACTCCATGTTCATATCATTTGAATATTTGAAATGAATGCATATCATTCTTTGGTATATTTGTCAATGAATATCATAGCTAACAGTTGTATAGTGATGAAGATGATAATAATTACAGCTTAATTATATATATGAAACATTGTTGTCAAAATTTATTGACGTTGGTAGCTCTAATCAAAATAATATTGATGACAGGCATGTAGAAAATTTCAGAGACAAAGTTTGGTGATGAGTTGTGTATTTTCCACAAGGTTCTTCCATTTTAGTGATTATAGTTTAGAAGATCCGTAATAATATTTACATAATGTTGCATTCTTTTTGTAAGTCCTAGTATAATTGTTGTTTTGGAACTAAGAAGTTCTATCAAGGTTAATGACTCATTTATGTTTGACATTTATTATTTATTATCAACAATTTCTCCAACAAGCTTGTAGGAAGGAAATGAAACAAACCTGATTTTTTTTAAAAAATCAAATAAATTTAATTAGCCACGGTCAAACTGTGGCAATACTTGGCGGTAAATTTTCCCACCTTATTTTAGCCACGGTCAAAAGTGTGGCAACCTATGTCTTTGAAATTCTGATAAACTGTTTTGCTACCGTCGAACCGTGGCAAATAAATTGTTACCACGCTCAACTAAGCCGTGGCTAAAGTACGTTTAGGCCGTGGCTAAAAATTTGCAATGCCACCTTTTCCCACAGGAATCAAAACCGTGGCTAAAGTTTTTTGCTACGGCTATTTTATCTTTTAGCTACGGTTTGAACCGTGGCTAAACCCCGTTTTTCTGGTAGTGTACCAAGCTACATCATTTGGCTAAAGATTTTAAATATACAAGTAATTTCAATTAAACATTGCAACATTTTCAATTTATTCTATAAAGATTCGATTTAGAGGTGATTTGAAATCTATGTCCACATCATCGTTTAACATCGTAAATCCTCATAGATAACATTAAAGGTTAACAAAGAGATGAAACTGATTCATGCAGAACAAATTTAAGGACTATTGTGATCTTTCGAAAAATTTAGGGAATATGTTGTCTCATATTTATTTCAGGTAAAAAACGTATTACCATAATATACCGTGGCAAAGCTTTTCTTGTCAAGAATATGAGCTTGATCAAAATGATCCGTGACCTTCGTAAGTTGCTCATCAGAGAAGATTTGCCACTCTAATTTACTTTGCCTTGAAAATGTGAGATATATATATATATATATATGCTAGTATGTTACGACTGATATGGATTCAAAGTAAACTATAATTATTTATCATTTGGAACTAACTGTACAGAATACCATGAATTTATTGCATTCAACAGGTTGGGATTGTTAAATATAATCATACAATTCACTCTTTTAGCTTAATAAATCATATTCAAATGTGAGTTGTTTGATCTTTATCCAGCCGAGAAGATTTGCACGTTTGAGTTTGCTTGTTTGGAGTGGACAAATTATATGGCTATTATTGGCGCTGATGTTTTTTTTTTTTCTAAGGATAACAGTTCTAGAATTTGGACCATAGGATAGAGTAGTGTTATTTAATGCTTTTTGATTTCTTGTAATAGAAATTTAACAGATTAATATCACATTGGTGACACTTGCATGTGGTTCAACGGTCTGGTGCTATAGTTTGTGGTGAGAACTTAACTGTTGAGTGTAGGCTTTCTTCTGCTTTAAAATTTCATGTTTGTGACTCATTGTTGGGTTGATTAATACCATTGTCACCTGAAAATGTTGTTTTAGTCCTATATTTTGCAAATATATCATTTATTAGACGTAGAGACATGCTATGTAGTGTGTAGCAATAATTTACATTTGAATGTGTATTGTGTTGTTTACATTGTCAGTTTGAAGTTGTTGCAAAATCGTTTTATAATGAATAGTAGGGCCATTGACACTTTCTTTGTTGATATTGGATTGGATTGTTCTCAACCCTTGTAATTGTACCAATGGTTCAGTTATCTCTTTTGACACCATTTTTCCTTTCTTCTCTTTTTATAAAGGGTACCAATCAAGCTGTTGTCGTTAGTGTTGAGCGTTATGGTTATAACGACATGTTTCGTGGTCGCGCCAACTATGCACGCCGTGTGAAGGAAGGCCTCGTCACATACCGCGGCTTCAGGTGCGTGAACATCTCTTTCTTGGTGGATTCAATTGGGGGAAGATTTATAAATGAGAACACTAATCGCCACAAAATTTGTATATCTTTTTTTTCATTATCTTTCATTGATTGTTGTTCCATTTATAAATAATTTTTGTTGAATATTGTTATTTCGTGATGCATACAACTGCTACAGTAGAACAACTCATTGTTGATGCCTAACCTAAAGATAATCTGGTGATTTTTATGGCAGGAAATGGTGGGCTGCTAGCGTCACCAAATGCAGGTGTCGAAAACCGGCAATGCTTATTTTGTGATTGGGGATAATTTACATATCCTACAGTTAGGTTTCTTAGTTCTAAAAGAATTAGATATATTATATTCTCTTTAAAATCTCGTGTTATATCCTATTTCATCGTATAATTCATTGTTTAAAATTTTCGGCACTTTTTATTGTTTATATTTATAACACGGTGGGCTATGAGTATTGTTTTTATGTTATTCGATAAATATTTATATTCTATTTCGATTAATACTTATATGTTATTCTTATACTAATTTTCTATAATATATTTGTGATTTTCTATACTATTGATACACTACTGTTGATTATTGATATTATTTAACTTACATCAAATTAATCCTTAACGATTGAGACACAACATTGATCCATACATAAATGTATATAAATTTAATTAATATATTTATAGTTATTATTTACATCAAACAAATAGTAATTAAATGATATTATATAAACATATTATTAATAGAATTTATCCCCGTGCATTGTACGGGTACTCCGACTAGTAGTCCCTTAATTTGTAACTATCGTTTAATTTAGTCCTTCAATTTTTTCAAAGACTACAATAGTCCTAAATCAGTTTCATCTTTTTTGTTAATCTCAAATGTTATTTGTGACTGTGACGATGTGCGATTATAAACGATGAAGCGGCTATATCTACATAGGTTTCAAATCACATTTACATCGAATCTTTATAGAATGAATTAAAAATGTTGCAATGTTTAATCGGAATTATGTGTATCTTTAAAATCTTTAGCCAACTGTTGTAGTCTGGTAGGTGCATTTAGGACATTGTATGTCTATAATGTTTACAATTTAAAGCCTTTTATACTTGAAAGTTATTTGAAACCCGATGCTACCACTTTCATGTCATCGTTTAACATTGCCAGTCATTACAAGTACTATTTGAAGTTAATAGAGGGAACTAGGTGACACATGACTTATTCAGTGGGCTACATCATTGAATAGGTGGCAAAGCTTCGAATTTTTACCATAATATATTACGGAAAAGCTTTTCTTGTCAATAATTTTTCGAAACAACACAATAATCCCTGAATATGTGATGTATCAGTTAGTTTCACCCCACGGTTGACTTTAGGAGTTGCTTATGATGACTTGCGATGTTAAACGATGATATGAAAGTACACGTGGGTTTCAAATAACTTTCATGTATAAAGGAGTTTAAATTATAAACATCATACACCTACTTGATCTTAAATGAACCTACCAAGCTATATCATTTGGCAAAACATTTTAAAGATACGCGTAATTCCAATTAAACATTGCAACATTTTCAATATAATTCATTCTATAAAGATTCGATGTACAGGTGATTTGAAATCTTTGTCCACATCATCGTTTAATATCGTAAATCCTCATAGATAACATTTAAGGTTTACAAAGAGACGAAACTGATTCATGCAGAACAAATTTAAGGACTATTGTGATCTTTCGAAAAATTTAGGGAATATGTTGTCTCATATTTATTTCAGGTAAAAAACGTATTACCATAATATACCGTGGCAAAGCTTTTCTTGTCAAGAATATGAGCTTGATCAAAATGATCTGTGGCTTTCGTAAGTTGCTCATCAGAGAAGATTTGCCACTCCAATTTACTTTGCCTTGAAAATGTGAGATATATATATATATATATATATATGCTAGTATGTTACGACTAATATGGATTCAAAGTAAACTATAATTATTTATCATTTGGAACTAACTGTACATAATACCATGAATTTATTGCATTCAACAGGTTGGGATTGTTAAATATAATCATACAATTCACTCTTTTAGCTTAATAAATCATATTCAAATGTGAGTTGTTTGATCTTTATCCAGCCGAGAAGATTTGCACGTTTGACTTTGCTTGTTTGGAGTGAACAAATTATATGACTATTACTGGCGCTGATGTTTTACTTTCTAAGGATAACAGGTCTAGAATTTGAACCATAAGATAGAGTAGTGTTATTTAATGTCTTTTGATTTCTTGTAATAGAAATTTCACAGATTAATATCACATTGGTGACACTTGCATGTGGTTCAACGTTCTGGTGCTATAGTTTGTGATTAGAACTTTACTGTTGAATGTAGGCTTTCTTCTGCTTTAAAATTTCATGTTTGTGACTCATAGTTGGGTTGATTAATACCATTGTCAGCTGAAAATATTGTTTTAGTCCAATATTTTGCAGATATGTCATTTATTAGACATAGAGACATGCTATGTAGAGTGTAGCAATAATTGGCATTTGAATGTCTACTGTGTTGTCTACATTGTCAGTTGAAGCTGTTGCAAAATCGTTTTCTATCGAATATTAGGGCCATTGACACTTTCTTTGTTGATATGGGATTGAATTGGTCTCATCCTTGTAATTGCACCAATGGTTTAGTTATTTCTTTTAACACAAATTTTCCTTTATTCTCCTTTTATAAAGGCTACCTATCGAGTTGTTGTAGTTGGTGTTAAGCACTATGGTTATAAAGACATGCTCCGTAGTTGCGCCAACTATGCACGCCGTGTGAAGGAAGGCCTCATCACATACCTGTTCTTCAGGTGCGAGAACATCTCTTTGTTGGTGGATTCGATTGGAGGAAGATTTGTAAAAGAGAACTCTAATCGCCACAAAATTTGGATATCTTTTTTTTCATTATCTTTTATTGATTGTTGTTTGATTTATAAATAATTTTTGTTGAATATTGTTATTTCGTGATGCATACAGCTGCTGCAATAGTACAACTCATAGTTGATGCCCAACCTATGAATAATCTGGTGGTTTTTAAGGCAGGACATGGTGGGCTGCTAGCGTCACCACATGTAGGTGTCGAAACCGGCAATGCTTATTTTGTAATTGGGGATAATTTACAGAACCGAGGTAAGTATGCTATATTAATCTTCTCCTCATTATTAGGTGAGATATGCTAGTATGTTAGGACTGCTAGTATGTTGCGTATATTCCCAACAGTTGCAATCCAAATTATAGTAATTTGTTCAACTTGCTCTTAAGTTTTTATGCTTATAATTATAGTAATCACAATTTACTTTCTACAACAAAGTGGTAAATGTTTACTTAAAGGGAATGTAAATGGGATATGTTAATAATGGCATTTATCACTCATGTAATTGAAGCTGAAAATTAGTGCACCAAGTCATCAATAAAATTGCAGGTTCTTTAAGGCAAACAAAATTTTCAAGTTGAACCACCTTTGATGATGGTTAACATGATGATAACATCTTTGTATCTACTTTTTGTTTATTTGATTAATTATGTATACTAGGTGGAATCTTTTAGTAGTTTGTTTGCTTTTATTTTTGATGAATGAATTCACTATTGTTTATTGTTTATAATTTACATTAACATTGGTTTCTTTCATGTCATTTTGGCAACTTGCTTCAAAGAAAAACAAGCCAAAAACAAATGAAAACTAAGAGCAAGTTGCTGATGCGAAATTGAACAAAATTAGGAAATCATATGTTATCTTCTAAATATTGGATGCAATGCTTGAATATGGATATGCAATATGAGGGTATGTTTTGTATGTGTTTGACATACTCTACTGATTTTGATGGTTTGTTTTGCCATCATTTTTATATATTATATATTTTTTTTGGGTGAATGTTAAAAAAGAGTGATTTTTGCTTTACTTTCTATTTCTTTGACATTCATTTTATTTACTTTTTTACTTTTATAGGGAAATTATTTGGCAGGCTCATATCAATGATATTTATGCCCTGAGCTATAAAAGTAAGTAATTTTGATTAAATGTTTTCCTCTTTCCAATGATGTTCATATCATTGTTTGTTCATCACACTTTTTCTACCTGCATATTTAGTTTGTGTAGTCAATTAATAAAACCTCTTTTACATGAGCAATTTTAGATCAATTTTTCATAATAATGATTAAATATGCTTTTAGATTTATTCTTTCATATATTTAAATGTTTTCAACTAATTTGTATTATTATTTGTTTTATAGGTCCATGTTTTGCAGTTCCCATACAAAGATTTTCCACCATATGAGGGTTATGAATTTAAGTAGCACTATTTATTGACAATATATTTATTTTCTTATAAAATTACCAATGTATTACAGCTAATCTAAAGACAAAGTTTTCTAAAAATTTAAGTTTGTATTGTCTGAGCATTCTATTTACAAGAGGTGATAAGAACTATTTTCTACAATAGTTGGTATAATGAAATTTGTATTTTATCCAGAGTTTTTTTACTTTTAACTTTATTTCAAGTTTTTTTTGGTAAAACATGGTTCCCAATGCCGAACCTATCCTCCATAAGAACCTAGCATTGTAAAGTTCCATTGGAAGTCTAGGAATACGGATCCAAACTGCCACTTTCTTAATATCATCTGCAACCTTCGAAAAGAGAGGTCCATCTTTGAACAGTTAAGATCGGCAACACGCCATGGCCCTTCGAACAAAGCATGGTTATAATCTTCCTCGTCGGTAAAGTAAACGGAAAAGATATTGTCCGCCATATAAGAGATATTGATGATACTTCTTTCAGACCAGTTTCGCCGCAAGTAATTTTCCAAGACCTTATAATGGATATTCATACCTAAGAGATTACCAACCAATGTCTTTTTCCAGATTAACTGGACCATTATCAACATATTCTTGAATTATCGTTGATTTCATCTTTCTCATTGATTCCTCCATGATACATGAGTGGAGATTATCATGAACATCTTCACGAAATACATTGAGTAGTTTTTCCTTATATGATATTGAAGTATTGGATGTGTCATTGTTGCCGTTAGGTTTATCCTTAAGTGTGCTGAGGTGGAGGAGGTCTTCCTCTTCAGTTGAGATCATGTTAGAGTTTTCACTTACTTTAACAGAGCTAACCATAATAATAGAGATGTTATAGAGATTTTTAAGCCTAAGGTTTGTTGTTTGAATCTCATTGACAACAATAATTCAATTTTTAAAATATTTTGTAGAAATATACTTTTTATTTTTTGTAGAATTTTTTTTAAGCGTAATTCAATTTTATAATATTTTGTGGAGAGCTCTCTCATATATTCTCAATAAAAATTGTTTAGGCGATATTCAACTAAAATCGGCATAATTCAGATATGGGCACTATTTTGTTTACAAATATAATACATATATGCCCTCTATTTTGTTTCCACTCATCTATCTAAATATAATGTCAAGATAGCATAACAATAACCAAGTCACAATCTATCTTTATAGACAAAACACATTCGTTGGGTAGCTAATTTCATTCCACACCACATACAAAAATAAAGAAAAACATATTTTTAAACCAACAAAAAATTAAAATTATACCGTGATCAAATACATTACAACTAAAGAGGTTGGTGGTTGATTCAAAGAACCCTAAAGTGATCTTCTCAATGGATTGTGTTCTGTTTGATTCCTAGGTATAAACATGATATAGTTTTCTTTTTTCCCATGTTTAAATTATTATCTTCATATCTGAAATTCCAATTATGCATATATGCAACTGTTTATTAATTTTATCTTTCAAACTTTTTGTTAGAACTTATAAAAAGAATGAATCTCCTATACAAGTGTTGAGTCCATTTAGTTCATCTACAAAGTTTTCCATCGTAGACAACCTGTTGAAAATCACATCTAGGGACAATATATTTAGAAACTTCTAGAACGTCAAAAATAATCACAATTTTCTTCTACAATCTCAATTTATTTGAAATATTTTTTATTATTATGTCTTTTACTAAAACACTACACAAACATCATTGTGCCTCAATTGTAAAAATCAGTGTTTATAATCTTGACTGAAATCAAAACTATTGATGATCATGTTTGGTGGTATCAATCGTGTTAAACATATAATATAAAGGTAGAACCTGACGCATATGACTTGACAAAACCCCGGGCTAGCTGGGCTTTGGCTCCCCTATGCTATGCATGATTTATTTTCCATAGATAAATAAAAAAAATGATGCATGGTTTGTGGACTTGCGATTGAATACTTGAATTGGACTGCAATATCTTGCTTCCAGCTGATGACATGCATTTTTTTTTGTCATAGATGAAGTGGTAATCCACAGAAATTAAACAACTCACACAACAGTGAGGTTCCGAGTTCGAAACTAGGTCACGATGTCCGACCTAACAATTTCAGCATTTAGCGTTTGAGCTAGGACTTCTAGCATTTTTTTTATTACTATAACTTGCAAGCCAAAATGTTTAAAAGACAATCCATAACAAATTAACAATATTATTACTATATATTACTTAGGCACAACACAAAAGCACCTCTTTATCTCGAATACGGTATTATTGTCAAAGAGGGACAATTTTACACAAAGTTAAAGATAATACATCATAAAGTACTTTATTTCAATTAACAACGTAACCAAAGCAACATATCTTATTAATATTATATACCTACATATAACGTAACTTAGATTCTAGGGGAAATATGAACCTGCAATGGATTTTTCATAACCCAAGTGAATTCACGTTTTTCCGACAAATCAACAAGCCTTCCCTCAGGAATCTTCCAATTAAAATTCCAAACCAAATTAGCCACAAAGTATTCCAAATGTAGCAAAGCTAAATTATATCCAGGACAAATTCTCCTCCCAACTCCAAATGGCATCATCTTTATCTCTTTGCTCCCGGTAATATCAAATGTATCATTTTTCAAAAATCTTTCTGGTTTAAACTCCATTGGATCTTCCCATACACGAGGATCCCAACCTATCTCCGCCACCATAAAATTCACGATCCCATTTTTAGGAATCAAATAACCATTCAAAACAACATCTTCCGACACTGCGTGCGGCAACACAAAGTGCCCCGGTGGGTGACGCCTCAACCCTTCCAAAATCACACACTTTAGATATGTTAGTTTGTGTAGATCTTCCTCTTTCAGTTCAGCATTCTCTTTATTTATGTCACCACCAATAACTTCTCTAATCTCCTCCACAATTTTTTGTTGTATATGTGGATACTTCACTAAATTAGCCATGATCCATTGCAATGCTGTAGAGGTTGTGTCTGTGCCTCCATTCAAAAACTCTGAACAAAGACAAATCATTTCATCTTCACTAAGCTTACGTTTCTCCTCAGGCAACTCTAATTCCATTAGAGTATCTGTATATGATATAATAGTATTACTCGATAAACTTTCCTTGGCTTGCTTCCTCGCTCTTATTAGAGGAAGCAAAACATCTTCTTGATCTTTTCGTAACTTCAACAATTTCTCCCATTGTTTACGAAACAAAATTCGAGTCACTTTGGGATAAAAATTTAGAACATTGAAATTGTTGAGACCCACTAGAAGTGCCTGTTGTACACGCTCGATCTCATTAACTTTATCATCGTCGAATGTTTCACCAAAACACATGAAAACAAGTAAGCAAAACATTGCATATTGGAAATGATCAACAACTTTGATTGAATCAGTTGATTCTGAAGATGATTTTAGGCGGTTAAGGAGGGTATCAAGGACCCACTTACGGATTTTAGAGAAAGACTTGGCGCGAGAAGGATGTAGCATCTCAGATGCAAGATTGCGACGTAGGGTGCGCCAATTGGCTCCATAAGGAGCGCTGGCGATTGTGTGTTGGTTGCTAGAGATGAGTTTGATATTTGGAAGGGCTTTAGGCCTATCAGAGAAAATAGAGGAATTTTGAATTAGGGCATGGTGTGCAACGGATCGGTCAGCAATAAAAACAATGGGGCGAAAAATGATTCTGAGACTAATGATTGGACCATATTTTACGAGGAGGGTTCGAAGAAAAGGTTCGAATTGGGACATCGAATTTCTAAGCCATAAGATGCTTGTTATGATGGGTATGTGTGGAGGGCCAGGAGGGAGGGTCACACTCTTCATATTTTTTCTAGTGATGAAGATGGTGGCTCCGATTAGCCAACAAACACATAGTGAAGTCAAGGCTATGAACCATGTCTCCATTTTGTAATGAATAAACTTTCACTCTTAGGCAGATAGTGTGTTGCAAAATGTTGGTGATGTACTAAAACTAAAATGGTGAGGGGATATATACGCGTTCAAATTCAACATGAAGTTAATATCCAAGACACACATTTGAGTTATAGAAATAAATACATATTAACAGATAAGGTAGATTTTGATTCAAATCATAAACATTTTTCCTGAAAATCTCATTTACTATATAAAGAAAAAACTCATTTTTATCTCGTTAAAGAAATCTTAATTTTATTTTGCTAGCTATTAAAAAACTAACTAAACAACTGTATTTTACAATTTATATTTAATTAACTAACTAATTAGTATATGTTTATTTAGTAGTAAATTTATTATTATCAAATTTAGAAAGAAAAAAAAAACTTTATCTCTATCTCTATCTATAATATATATTTACGGCGGATGTCTCTCTCCCGATACTTTTCCTGTGTGGCATTAATATTCTCTCAATTAACATAATCTTATGTGTCATCTCCTCCTTAGTTTTATAATACATAGATTTAATTATTAACTTTAGCAAGAGGAACATGGTTCAAATCCCACCACCAACAACAAAAAATATGTTTTTATCGTAAACATTTTTCATGAGAATCTCATTTATATATATACCCTCAAAGAAAAATCTCATTTTTATCTCGTTAAAGAAATCTTAATTTTATTTTGCTAGCTATTAAAACACTAACTAAATTAGTATAGGTTTATTTAGTAGTAAGCTTATTATTATCAAATTAAGAAAAAAAAATTACTTTATATTTAAATATATTTGGATTTGATTTCAGTCAACTAATTATTTTTTCAGCCACCAAGTTATTTAATTTAATATTATAAAAATTATTATTTCAAATTGATTCAATTCATTATTTATTTTGATACATTAATTGAAATTGGTTAATATGGTTAATTATTAAAAAAATTAGTTTGTTTGTTGTTCAACTAAAATGATAATAACTAGTTAAAAAATTAAATTCTTTTAATTGGAAAGTAAATATATTATAACAAATTACTATATTGATTAGAATTTCAAATATATTCATTTCGTCATTGAAAAATATATTTTGGCTTTAATCCTCTACCATTATTTACGTGACGTTATGATATTTAATTTGTCCATGTTTGTACCGACTCAATAAATTATAAATCAAATGAAAACAAATAAAAGGGAAAATTTACTCAAAATATCAGGTCATAAATTGTTAAATCTTCAAGAATTTATTCAATATTGTCAACTCTTCGAGTTTAAGAAATCAAGGGTAAGCGGTTGAGGTTAGAACACAAATGAATTTTTTTTACAGTAAAAACTCTATAAATTAATAGAGTCGGGACTAGAGAAATTTATTAATTTAGAGAGTTATTAATTTATCGATAAATTAATAATTATTAATTTAAAGAGTTTTTAATAACTTGTAAATCAATAATGACTTTAGTAATATGCAATGGAAATCAATAATAACTTTAGTAATATGCATTGGAAATCAATAATGACTTTTGATGTAAACAAGAGCAACAAATGGGTTCAATGTATTCTTAAACAAGTTTGCCATATATAAATTACATGAATGTGATAGAGTATTAACACCATATCTCACAAGATGGTTTCTCATCTAAAAGGTGTTGCAAAATCAACTATGTCATATAAAAAAAGTAAGGAGTTCTATGAATTATTAATTTATGATTTTCTTGGGATCGAAAATTACAAAGGGATCTCTCGAAAAATTATTATCTTATTATTTTATTGAATTTTTCAACTTTTTACACTGGCCCAAGTCAGGACTGTAGTACCCGGCGCAAAAAATATACAGATATGCAATGATGAAATGCAATGCACAAATGTAAACAATGAAGCCACCACCATATTTTATTTATCCCGTGAAGGGAAAGGAAAATAATGATAAAACCTTAAAGATTTGGTTCGGGAGTTGGTTACATGAGGGGAAGACGTTAACACCCCCTCATATCCGTTGTACTCAACGGGAACCATTTGAGGAATTTTGGTTTGCATAAACAGAGATAACCGTACAAAAAGAATAAATTACCGCATATTGAACAGAAAGGGAAAAAAGAGTTTTTTATTATTTGGCTTGACGAGAGAGGCTCTCGCTCCTACGTATCCCCCAAGTACAATGAGGAACTCAAAACTCACGTAGTTCTTCCTGAAAAGAAAGATTTCGTGTGTTGGTTGTTTTTAGTGAACGATGCTTAGGTTGCATTCCACTGATACAACAGTATGCTTCTATGCTCGCTTCGGAGGCTTAAGCGTTTGTCTGTAGCAGGGGAATGGATAAAGCACCATCCATTTAAGAAAACAGATGAAAAAAGAGTTGACTGCACAAGGGCAGGAAAAACAGTTGTGTGGGTTGAGTGTCTTTTAAGATTTTTGGATACTGTTTAGTGGATGTGGATAACCTCATTGCCACAAGTCATCCGTCAAGGACGAGGTAATCCTAGCAAAGACAAGTCATCCGTCAAGCTCCGCCGTTTCATTCAGTTTATTATCGAATTAATTAAAAAGTGCTCATTTTATCGTTATTCTAATTACTTTTAAACAAAAGTTTTTCAAGACAGCAAAAAGAGAGTGTAGATGGTAAGTCAAAAAAAAAGAAAATAAAATAAAAAAAAAGTAAACTGGGCCCAAACCAAGTCAGGCCCAAATATCATCAACCAGGCCGGGTCTAGGTTAAAACTGGGTCGGACAGACCCGTCCGCCCAACTGGGGGGCGCGGGGAGTAAATGGGTGGTGCGCGCGAGAAGGCCCACTGGCCAACCGCGCGCTGCCACGTGGCGATGCCATTCTCCTTCTTCATCACAGCAAAAACACGCAGAAGCATCGTTCACCATGGCCACCGCCGCCGGCGAGCTTCTCCTAGATCAAACGACCACTAAAACTTGCAAGTGAATATACCAATCGAATCGTTTTGGAACAAGGAACATGAATTTAGTATTAATTTTATCAAATAACAAACACAGCAAGCGTAATCGAGCTCGCAAGTTCCGGATCTATATTTTTTGAAAATGGTTTTAAACAACGAAAATCAAGATTCTACCAAAGCAAAAGTGTTCAGAAAAAGCTCAAAGCCACGAATCCACCTTCCTTTACCTTCGATTAAGCTTGAAATGGCGGGATCGGAAGGTTATGCACCGGCCGTGACTTTACCTCCGTTTTTAGACCTTTTCCGATCGTTTTCTCGCGAAACAAAGGCCGGAAATGGATTTAGAATGGTGTTTAGCTTTGGAAAAGTGAGTTTGATTGTTGATTTGATGAAGATTTGGGAGTGGTGGTTGGCGGTGGTTGAAGTGGTGGTTTTGGAATTCCGGCGGTGGTCGCCGGAAAAGTGTTGGTGGAGGAAGGAGGATGTGATTTTTCTGATTTTTTGTATTGGAATGTGTGAAAAAATGATTGGTAATGATTGAGTGATGTGAGGTTTGTATTTATAGTGATAGGATTAGGTGAGTGGTATTTGTGTAATAAAATGATTATGAGGTGGAGATGATGAGGTGTCGCAATGTGATTGGCCACAAGAGAAAGAAATTGTCATAAAAAGAAGAAAATGTAAATAAAATAGAAAAAATGCAAAAAAATACAAATAAAATATAGAAAAATATAGAAATAAAAATGTGAATTTAAATATAAAGGTAAAAATTATTTTTGAACATTTTTACTATTTTTCGCCTAAAAATATAAATTGCGACAAATTAAAAGAAATAAAGGAAAATAATAAATTGTAAACAAAAATTATCTAAAAAACTATTTTTGGTATTTCTTAAGGAGAATAAGAAATAATTTTTAAATAAAATATTTATTTTAAAAAACTCAAAATTAGGGTATTACAGGGACCGGACAATTTTATTATTTTAGAGAGATTATTAATTTACCGAGTATTAATTTAAAGAGTTTCTACTGTATTTAGTGGTTAAAAATTTACCCTTATAATAAAATGACAAATGAAAATTGTTTAACTATTATTGAGCACTTAACAAAGGAAATTGTTTAACATTAACAAAAAAAAAAGAGTAAATTGATTAACTATTATCTTGTTTTTGGTCTAAACTCTAAAATAAATTAATCGTGTAAGAGTTAAAAAAAAAAAGTTATTGTGAATTAATGTCTTCTTCCATTTGATCAAACTTGCGTGTGTTTTTATAACACAAATAATTTAGCTTATACTTCATCCGTACTAAAATATTAATCATATTAAGAAAAAAAAATTATTAAAATATAAATCACTTTACAATATTAATGAAATATTTAATTCTATTTTCCTTTTGATACCATTAACTATTTATTACTCTATCTTATTTTACTTTTTCAATTTATCTTTTTCATACCATTAATGAAGGACAATTTTGTAAACTAACTCATAAATTCTCTTTTTCATACAACAATATGGTAGAGGATTAACTAAGTAGTAGCTTATTATATTAGCTTATAAGCTTGTTTCATAAAATTTGTTTGCGATAACAAGTTTTTTTTTCATTAGCTTACAGCTCTAATTCAAATGTTATTTCATTTCAATTTTAACCTTATTATTTTAATTCTATTATTTTTTGATTATTTTTATTAAACTACTTACTCACAAAAATAAATACTCACTCATATAAAATAACCATATACTTTTATGTTATTTTATATTTACAACAAATAAATTTATCAAACATTTTGATTTTATTCAACTAACTTTTCAATTATCGGCTAAAAGTTAACTTATCAACTAGTATAAACTAGCTTTTCAATTATTAGCTAAAAGCTAACTTATTTTTTTAACAACAAAACAAGTGGGTCCTTGATAACCTCCTCAACCACCTAAAACTCACAGAAAAAGTGCATTTTTTGACCACTAGATAATCTAATGGCTATAAGTCCACTCTTTGAATTTCGGTTCGAACGCGTTTTGTGTAATGTTTTTACTAACTCAAATAAGCTTAGGAGAATTATATTTTGGTTCTCTAATTAATATTCATTGCGGGTAAATCAAAATTCACTCATATTGTAAGATAAAATTATATTAACCTAAAAACAAAACAAAAGGTTGAAATTGGTGAATGTGGTTAATTATTAAAAAATTTAGTTTGTTTTGTTTTTCAACTAAAATGAAAAACTAGTTAAAAAATTAAATTATTTTAATTGGAAAGTAAATAACTCTTAAGTTGAGGTACATTATGCACAAAAAAAATTTATTATATTTATCAAATTTGCACTAAATGTAACGAATAATTACACGTTATTGTTGTGTCAAAAAAAAAATTACACGTTATTGTTATCGTCAAAAAAATTACACGTTATTGTTTGAGATAGATGTTAGTATGGTGGTAAGAGATGATATTTTGATTTCAAAATGTCGAGCGATGAGAAATTTATAACAAAAAATGGAAAATAAACTTTTTATATCATTCAAGTTAAATTGGTCATCGAGAGTTAACAAAACTTGAAACTAATAAGTACTTGCAAATTCTCCATAATGAACTTTTATAATAATACTGGATATTTCACATAATGATTATTTATCAAAAATATATTATAACAAATTACTATATTGATTAGAATTTCGAATATATTCATTTCGTCATTGAAAATTATTTTTTGGCTTTAATCCTCTACCATTATTTTCGTGATGTTTAATTTGTCCATGTTTGTACCAACTCAATAAATTATAAAATCAAATGAAAGCAAATAAAAGGGAAAATTTACTCAAAAATATCAGTGTTCCAATACCAGATGTAAAAGGTAACATGTATTAGTTTTAACATCAGTGCAAATTATACCTGTTAGAAAATATTAATATGAAACACATTTCACATCAGTGGAATATATGCCTGAAAGGAAAGCTCCACGCGGTGGCATAAACGTAAATAAATTGAAATTTGTTATAAACTTTTTTACATCTGTCCAATTTTTACCAGAAGGGAAAGGCCATTCCTTCAATACAAAAGACAAAACCTCAAAATCATTCACGACCTAACTTCATTCATGCCCTAACTTCATATTGCTCGATTGATCCTCTAAACCATTTGTTCCTCAATATTGCTCAATCGTTCCTCAAAACCCTTTGTTCCTCAAAACGCAATCGCTGAAACATGAAAACGCAAAACCAATCGTGAAACCTGAAAACGCAAAACTAATCGTGAATCCATCTCAATCGTTCGTTGGTGTTCAATCAGTTGCTGCTTCGATCCGTGTTCTCAATCGTTCGTGTTGGTGGTATGTTCAATCGTTTGTGAATCGTTCCTGGTATGTTCAATCGTTTGTGATTCGTGTTGGTGTTGCTGCTTCGTCTTTGTGGTGGTGTTCACTTAAATCGTTCCTGGTCTGTTCTGATTTCAGTTGCTGGTCTGTTCAATCCTTCCTTAATCGATTGTTCAATCTTGGTCCTGTTCGTGTTTGGTGGTTCGATTCTGGTTCGACGTGTTTGATGGTTCGATTCATTCTGGTTTCTGGTTCGGCGTGGTGTTCTCAACATTTCTGGTTCGACGTGTTTACTGGTGTTGTTTCTGTTCGTGTTTGCTGGTTCGATTCATTCTATAGTTGATCTTGTTCGTGCTGGTTGTGTTGGAAGTTTGAATCGTCTTTTCGACAGGTACCGTTAAACTTATAAGTTTGCATTTGTGTTGGTTGTGTTGATTTTAAACTTATGGTTGTGTTGATTCTAAGTTTGTATTGTTAAACTTCTATGTTTGTATTTTTGTTTTGATTTTATTTGTATTGTCAAACTTTTATGGTTGTTAAACTTTCATGAAGATTAAACTTCTATGGTTGTGATGGTTGTTGAAGTTTTTGTTTGTTAAACTTTTATGTTTGTTAAACTTCTATGGTTGCTGATATGCTACTTGTACAAGTTGAATGATTTATGAAGGTTGTGACAAACTTGCAGGAGGTTGTTTGGGTAGTTGACATTGTGATTAATGGTTTGCCATCGACAGAAACACGTGAGGTGTTTGAAGAAATTAGTAAGTATTGGAAAGAGAGAATCACAGCTCATGTCATTATTTCTTTGGCTAAGGGTGTCGAGGCTGAATTGGTTCCTGAGCCGAGGATCATTACACCTACTCTAATGATCGGTTGAGCAAGTAAGATACATTTATGTTTATTACATTATTTGCTTTATGTTGTGATCTATGCCTGCTTGAGTTCTCCACTTAATGAAATTTACTGTTTTTCAATTTGTACATTCCCTTGAGCATTTGAGTGAATGCATCTTTAGTGCAGACTTAGTCCTCTTATAATATGCCTTCATAGTTTTGACCAATTTAGCGTTTGACTTGAATTTTAAATCTAGTTAAATTTCAGTGGCACCTTTGCACTAACTAAATGTGATTTAAGTTTCTGATTCTCATTGATTTTTGATATTATGCTTTGCAGCTAGAGTCCCAATTAAAATATTCTCTACCTTGGAGGTCCTAACATTGCCTCTGAGGTTTACAACAAAGAATATGCAAATACTTGAATTTGCTTTTTACTCTTACTATTTGTACACACTCCACTCTTATTTATTAAACTTAAACTATAATAACTTTGTAGCTTTTAACCATTTGATAAGTTTCCACCATTTGAAGCTTCGTGTTATATTATGTTTTATGAAGCTTTGTGTTTTGTCATTCGCAGGTTCTTCAATCTATTTGTGTGTTGTTCGAAGTTCAAATGCATTTTGTCATTGTTCATGTTTGTGTTATGTCCTTAGGTCACAAAGCTTCAACCGCAGCAGGTACTGATTCTATACTTCAAAATGGCAATTTGTAGTGATATTGCTTTTATGTTAAACTTATGGCAATTTGTAGTGATATTTGAATTGAAAAAGGTTCCATTAGTAAAGGTTTCTTTGAAGGTATACGTGGCCTCTGAATTCTCACACAAACACACACAGTCCATATACATGGAATTAATGATCAAATTGCACCTCTTTAATTTGTTGTTGTTGCATTATATGTTTTGTTCACACACGCAAAACCTGAACAGTAAACACACACACATATACCTACTTGTGCTTGGCCACTTTGCAAATAAAACGTGCCAAAGACAATGAAAGTTAAATTGAAAATAAACATATATGATATGAATCGTGTGGTGTGTGTTTGTGGACAATTACAAGACATGAGATATTGAGAGGTGTTTTTTCAAAATACAGTATTGTTTTCATGTGTGGAAGTTGAGTCATTTTCATTCATTGCTTTCATGTGTATATTTTATTCTAAGTATCTTAATAGTTCAATATATTGACTTGTCCAAGTGTTAAAATATATATATCATACCACTGGACATCTTTTATGGGATAATCTATCTTTCTTCATAATTTATATCCTTAAGTATAATTTATACATAATTTCGTGTTCTCTATTTGTTGGAAGTTTAACAATCTAGTACATATGAAGGATTAAGAATTGGAATAAACCATCAATTCAATCCTTGAATTATCACAATCTGGTTTTTTCTGGTTTGCTGGTTTTTTGGTTTTGTTGGTTTTTTTCTGGTTTGCTGGTTTTTTTCTGGTTTTCTAGTTATTTGCTGGTTTTCTGGTTCTGCTGGGTTTTTTTTTCTTCTGGTTTTTTTCTGGTTTGCTGGTTTTCTGGTTTTGTTGGTTTTTTTTTTGGTTTGCTGGTTTTTTTTTCTGGTTTTCTAGTTATTTGCTGGTTTTCTGGTTCTGCTGGTTTTTTTCCTTCTGGTTTTCTGGTTTTTTTTCTGGTTTTCTGGTCTCTGGTTATTTGCTGGGTTATTTTTAAAGCTTGGGGAAAAAATTGTTGCTGGAAAAATTGACATTTATAAAGCTTAAGGATTTAACTGGTAAATTGTTGTCTAAACTAGAATGTTTATGTTTCATCAATGGAATTACTATAGAGACATGTAATGGACATTATTTAATGTGTTGCAGGACAAAAGCTTTTGTGAGGTTGCATGTTTTGTTTGGATGCGTGCTAACATTGGATTTTGAATTGATATTTTGGCGTTTGCTACAAAGCTATTATATATGGTTTTGGATATTGCTAATTTGAACTATATGTTACTTTTGCTTATTTTAGCTTATTTTGTTGTAGGGTACTTTTTTATGTAACTTTGGTTATTTAATTTGATACTTTCGCCTATTTTGCACTATGGTTGTACTTATTATGTTACTTTGAACTATTTGCTTATACAATGGATTAGTATTATGAGAATGATTTGGAACTTCATTAATATTGCTACAATGATGAATATATATTGTGTTCGATTTGAATATGAAATAGCAGGGAAAAGAAGCTAAAAAAAAGCTTAAAAATAAATAAATTGGATAACATTTCACATCGGTTCGCAATACAACAGATGTGAAAACTATACTTTTTACATCAGTTGTACAAATTAAACAGATGTGAAAAAGAACCCGTTATATTCCAAACCAAGCCTTTTCCCAACGGTTCAAACCTCCACCCGATGTGAAATATACACTTTTTACATCCGGTGGTCACCCGATGTGAAAGGTACTTGACTTACTATTACCCCTCCATTCACATCGGTATGCCAACCGATGTAAAAAGTTAGTTTTACCCGATGTAGAATATCATTTCTGCACTAGTGTATAACAAATTACTATATTGTTTAGAATTTCGAACATATTCATTTTGTCATTGAAAATTATTTTTTGGCTTTAATCCCCTACCATTATTTTCGTGATATTATAATATTTAATTTGTCTATGTTTGTACCAACTCAATAAATTATAAAATCAAATGAAAACAAATAAAAGGGAAAATTTACTCAAAAATATCAGGTTATAAATTGTTAAATCTTCAAGAATTTATTCAATATTGTCAACTCTTCGAGTTTAAGAAATCAAGGGGAAGCGGTTGAGGTTGGAACACAAATGAATTTTTTTATTTAGTAGTTAAAAATTTATCCTTAAAATAAAATGACAAATGAAAATTGTTTAACTATTATTGAGCACTTAAGAAAGGAAATTGTTTAACATTCACAAAAAAAAAAAGTAAATTGTTTAATTATTATCTTGTCTTTGGTCTAAACTCTAAATTAACCATTTGAGAGTAAAAAAAAGTTATTGTGAATTAATGTCTTCTTCCATTTGATCAAACTTTGGTGTGTTTGGTAACACAAATAATTGAGCTCATAGCTTATTATATTAGTTTATAAGTTTGTTTCATAAAATTAGAGGTGTTCGGTAACAAGTTTTTTCATTATCTTATAGCTTTAATTTAAATGTTATTTCAAGTAGTGTTTTTTTTTTTTTTTTTTTATCTTTCATATACCTTATAAATTTGACTTAAATATGTAAAAGGTCTCTGTACTTTTGGGTCACTTGAGTTTTAGTTTCTATATTTTAATTTTTTTTTCAAATTGACCTTATACTTTCATTTTACTTTCAAAAAGGTCCTTGGACCCATTTTTTGACGACATCTCATTTTTTTGATGACTTGACATTGATGAGTCCAAGAACCTATTTGAAAGTAAAATGAAAATACAAAATCAAATTTTTTTTTAAAGTACAAGGACTAAAATTGAAGTGACATGTCCTCAAAAAAAGGGTTCATAGACCTTTTTAAAAGTAAAATGAAAGGATAAGGTCAATTTAAAAGTTTTTAAAGTACTGAGACTAAAACTCAAATGACACCAAAGTACAGAGTCCTTTTACATATTTAAGCCTATTGTTTTTTAATCTTTCGTTAAAATTTTAACTTTATTATTTTAATTCTACTATTTCTTGATTATAATTTTTAAACCTCACTCACAAATATAACTACTCACTCATATAAAATAATCATGTACTTTTATTTTATTTTATAGTTGTAACAGATAAATTTATTAAACACTTTAATTTTATTCAATTACCTTCTTAATTATCAGCTAAAAGTTAAATTATCAACTAACTTTTCGACTATAAGCTAATTTATAACTTAAATTTACCAAACAAAGTTTTTATTTTTTTAACAACAAAACAAGTGGGTCCTTGATAACCTCCTCAACCACCTAAAACTCGCAGAAAAAATTGGATTTTTTGGCCAGAAGACAGTTTAATGGCTATATGTCCACTCTTTAAAAGTGAATATGTGGAAGTATCAGAGTTTGAATTTCTGTCCAAATGTATTTTGTGTAATGTCTCTACGAACTCAATTAAAATTAGGAGAATTATATTTTAGTTCTCTAATTAATATACGTTGCGGGTAATTCAAAACTCAACTCGTATTGTAGGATAAAATTATATTAACCCAAAAACAAACTAAAAGGTTGAAGAGATAAAATTACATTTAAGCGGTTATAAATTTGAATGTAATTGTGAGTTTAGTTCAGTTTGTAGAGATATTATACAAAATATGTTGAAAATAGAGTTCAAATTTTGGTACGCGGGTAAAATTTTAGTCATTAAATTTTCTGACAAAAAAATTGAATGCAACTGACTAAATATATTGAGGTTATTATTATTTGGAAGATAAAGAATCAAAATTGTTATTGTAAATATGGCAATCGACTTCATAAAAATTGCAGAATTTACTTGTAATTGTTGGTCGAATTATATTCTTCTTCCGTCACAAAATAAGTGTTACAGTTGATTAGTTAATGTTTACCAACACACAATTTTGATCGTTAATATTTTTAATTATATATTTTTAAAAATTATAAAAACTGTATATCATAAAACTATTCATCGAGACAAATCAAACAACATCTTAAATGCTAATATTTACATTTATATATTAGTAAAAAAATACGGTCAAAGTAGATTATGTAAATAGTGCAAAATGGTCAACTATGACACTTATTTTAGGACAGAGAGAGTATATACTCCCTCTGAACATAAATATAAGCAAATTTGACTTTTTTAATACATTTGACTGTTGATGTATTTAGTTCATATATGGTCCAAATACATCAACAGTCAAATGTACCAAAAAAGTCAAATTTGCTTATATTTGTGTCCGGAGGGAGTATAGTGGTTTTGGTTTCTAGATAGAATTGAGTCTAATACATTTAGTGATTATGTTAATTGGTGCATCCATGCACAAGTGAATTATATTGTGTTTGATGCAAGTCTTTGATTTCATTATAACTTATACGAATTTTATAAAATGTATTGTTGGATTAAAAGTAAAAAAAATTAAAATTTGAAAATCATTTAATATAATTTCGAAATTCATCAAGGTTAACGATTTATGAACTTTGAATCTTTATGATTTTTAATAACATATCAAATAATTTTTAATATTTTAAAATTTTTTCATAAACAATTTATATGATATAAATTTTCAATACAACATTATATTTTACCAAAGTTATATTTATTATAATGAAATCAACAACTTATATACAAATCGATTCACTTGTGTATATTTGCTTAAAAATCTCCTTACATAACCTCTAAAAGTGTTTGTGAATAGTAATAGTTGACTACATATTGAGACATTCTACTCCTTATAATTTCATTTTGATTATGAAAACAAAAAAATAGACAAAAGCAAAATAAAAAATGGCAATTTATGTCAAAATTTCGATTAATTGTGGACTTTTTCCTCTTCTTTCCGGGTTCCATCCTTTTTCCTCTTGCTACAACAACACTGCTTCTTCTTCTTCTTCCTCCATTCCTTCATTTCCTTCAAGGTGATAATATATATTATTTCTTACTCTCTTCTTATTCTCTCTTCTTTTTGCTACAATTATTTACTATTTTCTGGTTTACACGCTTTTTTTCACCATAGAGAACGTTCCTAGCTAGCTAGTAGTAACTAACTACTATAACAGATCTTCCATATTTTCTGAAGATTACTTAGTTTAAATGATACCCTTTTGTTTCTTTTGATTATTCCCCACAAATAATTAGCACCCATTTCTTTTGATTCAAAAAAGTTTTGATTTTTACATTGAAAACCACATAATTTTTTTATACTATAAAATGTTACTTTTTTAGGTGACTTTGAGGTTACTTGGCTCTAAAATTTGAAACTTTTTCTATTAGTGTGACAATTGTTGGATCAATTTAGTTTCTAATTATGTTTAATGGTTATTGAGGGATGTGGAATTATGTATGAATTTGGATTTGTAGTAAGGGAATTTTCTGTGGAAATAATGGATTATTGGCCCTTTAGGCTAATATTTCTAAATATGTATTTTAAGGTACTTTAAATGTTAGAGTCACTTTGTCAATACAAAGAGTAAAAATTTGGGGGCACATAACATAGATCATAAGTGGTATAGGTCGGCGTTGTCAAATAGCGGCTATAGCGCTATAGTGTAACAGAATTTTAACAAACGGTTATTATTCCACGGCGCACTATTTAGTAGGGAGTATTGTCAAATAGCGACTATAGCACCGTAGCATATCATAATTTGAACAAACCGCTATTTTTTGCTATCTGTGATTGACAACATTGGTATCTGTGATGCCAAATTTCTCTTTTCTATTTCACTGTTTTTCCCCTGATGGAACTAGAAAGAAAAAGAATCCTTCACTAACAAGGGATTTTGAGGACAATGGTAGCAATTTGGTGTCTGTGAGTTCTAAGAAACCGATCAGAAATGATGAATTGGTGCATGTGGATTCTAAGGTTACAAGTACATGTAATGAATCAGTTCATGAGAATGTGATTTCTAAGTTACCAAATAGTCATGGTGGTCAATCATTGTTGATTGATTCTGAGGTGCAGAATAGCCAATGCAACATTAGTGGTGAGTGCGAGATATTCAAGTATTCTGAACTTGTAAAAGCCACAAATAAATTTGACAATAGTAGAATACTTGGGAGTGGAGGCTATGGAACTGTTTACTCGGGTAAAATTATCTTCTTAATTTCAATTTCAAAGTTTGTAGTTAGATTCTGTTTTATAGTGATATAGACTTACACATGTTGAGATAAACTGCATAACGAACTATCTTATCGTATAAGAACTTATGTATAAACTGTGTTATAGTTGAAGAGAGGATTATAATAAGTTTTATGTAAGTTGTTTATGTAAGACATTTTTGGTAACATATAGAAAGAAAGAAAAAGATGAAAAGGATGAGTATTTCACAATCTATTTTTATAAGCTAGTTCATATTCTTACGCAATGTGATAAGATAAGTTTAATTAAACTCTTCTAAACACACCTTTACTACTAGTGACTTCAATATTACTTTCATTCATTCATTCATGTTAGAACTTTAGAGTTCGTTCTGAGAAAGAAGAAAAGGATATACACGGTGTAAATTAGTTTAACACTGACGTCTAATAAGAATCCAATATTTTGTGCTTATAAAACGGACTTACATAGAAATATTTTTATTTCTCATTGGATGTTAGTGTAAAACTATGTTATACATAAAGTGCATCTTCATTATACACATTTGTTTTTATCTTGAATATGTAATCTATCCTTTCGATCAGTAGTCGAGAAGATTCCCCTCAATTTTTCTTTTCTGGGATGTTGTTCAAGTCATATGAGCCATGTTAGTTAATGTTAACTCTAAACAAATTCGAGCCTCGTATATAGAATATGAAAATGAGAATTATATATACTTACTCAATTTTGTTAATATCATAGGAACACTTAAAGATGGGCGTCTTGTTGCAATAAAGCGCTTGCACGAAGACAAGTTCAAGATCTTTAGCTTAAATGACAAGAAGCTTGAGGAGGAAACAGTAAGAAAGTTTATCAATGAAGTTTCAATGTTAGCTCGGATGAGGCACGAAAATCTTGTCCAACTGTACGGCTGCACCTCTCCTCAAACCCGCGAACTACTTCTTGTGCAAGAATATGTTCCCAATGGAACATTGTCTCATTGTCTTCTTAAAGACACCTTGCCATGGTCAACTCGACTAAATGTCGCCATACAAACTGCTAGTGCATTAGCTTATCTTCATGCTTCCAATATTATCCACCGTGATGTGAAAACTAGTAATATTCTACTTGACAGAAGTTTGAATGCTAAAGTTGCGGACTTTGGATTGTCGCGCCTTGTCCCGCATGGTGCTACACATATCACAACTGATCCTGCGGGAACTCCAGGTTATCTTGATCCGGAGTATTTAGAGCATTGTCATCTTTCGGATAAAAGTGATGTGTACAGCTTTGGAGTGATATTGGTCGAGTTGATTTCATCTTTGCCCGCATTTAGTAAGGATGAAAAACAAGCTTTTCTTTCGGATTTCGCTATGGATAAAATCCTCAATGGAGAAATCGAAAAGCTTGTCGACCCAAGTCTTGGATTTCAATCAGACAATTGGATAAGTGAAACAGTAAATGCAGTGGCAGAGTTGGCATTTAGCTGTTTACAACCTCAAAGAAACATGAGACCTTTTATGAGTGAAGTGTTGAATACTCTTGAGAGCATAAAAAGTGGAAGTTCTCAAAAAGCTCTTAAATGGGGTACAAATCATTGTTATGATGCTACCAAAGTTCACATTGTGTCACGTTTGCCTGATGATTATTTTGAGAAGAAATAGCATAAAAGTGGAATACTATCTGGTATCTGCTCATGTACACTGATTTCAACATTTATATTTTGAGAAGAAATATCAATTATTTATGTATGTTTTCAATTCTTCCAACCAGGGCTTTATAGCAATTCATATTGGTATAATGTTAAATAAAGAAGACAAATCTTTGTTGGTACTAGAATTCTACTTTCAATTCACTTTTGTAAATAGATTTTGGGAATGTGTTAAGAGACCATTTATTTTTTATTTTAATTAGCACTTATTTTAATATATTTTTTCTTCAATACCACTTATTTTAATATTTGGATATGCTTAATAAAAATAATTAATTCAATGGCTTTATCTACGCACAAAAAAATAAGCTTTTATTAATCATATTTCAATAAATTATATGAGTGCTTAATTGGTTCAACATAGTTTACCAAAAAAAAAAAACTAAGGTATCTTTGGATGCAACTATAATAATTAATTTTCGATTGAGATTCATTTAATGGGTTCGCATCTAAAAACATACAGTATATTTATTTATATACTTCGGTCAGAGATAAAACTATGAATTAAATAGTTAATAGTTTTAAACATCTTCAACTTGTGTCACACTATGTTAGTTAGAATAGGTTATTGAATAAGTACTTAAATAAAGTATAACGCCCTTTTATTTGCAGTAATGGATAAAAAGAAATTATCTTACTTTTGCTTGATAATCTAACTTTTAAATACAAATCATCATGTTACTTTATTTTTTCATGAGGAAGTATAATACTCTTTCAAGAAGAAGAAAAAAGAGGAAGAAGAAGAAGAAGAAAAGGAAATATAATATTTCCGCCAAGAAGGATTAATGATAGCTTGGATGGGCCTTAGGCTGGTCACTCTTGTGGATCAGAGGTTCTTGGACCCAAGCTATGAACTGCAACTTTTTTTTGGTTATGACCGGGGTATCTATCGTCAAATGCAGTGACTAATCTCTCGCTAGATTAGAGGTATTTCGATGAGAGGGATAACTGACCCAAGAATTTAAAGCTGCTCCATACCTAAGATGAGAATCAAACCCTCGACCTTTAGTTAAGGGAGGATAAATCCAACCGCTCAACCACACCCCTTGGGTTTCTATGAACCGCAACTTATAAAGGAGAATGATTTTTAATTGAAAGGTACTAGGACAAATTATTTTTAAGCTTGAAGTAAGTTCCCTATACCATGGAAGTAAATTCCCTGATCTATAGCACGAATAAATTAATTCAAATGGTAAAACTCTTTGACACCTTAAGTATGTGGTAAGGAGTTTGATTTTTAGTTTACATCTATGGAAAAAATTTGTTAGAAAGAGGAGAACCCACTTTATATGCTCCACATATTTTTCAACGGAGATTAGTCATCATTAACGACAGTGAAAACTTCATAACAAGAAAAAGTTTCTTCATCTCAAAGTTCCAATTACATTTTAGTATTTTACAATACTTTTATTTAAAGGATGTTTTACAATACTTAAATGTTAAATACTAATATCCTAGAAGTTCTAATTTAACTGACATTTTACAATACTTTCGTTTTAAAGGGCGTTTTTAAAAATCCGAAATTATTAGGTCGGTTGTCTATGACCCGAGAGTTCAAATCCTAATCTTCCACTTTGTATGTGTGAGTTTTCAATGATTTTATCATTTCGTCTATGTACCACGTAAAAATATTAACTGTATAAATATAACTAGTGTATAAATATAACTAGCGAATAAAAATTAATCATTATATATCTTTAGTTTTTATCTTAAAAAGTAAACTATCGGGGTCGTGTCTAACAGAATTATCTTGTTTTCTACAATGTGAACCATAATTTGAAACCCAACCGATAGAAATGTGTATGTTTTGCTTGGATAATGATTGAAATACGATTATCTCTTTGAAGTAAGTCTATGAAAAATCTTAAGAGAAAAACATGAACACATTGTAATTTTTAAAATTTACATGATGAATTTTTTTTTTTTGTGTTATTAAACTTCAGGTTTTTTGAAAATTTGGACCCTGATAATTTAGAATTTAGCTGAAAATCATTAAAAATTATTTATCTCAAATAAAATTCAGCTGATAAATGATAATGTAAAAGGTGATGAATGATGATAGACGTTGTTAATTAATTGTTTTTTAGTCAAAAAAAAAAAATTAATTGTTTTATCCAACGGAATTATATACTTAAAGTTGTGGTCCTAGAAGCAATTAGGGTGTCACATTTTGTCAAAGAAGACAAATTGTATTTCACAATCAACTCATATTATATATGTACCGACTAAGTTTAGTACCAATTTTCACAAACAAAAAATATTCATAATTAATGGTTTTCTTAATTTGATGAGGATAAGTTTCTCAATATAATGATAAAAGTTTCAAGTAGTTTTGGCATATATTGTCTTCATTGTCTTCCTCGTTTCATAGCATAGTTAGGTAGGTTCACACTTCACTGAAGTTGACAATAATGTATACCTACACTTGTGCTTGTGTAGGCCATGGCTCTCACTATCATTTATATATGGATTTCTTAATATATTATATATATTATTATATTATTGAAAGAATTGAAAAAGAAAGAAGTAAAATTCAATTTTGGGTTCATTAATTAATTAGTATGTGGCCGACACAAAAAAAAACTCATGCAGTATAAGTCTTATTTTGTGAGTTGTTTGTCTTAAATTTCAAATTTCTTTGTTTTAGTGAGCATAATTAAGTTGGTAAAAATATTACTCCCTCCGTTTTAAAATGAGTGTCGCTTTTAGTGTTTTCACATATATTAAGAAATGCAATCATTATGTTAAAAGTAATAGTACATTTGCTAAATTAAGCATACTTTTTCCTTTATTTTCTTGGAAATAGTGTATAAAGTAGTAAATAGATGATAGAAATGGAAAAAGTTGCATTGGGAATTGAAAAGCGACATTCATTTTGAAACAAATTTTTTGAGCTAAAGCGACACTCATTTTGAAACGGAGGGAGTATAATATGCAAATATTAGAGTTCGATATTATTTCCACTTAATCATTTTTAAAGAATAAAATTTAATCCACTGGAAAAAAAAACTCAAAACACTTTTTCAACTGATCTCACACGAGTTAGAATTTTTTCACAATGCACCGTTATCATTTGTCGTATAACATTTTTATCCAATTAGATATATTTCGTTATGCATTGATATTTAATTACTCAAAATTTCTAGATTCGTCCATAATGGTGAGTTCTATACGTAACTCGCATAGGTTGGTTAGTATAAAGTTAGGGATCTTAGAATGTTTTCTCAAAGTCTTAAATTTGAATCCTCATACGTTAATACATAGTAAAACACTAATTTTAAATAAGTCACGTCCTTCAAATTAATCGATTTTAAGGTCAAATATAAAAATTATAAAATGGTGAGTTGTCTCAAAGCAACTAGTAGTATTGCCTTTTATCTTTTAGGTCGGCCATATATATGTTAAAGTGTGGTGAAGTGTTCTCTATTTATTTACACAATTATTTGTAGGTTTAGCATGAAAAGTAAAGAGTGAAATAATACATGAACTCACACCCTTATATCCTAAACCTACAAAAATTAATACATGAAAGATAAAAGACTATAATACTACTAGCTAGTTGTTAATTTCATGGACAATTATTGTAAGTCCATGTATTATTTTTTGTGTAACAATATATATGTGCCAATTTCGTTCTTATTAACATTATTGTAGAAAGAAATAGTACTATTTAAACATATTTAATTATGAAAATATCTCTATGAAAGAAATAGAAACTAATATAATTAAGAATTATTTATGGAACATCCATCAAAAAAAGGTTATGGCACCCGCAAAGGACGTTGAACTCACTTGAGCTATCTCTATCAACTAAGTTAGCTTTTATCATTTTGTATGTGAATTTTGTTTAACATTAATAATAATTACAAATTATATTCATAATTTATATAGTATCTTTTCATTTTATCATATGTTCGTTTTAGTGCACATATTGGCATACGTTGTTCAACATCAACATAACTATTTCATCAAACGTGAGATTTTATATCACACTTGATATAGTTAACCATATTCTATTTTGAGATTTTCGGCGTGATCCAACAGCAAGAATCTTTAACTTCTCTTATATTTTTGTTTATTTTTGCTTTTTGTGTGGAAATTTTTCCCAATACATATTAAAATAATATAATTAAGTGATTTAACTCGAATAGTTAACAAATTTAAATTCAAGTTTGAAAGAAATCAAAGATTTCATTTTCAAAAACAATAATGTTTTATCAAATTTTATTTACCTTGCAACAAACCCCAAATACAACCTTTTAATGAAAAATTATGAGTTAACATCAATAAAAGAATATGCTCTATGAGTATATAAATATGCTTAGTAAATATTGTGATGGCTTTAGCATGACTTTGACATGTTAGAGTTCAACAACCCCAAACCATATAGGGTCCATTAAGGGTCCCTTCTATGATAATCTTAATGCATATATTGTCACATGTCATAGTCCAAATAAATTTCATGTACCCTCACACAATTTTCTTCTATTGGATAAGTTTTTATCAGGAAAAAAAAATGGGCACATGGATTTGAGACCATCTTCAATCACTGCCACCCGTTTTCTAGCATTTCCTCTTAGTTGAGTGAGAC
The DNA here is from genome assembly GCA_951804385.1 of Trifolium dubium. NCBI lineage: Eukaryota > Viridiplantae > Streptophyta > Magnoliopsida > Fabales > Fabaceae > Trifolium > Trifolium dubium. The sequence continues at coordinate 25,110,603 of OX638064.1, read as the reverse complement.
ACAACATATAGCCTTTGGTTTTTCATTAGGAAACAAAAATAGTCTAGGCTTGGTAACATTCTGAATTTAATATTACAATACCTAATTCATGGATTATATGGGCTTGTTTTATCTAAGTCCTATTAATTATCTAATTCCTACTGTTGAAGTCACCTAGCTTTTTTATTTAAAATAGTTTAGTAGTTAGAAATTAGAGTTTCATCAATTTTAAAATTATTGAGTGGGAAATTTTAAATTAAATCTTAAACTTTTATGTATTGTAAATTTGTAATATTTCTACCATCTAAGATATGTTCACAAGAACAACAAACACCTAATTATAATTATAGTCAAAATGCAAACCTTAATTATATTAATTTGTTCATATGTATTGGTCTACATGTAGTTAGTATATTTTTCAGTTAAAAAAAATGTATGGTTGGCATTTTTTAAACAGTCAATTTAATATAGTCCAATCAAAAAAATTAATAGTCGCTATTGTTTTGATAGTGATAGTCAATGTTTGTTATTTTTATAGTCAAATTTGTGTAAAAATTAATTGTGTAACACCCAATTAATACTCAATGTTTGTTATTTGTAGTTCTTAATGAATGTTTGTTACCAATGGTTACATTTAATTAAAAAATTAATTGTGTAAGATCTTATGTATTGATCTTTAAGACTTCTCTTACATCCACCTCACAAATATGCGAGTCTTGTATCATTTTAACAAGCATGAAGCGACCATCATCATCTTGTACACATGTTATAAATCAACATGATTTCGTTGTTGATAGAAAGAAGTATCCATGTTACATTTATATCTTCCGGCTTTTTCCACCTAATTTTATTGCGTAAGCGGCCACTGCTCTGTTGTTCTGTTGTTCTTCAAGTATGTGTTTATCTCGCTCGGAAAACTACAGAGTTGCCTTTGTTACATTACTCCACAATTTCAAATTTTTCAAGCCATAAACCACTCATGCGCCAAGTTCGCCTAGATATATGACATGAAAACAAAATGTGCTGACCGTCTACAAAATTATCATTACAACTTACCGGCTACACAATTCGAGGGACAATGAATACTTTTTTAAGAAGTCTAGTTTGCGTCGTAAAACAACTTGACAAACACACCAAATAAGTTTCTTATCCTTTAAAGGGATGTTTGAGTCTCTAAACTCCGGACTAAAAACTAAAAACTTGAATATAAGACGCGTCAATGAACTCTTCCAAACAATAAATACTATTTACATAATTAATTAATTTTAATAGTCGATTAATATTGGACAAACAAATCATAGTATTTGACTCGAATTTAAATTCCTCTAATAGTATTTCCGAAACATTAGTTAAAGAAACAAAACAAATAATTTTTGTATATTGAAAAGAGGTATTTTGATAATTTTAAAAATTAATTACACTATTTTTTTCTTACAATAATTACACTATTTTTTTCTTCATAAAATTATTATACTGTATTTAACTTCTTTAACAAATGTATTAACATTTTATAATCTTCTATTATGTTTGGATACATTACAAATTCTATAGTTCATTGTCTTTCAAAAATGGTCATGATCCAACATTTAATTTCATCTTATTATTACAGTCACTTAATTGTTTTCTTTGCAACAAATGGCATTGCAAACTAATTGACACGTTTTTTCCTTCCAAAGTTAAAGCCCAACAGTCAGAGGTGGTGGGCATGATTTGATTAGATGGATATATTCACTGTCTGTTTAATTTGCATTTGCACGTGTCACACCTTTTATTTCCCACGTGTCAGATATTCAATTGTCTTTCACTCACCACTCACCATTCACCAAACAACCTTTCTAAGGGCTTGTTTGGTTGGAGAGAAAGTGGGAGAAAAAAAAGTGAAACACGGAAACAATGCATGTATTTAGTCTAATTTTTAGTTCAAATATATACATTAATTTTCGTGTTTCATTTTTTTTCCTCCTACTTTTTCTCCAACCAAACAATGTCTAATAGTATGTGGTACTCTTATTTTGAGGCACCCCTTCCCTCAATCAATTACAGAAAAATTTACAATGTTGCTAAAATATTAGAAAAAAACAATTAAAAGAAATTCATATTGAGATCCATTTGTTATAAGTTATTTTAGTGAATTCTATTTTTTATTATAAAATTAAGGTTTAAATAATCATTTAATCCGTGTAAATTTGCATATTTTTTGTTTTAATTATTGTATGTTATTTATTTTTGAATTTATCCCTAAATATTAAAATTATTTTAATTTTAGTCTATAAAACTAAAATTTGTAGAAAAATTGAAAGAAAAATTTACAAAAAAGTTGCAAATTTTAGCTTTAAAAATTAAAATCAAATTGAAAGATGAATTATAAAAAATAACATACATAGAATAAAACAAAAAACACACAAATTAATTGACGATGTGACAATAAACTGTTCATTCCAATTTTTTATATTATTTTAGTTAATCTTCTTTTGCCTCTGTCTATTTTTATCACAACTCATTCAATACTCCATTTTAGGAAATTCTAAACAATTAAATCCTTCCGTCAAAAAACAATTATATCCTTTAATTTTATATTAAATTATTTAATTTATTGTCTCATCATCGAAATATACTATCCAAATCATAAATCAATCAAAATTTATATATAAAGATTAAAATACACAATTAAAAGAAAATACTAAATAGTGTTCCCGAAATACTATTAAAAAGAAAATTTTATTTTAAAATTTGTGCATTCAATATCTCTATCTTAAAACGTTTACATTAATTTTATCTTTTATTTCATTTTTTTAAAAATAAAGATGAAAATTATGATTTTACCAAAATAAAATGACAAAAATTACATGAGTCAAACTACTTTTTTTTTTACCTATGAAAATCACATTCCTTGACTTGACCCTACCACAGTAAAAAACAAAAAGAAAAAGAAATGATATTGTCCTTGTCCTCAAGAAAGTGGTGACACCAAAAATTACCATGCCTCCATTCTTCTCTTCTCTCTTCCTAACACACTCTCTCTTGAACAACATTCTCTTTAAACATTCCTTCACTTCACACATACTCCCTCCGTTTCAAAATGAGTGTCGCTTTAGCTCAAAATTTTTGTTTCAAAATGAGTGTCACTTTTCAATTATCAATGCAACATTTTCTATTTCTATCATCTAATTACTACTTTATACACTATTTTCAAGAAAAAGTAAGCTTAATTTAGTAAAAGTGTTTTTACTTTTAACATAATGATTACATTCCTTAATATGTGTGAAAACACAAAAAACGACACTCATTTTGAAACGGAGGGAGTATTATTATTTTCCTTCCTTCAAATTCATTCATACACTCACTTTCTCTCACTCTTTCAATCAATTTACCCACCTAACCCTTCTTCTCTCTTCACAACAATCTTCTTTTTCTTCACTCCAACTCTCTTAATTCCTTTTTTTGCGGTGTCTCCAATCCAGCGAGAAAATTAGTCACTGTATTCTTCGGTAGATACTCTGGTCTCGACAATAAATAAATTCCTTTTGTGTTTCCTTCAAGTTCTTCACATTCACCTTGATCTTCTTCTAAATGTTAAATTAGTGTTTAGTATCTAAGAATTTCTGAGAAAATTTTAGTCTTCCTCTGTGAACCCTTTTTGATCCTCTGTTTTTTCAGTTTTTCTTTTGTGTTGTTAGAAGCTGAAACAGCTTGACCCAGTTGTTATTTTGGTGAGTTTTGATTGTTTTTCATTTGAAAAACGAAAAAAGAGAAGATTTTTGAAATTGGGTCTAGTTAATTTTTCCTTCATTTTCTCGGGAAAAAAACTGAGGAGAAGTTGAAGTTAATTTGTTAAAAGTTTTGGAAAATGCTGGGGACTTCTCTGCAATTTGGTGGTGTTCATGGTGAAGATCGGTTTTACATTCCGGTGAAAGCAAGAAAGAATCAGAATCAGAATCAAAATCAGCGTAAGAAAACTCAAAGAGATAATCATAAGAGTGAAGATTCTGCTTCAAAGAGTCAACTTGTTGATTCTGAGAATAGGAATTTCAATGAAGATTTTCACTCTTTGAAGAACAAAGCTTCTTCTGTTGAGACTGCTAGTAACATTGATAGGTTTTTGGAATCTACAACACCTTTAGTTCCAGCTCAGTATTTCTCTAAGGTTGATCTTGTTTGTCTTTTATACAATTATGACTTATGAGTGTTTGGTCTGTGCTTTTTCTTTTGAGTGTTTGATTTGAGCTTTGTTGGATTGGATTTGGTTGGTACAATACAGTAACTTTTATTCACTGTTTTTGACATGTGTCTCAGCTTTTAACTGTAGTTGGAATAATTTTTTTATTACGTTAATGTTAGTAAGTTGGTGATTATGTTGGTTTTTCGGATTCGAACTCAGGTCACACCAGATGTGTTTGAATGGAATTTTTTTCTCCAAAAGAATAATTAAGGACATAAGATAGATGAATTTAAGTGTATATATGAATTGACTTGTTTGAGGCTTTGAGCTTGTATACTGGCATAAACACACTTGTGAAGTTGTGAGACTGTTTGAGAGAGTTTATGGAAACAACTTATGAAATGTCTATAGGCTGTTTTCAGCTTATTTGCATAAGCTCTATAGGATAATTGCTTATGAAAACAACTTACAACTTATATGTTAACAGTTTGACTTTATTTAATTTTTTTGTTATAGAAATAAAGTACTTACTTGGACTTGTTTTTGTTATGTTTTTGGTGTAGACAACAATGAGAGGTAGAAAGACTTGTGATGTAGAGTATCAATCTTACTTCTCCTTGAATGATCTCTGGGAATCTTTCAAGGAATGGAGTGCATATGGAGCAGGAGTTCCCTTACTACTTGATCAAAGAGAATCTGTTGTACAATATTATGTTCCTTATTTGTCAGCTATTCAACTATATGGTCAATCAGCTAAGAATTCAATAACCAAGCCAAGGTATTATGGCTTTTCATAAGTAGAGTAATGCTTTTGTTTATGTGCTTCAGAATTTGTAGCTTTGAGTTGAGTCTACATTTGATCACTGAAATTATGGTAGTGTTATTGTTGATAAATGAAACTTCTTTTTCCTTTCTCTCTTTGATTTGTTTGTTTGGTATGTGAATGAATTGAATTTATGAAATATGAAGTCTGGACCATGTCATGGTGCTGGTTCGTAGGTGAAATCAATGAAAATATATTAGAAGCACGATATTAGAAACTGTTAAAAGGGTTTGATAAGTTTCATTCTGATTTTGGTTTTCGTTCGAATTTGGTCCTGCTCCCATTATAAGAGATCACAATAAACTTTTTATGCTCATCGCTATCTCTCGTTTTGCATATAGTTTCTCATGTTTTGTTTGCACAATGAAGTAACCATGTCTCCTTTTCTTTTGGAATTAGATACATTGGTGAAGATAGTGACATAGATTACTACAGAGATTCAAGTAGTGATGGAAGCAGTGATAGTGACTTCGGAAAAAGGACCGGACATTCTATAGCAGAAAGAAATGGTCAATATCGAACGGGCGACGCTTCTTTACAAATGAGCAAGCTATCTGTACTTGATAAACACTTTTCAATGCAAGAAGGATTTTCTAGCGATGACAGTGAAGCTGGAAATCCTCATGATCTTCTTTTCGAGTATTTTGATCAAGATCCTCCTTATAGCCGGGAGCCACTGGCTGACAAGGTCAGTACTTATCTTAATTGATGTGTGGCTTATTTGATGTTATTTTCAACAACCCATCATATATGTGATTATATTTGGACAGATACTAGATCTTGCACGCCACTATCCTAGCCTCAAGTCGTTGAGAAGTTGTGATTTATTGCCAGCTAGTTGGTTGTCAGTGGCATGGTGAGAATAACTTAATCTACTGCTTTGGTGCATGTTTATCAGTATCTTACGATATATGTGAGTCATATCTCAATTTGATACTAAATTGAACCAAATTGATATAAACCGTCGGTGTTTATCTATTTGGACATGAATCCCATTTTGAATCCCGATTTACTATGATGAAGCACTACATAAACTTAGTGTAGCCAACCAATCTTTTTGTCAACTTTGTATAACCAACAACTTTTCTTATGTCATTTGATATATGACTTGAATCTTGGATTATTTTGAGGTTCATATATGATGTCATGTTACTTGTTTGTGCTCAATTTTGTGTCCATTAATATTCTTCAATGCCATCTTTTAGGTATCCTATATATCGAATACCGACAGGTCAAACATTGAAAGATTTGGATGCTTGCTTTCTTACTTACCATACACTCCATACACCCTTGACAGGTATTCATGGAACTTTACCTTAATGCTTGAACTGCAGTGGCATAGTAATTTTTTCCTTACCATTCAGCACTCATTTGGCGTCGTTATTAGATGTACTGATGCGTTATAAACTTGTTTCCTCCTTTTACCTTGGACCTGTTTGGAGTGACTTATTTGAGTTTATTTATTGGTATAGACACTTGTTAGCCTGTTTAGGGTCTGTTTGGCAAAAAATAGCGGATAACTTATAAGCTAGCTTATAGCGGATGAGCTTATAGCTGATAGCTGATAAGCTAGCTGATAGCTTATAGCTGATAAGCTAGCTGATTGAATTTGTAGTGTTTGGTAAAATTAGCGGTTAGACTGACTGATAAATGTAAAATGACATAAAAGGACATTCTTAAGTTACTGTAAAATTTATATTGAAAATATTTAAAATTTAGTTTAATCTTAAAAAAATAACTTGGAATTTATTAATTTAATATATTTCTAAGAATATTATTAAATTAATTTTAATTCATTAAATTTTTTAATATTATATAATTTATTTAACATTTAATTATTGTATAATTAAAAGTAATAATAATAAACTGATGTATAGGTCAATTTTTTTTTCAATTTCTAATATATATAGTTCAATATTTTTTCTATTTCAAAGTTGTATCAGGTCTATTATTATCATAAAAAGAAATTGCATCATGTCTCAATTTTAATATTTTTAGCAAAACAAGTTCAGTTTTTATCAAAAAATGTTCGTTTAAAATAAATACATTATATTAGGCATACCAAAAAAAATAAATACGTTGGAACATGAACATGACATGTAGCTAGGAACAGTACACGAGAACAGTGTTACTCGGACAAGAAATTTGGAACACATATTTATTATATTTTGAATTATAATAAATAATAAGGGGTAAAATAGAATTTAAGATAAAATAATAAGGGTAAAATTGGAAGAAAAATTGATAAGCTATAAGCTCAAACGCTATTTAAAATAGCGTCTGGAAAATAAGCTATAAGCTAGTCAAATAAGCTATAAGCTCATATAAAAAATGTGTTACCAAACGGAGCTTTTTCTGTCATATGAGCTTATAAGCTATAAGCTATAAGCTATAAGCTCAAAATAATGCTTTACCAAACAGACCCTTAGTAGAGCTTATAAAAACGACTTATGACATGTACATAAGTTGTTTTCACTTATTTCTGTAAGCTCGTCAGGCTAGCTTATGAAATTTTTTAGTTTATATGATAACAATTTGACTATCCACCATTATATTGGTTTGACTAATAATTTATCCTTATTGCTTTTCTTTAATTGGACCTTATTAAGTGTTTCTACAACTCACTCTCATAGATCAAAATATCTTATCATGCTTTATTATGTCTAACTTTTTTTTTCTAAATACTTTGTTTTGATGACAATTTTCAGGAAATGGGGGTACTCAAGCTCCAACAATGCTTTATCCGAATGACATGGATGGTGTACCAAAGATAACTTTACCAACTTTTGCAATGGCATCCTATAAGTTAAAGGGATCTATATGGATGAAAAATGGAGTTAGTGACAATCAGTTGGCAAATTCTCTCTTACAAGCTGCAGATAATTGGTTAAGGTTGGTTCAAGTGAATCACCCTGATTATCAGTTCTTTGTGTCGCACGGAACATACCACAGGTGAACCGAATGACACAACTTTATTATTTCATTCTAATGGCTAAATCTTAAAGTTAATAGCCTTAAACATATGCATTCATTGTACGATGCAAACTTGGTATAATCCATCGATCTATAGAGAATCTTATGGTGTTGCGTCGCGACTACTAATGTGAGTTCGCTTACACCCTTAAGCAGCACAAAAGAAAGTTTTTGCTAAAGTGATGAAAATGTGTCACCTAAGTGGAATGGAATGTCTCAAAGGAAAAGGGAGAAAGAGCTACATATATAGAGCAAAAGTAGCTAAGGCTACAGCTTCACATGGAATATATGTGGGATTCAGCTAGACTCATTAAGCTTTTTCTTTCCAACTATATGGTTAAGTTTTTTTTTCTCTCTTTCTTAGACTAAAAATATTTACGGATAGTTGTGTTGTGATTTAGAAAGAATATGTGTGAAACATGTAAATTTTTCTGTATAACAATGTACAAGTTTGGTTCTATATAATTATATATGTGATAAAATCTTGTTTTTCGAATATTTAAACCGACACTATTATAATTTGTAAGATACATTTTCAATACAAATATGACATCGCAAAATTATAAGTCAATATATAATCTACGTATCTTTAAATAATTCAAGATGCAAATCATGAATAAAATGAAAAGTTATAAGTTTGTTGGCAATACAAAATTGATGAATAAAGTTAAAACTGTGGCCAGGGGCGGAGCTCCTTAAGGACAGTGCCGGGCCGCCGCCCGGCCCTTAGATCAAAATTTCGATTTTTTATAGATATATATACATATTTTTACTTAAAGGTTTTGTTATATATATACTAGTTGTATAATAATCACAATTATAGGGTGTGTCTTGGTGGTTAGTAACGCAGCTCATAAGGGTTTATTGCGAGTTCAATACCCGTGGCTAACATTTTCTTTTATAATTTTGATTTTAATAAAAATGCAAATTCATTGAATTTTCTTTCATTGAATTTTCTTTGAAGGAAAAAAGTAGGAAGAGATTGTTGAACACATGTCCTCTCTCCATAATTAAATTAACAAGTTCCCAGCCAACATTGTTGTAGCACATCTGTTTATTAAAATGTTATTACTATCAATTTACTTTGCAATTTTCATCATCAAAATAATTAAAAATTATGGTCTTGTTTGTCAAATAAAAAAACAACTATGTCCTTGTTAAATAATTTATTAATGTTTTAAAATGTGTAGTTATTTTGTCAAACTACTCAAATATTTATTTTTGAGAAAAATAAATATATATTTTTATTTAAAATAGAATTTTATTTTAATGTATATAAATTCCTTTTAATCTATGTTTTGTCAAAAAAAAATTATGGGAGAGTTTAACATAATATAATAAATATAAATACATGAACTAGTTAAAAAATATGAAGTTTACACATAAATTGACTTAAAAAAATAACTAAATATCGTGATGAAAAATATGTAGGAAAAATAAAAAGACACACCCTTAATATAATATGTATTTTTTTAGTAATTTATTTTACATATTTCATTAATATTTTAATATATTTTAAATATGTAGTTCAATTCTTTTGACAATCTCCTTTATGTGCTTATAACAATTTTATTTTCTTACATAATATGAATAATATGATTTGCATTTTTTATTTATAAACTAATTATTTTTTCCGGCCCCATCCTTGAGATGTGGCTAGCTCCGCCACTGACTGTGGCACAAGCGATCGATATTTAAATCCTTTAATCATTTAATTTAGGCTGGGTTTGATGTTTTATTACTGCGTATGAAAAAACATTATTTTAGAAGAGGTTTATAAAAAAGATTTGATAAAAAAATATCTGACTACATTATGTAATATGTAACATTAATGATTTGTATCCATTGTAAGATATACTACCTATATAATATTCTAATGTTTCAAAATAAGTGTCTTATTCTATTAGATCTCAACATCTTGCTACATATATGGATGTGTAACATTTGAAAGAGTATGAAATGGAGTTAATAGCAGTGTCAAGTTTCAAAGACATTAAAAAGGTTGGTGAAAATGGCATGACCACAAGAGCTTGTATAATTGATAACTTGTTATATAGTAGAGCTCGATGGACCACCTGAAAAAAATGAGACAGTTTGGTTTTAATTGGAAATAAAATAAATGTTGATGTTGAATCTATAAAGCATGTGTTGAAATATAGTTTGAAACTTTATGGAGAATTTTGATCGATTGGTGATGTAGCATTCTCTTGACATAATCTCTTGTAATAAAAAATAAAATAAAAAACTATAATCTCTATTGCGGCTCTTTTAAAAGAAAGTCGACTTATGTTAGTAGAGTCGTCAAGTTAGGAGATAGTTTAATCTTGGATTAAGGAAAAAATGTTTTGTTTTATTATGATGGCTTAAATGATTTTTTGGTCCTGTATATTCGTGGAATTTTGATTTAAGTCATCGTATTTTGCTTTGTTGTAAATAAGTTCCTAAATGTATAAAACTTGTTGGTTTTTAGTTTCTAATGTCAAAATCCGCATGAAAATCTGAAGGATTGTAGATTTTCTAGCGAATTTTGACTCTATGGACTAAAACCAACAAATTTTGTATATTCAAGGACTTATTTGCAACAAAACAAGATACAAAGACTAAAATCAAAAATTCGTGAACATATATAGACCAAAAGATCATTTAAGCCTATTTTGATTTAAGGGTTATATATAAGTTTCATAAGAGATTCATATGATTTAAGATGTGAATGTTCAAAGACTGTACAAGTGTTTAAATGTTCTAAGACTGTACAAGTAATTAAATGTTCTAATTATCATTAGTTAACACAAAACAATCTAACTATTAATCTTGTAATTCGATTATCTATAATTTCTATCTTAGTATAATTTGTAATGCATGTGAAAATTCAAATGAGTCTTATAAAAAATCTCAAATTTATAATATATTAAAAGAAAAATGTCATATTAATTAATTACCATCAATAAATTGATCTAAATCGTAAAAATCTTGAATGTATTAACTTTAAATATGTGATTAAAGATTCGATTCTGAACTCATATGTATGAAAATAATTGAGTTGAGAGGAGAAAATTCTCCTTGTGCGTTCCACATGTTTTCCGACAAAAAAAAGTCATTGTTAATGATAGTGAAAACTTCATATTTATATCAAAGTAACTCAAAATGTAGTATTAATACTTAATAGTTATTCTGAACTACCAATAAATACTATTGAAATTTGAAATTCACAAAAATAATTGTGAGGTCTCAAATTGGAAGGTGAAAGTGTCCTGCAATTTTATACTACCTCCGTACCAAAATATAAGTCGTTTTGACCATATCACACAAATTAAGAAATGTAATCATTGTTGTATGGAAAAGAGAAATTATGAGTTAGTTTACAAAATTGTCCTTCATTAATGGTATAAAAAAGATAAATAGTAGAAGTAAAATAAGAGAGAGTAATAAATAGTTAAGGGTATAATAAGAAAATTAACATTAAATGATGCATTGGTATTATAAAACGACTTATATTTTGATACGGAGGAAGTATGATAAACATAAATCATTATATTCTACCTTCAATTTAATTTTAGTTAGAATCAATTCATTCAAAATCAATTTTATCACCTCAAAACTAAACATCCAATAGTAGTGTAAAGTATGTCACCGTGTTAAACGTCACGATATAAAATTAGAAAACGTTGGCAATAGCATCATACGTACAACCTTGAATATTAAAAGACTGAAGCAGGTTCTTGGTGTGTGCCAAAATTTTGTCTTTATACATCATAGCAAAAAAAAACTGGGGTAGTTGATATATATCATTGTAATTTACTTTGAAATTATTCATGGACACAAGAAGCAAACATTTCATTAATTGGATAGTAATAAATAAATTATTGTCATCCAACAATCACATTCTTGGCAACACTTGTTTGGATGATTATATGATAGAGCTGTTTTCAATTTTAAAATGTTGACAACAACAATGTTTGAATAAGAATTACCTATTGAAATGTCAAATTAAGGGGGCTATGTATGAAATATGAATATGAAAATAGAAAACCAATTATATAAATAGTTGATCCACTAAGATCAAGATATAGTAATAATTTGCATAAACACAATTAGATCATTTTGAGAACCCTTAATTTGATATTTGTGTGCCATTATGTGTTTCACAAGCCAACCCGACCAACCCATTGGATGGATATATACTCGATCATGAAGAGCAACAAGTGATAATAAAAATGAGAGAAAATAAACGTATTGCAGAATTGGAAAAGGAAGCAGCGGAAGAGAAAGAAAGGAAAGCAAGACAAGCTAAGCTTCATGAACTTAATCGCCAAAAGCATCCTACTAAGCCGGTTGGCGGGTGAGTCCTTACATATCTTATCATTTCACTTTATTCAGAGGTTATGTGATCGAAATCAGTCTTAAAATGCATCAATGATAAATTCTCTTAAAAAAGTATATTACCACCCTTTGAGAAGATAAAAATAGTTCATAGCTCGCATCCCTATCGAGTTTATACGGTTCTAACAAACTAACAAGTAATATGTGCGCGCACACACCTTTATATATAAAACAACAGTTCTTACTCTTTTGTATTGTTGTGTTTTGTATGTACAACATGTAGATATCAAAGAGGGAGAAAAGCTGGAGGTTACCATTAATGTTGTAACATTGAGTTCTATGATGATAATTGGGATATTTAATTACTATGGAAGCTAAATGCCAGAGCCACTTAATTTGATCTTAAGTACATTTCTCATTTTTGTCTGTGATTATGTTATTTTTTTTGTTGTTCTTGTGCTTGTCCCTTTTGTTTAATTTGTTTATGTTCTATAGTCCAATGTGTGTTAATGATCTGGACTTGCACTTGTATTTTGTTCTATAATGGAAAATGGAATTCATATATTTTATTAATACAATTTTGTGTCGGATATATGTGATAAACATCTTGTTTTTCGAATGTTTAAACCGATACTATTATCAAATCGATATTCAAATTGAAAATTGTAAAATTTATTTTCTTAAATCATGAATCGAATTTTATTATAATTTATAAGATGCATTTTCAATACAAAAAATGACATTGCAAAATTACAAGTCAATATATAATCTTTTGAATCAAAGTCAATATATAATCTAATTATCTTAAAATATATAATTCAACATTCAAATTATAAATAAAATGAAAAGTGATAAGTTTGTTGGTAATACAAATTAAAATTGATGGACAAAAAACCAACATGCGACTCAAATCAGGGCCGTCCCTCACCCCAAGCAAGCTGTGCTGCTGTTTGGGGTCTCTAAATTAATGGGGCCTCAAAAAAAATTATTATGTACTTATATTATTAGATTCAATCTATATTTGGTTTGATGGATTAGTAATGATATTGGGAAGGATTTATCGGAGAATATATAATATGAAGACTTGATTGAAAAATTTGTTTAAAAAAATATTAGGAGGGAGACTTTTTTTAAGTAGCTAAAATGTTGATTAAAAATTACATTTTGTTTATGTAATTTTGAAATAATTGATACTAAATTACCATTTTTATTATTTGCTTGGGACCTCCAAAATATCGGGGAACACTGACTCAAATTGATTTTTTATTAGTGCATATGAAAAAACATTTTTTCAGAGAGGTTAATCCATTAAATAGATCTTTGTTTCTTCGAAGTATTAATTTTTATAGCTGCGATTCAAAGACACCTTAATTTATAAAAAGAAACTTAACTCGGATGCGCCATGTAGAGAAGATGGTAAGATTGGTTGTCGGAGGGGGCTATGCAAAGAAGATTGGTTGTAAAATTATTAAACAAAAATATTAGTAAAAAAGAAGATTGATTGTATTTTCCAGCATAAAGCTTTTAATGCGGCTTAGGTAGGTGTTAGATCAGATCAAACTTCAAGTCTGGTGGTGGCTTAAGGTGACGCGAAAAAATGTTTATTTTGAATTTAGTTTATGGTCATTGAACCCTTTGGCGTGTTTAAGCTTGTTTTTGTTGTTTTTGGCATCTTTATCTTGATTTTGCATCTCTGAACTTTTTGCCACAGTTGAAGCACTCCTTGTGCTAACTTTGCGAGCTTAATATAGTTCCTTCTTTTGCAGTTTCAAAAAAAAAAATTATTATTATTATTATTATTATTATGTAGAACCAATATAGTATTGTACAAAGTAATAAAATAACAAAAAATGAATAAATAAGTAAATAGGGCGTGTTTATTTTGAAGAAATGTATCCTTATCTTTCTCATTTTTAGATTATATATGAGTAAATGTGGCTTCTATAAATCCTGAATGTTCATTTTTCAACCTTATATGTTGCTAGTGAATGTCTGGTGTTTTGGAAATAATGAAACAACTCTTAAATAATTTTATCTAATTCTTTCTTCTTCTTTTTTTTTTAAAAATTTCTTTTAATCTCTTACTTATAATGTTTTTTGTTTTACTTCCTCTAAGTTTTTGTTTTGATTATGTCTATCTATTATTTCAAGTTCTTATGTTTTAGGTGGACTTGTGTCAAAAATGTTATCCGGACCCAACAAAATCATGTCATCTGGCCAATAAGTTGATGAGCCCAATAAAATTACTATTTTAGCAATAAAGAAGCGTCTAACAGAAGAGATTAATCTTTCATAATTTAATTCAAGGGGTGCGGTTGAGTGGTTGGGGTTCATCCTTCCTTAATCAAGTATCGAAGATTCGATCCTTACCTTGGGTATGGATCAGTTTTAAATCATTGGGTCAGCTATCCCATCCATCGAGGTGCCTCCAATCTATCAAGAGATTAGTCACTGCATTCGGCGGTGGATACCTCGATCTCGACCAAAAAAAATAAAAAAAATTCATAACTTAATTTTTTTTTTTGAACGGCCATAACTTGAAGTATTAATATTAGAATTTCAACCGAAAGAAGTGTCGCCACCATTACTAGTATTGCCTCAAGTAGAATTACTTTATGTTTTTTTTGGTAAGAAGTAGAATTACTTTATGTGGAGAGGCAAGTAAAGAACACAAACTCTTTAAAATTACATAAATCCCTCAACCAATAATAACGTAAAAAAAATTGACAAACTTTCTTGGTTAGAAGTTTGAATTGCAGTCACACTAATGCTTCATAGTTTTTTGAGTCTGTTTGCAGTCCTGGGCCTGTTTTCATTGATATATTTCATTTTTTTTATTTTATGATGAATGAGAGCAGAATTAATGTATTTTTCAACTATAAAATCTCTTCCAACCCCTGCGATTCTTTTTGACCCTCTGAAATTCCAATTTTATCTTTGTAAAAAAATTCGGTTCGCAGAAAACCAAAACTTTTCTAGTTCAAATTTAGAAAAAATTTAGTTTTTGGAAACCGAAATTTTTTTCAAGGCAAAAATAAATTCGGTTTCTAGAAACCGAAAGTTTTTCAAAAAAAAAATTGAAAATCCGAGTAATAAAAAAGAAACACGGAGTAGGTTGAGAAATCATCTTTGTCAAGGGTGGTTTGAAGGGGCAGTATTCATGGTTGAAGATTTTTGGGCTATCGTTGGAAGTTGTCACTTGGCAGCAGAGCATTCAACTCTCATATGTTGGCATCTATAATGATGATTCATTTTTCTTCCTTTCCTTTACATGACAAGGACCAAAGTTCAACCAAAATTTTTATTTTCTTCTTTCTACTACGTACCTATTTAAATAACTTATTTGAATTTATTTATTAATATGAATTTTGCAAGACTGTTTGGGAAAATTTATAAAAATAGCTTGTAGAATATATATAAAAACAATTTATCATTATTTTATCTTTCACTATAAAAATAGTTTATATAAGCTTATACGTACTTATCAAAATATATATAAGTGATTGTGCAATAAAATGTTTATCTAAACATATCCTAATTTAGGACTAAGGACTGTTAGAGTGTAATATATATGAGTAACTAAAGCTAGGATTCTCTAGAATATACAATTAGCCTATCATAGTGTGACATCTGTTATGTCACATTTCCTAACATCTACAAATACTTGTAATCTCTTAATAATCAGATAATAACAAATCTCTATTCTCTCTCTTCTTCTCTCTCTCTTCTTTCTCTCTCTCCTGTAACTGTTTTCTGTTACAAGCTTCATCAATGGAAGCTCTCATCTTCTAACAAGGACCCATTTGGATTAGCTTATTTTAGAGTTTATGCAAAATAACGTATGCAAATAAATAAGTTTAATTTTTATTTACTCCCTCCAATTTTTTAAGTGTCACTTTCATTGGATTTTGCGTTTTTATTTAACTGTTGTTTTGTGTTTTAAGGGTACAATTTGTCACTTAAGTGACTTGCTACATCAACATTGATTTTATTAAAATTGATCTTTTGCGAAATGGTGTAAAGATAGAGGGTAAAAGTGCTATTATAAAATATAGGGAGTCAAAATCGAAATTTTCTAAAATGAAGGAGGTCGACAAAACAAAAGTGCAATTTAGCCAAAATAATAATGTTTATAGAACATTTCAGTGCTGATTAAAGTAAAAGAATTACAAAAGGCCTATAATTTAAGAAACTAGTTCACATATTAATCAATAAAACATTTGTACCATAACTCTTTAATTTGTGACTTTAAAAGTCAAATTTTAAATTAAACAAATCAATACAAACTTTTTACCAATAAAAATACAATACAAATTTTACTCCACAATATTGACATGTACAAAACATGTACATGTGCCAATTCAAACAATACTTAAATTTATTTATCCTTAGGTTAATTAAGTTTACTCCTCAACAAACGGGTAAATTTCATATCGAATGTTACAACTTCCACCAACAACTCTGCCTCCTTTTGTTCCATTTGGTATTAGTTCACTAATTGCATCATCAAGACATTTCTTACAATCAACACTAGAAAGGTCTCTAGTGCATTGACTTAACCCATAAACTCTATGTGATTCTCCAATCTTCAATTCTCCACTAGCATAAAATTTATGGTCCTTAGAAACTTCATAAGCAAGTAAGCTCATTAAGTCCTTAGTTATGTTGTTGAATTTGATAGGATTATCAACATTTTGTACATTTAATAAAGAGAACTTGTTTTCATTATCAATTTTGCCAAAGAAATTAGTGTTCAAGTACTTGATCATGCAATTGTCGTACCATACAATAGCACCCATATTATATGGACAAAGATTGAGAACTTCTTTACTTGCTTGTGAAACACAAGTTTTACATTCTAAGTTTGATACATCGCCACGACAAAGAGCTAGCCCATACGCTTTTTGGTTTTTGTATTTGGCCGGTCCTACTGATCCATAGCCGAAACCCGTTGAAGGCGTCTTATAGATAAGTGAGTTCATGAGTGTTTTCAAGTTTGATTCATATGTGCTATGGACAGTAAAATTACTCGAGTTTGAACAAAAATGAAAAAGTGGATCGATTCCAAAAGATGTTTGGATAAGGAAAGCAAATGTAATTGAGAAGAGAATAAGATTTGTGGAAGCCATATTTTTGATGATCATAAAGAGCATTAATATATTTTTGAAGGTTTGATATGAGATTGTGGGGAATGAGAGTATTTATAGAAAAATTCGTTCGTTTTGTCTTTAAGAAAATGTTAAGGTTATTATTTATTTTTTTGAAAGGGTTAAGGTTATTATTATAAATAAATAAAGAATGGTTTGTCTAACATGTACAACATTGCACATGTTAAAGTACTAAAAAGTAGTAAGTTAAACAATTATTTATTTAAAAATTATATATTTAATATAAAATGTACAATTTTTAATATAAAATTATTATTTTGAATTTTTTTTTGACAAAGTATTTTGAATTTTATTTTAAAATGTACAAAGTTGCACATGATAGAAAAATTCAATAGAAAAAGAAAGATTAAGGTGGACATTTTTTATTGACTAGTTAAGAAGCACCATGTCAACATTGGACTGTGCCTTTACTATTATCCAAGAGTTGGTTTATAACTCCGGCAAGAGTGAGAAATTCAATCTCCAAACAAAAAAGAATGAAACACTCAAGCATAGCTTTCTTTGTCTTAATAAGTTGAAGAAACTGTCTCAAACTTACTTGCGTAGTTGTTTAAGGACTAATGAAATGATTCATGGATCTCTCATGATCCAATGGTTAGAGCTGTTAAAATGTGCTAACTCGAATAGCTTTTTTTTTTTCGGGCTCAGGCCTTAAAAATTGTAGCTTAAATTTTTTTCCATACTTTTTAGTTGAACTTGAAAAAATCCGTTTAAAATATGGGCTATACCGAATGGGACACAATCGGCCTGCAGGCCTGAATAAATTAAAAAATAAATAAAAATGTCTTCTAAAATATTGCAGTTTGTAAGAATAATCCCTATTTTAAAATATTTTTACAAAAATCGATACTTTCAATCCTCAAAATAATAGCTAGAAAATATAAAATTGGACTTTTAGGAAAACTTTTGAGCGACAAAATTTAAAAACTCATAACTTTATAAAGGCTAAAAATATATATACTTCCTTATAATATTTTTTCTTTTGCCAAAGTTCTTTATAATATTGAGTTTAAACACTAAGAATTTTTTTCTTAAAAAAAAGATAACTGGTCTGAAAGCCCGACAATTCGTATCGGGTCGGGCTCGGGCACCATTTTTAGTAGCCCATATTTTATCTGGGCTCAGTCCATTTTTAGTAGCATCATTTTGACAACTCTGCCAACAGTGTATCAGAGTCGATGGTTGAACCGGACCGTCGTGTCGAAAGTCTTCTCGAATAAGGTGTTCAAACGACATGTCCCGTTGACGCACACTTGAAGGAAAAATTTTTAGTATTTCAAAAGTGAGTTGAGTCTCATATTGAATATATCATTCTTATAGATACTATTGTTGGTTTATATGTGGTGAGGTGGACAGGTAGTACTTGCATGTATCATTAACATCGTTGATATTATTTGATTTTGTCGCAACCAAACTTTTTTTTCATGATAACAGTCAGTTCGCTTATTAATTAATAAAATACTTGTACTATAACTCTTTAAATTTCATGCTTGAAACGATCAAATTTTAAAGGGTCTTGTTAAAGAGTGTCCCCGGGACACTCTTTAAGCATTCCACTTAAAGAAACTTTTTATTCAAAAAATCAAACATTACAATTTCCGATGCGTTGACTTTACGTATTTTCATAAAAATCCTATAAAAAAATAACTTATTATTTAAGGTCTTAAAGAGTGTCCACGGCACTCGTTAGTATTTGCCAATTTTAAATTAAACAAATTGATAAATATTTTATTTCAATATACTTATACTTAATCCTGGAATTGACCACTTTCTGCCCTTTCAGCTTTATTTATCCTACTCCCTCCGTCTCATATAAGTGTTCTCTTTGAGTTTTTCTCTTTTCTCAAATTATTATATTTGTCATTTTAGAATATCAAGATAACATTTATTACTCTTTTTTGCAATAAACTACCCTTACTTATACACATAAAATCATAAAAAATACGTATTGCACGTGCCCGTTTGGCCCGCTAGTTATGATAGAGAACATAGTAAAAAATAATTGAATTGGTGAATGGTATGGATCAATGAGAATAAGTGTGAATTTAAGTTGTGGCTAACTATGTATGTGTAGGGACCAAAAACATTGAATTCGTGAAGTTGCACATAGTGCAGCAAATGATCAATTAATAGGTTGATTTTAAACTTGTGACGGTTGAGAGAGAAAGGTCTGCCGAGGCACATATAGAAGGAAAGGTTAACTATACGTATGATGAGTAATGAGTTAATGAAAACATAAGGGGTCGAAGTAATTTTCTGTGTAAAGTATAGTATGTAGGAGCATTAAGATTTAAAGTATTGGAAATTGAAAAAGAGAGAGTAGATCGTGTGTATGTATTCACAAAGAATGAAATCAATTGAAAATAAATGGCTGAGAGGAAAGAGGGGAATTGTTTTGTTTCCTAGACTAAATCAATGCAACTTTTTTTTTTCTATGACCAATAAAATCCTTAACCAATTAATAATTTCTTTTTCTTTATTCTAAGTTTCAAATTAAATTATAATATATCAACTTCTATAATTTGGGTTTCATTACTTTTCATACCTATGTAAATATTATCGTGACATCAAATTTATGAAAAACTATATAATTAAATAGAAATAACTTGTTAAATAAATCAAGAAAATCTTAAATAAACATAAGTAAAATATTGGGGTTTTACAATGAACATAAATTTAAGATAATCTCTTAAAATATAAGATAGAATACTCTTAAATTTGACACAAAACCTCCCATTAACCACTTTTTTCCTTTTTAGCTTTATTTATCGAAAATAAAAAATAATTTAAATTAATAATGACATTGAATTGAAATGATTAATATGAATTTTATTAAAGAACGAATTTTGAAAAAAAAATTAGATTAGCTTATATGGAACAATTTCTTGACTAAATTTTATTTACCTCGGCCAAACTCTTGATTTCTATGGCTCTTTCCTCTAGGCGTTAAAAAGTTAGAATTTGATTAGAGTAGAATTGAACACAAATCCGCAACCCGACACAAACTCGACCTACCCGACAATACATCGAAACATTTGGTTGGGTGCAGACCAGGATCGGTCAACAATTAAGATAAATTAGTCACGTAGGTTGCATATTGGCAGATGGGGATCTCTAAAAATCGATCGAACAACTATTAAAATACAAATTAAATTGATTTTTGTTGTCTCTCTCTCCCTCCCACTCTCAATCTCTTATATTATTTGTTTAGTTGTTTTTATCCATGTTTGATGTATAAGAGAAATATTAAGTTTGTAATATTCTAGATCTATTTTTATTTATTTATTTTTTAGTCAGGTAGTCTAGCGGTTAGAAATTCATTAAAGGTGAATAAGTGGGCATACTGGGTTCAAACTTTGATTCATGCACAAATGTGCAATGTCCTTTACCAATTGAGCTGAGCTCATGAAGACATATCTATTTTAATTTCTGTTTAAAACAAAGTAACTACATTTCACCTTTTTTACCATTTGTTATCTTGCATACGAGTCATTGAACTATTTGAAGAATATGAATTTTTAGATCAATGAAATTTTAAATATAGCAACAAAGTTTCAACCTAACTCACAACAATCGACTCATTCTACCTGCTAGTTGTATGACCCGACAACCGAATAAACTGAATATGTAGATGAACAAAATTAAATTCTAATTAAGTGACCGTAATCGACTTACGCTCAATCCTAAATTTTATTGGTTTCATGATTGTTCCATGACCGTTATTGACTTACGCTCAATCCTAAATTTTTGAGTATAAAAGAAACTACCTTCGACTTTATATATAATTTTTTTTTTAAATTCATAGATACATCAATTTTATAATGAATTTAAAAAATTAATTTTTTTCTTATATATAAAACTGGAGAAGGGAGTAAAAGAAAACCACAATAAGAACAAGAGTTTAATTTTGGTGCACAGTCTGTGTAACCCATTTTACACAATCTTTCAATAGGATTTTGCCATGTCATCAACCCTAAAATATGTGATTTAATTTAATTAATAATTAATAAATTTAGTTTTGGCAATCCTGTTTTTTTGCATCGTGCGTTTTCTTTGTCTCTTCTTTTTGAGTTTTACAGGAAGCAAGTTGAACCAATTTTTGAACCTGAAATGCAATTTCAGAATCAATTTAAACAACAATAACAACATCAATCTACATAATGGTGATGAAGAAGATCAATTTTTATGAATCCCATTACATTGCTTGAAAACTTTCAAAACAACAACATCAACATCTATTTCAGAACAATTTCAGAAACATCAACAGAAGCAAGAAGTGATATTGAAGAGGTTTAGTGTTTTGAATTGAAATTAGAAGCAAAAGTATTTGTTAGATGATTAATAATAGACAACGTTGTGCGACGGACAATGGTGGCAATAGCGGGGTGAGCGGCGGCGGTGACGGATGATGGTGGCAAGGTGGGGTGCGCGTGCGGCGATGAAGAGGGAGAGAGATGAGAGAACGTGAGAAAGAATGAAATCTATATATGATATGCCAAAACAGAATTGCCAAAACTGAATTTATTAATTATTAATTAAATCAAAACACATATTTTGGGATTTAAGGTTGATGACATGGCAAAATCCTATTGGAAGATTGTGTAAAGTGGGTTACACAGACTGTGCACCAAAATTAAACTCTAAGAACAAACAAACAAAACATAAAGCGTTAGAATTTTCAAACCTGGACCCCACTACATCTTGTCTCTATACCGTTAGATCATGAAAGAAAGCATAATTGAATTAATATTCATGTTCATTAATTAATTAATTAATTTCGTTAGTCAAAAAATAAACAAAACTTTAACAAAAATCCAAAAAAAAGAAGAAACTAGCCGTTAGAGTATCCTAAAAATTCAAATGAAAATGGAAGAAGCGTAACGCACACAAACCATTACTCTTTCATTTTTCATTTCCAACACACAGAGAAAGAAAGAGAAAAAGAAAACAATTCATCAATTTCAATTACTGTGTCCAAATCTAAACCCTAATTTCTAGCTTCTTCCCTCTTTTCATGCTTCAATCAATTTCTCACTCAACTTCTTGAATTCAAATCTTCAATTTATTCAGATCAATGTGAGTTTCCATTTCCATTTCCATTTCCAATTTTATTTTCTCGATCTCAGATCTATTGATTAAGTTTCTATTTATGCTTTTTTGCTTAAAATTAGCGTCGAAGTTTAATTAATTATCATTGTAATAGAATTTAAATCTTGCTTAGATTAACTTGAGTTTCCATTTCGATTTCCATGAAGTTTCTGATTTTTTTGCTGATGTTTCAAATTAAGCATTTTGCTTAGTTTATTGCTTAAAATTAGCGTGGAAGTTGAAATTTGATTAATGTCGTGATAATTTCTTTCCTTTTTGTGTTGAATTTAGTATCTTAACACTGAAATTCTACTTCGGTTTGTTTATTTTTATTTATTAATTTTTTCCTAAATTAGTTATTGGATTATTCTGCATCAAATCAGTACTAAATATAATCACCTAAAATTTAAGTTGGTTCAGTGGTGATTTGACGCTGAACTTGGTAGCGACGACCACGGTTCAATCCCAACAACTGCGTTCGGGAGGGGGCTGGAAATTAAACTAGTGATGAAAACCGAAAAAAAATAATCACCTAAAGTCTTTGATTATGATGAATTCATCAGATCTATTTTTCTTTTTCTATTTTTAATTTTAATATAATATAACTTTGTTTTACACAATCTGTTTTATTTTTACTTTAATAAGTTGAATTTTCGATTCTCGGGGAAAAAAAGGGGAAAAAATAAGCTAATTTGAAAAAAAAATTGTTTGGTGTTTAATTGAGTAAAACTCATGTTACTTGGAAATCAATGATCTTAGATACGAACTCAAATGTTGGATTATATAATAATAAGTAGCAGAAAACGTTTAATTATTGATGTTATTATGGTGTTTTTGGTTTAATACAGTTGAAACATGTCAATTTTGTTTATGCTTTTGGTGTTCACTATGACTTTTCTAGATGACTGTGAAAACACCTGGAACACCAGCTTCAAAAATAGAGAGGACACCGGTATCAACCCCGGGAGGGTCAAGAGCCAGGGAGGACAAGATTGTGGTTACAGTTAGGTTAAGGCCTTTAAACAGAAGGGAGCAATTGGCTAAAGATCAGGTGGCATGGGATTGCATTGATGATTATACTATTGTACATAAACCGCCGCCACATGAACGTGCTGCTCAACCAGCTTCATTTACTTTTGGTATTCACATTATCAATTCAAAGTGTCATTTATCATTTTTTTTTTAAGTAATGTTAACTTGGGATTTAAGTATTTGTTGATATTGGTTTTCTTACTGCAGACAAAGTTTTCGGTCCTGCTTCTATAACCGAGGCAGTATATGAAGAAGGAGTGAAGAATGTCGCGTTATCTGCACTAATGGGGATCAATGGTATCGTATTAGATTTTGGTTATTTGTATCATTGTGTCTTGAAATGATATTGCTTATGATTTGTGCTTCTGATAGAGACTTACTACATGCTTATTTTGTTGTAGCTACTGTTTTTGCTTATGGACAAACTAGCAGTGGAAAGACATACACAATGAGAGGAATAACAGAGAAGGCTGTCAATGATATTTATAATCATATAATGAATGTAAGTCTGCTAAAATCTTCTATATGGGTTGTGTTCCTATATCAGTTCAACTACTTGGATTTCTTGATATATTGTATTGGAAACAGTTTTTTATGTGTAGATGTGACTTATGTAATAAAGGATTGTATAGGTTTTCAAAGGTTGTTAATTTAAGGCTTATCTTTTTCTTTTTCCATCATTACAGAACCCTGAAAGAAATTTCACTATAAAAATATCTGGACTAGAAATATACAACGAGAACGTGAGGGACTTGTTAAATTCAGAACCTGGTCGAAGTTTGAAGCTTCTAGATGATCCTGAGGTAATATATTTGTAAACATTTTTCATTTTCAATTTACAAGAATGCAATCCAGTAGCTTCCTTGTCCTGAATTTTTGAAATTCATATTGTAATATCTTGTATAATTTTATAAACTCTTTTAACTTTTATTTAGGGAGCTAGCAATTCAGCAGCTTCAATTTCTTGGGTTTAGAATTTCATATTTTAATATTTTCTTTGTGTAATGTAGAAAGGTACTGTGGTTGAAAAATTGGTGGAAGAAACAGCAAAGGATGACCAACACTTGAGACATTTGATCTCCATTTGTGAAGGTAGGATACTACTCTCTTAGGCTTGCAATGAGGTATACATATTTCCTTTTTCAAACAACTTAATATATTAACTTTCATTCTTTTGGCAGCTCAAAGACAAGTGGGCGAAACTGCTCTGAACGATAACAGCTCGAGGTCTCACCAGATAATAAGACTGGTTAGTGATAGTAATATCTGTTGTTGAAATTTGAACCGTGTCTCCTCCATTCATTCTTGTAACTAATATAGAAACATTTACGTTCTTCCTTATGTTGCAGACAATTCAAAGTACTCTTCGTGAAACAGCAGATTGTGTGAAATCTTTTGTTGCTACCCTGGTAATTGAGGTTTCCTCATATATTCTTTAAAATGGATATATTAGTTTCTCATTGACTGACAAATTTGTGTGATTGAATACAGAACTTTGTTGATCTGGCTGGAAGTGAGAGGGCTGCACAAACACATGCAGATGGCACTAGGCTCAAAGAAGGCTGCCATATTAACCTTAGCTTGATGACTCTTACAACTGTTATCAGGAAACTCAGGTCAGTTTTGGTGTTGTTTTCAGGAAGTTGATTGAGTTGTTAAAAAGTTGCGTTATCACTTTTTTAGTGCCTCTTGAATTTCTGCTTCTTCTGATTGCTTTATTCTGAATCATCATTATGCAGTGTTGGAAAAAGAAGTGGTCATATACCTTATAGAGATTCAAAGCTCACACGTATTTTGCAGCATTCTCTTGGTGGGAATGCACGCACTGCCATTATATGTACCTTGAGTCCAGCACTAAGCCATGTGGAGCAATCGCGAAACACTCTCTACTTTGCTACCCGGGCAAAGGAAGTTACAAATAATGCTCAAGTAAACATGGTAACTACCAGTTCATAATCACCTTGATGTTTTTTTAATACTTATCTTACAACTAGAACTAAGCTTACCATGTTGTTTGAATGCTATGCATAGGTCGTACCAGACAAGCAACTTGTTAAGCATTTGCAAAAGGAAGTGGCAAGGCTGGAGGCAGTGTTGCGCACTCCTGATCCATCTAAAGAAAAGGATTGGAAAATTCAACAGGTAAATTGAAAAATAAAAACGGTTGTTAGGAACAAGTATAATACCATAGTAGTGTACTGATATTGTTACCAAATTATTCCAGATGGAAATGGAAATTGAAGAGCTGAAACGTCAGAGAGATCAAGCACAAACTCAAGTGGATGAGTTACGAAGAAAGCTTCAAGAAGACCAGCATGTCTCAAAACCAGTTGAAGCGGCACCTTCTTCAGTCAAGAAGTGCCTATCTTTCACTGGTGCACTATCATCACCAAAACCAGGGTTAGGGTGTGAGAGAGTGAGAAACACGTCATTAAGACAGTCCATTAGGCAATCATCTACTGCTCCTTTTACCCTTATGCATGAAATTCGCAAACTTGAGCACCTCCAGGAGCAGCTAGGTGAAGAAGCCAACCGAGCTTTGGAAGTATTACAAAAAGAAGTGACATGTCATAGACTGGGGAATCAAGATGCAGCTGAGACAATTGCAAAGCTGCAAGCAGAAATAAGGGAAATGCGCTTGGTTAAGCCAGTACACAAGGAAGTTGTAGTTGGAAGCATGGTTTCTGTCAACAAGAGTGTCAGTGCTAATCTGAAGGAAGAGATTACCAGACTTCATTCACAAGGAAGCACCATTGC
Source organism: Trifolium dubium (assembly GCA_951804385.1). Taxonomy (NCBI): domain Eukaryota; kingdom Viridiplantae; phylum Streptophyta; class Magnoliopsida; order Fabales; family Fabaceae; genus Trifolium; species Trifolium dubium. The sequence goes on along the minus strand of OX638064.1, from coordinate 25,084,304 downwards.
TAATCTTGAGCAGCAGCTTGAGAATGTGCAAAAGTCTATAGACAAGTTGGTGATGTCTCTTCCGAATAATTTTCAATCTTTAGCCTGTGAAGCATCTCCTAAGCATAAAAAGGAAAATAAAAGGAAAAAGTTGCTTCCTTTGGCTTCAAGTAACTCTGCAAATCGCCCAAACTTTATTAGATCTCCCTGCTCACCATTATCTACTACTAAACAAGTTATGGAATCTGATATTGAAAATAAAGCTCCTGAGAATGATGATAATGTTTCAACAGAAATTCATCCTGAGTCCGAGAAGGATACTCCCTCAAAGAGTGAAGAAGCTGGCGACGCTACATCAAAGGAAAATACTCCAAGTCCAGGTTACCGCCGCTCTAGTTCAGTTAACATGAAGAAAATGCAGAAAATGTTTCAGAATGCTGCCGAGGAGAATGTAAGAAGTATAAGAGCGTATGTCACAGAATTGAAAGAACGTGTGGCCAAGCTGCAGTACCAAAAGCAGTTACTTGTTTGCCAGGTGCATTATATTAAAGAATCTTCCTTGTCACATTGTCATTGCAAATTCTCCATATCTTGTATTTTCTTTAGCATTTTTCACTTATATCCTTATATTTTGATAACTTAGGTACTTGAGCTTGAAGCAAATGAAGCAAGTGGCCACAACATAGAAGATGAAGTGTACCCAGATGAACCGGAGGAACCTAAAATCTCATGGCAAGTAATATTTAAAGAGCAGCGGCATATGATCCTTGAATTATGGGATGTATGCTATGTCTCCATTATTCACAGGACTCAGTTTTATTTGCTATTCAAGGGAGATCCAGCAGATCAAATATATATGGAGGTTGAACTGAGGAGATTGACATGGTTGCAACAACATCTAGCACAATATGGGAATGCAAGTCCAGCTCCTAATGCTGGAGGAGATGAACTAACTGTCTCCCTTTCATCAAGGTTCTCCCTCTTTATCCACTCTCACACCAAGCACTTCACTAAATGATATATGAATGAGAACTTTTAACTGAATATATATATTTTATGATATTGCAGTATGAGAGCATTGAAAAGAGAAAGAGAATTTCTAGCTAAGAGATTGATATCGCGTTTGACGCCGGAAGAGAGGGAGGCATTATATATGAAATGGGATGTCCCTCTTGATGGGAAGCAGAGGAGGATGCAATTTGTCAGCAAGCTTTGGACAGATCCTTGTGACGAAAAGCATGTACAGGAGAGTGCTGAAATAGTTGCAAAGCTGGTGGGTTTCTGCACAGGAGGTAACATGTCAAAGGAGATGTTTGAACTGAATTTCGTGCTTCCATCTGATAAGAGGCCATGGCTAATGGGCTGGAATCATTTGACAAATTTGCTCAATTTATGATAAATTTTATGTTTGTATATTAGAAGTCATCATTTATTTTAAATCTTGTACATGGAAATGAATTTTGGCACCTATTCAAATTCAAAATTATTGTCTTTGGACCAAATTTATTCGAATATAAACCAATCCAATTCACTGGATTCTCATTAATAATAGAATTTTTTCGAATAGTAGTATGCACATTTGAAGCGCTATTTGTGTTATAGAGATGGAGGAGTACAAGTTTTTACTTTTGTGACATTTTCAATCAAAAGATGAGAAATAAATCTGGTCCGTTCTGATTTTAGCAACACTTTGGTTACACTCTTGTTGCATATATTTATACCATCATTAAGTATGTCATATTACTCCTGTTAAATATTTGTGATCTGATCTGAAAGTGTCAGATTTAGTAGCTTAGCTTCATTTTGAAATCTCTAACTTTGACAGTGATCTATATTTTTGAGCCTTATCTTTGGAAGTTGTTAAGACTATAGATATAATATGCATATAAATTTTATGTCTGCAGGGTTAATCAGTATTTGATGGCTTGTTAGTTGTTGCATTTATTTGTGTCAAATTCTTTTCTTATAATATAAGGGAATTTTTCACTAGATCAGTTACAAACAAAGTGAAAGATAAGACACACCAAAGAACTGAATTTATAAGGGAATTTCTCACTAGAAGTAAACATGATCTAATATTGCTTTGAACTATATTTTATAAAATACATTTTTTTGCAACAACTAGTGTAAGATAAGACACACCAAATAACTGAATGGAATGACATGAAAACCAAAGCATTGCATTCATTATCACTTGTACTAAAACTCTATGAATCACTTAAACACACATACACCTGACATGACACCGACACTGGCGCATAGCCATCCCGTAATAGAAGTTACGATTGAATGTAACAATATATATCGGTGACAGACAATAAACACATCTTCAATCTAAAGTGTCGATGCTACATAGTTTGTACTATTATTTATAACAGATAATATCAAACCACACAAAATATGATATTATTTTTATAGTCTCAATGGACACACCCAAACCAAACACCTTGTGGTTTTAACATTCAACAACTTGGGAAGGGAGTTCCACAATTGTTAGCAACTTTTCTGGCATTAGGAGAGTTAACAAACTTCCTAAGATTGGGATTCTTGAGGTATTGGCAAAGGCAAGGTCTTTGTTCTTTGATCTTGGAACAGCAAAGTTTAGATGGAGGAGTTGAAGAAGTGATTGCACTCACACATGAACTGAGCTGCACTGGACTGCATGTTACCGCCATCGACACATGAACATTAAGCAGAAGCAGCAAAAGAAAGGTGCAAAAAGCAATTTGTGCTGCTTTCATTTTTTTCAACCTAGGAAGGATATGATTTAGTGTTTTCAGTATAGAAGATGAAAGTGTATGAAGTGCTTCTGTGTTGGTGCATTTTTGGATTGAGTTTGCTCTCAATTTATAGTGTGAGATTAGTGGAAAAAAAAGACTAAAACATGTGAACTTGAGTGAGAGAAAGTGAATTGTAGGTATGTCCCCACTATGACATTTTCTTTAAAATAAAAAAAAAAAAGACAAATTTGGTCTTTCAAATTCTCACATTTTGTTAAGAATAATTTGTGACCCAAATTCCATTTCAAGAATTTACATAGAATTAGTATGGATAAATTTTTTAACAGTGGTAAGTTGAAAGAATAATTTGTTGTATTAGACATGCTTCTATACCTTTTAACATTTATATAAACACATGTAATGTAAACGTATAAGGAACTTTAAACCTTTTTTAGTTCTTATCTTAATTAAAATTTATCATAAGTTAGAAGTTAATCCTAGTATATCATAGTTGGCAAAGTATCTTGGTCAAGCTGATTATAACAGATTATGTTGAATTGCTGAAGCTGAAAGCTAAGTCATTTTTGCCTTTTCGGTACAATTATTCTCTGCTGACTCAACATGTTGTACAAAATTTGATTCTTTAAACCACATAGGGTATAATAGCTTGTTTGTAATGGATTTTTTAGCATCTAAAGTCAATTTTTTCCAAAAGTTTACCATATGCTGCTTCCATATACAACAAATTGTTCACTGTTTCAATGGAAAAGTTTTAACAAACAGGGTTAACTAGTATAATCACTTGATTAACTACTGTTATTAATATTATTTTTGTTGACAACTACTGTTATTATTAAATAAAAAATAGTCTGCAACTATCCACACACACCAGCCCTACCCCATTACCAGAAGTTTTTTCAGGATACTGTTTTTGGTAAAGCATTATATTGTAGACCTTAACTGCAAAGACTAATTTTACCGATTAATTGAGATCTATTTAAAGATATTGACATCTAACACATGCGATATGGAGTGGACATAGATCGAAGACTGGAGTTGCGGAAGCACAACATATGATGGTGGCTACTCCGAGGGGGTGGAGTAACTGCACACACTATGATAATCAAGGGTGTGAAGTTTTCAGGGTGATTTGCAGATCGATATTTGATTGTCATCCTGTGGCGCTAATGAAATCATCGAACTTGCTAAAGTGTGTCGCTGTGTTATCTTCGTCGTGTGTTCATGGTGATCTATTCTATTAGCGGATTGAACTTAGGCTCAGAGCCAACATGTTTTCCTATTAGAATATGCTAAGGATTAAACTTGTGACCAAATGATCAAGGTCCATTTTCTCAATGAGTATTTTCTCATGCGTCAAAAAAAAAATGTGTATTTTGTCATGTACATTTTAGATTACCTTAAAATCGAATATGTTAAGAATTAAACTCATGACCAAATGATCAAGTCCAATTTCTTAATGTATATTTTTTCATGTACATTTTAGATTACCTTGTAATTTTTTCCCATTATTTTCTAATTTCTAAAATTGTGCATCAAAGGTATGTGACCCATCATTTGGAATGTGGTACCTTTCGGTGATGTTTGATTGTGATATTTATTTACATCCACATATGGTTCTTTTATTTATTTTAAAGTCACACATGCTTTCTTATGATGAACATAATAACACGCACTGTGAAATTGGTGAATCACTGGCTATCATGACAAAGCAAGGTGCTACATTGTATAATAGATTACAAAAAATGAATGTGATGTTTTTCTAAGGAGCAAACCAATTGAAAGCAAGCTAATAGATTTTGTTGAAGCAAAGGATTTGAATATGATCACCATCACATTTGTGTGTTACAATTAAGTATTATTTTTAATAATAATCGTACTATTGGTATAACTAAAATTATTCCTCAACATTGTTAATGACTAATATTTGTTGAAAAAATTAGTTAACCATATTTTTTTTTAGTTTTCGTCACCGGTATCATACTCACTGACCATCTTTAGTGGAGTCTATTTATCTCAACTATGTTTCTTTTATTAATAAAGCTCGAATCTGAGATATTGCTTAATGAATATGAGTCAAATTCCACTCAGATATCGTATTGATTAATTAATAAGTATATATGAATTATTAATACCTATGATCATAATGCATGCTTAAGTCTCACCTTACCAAAAAATAATGCAAATTGACCTCAAACATTTTATCATCAACTTAGAAGTGTTAATTATTTATTGCATCCATATCATTTCAAGATTCTCTTAGAAATGGTTGAAGTGAGGATTAGACTTTCTATTTTTAATGCTAAATTTTGTGTAGAGGAAAGTGAACAAAACTACATTTTGTTATTGGGCACTATAATTAAGCACGCCTTGTAATAATAATCATTAGCTCAATTCTATGATAATTCATTTGCTAAAAGCACAAGAGAGATCAAATTGGTGTGAATTCAATTCACGCATATAATCATTAAACTTACTTGATTATATTTGCCTAGTGTAAGTCAAAATTAAAGTGCTTGCTATTATGCAGGTGTATGGGACCTTCAAATTAGTACCTTCCACTTTTGATCTTCATGTTCACTTCATAATTCATTATTTATCATTGCTATCGTCAGCAAATTTTGTGGTAGCAACTAGCAACTGTTCAACAATCATAAGCTTACATGTACATCTGCAATGTCTTTATTTAATTATAATCGAACAAAATATAACTCAACCTATGTTCCTCAGCTCTTATCACTTGAACTATCTTATAGAAACATATGAGACACTTGTTTGACAACAAATGTTTCTTTTTTTGACAACATATGTTTAACATATATAATGTTGGACATTGATATTTATCCATATGAAAACACATCTAATTTCAAGAATGTTCCATGCATTCATATAGTCTAACACAAACACTAATCTTTTGCTCAAGATTCATGCCCCCCTTTTATTTTCTTAATTTATTTACTTTTGTGGGAAAATCAAGGCTTATTACTTTATATAATTTAATCAAAACGGCTATTAAGAGTAATCTAGCATATGGTCAGGTCACCCTCTGCTTGCTGTAATCATCAATTAACTAAATGAATGAACCAAAGAGATTCTTTTCAGCCTCTATAGAGTTTTTGTAGGTTTTTCAAGTGGTGATCAATATATGAATTATCAAATATAAGGTGATTTTGTGGACCAAAAATTTGCAATTTAATAGAACATACTTAGGCGTGTAGTAATGTATGATTACATGAGAGATTTGGGATTAATTAGGCATGCTTATGCAGCTACTTTTTATAGAGGGGTATCCAAAGAAAGTAAGATATTTGTCAATTCCATGACTAGGAAAATTATATGAATTTAGAATAATACCAATTAATAAAAGTAAGACACTTATTATACACAAGGACTTCTTATTTTCTTAAAAAAAAATGGGAAATAGAAAAGTTATTACTAACTCCGTTTCTATTTATAAGATACAATGGATTTTTTAAATTTATTAAAATATTAATGAATTTGACCTATAAATAAATCAAATACCTCAGTTTTTAGATAAATCTAAAAAATTTATTGTCTCTTTTGAAAAGAAATGGAAATAGTATTAATCAAAATTACATAAATTTTTATTTAACAACCATTTTAGAGAGAACATACATTGACGTTACAAAGACATATTGTTACAACTGAACTGACATTTCATGAATAAAAAACAGGATTTTCAAGTTTTGCAGGAGCGAGATTTGGATCCTCCAAAATAATTTTAAAATCTTTCGATCGGTCATACAAGTAAGCCTCCAAAAAAGAAACAATCAACCCTCCCAAAGTCCTTCTCATCAAATCCTTAGGGCCAATTCCATTCTTACACATACACTTCAAAACACCACATATATCATCATCTAACATATCCATGTGACCATAGTCCTTAATAACAAAATGTGCACAAGGTGGTTTACACTCATAGAAAAATTCTTCATGGTTCACCCCCTCAGGAGCACAAGATATAGGAAAACAATTGGATGATTCTGGGCCTAGCCCAGTTCCAATTACAACAACAGGCATGTTTAAATCAAAAGATTGAGCCTGACCTGTTAGAATGTGAGGAAGTGTTCTTGTTATTTTACACTTACTTGGGCCTGCCACTGGATCTATTCCAATTAGGGCTGAAAATTTTAGGTTGGTTTTACCATGACCAAGTGCAAGGGCAAATGCGGTTTTTCCACCTTTACTATGACCAGCTAGAACTAAGGTGTCTAATTTGGCTTGAACATTCTCTTGAATGTTTTCATTGATCTTAGGTTGAAGCCCCTTGGCTATCCAATTTGCAACTTTTCCTGCAAATTTTATTTCACATGGTCCAGGCATAGGCAAGCCCAAGGTAAACTAATCATGAGAAAGAAAAAGTCTATGTTAGAAAATAGGAAAAATAAATTTGTCTAAAGAAAGAAATCAAAATTTTGACTATTTGCTTAAGAGGTCGAAAACTCTTATCACTCGAACTAATTCATTATTGATAAAAATTCATTTTTTTTATTAAGATAGATTTGGATAAATATTTGATGCAAGCTTATAAATAATTTTTTTTATCTATTTGGCAATGTTAAATTTTGAGCTTATAACTTATAAGCTTATTATGAAAAAATAGACTTGTTTGGTAACTTTTTTTCACATGAGTTTATAGCTTATTATTATTATTATTATTATTATTATTATTATTATTATTATTATTATTATTATTATTAATTTTTAGCTTATTTTGATAAGTTAATTCAATTAGCTTATAGTTTTTAGCTTATTGTTCTTTCATCTAATTTTACTTAAAAAAATTAAATATTTATTAAACATATATTTTATGTCAATAAGTCAGTTCAACCGCTATTTTATAAACTATAAATTCATCTGTTATAAACTAATTTATAAACTATCATTTATTTTTTAGAACTTTAGATTACATATAAGGTCATAAGAATATATATATTTAAACATATAAATTGTCAAAAATAAAATATATTTAAACATATAAATAAATTAAATTAGAAAGTGTTGAAAGAGTAGAATATATATATACCAATTGAGGAGCAACACAATCCATGTGAAGTTATGTGGCCTAAGAGCTTAGAGTAATTCGTAACACTTTGGTTTTTTTTTTTTAATTTTTTTGAAAAATGATTGAAGATATAAATATCTTTATCACCATATTCATACCTTATCATCTCTTTCCTTAAATTAAAATCATTTTTCACTCAAATACGTATACACCTCCAAGTAACATGAATTTTTGTTTTATGTTTTCCTCGATCTCTTGCTAAACTTTAAAATCAAAATCCCTCATTCTTAATAGGAGATCAATATCATTGTTGTTACTCGAGTACTCAGCTCCAAATACCTCGTTGACCCCTCTTACAAATCTTCCTAAGCACTCAACTACAATGCTTTCCCCAATTCTATATATATTTGTCTACAATGTCAGCAGGAAATCCATATACCAACTTTTTATTTTAAACATGTATGAATAAAAATTATTTAAAAATTCAAAAATTTATGAAAGATATGAACTTTTTAACACTCATGTAATAATAAGCTATAAACTTATGTGAAAAAATGTATGAAAAATATGAAGAAAAAATATGAACTTATTATTGCAATGACTAATTTATAGCTTATTATGAAAGATATGAAAAGCTTATTATAAATTAGATTAGAAAGTGTTAAAAGAGTAGAATATATATACCAATTGAGGAGCAACAACTATGAATCCATGGGAAGTTATGTCACCTAAGAGCTTAGAGTAGTAGCTATTAAAAATTGCAAAACCATGGCAGAACAATATGACTGGGTATGTCCCTTCCACGGTTGGTGTAAAGACTAACAATGGTTTTGGAGATGTATCAACATTGAATTGCTTCCAATTAATATTTCCACTTTGGAAAACATCTGTGTCTATGGTGGTGGCTAATAATGTTTTATCTCTCAATGCCATTTTCACAACTCTATATCTTCACACCAAATTAATGAAACTTTAAATTTGATTGTTTAGTGAACCTAAAGTTTAAGCATTGTTGATATATAGTAGTTTTTTCCTTCAAGATATTTATTGGATTCTTTTGTGTGTAAGATAAACGTGTGATGTGTGTGTGGTGTAGGCTTAGTAATCTAGCCGTCGAGTCTAGCAGCCGAGTCTAGCAGCCGGTAGTATCGGTCCCGATATTTTGGAGGTCTAAGATAAATAATTAAAATGGATCCTTAATAAATAAAAAATTACACCAAAAATTATATATAATATTTATTTTAAAAGAACATCATCTATTTTAAAAGAATTTTTTTTTTGATTAAATATGGATTGGACCTAATTATATTACTACATATTTTTGCTTTTTGAAGCCTCCATTTTTTAGAGGTCCAAAGCCGGTGCGGGCCGCTGGGAGGTAAGTAAAATCCAGAGAAAAAATTGTTCCACCAAGAATCAAATTTAGGTTCTTTTAAAATTTATTATTTGGTAAAATTTATTAACCATTTAAACTCAAAATTTTGATTTTTTTTTTATAGGCATCAAAATTTTGATTTAAATGTGAAAGATTTGATTTGGACAATTAAGATTTTGTCATTTATTGTCAAAATTTTGTATTGACAATAACTTATCCTATTATTTTGTGGTTTATAAATTTATCGTACAAAAGTCATTTATTATTTTGTCTTTATTTTTGTTGCATCCCTTCATATTTGCATTACTCCAGCTGGTGGAAAGGATCAAAATAATTGCTGCTAGAGTTGCTCTAAGCTCACGTAAATACACTCGCAAATGTTTAATATGGCGTTTGAAAGAGTATAGAGAATCCACTCAACTTGAAACTTTCAATGTGTACAAAACCAACGTAAAACTTAAAAAATATACTAAAAGACCAAATTTTGTTGCAATTTAAACAAATAAAAAAATAAACACTCTAATTATAACCAAATTATTTAGTGTAGTGACAACCATTTGTCATGTGTGTAATTGTTAATTATAATAAACTATAATTATATAATTATTCTTTAGTAAAAAAAATTATAATTTTTTTTGTTAAACCATATAATAGAACTAAATATGTATTTCCAAACTTCTATTTTTTGACTGAATATTTTCAAACTTAAGAATTAGTGTTCCTTCCTTACTTCATATTTCAAAAGGAAAAAGGTAAAATGACAATTTCCCTTGTTTACAGAGTACATATGATATGATTTAGTGATTTTGGAATTTGGATATTATAGAAAAGTGTCATAATCAAATATTAAATACAATTATATCTTAACATTGTATGGGGTCTAAAATAATGAAAAGACAATAGACATGTCACATGTATATGTATCGCAATTTCAATCCTATGAAACAAATGTGGTTCCGTAATTTCATTGGTAATCAACTATTTTTAAGTTTATAGGACATTGTTTTTGGACATTTTCTTATACTAAGTGTCAACATATAGGACATTGTTTTTGGACATTATTTTGTGAAAATTTGACCATTCATGAATAGGACTATTAAGTTGACAAATCTATAACTAAACTGGATACTATTAATATATAATTAGAATTATAATAGAATTGTCAAGATGGCCGAGTTGGTCTAAGGCGCCAGTTTCAGGTACTGGTCCGAAAGGGCATGGGTTCAAATCCCATTCTTGACAATTTATTTTTATTTTTCAACAATTCCTCTTCTTTTAATAAATTAACAAATTCTATAGGAAAAATAAATAAATAAACCAAGTCCAAAAATGATTAATACTTATATTTTTTTTTTGGCAAGGTTAATACTTATATTTTAAATCAAGACTAATTCAAATCTTAAATCTAAAAGTGGAAATATATATATTAAAATAATAATTAGGCCTTTTAATTATGTCAATGAAGGTTTAATTTTCAGATATAAAAAGTACTCCAATATGAAAACCAAGTCATCAAGACTCTTAAATCTAAAAGCTAAATATCAGAAAGTTATTAGAAATTTGCCAAAAAAATATATTATTAGGCATTTACTTCATTGTTTTTTTCAATTAAGGTTAATTTTTCAAATACATAAGGTAGACCTATGTTATGCATGTATTACCATGCACCATTTAGTAAGCAAATGAAATTGAACTCAAGATTCTTGAGTTGATGCAGTTGCATCCTATTTATTATACATACTACATAGCAAATAATGAAATTGTACTCTCTTATCCATTTTGTCTTCAGAAACATAAACATGTACATTAGGCTTAACCTTACCTTAATTGATATCTGAATCACTATCAGAAAATGAAGAATAATTAGCAAACACCTTATTTTTCTGTCCATAACAAGACCACCGCCACGCACGGCGCATCACTTGATGACATATTCTACATGATGGCTTGATGAAACAACATAGTGGACAGCACACACATAGCAAGCAACAACTACATAGGAACTCAATCAATTTTTCGTTGCCTTTGTTGGAACCTTGAATTTGGGATGAATTTACCATTATACAACATATATATGATGAATGGTGTAGTTGAAGATGAAATACTTGCAATACTATTGAAGGGTTGTGTGAACATTTGCATGGAAATCTTCCTAAGAAAGCATTTAGATCATGTTGTGGTTATTTTACTTTTGTAGAGTTTCTTCTTCCCTTATATTCTATTCCGATCTCAAAGTAGTAGCCCTCAATTGAGATTAAGGTACTAAAGAATATGTAGTCTAGGCCTCTATCTGACGCCTCAATGTTTTGACCTCAAGTTTGTTGCACTGCTTTTCATATGTATTGTTCGCTTTGAATCTTGTGTGTAAGCCCTTGCGGTTTTGTGTTTAGTAAAGGGTGTCACACACTCTCCTTACTTAGAGAAATGTGAATGTTGTTTATAAACTATTATTAGTTTCAATTCTCAAACAATGTGAAACTTTTGGTGTATCGGAACATATTCCATCTTTCTTTGATTTTGGGCATTTTGCTATCGATGAATATTAGCAGAAATTGTAAAGGGTGCTTTTCACATTCAATATTCGTAAATGGCTAAGAGAATGTTAGATATTGGTGCCACTAGAGGCAATTGGACTTGCCTAAAGTTATTCGTCCAATATATATTGTATGATCATGTATCTAATGTTTTGCATTTTTCTTACTTAAAATTGGGACCAGAAACTTTTGAGGTCGAAAGATTTTGTAATATGCATTACCACATAAAAGTGAAGGATGATTAGTGTATGTGAAGGATAGGTGGATTAAATAGAGCATCTTTGCATTGAAAAATAATATCTCCATATTCCACAGCCTCCTTTTTTGTACTATGAATGAATATCATTGCTAAACATAACCCAATTAGCACTTGTAAATTGTAATAATAGGATATGAATCCTCTCTAACTCACTCTTATGCATTCTAAGCTGTCGGATGAAGAGCAGGAGAGATGATTGAACACATAGAACAACAGAGGATCCAATTCCATAATAATATATGTTATACTATATATGATGTAATTTAGCCCAAAACTCCAAAATTTCTAACCAAATGACAAAAATGTTATCAAAAAAGTAAACTGCTACAACCTATAAGCATAAAAACAAACACAAAATAATATGATCACAGTAGTTAAAAACCCTCTATGCTACAGGTGCAATTGGCAATTTCAAGTTCAATAGTTCATCACTTCATGTTAGGCTTTTCTTCATTGACCCTACTCCTTGGTTTAACATCAAGATTAAAATCTTCTTCATCTTCAAAATCAGAGTCACTCGTTCCCTCCAAATCAAAATCAGAGTCGCCCATTCCCCCCAAATCAAAATCAGACTCATCTTCCTCATCATCGTTTTTTGACTTTGTCCCATTCCCTAGAATGTCCCTCATCAAATCCTGGTCAGCATCTATGGGATTCCCCGTCAAATACCTCTGCAATACTGCCTCGAACACTGCTGGTATCGCGTCCTCGTCGCCTTCTCGAATCCTTGCAACACGCCTCTTCAACTCTTCAACATGAAACACACAAAATCAAAACTTCGTACCAATTTTTAAAACCCCAAAGAAAAAGACTGATTCAATATATTGGAACACTTGAAATTGGGTTTTAAAACACTGATTGAAAAACCAAGTCATGTTGTGAAATTCACAAAAGCATTGTGTTATCATACCAATAGCGAAATAGCCAAGTCATCAAAGTGGATTCATCAAAATGGAGTCATCAAATTAGTTAGAGAAAAAGGACATGTGCAACCTGATCCAATAATTAAGGGGACATTGATAACAAAAAAATTGCTACTATAAAGAAAAAGGATGAATGATGTGAAAGAAATTGTGGAAACTCTCGCCTAGGTGGCTCCCGCAAGGTAACGACTTCAAACTCAAACAAAGAACATTCTTCTCCAAGGTATGAGTCAAAGAAAATGTTGTATGTATTGCAAGACCCGTCGATAAGTTAAGGCTACGGCATGAAGGAAGACCAGAAGAACTACAGAACCACGCCCAACAGAGCTAAAGGAGACCGAAGGGACTTGCGGGAGGTGAAGGTCGCTGGCATCTTACTCTAGGACCTTACCTTAATAAAGGAAGAACTTAAGCCTTTCTTAATAAGAAAAAAAAGCCCTAAGATGAGCTAACTTGGTTTAGTGCAGGAAATGGAATCACAGCAAGAAAGAAGGGTAGGACATACCTTTTTTAGGATTTCTACCCTAAAATGACTGAACTGCCTTTCGAACTGAACTACAAAATGACTCTCGCTAACTGCATCGGATTCTGTGGATAAAAGAAAACTAGCTGAAAAAGCGGATTTGATTCCGAACCGCTACACTTTCTTATATTAGTGTAGTGCGCTTAGCACTTCCTGAACTTCATCTCAAGCTCCTGTGAGCTGGTCCACTAGCTCTTAGTATGGCTTTTGACTTTTGCTTTCTACAATCGGTCCACCCACCATATTGGATGAGAGATGGTGTGAACATGGGTTTGGCCTAACTTTACTCAACCGTATAAATGTTGCTACTATTTGCAAAAGATAAATTCAATCATATTGCAGTCATTATATTTGCTGCAACTAATCACAACCCTTCAAATCTTGAACATGAATACAAAAACCCAAAAAGTACAATTCAATTCACAGAAGCATTATATCAAACAGGTGGAGGACACACAAGTATAAAAAGAAACAAAACCCTTGAAACACATACGAATTTGTAGTTTTACTTACCTTCGTTGCTTATTTCTTCTAAATCGAGTGATTGTTGATTCTTGTTCTCATCGGTGTGTGGGATAGGAGGTGGTGGGTCACTACGAGAAGAGAAGAACGAAGTGGGTTTAGAGAGTGAGACAAATGAAGGTTTTAAGGAATGAGAGAGACGAATACGGCGTGAGATGTTTCTTAGAAGAAGAATTGAAGTCATTGTTTTTGTTCCAATGATGATCTTGTTCTTGTTGTTGTTGTTGTTTCTCCTAACGTTGTATGATCTCGAAACGGTTCGAACAGTGTCGAGAAACGAAGTGAGACGCAGTCAAAAAATTGAAGTAAATGCCCCCGATTTAATACTTTGAGTTTCCCAACTTAGCCCTAAATTAACAAAATTTCACTTAATCATATATCCCTCCGTATTAAAATATATGTTGTTTTTCGGAGGGATAGATAGCTCAATTGGTTAAGGGTTAAGGAGCTGGTGGAAGTTCATGGTTCGAATATAGTTAATTTTCCCCTTTATCAGGATTCGAACCCTGAACCTCCTGCAGCTCTTTAACCCTTAGAGCTACCCCTCGCCCTTTACTCTTTCTTTTTTTAGTTATACAATTTATATTTCTAATATCATGGAAAATTTTATAAATTAACTCATAATTTATATTTTTCATGCAAAATTAATTATAATTCTTAATTTGTGTAATATGGTCAAAACTTCATATATTTTAATACGGAGGGGTAGCTCAATTAGGTTTTGTAATATGGAACATTGTGTAATATGGTCAAAATTAAATTAACATTGAACAAATTAATTAACATAAACAATATGGTCAAAACTTCATATTTTTTAAAACGTCAATCAAATGGTCTCTTTGTAATCTTCAATTAGTTAACTCTAATTAGTTAATGAACAAATTTAACATTGTTGAAGTGACACGTTTTCTTCCACGTGGCAAATCTCAATGTTTAAATTGAAGATTATCAAAGATATTCGAGTCGGAGTTCAAATCTCAATTCTCTATTTCTCCAATATCAAAATATGTAATTTTAACTACTAGACTACTTGATAAAAAAATAAAAATAAAATAGTCTAAAACAATTAAGAAGCAAACTAGCAAAATTATACTTGGAGGAATTACTTATGGGCGTTTGTTGTAAAAAGTATATACAACTATACAAGTGACTTCCTTTGTTTTTATCTTAGCAATATACGACTTGTGGTGGTGTATTTAGAAACTATGAAGTTATGTACCAAAAAAAAAAAAACTATAAAGCTAACTTTTTATATTTTTATGGTTTTATTATTGGTGTTTCATTGACTCTCAATGTTAAATTGATGAGAATTATTTTGGTCATCGAAATTACTTTTAATAAATATTACATTTTTTACTTGAAATCAATTATCATCTTGTTACATTGACATTCAAGCAACCTCATCATAACAGATGGAGAAATGGTTTGCATCTTTTTAAAATCACTCAAATTTTTAGAGATGAAAACAATTGTGCTGATAAAATAGTCAATATTGGTTTATCTTTTAATAACTTTAATCGGTGGAATAGCTCGCCGGCCAGACTCCATTATGAAAGATTTCAACCATAATAAGTTAGGTTTACCTTTATATAGCTTTTGTTGATTTTATTGTTTATGTTGTTTGAATCTTGTTTTATCTCTGTATTCTTTTTTCCTTCATCAAAATTTTTTCTTGGTAAATTTTTTAATGAAACAGACATATTTTTTACACCTTAAATTTTGGTATCTATAATCCCTCCAAAACTCATTTGTATGATTTATATTATATTTTTTATCTAATATATTTTAATAGAATACTTTTTTGGTGACTTCTTTTAAATGTCAACATAAAAATAGCTTCTTAAATAAAATAGTTTGAACAAGATATCAGTAAAAATGAACATATAAAACAAATGTCAAAAAAATTTATTAGATGAAGATTCCTCATACTTGAGTGATTGCTCTTAACATATTGTATTGATTTAATCGGTTGAAACTCCTTATATATTTTGAGTGTTTAATTTGGTCACTATAGTCATGTATTTTCTTAAAGTTCATAATATTTTTCATTAGTCAAAATATATGCTATTTTCTAATTTCTTTTTTTTAGGGTACAACTATTTTCTAATTTCTAACTCCCACTAATTTTTTAATGAATATATTGTATTATAATTCTATTCAACTTTATAGGGAAGAGCGGGAGAGGAGTGAAATAGCAAAAACCCCCTTGAAATTTCAAATTTCGTCAAATACCCCATGCAATTTGAAAAATGGCAAATACCTCCTTTGAAATTTACAGACGTCAGTCAAGTACCTCCCTGGTCGTTAACTCCGTTAAACACTTCTGTTACGAAATTTTAATAGTCAAATACCTCCCTGAAATTTACAACTTATTGTCAAATAACCCCCTGAAATTTATAATTTAAATGCAAAATCCCCCACCTGAAATTTGAAAAATAAGACAAAATATCACTTATTAAATCACATAATTTTCACATGTAATGAAATCAAAGCATCATTTATACTTAAACACAATATAATTATACTTAACTAATATAAGTGATTTCATTTTCTACCAATGCTAATCTATTATATAATTTATACTACGTTGTTATTATAATAAGAGTTTTATAGTTTTTCAATGAAATAATCGGTGATAATTTGTGAAGCATGTAACTTGTTTAAGCATGTGTTACTGACCAACAATTAAAAATACAGCACATAATTTGTACCAATATAGAATGATATATCTAATTATAACTTACATTAACTCACTCTCAAATATTTTTAACGTTAAGTCAATTATGATCATCTAAAAAATGAAAGGGTAACTTATGTTGATGTATTTTCATGTTTCAAAACTCCATTTAAATATTTATCCAAAAAAACTCCATTTAAATAGAACTGGTGATTTTATTTTTATTTTTGTAAACTTTTGAGACCAATTAAGAAAAATAGTATGTTAAGTATAATTATATTATGATCACTTATACTAGTTTTAGTTTAATTATATTGTGTTTAAGTATAGATTTGATTCTATTACATGTGAAAGTTATGTGCTTTAGTAACAGGTATTTTGCCTTATTTTTCAAATTTCAGGTGGGGGAATTTTGCATATAAGTTATAAATTTCAGGGAGGTATTTGACAATAAGTTGTAAATTTCAAGAATGTATTTGACTATTAAAATTTCGTAACAGAAGTGCTTAACGGAGTTAACGGCCAAGGGGGTATTTGACCAACGTCTTTAAATTTTAGGGAAGTATTTGCCATTTTCCAAATTGCAAGGGGGTATTTGATAAAATTTGAAATTTCAAGGGGTTTTTTGCTATTTCACTCGCGGGAGAGAGATTCATCATGTTGAATCACTGATGAAAAGAGTTACACACTAGTGTGATTACTCTTAATCTAATAATACCTCCGTTTATATGAGAGATAAAGTTAAAAAATTACATAAACTAAAAAAAACTATTTTTATTAATTTATTAATTTAAAATATTTATGTATTCCAAAACTACCCTTCATAATAGACACACTTTTATAGTGCACATTTCTATAATTAATGTCATTGTAATCTGCATATTTAATAATCCTGTATTGGAAGATGGTAATTTTATTTATTCAACAAGGATATAAAAAGAATTTTACATTTAATAAACTTTTATTTTAAAGATTGTCTCTTATAAAAATGATCAATACAAATTTCAAATAAGAACAAAAGTAGTAGTATCTAATTAAAAATGTATAATTATTTTTAACCTTGATCTAGTGTGAGATTTTTCTTCATAGTTCAGCAAAAACTATGCACATATATCACCTAATTAAAAACGATATTTATATATATGATAAAAAATTGTTAAATTTCAATCATTTGCGTGGAACTTAATTAGAGCAAGATTGCTTTACTTAGAAGGCTTTTTTTGGCATCCAAATTGAAGACACACCACATGATAACACCAACAATTTATGTTGAGGATAAATGATGGCCATGATGATGCTATAGTACAAGTACAACCAAAAAAATCATTTATGATTTTGACATCAAGATATCAATGTGGATCCCTTTCAAATTTAAATGCTATTCAGTCTAACCTCTAAAATGTTGTTTATTTTTCTCAATATATATTTTCAAAATATAAAAATTTATAACTTTTATAATAGATATTTGTGTTAAAAATTAGATAATTAAGAATATTGATTGTCAATTTTTATTTATTAATAAATGGTCAAAACTTTGGATAATGACATATAAATAATCACATGTTAATGGTTCATGTTGAAACAGATTATTTACAAGTAGTGCATACTATCATAACAAATACTAGAAATAACATGGAATTTGGTAATATTATTGTAAATCTGAAATGTGTCATAGCCTAATAAATATGAAGCTCGTGATTAAGAGACAAGACAACCGAGTAGTTTATGATTTAACTCAAATAACTTTTTTTATTGTTAGTCCTCAAATCTTTAAATATTGTTCACCTTTAATAAAACAACTATTATGAATAAAATTCATTAAGTTTGTTTTTGTAAAAAAAAAAAAGTTAACAATTAAAAGGAACCAAATGAATAATATTAAAGACTAATTATTAACTTTGACAGTTTAAAAAAAGACAAAAAATGGTTATTTTTTGGCATTAACATAATTAATTACATGACCCTTGCCCTCCAAGTCCCACTACCTCTTTTCAATACCACTTTAAGGCAGAAGCCAAACCACTAAACTCCAAGAACAATGAGAGAGATTTTTCAACTTTTCATTTGATAGGTAGCATCAATTTTTTTTGGCCTAATAAAAAGCACAAAAAGAAGCAAAAGTTAGTCACAAGATTCCACAGCTTCAGGGCTATTGATTGAAATTGAATAGCATATATGCCCACAATTCTAACAACATGACAAATTAGAGCCCACCTAACAACCAACCCCATATGGAAAGCAACCTCTCAATAGTTAAAATTTATTCTTTCAAAACTAATCAAATTACATTCTCCCCTTTCACCAAAAACAAAAATGCATTCATCCAAATCAAAAATTCACATGCTCTCCATTTTGTTAGTTCCATTCCTTTAGCAAATTAATGTTTTAGAAATTGTACCAAAAGTTAATGTTAGGTCGAACGCACATGACTAAAATATAAATTTCGATCTCTCAATTTGTATGTATGAATTTTTAATAATTTATAATTTTATCTACGTAAAAGAAAACTACCTTTAAATTAAGGTTCAATTAACTCAATCGGTTGAATCAAATGATAAATAAAAATTAGATAAAAAATAAAATAAGAAAAAGTAAGAATCGGTTGAACTAATTGTGGTTCAGGTCGAACTAAATAAATGACAAAAATCTGATTTAATTATAATTCAACAATATTAAGACATACTTATGATCAAATCAATCGATAAATTGATAGATTTTCAATTCAATCGATCGAATAATCCAATGTAGCCCATTTTTTAAAATTTTCCTACTTTAGGTTCAATCGATCACAAATCATTACGTAATAAATAAAACATTTTAGTTTTTAATTGAAATGTGTATAGGCTGCTGCACCATTAAATCAGACCCCGACTATCCGAGTTAAAAAGATCGGATCAAGATTTGTTGCAGTAGCGATAAAACACATTTTTTCGCTGTAATCAATCTCGACCATTAATTTCACATTAGACTGTTGAAATTATATATGCACAAAAATAATTTTGACTGTTAATTGAAATCGGATGGTTGGTGTAGAAAATGCGTCAACAAAGTTACAACAAGAATTGTAATAAAAAAAAAAAAGTTACAACAAGAATTTTGTTTTTCGTAAATAAAAAAAAAAAAAACAAGAATTTTGTTTAAACAAATTCACCCAAAAAAGCAAAAAATCACATTCTCTCCATGCTACAAAACTAAAACTAGTCAGTTTCCATTCCTTCCACAAACCAAGTTTCAGATCATGTTCCATTCTTCTCTTTTCTATATCTTAATCTTAATTCTTAACAATTAACTCTCTCTCTCTCTCTCTCTCTCTCTCTCTCTCTCTCTCTCTCAAATCTAAACCATGCCTGTAATCACAGGACACATGAAATGGAGAAGACCCAGAAACAAATTAAGACACCCCATTTCAGAAACTGATCCAAGTTCACAACTTTCTTCATTAATCCAATCTACTTCTTGCAAATCCACAATCTCCACTCTCTTTTCATCTTTCTCTCATAACTCATCCAATGAAACCACACATGACAGTAACCAAAATAGAACAAAAAAGAACATTAACAGTAATGGTAACTTTTCTGCATCAACCTTCAGAGGACTCGGTTGCACTGCCGGTACATCACAACAGGTGTCTGTACCGGCAGTGATTCGATCCTCTGCTGATTGGCAAGGGAAAAAGAACAGAAAAAAGAAAAATAGAAAGAACAGCAACAAAACATGTCATGGTGTTGATGATGTGGATTTTCAGGATGTTTGGTGTGGACCAGGAATTGGGTTTTCATCTGATGTTGCTGATGTTTCTGTGGATTGTGTTGTGGCAAGAAAAAATGTTTCTTCAAGAGGAAAACTTGATAATGGTGAAAGGTTAACTCATAGGGAGGTAAATTTTCCATTTCTGATCAATGTGATTTTTTCTTGAATTATTTGTGTATCAAAATCTGTTGAAAAGTTTGGTCTTTTTTTTATTCTAAGATTTCTTGTGTGTATAATTTTGTAGACCAAGAAGATTTGATTAATTGATTTTTATGCATGATATGATGTATACTACAATAGCAATGGTTTTTTCATTTTTCATTTTGTTTTTGAATGCCTAAATATAAGAAAAAAGAATTACATGTATGTATCTGGTTCACATTTAGTCTAGTTACATGTATTTTATTTTTTTGTTTATATTTAAATGCATGAGTAGTATGTTGGATTAGGAGGTCTAATATTGATATGACATTGTGTGGCTGAATAATTGAGTAAATGCATTGAAAAAAAAGTCTTTGATAAATTGAATAAATCATCAATTTGATATTAGAGTGTACTCTAATAATATCAAGTTATAGGCTATCTATGGTGAAATAGTTCACCAACTCTTTTACAGCGCATAAGTTGTGAAAAAATACTATAACGAATTATAATTTTATAAAATTTATCGTCGGATTGAAAGTTTAAATCATATAGATTATTTGATGTGTTACTCAGACGCATCAAGATTAACGGTATTCAATAAAAACATATAAACCATTAATTTTGATGAACTTCAATAACATATCAAATAATATGATAGATTATTGGCAAGTGCACCAATTATCGCAAGTAGTAAAAAATATCGAATCCACAGGGATTGTGATTAATCTAAACGAAAACAACTAAACGCGTACTTAGGAGAAAATAAAAGAACAATTTGGGGGTTTGCATAGCAATTGGTTTGACAAATTTAAAGAAAAGAAAATTAGTTTTTCAACAAGATATGAGAACGATTGGATTTCGCATGATTCCCTAGCATGTCACTATGATGTTAGTGATTAATCTCCTAGCATGATTCATTCAATTACCACGACGATTTAACACATCCGTTATACCCACTCTCATGGTCATATAACTCACTATGTTACACTTCAATCCCCTAATCTCTTAGTTTAATTGCAAGTTAACATAGGCATACAAGTTTGTTAAATCATGAGTCACAACCCCTAATTTCCTATCTCTAGGCAAATTACAAGATTCAACCATTAATCTAAGTCCAATTCATAAATCTAATCTCTTAGCAAGCATGAATTTAAAATCATCACAAACATTCGTCAACATTCATGAAGTATAAAGCACAAGATTAATGGAATAGTAAATTGAATCAATCATGAGAGAATTAATACAAAACTAACATTTATTCCATAGATTCATACTAGTTCATCATACAAAATCCAATCTAAAGAGTTTAGCAACTCATTATTACAAGAAGTGCAAAAGGGTTAGAAATGAAATACATGAAGAAACTAGTGGAATTAGGACTTCAATCTTGAAACCAAGCTTCAATCCATGTTTCCCAAGCTCCAATCCATGTTCTTCAAGCTCAAACCATGGTATTTTGACCCTTTTTCCTCTCAAAATTCGTAACTGACCAACCCAACACCAGAAAAATGTTTTTCTATTTATAAGTTGTGAACCAGATCTGAACCGCGCTGAGCGCGGTGTTCCTGCGCTGAGCGCATCACAAAATGCAGCAGAGCTGCGCTGAGCGCGGACGAGGCTACGCTGAGCGCAGCTGGCAGTGGCAAACTATCCTGAAATGCAAAAGAATTGCGCTGAGCGCGGATAGGCTGCGCCGAGCGCAGCTGGCAGTGTCAAACCTACAAAATTCATCTTTTCTTCAATATCAAGCTAACTCCTTTACTAGGTAAATTCTCTTGTTTTGAGTCATAAAATCAATACAAAAACACCTCTAAAACACCATTGAAGTGACCTTAAAATGAAGTAATGACAAGAGTCATCACAACCCCAAACTTACCTTGTTGCTTGTCCTCAAGGAACACCTTTATCAAATGAACAATTACAAAGGTTTGATAACCTTCTTAAATCACTTCAATAAACAATTCACTTGATCATTTCATCAAGCACTTCAATTGATCAAACCGTTCATGCAACTTCTACTTACCAAGATTTCAATTCACGCAAGCATAAGGACACATTCACAAAATTCAATAACTAATGATCACCTCACACGCTCACATTCACTCAATTTATATAGTAGGCTAATCACTCAATCAACACAATCTAAACTCTTCTACCATAGGCTTGCAAGCACTCTAATGATAAATCAAATAGCATATGAAACACACACTTTAGAGGACTTTCAAGGTTGTAACGGGGCTTAGGATAAGGTGGATATTTTTGGGAAAGTGAGTTAAAAACTTGGAGTTAAGGACAACTTTTTCTCAAAATTTTCAACACAAAACTTCCATTTTTTTTTTTCAAAGAGATACTAGAGCAACTTATTTTCACACAAATATCAACCAATCACAAACTATTTTTTTTCAATCTTTTTTTTCTTTCTTTTTCACACATTTTTTTTTGTAGAGGTCAATTCTTTTCAAACGTTGAACCTCTTTTTCATACATATCACAATCATATAATTTTTTCTTTTTCCAACATCTTTCATACAATTTTTTTTTCTTTTTCATTTGCTTTTCAAAACAACAATGTGGTTGCTCTAGTATACCCACCCCAAACTTAATTTGTTGCTAGTTCCAAAAGCAATCCCAAACTTAATCATAACCCATAAGCACAAACAAAAACGATCAACTTAACTCCAAGAAAACTATTTTTTTAGCAAAAACAAGGGTTAAGAGACAATCAACCAATAAAATTTGTTTTTAAGGCTCAAAAGTGGGTTAGCAAAGGATATATCATGCAAGGGTGGCTACAAAGGCTCAAGGTACCAACAAATTGCCTCGTGTGCTAATCAACGCTACTCAATAAACCAAGAGAATCCAAGCAAGTTCTAGAGAATGAGAATAGAAGTGGACTCACATATATGAAGCAAAGATAGTGTTTGGGCTCAAAGTCCTCACAGTTTAAACGGCCGAATCATTAAGCCATCAAATTTTGTGAATGCCCTCTAGCTTGTGCTTCAATCAATACATTGCAAGAATCCGTTGCACTACAAGTATCACAAATCCATGCTCAAATCAAGAACAAGCAAATCCTATATCAAAGCAATCAAAAATGATATCAATACTTTGGAACTTTCCAAAAGATAAAAGTTTTCCTAAACAACAATTAACAATTTAAGTCTAAGATTATGCAACATTCAAGATCAAATCAACTTATTTCGATAAGAGGGATAGAAAAAGCAAACCCATGGGTTGCCTCCCATGAAGCGCTTCTTTACGGTCATTAGCTTGACACTTCACCTTCAATGTTAGGGAGGATACTTCATCTTTGATGCAACCCGGTTCCTCTTGAGCTTTTCTTTCAAAAAACTAACATCTTGAGTAACACATAGCACCTTCTCAAGTACCGGATGACTTATGAACTCATGCCTCTTGTTCTTCCCTTTCTTTCTTGTCTTCTTTTTAGCTTTTGAGAGAACACTCTTGGACTTGTTCACACTTATCTTCTTCTTTCGGACAACTTGAACCGAGTCAATCATTCCCGATTCAACAAGCTTCATCACCTCTCTCTTTACCAATCCCTCCAAAGTTGGAGTAGAAAGCTCTACCGGCAATACAACCGGATTGAGTTCTTCTTTCTTCTTAACCTTGTGCACACAAAGAACCGGAATCATGTCATTCAAGTCAAACCTCATGGCACCATGTTCTTTCTTAAAGTCTTCCAACAACTCTTCTTCTTCCAAGGGAGTGAGAGAACTACTCATGATAACCGACTTTTTGAAATTCTCACCTATGAACACATACTTCCAACAAGGAGGAAGTTCTTTCAATGCCGGAAAATTTGGCTCAATTGTCTCGTTATTAGAGTCATCCTTCACAAGACTTTCACTTGCCTCCACTTGGAAACATTGAGGCATTTGCTTATCATATGACTCCATTCCTTCAAAGACCTTGAAATTCACACTTCCATCATTGAGCCGCAACATCAAATCACCCATTTCCACATCAATTAAGGCTCTACCGGTAGCTAAGAAAGGTCTACCTAACAAAATCGGTACCTCGGAGTTTTCCTCCATATCTAAAATCACAAAATCGGCCGGAAACACAAACTCGGCACATCTCACCAAAACATCTTTCAAAATGCCATAAGGATAAGTGACCGAACGGTCGGCAAGAGAGAGTTGCATTTTTGTCGGTTGAGCAACCGCACCGGGTATGCGTTTCATCAATGAAAGGGGCATCAAGTTTATACTTGCACCTAGATCACAAAGAGCTTTTCCCACATGTAAATTTCCAATAGAGATAGGTATAGTGAAACTACCGGGATCTTTCTTCTTTTGTGGAAGCTTCCTTTGGATAATAACACTACACTTCTCATTCATCAATACCGGTTCATCCTCTTTTGGCTTCCTCTTCTTAGTTAATAGTTCTTTCATGAACTTCGAATACAAAGGCATTTGTTCCAACACTTCCGCAAAAGGAATATCAACTTGGAGACTATTGAACATTTCCATGAACTTCTTGAAATTGTTCTCTTGACTTTTCAACTCATTAGGGCTCTTATTCTTCTTTGGTGCACGAGGGAACGGTAACTTGGCATATGGTGAAGTGTCTTGAGGTTTGTTCATGTTCATGAACTCCTTCTTAGTTTGACTCCTCCTATTAGCAATTTCTTTTCTCAACGCCTTTCGCTCATTTTCAACTTCCCCCTTACACTCATTTTCGACTTCTTCTTTATGCTCACGTTTTTCATCCTTTTCAACTTCTCTTACTTTTTGTTTTCCTCTCTCTTTTCTTTTCCTTTCCACTTCACTCTCTTTTTCAACTTCACCCTCACACTCTTCTTCACTACTTTTATTTTCAACTTCTCCCTCAACTTCAATGGATAAATCACTCTTAGTCTTCTTTCCACTCTCCAGTGTGGGAACCATTCGACTTCTCAAGTGTATAGCGTTGCAACTCTCCCTTCCACTAGATGAAGAACTAAGTTGCTTTGTCAATTGACCAATTTGTGTCTCAAGATTCTTAATTGAATCCTCGTGATTTCTATTAGAGACATCTTGGTTGGCCTTCATCGCTTCAAAATTCCCTTGAGTGAATTTGATGAACTTGGTAAGAGTATCTTCCAAAGATGAGGTTTGATTTTGTTGAGGTGGATTTTGTTGTTGACTTTGGTTTCCACCCCAACCTTGATTGTACGAGTTATCCTTCCTAAAGTTTGCCAAATCTTTGGCTTCTTCGGACCCCTTGGGCATGCATTCACCATTTGCATGACCTTGGTGACAAAAATTACACCGAAGTTCTTGAACTTTTTTGGCTTGAGCAAGAGTGGTGTTGGTCAAATGTTTAAGCAAAGTCTCCATTTGTGTGTTCATAAGCTTCGATTGGATTAGCAATGCGGTTTGAGTGTCAAGCTCTAGCATACCGGGTTTCTTCTTTGCTCCACGGTCATAGAGAAATCTATATTCATTTTGTGACATTGCTTCCACAAGCTCTTTAGCCTCATTTGCATCTTTGTTTTTCATGGAACCACCCGCGGACGCATCAAGTAGCATGCGAGTTTGTGCCCTTAAACCTTGAGTAAAGTATTGCATTTGAGCTAAGTCATCCACACCATGATCGGGACATTTCTTCAAGAGGAGTTTGAATCTTTCCCAAGCATCATAAAGAGACTCGGAATCTCCTTGTTCAAAGTTTGTAATATCGGCTCTTTTTTCTAGGAACTTGTAAATTGGAAAGAAGCGTTCAATGAATTTCACTCTCAATTGGTTCCACGTGTTGATGGTCCCGCTAGGCAAAGTATCTAGCCAATCCTTGGCTCTTCCGGTCAATGAGAACTTGAAAAGTCTCAACCTCTTGGCACACTCCGAGACACCCGGTGGAGCGATGTAGTCACACACATCTAAGAAGTGACTTAAATGCAAGTTTGGACATTCCACATCGTCCCCGGAAAACTTGTTCTCCATGAGAGCTTTTAGGACGATACTTTTGATATCAAATGCTACCGGGTTTGCCGGTTGAAACCCTCGAAACTCTTGACCTCCATTTGCTCCTCTACCATAATCTCCCAAAGTTCTCCTTAGTGGTGGCGGTGTTTGAAGTACCGCCATGTCAATTGTTCCTGAACAAATACAAACAAACAAATACCAAAGTAGCACAACAATATAAAAGGAAAACTAAAAAATAAAAATAATAATAATAGAAGGAAAAATAAAATTATATACAAAATCCTAAGTAAGCTAGTTGCCTTGTTGAAATGAATCAACAATCCCCGGCAACGGCGCCAAAAACTTGATAGATTATTGGCAAGTGCACCAATTATCGCAAGTAGTAAAAAATATCGAATCCACAGGGATTGTGATTAATCTAAACGAAAACAACTAAACGCGTACTTAGGAGAAAATAAAAGAACAATTTGGGGGTTTGCATAGCAATTGGTTTGACAAATTTAAAGAAAAGAAAATTAGTTTTTCAACAAGATATGAGAACGATTGGATTTCGCATGATTCCCTAGCATGTCACTATGATGTTAGTGATTAATCTCCTAGCATGATTCATTCAATTACCACGACGATTTAACACATCCGTTATACCCACTCTCATGGTCATATAACTCACTATGTTACACTTCAATCCCCTAATCTCTTAGTTTAATTGCAAGTTAACATAGGCATACAAGTTTGTTAAATCATGAGTCACAACCCCTAATTTCCTATCTCTAGGCAAATTACAAGATTCAACCATTAATCTAAGTCCAATTCATAAATCTAATCTCTTAGCAAGCATGAATTTAAAATCATCACAAACATTCGTCAACATTCATGAAGTATAAAGCACAAGATTAATGGAATAGTAAATTGAATCAATCATGAGAGAATTAATACAAAACTAACATTTATTCCATAGATTCATACTAGTTCATCATACAAAATCCAATCTAAAGAGTTTAGCAACTCATTATTACAAGAAGTGCAAAAGGGTTAGAAATGAAATACATGAAGAAACTAGTGGAATTAGGACTTCAATCTTGAAACCAAGCTTCAATCCATGTTTCCCAAGCTCCAATCCATGTTCTTCAAGCTCAAACCATGGTATTTTGACCCTTTTTCCTCTCAAAATTCGTAACTGACCAACCCAACACCAGAAAAATGTTTTTCTATTTATAAGTTGTGAACCAGATCTGAACCGCGCTGAGCGCGGTGTTCCTGCGCTGAGCGCATCACAAAATGCAGCAGAGCTGCGCTGAGCGCGGACGAGTTGTAGCTTCTGCAAAGTCACGGTGGAGTTGTAGCTTCTGCAAAGTCACTGTGCGAATAATTTTTGACATGTTGTTCATAAGCCATTTTCAGAAATTCTTATTAATAATTTATGACATATGTTGTTCGTTAGCTATTTTCATAAGTTCTTATGAATAATTTATAACATGTTGTTCATAAGTTATTTTCAAAAGTGTTTATAAATAATTTATGAAAACAGAGCTTATATGAAAATTGTTTTATTTTATTTGTTAGAGTTTGAACTTTAATCCTATATATATATATATATATATATATATATATTATATGTGATATTCTTACTAACTGAATTACTACTCTATCCCAAAATATAAGAGAAAATTGGTCAAAAAAAGGTTAATATATTTGGTTAAAAATTTAGGCCAGGTATATTAACTTTAGTTGACCAATTTTCTCTTATATTTTGAGACGGGTGAAATATACTAATGGAAGACATTTTATTTTCTATTAGAGAAATAATGTATTAACATGCACTTATATGATAATTGTTTATACTATATAATGCTTAATTGAAGTGTTTATCCAAACAAGACTAAGTGTTTTTTTATCAACATCATCATATAAAAATATCTACTACTATATATACAATCTTCTACTTATGCGTACACGCTTTCAATTTCTAAATTTCACACGTATGACAATTTTCTTGTGGAGTGGACCCCTTGAAAATAAGTCTAGTGATCAAAGACTTTGAAGTAATGTATCACTTGTATTTGTATCGTATCATATTTATATAACTTTGTTTTATTATATAGTTCATGACATATACATGTTAATGATTGGTTATAGTTTTTGGTTCATTTGTGGTTGTGTTTTGGTTTCGTGATAGTTTTGATTACTACTTGTTATTACATGTTCTAACTATATATTTTGGCAGAGTTCATCTTATTTTGGAAGAAGAAATTTAAATCAAGAAAGTTTGTCATTTTTGGATAATGATTCTGATGTTTTCACACCACGTCATGGATTAGAATCTTTTGGCAATGGTAGATTCCATCGTAATTCTTCACATGTTTTCTCTAATGGTCTAGCTGAGGTTAGTTCTTAATTACTCTTATCCCCTTGTCATGTTCTTTTCTTGAGTGAATAAAGGGTAATAAAAATTTCATAGTTAAAATATGGGTTATTGATAAATATGTTTGGATCGATTTATTTAATCTTATCTGATCTACAAGTACTTGTGAGACTGTTTGAGAGACTTCTGTTTGACCCGACTTATTTTCTACTTTTCTATTTTGCTTAAACGAAATAGAGAAGTATAAAATTGAATTTAGCCATATTTCTCCTTAAAAGTATTAGAGAAATAAAGTAAAGAAATAAAAAATAAAGAGAAGTAGAGTTAAACATAATTTTTTTCATTCTTTACTATTTTTAAGGCGAAGAAAAAAAGTAAAAAATAAGTCAGACCAAACAGAGCCTTAATAGCATGCACGCATAAGTTGTTTTAAGCTTACTTCTATAAGTTATTGTAAAAAAGTTTATTTACATAAGTTTTTTTAGGACAACTTCAAAAAATTGCTTCTAGCTTATGGTGAAATAATTTAACTTTATTTTATCTTTTATTATAAAAATAGTTTATAGATAAGTAGTTAAAATTAGGTGTTTATTCAAGTAGGACCATATTCAAAAGTTATTTATTGCTTGCAATTGATGGTATTTTTGATATACAAAAGATATTTAGACATTATTGTCAACAGTAGGTTTGTCGTTGAATTTGATTGAAGATGTTAAATTAGTAATATTTTTAGTTACATTTGCATACTTCTCTTTTCTCTCATATCTCTTTCTTGATGAATCATAACAAGGATTAACATTAGTTTCATTACAAAGAATTCTATGGCAAGAAACAAAAGTATTAAGAAACACTATTTTAGTGCTATATTTGACATTTATGTGTTTTGGTGTTAATTTTGAGCTAAAATTAGAATATTTTTCGTTAGTTTTGCATACTTCTTTCTTTAGTTATTTTACTTTTATTTTGTATTTTTATGTTTTTCTTTTTTTCTTCTACGTTTGGATTATGGATATAACCAATTAACTCATGCTTGTTTAAGTGAAGTTCTTGTTAATTATAATGGAACAAACAAACATGTCCATAAGAGCATTGTGTTATATACATAATTATAATAATAATACATCAAATCTAGGCTTAGATTTTATTCTAAATTCATTCATTCAAGAGGTAATATTCAATATATTGATTTTTGTTATTGTTGCTTTGAAGATAATGATAATTCAAGGAGAAAGATTAATGGGGGGACGATTAAATTCTCGTGATCAATTTAGAGATTGGAGACTTGATGTTGATAATATGTCATATGAGGTGAGTTATTTATCATGTAATGTAATGTTATCTATTTTTCATTCTTAAATTGTGATTATTAATAACGAGGGCGAGCCTTGGTGCAACGGTAAAATTGTTGCCTTGTGACATAGAGATCACAGGTTCAAATTCAGGAAAAAGTCTATTTTACTTGTTAGGGTAAGGCATTACGGATATGGATTCTTTGTAGTAGAGTTACCGCATAGTAAGGAATCTCATCCATTGATTTCAAATCAGATGACTCATATTAAACAATTTTAGTGCATTAAGCTTAAACGATCTAGACCATGGTTAAGATCGGACGATCTAGACCTATAAACGCATCAACAAGAAATCCATTTTCTTGCATCTACTCTCCTTAGATCGTACCTTGTGGGGGCTTCGTGAGCCTCCCTTTGAGACGGTTATAATATCCAAAACCATTGACACATTCTTTGCGTTGATCCATCTTGATTTTATATATGTTGATTGAAATCTGTGGTTTTGTGTAACAGCAATTGCTTGAGCTAGGTGAAAGAATTGGTTATGTGAAAACCGGACTTAAAGAAGATGAGATGAGACACAACATAAAGAAAATTAAGCTTTTGATTTCAAATGAAACATCAAAGCATCAAATAGACAAAAAGTGCACCATTTGTCAAGTAAGTTTATAAAATTCAAATTAAAGTTTCATATTTGAAAAGTTCATCACATTACTTTATATCATTCACCTGCTATATAATAAAATGTTAATGTATCTTTCTTGTGTGATTTCAGGAGGAGTATGAATTAGATGATGAATTGGGCAGATTAAATTGTGAACATTGTTATCACTTTCAATGTATAAAACAATGGCTTGTGCTTAAAAACTTTTGTCCGGTATGCAAGCAAGAAGTTGCGACTCGACATTGACACAAGCGGCGTGCAACCCTAATGTGTTTTTATTTTTATTTTTAAATTGGTGTATAGATTTTCATATGCAATCTTTATTAAATCTTTTGAAACTTTAGGTTTTCTTAGTGAAGTGTTGGAAACATATATTTGTTATATTTGGTAATGGTCTCTTAATTGGAAGATGCTTTTGTATATTATACTCAAGAGTGGGTCTTGCTTGTGAACAAATTATCCTTTTTTTTTTCTTTCCTACTTTTAACTTTTATCATGAAATTGGTGTTTGAATACTCTTCATTGTGTTTTTCTACTTTATTTCATGCTTTGTTATGAAATTTGAATACAAAAAGAGGTGAAGGAGCACTTACAATTATTCTTTATTCCTTTGTGCACTTTGTTGTTTTAGCTATGACTTTTATTAGGAACATTTATGCACTCAATTAGTGCCCACCAAAAAAAGTAATGACATCACTAGTCATTTTAATTTTTAAGTGGGGTTAAAAAATTTGAAGATTTGTATTCTTTGCCCTTTGCAAATCTTGGATAAAGATTGGATGAATTATATCTTAAGCATTTTGTATGTTATATGTTTCTTAGAATTTGGGTTTGACTTCTAAATTCAACCTTGAAAAATTGCTTGAAAAATTGACTTGTAAAGTAAATTATTTCACTCGCAATTAATTTTCCCGTCATATCTCCATCTAATGTGAGACTCTTAAGTCTTAACAGATTAACGTCTCTTTCACTTATAAATTCATTTTTGGTCATATCTCATTTAATATGGGACTCTTAACACACTCATTTACATCTAAAATCGGACATTGGGAACGTAACTTGAGTGATTTTCTTGAGCGTGACCCTATAGGTCTTAGATAAATTTTGATGTCATTTTAGAATTCTGATTAGTCTTAACTCAACCCTACAAAATAAGCTTGTAAGGTGGGAAAACCTCCCACTTACAAACTCATATTTAATTCATATCTCATCTAATCTTCTAATGTGATACTCTTAACAATGTTAATAAAAAGTGAAAAACTGATCAAATAAATAATTGGTGCATTTGAAAAGTAACAAAAAGACTAATAAACAAATTTCATTACAACTTCACTTCCACTAAGTTTACAAAGTCTTACAATTTATTTACAAACACAGCCTAATTCCTAATACATGTTTCTTTGGCACTTTGATAAAATTATAATGATTTAGTACAACCATGACATATACTCTATTTATTTACAATTACATGTGTACATGTTCTCTATGAGAATCTTCATATAGATATACTCCTATTCTAGATGTATAGAAGAATTGTATGTTAAAAGAGCAATGGATTAAGCCTTGTCATGATGAATGAGGAATTCTGTTATGCATGGATAAAGTTGATCTGCTGCCTGCAATTGGAGTATAGAAGAAAAAAATTAAGAAAATTCATTTTTCAAACTCAAGTTGCTTGTGTTAGAAACAATACAAATAGAAAAATTACATGTTTATTGTTTTTTGTTAATTATGATATAATCACAGAAATTAAAGCAACTATAAGTCCATTATTTTAAGGATGATTATTTCTAATATCGCTCGTCATATTCAAACACATTTAAGGACACCTTCGTTGCAGTCCGTCGAGAAAATTCTCCTAACAAGTTTTTGCACGAAAGCTACACAACGAGAACAGTCTTTGGCTGATATAGAAGCTTTCAAAATATCGATTCCATCCAACTCATCTGATCATCATTTAGGCCGCACTAGCTCCAGAACTATGTGATCTAACATGCTCTTTGGTTCTTGTTTTTTTCGTTATCTTACACCAAGTCTATATAGTTAACAGCCAATTCTATCAAAATTTTCTAAATTGGCTATTCTCGGTCGCAAAAAGATTACAATGTTATTTCCATTTAACCATCGCTTCTACATATGAACCAATGTCACCCTGAAGATACTCCTTTCTTCACTTCATTGGTTATACAAGAGTTTATCTCCTAGGATTACTCATTCCTAATTTATGCAGTTCTTCAAGACTAAGAGTTTTACATGAAACAATTCGGCGTTTTACAAACATTCCTCAACAAATCAATGCATTTATTTTATTTATGCAGATGATAATGTTATTCTAAGAGATAACCATGAAGATACTAAACATCTCCAACCGCATTTGTTTCAACATTTCCAATCTATATGCTGACCACTTGGTTTATCAATTCAAATAATCAATTGATAGATTTCTCTACTATTCGTCTTCGGATCAATTCTCAGCCATATTTTTTATATAATATTCTCCGCATACAGATTTCATTATACATAGTATATTTTCTTAATAGAATAATAAGTGGAAAAACCATACCGATCGGCCACCGACTAAGTCATAGTGGGCATAGTGTGGACCTCCAGACTCTCCAAAGACTTTGTATGTAACTAGCTCCTTAGGAAAAAGCTTCACTGTTTCTGCTTGACATTTATGATTATGTTATGCTCGTCGTAATTTAGAAACTATTTTTGTTTTAGAGAGAAAAGGAGAGAGTTAAGCATTTAAAGGATTAGTTAGTGAAGTTTTAGTACCGTATACGGCTTCAGGGGGACAGATTAAGTCCTTGTCACCAGCAATTGCTAAAACAGGAACTTTACTTTCGCTAAGATGATCCTTGTAGAAGAAAGCTCCACTCCTGTCACGTAGACCACCTTTCTGTAAGACTGTTCTCAACTGCAAGAGAAGCTTAGAAGGCACCGTACCTGCCAATCATGGTCCAATCATCAATTGTGAATCAATCAAAAGTTGAGAAGAGAAATGTTTGGATTGACTTATTCGAGTTTATCTACTGACAAACACTTGAGAGACTATTTGGGAGAGCTTATGAAAACAACTTATGACATGCTCATAAACTGTTTTCAGATTATTTCCATAAACTCTCTAGGATAGTTTATGAAATTGAAAACAACTTATAGCTTATATGAAAATCGTTTGGCTTTATATTATTTTTGGTTACAGAAATAGCTTCTACATAAACAAATATATGATAAGCGCTTAATTAAACTGTTTATCCAAACAAGGCCATAGTACTCTTCTGTGTATGGATTTGTCATTTGATGACAAGAATGACATTATTTAAGATTGTTACATTTGGTATGTTAAGATTGAATAAAAGTTGAGAAACAAACAGAGGAAAACAAAATTTGGAACTTACCGAAGTTGTTTAGAACAAGTTTCTCATACAGCTTCTGATCCATCATATTTTGAGCAGAAACCTGAGAATTTAGCCAAGATAAAACATACGGAGGATTTCTCGCCAGAGGGTATGCAGAAGCAACCAGTGGTCCAACTGGAATAGCAGGAACTTTTAAAGCCTGAACAGGTTCTACCTGAAAACAAGAAAACAAGAGGTTATTTTATTGTTTTCACGAAACATATCACCAGCAAACAGATTTTTTATGACTTACCAAAGGTAAAAGCCACTTAAGAGAAGTTCTTGAAGGTGTATAGTCGAGTGATGATGCCAAAGTAACAACTGATGCAAAGTCAGAATCCTTTCCATCAAAACCTGTCATAGAATTTTATATAAAGAATAAGAAATATTGATCATGACATTGACTCCATGAAATAATTTGCAAATAGGCCCTCCACTAATCACAAAACATTGAAAGCACAATAATATAGTACCTTTTTTTCCAAGCAAACAACATATGATATTATATATATTTAAGATAGTTACATATGAAGAAAAGGTAAACGGGCAACAAGCTGTGCCGCTACCCATTTCTGAATTCAAGAAAATTATATTTTTGAAAGAATCTATCACATAAATCATGAACGAAAAGTAACACAGCCTCATTGTTACAGAAGAAATGAAACACCAGTTGACTTACAATATCGTGAAAGCATTGCATACAGCAAGATACCACCCATTGAGTGACCAATTGCCAGCAATTTTCCATCCCTTGGTTGGCATTGACCCTTTATATACTCCACCTGACGTACAAAAGTTGAACAAAATAATTTGAGAAACAAATTCAATGATTTAATATGAAATTCATATACCAAAACTCGTAAAGAGAGATAAAGTGCAACTTATGCTAAAATTAAAAATAATTTATCGCAAAGGAATGTCCACCTCACCGCAGCAGGTACGTCCTCTTCGAGATAATGATCGAAGTCCCAATCATACTTTACAATCAACTCGACCTGTTTCCGAAGCTCTTCTAAAATCCGTGGTGGGAAAAATTTCTGATCTCTGATCATAGTTTGAAGTCTCTGATTGAAATCCTTGATTTGACTAATAATAGCAGTATTGTTTTTCCCTTCCAACAAATCTGGAAAAAAAATTACTTTGTTAGTGTTCATATGATGACACAATGTTAAAAATAACAAGCTCCGAAGATTACGTCGCTTACCCCAACCAAGAAAGTTAGCAAGCCTATCAGACATCCTTGTAACAATTTCCATCAACCTCGTTGATGGCCGTAGTTCCTCAGCCTCTGATCCTCTCCTTTTTATTTGAGAAATTTCTGATTCAAAGGAAGCACTAAGGTTCTTAAATCCCAATGCTCTTTCAAAGTCACTACTTCCATCGTTATTTGCAGAATCTGTCTCAGACGATATCTTGAGGCACTCCTCATCTTCTTCCACACTGTCTGCTAATGTGCTCAATCCAGCACCTCGAACCTCAAGTGTCCATGTATCGAATCCTTGTGCCGACATGTAACGAGCAAATGAAGACTGAACACAAACAACATGTACTTAGCAAGATTGATCCTAGATTAGATTAAACTATTGGCAATAATAAACATGCTAAAGATTTAAATTTAAGTGCGCAAATTGTACTTATAAAAATGTTTTAAATTGCAGCCCGCAATTACAATAACAGAAGCAACATCAAAGTTATTAATGTGCATCTGCATGTGTAACCATATCAGCTACTTTGTCCACAAGACGCTACTAAGTATGATGCTATGACTATGAGATTAATGTTTCGGTGCATATTTGAATTGACTGGCCATGAGTTTGGCAGAATCAAAGTGGACAAGCACGAATTTGGAAAAATCTATACATGTTGAAGCTTCAACAAAATCAGTGTCACTATGATTTCGCCATACTCAACAAGGCCAATCCAAACATACACTTAGTCATTCATTCTCCTAAATTTGTAACCGCATCAGTCACAATTGTCTACAATATCAAGGACCACGACATATCCAGAAACCCAATGCTACTACATCACAATTTAAAATGAAAGTAGTTTGCTATTACTACAAGATAGATGTTTTAGTTCATGTTTGGATCAGGTGAGTTTGACAGAACCATAGTGGACCACCATGATTTCGCCATACTCAACCAATCAAAACATGCACTTATTCCTTCTCCAAAAGATTCAAAAAAATTAATGTTGCTTTTTTAAATAGAAAAAACACAGTCACCTCAGGAGAGAGATCATAGCCAATAGCATTGGTTGCAACCCCTGACAATAACAAAAGCGGATGATTCCTCAAAGGAGCCTGCAAATTCACACATAATACAAAATTTTATACCTTTAACAAAACCTTAACAAATTCACCTTACAAGTTACAATTTCAAAAATAATAATACAACTTTGCAACAACAAAATTCATTACTTGGAAACTATGAAGCACATACACAAACATCAACACCGAACATGACACCGATAAAAATTTAAAAAATGATATAATTTAATGCAATCGTAAGTGTCGGTGTCGTGTCAGACAAGTCAGTGTCTGTGTCTGACACCGCGACACTTCCGAATCTTAGAAATGTAAAACATGAAATATGCTATAAGTGAATTTTTTTTTTTCGATATAAACAATGAAATTGAACGAAACCCAGAAGATATATCATTGAAATGCCAAAAGGGTATTAAAAAAAACCACAAAGTTGAGAACTTTGTGAACCTTAGGAGAAGGAAGATAACGCCAAAGAGCAAGTTTCCAATTGGAGTTTGGAACAGTGATATGGTGAAGCTCATCGGCGGTGCATATTGATTGATGCTTCACGTCTTTCTTCTTCTTCCAATGCACCTTCGCCGGAGACGACGGTGGATCACGCCGGCAGTATAAGCGGGAAGAGATGATTCGGGTTTTGTGTTTCGGGTCGGGTTGTGGCAGGTTGATGAAACAAAATGCAGCGCCAATGTTGTTGAGAAGCATTTTTTTTTCTATCACTTATTTGATTTTTTCTTGTCTTTGAATTGAGATATGGTGTTTTTTTTAATACTCCTTTTGGTTTCTATTTATAAAAAAAAATTCGATTTTTCTTTGTTCTTAACATAATATATTTTCATTATATTATTTTAGTTACCATGATATTATAGATAAAGAGTGTGTTTGATTTGCAAAATAAAAAGTATTTGATCATAACAGTACAAGACAATACAATACAACAGTACAAAAATTTAAGGTATTAAATAAATTTTGTTTTTTACGATTTTTTATGGAGAAAATGTTATTTTAATGATTTAGACAATTTAGGTTGAAGACAAAAAATTATCCAATAGTTCAGTGTAAGACAAGAATATATGTTTTTATCTATTTCCTTAACTCCTAATTTATCAAATAACTTATATTTTACTAGATCAACTTAACAATTATTAATTGGGAATATTAATAATTTATAGTTATAAAGATACATATATAAAAGAAAAAAGTTAACATGTGCCTAGTATAAAAAATTAGTCTTTAAGAGTTACGCACAGAGTTAGTCGGGCTTCTTCCTCGAGTCCTGTTATGATCGTGCACTCGACCCTCTCTTGAGATTTTTTTTCTCCAAAAACAATAGTCTTTTTATGAAACTAAGAAACAATTATACATAGTATCTTAAATAGTTAATAAATTTTATTAAAAGATGATTTTTTGGGTGAGCTTGATTTTTTTTTTTTTTTGAAAGAATAATTTTTAAACATGTCTTGTTATTTTGTAGTCCGACTCTAAATTACTAGATCATTTTCTTTTGAGAAATGAAATGGTTAATATTAAAACAAAAAAATTAAGCAGGAGATTTTAATTGTGATGAGACAATTTTGATTCACTTATTTGAATCATAAATATTTACGAGAACATTTGAGATTTGAGAGTTCATGGAAACAATTTATAGTTTCCACAATTTAAGAAAATTATATTGTCAAAAAAAATTATAATAAATACTTTCTTTAAATTTATTACTCCGTAATAATATCTCTACTATATATAAATATAAAGAGAAATTTGTTTTTAGTGTAACCTTTTTTCATAATTTTTATAATGTTCTTGATTGTGTTTTTTATAAACCATAACTTCTATTCTTAATTTTTATAACTTCTATATCTCAATAATTTCTATACATTTTTTATGTAGAATATAGAAAATAAAAAAATACGTATTATACAAACGGGCATGGTTTGGGCGTTTGGCCCGCTAGTAATTGATAAAATAAAATAAAAACGACACACTTAAAATAAAGTGTATTTTGTAGCTAAAAAAAGTAAAAATAAAGAGTATTTAAAAAAAAATAATAATAAATAATATCTTTGCAGATGTGATGCAAATTGCAATTAGCTTTGCGTGAAATATTTAAATTTAAATGTTGAAAAAGTAAATCATTTGCCAATCAAACTCATGATTTGGATGCATTACCCACCAAAAAATACAATCAAACACATGAATGAAGTTGTTCCTTCCTGATTTTCATTCCTTTGCTTTGGCGTAAAGCTTCGAGTTAATGAAAAAATTATCAAAGAAAATATGTTACCTTAAACCGACCCTGCATTGACTATTGGGTGTGAATTGAAATCCAATTTCAACATAAAATGAATATTACTCCTTCCATACTAAAATATATGTTGTTTTGAGAAAAAAAATTGTACCACAATATATATCATTTTACATTACTAATGAATCATTTAATGCTATTTTTTTCTCTTATACTTTTCAATTCTATAAATTTATCTTTCACATACTAATAATGAAGGATAGTTTTGTAAACTAACCCATAATTTATCTTTTCTATACAACAATGATTACATTTTTTAATTTGTGCGATTTAATCAAAACAACATATATTTTAGTACGGAGGTAGTAATGTTTAAGTTTGAGCCCGACTAACACTCACTTGTTCAAACTAGTGTACTTAAAAACAACTTTGATAAAAAATTATCAAATTTGAATCAGGGTCCGTTCCAAAATTAGGGTCCTTATGCATACCAATGCATAATTTGAATAATTAATATTTTTAGTTTTGTTTTATGAAAAATTATCAAATTTTAATATTGTAAAAATATCATTGAAACATATAAAACAAGATCTTATTTGTTAATATTTGTCTTTAAACATTAGTAAACAAATACAGTTAAAATAAATATCAACAGTCAACAAAGACAATAATTTTGGGACAGATAAAGTAATTAATAAAGTCATTAGAAAAAAGTTTCGAAAAAAAACAAAATAAAACCTCTTATCTTCCTTTTTCGTGTTCTTTTGTTAGCATATTCACAAGATAAATTAATAATCACATACATTTGTATGCAAATAAATTAAAGGTGGAAATAGGCCAGTTCGAGCTAAACTTTGTCAAGCATGAGTCTGACCTGTCAAACTATGAAGGTCTAAGTCTGATTTGTGGCCTGTTAAAAGTCTATTTCATATATGAATGTATTTAAATAACTAATTATATTTATATGTAAATAAACTAATCAATTAATTGACCAATGAGATTAAACTCTCTTTTGATATTCACATCATACTTTAGAGAATTTTGCTATATATACATCATATTTCAATTCTAGTTTATAACAATATATTCATATATGCAAAAAATTAATTCATTACAAAAATTTTAGAATTATAATTTTGTGCAAAGTTAAATATTTAATATTAAATGATAAAACTAATAAAAATATTATTAATAATTATTTAAACATGCCGGCTTATTAGGCTTATAAAGCTTTTATGATAGCCTATAGCCCGGATTTTTTAGCTAAATAGACTTGTAAAAAAGTCTTAGTCTATTCTATTTTAAGAAAACGGTCTGATCTGACCTGAACTTATATAGGCCAGGCCATAGACCCCCTGTAGGTTGGCCTGACCTATTCCCACCCCTATCTGCAGAGAACATCGATTAAAAAACCTAATTAATGACATTGACATATCACATTTGATTATCGAACAAAGTTTATGTATTTTTTTTTGTTAGCTGTTTTTTTGACTAGAATTTTATTCCTTAAAAATAAATAAGAGCAATTTGAACATGTATTTTATTTGTGACATATATAATGGTCATTTTACAAATATTTTAGGTGCATTTTGAACATGTCTCTTAAGATCAGAAATTAAAATTAATCTATTACATTCATAGACATTTGTAATCATAACTGTCAACTCCAAACAAATTAAAGTACTTTCTTCTTCTTTTTTAGGTTAGAAAAGTATTTTTTTTTTCTTTAAAGGGACAAACAAATTAAAATATCCTTTGATTATAGATATAGACATGCTGCAAGACATATATACAGAAAGAATGAATACGTAAACTATTTCATAGTTTATATACAGAAAGTTCATGACAAGACGCATCCATTGCTTGATTAATATTACACATGTTTATATTAATGAGTATACGTAACAATTTTGATAACTCTATCTATAGAAATATTGTATTTAGTACATAAATATACACTATTCTTACAATAAAGTTTAATTAACATAATGCTTTAATTTTTCGTCAAAAAAAAAAAAAAACATAATGCTTTAATTTAATCATCTCAACTTAATTAAATAGAGTTAGAAATAGTATTTGCATTCAAGATGATAACATTATTTTCTCCCCTTTGAACTTTGATGCGTTGAACAAGGGAAAGCTTCATAAGTACTTATAACGTTACAATGGATTTGAATGATCTTCTCATTGAACATGTTGACTTTGACATGAATTCAAATTAAAACTTGTGGTGAATAAGTTTCAGAGTCAATATCCACAAGGATGTTTTTTCCAGCTAGATTTTATTTTAGAATATATCTAGAGTTCTTTAAAAAAATTACGGCTTGAGTGATGAAACAAATCAAAATCGTTAATCATTTAGATGTATTTGCTCCTCGTGTAAAAGTAGTCACATCTTTAATTGACTATATCCATATTTTCATTAATGTTTAAAACATGTTTCTTTATCTTAAAAAATAATTATTTTATAAATATTAATTGGTCCAGTGATAATTGATCCTAAATTTGATAGAGAAGAATATGATTCGATTCCCACAACTGTATTTAAGAATTAAAATATAACTATAAACCATTTAATGTCAGAGTTTACCTTGAACTCTGGATTATTAAGTTCCCTTCCACTAAGAAAAGGAGGTTAAAAACAAAAAACAAGTAATTATATTCATATAATAACTTTTTTTTTTTGACAAATATATTCATATAACTTTTAAATCATACTCTTTCCGTCCCGAAATATAGTATAATGGAAAAAAAACTTTTTTTTTGTACTAAAATATAAGGGAGAAAAACCATTTTCAAAAATGTGTTTTTCCTTATTCTCATAAAATTAAATGCAAATTGCATTTAATTTTCATTCTCTCTCCTTTTCTCAATAACCAATAAAAAATAGTTGTACACCTTCCTATTAAACTTATTTCAAGAAAAACCGCACAAAACCATGCATATTTCAAATTCTCATGATTATGTTTTCTTAAAAAGTGAGATTAATTTT
Organism: Trifolium dubium; assembly: GCA_951804385.1. Lineage (NCBI taxonomy): Eukaryota > Viridiplantae > Streptophyta > Magnoliopsida > Fabales > Fabaceae > Trifolium > Trifolium dubium. The sequence continues at coordinate 25,042,709 of OX638064.1, read as the reverse complement.
TTCCCTTATATTTTGGGACGGAGGGAGTATATATCTATGGCCGGATAAAAAGTGTGATTTAGTTTTATTTTTATAAATAAATAAAATTAATATTAATTAGAATAAACAAATTGAAATTTATTTTAACACATAATTGAATCTACATATATATTTCTGAAAGTTAGATAATGTTAATAAATAATTCAAAAAAAATTCAAATTGAATTCAAATTATGAAAATAAGTTATATAATATATCTATATATACTTAATTAAAGATATACTACCTCCGTTCCTAACTTCGAGGATTGCTAACTTCGAGCTAACTTCGAGCTAACTACGCAATTTATACATTTTTAATGAGAATTGTGATATTTTACACATGTATTTTTACTCTAACAAATAACTTTTCATAAGTTAATAATCTTCAATATATTTTATTTAAGCAAAAGGAGCACTTGCAATCATCTGCCTATTTTAGATGGATTAAAATAAAAAAATTTACAAAAAAATTAGAGGGGATATAAAGCCTAATTCGATAAGTCCACAAATTTTAGTTGAACGTAAAAAATAAGTCCACAAATGTTGGTAAAAATCAAAAAGCTGCCAAAAAATGGAAGTGTTGAACATAACAATTTGGTTTGGATTCTAAAATTCAAATTGGTTCCGATGTACCGTTTATAGTACAAATTTAAAACTAGGAACTAGCTTGGCTTGGAATGTGGAATCAAAAATCTAATAAGCGAATTCTAGAATCCAAATTTGATTCGAAAAGTAGATTATGAACCCATTCAAATGGAATTTTGTTTAAATTTAGTGGGGTTTGAGAACAATATATATAAAGAACAAAATTCAAAATCTTAACCTGTTACAACCGAATTTTAAATGTTTAAAATTGAGCCTTAAAATAAAACCCATAGTTTGAACCGGTTTAGAAGTTTGTCTCGAACCCATCCATTTGTCCATATCTAGTTAGATATGGGAGTGAAAAAAAAAGTTATCCATGTAAATTTGTTATGCAAGCATTACAAAGTCATCTTTTCTTTTATAAAAAAAAATGTTCATGTTTAAAATATAAGTTAGAAAAGACAAAATATCTTAATTTAGGTTTAGGAAATGTCAGTAAAAATTGCATGTTTTAATCTGTAGGTCTCAGATTCTTAATATACAGCTAGATATATCATGGACACACCGCATCCATCCATGTTCATAGATTCCCTTGTTTTGTATGCCAATAACAATTGAGAGAACATATATAGTGACACTAGTGTTAATGGAAATTAGAAACCAACCTTTCACCAATGATATTCATAGTGACATCTAAATAGAACAAGTGCATTCAGCATACAATTACAAACATGCAAACCAACAAGTAAAATAGTCCCACTTTGAAATTATAGGGTACAATAGGGAGCAAGCTCATCTATATAAAAGAGTAGAGAGGAGAATGTAAAAATGTAAAAGTGATTGTGAAACTTTTTTTTTTTTTTTTATATCTCTTGGTCTATTTGATTTGAGAATATATCGATGTCGTAAATTTGAATGAGTTGAATTCTGAGTCGGTCAAATATTTATCGAACTCGAGTTAAGTTTTGAACTAATCAATTTTTTACTCAATCAAGCATTGATAGGCAGAACCTTAAATCACATATTCTCTTATTTTCTTGAAACCTTAAATGAATTTCTATCTCCATATTATTTGTTTTTCAAATCTTAAAGGTGATCTTGTTTTGTTGGTCAAAAGATGACAAAATAAACATATATATACTATATGATCTTTGAAGTGACTCAAGTCTCCAACAATATAATGTAACAAATTTGCATGAGAAAATGTAAAAGAAGTAAAACAAAAGGATCCTTTCATAAAAGGCTAATGGCAACAAGTTGCCTTGTTCAAAATATGATCTTACATGTCATTCATCTTCATAAGTTCATATACACAAAAAGAAAAATAGATTATGCTTATTTTTCAGTAAAAAAGTAGGCTCCATATTTTAATTACTAAAAAATGAAAATAAAAATAAAATGCAAATAGCCCCCACACCCCAATATGGCTCCTCCAAATTATTTAATTTTTCTCCAAATTGATTAACACGGAAACAGATTCCCTGCGGTCAGTACTCACTAAGTTAATGATTTTGACAACCGGGCAAGATCTGACGGTTGATATTCAAATTCTAAATTCATTAAATTCACATGAATTGTCCGATCTCTACCCAACGACTTACTCAGACTGACTGTTATCCTCGTAAGAAATTCCAACTACAGAGAATCCAAATCCATTTTATACCGGCTGCGAAGTTCTATTTGGTTGCTGAACATTATCTACAGGAAATTGATTAGAAGCATCTGACAATGCTGCTGCAGCAGCAGCAGGAGTCATGGATTGATACTGAGTAACCAATGGAGGATTAGTTTGTTGTTGAGTATAGTACACTTGACCTTCCACATTGCCACCATATTCATAACCATAATTAGTACCACTAGAAGGAGCTACATTAATAGGATGTTGTGGTTGATGATGAAATTGAGTTAAACCAACATATTGTTGTTGAAATTGATTTGAAGGTACTTGAACAAATGTTGAATTTGTTGCCACATTAGGGTTAGGTGATTTATTAGGGTATATTGGTGGAGTACCACTTTGAGGTATTATTGGTCTACTAGAAGCTACAACATTAGGGTCATTTATATTATGTTGTAATGTCATGTTATATGGTTGTGTTGATCCAATAGGCATTACATAAATTGGATATTGTTGTTGACCAATTGGATTTTGTGATTGTGGAGGATAAACTTGGTAGTATGATGAGATTGGAACTTGGTTTGTTGATGTAGGATGGTGGATATAGTGAGTGCTTGAATGAACAAATTGTTGTTGTTGTTGTGGTGGTGGTGGTTGTTGAAGTTGTTGAGTTTGATCCAATTGTGGTTGTAACATGTAACTAGGATCTTGAGGTTTGTTGTCTATATTTGTAGGTTGGACTTGGACTTGTTCTTGATGATAAATGATTTTTGAGAAAGAGTTTGTAGATGCAATACTACTGGTATCACTGAAAAAGATTAACCACAGCTTGTAAGAACTTGATTGATTTCTATTAATAACAAACTCGACTCTGACACATGATACAATATGAACACGTCGCTACTGTTAATGTCAAAAATATAGTACACCGACCAATGCATATTTACGTATTATAACTAAAAAATATGAATATTATTTATAAAAGATCTAAACTAAGAATCAAAATATATGTATGTGCGTCTAAATTGAACATTTTATTTCATTACAAAAAAAAAATATAAAACAAGATTTGACAATCTTTTAACTTTGTTCATCATTGTTTCGAAATTCTTTTTACTTCTCTAAATGTGTTGAGACATGTCTAAAGAATATCTAAGATATGTCAAAAACATATAATTTTTTTTGTATATGGTCATTTGTTTGAGTCATCGAACATGTGTCATACGTATATCGTAGAGTGTCGGACACTAATACGCGTCAGAAGTGTGTGCATGACTCATAGCCTAATTTTTAGATTGAAAAACTTTGAAACAAAAGCAAAAGTAAAAAAACAACTTTAACATGAAAATAGAACAAAAAAGAGAGTAATATAACACGAATCATAAATATACCTTGTAACTGAATCTGGTGAAGGAAGACTCAAACCACCACTAGTCCTTGGTTGAACAAGCTGCAACGGTAAAGGCGGTTTTCGCGATCCAATCACTCCACCATAATCTGATCTCTCATCATCAGAAACAACCCTATTCACATTAACATCACCACTAGTAGTAGAAACAATCACACCAGCTGAAGCCATAGTCATTGCTGCAGGAATTGCAGCCATGGCAACATTAGCAGAAGAAACAAAATAACCACCATCTTGCCTCATTGCAACTTTATTCTCTTGTTGAAGCCTACTACCATTGTTTTCGTCAACACGAACACGAATCGGAGGTAAATTATCCATTGAAGGAGACAAAGAAGAAGATGATGGACTATTCTCAAGCATAGGTGAACCAGGTGCAACATTAACAACATCAAAAACATTCTTAACATTGTTATTGTTGGTGGTTTCTTCAAGGAGATTCAATGATTCTGCTGCTACACCTTGAGATTCTAAGTTGTTACTTGAATCACTAGCAGGAACATTATCAAGATTCACAAAAGAATCACCTGCTGAATCTGACATACCCCTTGACAGAATTCCTGAGTTATTGAGTGCATCAACAAACCATGTTTCAGATTTTGCATCATCAAGTAGAGATCCCATTGAAAGAGTGGTGTCTGGTTTTGTGAAGAACAAAAACACTCTGAGTCTTGAAGATGAAGGTTTCATGGTTGAAGAGGCTGATGCTAGTCGATCATATTCATCGATCATGTTGTCGAGATCTTCATCTGTTGTGACTGTGATGAGATTATCAAGGTCTTCATTTGGAAGCTGATACTTGAGAGTAAAGGGTCTTCCATTAAGAATTGTTCGCGAAAGGCGCGAACAAAGATCTCTCAGGGAAGAACCACGGTCAACCACCACAATCCGGGTGTCACCACCGACATAACACAAGGATTTATCATGCGGGCGCGGCATGATGTGTCCGCCATAGCTGCACATGAGGCGAAGCTTGGATCCGGGGACATTAGGTAAAGACTCATCGTTCATTATTTCACGTGACCGTGGTGGTGGCTGTGGTAGTGGTGGCGATGATAAAGACTCTACTGAATCGGGATAATTTTGTTGGAGGATATTAGACGGAATGGTAGTTGCGGCGGTGGAGAGAAGTTGTGGATCCATTAGGATTTATGGTTTGTAACAGAATGGAGCGGAACAGAACAGAATAGAATAGAAACTTTGATCACTCTGCTTAGTTTGGAGCAGAGTGAAAACAAGGTAGAAACAGAGGAAAACAGAGTTAGTGGAAATTGATACTCATATAAGTGGAACTTATTCCTTCTATATTAATGTGATTTTATTATCTTTGAAAAGAAATGAAAATGAGATGCCTTATAAGGAAATAATGAATCTCTGAGTTTGTTACAACTAGTTTGAAGCTGTATTTACTCGTAGCCAGCTTTTGCCTAAGGATTCAAATAGAAGTTTTCAAGCATAAAAAGAAGTGGAAATAAAAGGAAATAAATAAATACATACATACATATATAAATATGTAAATGAGTAAATAAGTTTGAGATTGAAAGAAGTAAAGTGACATAGGATTACTTGAATTCAACCTTTGGTTTGGATTTAGAGATAAGGTGCTTCATTTATATTTTCGATGCTGAAATTTTGGACACTTGTATTATTATTTCATTTCATTATTAAATGGATAAAATTTAGCTGATGTAAGTATTTTTCAATTGAAGTTTGAATAATTTTTTTTTGTATGGTACAAAATTTTCACTCATGTTAAATATTTTGTCAAATAATCGTTGAAGCATATAAGTTAGATTCTCCCCTCTCAACTAAATTCTTTCTTTTTATATATATGAATAAAATATTAAACTCCTAAATCCTAATCATATATTTAAAGAGCCTAAAACCCTTAATTCATTGTTGGTTTTTTTTGTGGTAAGTAATTCATTGTTGGTTTGGATAATATTGTTTGAGTGCTTTGGTTTGTGATGGAATAATTAGTACAATATTAAAGTTATGTCTAAATAAGAACGAATTAGGAAAAGAACACTTGTAAATTTTATTTTATTTTTATCACAAGAACATTAGTAAATTTTAATTGTGTAGTTTTCACTTGTTTTTGTTGCAGCAGCCTACCTTTGTTTGTTAGAAACTGAATAATTTAAATATCAAGTCAACTTTGATAATACTTTTTAAATTTATATAATTCAATTTTTAAATATTTCTTGTACAATAGTCATATGTGCATCTGAGTGGGATTTATTTTTTGGTTACAACATATGAGTGGGAATGAGATCAAATTTGTATTAGTACTAATTATTGGTCCATGTTGCCCATTCCTTAGATTTTAGATCATAACTTCTCTTTCACTCATCATAAACCTTATAATTAAAAACAACTTTGTAGGGTTCACAAAGTTTGTGGTAATGACATGCTTTGTGGGGTCACTGAATATCAAAATCTATAATTAATTACCATGGTTTACTAAAACAAATCATAGTTAAAAAATATAAAAAATAACTAACAATAAATTGGTCCAATGGTAAGAATCTTAAATCTCTTAAGTACTACCTCGTCTCTTAATATAAGAGACTATTCCACGTACGTCAATGCACAATTTTTATCACTAATATATCTAGTTATGTAACAGTAAAAATTATAAAAATTTGATATTATGAAAATACTCATCAAAACAAATCAAATAAGATCTTATATGCTAATATTTACATCTATATATTATTAGAAAAATACGGTCAAAACATGATAGATGAATAGTAAAATTTAGTCAAACAGGGTCTTATAATTAGGGACGGAGGTAGTATATATGGCTAGAAATTCAATTTTTGACTCATGCATATGAAAAAAAATCTGGTTGGAACAGAAGAATTGACTTTATGTAACAATTTTTTGACGGAGATTAATCGTTGTTGATGACAGTAGAAAATATAGAAAATAGTATGCATTTGTTTTAACTCTATTTAATGGCAATATTTGTCTTCTTATAATATTTGTCTTTTTACAATTGTGCTTCTCTGGATATTCCCATTGAGGTAGAAATGGAATTGAACTATCACATGCATATGTCGTTTATTCTATTGGTACTTGTGCTTACAATGCAAATTTACAGCTTGAATGAATTGGCTGGTTTATAAACGCAATACAAAGTGTTTATTGGTAATCTTGACTTGTTGTCCTTTTGAGTTGGCCTCCCATGACGCACGAGGGGGATGCTTATGATGAACACAACCCAAGAGAGCAACTATAGGAAAGTAACATGGTCAAGTCAACACAAAACTAGGCTACTTCGTACCACATTAGTGATTAGTTTTAATGATATATATTTAAATTGAAATAGTACTATGTTAATTAAACTTAAAGTTGAAAGTTAATCGAGATATTTGACGCTAGTAATTAATGAATTTCACTATAAAGAACGAATTATGGGCAGATTTAGATTTGATTCTTAGACGCAACAATTTTTTGTCAAATTTTAATACAAAAAAGAAAATTAGAGTTGAAAGTTAAAAAACGTACCGAAGACTCAAGGGTTACTCTCATAGTAGATTAAATTAACATAAACATTAACAATACTTTGAGACGTCTAGTCTAGTGAGGGTCAAAGACTCTAATTACAACGAGTTACCAAAAAAAGACAATTGAAAATGAAGAGTTTTATATTAGTTAAGGTTGAACTGTTTGCGATGACTTGAATTCAAAACCTAATAAGTATGTGTGTTTGTGGATTGCGTAGGGTCAATTTTGACCAAACTCGTTAATTACTTGATTCGATCAAGCTTAATTGGATTGATGTAACACTTGTATTTTTTTTATGTCAAACCCCTGTTGAGTTGGGTCGATAGATTTTAGATATAAAATTTTCTAAAAATCAAAATAATAAATAGTTAAATGACATTTTATTTAATCAAAATTTCAAAATTTTGACTACATTTTACTATTTAAAATTTAAACCCTTGGATTTACATAAAATGTTTCAAGTATTTTTTTTATTGTACAAGTCTTGATTCAATCTCATTCATACTTTTATTTTTATTTTTTTATATATAAATATATAATTACACATGAATAAAAAGTAGATGGGCAACAAGCTGCGCCGCTAAACCTTTTTGTATAGCAAAAGCAAATCTTTGAAAAACTACATTCATAAATCTAAGTGACATTCAAATTGTATCAAAAATTAAGATTCTAACACATTAAATTACTATATTACTAAAAAAAAAAAAGAGTGTAATGAATTATTTTAAATAAATTGCGTTTGTGGGTCATGGGTTTGAAATCATAAACCTATTAGCTAAACCAAATCACTTAAGAATTAAATTGGATTGGGCCACTTTTACCAAAAAATATAAAAAATGAATTGGGTCACCGAATTAAATGGATCACTCAAAGAAGTTGACATTCCTACATAGTACATTTTTATTTATCAAACTTAACTTAATAACCTCTAAATTGAATTTCATATTATTTAGAACTTTTTTATGGGAACTAGATAGTTGAGGTGAAAAATATTGATAGCATTGGAGTCTACCTCTTGGTTATCATATTCATGAGTGAGTAACTAATTTAGGCCCTATAATTGATGGCGTGGGGCAATTTAGTCTATGATACTTTGATGAGTTCCATGTTTTGAAATTTGCAAGTTTGTTTCTATATATCGTAAAATACTTACTCTATACAACTACTACGTACACTAATATGTATATAAATGCAACTGAATTGATGCAAATCCACATGACATGTATAAGCCTTTCAACAACTTTTCATAACTTCATTACAAAACAAAATGAGAGTCCATTGCCTCGTGGAGAAAATCAAACAGCCAAAGTTTGAATATTCAATGAATCTTTTATCGGTGACTAGGTTTTAATAGGAAAATTCTCTTAGGATAGTTTAAATGGTATAAATTAAAGATGTCCATTGACTAGGTTTTATTGGTCACAATTTTGTCTCTGTAGGATAGTTTAAATGGTATAAATTAAAGATGTCCGTCACAAAGATTGATTTTTGGAGGGAGTAATTTATCTTTCTAGTGTACCAAAAAAAATATGTCTGTCACAATTTTGTTGAAAAATTGCCAACTAGAATCCTAGATGAGCAATCACCTCACCTAGATATAAATCACAACATGCTAATCGATCATATGATTATATCAATGACAATATAATTAGATCCATCATAATTGCATACAATATGTTGTCAATGATTTTCGTCATTCAGCAGTTAGAAGCAATTGTGAAAATTAGAGATTTAAGAAAAATTACATTGACTCAAAAGTAGATGGAAGAATATAATCACATTAAAATAGTCTTATGGGGTTGGCTACGTTGCTCACTTTGTAGGGTAAAAATGTGGTGTAGAACTTTGTATTTATGGAGATCATTTTATAAGTTAGAAGGCTAGTCCAAGTTTTGGGTAAAAATATAATGTGCAACTCACTTGTGAGGTTGTTCTTAATTCAATGTGAATGATCTTTCATATTTTTCTCATAACTACACAGTGGTATCAAAGATGATAATTTGACGAAGGAGATTTGATCGGCTCCTTGTATCAAAAATCTTTCTGATAAAGATGATTAAGCGGTATGTCCCATTGAGTGCATCTAACAGGTGCAAGTAAATGTGACTAAAAAAACTTCTGCGGAGGTCATAATGAATTGAAAATGACTCACAATTGTGATGACAATTGTTATGACAATTTTAAGGTAAAATAAGTCTTACATTGTTTAGAAACGTGAAGGTTAACACTTTATAAGTTATAAAACTCATAAAAATGATGCCTTAAAGTTTTACATAGAATTTTGGTGTCCAATTCACTTATATAATTGCTCTTGATCCAATGTAAATGATCCTCGTACTCCCTTCATGACCCAACAATAATCATCTATTGCTTGCATTGACTATAATAATGCACTGATGTTAGGAGTAGACAAAATATCTGTAATGAAAACAGAACAAATGGCAACTATATATGGCTAAGAGTTATGGGAAACAAGACCCCTAAGGTCAAATGTTAAAATAGGAGCGATTTTGAAATTTAGGAACTAGTTTTATGAGATTAATAAAATAAGGCGATCAAAATTGCTATTAACTATTAAGCTTAAATATTTATGTAGTTCTATTCAATTATGTTAAATAATGTGAGTACTACATCGAGGCTATGAAAAAAAAAGTCAATTTTGGTCATTTATTTTAGTGTCATTTTCTTTTTTGCTCCTGTTGCAAACAGTTCTTATTGTCTTGAAGTAGTGGTTGCTAGTACGGTGATGTACGGTGGAGATGATGGTCGTTCGGCTCCTTAAGAGATTGAGGGGTCTCTACACATAAAAGGACTCTGACGCTCAAGTTAGTAAGTGTCTAAGATGAGAGAATTTGAAAGATCATACCATGAAATTGTGTAAAACTACTTATTTATTAAGATATTTATGTACGGATGAATAACGTGTATCCGTTTACGGAAGGTGTACTGTGATGGAGAATCCTTGAAATCTGTGCCATCTCTACAAAGTATAATTGGGCATGCATTTAGATGTATTGCGTTATTGCGTTATTGGTCAGTCCAAAACAACTCCAAATTCAAAACCATTTTAATCTTTTTTTGCCACGCACTTTCAATTTCAATGATCTACTAGTCAATGCAGCCCATCTTACAATTGAGTTATTACATTAGCTTATCTCATAAAACATTCCACCCAAAAGTAATGAAATAATCTCCGTAAAAATTAACATTCTTAGTCTCAAAATAATTGTTACAAGGATGTTAAGATTAATTTTTGTAAAAGACAATGTATTTATTACTAGACTCACACCCGTGCGATGCATAAGTCTTATAAACGGATATAAATATCGAAGAATAATTTTATATTTGATGTGTACTAATTTTTTTTGAATTAAAAAAATAATAATAGATTATTAATAAAAAATGGCATGACATCAAATATAATAATAATATTAATAGTTAATAGTAAAAATATAAACTCTAAAATATTATATTAAAAAATATAAACAGAAATATAGGTAAGCATAAATAAAGTATACATATGAGTTATAAACTCTAAAATAATTGAATCATTAACATGTGCCACTTTTCTCTTAAGTTATAACTTATTTAGCACTTAAAAACATAATTAATATTTATCTTTTAAAAATTAAAATCAAAGAAAAATTAGTTGCTACATTTTCCGTAAAAAAAAAATAGTAGCTACTACTGTGTGACAATTTTTGTTTTTATATATCGGAAATAGAAATTGCTCCCGCCAAAGATCGAACTTTGGACCTCCCTCTACCCAATCCATATGCCCAACTCTTACCACTTGAGCTATCCTATGGGGACTACTGTGTGACAGTTGAAAGACAAAATTTATATTTTATCATTGATAGGTGAGAGGCTATGAAGTCCGGACATGGACACGGATACGGGACACGACACGGACACAGGACAATGTAAAAAAATTTAGGACACGGACACCGACACAACTATATATACTTTATATATTAATAAAATAAAGCAATTTGTGAGCACAATTTATAAATAGTCTAATGAGAAGCATAATTTATGTTTATTTAAACTTAATACTTTTAATCAACCATAGAAAGAATCTATCAAAACAGTTTGAGTACTTTCAATTTAGGAAAATTATCTAAAACATGCCGGATAAGTGTCGTCCGGGTGTCGTACGAGTGTCGGTGTCCGACACAACAACACACCCTACTTTAGGGGTGTCGGAGCTTCATATGTGAGAGGTAAAGAAAACTAAGGGATCAAAGCCATCATTATTTCTCATTCATTGATATTGAGTCTGCAAATCTAATAATTTAATTTTTAAATAGTAATAGACCACGAAGAAATTAATAATTTAACAAAAACAATTTTTAAATAGTAAACCAAGAAAAATTAATATACTATGATAAAATTTTGAACAAAGACAATTTTAAAATTGAAGGTGAGTTTTTGCTTGTATAGGTGAAGAAATTTTTTTTAGAACCTACAAAGAGAAGAAGAAGGCAAGAGAGAGTGAGAGGTGAAATGTGTAGAATATTGATTAGTAAAACTTTAGAATACAAAACGTGTGATGTGTGATAAATGAAATGTGTAGTTTAGAATACAAAATGTGTGATAAATGAAATAAGTAGAGTATTGATTAGTAAAACTTTAGAATATAAAATATGTGAGTGAGAGATAACAAAATACATTAATTTTTTTGGTCGAGACCAGGGTATCCACCGCCGAACGCAGTGACTAATCCCTCGCTAGATTGAAGGCACCTCGATGGGGTGGGATAGCTGGCCCAATGATTTAAATCTGCTCCATACCCAAGGTGAGAATCGAACCCTCGACCCTTGGTTAAGGGATGATGAGCCCCAACCGCTCAACCGCACCCTTTGGGTTCAAAATACATTAATTGGATTATGCACTAATTATTTTTATTATTTTTTATTATAACTATAATTTAAATTGAGCAACCAATGTTGGAAAAAGTGTTAAAGAGAGAATTAGATTTAAATGTACCAATGAGATATATACAAATATGAACGTATTAAATGTTGTAAAATAGGAGGGAAAAATTAGGGTTAGTTGTAGTTTTTTTTTTGATAAACAAATTTTAATTATAAGGAGTACAGAGAATTCAATACAAGATCAACCTCTAAAGACTTTGAAAACAAGCTATATGATTTACACACCAACTATCAAATGTTACAAAGATATTGTGTCGCGATCGACCAACACACCAAAACTACGACATATACTTAATTTACTCCACTATGGAAGTGATGTTGACCTGATCTCCTCGCCATAAGCAGTTGTTGCGACAACGCCATAAACACCATCATGTCGTAGCCAACCACAAGATGTTTCTATAATGCTTGTTAATGTGTCCAACTCCCTTTAATTCAGCTCCAAACCTGATGAAGAAATGCTTAACCGTATCCTGGACAAAGAATGGCAAACCCATCCACATAAAAACATGCTGCCATACATTTGAAGAAACACTACAATGAATAAACACATGGTTAATGGTTATCTATTAATGCCATAAAGTTCACTACTAGAAAAAGTTTAAATACCGACGGAATTTAGAGACAAAATTTATTTCATCTCTATTTGAGACAGAATTAGAGACAGAAAAAAGTGTTTAGAGACAAATATTAAAATATATGTATTAGTGACGGATCTTAGAGACAAAAAGATCTGTCTCAAAAATATTCTGTCTCTAAATCTGTCTCTAGTTAATTAGTTTTTTAATTAATAAATAAAAAAGTAATTGGAGACAGATGTTAGAGACGAATTTTTATTGTGTCTAATGATTTTCGTCTCTGTATCCGTCTCTAATTAGTCAACTTGTTATTATAGTAGTCAAACATCTGTTAGAGAAAAAATTTATCCGTCTCTGAAATAATCTGTCTCTGAAATTCATCTCTAAACAAAATAACATTGAAGATTCATCCAGCCAAAAAATTTCCTGCCAAATCTTTTAGTATCCGCCAAAATTTATAAATTTAAATATGTTTTTTTATCCTTATAAAATGCGAGCTTCCTAAATTTGGTGGTTTCTAAGGTGAGGGATAGATTAAATCCTTGCCGGTGGACTATTAAAATTTTACCATCCAATATAATTAATGGTTTAGATTTGTTAAAACTAAAAACGAGAACATGTGCAAATGTCTGCACACAATCCTATAATACTTCTCCTTCATTCACTATGTAGTATGACACTACTAGAAAAAGTTTAAATACCGACGGAATTTAGAGATGAAATTTAATTTATTTCATCTCTACTAGAGACAGAAAAAAGTGTTATGACACAAAAATTAAAATATATGTACTAGTGGCGGATTTTAGAGACAAAAAGATCTGTCTCAAAAATATTTCATCTCTAAATTTGTCTCTTTTAATTAGTTTTTTAATTTATAAATAAAAAATTAAATGGAGACAGATGTTAGAGACGGATTTTTATTGTGTCTAATAGTTTTCGTCTCTGTATCCGTCTCTAATTAGTCAACTTGTTATTATAATAGTCAAACATTTGTCAGAGACGGAATTTATTCGTCTGTGAAATAATCTGTCTTTGAAATCCATCTCTAAATGAAATAATATCGATGATTCATCCCACAAAAAAAAATTCCGCCAAATTTTTTATTGTCCGCCAAATATTTTAGAGAATCCAACTACCTTTCAGAAAACTTAACAAATTTAATTTTTTTTAATATAACAAATAATTAAAGGAAAATAGGTGTTACTCTTTTGATTGTCAATTTTTTTTGTAAAAAAACATATTAAGCATGTTGTCTTACACACCTAGTATCTATACTAGACGTGCTTTGTGAATGTCTTTTTATGTGCACGCGGTGGAAGTTTGTTACGAAATTAAAGAATTCATTTATTTAATTCATGAAGAATTTATCTATTCAAACTTTATTTATTTGAATTGGAATGAATATATTTTTGGAGAAATTTTTTATTTTGTTTACAAGATAACAAATATATTTTTGTTTGAACAACATTTGTTGAAAACAAATATTTGTTCATATCTTTGGAAAAAATTATTTTTATTCTTTTAAAAGTGAACAAAGATATTTTTGTTAAATATTTTTGTTTGAAGATATATATCTAAAGATTGGTTTTTTTTTGGTACGTTTCTAAAGATTGGTTTGAAAAGTATTTTTTTTTTGATGGGTTGAAAAGTAAATTTTCAAATATTGGTTTTTATGTTTTTTTTTGACAAATTGGTTTTTATGTTATTTTAAGTATTTTAAACAAATATATTTTTTTGGAGATTTTTTTGGAAGCACAAACTATTTTTGGAAATGTTTTATCTTGTTTGAAAAATAAATCTTTAGAAAAGATCTAATGAAAAATTTGGTGCTAACAAACTTTATCAAATTGAAGCTAATCCTTTATGGAAGACTTGAATATTATCTGATAGTCTATTTTACTATAAATAGAGATTTAAGTCCAACAATAATACTCACCCAAAAATATTGTGAAAGTCTAAGAGTTCTTAGAATTTTTATGAGTTTTGTTTGTTTTAGTTTATTGTTCATTGTTTTTTTCTAGCTGTAATCTTGATAGAACTTTAATTGTAGGTATTTGGGAAGGTTTGTGTTTAATATTAATCAAAATTCTCCGGTTCAACTACTTGAAAGAGAAGGTGACAATGAAAATGATGTGAAGGGGGATGAAGTTTCGCTTTAGTTACTTTCTTTTATGTATTTTTGTTAATTTATTTGTGTGTTGGACAATTTTAAGTTTGATATTAATACTTTGTAAATATGACATACATTTTTATGTTAATGTTTCAAATTTAGTATTAATCGAAATTTGATTATCTCACATTGTAGAATTATATGAATTAGATTTAGTAAATAAAAATTAATATTTGAAAAACTAGATAAGCATTTAATTGCTAAATAGACAAAAATAATGACTAATAAGAGATGGATAATGTGTTTCGTAAGACGAAATTTTATGATTAGAGATAAAATTATTTGAATTCAGAGATGGATAACTTTGTCTCCGATAGAGATGAAATTTTATGCTTAGAGACGGAATTTTAAAAACAGAATTATTTGAATCAGGGACGGATAATTTTGTCTCCGATAGAGACAGACTTTTATGCTTAGAGATAAAATTTTAGAGACAGAATTATTTGAATTCCGAGACGGATAATTCTGTCTCCAACAGAGACGAATTTTTTTGCTTAAAGACGAAATTTTAGAGACAGAATTATTTAAATTCAGAGACGGATAATTTTGTCTCTAATAGAGACAGATTTATTGTGTTTTGAATTCAATATTTAGAGACAGATATATAAAATCCGTCTCTGAATCAGAGACGGATAAATTCTGTCTCCAATCAGAGACAAAATATAAAATTCGTCTCTAATGGCTTAGAGACGAGCAAATTAATGACCAAATCAAATCTGTCTCTAATTCTGTCTCTAACGTGCTTAGTGACAGAATATTTGCCTTTTAGAGACAAATTTAGGCCGTCGGTATTTAAGATTTTTCTAGTAGTGGTTGTAGATAATCTTACAACTTTTAGAAATAAAGTCATTAATTTCAATGAGAGATATTATTACTTTGTTATATATAATTAATTGTTATTTCAAGAATGAGGGGGCCATAAAGTAGGTTGTTTTTAAGATAATTAAGGTATCTATTGGGCATATGTGTAAGGATTATATTGCAGCAGAATTGTGGCGTGTAAATCATTGGATATAAAAATTGACCTCTAAAAGGATTAATCGATCTAGTAAACTGAGGGTAAAAACTAAAGAATAAAAAGAATTGTGGCATGTAAAGTAGGTGCTATATTAATACCATATACACATGCATGTTTATGTAAACATGTTTCGATTTTGTTGATAACTCTTGAACTTACAAGGTAGATGCTATACTCACATTAAAAAGGAATAATAATAAAAAAAAAAAGAAAAAGATTATATGGAACAAATCGAAACTCGTTCGCATTGCAGAAACACATAAACTCTTATTTTAAATTATCAATGTCACAGGCTAAGAAACAGTAAAATATGGATAGAGTAATTAAATGATGAGTATGTGTAAGGAAGGCACAAAGTATTGAAGTACATGTGTAAGAAGTTGGAAACTTCTGTAAAAAGGTAACAAAAATTGTTCATATACGTAGTCTCTATACTTAAAATAGGAGTTCTTGTAATTTAATTAAATGCCAACTAACATTTTGAGGTGGTGGGTAGTTAGCTTCACCAGAACAAGTTAATTACTATTATTCAATTAAAAGAACTTGTAAAACTATTTCTTTCTTTAAATATAAATTTCAATTAAAATTATATTTCTGTTATGAATTAATGTAGTTAGCGGATGTCGATCCCTTCTTTTCCAATTCCACTATACTTTCCACTAATAAGTGGATAAATATCTTTGTTCTTTCACTTCTTCTCTTGTATCTTATTCTTGTTATTGTGTAGAATCATCCTATTGAAGATATAATACAAGGTTCTCATCTTCTCTATATCCTTATCTTCTAGTTTTAATAGTTTATTTCTAACAATTTCCAATTAATGTATGATCTTTTTGAAATATACTTATTTACATAAAAGTACTATATATAATTTTTTTTAAAAGAACTTCTATAATTTATTTATTATCTTTTTTTCTTATAAAATTTATTTATTTATCATCTTTGCTATCATATATTGTTTAACTAAAATATATATTTTATTGTTTATGTTAATCCTCAATACAGAAATGAGAGAGTTATATCCACTTGATCTCTGTGAGTTTAACTTAATTGGTAGAAATTTTATGTTACTTAAAAAAAAGTTTGCTAAAAAACAATCATTTCCTAGGATTTTAGATTATTTTTCTATGAATTATTTCCTTGGAAATTAAGGTTATTCTTGAAGTGCTTTTTCTTTAACCCTCAATGCTTAAGTAAAAAAGTTCAATTAATTTGTATTCGTAAATTTAACTTAGTTGAAAGGAACATCACATACATTTTATATATAGGAGCTGAAATTTGAATTCTGACACCCTAGTAATTCTTCTTTAAGAGCATAAGTTTAACTACTAGATAAAAAAAAAATTAATATGCATTTTTTTAAAAAAAAGTTTGATATCCATTTATAAAAGAAAAAAGTTTGGTAGACATCACATGTGTACTATTTTTTTTTATTAATTCAACAAAATTGAATACCGGTTAGTATAATTCAATAAAATTAAACACATTAATTCTCATGTGTGCATAATTTAGTGTTTTTTTACACATTAGATTAATTTGAGTTGGTAGGGTAGTTGGGTGAAACCAGAACCATTTAATTTTGGTGCAACTATATTATATGGAGTATCATATAAAATTATAGCAATACCTTTGTTTAGGTGCATTCCCTTGTTTCTCTCTCTCTCTCTCACACACACACACTCACTCACCACATAGCAAGCATAAAAAATATGGAGATAGTAGTTGATTTCATTCCCATATGTGGAAGTATGAGGTACAAAAAAAGAAGAATATATCATAAGCTCAAGAGCAACAAAGAGGTGAGTGATAGTACTAATGTGAATGTTGCTATATTAGGTTCAAAAAAATTGAAAATTATTGAAATGATGGCAAAAGTTCAACCAAAGATTATGAGGTTTTCAACAAATCTATGGACAAGGTTAAGAGATGGTTATGTAAATGGTATGCTATGTATGGCTGAGCATGTTGCTCACTTGAACAATGGTGAAATTTGTTTTTTTAAGAATATCCATGATGATGGTGATGTTCTTTACTTGAAAGCTTCATGAAATTTTAATTTGAGCTAGATATATATATTGAAATTAAATCTTATGTTAGAAATGGAATTCTTACTTTATGTAAATTGTTTGCTTAATTGTGCTTTTTTCTTCTCTTGTTTTATTTTTTGGGATATGAATAATTAGTTTAATTTCTTGGCATGAACTTCTTGCTTACCTATGGAAAGGGGCACTGAGAAAGGGACATGAACCTTCATTAATGAAAAAATGAACCTTCATTAAATATATCAATATACTCCATAGTCCTAAGAACTTGAGCTTTATACAAGAATGAAATGGAATATAGCTGTCCACATCCGAGAGGATTTTACGTCAAAATAAAAATAAAAATACGAGTGATGTTTATTACTACTTCCGTACCAAAATATATATCGTTTTGACTAAATCACACAAATTAAGAAATGTAATCATTGTTGTATGGAAAAGGTAAATTATGGGTTAGTTTACAAGATTATCCCTCATTAATGGTATGTGAGAGATAAATTATAGAATTGAAAGAAGAAAGAGAAATAATTAATTAAGGGTATAAGAGGAAAAAAGAGCATTAAATGCTTCATTGGTAATGTAAAACGACATATATTGTGGTACAAATTTTTTTTTCTCAAAACGACATATATTTTGGTACGGAGGGAGTATATTATATTATTTTTATTTACATTAATTTAAAATTTTGCTAACATTTTTAGTAATTATAAATTAATTAGTTTATATTAATTATTTTTGTATATTGAAATGTATTATAATAAACTAAAATTACCAACATTTGTTGATCTAGTGTTGATTGACGCTGAATTTGATAGGAAAAATAACAATTTCATCCTACAATTGTGTTTAGAAGGACGAAATTCGATCACCTAAATAATAAAAAATTGATTCATAGTTTACATATCAAATCAACACGCTATGTCATCAACCCAGAGATTTGGTTGAATAATAGTTGAAGCTCATTGAACAACTTTAAATCTCTAAGTCAATAGTTAAGGAATATCATGATATGATTCCTTGTTAATTAGTCATTTACCGTACATGATCATATATCAATGACAGTTGTATGTCACTTATTGTATTTAGTTAATAGCTATTATTTGTTTCCTAGTATAGCATGATGTAATAATGGCTAGCACAATGTAAGGATCAAATTGATCCTGATACGTGTATATATGTATGCTGAATGAATGAATACAACAACACATTCTCTTGATCATTCTTTCTTGGTATCAGAGCACTTAAGCTTGAAGGCTCTCGATCCAATTTTTCCATGGCATCCGCTGCACACTCAAACCAAAAGAATGATCTCCCATCAAGCATTTCTGTCAAGCTGGACAGAGATAACTTTTCTCTATGGAAATCCTTGGTACTACCAATTATAAGAGGCTGCCGACTCGACGGCTACATGCTCGGAACAAAGGCGTGTCCAGAGCAATTCATTACATCAACAGAGGCAGGAGGCAAAAAGATCAATCCAGATTTTGCGGATTAGCAGGCTGAAGACCAACAGATTCTTGGGTGGTTACTCAACACAATGACAATAGGAACTGCAACAGTTGCTGCACTGTGAGACATCTAAGCAACTTTGGGATGAGGCACAAAGTCTTGCTGGTGCTCATACAAGATCTCAAATAATTTATCTCAAGTCTGAATTTCACAACATTAGAAAAGG
Source organism: Trifolium dubium (assembly GCA_951804385.1). NCBI lineage: Eukaryota > Viridiplantae > Streptophyta > Magnoliopsida > Fabales > Fabaceae > Trifolium > Trifolium dubium. Next base: position 25,023,146 of record OX638064.1, on the reverse strand, counting down.
CGAAATGAAAATGGAAGATTATCTAATCAAAGTGAAGAACCTTGCCGAGAAACTCAAACTTGCAGGCAATCCAATTTCAACCTCTGATCTGATTATTCAAACTCTAAATGGTTTGGATTCTGAATATAATCCTGTAGTTGTAAAACTTTCTGACCAAACTACACTTAGTTGGGTGGATTTACAAGCTCAATTGCTAACTTTTGAAAGTAGAATTGAGCAATTGAATAACCTCACCGACCTGACTCTGAATGCAACAGCAAATGTTGCGCACCAATCTAACCACCGAGGCAACAAGTTCAATTCAAGCAACAATTGGAGAGGCTCTAATTTCAGAGGTTGGAAAAGAGGCAGAGGAAAAGGTAGGTCATCCAAGACACCATGTCAAGTCTGTGGTTTGAGTAACCACATAGCAATAGATTATTTTTACAGATTTGACAAGAACTACTCGAGATCCAATCCCTCAGCAGAAAGTGACAAGCAAGGATCTCATAGTGCTTTCCTAGCCTTTCAGAACTCAGCTCAAGACTACGATTGGTACTTTGACAGTGGTGCAAGCAATCATGTGACACATCAAGTTGATAGGTTCCAAGAACTCACTGAAAACAATGGTACTTTGATTGTTGGAAATGGTGCAAAATTAAAAATTGTTGCCTCAGGTTCATCAAAACTTAAAAACCTCAATCTACATGATGTCTTATATGTGCCACAAATCACCAAAAACCTGCTAAGTGTGTCAAAGTTAACTAGTGATAATAATATAATTGTTGAATTTGATAATGATTGTTGCTCTATGAAGGAAAAACTGACAGGGAAGGTTCTTCTAAAAGGGAGACTTAAAGATGGTCTATACCAACTCTCAAACGGCAGCTCTCAAATAAATAAAGACTCGTGTGTCTACTTGTCAGTCAAAGAAAGTTGGCATAGAAAGCTTGGACACCCTAGCAATAATGTCTTGGATAAGGTGTTAAAGATTTGTAATGTCAAGACTTCGACTAGTGACAAATTTAAGTTTTGTGAAGCTTGTCAGTTAGGAAAATCTCATTTATTACCATTTAAGTCATCTTCCTCTCATGCTCAGGAAGTTCTAGAACTGCTTCACACTGATGTATGGGGTCCTTCACCAATAAATTCAATTTCTGGTTTTAAGTATTATGTGCATTTTATAGATGATTCAAGCAGGTTCACATGGATTTATCCTCTAAAACAAAAATCTGATACCATTCATGCATTTGTGCAATTCAAAAATATGGTTGAAAATCAATTTAATAAAAGGATAAAAATTATTCAATGTGATGGTGGAGGTGAGTTTAAACCTGTCCAAAAGATTGCTCTTGAAAATGGAATTCAATTTAGAATGTCATGTCCATACACCTCTCAGCAAAATGGTAGAGCTGAAAGAAAACACAGGCATGTGGCTGAACTTGGTCTTACTTTATTAGCTCAAGCAAAGATGCCTCTACACTATTGGTGGGAAGCTTTCTCCACTGCAGTATATTTAATAAACAGGCTGCCATCGTCCGTTACTCACAATGAGAGTCCATATTTTTTAATTAACGAGAAAGAGCCAGATTACAATATCCTAAAGCCTTTTGGATGTGCTTGTTATCCATGTCTCAAACCTTACAACAAGCATAAACTTCAATTTCACACAACTAGGTGTGTATTTTTGGGATACAGTAACGCTCATAAAGGATACAAGTGTATCAATTCTCATGGAAGAGTCTTTATATCAAGACATGTAGTATTCAATGAAGATCATTTTCCCTTTCATAATGGCTTTCTTGACACAAGAAACCCACTGAAAATACTACTGCATTATTTCCTCTTTTTCCTGCAGGAAATGCTGAAATCAACACTACAAATGAGCCAACTAGTAATGGAGAGAACTCAACTTCTGAAACTAATTCAAATACAGACCAGTTGACAATGAGTGATAATTCTGATGACGATGGTGATGACTCACAAACTGTGGCAATAGAGGATTCAGCTCAAACAAGCCAAATGAGTACACAGATTAAGCCCGAAACAAGAGTAGAAAATGAAGGAAACAACACCAACACACATTGGATGCGCACTAGAAGCAAAGATGGGGTCTACAAACCAAAGCAACCATACATTGGAATGATACAAGGTCTTAGAGATGACAAGGAGCCTGAAAGTGCTAGTGAAGCTCTAGTTAAACCTGAATGGAAGGAAGCTATGGACTCAGAATTCGAAGCTCTAATGTCAAACCAAACTTGGTCATTAGTACCATATGAAGGTCAAAACAACATTATTGATTCAAAATGGGTGTTCAAAACAAAATTCAAGGCAGATGGCTCAATAGAGAGGAGGAAAGCAAGACTAGTTGCAAGAGGATATCAACAAATAGCTGGTGTAGATTTTGAAGAAACATTCAGTCCTGTTGTCAGAGCAAGCACAGTGAGAATTGGGACACCAGACAATTGGACATAAACCATGCGTTCCTAAATGGACATCTCAAGGAGACCGTTTACATGTCTCAACCAGAAGGATATGCAGATCCAACAAAACCTGATCATATTTGCAAGTTGTCTAAGGCAATCTATGGATTAAAGTAAGCACCAAGAGCTTGGTTTGATAGGCTGAAGAATGCTCTCTTAAATTGGGGGTTTCACAATACTAAAAGTGACTCATCTATTTTCATTCTCAAAGGAACTAATCATACCACCTTCCTACTCATTTATGTGGATGATATAATAGTGACCGGCAATAACTTAGAGTTTCTTGAAATTCAAAATGGGGCAATCCTCAACTTGTCCAACGCCTATGATAACCAAGAGGCAGTACATCGCTGAGGGGAAGAAAACGGCAGACCCAACCGTGTATAGACAAGCTATAGGAGCATTGCAGTATCTAACCAACACACGTCCAGACATTGCCTTTTCAGTAAACAAGTTGAGTCAATACATGAGCTCTCCCACTACTGACCATTGGCAAAGAATAAAGAGGATCCTGAGGAATCTACAAGGTACAAAAAACTATTGCTTGCACATTAAACCTTCTACTATTTTAGACATAAATGGATTTTCAGACGCTGATTGGGCTACAAGCATAGATGACAGAAAATCCATAGGTGGTCAATGTGTCTTCCTTGGTGAAACATTGATCTCTTGGTCCTCAAGAAAACAAAGAGTAGTATCAAGGTCTAGTACGGAATCTGAATACAGGGCATTAGCTGATCTGGCAGCTGAGATAACATGGGTTAGATCCCTCCTAAATGAACTGAAACTGCCTCTACCAAGAAAACCCATCTGCTGGTGCGATAACTTGAGTGCTAAGGCACTTGCATCCAATCCTGTAATGCATGCTCTTTCCAAACATATTGAAATCGATGTTCACTACATAAGGGACCAAGTGCTACAAGATGAAATTAAAATAGCTTATGTGCCTACAGCGGACCAAGTTGCAGATTGCATGACTAAACCTCTCACTCATTCAAGATTTAATCTTCTAAGAGACAAACTTGGAGTGACTCCCTCGCCACCAGTTTGAGGGGGAGAGTTAAGGAATATCATGATATGATTCCTTGTTAATTAGTCATTTACTGTACATGATCATATATCAATGACAGTTGTATGTCACTTATTGTATTTAGTTAATAGCTATTATTTGTTTCCTAGTATAGCATGATGTAATAATGGCTAGCACAATGTAAGGATCAAATTGATCCTGATACGTGTATATATGTATGCTGAATGAATGAATACAACAACACATTCTCTTAATCATTCTTTCTTCAATTACTTCAGTACCTTCAATCTAACGAGAGAAATAGTTAATGCATTCAACGATAATTACCTTAATTTCAAAAAGAAAAAAAATCGCTTTGTCATCCAATCCTATAATGTAGCGGTCTAAACTAAAATGATAGTGGAGCTAGGCCGACTCAGTTTCTCCGGCCTCCAAGCCAAAAAATTGGGCTCAATACAAACCAAATCTATATGTTATTTCTTGTGTGTCCCCTAAAGCATTTTAGCTTTAAAGTCTAGAAAGTTAAACATTTTTTTTGTCAGAAACTTAAAACATTTAGCCATGGTAAACCATGAGTATATGGAATTTTGGGACAATAGCATTTTTGCAATGTATTTCTTTTAGAACTTTCACAATCAGAATTTAAAGTACAAACGTATAATATAAAATAGAATTTTTTGCATATTTAAATTCTAAAATTCGAATCTGTAAAACATTCATTCGTAAAAATCTTGAAAAATGTGTTTTTACACGTTTGAATTTCAAAATTCAGATGTACGAAAAATGTTATTACCGATTCAGCCATGGCTTAACTATATCTAACTTAATTGTGGCTTACCCTTTTTTTTGCTAAGAATTGTTTAACCTTTTTATGGAGGCGCAAAAAAGGCTTGAACTTATAAAAATTCAATCATGTTGTAGAGGGGTATTTTTGAAGAGAGCAAGATGTGTTAAGGTGGAAAAAAACAAAATCTAAATTGTATAAAAAGTAGTCATAGGTTAGCCTAATGGGCCAGACAAAAATGACTCGATCTTTTTGGACTTATAATTACGGGTTTCAATCAAACCTATGTTTAGAAATGGAAATTTTCTCTTTTCTCCGACCTATGCTTCTCTATTACTCCCCTAAAATTTAAAATTGTCCTTGGAAGAACACACCAAACGCTAACAAATTAACCCCTCATTTGCTTCGGGATCCAGTTACTTAAGTGCACTTCGGGACGCCGGTTCCAAACCAACTCAAATGATGGAGCTTTAGTTTCTAGACAAGATGTTCGAGGACAAAGTTTGTTTGCTTCAGTTGCTCATGGTATTAATAGTGGACTCAATATGCTTGATGATTCAGATAGTTTTAACGGGTTTCCATCTCTTAGTAGTGAAATAGGTATACAAGAAGAATGGAGTGGTTTAAGTTCCTGGAATACTGAGCGTTCATTTCCAAACGAAGGACCTTCACCAATTAATAGGAAAATTTCTCTTTTCCCTCACTCATGCTTCTCTATTACCCCTCTAAAATTCAAAATTGCCATTGGGAGGACACACATAACGGTAACAAATTAACCCCTCATTTGCTTAAGGATCAAGTTACCGAAGTGCACTTCAGGACGCCGGTTCCGAACCAACTCAAATGATGGAGCTTTAGTTTCTAGACAAGATGTTCAAGGAAAAAGTTTGTTTGGTTTAGTTGCTTAAGGTATTAATAGTGGACTCAATATTCTGGATGATTCATATGGTTTTAACGGGTTTGTATCCCGTAGTAGTGAAATGGGTATACAAGAAGAATGGAGCGGTGTAAGTTCCTGGAATACAAAGCGTTCATTGCCAAACGAAGGACCTTCTCTAATTGATAGCAACAAACAATAATAAATTCAGAATCTCCCTTTATATAGAATAAAATATACTTTTAAAATATGAACAGATCTATTTTAATCTGGAACAAAATCTGACCAAAAAAGCGCAAAATTCAATCTAGTCTCAAACCCCCCCCCCCCCCACCGCGCTTTGGCACAAAAAACAGCGGCAGGCCCTTGAACTACACCAACCTTGAACTACACCACACTAGATCAAATCAAGTCCCACTTGAATCTTGACCTTGATACCAACCTTTACTTGCTAGAGCCGCAAGCTCTCTAGTTTGATTTTTTCCTCTTACATCCAACTACCATATGTAGTCCCATAAGATGTACCTCTTGCTCTTCAACCTTCGGAATGCCTTCCGCCCTCTTGAATATTTTGTATCCAACTACTGTATGAATTTTAGGTAACTTCACAAGTAATACCGAACTTTCTTCAGCCTCAAGTGTAATTAAGTTCGTCCTCTTGAAGACATGTTTGCTTCTAACTATCCTCGAATTTTGAGATAGCCATACAAGCTCCACCACACCTTCGTCCCGCGGAATGCCTCTCGTACTCATGAAGAATTGCTTGTCTCCGACTAACTTTGGATTTTTAGGTAATCCTACAAGTTGCACCATCAAACTCGCCTTGTTCCTGGCTACCACATGTAACCCCACAAGTTCCTAAGTATGAATATTGTGCATCGAATTGCCTCCCTGAAGATATTTCAATTTTAAAACTTCTTCAGCCACAATTGAATCAAACTTAAGGTCTTCATAGAAATACTTCTTCATTGCAACAATACCACTTTCCTCCCTATCACTGATTTGATAGCCAAGAGCTAATGTTGATAGCCTTCATCTAGTCCCACTAAGAGGAGACTTCACCTCAAGCTAAATTTCATTCATCAAACTCACAAGCCAAGTATCCCTTCTATGATTTCCACCTTGTAAACCGCAAAACTGTTCAAACTGCTCTAAAACAACTTTCAGGCCTTTGTTAGTATCCGACAATACCAATTTTAATTCCATCACCTAGTAAGTCTTGCTTCACTGGTCTAAGCAAACATATGTCACTAACAATCTCCGACCCGAAACCTCATAGTCATCAATGTCATGAGAAACACCACTAGTTATGTATGCATGACCAATAGTATTGGACCAATTAACAAGTATAAACCACACTCCTTGGTATCTTATCAACTATCTTTGCATAACTTCAGGAAACTTACATCCCATAAAGTGAAAGAAAATTCTTGGTTGTTACACCATAACTCCATACCTTGAACTTTACAAGCTTCTCGTCTCCAAGATGAGACAAACATGTCACTATAAACAAAACAGTGTTAAGTGCTAGAAAGTACTAATGTTGTGCTCTCATGTTGGAGCATCAAGTATGACATCTTGACTCACGTCCGTTGATGTGTGATATGTTCTATGTTTTCTGTTAGTAGGTACAAGGCATACTCTGTTTTAACTACTAACTAATTATGTGTTCATGACAAAGTTGTGAATGATTGCATCAATTATATATATATATATATATATATATATATATATTAGGTGGTAGGGTTGTATGCTACTAACTATGTGTTAATGATCATGCATGACTAAGTATGTGAATGATTGCATGACTGATCTTGTGTGGCTTGGTTATGCTACTGTTTTAATGTTATGTTATAACTCTGAGCATAAGGGGGAGTAATGTTTGTTGGCTCAAGAGGGAGTAATGATTATAAGAAAGTTTCTGATAAAAGTTTATTGAGTTCTCTCACTGAGCTTATGCTGGAGCAAATCTCTGGAATTTTGACTAATCATCATGAAGAGTGTAGCAAGTCTGCTTCTTTGTCCTTTGACTACCGGTTGTTTAAAGGGCAACATGTCAAAGAAATCAATGTAAAGTATTTTGACCAGTCTGTTGCATCAAGTTCCAACTCTCTGCCAAATCTACAAGGAATAAAGTGTTACTAGTTCAAGTTACAGTGATGGTGAGGATTACTCTGAAGATGCAGACTAATTGTGTTTTGGTAGTAAGTCCCTCTAGTATTGTTGATTTATCCTTTGCCAAATTATGTTAAACAAGGGGAGTAATAGTATTTTTGCTGCTTGCTGCTACTATGCCTGTTATTTTTCTATGGTATTTATGGTCTAGAATGATATTTGTGGCATCTACAATGCACTAATACCAAGACGGTTATACTGCTAATTTGATGAAGAATGTTTCTAGGTACTTTATTTGGACTTAAAATTTTATATGATTGATCAGCATAATCTTTAGGTACTTTATTTGGACTTAAAAATATATATGTTGCAGGCCACTCTAAGGCTTTTGAATGCTTAATGCATTAGTTTAATCAAGTACCTCTCTGGTCTATTTGGTTAAGTATTCTTGTGAAGATTATGTTATAGCATAATATGGTTTTATTCGGAAGATTTATCATTGCAGCACGTTATAAATGTTGTTGGACAAAATTTGACAAAGGGGGAGATTGTTATTCCTTTTGTTGTCATACATTTTGAGCAAACAACATGTCAAACAAGATGTCTCAGACATCTTGTCACAGTTTGTGTGCATTAGTTAATTTGGATCATATTTGTGTGTTTGATTTAATCACAGACTTTGAAAGATTGACAGTTGTTTACTTCGTGAAGAAGAAATATATTCAAACTTTATTTGTTTGAATATTGTTGTTGAAGTTATTTTTGTTAAGATATTTTTGAAGAATATTTGTTTGGAAAAAGATTGAGTTTCAATATTCCAAACAAATATATTTTTGTTGTTGCACTCTTAGTTCGACCAAACAAATAAATATCCAGAAGATTTATTTTATGCGCGCCGTCATCTTTTTTGGAACAACTAGAAGTTGGTTTCAAAAATAAATATTTTATCTTTTTTGGTAAAAAGATTTGGTTGAAAAATTATGCAACAAACTTTAGAAGTCAATCTTTTAATGAAGCTTGAAGCCCAAGGCCTATCAACTACTATATAAAGAAGTTCAAGCTCCACAACAGGACTCATTGATTTAGAGATCAAGTCTAAAGAAGCTCTTAGAGTTAAATCAAGTCTTTGTTTGTTTTTGTTCTTTGTTGTGCAAGTTCTAGCTCGTAGTTGTGATAGACTTGCACTATTATTTTCTGAGTTAATCTCGTTCTTTCAACTTGATTAATTGGTTGGGGAGAATCACATATTTAAGAGGAGTCATAAATAATTTCACTTGTAGTTTTAGTAAGAGACTTGATTAGGGGCTAATAAAATAAGACCTAATGACTAAGTACTACGATATAGTGAAGGTTATTCTCCTAGATTGGTATCCACCAGATTAGGTGTGTTGTCACATAAATGTGTAAACAATTATTTGTGTTCTTTATTGTTTTGCATATTTTTATTTTGTTTATTGCGTCGCGCCACAAAGTTAAGCAAGTTGTCACGGACATCTTGTAAAACATCTTTCCCAGGGGAACTAGAATTTCAACTCCAACTCTCTCATCCGCCCTACAAACCGCATTAAAGTCCCCCACTACACACCACCTCCCGTCCGCAATGCCACATTTTCACGCCACAAGATTATCCCACAACCTCCTCTTAGACAAGATATCCCATTTTGAATAGACATTTACTACTAAACAAATGGACTTATTCTTTCTCTATTCAAGAAACAACCCCATAAAACCCCTCACCCAAAAAAGAGAATAACAAATAATTATTCGACTTCCTCCAAATAGAAAGCACCCCACCACTTCTATCTTCGGAAGGGACAAACACTCATTCACAATCGCGTGATTCCCACAAACTATGACACAAAAGAATCCAAAAAACTTTCTAGCTTTGTTTCTTGAATCGCTAAAAAATCAACATTAGAGCCACAGACCAACTCTCTAATCCTTCTCCTTTTCACCTCCCCCCCCCCCCCCAGGACATAACAATCATTGATCACCATTCCTTTCCACCCTATCCATCTTCTTAGCTCTATCGCGGTCTTCAACTTCCACCAACTATTTAATAACCTCACCATCCGCAAAGTCAAAAGTAAACCTCATCTCTTTTTGAAGCTTCAACAACTTTGCCGCCTCCACCAATTTATCGCGTTCAACTACCTGATCACTATGCTAAGTTTCAGGCACCACCGAATTACCGCTAGTCAAAATAAAATTTACTCCAATTGGTGTATTAAACGACACAGTACACTTGTCCTTCAACAACCCAACCTTCCCCTCCTTGTTCAACTCAGACCCAACTAACTTATTCTTCAAAAAAGATGACAAACCAACCTCCACTTTTTTAACGAATGCGAGACTTAACTCACTTCATATTTCTCGCAATTAGATGATTAATTTCAATACGTTAGTTTGAAATAAATATTTAAGTAATTGACAAAACGTAATAGACTTTCAAAAAGTTCATATTCAAGCCTAAAAATAAATCTATAATAGAATGATGGTTTGAATTTTAGAATAGCTCAAACTTTAACTTTGCAAATTACTATTCCGTCCTAAAATATAAGAGAAAAAAATCCTTTTTTTTTGTCCCAAAATATAAGAGAAACACACAAACATTCATCTTTCTAAGAAAAATTTACTCTCTCTCTCTCTCTCTCTCTCTCTCTCTCTCTCTCTCTCTCTCTCTCTCTTATCTTTTCTATAACCAATTACCAATAACCATTCAAAATTGTTTTTACATCTTTGCATACAATGTTTTTACAAAAAAACATACTTCTAATCATTATATTATGTTTTATTTTTTCTTAATATAATTGTTATTTTTATTTTTTTTCTCTTATAATATGGTACGGAGGGAGTACAATTTTTAATTTGTATAATATGATTAATTATAATGACTTGTATTTTACTCCCTCCGACCCATTATATTAGATCTACCGACCAATTTCATGTTTATTAAATGTTAGTAGTGTAATTATTGTGTCTAATTTGTGTGTGAATTTTACTTAATTAGGGGTATGTGTAGGGAAAAAAAATCATGAATGTACATAGTAATAATTTATAAATGAGCTTATATTTAGAGACTAAATTTTCTTCGAAAGGATGCTTATAATCTGGGACGGAGAGTACTACAGAAGAAGAGGGAGTAACATTTTGCTTATTTAAAAGACTTATTTTCCTTTTGTAAAAAAAAAAAACTAAGTTGCCTAATTACCATATCCCTTGCCATCAATTAGCCGACCACCTATGAAGCTCGGATACTAGATACGATACGGATACGGTGATACGCGAAAATTTTAAAATTTAAGATACGATACGATTAGGATACTTTAATAAAAAATTAAATATATAATTTTAAAATATATAGATATAACTAAAATTGAAAATAAAGAAATATTTAAATTATTCAAATTATCAAAACAAGTGAATTTACATATCATATCTTAAGTACTATTTAAAAAGTGAGTCATGTGCATCTCTACTAATGTCCTATAATCTTGTCACTCATTTTCTAATATTCTTCATCTTTCTTTGACAAGAGTTGAAAATTTGTATGCACATAAATTAAATCTTTAAGTCTTTTTTGATCTATGTTATTTCTTTTCCAAGAATAAATAAAATATAAATATTGAAAACTTCTCTGATACGTAACGGGAATGAACCAAAATACGTATCGGGAAATATCATACAAGTATCGCAAAAGTGTCGGTATTATTTTATTTAAAAATAAAATTTAACGATTGAATACTTCTCTGATACGTATCGGGAAGTATCTGACGCGTATCGGTATCGAATACAATATCTGACACGATACTTGATCAGTTAGAGTATCGGGACTTCATAGCCGATCGACCACTAAATAAATTCACTTATAAAGTTCACTTGCATGCGCTTCTTATGATTGGTAATTGGAAAGTCACAAATTAATCATAAAAAATGTGAACACCATTATCTCGGCTTTCATTTTCCAAACATTTTATGGGGAATTACATTCGATACCCAAATGATGTGTATATATGAGTTTATTTACTTCTTCAAATTGTAATCATTCAATTAGAAGGAAATGTGACTAGAGAAAATGGAAGAGAAACTTATAAAGCATTATAGTAGCTTTCATAATATTTTGCTCGTAGGAGAGGGAGATTTCTCTTTTGCTCTTTGCTTGGCAAAGGCATTTGGCTCAGCTGTTAACATGGTTGCTACATCTTTGGATGATAGAGGTATAATAAATGATAATGGAAAGGCATGTTTATTTTATTATATATTATAACCGTGATATGTAAATATTTTATAGTACTTTGTTATTTTGGTAAATATGAAAATTTATACATCATTGTTTTAAGGTGAATTTTTTTATAGTTTTGTTATTCTTATTTCACTGATTTTATGTTGTAATTATTCACTGATTTTTTTTATTCATATTTCAATTTTGAAGAGTCACTAGCCATGGATTACACAAATGCAATAAGAAACTTGAAGCTCTTGGCTGCACTATCTTGCATGGAGTGGATGTTCACAACATGAATCAACACCATTATCTCAAGCACCACTATTTTTTTGATCGAATAATCTTTAATTTTCCCCATTCTGGTTTCTTTACCCTTGAAAGTGATGCTTGGGTTATTAAGTAAGTTAAATAGAAAAAATATGTGATATGATTATCTAGGGTAAATATAGAACGTCGCAAAAATTAATTTTTGAATGTAATAAAATTTATAAAATATGGTACATAAATAGTAATTTTGTTCCTTAATTTAATGTCTAAAACGTTGCAAAAAAATATTTTTTCAATGTATTAAAATTTATAAAATATACTGTACTTTTTTTTTGACGCAATAAAATATACTGTACTTAAATTTATTAGTGTTAGTCATTTTTAAATATGTTTTTTGTTAGTGGAGTAGTACACTATTTTTAAACATTTTCTGTATTTATTTAAAAATACTTATAAGTATTGTACCAAAATTTTGCTTATGGTAGACAAAAGAATTGCTTATATCCTAATTAATTAAGTTTTATACTTTCATTTTATACAGGAAGCACCAGGAATTAGTGAGTGGATTTTTCAGAAATGCAAAGTACATGCTTAATGTTGGTGGTGAAATTCATATTACTCACAAAACAGCACATCCTTTTAGTAAGTGGAATATCAAGGATCTGGCAGAAAATGAGAAATTATTATTTATTGAAGAGGTGAATTTTTGTGATTATTTTTACCCTGGTTACGAAAACAAGAAAGGTTCTGGCTTGAAATGTGATCAGAGTTTCCCTATTGGAAAATGTAGTACCTTTAAATTTGGTTGTTTATATTATAACTTTGTTTTATAAAGAAATTGTAACATTTTTCGTTTGAATGGCATTTGCTTGTGATTTTCTTGATAATCCTTTGGTGGTATTGAATTGTAGGAGCATATAGTTTTCTTAGTTAAGTTTAACTTTAAATTTTCTTATAAATTTGAGACTAAATTGCATATTTACTTGCTGAAAGGAAAACCATAGGCCCCAAAAATGGATAACCGGCACACCCGCCAAAAAAAATTATTTGAATATACAATCTAACGGAATAGTACTCTATTCGTAGAACCCAATCTATTATCTGGGCCGATCCGACTTTTTGGAAGTTTGATTTATGCTAAATTAATAGTCGATAGTAACTATTTCGTGTCGAATACTCTCCATATGTGAATTTTTTTACCAAACAAAGTATAAATATTTGAATTTTTGGTTAGAAGTAACTATTTGGTACTCACTAAATTTTTGGTCCTTTTAACTTTGTCTCATAACTTAAATAATGGTAAACAAAACTTAACTCTAGAAATGAAGGATTTGGGAAGGAAGTAGTGTTAAATTTTGTTTTTAGTAAAATAGATTAATAAAAATATGAGATCAAATGAGAACAATCATACGCCGACTGTGGGGATCAAACCTAGATCATGCACGTGCTTAAACGTCATAGGATTTACCACAGAGCAAAGTCAGCAAGTTGTTTGTAAATCAATTAAACATTTAAATGCATTATTTAACTTTTAACAAAGATGACAATGAAAGTTTACTTAATTAAAGGGAATTAGATCATCTTTAGACGTTTCTCTCATAATCTTAACCATTCATTCATCATCTTCACTCTTGCGATATTTTTATTGGATTTTTCTAATCTGTGCAGTATTACACAAGATATGGAATAATAAATGCCTTATTTTTTGGGGTTTTCCATATTATATTATTGACTATTTTTTTTTGTAAACCAAAGGTATCCTCCGCGCGCAACTGCTGAGACTAATCCTTCGAGGTAACTAATATCTATTTAAGAGGTTGCCCTTTCCAAACAAATGCTTCTACATACGCATCAGCCGGGGATCGAACCGAGGACCAAAATAGTTAAGGGACCCAAATATCTACCACTTATGCCACACTATATTGGTTAATGACTATTTTTCTTTTCCCTACTTTTTCCAACAATTTTTTCTCTCCTAATTAATACATATTCTCTCTCTTCTTTTTGATTTTTTTTTGGTATATCAACTCTCTCTCTTCTATTCATGTATGGCAAAAATAAAATCACGTGGTTCCTTTTCACTTGCCATATCTTGAGAAAAAAATTCAAAGTTGAAGGAGAAAGTTACAATAGAATTTTAGTTTTAGTGTGTTTTCATGGTTGAAGGAGAAAGTGGCAGGGTTGAAGGAGAAAGTGACGGGAAAGAAAATAGAAGGAGAATGTGAGTTTTGTCTTTTCTTGTATTTTTCATTTGTTCTACGTTAAATTGAGTAGTTAATAGAGGAGAGTGGAAAGAGAAAACACTAAAAAAGATAAGGTATTTATTGCTCCTTATCCCGTGCAATGTTGCACAGATTAAAAAAATCTATTTTTATTTTAGTTTTGTAGTATCAATTAACTTTGGAATAAGAAAAATGAGAGAATATTGAACAAAAATAATCTTTATTTACTTACCAAATTCCTTGCCAGCACTATGATGTTAGCTCAAACATTTTACGGGGAATACCATCTGATGCCAACATACTACTACCTCCGTCCTTAAATTTAAGATATTGTTCAACTAAATTGTACTATTCATTTATCATGTTTTAACCGTATTTTATTAACAATATATAGATGTAAATATTAACATATAAGATCTTGTTTGATTTATTTTGATAAATATTTTCAAAATATCAAATTGTAATAACTTTTATTTTTTAGATAATTAAAGATATTAAATATCAAAATTGTGCATTACGTACGTACAGTGGTCAAACAAAATTTTATATTTAGAGACGAAGATAATACTCCCTCCGTACCAAAATATATGTCGTTTTGAGAAAAAAATTTGTACCACAATATATGTCGTTTTACATTACCAATGAAGCATTTAATGCTTTTTTTCCTCTTATACCCTTAATTAATTATTTCTCTTTCTTCTTTCAATTCTATAATTTATCTCTCATATACCAATAATGAGGGATAATCTTGTAAACTAACCCATAATTTACCTTTTCCATACAACAATGATTACATTTCTTAATTTGTGTGATTTGGTCAAAACGACATATATTTTGGTACGGAGGTAGTATATCCTAGTATTATTGTCTATAACTTTTTATTAGTGATTTAAATCATATGTGAAAATGGAAAAGAAAAGTACTTGTGCTTTTATGCATTGTTATTATAGCACTCATAAATTTCACACTTTAATTTGTTATCGTGAAAAATGAGAACAATATAACAAATAACCATTGCAATCAGAACACTTTGTTATTTATTACTACCTCCTTCCGTACCAAAATATATTGTCTCTCCATCTCGAAATATAAAAGAAAAATTATTTTCAAAAATATGTTTTTCTTTATTCTCATAAAATTAAATCCAATTATGCACAAAATTATGCATTTAATTTTTCTTCTCTCTCCTTTTTTCCATAAACAATAACCAATAAAAAATGATTTTGCATATTCCTATGCAATTTATTTCAAGAAAAACTCTACAAAATCATATTTCAAATTCTCATGATTATATTTTCTTAATAAGTGAGATTATTTTTTTTTCCTTATATTTTTCGGACGGAGGTAGTACTCCCTCCAGTCACTATTATAAGCATAAAAACTACTTACTCGGTGTTTAAGAAAATTAATTAAGTGTAATTAATTTTTTTGATTTGAGGTAAGACATATGTTATGTTTACTGTGTTATCGTTTTAAATCACAAGTACCAAAACATAAAAGTGAAATAATTGTCCAAAAAATAGTATAATTAAATAAGGATATATTGGAAATAGTACTAGTATTAATTATTTTAAAAGTAGTTAACTTTTACTTATAATAGTGACCAAAATTTAAAGTTTTTTTTGTTTATAATAGTACCGGAGAGAATACTTGCGATGTGCTTTGTTTAGAAGTGGTGGAGACAGAAAATTTATAAAATACAGTAAAATCTCTTTAAATTAATACTCGGTAAATTAATAAACTCTCTAAAATAATAAAGTTGTCCGGTCCCGACTTGGGCCAGTATAAAAAATTGAAAAATTCGATAAAATAATAAGATAATAATTTTTCGGGAGATCCCTTTGACTTTTCGATAAAATTTTAGTTTTAAAATAAAAATTTAGTTTTGCATTGAACTTGTTTTATTCTGAACCAAAAATCTCAATGTTAGCTTGAACTAATCCCTACTCATTACTTTTTGTTTTAAAAAAAATTATTTTATTATTTTTAATTGGTACAATTATTTTACTTTTTAATTATTATTATAATTAATTACTCTTCACGTTTCATTTTACATTTTTTAAATTTTTTATATTTATTTACTATTTAATTTCTTCAATTTTTAATCATTATTATATCCACGGATAAAATCTTCGACACTTTTTTTTTTTTTTTGAGGAATAAAATCTTCCACACTTGTTACTCATATTTTGCTTGAATTTAAGGACAATTTGCCTAATTAACCATATCTATTGCCAACAATTAGCCGACCATTAAATAAATTCACTTATAATGTTCACATACATGCGCTTCTTTTGATTGGTAATTGGAACGGCACAAATTAAACATAAAAAAACATGAATACAATTACTACTACGTACTGTACCATTTTCCAAACATTTTTATGGGGAATTGCTTTCGATACCAAAATATGTGTACTATATATATTTACTTCTTCAAATTATGGGTGAGTCTGAATTACACACCCCCAAAAATCTTCCCAAGGTGCACAACCCACCTTCAAGAGCCAAGATTGCATTCCAAAATTTGAAGGGTCAAGATTGCAAGGACAAAAAAGAAAATGCATGTAGTTTTGCTTACATTTAATCTCAATGTCATGGGTTATGGGTCATATCCATTTTAAAAACAATTTTGACCCATTTGAATGAAATTTGTACAAATGGATATCCAACTTAAATTTTTTGTTTCTTGTGCTATTTTTTTTGCAACATTTCCAACTTATACTCTTCTTCTTTTTTCAATAGTTTTTTTTTTCCAAAGTGATTTTTTTTTTTCTGAACGATTTTTTTTTCAAAGAGTAGCGTTTTTTTTTTGCGTTTTTTTTTTGGTTCATATTTTCTGAGCGCTTTTTTTTTTTTACTTTGTTTTTAAACTTATTTTTTTGGTCTGTTTTTTTTAACTTATATTACTATTATTTGTTTTACAATGTTAGTTATTTTTGAAAGACTTTTTTAATTACTTTGTTAAGAAATAATTTTTTTTCTTACAATGTTAACAAATAATGTTAGTTTTCGTATATATCTTCTTTTTTGACGAAAATTTATTAATATATATTTTTTTTTTGACGAATTTATTTTTGTTTTTTTTGACATGACTTATACACGTATTTTTGTAACGTTTTCAATGCCGATTTTTTGTTAAACCGTTTTACCTTCTTTTTTTGTTTGCGCGTTCTACCTTCTTTTTTTGTCAACACGTTTTATCTTTTTTTTTTGTTTGTCCGTTCGACCTTCTTTTTTTGTTTACGCGTTTTATCTTCTTTTTTGGTTGTGCGTCTACTTTTTTTTTTGTGCTTGTTTTTTGGTGAGTTGGAATCTTTGTTTTTTGTGTTTTGGATAACATTTTTTGACTTTTTTACTTTTATACCAATGTTAGAAGTATTTATTTTGAAACACTTTGGTAATAAATTAAATAATGTTAGAAGTATTTATTTTTAAATACTTGCCATTAAATCCTTTTTGACAATAATAATAGTTAGCAAATAATTTATTTTGCTTTTCTTTTTGTATTAAGAACATAGCACGGTCAATTATTTAAATGCTAAAAATGTGTCATCTGCGAAGTGGGTAAATTGTACTTTCTCCCAACACATAAATGTTTTTCATATAGTTGAGCATAATAAAATTACATAGACATAAGTAATCACCTTGTTTCCGTTCATTGTGTGATTAGTTTCATGTTGTGCATGAGTGTGTGTGAGGTGCGCCTCTGAAATTGGCCTGTTTACAGGTCAGTGGCTGAGCCAACAATCAATCATTACATATGAAGATTAAGCACCACATAACAATTCATCACAACAAAAACACACTTTGTGGTGTAGTTTCAGCATATATGTTCAAGAACAAGAGCAAGTTTTCAATTTACAACAATTCCAGTTTCTTTCATCATTGAAGGGTAAACAACATCAACAATATTAGCAGTACAATTTATGTTACTGTTACAAAGCAGATGCATCATAAAATTATCTAGGCGTAGGACCCCTAGGATATAACATTGGTGTTGGCATGAATGACCTAAGCATTTGTTCCTCATCCAATGCAGCAGTAATCGGTGTAGGATTGGGTCCCCCTAATCGGTGTAGGATTGGGCCTTCTTGAACGACACTGGTGGCAGGGGGAGAAGGAGGTAGTGGACTTTCCATTGGCCTAGGTGGTACCTCTTTCCTAACACAGCCGTTCCTGTTGTGACTTCCTTCAACGCTACACCTGGAACAAAGTATTACAAGGTACGACCTTTTAAGCTTGGTGGGACTATGCTCATCAGATTCTTCAAATGATTCTTGTCTAGCTTTTTTCTTTTTCCTCATTGGTTTTAGTGCTGGCACGGGTTTCTCATTTTCAGTGTGCTCCCAAAACTCTTGCTTCTGCGTTGGTCTCAAAGCATGCTCATATGTAGCATTGTATGATCCCATACAAAGCCACCCATTGCAAAAATCTTCAGGATATTTACCTATTGATTCAAGGGCTGCAATGGCATGTTCACACGGCATGCCTACACATAAGCATTAGTCATAAGCAAAACAGAAGCAAATAAAAATGTCATTTGACCAATCAGTTAGATCGAAAATAATCAGAATTAATTTTCATATGTCCATGTTTGAAACTAAATCTTTGTAATGTGTAACAAACAACTACCTCTAAGTAACTATAAAAATCAGAATAAAAATATCATTTTACAATTACTTAAAACTGTTAACAAACATAAAACCAACAACTAACACAACTCCTTAATATGCTCGCTAAAGCCAGGAATGGCTCGCTTAGCAGGTATAAGGGACTGAAACAAATGCATGCACTTATAAAACATATAGTCATACAAGTCCCTATAAGTAATCACTTACTGTCATATAAGTCTCTATAAGTAATCACTTACTGTCATATAAGTCCCTATAAGTAATCACTTACTATCATATAAGTCCCTAACTAATTTAACTGTTAAAAAAATAACATGGTGGTTATTAAATATATATTCTAAAGCATAACCAGTAGTGGTGTGCTCTTGCGTGCAAAACTGGCATGTTTATAGGTCTGTCGCGTACATACAACAGCATAGTATTTGGCATTGCTATCACATCATAATATAACATCATAATAGAAACAATAATATTGATGTTGATGTTTTACCTGTCAATTGCCATAATCTGCATGTACATGTATTAGCATTTATGTTAACATCCTCACGAGCTTTTGAATCATTTGTTAACCGACATTTTCCTGCACCAGTCCACTTTGTTGACCAATCTTCACTTTCAATCTTCAACTTGTCCAGCCTGGACTTCTGGATTTGACAAAGTAACCCTGATGTCATGGACAACTTAAGTCTATTTGTAGTCATGGTCCTCATAATGTGACACCTTATGTCTTCAGTCATGGTGAGAATTGGCTTTCCTCTATACATACGAAGGGTAGAATTAAAACCTTCGCAAGTATTATTGCATATAGCATCCACCTTTGGCACAGTGTCAAAATATGCTCTTGTCCATGTTTCTTTAGGCCATTGATTTAAATATGCCCACGCTTTTGGACTTCTTCTCTTGACCTTTTCCATGACAGTCCTAAACTTAGTTGGTGTCGTTGCTCTTGCAGCATTCCAGACCGCATCTTTCAGATGTTTATCCTTCCACTGCTTGGAGAAATTCTTCCACATATGCATCACACAATACCTATGTGGAGCTCCAGGCATTATTGATTCCAACGCAGGCACAAGTCCCTGAAATAAATAAGAATGTCAATTATAAAACATATAGTCATAACAGTTCCTACTAGTAATCACATAATCTGATCTTACTCCCTAGGAGTAGTCAATATTATAAGAATACAAGCATGTAACAATTATAGTCATAACAATTCCTACTAGTAATAAAGGGGTACTAGGTAAATGTTTGGGAGGAATGCAAGTGGAGTGTTGTACAAAGCTGTCTTTAAATAGGCAAATGTGAATATAATAATATTTTTTTCTTCATAAAATAAGTCAATTATTCATGTTGGCAATATAGTCCCTGAATAAGCAATGGATTCATCATAATAAGTGTAGTTAACCCTTAAATAAGACAATTTAACTTATTTTAAACAAATATTAATATTAAGACAAAAACGTTGCGAGCACCGTAATAAGACAATTGAACTCTAATAAAACAAATATTAAGATAAGAACGTTGTGAGCACCATAATAAGTATAGTTAACTTGGTTATTGTAGGGTTAATTTGATTTATTATTGTGGTTTCAACGCATTAGTCTTCAAATTGGTTATTTTATGGTTAATTTGACTTATTATTGTGGTTTCGAAGCATTAGTCTTCATATTGGTTATTTTAGGGTTAACTATACTTGTTTTAGGTTTAAATTGTATTATCATGGTGCTCGCGACGTATTTGTATTAATATTGAGACAAATAGTGTGCGAGCAACGTATTTGTCTTATATTAGTTATTTTAGGGTTAACTATACTTGTTTTACGGTTAACTTGTCTTATTATGGTGCTCGCGACGTATTTGTATTAATTTTGAGACAAATAGTGTGCGAGCAACGTATTTGTGGTTAACTATACTTGTTTTAGGGTTAACTTGTCTTATTATGGTGCTCGCGCCGTATTTGTATAAATATTGAGACAAATAGTGTGTGTGTGCAACGTATTTGTCTTAATATTGTTTATTTTAGGGTTAACTTGACTTATTATTGTGGTTTCGAAGCATTTGTCTTAATATTGAGACAAATAGTGTGTGTGCAACGTATTTGTCTTAATATTGGTTATTTTAGGGTTAATTAACTTGACTTATTATTGTGGTTTCGAAGCATTTGTCTTAATATTGGTTATTTTACGGTTAACTATACTTGTTTTAGGGTTAACTTGTCTTTTTACCGTGCTCGCGACGTATTTGTATTAATATTGATACAAATAGTGTGCGGGCAACATATTTGTCTTCAAATTGGTTATTTTATGGTTAATTTGACTTATTATTGTGGTTTCGAAGCATTAGTCTTCATATTGGTTATTTTAGGGTTAACTATACTTGTTTTATTATGGTGCTCGCGACGTATTTGTATTAATATTGAGACAAATAGTGTGCGAGCAACGTATTTGTCTTAATATTGGTTATTTTAGGGATAACTTGTCTTATTATGGTGCTCGCAACATATTTGTATTATTATTGAGACAAATAGTGTGCGAGCAACGTATTTGTCTTCATATTGGTGATTTTAGGGTTAACTTGTCTTTTTACGGTGCTCGCGACGTATTTGTATTAATATTGAGAAAAATAGTGTGCGGGCAACGTATTTGTCTTAATATTGGTTATTTTTGGGTTAATTAACTTGACTTATTATTGTGGTTTCGAAGCATTTGTCTTAATATTGAGACAAATAGTGTGCGGCCAACGTATTTGTCTTCATATTGGTTATTTTAGGGTTAACTATACTTGTTTTAGGTTTAAATTGTATTATCATGGTGCTCGCGACGTATTTGTATTAATATAGAGACAAATAGTGTGCGAGCAACGTATTTGTCTTCATATTGGTGATTTTAGGGTTAACTTGTCTTTTTACGGTGCTCGCGACGTATTTGTATTAATATTGAGACAAATAGTGTGCGGGCAACGTATTTGTCTTAATATTGGTTATTTTTGGGTTAATTAACTTGACTTATTATTGTGGTTTCGAAGCATTTGTCTTAATATTGAGACAAATAGTGTGCGAGCAACGTATTTGTCTTCATATTGGTGATTTTAGGGTTAACTTGTCTTTTTACGGTGCTCGCGACGTATTTGTATTAATATTGAGACAAATAGTGTGCGGGCAACGTATTTGTCTTAATATTGGTTATTTTTGGGTTAATTAACTTGACTTATTATTGTGGTTTCGAAGCATTTGTCTTAATATTGAGACAAATAGTGTGCGAGCAACGTATTTGTCTTCATATTGGTGATTTTAGGGTTAACTTGTCTTTTTACGGTGCTCGCGACGTATTTGTATTAATATTGAGACAAATAGTGTGCGGGCAACGTATTTGTCTTAATATTGGTTATTTTTGGGTTAATTAACTTGACTTATTATTGTGGTTTTGAAGCATTTGTCTTAATATTGAGACAAATAGTGTGCGGCCAACGTATTTGTCTTCGTATTGGTTATTTTAGGGTTAACTTGTCTTTTTACGGTGCTCGCGACGTATTTGTATTAATATTGAGACAAATAGTGTGCGGGCAACGTATTTGTCTTAATATTGGTTATTTTTGGGTTAATTAACTTGACTTATTATTGTGTTTTCGAAGCATTTGTCTTAATATTGAGACAAATAGTGTGCGGCCAACGTATTTGTCTTCATATTGGTTATTTTAGGGTTAATTTGACTTATTATTGTGGTTTCGAAGCATTAGTCTTCATGTTGGTTATTTTAGGGTTAACTATACTTGTTTTATTATGGTGCTCGCGACGTATTTGTATTAATATTGAGACAAATAGTGTGCGGGCAACGTATTTGTCTTAATATTGGTTATTTTTGGGTTAATTAACTTGACTTATTATTGTGGTTTCGAAGCATTTGTCTTAATATTGAGACAAATAGTGTGCGGGCAACATATTTGTCTTCAAATTGGTTATTTTATGGTTAATTTGACTTATTATTGTGGTTTCGAAGCATTAGTCTTCATATTGGTTATTTTAGGGTTAACTATACTTGTTTTATTATGGTGCTCGCGACGTATTTGTATTAATATTGAGACAAATAGTGTGCGAGCAACGTATTTGTCTTAATATTGGTTATTTTAGGGATAACTTGTCTTATTATGGTGCTCGCAACATATTTGTATTATTATTGAGACAAATAGTGTGCGAGCAACGTATTTGTCTTCATATTGGTGATTTTAGGGTTAACTTGTCTTTTTACGGTGCTCGCGACGTATTTGTATTAATATTGAGACAAATAGTGTGCGGGCAACGTATTTGTCTTAATATTGGTTATTTTTGGGTTAATTAACTTGACTTATTATTGTGGTTTCGAAGCATTTGTCTTAATATTGAGACAAATAGTGTGCGGCCAACGTATTTGTCTTCATATTGGTTATTTTAGGGTTAACTATACTTGTTTTAGGTTTAAATTGTATTATCATGGTGCTCGCGACGTATTTGTATTAATATAGAGACAAATAGTGTGCGAGCAACGTATTTGTCTTCATATTGGTGATTTTAGGGTTAACTTGTCTTTTTACGGTGCTCGCGACGTATTTGTATTAATATTGAGACAAATAGTGTGCGGGCAACGTATTTGTCTTAATATTGGTTATTTTTGGGTTAATTAACTTGACTTATTATTGTGGTTTCGAAGCATTTGTCTTAATATTGAGACAAATAGTGTGCGAGCAACGTATTTGTCTTCATATTGGTGATTTTAGGGTTAACTTGTCTTTTTACGGTGCTCGCGACGTATTTGTATTAATATTGAGACAAATAGTGTGCGGGCAACGTATTTGTCTTAATATTGGTTATTTTTGGGTTAATTAACTTGACTTATTATTGTGGTTTCGAAGCATTTGTCTTAATATTGAGACAAATAGTGTGCGAGCAACGTATTTGTCTTCATATTGGTGATTTTAGGGTTAACTTGTCTTTTTACGGTGCTCGCGACGTATTTGTATTAATATTGAGACAAATAGTGTGCGGGCAACGTATTTGTCTTAATATTGGTTATTTTTGGGTTAATTAACTTGACTTATTATTGTGGTTTTGAAGCATTTGTCTTAATATTGAGACAAATAGTGTGCGGCCAACGTATTTGTCTTCGTATTGGTTATTTTAGGGTTAACTTGTCTTTTTACGGTGCTCGCGACGTATTTGTATTAATATTGAGACAAATAGTGTGCGGGCAACGTATTTGTCTTAATATTGGTTATTTTTGGGTTAATTAACTTGACTTATTATTGTGTTTTCGAAGCATTTGTCTTAATATTGAGACAAATAGTGTGCGGCCAACGTATTTGTCTTCATATTGGTTATTTTAGGGTTAATTTGACTTATTATTGTGGTTTCGAAGCATTAGTCTTCATGTTGGTTATTTTAGGGTTAACTATACTTGTTTTATTATGGTGCTCGCGACGTATTTGTATTAATATTGAGACAAATAGTGTGCGGGCAACGTATTTGTCTTAATATTGGTTATTTTTGGGTTAATTAACTTGACTTATTATTGTGGTTTCGAAGCATTTGTCTTAATATTGAGACAAATAGTGTGCGGGCAACATATTTGTCTTCAAATTGGTTATTTTATGGTTAATTTGACTTATTATTGTGGTTTCGAAGCATTAGTCTTCATATTGGTTATTTTAGGGTTAACTATACTTGTTTTATTATGGTGCTCGCGACGTATTTGTATTAATATTGAGACAAATAGTGTGCGAGCAACGTATTTGTCTTAATATTGGTTATTTTAGGGATAACTTGTCTTATTATGGTGCTCGCAACATATTTGTATTATTATTGAGACAAATAGTGTGCGAGCAACGTATTTGTCTTCATATTGGTGATTTTAGGGTTAACTTGTCTTTTTACGGTGCTCGCGACGTATTTGTATTAATATTGAGACAAATAGTGTGCGGGCAACGTATTTGTCTTAATATTGGTTATTTTTGGGTTAATTAACTTGACTTATTATTGTGGTTTCGAAGCATTTGTCTTAATATTGAGACAAATAGTGTGCGGCCAACGTATTTGTCTTCATATTGGTTATTTTAGGGTTAACTATACTTGTTTTAGGTTTAAATTGTATTATCATGGTGCTCGCGACGTATTTGTATTAATATAGAGACAAATAGTGTGCGAGCAACGTATTTGTCTTCATATTGGTGATTTTAGGGTTAACTTGTCTTTTTACGGTGCTCGCGACGTATTTGTATTAATATTGAGACAAATAGTGTGCGGGCAACGTATTTGTCTTAATATTGGTTATTTTTGGGTTAATTAACTTGACTTATTATTGTGGTTTCGAAGCATTTGTCTTAATATTGAGACAAATAGTGTGCGAGCAACGTATTTGTCTTCATATTGGTGATTTTAGGGTTAACTTGTCTTTTTACGGTGCTCGCGACGTATTTGTATTAATATTGAGACAAATAGTGTGCGGGCAACGTATTTGTCTTAATATTGGTTATTTTTGGGTTAATTAACTTGACTTATTATTGTGGTTTCGAAGCATTTGTCTTAATATTGAGACAAATAGTGTGCGAGCAACGTATTTGTCTTCATATTGGTGATTTTAGGGTTAACTTGTCTTTTTACGGTGCTCGCGACGTATTTGTATTAATATTGAGACAAATAGTGTGCGGGCAACGTATTTGTCTTAATATTGGTTATTTTTGGGTTAATTAACTTGACTTATTATTGTGGTTTTGAAGCATTTGTCTTAATATTGAGACAAATAGTGTGCGGCCAACGTATTTGTCTTCGTATTGGTTATTTTAGGGTTAACTTGTCTTTTTACGGTGCTCGCGACGTATTTGTATTAATATTGAGACAAATAGTGTGCGGGCAACGTATTTGTCTTAATATTGGTTATTTTTGGGTTAATTAACTTGACTTATTATTGTGTTTTCGAAGCATTTGTCTTAATATTGAGACAAATAGTGTGCGGCCAACGTATTTGTCTTCATATTGGTTATTTTAGGGTTAATTTGACTTATTATTGTGGTTTCGAAGCATTAGTCTTCATGTTGGTTATTTTAGGGTTAACTATACTTGTTTTATTATGGTGCTCGCGACGTATTGGTATTAATATTGAGACAAATAGTGTGCGGGCAACGTATTTGTCTTAATATTGGTTATTTTTGGGTTAATTAACTTGACTTATTATTGTGGTTTCGAAGCATTTGTCTTAATATTGAGACAAATAGTGTGCGGGCAACATATTTGTCTTCAAATTGGTTATTTTATGGTTAATTTGACTTATTATTGTGGTTTCGAAGCATTAGTCTTCATATTGGTTATTTTAGGGTTAACTATACTTGTTTTATTATGGTGCTCGCGACGTATTTGTATTAATATTGAGACAAATAGTGTGCGAGCAACGTATTTGTCTTAATATTGGTTATTTTAGGGATAACTTGTCTTATTATGGTGCTCGCAACATATTTGTATTATTATTGAGACAAATAGTGTGCGAGCAACGTATTTGTCTTCATATTGGTGATTTTAGGGTTAACTTGTCTTTTTACGGTGCTCGCGACGTATTTGTATTAATATTGAGACAAATAGTGTGCGGGCAACGTATTTGTCTTAATATTGGTTATTTTTGGGTTAATTAACTTGACTTATTATTGTGGTTTCGAAGCATTTGTCTTAATATTGAGACAAATAGTGTGCGGCCAACGTATTTGTCTTCATATTGGTTATTTTAGGGTTAACTATACTTGTTTTAGGTTTAAATTGTATTATCATGGTGCTCGCGACGTATTTGTATTAATATAGAGACAAATAGTGTGCGAGCAACGTATTTGTCTTCATATTGGTGATTTTAGGGTTAACTTGTCTTTTTACGGTGCTCGCGACGTATTTGTATTAATATTGAGACAAATAGTGTGCGGGCAACGTATTTGTCTTAATATTGGTTATTTTTGGGTTAATTAACTTGACTTATTATTGTGGTTTCGAAGCATTTGTCTTAATATTGAGACAAATAGTGTGCGAGCAACGTATTTGTCTTCATATTGGTGATTTTAGGGTTAACTTGTCTTTTTACGGTGCTCGCGACGTATTTGTATTAATATTGAGACAAATAGTGTGCGGGCAACGTATTTGTCTTAATATTGGTTATTTTTGGGTTAATTAACTTGACTTATTATTGTGGTTTCGAAGCATTTGTCTTAATATTGAGACAAATAGTGTGCGAGCAACGTATTTGTCTTCATATTGGTGATTTTAGGGTTAACTTGTCTTTTTACGGTGCTCGCGACGTATTTGTATTAATATTGAGACAAATAGTGTGCGGGCAACGTATTTGTCTTAATATTGGTTATTTTTGGGTTAATTAACTTGACTTATTATTGTGGTTTTGAAGCATTTGTCTTAATATTGAGACAAATAGTGTGCGGCCAACGTATTTGTCTTCGTATTGGTTATTTTAGGGTTAACTTGTCTTTTTAAGGTGCTCGCGACGTATTTGTATTAATATTGAGACAAATAGTGTGCGGGCAACGTATTTGTCTTAATATTGGTTATTTTTGGGTTAATTAACTTGACTTATTATTGTGTTTTCGAAGCATTTGTCTTAATATTGAGACAAATAGTGTGCGGCCAACGTATTTGTCTTCATATTGGTTATTTTAGGGTTAATTTGACTTATTATTGTGGTTTCGAAGCATTAGTCTTCATGTTGGTTATTTTAGGGTTAACTATACTTGTTTTATTATGGTGCTCGCGACGTATTGGTATTAATATTGAGACAAATAGTGTGCGGGCAACGTATTTGTCTTAATATTGGTTATTTTTGGGTTAATTAACTTGACTTATTATTGTGGTTTCGAAGCATTTGTCTTAATATTGAGACAAATAGTGTGCGAGCAACATATTTGTCTTCATATTGGTGATTTTAGGGTTAACTTATCTTTTTACGGTGCTCGCGACGTATTTGTATTAATATTGAGACAAATAGTGTGCGGGCAACGTATTTGTCTTAATATTGGTTATTTTTGGGTTAATTAACTTGACTTATTATTGTGGTTTCGAAGCATTTGTCTTAATATTGAGACAAATAGTGTGCGGCCAACGTATTTGTCTTCGTATTGGTTATTTTAGGGTTAACTTGTCTTTTTACGGTGCTCGCGACGTATTTGTATTAATATTGAGACAAATAGTGTGCGGGCAACGTATTTGTCTTAATATTGGTTATTTTTGGGTTAATTAACTTGACTTATTATTGTGGTTTCGAAGCATTTGTCTTAATATTGAGACAAATAGTGTGCGGCCAACGTATTTGTCTTCATATTGGTTATTTTAGGGTTAATTTGACTTATTATTGTGGTTTCGAAGCATTAGTCTTCATGTTGGTTATTTTAGGGTTAACTATACTTGTTTTATTATGGTGCTCGCGACGTATTTGTATTAATATTGAGACAAATAGTGTGCGGCCAACGTATTTGTCTTCATATTGGTGATTTTAGGGTTAACTTGTCTTTTTACGGTGCTCGCGACGTATTTGTATTAATATTGAGACAAATAGTGTGCGGGCAACGTATTTGTCTTAATATTGGTTATTTTTTGGTTAATTAACTTGACTTATTATTGTGGTTTCGAAGCATTTGTCTTAATATTGAGACAAATAGTGTGCGAGCAACGTATTTGTCTTCATATTGGTGATTTTAGGGTTAACTTGTCTTTTTACGGTGCTCGCGACGTATTTGTATTAATATTGAGACAAATAGTGTGCGGGCAACGTATTTGTCTTAATATTGGTTATTTTTGGGTTAATTAACTTGACTTATTATTGTGGTTTCGAAGCATTTGTCTTAATATTGAGACAAATAGTGTGCGAGCAACGTATTTGTCTTCATATTGGTGATTTTAGGGTTAACTTGTCTTTTTACGGTGCTCGCGACGTATTTGTATTAATATTGAGACAAATAGTGTGCAGGCAACGTATTTGTCTTAATATTGGTTATTTTTGGGTTAATTAACTTGACTTATTATTGTGGTTTCGAAGCATTTGTCTTAATATTGAGACAAATAGTGTGCGGCCAACGTATTTGTCTTCGTATTGGTTATTTTAGGGTTAACTTGTCTTTTTACGGTGCTCGCGACGTATTTGTATTAATATTGAGACAAATAGTGTGCGGGCAACGTATTTGTCTTAATATTGGTTATTTTTGGGTTAATTAACTTGACTTATTATTGTGGTTTCGAAGCATTTGTCTTAATATTGAGACAAATAGTGTGCGGCCAACGTATTTGTCTTCGTATTGGTTATTTTAGGGTTAACTTGTCTTTTTACGGTGCTCGCGACGTATTTGTATTAATATTGAGACAAATAGTGTGCGGGCAACATATTTGTCTTAATATTGGTTATTTTTGGGTTAATTAACTTGACTTATTATTGTGGTTTCGAAGCATTTGTCTTAATATTGAGACAAATAGTGTGCGGCCAACGTATTTGTCTTCATATTGGTTATTTTAAGGTTAATTTGACTTATTATTGTGGTTTCGAAGCATTAGTCTTCATGTTGGTTATTTTAGGGTTAACTATACTTGTTTTATTATGGTGCTCGCGACGTATTTGTATTAATATTGAGACAAATAGTGTGCGGCCAACGTATTTGTCTTCATATTGGTGATTTTAGGGTTAACTTGTCTTTTTACGGTGCTCGCGACGTATTTGTATTAATATTGAGACAACTAGTGTGCGGGCAACGTATTTGTCTTAATATTGGTTATTTTTGGGTTAATTAACTTGACTTATTATTGTGGTTTCGAAGCATTTGTCTTAATATTGAGACAAATAGTGTGCGGCCAACGTATTTGTCTTCGTATTGGTTATTTTAGGGTTAACTTGTCTTTTTACGGTGCTCGCGACGTATTTGTATTAATATTGAGACAAATAGTGTGCGGGCAACGTATTTGTCTTAATATTGGTTATTTTTGGGTTAATTAACTTGACTTATTATTGTGGTTTCGAAGCATTTGTCTTAATATTGAGACAAATAGTGTGCGGCCAACGTATTTGTCTTCATATTGGTTATTTTAGGGTTAATTTGACTTATTATTGTGGTTTCGAAGCATTAGTCTTCATGTTGGTTATTTTAGGGTTAACTATACTTGTTTTATTATGGTGCTCGCGACGTATTTGTATTAATATTGAGACAAATAGTGTGCGGGCAACGTATTTGTCTTAATATTGGTTATTTTTGGGTTAATTAACTTGACTTATTATTGTGGTTTCGAAGCATTTGTCTTAATATTGAGACAAATAGTGTGCGAGCAACATATTTGTCTTCATATTGGTGATTTTAGGGTTAACTTATCTTTTTACGGTGCTCGCGACGTATTTGTATTAATATTGAGACAAATAGTGTGCGGGCAACGTATTTGTCTTAATATTGGTTATTTTTGGGTTAATTAACTTGACTTATTATTGTGGTTTCGAAGCATTTGTCTTAATATTGAGACAAATAGTGTGCGGCCAACGTATTTGTCTTCGTATTGGTTATTTTAGGGTTAACTTGTCTTTTTACGGTGCTCGCGACGTATTTGTATTAATATTGAGACAAATAGTGTGCGGGCAACGTATTTGTCTTAATATTGGTTATTTTTGGGTTAATTAACTTGACTTATTATTGTGGTTTCGAAGCATTTGTCTTAATATTGAGACAAATAGTGTGCGGCCAACGTATTTGTCTTCATATTGGTTATTTTAGGGTTAATTTGACTTATTATTGTGGTTTCGAAGCATTAGTCTTCATGTTGGTTATTTTAGGGTTAACTATACTTGTTTTATTATGGTGCTCGCGACGTATTTGTATTAATATTGAGACAAATAGTGTGCGGCCAACGTATTTGTCTTCATATTGGTGATTTTAGGGTTAACTTGTCTTTTTACGGTGCTCGCGACGTATTTGTATTAATATTGAGACAAATAGTGTGCGGGCAACGTATTTGTCTTAATATTGGTTATTTTTTGGTTAATTAACTTGACTTATTATTGTGGTTTCGAAGCATTTGTCTTAATATTGAGACAAATAGTGTGCGAGCAACGTATTTGTCTTCATATTGGTGATTTTAGGGTTAACTTGTCTTTTTACGGTGCTCGCGACGTATTTGTATTAATATTGAGACAAATAGTGTGCAGGCAACGTATTTGTCTTAATATTGGTTATTTTTGGGTTAATTAACTTGACTTATTATTGTGGTTTCGAAGCATTTGTCTTAATATTGAGACAAATAGTGTGCGAGCAACGTATTTGTCTTCATATTGGTGATTTTAGGGTTAACTTGTCTTTTTACGGTGCTCGCGACGTATTTGTATTAATATTGAGACAAATAGTGTGCGGGCAACGTATTTGTCTTAATATTGGTTATTTTTGGGTTAATTAACTTGACTTATTATTGTGGTTTCGAAGCATTTGTCTTAATATTGAGACAAATAGTGTGCGGCCAACGTATTTGTCTTCGTATTGGTTATTTTAGGGTTAACTTGTCTTTTTACGGTGCTCGCGACGTATTTGTATTAATATTGAGACAAATAGTGTGCGGGCAACGTATTTGTCTTAATATTGGTTATTTTTGGGTTAATTAACTTGACTTATTATTGTGGTTTCGAAGCATTTGTCTTAATATTGAGACAAATAGTGTGCGGCCAACGTATTTGTCTTCATATTGGTTATTTTAGGGTTAATTTGACTTATTATTGTGGTTTCGAAGCATTAGTCTTCATGTTGGTTATTTTAGGGTTAACTATACTTGTTTTATTATGGTGCTCGCGACGTATTTGTATTAATATTGAGACAAATAGTGTGCGGCCAACGTATTTGTCTTCATATTGGTGATTTTAGGGTTAACTTGTCTTTTTACGGTGCTCGCGACGTATTTGTATTAATATTGAGACAAATAGTGTGCGGGCAACGTATTTGTCTTAATATTGGTTATTTTTGGGTTAATTAACTTGACTTATTATTGTGGTTTCGAAGCATTTGTCTTAATATTGAGACAAATAGTGTGCGGCCAACGTATTTGTCTTCATATTGGTGATTTTAGGGTTAACTTGTCTTTTTACGGTGCTCGCGACGTATTTGTATTAATATTGAGACAAATAGTGTGCGGGCAACGTATTTGTCTTAATATTGGTTATTTTTTGGTTAATTAACTTGACTTATTATTGTGGTTTCGAAGCATTTGTCTTAATATTGAGACAAATAGTGTGCGAGCAACGTATTTGTCTTCATATTGGTGATTTTAGGGTTAACTTGTCTTTTTACGGTGCTCGCGACGTATTTGTATTAATATTGAGACAAATAGTGTGCAGGCAACGTATTTGTCTTAATATTGGTTATTTTTGGGTTAATTAACTTGACTTATTATTGTGGTTTCGAAGCATTTGTCTTAATATTGAGACAAATAGTGTGCGAGCAACGTATTTGTCTTCATATTGGTGATTTTAGGGTTAACTTGTCTTTTTACGGTGCTCGCGACGTATTTGTATTAATATTGAGACAAATAGTGTGCGGGCAACGTATTTGTCTTAATATTGGTTATTTTTGGGTTAATTAACTTGACTTATTATTGTGGTTTCGAAGCATTTGTCTTAATATTGAGACAAATAGTGTGCGGCCAACGTATTTGTCTTCGTATTGGTTATTTTAGGGTTAACTTGTCTTTTTACGGTGCTCGCGACGTATTTGTATTAATATTGAGACAAATAGTGTGCGGGCAACGTATTTGTCTTAATATTGGTTATTTTTGGGTTAATTAACTTGACTTATTATTGTGGTTTCGAAGCATTTGTCTTAATATTGAGACAAATAGTGTGCGGCCAACGTATTTGTCTTCATATTGGTTATTTTAGGGTTAATTTGACTTATTATTGTGGTTTCGAAGCATTAGTCTTCATGTTGGTTATTTTAGGGTTAACTATACTTGTTTTATTATGGTGCTCGCGACGTATTTGTATTAATATTGAGACAAATAGTGTGCGGCCAACGTATTTGTCTTCATATTGGTGATTTTAGGGTTAACTTGTCTTTTTACGGTGCTCGCGACGTATTTGTATTAATATTGAGACAAATAGTGTGCGGGCAACGTATTTGTCTTAATATTGGTTATTTTTGGGTTAATTAACTTGACTTATTATTGTGGTTTCGAAGCATTTGTCTTAATATTGAGACAAATAGTGTGCGAGCAACGTATTTGTCTTCATATTGGTGATTTTAGGGTTAACTTGTCTTTTTACGGTGCTCGCGACGTATTTGTATTAATATTGAGACAAATAGTGTGCGGGCAACGTATTTGTCTTAATATTGGTTATTTTTGGGTTAATTAACTTGACTTATTATTGTGGTTTCGAAGCATTTGTCTTAATATTGAGACAAATAGTGTGCGAGCAACGTATTTGTCTTCATATTGGTGATTTTAGGGTTAACTTGTCTTTTTACGGTGCTCGCGACGTATTTGTATTAATATTGAGACAAATAGTGTGCAGGCAACGTATTTGTCTTAATATTGGTTATTTTTGGGTTAATTAACTTGACTTATTATTGTGGTTTCGAAGCATTTGTCTTAATATTGAGACAAATAGTGTGCGGCCAACGTATTTGTCTTCGTATTGGTTATTTTAGGGTTAACTTGTCTTTTTACGGTGCTCGCGACGTATTTGTATTAATATTGAGACAAATAGTGTGCGGGCAACGTATTTGTCTTAATATTGGTTATTTTTGGGTTAATTAACTTGACTTATTATTGTGGTTTCGAAGCATTTGTCTTAATATTGAGACAAATAGTGTGCGGCCAACGTATTTGTCTTCGTATTGGTTATTTTAGGGTTAACTTGTCTTTTTACGGTGCTCGCGACGTATTTGTATTAATATTGAGACAAATAGTGTGCGGGCAACATATTTGTCTTAATATTGGTTATTTTTGGGTTAATTAACTTGACTTATTATTGTGGTTTCGAAGCATTTGTCTTAATATTGAGACAAATAGTGTGCGGCCAACGTATTTGTCTTCATATTGGTTATTTTAAGGTTAATTTGACTTATTATTGTGGTTTCGAAGCATTAGTCTTCATGTTGGTTATTTTAGGGTTAACTATACTTGTTTTATTATGGTGCTCGCGACGTATTTGTATTAATATTGAGACAAATAGTGTGCGGCCAACGTATTTGTCTTCATATTGGTGATTTTAGGGTTAACTTGTCTTTTTACGGTGCTCGCGACGTATTTGTATTAATATTGAGACAACTAGTGTGCGGGCAACGTATTTGTCTTAATATTGGTTATTTTTGGGTTAATTAACTTGACTTATTATTGTGGTTTCGAAGCATTTGTCTTAATATTGAGACAAATAGTGTGCGGCCAACGTATTTGTCTTCGTATTGGTTATTTTAGGGTTAACTTGTCTTTTTACGGTGCTCGCGACGTATTTGTATTAATATTGAGACAAATAGTGTGCGGGCAACGTATTTGTCTTAATATTGGTTATTTTTGGGTTAATTAACTTGACTTATTATTGTGGTTTCGAAGCATTTGTCTTAATATTGAGACAAATAGTGTGCGGCCAACGTATTTGTCTTCATATTGGTTATTTTAGGGTTAATTTGACTTATTATTGTGGTTTCGAAGCATTAGTCTTCATGTTGGTTATTTTAGGGTTAACTATACTTGTTTTATTATGGTGCTCGCGACGTATTTGTATTAATATTGAGACAAATAGTGTGCGGGCAACGTATTTGTCTTAATATTGGTTATTTTTGGGTTAATTAACTTGACTTATTATTGTGGTTTCGAAGCATTTGTCTTAATATTGAGACAAATAGTGTGCGAGCAACATATTTGTCTTCATATTGGTGATTTTAGGGTTAACTTATCTTTTTACGGTGCTCGCGACGTATTTGTATTAATATTGAGACAAATAGTGTGCGGGCAACGTATTTGTCTTAATATTGGTTATTTTTGGGTTAATTAACTTGACTTATTATTGTGGTTTCGAAGCATTTGTCTTAATATTGAGACAAATAGTGTGCGAGCAACGTATTTGTCTTCATATTGGTGATTTTAGGGTTAACTTGTCTTTTTACGGTGCTCGCGACGTATTTGTATTAATATTGAGACAAATAGTGTGCGGGCAACGTATTTGTCTTAATATTGGTTATTTTTGGGTTAATTAACTTGACTTATTATTGTGGTTTCGAAGCATTTGTCTTAATATTGAGACAAATAGTGTGCGAGCAACGTATTTGTCTTCATATTGGTGATTTTAGGGTTAACTTGTCTTTTTACGGTGCTCGCGACGTATTTGTATTAATATTGAGACAAATAGTGTGCAGGCAACGTATTTGTCTTAATATTGGTTATTTTTGGGTTAATTAACTTGACTTATTATTGTGGTTTCGAAGCATTTGTCTTAATATTGAGACAAATAGTGTGCGGCCAACGTATTTGTCTTCGTATTGGTTATTTTAGGGTTAACTTGTCTTTTTACGGTGCTCGCGACGTATTTGTATTAATATTGAGACAAATAGTGTGCGGGCAACGTATTTGTCTTAATATTGGTTATTTTTGGGTTAATTAACTTGACTTATTATTGTGGTTTCGAAGCATTTGTCTTAATATTGAGACAAATAGTGTGCGGCCAACGTATTTGTCTTCATATTGGTTATTTTAGGGTTAATTTGACTTATTATTGTGGTTTCGAAGCATTAGTCTTCATGTTGGTTATTTTAGGGTTAACTATACTTGTTTTATTATGGTGCTCGCGACGTATTTGTATTAATATTGAGACAAATAGTGTGCGGCCAACGTATTTGTCTTCATATTGGTGATTTTAGGGTTAACTTGTCTTTTTACGGTGCTCGCGACGTATTTGTATTAATATTGAGACAAATAGTGTGCGGGCAACGTATTTGTCTTAATATTGGTTATTTTTTGGTTAATTAACTTGACTTATTATTGTGGTTTCGAAGCATTTGTCTTAATATTGAGACAAATAGTGTGCGAGCAACGTATTTGTCTTCATATTGGTGATTTTAGGGTTAACTTGTCTTTTTACGGTGCTCGCGACGTATTTGTATTAATATTGAGACAAATAGTGTGCAGGCAACGTATTTGTCTTAATATTGGTTATTTTTGGGTTAATTAACTTGACTTATTATTGTGGTTTCGAAGCATTTGTCTTAATATTGAGACAAATAGTGTGCGAGCAACGTATTTGTCTTCATATTGGTGATTTTAGGGTTAACTTGTCTTTTTACGGTGCTCGCGACGTATTTGTATTAATATTGAGACAAATAGTGTGCGGGCAACGTATTTGTCTTAATATTGGTTATTTTTGGGTTAATTAACTTGACTTATTATTGTGGTTTCGAAGCATTTGTCTTAATATTGAGACAAATAGTGTGCGGCCAACGTATTTGTCTTCGTATTGGTTATTTTAGGGTTAACTTGTCTTTTTACGGTGCTCGCGACGTATTTGTATTAATATTGAGACAAATAGTGTGCGGGCAACGTATTTGTCTTAATATTGGTTATTTTTGGGTTAATTAACTTGACTTATTATTGTGGTTTCGAAGCATTTGTCTTAATATTGAGACAAATAGTGTGCGGCCAACGTATTTGTCTTCATATTGGTTATTTTAGGGTTAATTTGACTTATTATTGTGGTTTCGAAGCATTAGTCTTCATGTTGGTTATTTTAGGGTTAACTATACTTGTTTTATTATGGTGCTCGCGACGTATTTGTATTAATATTGAGACAAATAGTGTGCGGCCAACGTATTTGTCTTCATATTGGTGATTTTAGGGTTAACTTGTCTTTTTACGGTGCTCGCGACGTATTTGTATTAATATTGAGACAAATAGTGTGCGGGCAACGTATTTGTCTTAATATTGGTTATTTTTGGGTTAATTAACTTGACTTATTATTGTGGTTTCGAAGCATTTGTCTTAATATTGAAACAAATAGTGTGCGAGCAACGTATTTGTCTTCATATTGGTGATTTTAGGGTTAACTTGTCTTTTTACGGTGCTCGCGATGTATTTGTATTAATATTGAGACAAATAGTGTGCGGGCAACGTATTTGTCTTAATATTGGTTATTTTTGGGTTAATTAACTTGACTTATTATTGTGGTTTCGAAGCATTTGTCTTAATATTGAGACAAATAGTGTGCGGCCAACGTATTTGTCTTCGTATTGGTTATTTTAGGGTTAACTTGTCTTTTTACGGTGCTCGCGACGTATTTG
Source organism: Trifolium dubium (assembly GCA_951804385.1). Taxonomy (NCBI): domain Eukaryota; kingdom Viridiplantae; phylum Streptophyta; class Magnoliopsida; order Fabales; family Fabaceae; genus Trifolium; species Trifolium dubium. Next base: position 24,986,247 of record OX638064.1, on the reverse strand, counting down.
TATTAATATTGAGACAAATAGTGTGCGGGCAACGTATTTGTCTTAATATTGGTTATTTTTGGGTTAATTAACTTGACTTATTATTGTGGTTTCGAAGCATTTGTCTTAATATTGAGACAAATAGTGTGCGGCCAACGTATTTGTCTTCATATTGGTTATTTTAGGGTTAATTTGACTTATTATTGTGGTTTCGAAGCATTAGTCTTCATGTTGGTTATTTTAGGGTTAACTATACTTGTTTTATTATGGTGCTCGCGACGTATTTGTATTAATATTGAGACAAATAGTGTGCGAGCAACGTATTTGTCTTCATATTGGTGATTTTAGGGTTAACTTGTCTTTTTACGGTGCTCGCGACGTATTTGTATTAATATTGAGACAAATAGTGTGCGGGCAACGTATTTGTCTTAATATTGGTTATTTTTGGGTTAATTAACTTGACTTATTATTGTGGTTTCGAAGCATTTGTCTTAATATTGAGACAAATAGTGTGCGGCCAACGTATTTGTCTTCATATTGGTTATTTTAGGGTTAATTTGACTTATTATTGTGGTTTCGAAGCAATCTTGTCTTCATGTTGGTTATTTTAGGGTTAACTATACTTGTTTTAGGTTTAAATTGTATTATCATGGTGCTCGCGACGTATTTGTATTAATATTGAGACAAATAGTGTGCGAGCAACGTATTTGGCTTCATATTGGTGATTTTAGGGTTAACTTGTCTTTTTACGGTGCTCGCGACGTATTTGTATTAATATTGAGACAAATAGTGTGCGGGCAACGTATTTGTCTTAATATTGGTTATTTTTGGGTTAACTTGTCTTATTATGGTGCTCGCAACGTATTTGTATTAATATTGAGACAAATAGTGTGCGAGCAACTTATTTATCTTAATATTTGTTATTTTAGGGTTAACTTGACTTATTATTGTGGTTTCGAAGCATTAGTCTTCATATTGGTTATTTTAGGGTTAACTAACCTTGTTTTACGGTTAACTTGTCTTATTATGGTGCTCGCGACGTATTTGTATTAATTTTGAGACAAATAGTGTGCGAGCAACGTATTTGTCTTAATATTGGTTATTTTAGGGTTAACTTGACTTATTATTGTGGTTTCGAAGCATTAGTCTTCATATTGGTTATTTTAGGGTTAACTATACTTGTTTTACGGTTAACTTATTTGTCTTATTATGGTGCTCGCGACGTATTTGTATTAATATTGAGACAAATAGTGTGCGAGCAACGTATTTGTCTTAATATTGGTTATTTTAGGGTTAACTTGACTTATTATTGTGGTTTCGAAGCATTAGTCTTCATATTGGTTATTTTAGGGTTAACTATACTTGTTTTACGGTTAACTTATTTGTCTTATTATGGTGCTCGCGACGTATTTGTATTAATATTGAGACAAATAGTGTGTGAGCAACGTATTTGTCTTAATATTGGTTATTTTAGGGTTAACTTGTCTTATTATGGTGCTCGCGACGTATTTGTATTAATTTTGAGACAAATAGTGTGCGAGCAACGTATTTGTCTTAATATTGGTTATTTTAGGGTTAACTTGACTTATTATTGTATTTGTTGGTAGTAGTGATGAATTTGTGTTGTTGAATAAAATATTTAGAAGAAGATTAGGATGATGAATGTGATAGATGTTTTAAGAAATTAAGAAGATGAAGATGCATAGAAAATTTGGGTTTGTGATGAACATCATATTCTTCTTGAAGAAAAAATGATTAAAAATAATTAAAATGAAGGAAAAAATGATTTAAAATGAAAGGTCATTTTACCCATTTGCTGATTGAAATGTCACAATGTTATCTGAATTGCCTGGTCACATCACTTGCCTAAAAAATGCTAACAAAAAAGCTGTTTTCTTGCTTGTTGGTGTTAACATCTAAACCAGTAAGTATAGCAAAATAGTCCCTGAATAAATAAGATATGCTTCAACTCAGTCCCTGTTACTGATTTGTGTTAGTAATTCATAAAGTAGATTTTGTTAGTAATTGATAAAGTAAATTTTGAATTGGCAGGTAATATAGGACCATTTTTGTGTAATTGTTGTTCTATTCAACCATAAATTTGACTCTATTTTATGTTTAACTATTGTATAAAAAGATCTTATCATTATCTAAGAATTTTGGCATTGTTTATACTATTTGTTTTGCTGTATGTCTCTTCATCCTTTTTTGCAGCAAGGGATATTAGTTACTTAGGGTTACCCATGTGCTACTTGACATGTCACAATCTCATATGAATTGTCTCATCACATCACTTGCCTGAAATATGCTAACAAAAAAAGCTGTTTTCTTGATTGTTGTTGTCAACATCTAAACCAGTCCATATAGCAAATCAGTCCCTGAATAAATACGATTTGCCTCAACTCAGTCCCTGTTTCTTATTTGTGTTAGTAATTTATAAAGTGGATTTTGAATTGGCAGATAATATAGGACATTTTTGATGTAATTTTTGTTCTTTTCAACCATAGATTTGAATTTATTTTATGTTTAACTATTGAATCAAAAGATCTGATTTGAATCACTTGAATCAGACATGTTGCTTCTGGATTCTGAAGTAATGAGCACCATCTTTTTGTTGCTGTGAAGGACATAAAACACAAAATCTTCATTAACAAATATTAACACACTTCAACAAACAATATCAAAGTAAGTTAACATTAATTAAACAACTCATACACCATTTACAATTACACAAATTGAGGTTAACACACTGAAGTGAAATTAAATTTTTTTTTTCAATTATTTTTCCAAACCCATTTCAGTTACATCCACTTCAAACAAAATCGAAAATAATCAGTAAGTTCATCAGTAAGTTGATACAGTTCAAACATCTCTTAATATAAAAACATCATCAATAAGTTCATCAACAAAGCAAAATCGAAAATAATTTTACCTTATAAGTTCGAATGTCAGAGCTTGCTGAGAAATAGATCTGGTTCGTTCGCACAACAACAATGAACAGGAACGAACTTGACGATGATGTTGCTCAAAGGATTGAAGTTGACAATGAACAGGAACGAGTAGATCTGCTTCTTAAAAATGGTGATCAACGAAGAGGATTGAAATAAATGAAGATGATTTGTTTGTGTTGAAATAAATGATGAAGAAAGATTGAAATAAATGATGAAATAAATGATGAAGAAAGATTGAAATAAATGATGAAGAAAGATGAAACATGGATAGTTGATGATCCAACTTCATGATTTGGTTTTGATCCAAGTTGTAAAAAAATGTTCAATTGGATACCCATTGATCCAACTTCATATTTTTTTTTTGAAAAAAACATAGTGTTATTATAGAGTGTGGTTTGACTAAGGACCATAGTATGTCCATCATCAAATTATTTGACTTTTTGGGGTTGTGCATGTTGGGAAGTTTTTTGGGGTTGTGCAATTCAGAATTTTCCTCAAATTATAATCATTCAGAAAACTGGAGAAATCAAAGGCCATATGCCCAAAAAATACTAAAATTACTATCAAACTGCCAAACATCAACACCATTGCCACTATGCCTAACCAGGATATCAGCCTGGCCCTAGAGCACTACCGACTGTATCGAGAGAGGCGGTAGCTCTAGCAGATGAAGAAAGAAGAAGAAAACAAAGAGAACAACGACAAGCGACGATGACGAGTCACTCACTACTGCCACACAAACGAAAGCTGCCTTCAATCACTAAGAACTTCAAAGTGAAAACAAAATGTGATGTCGCAGCCGGCGCCCAAGAAATCAGAATCTTTGGTGATAGAGTGGACTGTATGTGTATTGTTCCTAAAGATGGAGACTCTACTACTGCCTTTAAAGTAGTTACATTAGCTCTGAAAGATACAAAATCACCTCATCAAATTTGTGGTTATGTTGGATCTCTCATTTATCTAATGGTACCTCAGTTGAAAGGTAGTGTATTCAAAGCAATTGAAACGTGTGGAGGATCACCAAGTGAGGTATCTGCTGATCTGATACTAAAATTACTCGATTTAGAAGAGGAAGATTTACCCACTATGACCACATCTCAATGTTCAAAGGTTTGGGCAAGTGTTGTGATGAGTGTTTTCAAGAACTCTAATGAGAATAATTTTGAACCTTATATGTAAGAGAGATTAAGAGCACTAATGAACCGGATGCGCGAGGGTCGCGCACCTGTTTTAAACGATGATCAAGCTAAGCAAGTTAATTTGATGTTAGGAACTCAACGCGACTTCTGTAAGGCAATATTGTTATTTCTAATACGCCATCGGGACAATGTCTCTCCCCTAAAGGAAGCTATTGAATATGTCCATGAGATGGTCTCTTGGTCAGAAATGAATGTGTTCACTTTTGTTGATGAGACTTTGCTGAAAACTAAATCGCCTGTTCTGTCCGATTGGACAATAAAAAGCGAGCTTAATGCTTTCAAGACTGCAATGGCAGTAATGAATAAAATGAAGTATACCAATTTTGCAAGTTACTTTATCAAGACGAGTAAGATTCATCTCATAAGGAGAAAAAATTTTCCCACACTCATTGATGTTGCTGTAACGCTGAAAGGTTTAATAACTGGCCAACAAGCTAGACGATTTGTTGCATCCAAACGTGTCAATTCTTGTCTAGTTAATCGCCTATGTGATTTACATCTTAAGAAAATGGATGAGTACCACCGTGACACCAAGGACCGTGCACCGCAATATTTGTGCAGAGCTGATGATAATGATATATCTGATGATGATGATGAGGAGGAGGAGGAAACTTGAGTAGAGAAAATTATAAAGCATTACAGTAGCTTTCATAATATTTTACTTGTTGGAGAGGGAGATTTCTATTTTGCACTTTGCTTGCTATGATATGTATTTTATATTGATTCACTCTTAATTAATTAATGAATATTTTAGTAGTACTTTTTTTTTTTTTTTTTGGTGAATATGAAAATTTATACATAATTTTTAAGATGATTGGGTCTTGCTAACTAGTGCCCCAAGTTTACCAAAAAAAGTAATATTTGCATTGGAATTTGTGTTATATTATTTTAGAAAAGTACAATGTACAAATTTTAAGAGTGTTTTTTCTATTTTTGTTTCCTTAACCATTGCCCTAAGGGCAATGTTTATTTTAGAAGTGAGAATGTTAAGTATCAGCCATCAGATTTAATATAATGCAGATTTTTTAATTTGTTTTTAATTTAAGAAAGAAAATAAATCAACGGACACAATTCAAAACACACATAGCAGCGCATAATTTTCTTCCACAATCCATTAGTCAAAAAAAAAAAAAAAAATTCTTCCACAATCCTGCAAAGATGTCGGCCTCTGCACATAACATAGCAGAGGTTGAATCTGAGGTTGTAAATGTAATAACAATGACGATGGTAATGACAGCGACGGTAATACCAACAATGGTTAAAACGGTAACAACAGTGATGTTAAAGTGGATGTTGGTAATGGCTGTGAAGGAAACAGAGCACATAATTGATGAAGCACGTCCCCGATGTAGGTAACGGCAGCTAATAGGCAGACCTGTGAAGCACGTCCCCGATGGAGAACTTGAGAAGATGAACGAAAATGGTTGGGAAGAAGGTGAAAAGGTAGTGAAGTGCATAAGAAGGGGAAAAAAAGTAATGGAAACCAGAAAAACTTACTGAATTTTTACGACAAAGATCGACAAAATTACTGAAACACTTATCTTTCACTAAACAACTTAAATGAATTTTTACTCGTCCCAAAATAATACACTCCCTCCGGTCTCATATATAAGCAAATTTACAAAAAGCTCTTTGTTTAAGAAAAATATCTAAAGCATTTAAGTCAAACACACTTTCTAATTTTACCCCTACTTTTTGTCTTGGAAACAGCTATAAACATGAGAATGTGAAAAAAGTAGGGATATATTTAGAAAATTGACATTGATTGTAATGATTAGAGGTTACTTTTGTTTATATTTAAGATTTTCAATTTTTTATTTTGTTGCTTATATATGAGACCGAAGGGAATATCTAGTTAACAAAATATTACACTCTCCAACCTTATTTATAAGTAAATAACACTTTTTAGATACATTGAATGACTTATGTGTAATGTGTCTATACAAGACTATAATTGTAACAAGATACATTAGCCATTCACCGTATCTATAATAATTTGTTATTTTTGCTTATAAATAAAATCTGAAGAGTAATATTTATTTATTTTTCTATTTATTTTACCCTTTATAAGTGGTGCTTTTATTTTTCATGCAACTTTATGTACAACTAGGTCTTGGACAATTAATGCAGCCAAAATTACATATATAAGTTGTAGTACTTTTAGCAAGTATATATATTTTTATCGTCTCCACATAGACTAGTGTGATATCAATGTCATTCAACAATTTATATGATTTCAAGTAAAATGGTTTTAAAGTTGTTTTTGCGTAAAAGATGTAAATATAACAACGGTAAATGTTTAAAAAATAAGCAGAGAGATAATATTGCCAGGATTAGACTTCATTGACCTATTTTGTATGCATTCTCTGGATCAATTATACATATTTTAGATATATATCAATATTATCATGTATCGCTTATCGTACGTTTCCGTTCCCGGATAACAACAAGAGTACCGTTTCTATTTATTAACCCCTGATTCCTTAGGTGATTAATCAATATAAAGTATTTATCGTATTGCTTAATCGACGATATTTTGTGTGAATGTTAAACCTAAATTCATTCCTAGAATTTAGAATTTAACAAATAATTATCCTAATTCTAGATTCAAAAAGTATATTCATATAACATTTCAAATCGATAAATTTAAGCATTAAAATAAGGATAAAATATCAATATTGATGAACAACTAACATAATATATAATATCACGGTCAAATGAAATACATACTTTGTATGTTAAACTACATCTTAATACCATCAAAAGAGAATTTAGTTACACAATGTCATGGTGATTAACCTTACAAAGAAGATGGAGGAAAAGAGAAGTGAATGAACATCAATGGTTGACTCCTCTATTCTTGAGTGACTCTACCTTCAATTTGTTTTTAAAACTTAATTTTTGATGTTTTCTCTCTATTTCGAGCTATATATAAATGTTTAGGTCTAAAATTTCTGCTATGAACTCTTATTTTACTAATTCTAAAAAACAAAGGTTCACTTAGATGAGAGCTGAATTACTTAGCAAGCTGACCGTAATACATCATTAAGTACTTGTCACATCAGCTCTACACCTTCTGAAGCAGACTTGCCTCGCTTAGAGAGGGTATACTCGCTTAGCGAGTTGTCTCGCTATCACCTCACTATTTCTCGTTTTGCAAACTAACTGATTGAGAAAAATTTGACTTCCTATTTTGCCTCGCTTTGAGCTCGCTAAGCGACGAGCTTTGTTGATGCTGGAAATGATGGACCATGTGTTAGCTCGCTTTCACGTAGCTTTGAGTAGGCTAAGCGAGCTAGTTGACACTTTCTTTGTTTCTTGGTCAGAATTCAAAGGCAAGCACAAATATCTACAAAAATAGTTGGGACTAGGTACAATAAACACAAATTGGCTATTCTTTTACAAAACTTACTACTAGTACTTTCTGAGGACAATATTTAACATTTTCTTTTAGTAAAAAAGATATTTTCTCTGTCATTTATACATTTTTCTTAAAATGCGTAAATTGATCAACAAAATAAATTATTTTGAAAATGATGAAGCAGCATACAAAGCAACTTTAATATGGATTAACTTAAAAAGCTTGTCATGAGTTATTTTTTCTACTTTATAAAAAGGAGTGCAAACAACTTTCTATTTTTTGCACACTCTCTAATACTATCTTTCTAAATTAATTGAAATTTATGTAAGTCATTCAATTTAAAAATAAATCGACATAAAATAGTAAAATTCATATGAATTTGAACTGTTTTTTTTTTTGGTACATAATTTGAACTATTTAAAAAGATAGTTAATGGATAACATTCCTTACTTTATAAAACATCTTTGTGATCTTACCAATTCCTCGTCACTATATTAATTCACACTTGCATGCGCTTCCTTTGATAGGATTAATGGATAACATTCCATTCCCACACCATCAATATTAGTCTTACCGAGAAGATAATTTAAAGGAAAATATTTTCGGTTCCCAAAAACATATTTATAGAGCACTATATCGATTTTTTTTTATGCGTAAATTAAATAACCATTTTATTTTTTAAAATAAAATATGTGTTCGATGATTGGGCATATATAGACACATCAAAAGTCACAAATTAATTTTTTTACTAAAAAATACACGAAAACAGTTAATTCGGCTGCCAATTATTATATTTTATGGGGAATTACTTCCAACACCAAAATGTGTCTATATATTCATTCTCATAATTAGCATTGTAACCAGCACTTGATTTCCCAAAAATGGGAGAGAAAAGAATAATGCATTATAGTAGCTCTCACAAAATTTTGCTTGTAGGAGAGGGAGATTTCTCCTTTTCACTTTGCTTGGCAAGGGCATTTGGTTCAGCTGTCAACATGGTAGCTACCTCTTTGGATAGTAAAGGTATTTTGATTCTTTGAATGTTCAATTTTACGTACACAACATGGCTACATCACTTAACTTTTATGGTCTATTGGTGCACATTATTTAAAAATTGATTTTTAATCCAATAGTTATATATTACTATAACTCTTTTTTGTTTTATATGGACTATTTTGAGTATATAAGTATAATAAAAATCATTTCTTTTAGAAGCTATATTTAACACAGAACTTATTTGTAGTAGTTAATTTTTAGGTTTTTCTCAAATTCTCATTGTTTTTATAAATCTCTTACAAATTGAAACAACTTTGAAAGGTATTTATTTTTATTTTATTTTATTTTTGACTGTGCAACAAGTGGACCCTTGATTATTATACTTATTTATCAACAAATCTTTTCACCTATCACGATTGTAATATGCTAAAACCCTTGATTTTTTTTTTGACCAGATGGTTCTATATTAATTGAATTTATTTATTTTTGAAATTGAAATTGAATTTATATATTCAATTGTAATATGCTAATTAATTGTTTCTATACTAACTGAAGTTTTTTTGTTCTTATTTTGAAGAGTCTCTATCAATGAAATACACAAATGCAATAGCAAATTTGATTGAACTTGAGGGTCTTGGCTGCACAATCTTGCATGAAGTGGATGTTCATAATATGTTTCAACACCATTATCTCAAGCTCCACCGTAATTTTGATCGAATAATATTCAATTTTCCTCATTCTGGTTGGTTTTCACGTGAAAATTATTTGTCGGTGATTGTGTAAGTTGTTTATAAATTGTAGCTTCTGATTCCTTAGATAATAAGTTGAAATAACGATAAAACTATTGATACACAAATATCTTTTTATTTTTTCTCTATTAAATGTTTGAGCCTCTAAATTTGGTTATTTGATTTGTTTTTGTCTCCAACTTATGTCGTTATTTCAACTTTTTTTAGTAGTATGGAGTATATGATTTTCCTTTTGTACTTACTAGTTCACATAATTAAGTTTATGTTTTGTTTAATGTAGACTACACCAGAATTTGGTGAGTGGATTTCTAAGAAATGTAAAGTACATGCTAAGTTTTTTTGGTGAAATTCATATTACACACAAATCAACCCATCCTTACAGTAGCTGGAATATCAAGAATCTTGGCGAAAATTTGGGATTATACTTTATTGAAGAGGTGGAGTTTGATCAATGCTCTTACCCAGGTTACCATAATAAGAGAGGTGCTGGCTCGAAATGTGACCAAAGTTTCCCTATAGGAACCTCTAGTACTTTTAAATTTTGGTTTTTTTAAAAAAATTTCGTATTTTCATCATGTACTAGTTTAAAAGTTTAATTTTGTCTTTTGAAGTTTTATAGATACTTTGCCAAGTACTATGAAGTATTATAAAGTTCAATTGCTTGCCCTTCTTATGGTTGGTAATTGGTAAGTCACAAATTAATCATGAAAAATATGGGGATGCAAGTGAAGCCAACTAGAGTAAATTTGGTACTGTGTAATTAACTATATTTCGCATAAAAGTATTTTAAAAAAAGGAAAATGATAAACATTGCCCTTAGGGTAATGGTTAAGAAAACTAAAATAGTAAAGATTCTCTGGAAATTTGTGTTTTTTACTTTTCTAAAACAATAAGTACAATTTCCAATGTAATTATTACTTTTTTTAGTAACCTTAACCATTGCCCTTAAGGCACTAGTTAACTTGTGCAATGTTGCACAGGAGTAATCAATGCCGCACTTTATTTCTTTTTCCAAATTTTATTAATTACAATTTTTTTGGAATTGATGTGCAAACATATAAAATAGAAGAGTTATAAGAGCAATTAAATTTATGTTTTTTTTTTCAGTTAGGCTAAGCTAAGTATTAGGTACTAAAAATTTTAACGCTGACTGTGGGGATCGAACCCACGACCATGTGGTTAAAAGCCACGCGCTCTACCACTGAGCTAAGTCGGCTTGCTCTTTCCAAGTTAAATAAACTTTTATATACTTTAAAAATACATTTAACAATTTCAACAAAAAAAATGAAAGTTAAGGGATTTAGATCATCTCAAAGCCTTTCTCGTATATGTTTTTCATTTTGCTACAATCTCAACCATTCAATTATATTTCTATGGATATTCCCTTTTTTGTGGATAAATAAATTAAATATAGTAAAAAAAAATTAATCACTCGATCAAAAAAGAAGATGGAAATGAAATGAACGTAGAAGAGAATTATTCTAGTCATATAACAAAAAGACATGTTTGTTGCCTTACCAAATTCCCTGCCACTAAACGATAAGTTCCTCTTATATATTGGCAATAGGTAGTATTGCAATTCCACTCCAGTAAAATTGGAATTTTTATGATATACGATAAAATCTTCATATAATAAGGAATAATAAAAAATATTATAAGGAGTATCTAATACTCCCTCTGTCTTAAAACTATTGTCATTTTAGCATTTTAGTTTTGTTCCAAAACTATTGTCCTTTTCGCAAACCAATGTAAAATTAATGTTAATTTATCAATTGTACCCTTACAAAAGTTAAAACATTAATTAAATATATTTTCTTTTTCTTAATAAAGTAAGGGTAAAATAGACTTAACTTATCAATCTTTGTTGTTTCTTAATCCACGTGCATAACTCTAAAAGGACAATAGTTTTGGGACGGAGGGAGTAACTTTTTGTCAAAAATAAAATAAAATTTAATAACCTTAAAAAATAAATTAAAATAAATGGTTCAATTTCCCATATCATTGGAAGTCATCATTAATTTATTTTTGTCTTTAAATGAAGTTGTAATTCACAGAAATTAAACTCACACATAATTGTAAAGTCTTGGATTAGAATTTAGATTATGACATCCGACTTAATAATTTTGATACTTTATCAATTAAATCAGAATTTCCAAGGATATAGCGTCATTAATATTATTCTTGTACAAAACAATTTTTAATTACTAAAACGAATACAAATAAATATTAAATAAATAATTAAATAATTTACTACTCCGTAACTTTTTTATTAGTTAAATGACAAATATCATATTTGCTTGTAAAAAATTTGAACCAAAAAAATTAAATTTACAATTTTTTTAAAAGATCATTATTTATTTAAATTATAAATAGCATCAACAACTTCAAAAATAATTGTTTATCTATGTAACTAACATAAACAAAGAATTATATTTTAATCAATATTATCAAAATACTACATGTCAACTACTTAGAAAAAGTCTCACTCCTATATTTTTTTAAGCAAATCTTCAATCAAATCTTCATATTATATATTCTTCAACAAATCATTCTCAATTGCTATCATTGCTAACCCATTAAACCTTTTTTGTTAACTAATGTGTTTTGGGCCAACTATTGATTCAACATCTTGTTTTAACTAAGTGATATAACTACTACAATTTTTTTTGGAAATTACTTTCGCACCCCTCTTCATATCTCGCGTGCCCAGAAAATGACCAGAATACCCATGAGTTCGCTACCTATGTAGCGGACGGTGTTTTCCATGAACCAACACACCTTTTTCCAACCCCCATGGAGGATTTCAAAAAAAAAAAAAACCGTTCGCTCAGTAAAGTGCGAACAAAATGTAGTTCATTGGTTAAAGTAGAGAACACCAATTTAGTTCGCACTCTAAAGTGAGAACTAAATTGCAGTTTGTTGTCTAGATAGAAAATTTAGTTTGCACTTTAATTTGTAAATCTAGATTTAACCATGTTCAAGAACATATTCTGATTGACATTAGAGTGGTTATGATATAATATCGACTAATCACACACACACAATATAATTCTATAAATTGAAATATCTTATAATTGTTATGAATATAATATAGTGGATGCCCATTAGTCTTGGCCCATGTCATAGACCCATGTAATAACTTATATATAGACACTATGTATGCAACCCTAATCCTAATGATAATGAGAAACTCTCTATTCTTTTCCTTACTCTCCTTTGCATCTCTATTGTTACTCTTGTTTCTACTAATTTCACAACACGTTATCAGCACGAAACTCTACCATCACTACTTTATTATTACAAAGGTACATATGATCTCCTTTCATTTTTGTTACGTCAAAGTCATGCTAATTTTGTTATATAATTGTTGATTCAATATAATATATGCTACACAAATAATGAGTCAACACATTAAACAAAACTAAATTCAACTCATAGCATCAAACCAATTAAATCGGAAATACACGATGCACTACTGTTTGTTAATTACAAATTATGTGAACTTCAATTTTATTTATTTATTAATATAATAATCACAGTATTTTAATAATTTATTAATTCTATATGTATATAGAAATATATTTATGCATTCATGAAGGATTGCAAGAGAAAAAAATTGCTATTATAATTCATGAATTCCTGAAGAATTCTTATTTTATTATAATGAATTCCTGAAGAATTCTTATGTAATTATAATAAATTCCGGAAGAATTTCTATATATGTTATTATAATGAATTCCCGAAGAATTCAATAATTCTAGTTCCAGAAGAACTTAAAAATTTAATCTATGAATTACCGAAGAATTCAATAATTAGTTCCTAAAGAATTTAGAAATTTAATCTATGAATTCTCGAAGAATTCAATATATTTAGTTCCTGAAGAACTCAAACGAAAAATCATTTTTTTTCATCATGAATTCCGGAAGAATTCACTAATTTAGTTCTTGAAGAACTTATGAAGAATCATCATTTATTATAAATGATGTGAAGAATTTCAATATACATGCATCCCTGAAGGATTGCAAAAGAGATTTTTATTATCATAAAGATGTATAAAGGTTTATTATCTAGTTCCTGAAAAACTTAGAAAAACCTCCGTTTTTATCAATCATGAATTCTAGAAGAATTCAATAGTTAAGTTCTTGAAGAACTTATATTGAAACAAGGAATGAAGAGATGTCGAATATCTCTATATATATTACGACACATGTTTTGAATAAAATAAGTGTAATGAAAAAGTTATAAACTAGAAGTTTATACTACACTTATAAATATACTAGTGCAATCGAAGCACAAATTATTGTAAATCACAAGTTTACATTTTTGGTTGGCAAGACCGGTTGGGTTATCTCGGTTCTATTATAATGTGAAAAAAATAGTTTTTTTTTTATATGGACCATTTATATATTACTAGTTTTCAAAAGAAATTGATAATTTGAGAATATGGACCATTTAGACACTTTGTGACTTGAATTGATGCATCAACTAAATTGGTCACATGCATGTTTACTCACAACCAGAAGTTTGTGAGATTGTTTTCTCAAATATTTGATAAGTATCGTACGTCAATTGAAATTGATATCGAAAAGAATATGATCATACAAAAAAAAATGAACTTGAAGTTCCATTCTTTAGACGTCTAAAGTAATCACATGACTGATACTTATGAGATCATAACTTCTAATTTATATTTTGAGAACATACAAATATGATATTGGATTGCATCATGCCAACGAATTTTTATATAAATAAGTCTTCCCTAATTTATTTGAATTTTAGTTTATAAACCTAATTTCCGATATAAGCATTTTTGGATGTGTTGTGTACGTCACAATTGCTCCAATATAATGCATTTAATTCGGTCGTAAAAAAAATATTGGGGAAATAGATTTATAGCCCAGAAGGCTACTTCTCAAGTGATGAATTAATATTTCCAATATTAGGGGGAGAGATAAGCAGCTGAAAATGTGAACCAGAAGTTCCAATGAATCACTTGAAATACAATATTATTAGTATCTCATCTTGATCCTCATATAAAATAGTTTGAACTAGAAGTTCAAAAGAAAAATCATTTGCAAAGTTTAGGAAATCAAATTTTAGCTGCTAATGCTCCAATCGAAATAGATGTTCCTAAAGAACAATTCTATATTGCAAATGAGTCTTAACCACCCAGAAGCGTGGTATGTCAATCGGTTCCAAAGAATCCTCAAATAAGAAAAGGAGCTAAAAAGAAAGATGATCCAAGTGAGGATATAAAAATAGTATTCGACATAATTGATTTTAAGTTCCAGAAGAACTTATCAGGTACCTGTGATTTATGTAAATAAAGAGATCTCGAAAAATCATGTCATGAATGGAATACGATGGAACCAAAAGGAAGTCAACGTTGACGATATTCTTTTTCTTATGTATGATATAACGCTATATATGATAAGAGATGAAGAGGATCATGGACCAAAGTCTATTGATAATTATAGACAACACAATGATTGTCTAAAAGAAAAGTGTACTTTGCAAAGTGAAAGATTTTTGGACCAGTAGTCCGTACACCTGAAGATGTAAAAATGATGAGATACGAATCAATTTTGTGCGAATAGAAGTTTGACTTGTTATTGAAGAATATCAATAAAAGTTTACCATTGATTGTGCAGAGAAATATTCACCTGAAGTGAAATATTTTTCTTACTTGATTAAGTTTAGTAACACTTGAAAGGTTCAATTTATTGAAAGTGTTACGATATATTTATATGGCTCACTTTTTAGTGATGATTATATGAAACTCCCTGAAGGATTTAATTTCATGAGACATACTATTCAAACTATTGAATAGATGATTTAACAAACTGTATAAGTCTCATTGTTACTCAAACAATATATATGTATATTGTATACTAATTTTAGTGAATATTTCCAAATGAGAAATATGTTCTAGACATCATTTGTCAACTTTTAAGAAAGGATTTGGAAACAAGTTTGATGACATGAATGTAATCATAACTCCTGAAGAGTTTTGGAAAGTTGATATTTTATAGAAATCAAGATGAAATATGAAAGAATGATACATATTTGTTTGAGAAGACAAGTTGAATTATATTTTAGTGAATCATAAAGTTTATATCACAAATGTTTTTTATCAATTGTGTACTCTAATTAATCTAAATCATTAATTATGTTGATTTAGAGTTCGAGAAAATGATGATTCATTAGGTGGTCCTGAAGTACCACATCAAACACTATAATATTATCATACTCTTGAAGAGCTTATGAAATCTGTTGATTACAGAAAAATTTGAAATGAAATACATTCGATGATCAAAGTTTGTTTAAAATTGCAAACTTAGTACTTCAATGAAGTTTTGTGCATGAAGAAAATTATATATATCAAAGGTACTAAACAAATTGATATGGAAAGATATAATTGGTTGTGTATGATGTCACTTGATGTGAACAAAGATTTTTCTATATCTCAAGAAAATGATGAGTTACTTGAATTGATTTTGAAGTATCATATTTTAATTAATTCAATTGAGGACACTATTGCTTTTCGCAAATTTACAAGTAGCGGAAGTTTTAGCACTACATCAAGAAAGTTGAGAATATGATTTTGTTGAGGTTTGTGATTCTACACATACAAGAAACTTGAAGAAGATAATATTGCATCAACGCCTAATCCAGAGAAGAGTATATAAAAGGAGATAAACCAGATCTTTCTACAAAGTCTTCATCAAGTAAAGCATCTTCAACAAGTAAAGCTTTTGATCAACTACATAGAAGATTAATTGGTCTTATTCATCTCAGATATAATTGTCTTCATGAGGGGGAGATATAATTGTGTTCTGCACTCTTTTTCTCTTAACCATGGTTTTATCCCATTGGGTTTTCCTGGTAAGGTTTTTAACGAGGCAGATTTAAACACAAAGGATGTTGTACTCTTTTTCCTTCACTAGAATTTTTTCCCACTGGGTTTTTTCTAGTAAAGGTTTTAACGAGGCATGTCCTTAATGGACATCCAAGGGGGAGTGTTATGAATATAATACAGTGGATGCCCATTAGTCTTGGCCCATGTCATAGACCCATGTAATAACTTATATATAGACACTATGTATGTAACCCTAATCCAAATGATAATGAGAAACTCTCTATTCTTTTCCTTACTCTCCTTTGCATCTCTATTGTTACTCTTGTTTCTACTAATTTCACAACAATAATTGCATTCATGTGCATGATTTCTTGATTTTGCTTCATGATTATTCAATAGTATTGATCAATCACACTTGGGAGTGAAGAAATGGTTCACACTTTACCTTACAAAATATGTTTTATTCAACAAAAAGAACATGGGGTGAGAGAATAGTGAGAAGGACAAAAAGTTTAATTTTTATAACGTTCGTATTCTAAATAGCAAACTCAGCAAACTGGTTTGTAATTCGCTAAATAAATTTGGAAACGCAGCAAAAAGAAGTTTTTTTTTTAATGAGACCCTATTTTTTGGAGGCCTTGGGCTAAAGGTCTTGTTTCCCTTGCCCAAAATACGCCTCTGAAAAGAAATTAATATAAGTATCGGTTCATATATTATTATTGATGATTTCAAGGAACTTAGTACACGTAAAATAAATATCATTTTAAATATATAGTTTAATTTTCTTATAATCAACTTTTTGTATGTTATATAATTTTCTTATTTAATTTAAATATTATAATCTATTTTATTCGTCCCCCTGAGATGGAAAAATAGAGAAAAAGACTAAATTTTAAATTCGTTTTTCAATCTAAATTAAATTATTTTGAGACTTATTTTGATTTTTATATTTATTTATTGAGAATTTTTTAATGTTGTTGGATTTTTATTGATAATTTATTTTATTTTGAGACTTTGTTATGTTGAAGAATAACATTGATACTGTTATAGGACGTGACGAAATATTGAAAACAAATTTACTAAAAATAGGTAACGAAAAATAATTTTATACAATTAAATTATTGGTCATTAATTATTATATATCGTATGGTTTGAGTTGTTAATTTTTTAGTTATTTTTTATTGTGCGTTGTTGATAAGTATTTTATTTTAAAAAAGGTGATAAATTGTGTACCCCTTCAAGATTTGAGGGTATTTACCCCTACACTACTCAATAATATTTTAATCGATATAAATTTTATAAAATACACCGTTGGATTGAAAGTTTATATCATATAGATCATTTGTGTAAAGTTTTAGAGAAATCTAAAATCATTTAATATGCTATTGAGACACATAAAATTAACGGTGTTTAACCAAAATCACACAAACCGTTAATTTTGATGTATCTCAATAACATATCACATGATTTTAGATTTGTTTGAAATTTTACACAAATGATCTATATGATATAAACTTTCAATCCAACAGTGCATTTTATAAAAATATATATCAATTAAAATATTATTGAGGTTATTGAGTGGGTGAGGGGGTAAATACCCCCAAATCTTGAAGGGGTAGAGAAGAAAAAGCCTTTAAAAAATTGCAAGAACGTGGTAAAATATATCACAAAAAAATTAATGCATGAGCGGTCTACCAAACTCACTAATAAATAGGATGAATTTGGTAAGTTGGTCTTTTTTTTGTACATCAGAAATATAAATTGTTTCTGCCAGGGATTGAATCCTGGACGTCACCCTATCCAATACATATTTCCCAACTCTTATCACTTGAGAAGAAAAAAAAGAATGAATTTAAATTTTAAACTCAAACATTTAAATTGACTCATCCCACCCCATTTAAGGGTGAGCCGTGAACCTATACGGGACCGGCTGCCCGTTGCCACCCCTTTGCCAACACACACACACATATATATATATATATATATATATATATATAATAAGTCAATTTAAATAATCAAATTGACCTTATTAGTGATTTAAATTTTATGTTAAAATGGAAAAGAAATGAGTAAAGAATGACATGACATAAAAAGTCATACAAATACAATGACATAATACTAATATACACAATGGAAGATAAGTTTTTTCTTTTTATCTTCACATGACTTAATAACTTAAACACTAATCTACAATTTTGAAAACGTAGCTGTTGTACATGTTGATGATATTAAACCATAACTTTCACAATTGATGCTTAAGCAAGGTCTTGATAGCTGACATGAGCTATTTAAACTCCATTTTGACTAAGTCCTTCCACTTCTTTGAACAGAACATGAGTACATGACTCTTGATTATCCATCTCAAATTCTCAATATTGTGAGTATTATATATGTAACAAAAGTGACTCATGTATCACATAAATAAATTTTTGTTAAACCTTTTGTTATCTAGTTCAACTTGATGACATCTTCAATAAAATTAAAATAATGTATCTTTGATAGCTACTTCTAACCAAGCAAATCACTAGTACTAATTAGTAGTCACCTAGTTCCAAACATTTTTTTTTCTTCAAGCATTTATTTAGTAAGTGTGTCCATTAATTAACAAAAAAATTAGGATATTCACAATTTACTATATAATGTAAAATGAGAAATAAATTAATTGATTGTTTATATTGCTAGCACATGCATAATAAATTATAACCGTTTATGCGTTCGGGAGAGTCTGAACCTGAAACCATTTAATGTTATAATACATTAAGCTGGTGGTTAAAATCAAAAAAATTATAACCAGTAAAAATATTGACTTTTGATTATTTTTTTCTTTTCTAACTTGCTTTAAAATCAAATCACAAAAAAAAAAAATACATCAACATTGTCACCAATTGTAAATTTTTTCCAATCTCATCACAAATCAATGAAATGGCCAACATACACAATATTTTATTTTTGTAAAAATGTTGGTTTGTGACATTGTCAATGAGAATTATTACTTGCATTTCTTGAACTACTTGGCTACTCTTAAGTCTTTTATTTTATTTTATTTCAACTACAAGCAAAACAATTAAAACCTCTAGTTTATAAAAACTGGATTCGTTATATGCACGAACAAATAGTTAAAAGACAACTTATAATTATTTTATTTTTTTTAATTAAATGACAAGCTGACTATAGAGAGAGTTGACTCCAACAACCTCAATTATGCAATTCTTTTGTCCTTTTATTTCTTTTTTTATATATTTTTTTATAAATTCTTTTATTTCTATCTACAACTAGTTGAATCTTTAACAAAAAAAGCTAATATATGAGTAAAGTCAACAAAAAAAAATTTAGACACCAATGTATTATTATGTATATATGATTATATCATTACATTACAAATACTATGTACTTTGCTCGCTCTACTCCAAAGCAGAGGACAAAACACAAAGAACATCTTTGTTTGTTTCAATCACAAAAACAAAAGAAGCAAAAAGTTTCTGTTTGTTTCAACTAATCAAACATGAAGGTGAGATATTACTTAGCTAATTAATCATTATTTTGAATTTTCCTTTTCTTTTTCTTTTTATGATAATTTTCTTATTAAGTTAAATATGCAAAATGACAAATACAGCAAAAAATGGTTGTAAAGTTGCAAATGGACTGTGACAAATGTAGAAACAAAGCACTCAAAACTGCTGCTGAGGTCAAAGGTAATTAATAATCATGCCAATCCCTTTACGAGTAGTTGTTTTTGGCTTTTTGCATTATTATAGGTAGAAAGTACGATGAATAAATAAACATTTTTTGGAAATGGATTTGATGTGGTCGATAATCTAGGCAATCGTGCAATCATAAATTTTTTATCCGTCTAATTAAAATATTGTGTTTAAATCAAGACCGTCCGATCTTAATAAGATAATCACTATTCAGTAAATGCGATGGTACAAATTTTAGACATCTATTCTAAAATAAGAACCATTTATTCAATAAAATTAACCTTCGATTTTCTACGTCTTTAACAATGAATTAATTTTTTTGTGTAGTTTTCATAAAATATTCAACTTTTTCTAACCGTAAATTAAAAAAGATATATGTTCTTAGCTAGTATTTCTTTATTTGTTGTGACACATAACCAAAATTCAAAACACATATAGGTGTGACTTCGGTATCATTAGAAGGAGATGATAAGGATCGCATATCTGTGACCGGTGATAATGTGGATACCGTTTGTTTAGCCAATATGTTAAAAAAGAAGTTCAATTGTGTCACCATACTTACTATCGAAGAAATAAAAAAGAAAACCGACGAAGAAAAGAAAAAGGAAGAAGCTAAGAAAAAAGAAGAAGAAATGAAAAAGATGATGGTGGCATGTCATGCAGTTTTGAATGGTTGTTGCTCCAAGTGCGATAACTCTAGTTGTAATGGTAAGTGTGGTACATGCACAAATTGTGAAAGTACAAAATGTGATGGCAAACATTGTTTCACAATTTGCTTTAAGTGTGAGAATCCAAAGAGTAGTTGTGAGTGTAAGTCTAATTGCTCTATTTGTGGCAACCACAAGTGCAATGGTTGCAAACCTAAGCCTTCTTCACAACAATGTCCTCAATGGTGCACATGCCCTAAGTGTTATGCTCCATATCAACCTTATTATAACCCTTGTCCACCTAATTACACGGTTGTTTATGAACCATATCCTGAAACTTGCTCCATTATGTGATATCATAATCATGGATTTAGATCTCTACAACGGTATTCCATAATGTAATTATAGTGGAGAGACTGTTAAATCTATACGGATAATTAAATTTAGGTTTAACTATTATTTTTGTCTATGTATATATGTGGAATTTTGGTTTTAATCTCTGTATCGATTTTTGTTTTAAATATGCCCTTTAATCAACCAAACCTTTTGCTTTTGGTCTCTAAAACTAAAATCCGCAGGAAAATTTGCAAATTTCATGCAGATTTTTCTAAAAGCAAAAAGTTTGGTTGATTCAAAATTTTGTTTAGAACAAAAATCGATAAAGGAACTAAAACCAAAATTCCATATATATACAGGAACAAAAATGATAATTAAGTCTTCAATTTATCCTTTTAGATTCAACAGTCTCTACTATCATTACATTATGTAACGTACAGTTCTAAGGATCCTTACACTATATCCATCCACAAGCAATGATAAAATTTGCAAGCATGGTCTCATCATATAAGATATTTGTATACTAGTATACAATATTTTACAAAGATATAAATGTATAAATTAGTAACGAAATTTTGAGAGGAGAAAATATGAAATTCATCTATTTAATTCTTTCATTGAAGTTAATCATTAAAGAATTAAAGGTGGATTATTCATTTCTTTATCTCTAATATTTTGATTACTAATTTTATTTTCAGTTCCACCTAAACAAGTATAAGTGTGTTATTTGGTTTGTTCGTATTCATTTATCATATGTAAACTTCTAGAGATGCATTGTTATTTTCGTTATATTTGAGTGAGCTTAAATTGTATATCATTCATCTACTCTCTCATGTCAATCAATAAAGAACAAAAATTTACTTTCAAGCTAGTTTCATTGAGTAACACTGCTTTTAAGAAGTGATAAATTTGTTTGTAGGGAGAAACATAGAAATATATAAGATATTATGAATTAATTTGAACCTCCCAATTAAGTATTAGTATCAACAAATTTCTAACAATTGTTGTAAAAAAGTAACAAAACACAAATTGGTGTGTTTTGTTTATTTAATACAAAACTTAAGCAATCAGACGAGTATTATATGTATAAGTTTTGTATTATAGTTTTGTATTATTTTACAAAACTTAAGCATATAGTACTCGTCTGATTGCTTAACTAATTAATTAATTAATATTGATTGGGTTGGATCTAATTAATGGCAAGAGTTACCCTGTCACAATCTGATAAAGTAAAGTTCAAATTTGATTATGAGAGATATTCATGAGAGACGTCTGATGGGAAAAAAATGATTAGTTAATTAATTAATAATTAAAAAGTTAAGATGTTAATGTTTAATTATTTTAATGCATTGCTTCAAAAAAAAAATTATTTTAATGCATAACAAACTTTTCATTTTAGATGTTTTATAGACATTTTTACTTTAGCAAGAATATTATCCTTTTAGTCATATATTAATTCATATCATTTTCTTTTCTTTGAGCAGGATGTTTCTACAAGTAACACACTAATCTTTTGGGTACTGTTAATGCCTTGACAACAATTATTACCTTATTCTAAGATGAAACTTTATTTAGTGTATTGTGCAAATGGTTTCCATGCAATGAATAATTTGATATTTTAAATTTTTAGATTTTATTGTATAATATGCAAGGACTTGTAATGTGTAAACAAAGATTATTTGAAGTCAGAAATTATAAAGGTAACATATATGTATTGGATTGCCTCCTATTTATAACAATGGATCCATTGTATAATTTCTGTTATATTTAACCATACTTTTTCTTTTCTTTTTTATGTATTGGGTTGAAATACCACTTGCCCAAAAAAAGAAAAGGAAAAGGTGTATAAATATTTTTTAAAGAATATTTTTCTTTTATATATTCTTTCACCAATCATATAGTTTAGTATATTTTTATCTTGATTTTCGTTTTTGCCGACTAGTCAATTTTTATGTCAATAATTATAAATTGAGGACAATGAAGTTTAAACTAATTAAGGCCTCATCCATACTACCGAATTCCTCACAGGAAACAACTTGCCCAATTCAAGTGGCTTGTTGGCATTGATCTATTTGATTTAGTAGCGTATGTGTCGTATAAAATGATTATAGTAGACTGTAGACTTATTATAATAAAATATTAGAAGTAATAATTGGTTGTGAGTATTGAAATATTGAGATTGGATCATCGTCTTGAGTATATGGAGCAATTTTAATTTTTTTGGTTAGTTTATAAAGGTTACCAAATAGCATAAGAAAGTTTCATAGTAATAATTCTGATATGTTATTCATTGAGGAGGATCACATATATATACAAAAGAGTCCCTATAATTCCTCTTCTATTAAGGGAATGATAGCTACACAAAGTAATCACATAGCTGTACAAATTTATTATTTACAGTTCACACAATATTTGTATACTTAATTTAGCTAATATGGTCGTTGACTTATCTTAACACCCCCGCTCAAGTTGGTGCATGGATATCACACATTCCCAACTTGAATAAAGATTCATTAAACACCCTACTTGTCACTCCTTTAGTGAGAACATCAGCTAACTGCAATTCAGATCTTACAAAGGGAAAAGAAATTATTCCAGCTTCAAGTTTCTCTTTAATGAAATGTCTATCAATTTCCACATGTTTCGTTCTATCATGCTGCACAGGATTGTGAGCGATAGCAATTGCTGATGTATTGTCACAATACAAAGTCATAGTCTCTCTCGGTTCAAATCCCAAATCTGATAGAACATTCCGTATCCATAAAAGTTCACAAACTCCTAGTGCCATGCCTCTAAACTCTGCTTCAGCACTAGACCTTGCTACTACTGGTTGTTTCTTACTCCTCCAAGTTACAAGATTTCCCCCTACAAATGTAAAGTAACCAGAGGTAGACCTTCTATCATTTTTTGAACCTGCCCAATCAGCGTCGGTATACCCTTCGACCTTCAAGTTTCCATGATTTGAGAATAAAATTCCTTTTCCAGGAGTGGACTTCAAATATCTCAAAATTCGTTCAACAGCATCCATATGAGCTTTCCGTGGATCGTGCATAAATTGACTAACGACATTTACTGCATATGTAATATCTGGACGTGTATGAGACAAGTAAATTAGTTTGCCCACCAGCCTCTGGTATCTCCCTTTGTCTATGCTAACTGAATTTTGGCACTGAAATAGCATATGATTTTGTTCAATTGGTGTATCAACAGGTTTACACCCAAGCAGTCCAGTTTCGGATAGTAAGTCAAGAGTATACTTTCTTTGACATAGAAAAATACCATGTTTTGATCTAGCCACTTCAATACCCAAAAAATATTTGAGGTTTCCAAGTTGCTTCATCTCGAATTCAGAAGAGAGGTAATTTTGCAAACTAGAGATCTCATCTTGGTCATTTCCTGTAACAATCATATCATCAACATATATAATCAAGGCTGTAACTTTACCTTCTCCTTTCTTCAAAAATAAGGTGTGATCTGAGTTACTTGCTTTATAGCCAAAAGCCTTCATAGACTTAGTGAACCTCCCAAACCATGCTCTTGGGGATTGTTTTAATCCATATAGAGCTTTTCTTAACTTGCAAACCTTCATCTCATTTGAATCTTTCATACCTGGTGGTAAATCCATATAAATTTCTTCTAAAATTTCTCCATGTAGGAAAGCATTTTTCACATCAAATTGTAAAAGAGGCCAATCTTGGTTTGCTGCTAGTGACAAAAGTATTCTCACAGTGTTTAGTTTGGCTACTGGCGCAAATGTCTCTTGATAATCTACACCGTAAGACTGAGTGTAACCTTTAGCCACAAGTCGTGCTTTATACCTCTCAATAGTTCCATTGGCTTTGTGTTTAATTGTATAAACCCATTTGCAGCCCACAGTTTTCTTCCCTTTAGGTAATGTGACAAGATCCCAAGTGCTATTTTTTTCTAATGTTGCCATCTCCTCAACCATCGCTTTAGTCCATCTAGGATCTGCTAAAGCTTCCTGTACATTACTAGGAATAGAAATTGAAGATAATTGAGAAACAAATGATGCATATGACTTAGATAACTTGTGAGATGACACATAATTACTAATGGGATACTTAACTTTGGATTGAAGGTCTGGTTCATATCTAATGGGAGGTTGACCACGATTAGAACGGGGTGGAAGATTATATTGGACAATAGTAGGTTCAAGGTTAGGTGTGTTAATGGCATCATGCAAACAAGGGTTAATTTCATTATCAATTTCATGAAAACGGGAATCAATTTCAGAATGAACATTAGTATCAACTACACTTGTATTTGTATTATCAAGAATAGAATCAGGGAATACCTCTGGAGAGTCAACTTGAACATGTGGAGAAGATTGAGCTAGTTGATTATAGTCAGGGGAAACTGTATTATCTAAAGGTGATGTGTCCATATTTGAGACTGGTTCATTACCTGCAGAATGATTCTCACAAGATAACTTATTTTCACAAAATAAGTCAAACATACTAACATCATGGTGCTGCACTTCATTTTCATTCCCCCCTTGAAGTGTAGAATCAACATAAAAAAAGTTATCTTCATGAAAAGTTACATCCATAGAAATATAAATTTTTTTTGATGGTGGATGATATGCACGATAACCTTTCTGAGTTGATCCATACCCAACAAAAACACATTTAAGAACTCGTTTTTCAAGTTTTGTACGTTGATGTGGGTGTAAATGAACATAAATAACACATCCAAAAATATGAGGTAGTAAATGAACAATGGAAGGGAGAACACAATGATCAGATAGAACATCTAAAGGTCTTCTGAAGTTATGCACACTAGAGGGGGTTCGATTAATTAAGTAAACTGCAGAATTTACAGCCTCACCCCACAAATGAGATGGAACATTACCATCAATTAGGAGTGATCGTGTCACCTCTAATATGTTTCTATTTTTCCTCTCGGCCACCCCATTTTGTTGGGGGGAATAAGGACATGTTGTTTGATGTAAAATTCCTTTACAGTTCAAAAAATCTTTCAATTCTTTCTTAAAATACTCCCCTCCATTGTCTGATCTAATTACCTTAATACATGTGTTAAATTGTGTTACAATCATTTGATGAAAGGATCGAAACACATCATATACATCACTTTTATGTTACAGCAAATATACCCAGGTTACTCGTGTACAATCATCAACAAAACTAATAAACCATTTTTTGCCATTATGTGTAGATTGTGGAGCAGGACCCCAAACATCAGTGTGTACTAAAGAGAAAGGAAAAACTGATTTTTTATTGCTTAAGGGAAAAATAGCACGATGGCTTTTTGCCATTACACAAGTTTCACAAAGAAAATCTGAAATATCGCATTTATGAAATAACGATGGAAATAATTTCTTTAGATAACTAAAAGAGGGATGTCCCAATCGTCTATGCCATAGCCAAATTTTATTTTTATTTTTATTTTGTATGTGATCACTTGCAAGATGAACCAATGCTCCGTTATGGATTTGTGAGACTTTCTCGAGATAATACAGCCCTTCACTATATCTACCACTGCCAATCTTCTCCTTGGTATGTATATCCTGAAAGACACAATGGGTTGGATAAAGCACAGCGACACATGAATGAGATTTTGTTAATTTACTGACTGAGATAAGATTGCAATTCAAGGAAGGAACAAATAAGACATCAGGTATTGATAGAGAGGGTGAGAGGGTCACTGTACCAACACCTTCAATGGGAGATTTTACTCCATTGGCAGTAATAATAACAGTTTTATGACAATTAGGTGAGAAATTAGTAAACATATGTTGATCACAAGTCATATGGTCAGTAGCGCCTGTATCAATTATCCAATCGCTATTTTTAGTAATAACAGAAAGATTATGAGCAGAGTTAGATATACCTGACTTGGTTACAAAGCCAGCAGCAGTAGAAAGATGTGCCTTGGTATTTTCTGTTTTGTTATTCGAAGTAGTTTTTCCTTTTGGATGCCATTCCGGATAGCCATGGAGTTTAAAACATGCCTCCATGACATGATTATCTCCATTACAATAATTACACTTGCGGATTTCTTTCTTCGGATACTTCTTGACAGCAAAGGCAGACCCGTTCGAAGACTCACCACTCAACATAGCTTCTTGGCGATTTGTCTCTGCACACACAGTAGCATAAACTGATTGAACATTAGGAAGCGGAGTAGTAGCCAGAATACGACCCCGAACTGCATCCAAATGTGAGTCCAAACCAGCCAAAAATACATAAACTCGTTGAGAATTAACCATCTTATTGTATTTCTCAACATCTTTAGAGCATTCCATGGTACAATTATTAATACCATCATACTCTTGCCATAGCCTCTGCAATTTTGCAAAGTATGTAATAACAGATCCACCATTTTGTTGAGTAGAGATTACCTCACGATGCAATTGATATGCTTTTGATGCATCTTGGTCGACTGAGTACGTTTGTTTAGCCGTTTCCCAAATTTCCTTCGCCGTAGCTAAGCGAATGAAAAGGGATCTGATTTCTTTGGTCATAGAGTCCAAAAGCCAAGACTTGACCAAGCAATTTTCATCTTCCCATGCTTCATATTCATCGGTTTTATCCTTTGCTGGTGCAGTTTTTGTTCCGGCAACGTAACCCCATCGTTTTCTGCCTCTAATTTTGTTCTGTGCATTCAACGACCATTCGTCGTAATTAGTGCCGTCAAGCCGTTCAGGGGTGAGTGCATCATGGAATTGGACAGCAGCAGAAGTTCCAGAATTCTCCGATTTGTTTTTCTCGGAAGCCATCAGAAATTACTAAGAAAGAAATAAAATAAAAACCCACCGTTTCCTATATTGAAAGGGGAGTCGGTGAAGGCTCTGATACCATATAAAGGTTACCAAATAGCATAAGAAAGTTTCATAGTAATAATTCTGATATGTTATTCATTGAGGAGGATCACATATATATACAAAAGAGTCCCTATAATTCCTCTTCTATTAAGGGAATGATAGCTACACAAAGTAATCACATAGCTGTACAAATTTATTATTTACAGTTCACACAATATTTGTATACTTAATTTAGCTAATATGGTCGTTGACTTATCTTAACAGTTCCATCCATTAATGTGTCTGCAATTCAATGAAAAAAATAATTAATGTATTCGCCAGTGGATACTCTAGTATCAACCACAAATACTGAGATTGGATTCCAAAACACTTTTTATAGACCAGCTGCTTCCGAAGGTAAAACACCCTAAACACCCAACCATTGAAGGAGACCACCCCACACCTTATGAGATTCCACACAAACAAAAACCAGATGTGACAAGGATTTTATAGAAGCGCAAGCAAGACCACATATGTTGTTCTTTTGTTGTCATGCATTTTGATCAAACAACATGTTAGGTAAGATGTCTTGACATCTTGCCACTAGAGGTCTGTGACATCTTGCCTCTGGTAGAGCACACCAATCGAAGTGTTCAAGTGTGCGAATTCTATTCACAGACCCTGAGGATTTGTTTGTTAATAGCTTAGAGATGAAGAAACAAATTAAATACTCCAATATTCTCAATTGAAGTATATCTATTAAGGAAGTTTGTTTGGCGCGATTTTTTGAAATGATTGAAAACAAATACTTCAAACAAATAAAATTTGTTACAAATATCTCAGCTCAGCCAAACAAATAAATAACTCAGAAGATTTATTGTTTGCGCGCCATCAATTTCCGGAATAGCTTGAAGATGGTTCAAAAAATAAATATTTAACCTTTTTGTGAAAAAGATATAATTCAACAAACTTTCCTATTATTTGGCTTGACATCTATATCACGTCAAAGTACCACCGAAGCTTATAGAACAATATCTTAGTGTTCTTAGATTTTAGCGAGTGTCTTTGCTTGTTTTTGTTCTTGTTGTTTTCGTACAATACTTGCACTGTTCGATTGAGTTAATCTCGTTTCTCCGGCTTGATTAATACTATAGGGAGAGTCACATATTTAGGGGGAGTTCTAAATAATTTTATTGGGGTAGTTTTAGTGAGAGACTTTGATTAGGGGATAATCAAATAAGACCTAGAGACTAGAAACTACGAGATAGTGTGAAGGTAATTCTCCTGGATTGGTATCCCCCAGATTAGGTGTTTTGACACTGAACTGAGTAAATAATTATTTGTGTCTTTTATTATTTCTGCACCTTATTATTTTGTTTACTGTTGCGCCACAAAGTTAAACAAGTTGTCGAGACATCTTGCATAACATCTTCCCCACAGGGGAACTAGAATTACAACATAGACGAGTGCCCTCGGCAATAATTCCCCTGTGCAGCAAATTATATATGGTCGAAATTCGATTATGTATAAAATGCCATGCGAAAACAGAAGCTTTCAAAGAGACAAATTTATGCCAAGGCAAATCCACCTGATACCCTTGCTGATCGGCCACCACCCGTCTTCTTTGACATAATAGACCACGCCATTCCAACGCCACCTGTCAACAACATTTGACTGAAAAACAAAATTATGTAAACATGTCTAGCAACCCACCAACAATTCCTCTTTTGTGGTAAGAATATCCCTTTACCTTTTTCAAATCTTTGATATATAAATAAAATTTGTGGTTGCTGTTTAAAATAAAGGCTTAAACATCATTTTAGTACTTGTATGTACGCGAAATTTTGGTTTTAGTTCCTGTATCGAATTTTGTTCAAAATAAGTCTCTGAATCAACTAAATTTTTTTATTTTAGTCCTAAAGCGAAAATCCACAGGAAAATTCGTAAGTTTCCTGCAAATTTGCCTACGAATGATGTTTAAGCCTAAAATAAAAAACAAAATGTAAAACAGGGCCTTATAATATCCAACTTTAGAATTACTAATTAAACTCAAAGTTTATCATATATCATCAATTGGTGTATAATATATTGATTGTAAGTATCTTTCATTTCAGCTCTAGCTCAACCAATTAACTATATTTTTTCTTACACAAATAACATATATTTTAATTTTTAGTCTTATATGGTACGTATTACCACGCGGTTTTAGTTTTGTCATTGCATATTTTCCTAGCATTAAAATCCTAGGATTGAAATTTTCTTTGTTTATACCAAGTCACTTTGTAATAATTAATTAATTAGTAATTTTGTCTCATTTTTCTATATGGAAATTTTATTGAAATTTCGAAAGAAAATAATAAGCACCTTCACACACTATAAATTGTCTTAGCTAGATTGGCATGCATATCATAGGTTGATTTCAAATATTGTGAGATGGCTTATATATTCAATGTATCAAATTTAATTTCTTTTCGTTTTCTCATTTTGTTGATAATCGCCTTTACTTTGTTCATGCAATTGTCTCCGGCTAATGCAGGTTTGTCCCATTGAAATTAACAAACTGAAATATAAAAACATAAACATTGATATATATACCGCTACCTCCGTTCTTAAATATTAATAAATATAAAATTATGTTTGATTAAATTGTATTATTTATCTACCATGTTTTGACTGCATTTTTTTAATAATATATAAATGTAAATATTAATATATAAAATCTTGTTTGATTTGTTTTGATGAGTATTTTCAAAATATCAAATTTTTATAAATTTTACTACTACATAATTAAAGATATTAGTGATCAAAATTGTGCAATGTACGTGCAGTGGTAAAACAATATCTTATATTTAGCGACGGAGGTAACACACACACACTCCATCTGTTCATTTTTAAAGGTCGTTTGAAATTCTTGCGTATTGTTCATACAACCACCTTTGTCATATATTTTTATTAATATATAAAAACAAATATTAGCATACAAAATATTGTCCAATTTGTTTTTTTTTTTGGGTAAAAGTTCAATTTGTCTTGATGAATAATTTCAAAATATAAATTTTCTATAATACATAATTGAAGATATTAGTGATATATATATATTATAAAATGGAACGGAGTGTGGTCAATTTGTCAATATAAATATAAATTTTCTATAATACAGTGGCCAATTGTGACCGTTAATGTATAGAATTACTATTTTTCTTTTTATGAAAAATTATTGAGAAGGAAATATTTTAATTGATAACGATGATTCTATGATCAATGATCATTTTACAAACTGTGTTCGAAGGTAGAATTTGAATTTTGTTGCTTGTGTGTGGTAACAAAATCAAACTATATAATACTGAACTGATATATTTTGAACAAGAAAAATAATATATAATTAATCTTGAAATATGTTTTGAATTGTTGGATAATAAAATGTATATAATTGAAATTTGTAGATATGAAGATCAGGAAATTGAGAAACCTAGCAAGTATACCTTCACCAAGACATAACCAACCACCAGGAACAATTTCGAACCCCGATCATCCTCCGCCGTAGAATGGAAGCCATGGCTCAGAAAATGTTCATGTTATGTTACTTATGTTTTGTTAATTTCCTAGACCACCACATCTTATTCTATACTTATAAGTTTTGTCAATAAAATATATTATATTGTTTTTATTACCTTACGTGTATAAGGTTGTGAAGTTGTAATGTGTTCGCCAGATAAACTTTCGTGATAAGTAGCATTATCCTATTTGGATTCAGATTACATTGTTACATTTTTAATTTTAATTGTGCAGTTGTGCGCAAAGAATATTCGGTTCGAAAGATTATTCTTTGCAGTTGTGCGCAAAGAATATTCGGTTAAAACAAAAAAACAAAGAAATCAAATAGTCTTTTATACAAGTTTGTATTTTGATTAGACTTTTAAAAAATAATTTTTGCAGTCACACATAAATTTTGTTATGCTGTTTGCACCCAAAATAAGGTAAATGTAAAACAAACCACATGGTGTTTGTTTAACATTAGTGACGTACACCAAGTTTTGACTACACTACTCCATCCAATCCCAAAATAGTTTTGTTGTTGGTTATCTTATTGAATTTTCATCACTCTTGTGCCTTGTGCGATAAGCAAATTATGTAGATTGTTTCTACTATATCACAAAGATAACATCACAATCACAATAATATAAATATTAAAGTAAAGTATAATAAATATAGCGAAATAATTAATCGATATATTGCTATTCATATCATAGCAAAATAATAACTATAGAATATAGAATTTTTTTTTTTTTTTGAATCAATGGTGAAATGAGGTAAAAAAAAAGAAGCAAATTTATCTAAATTTAGATGTAAAATTCCTGGCACGCTATGCAGAGTGTGGGATACGATGTGCTAAGCACTTTATCGGATATAGCACGTGATAATGCAAACAAAAATAAACAAAACAAATAAATGAGACACAATATTTGTTGACCCAGTTCAGCGCACAACGGCAACCTAATCTGGGGATACCAATCCAGGAAGGAATATCACTATGATGGTCCTAGTTTTAAGTTCTCAGCAAACGCCCCGTTTACAACTTATCACCTAGGCACGATCTATGACTCTTCAACCTAGGAACTCTTAGATCAGAGATCCCATCTCTCTCCCTTACAACCTTACAGACAACAAGAATTTTCAGTTTACACAATAACAAATACTTTTTTTGGAGACACGCACACTCCTAAAAACTACACACTGTCGTACCTATAGGCTTAGAGTGTTGTAACACCAACCAATCCTAACTCCGTACTTCAAAGCTTAGGAGAGGAACACAATCAATACAACACGAAGAGCACACGTCCTAAACTTGCATCAATGAGACACAAGAAAGGCTCACAAATAAACACACGCAAAACCTAGAATACTAGACTCTAGAAACAAAAACGGCGTGAACAAGTCTCTTACAGAATTAGGTTTAGCACATCCTTTATATAGACCAATACGTTCTTGAGTCACAAGCAACTTGGGCTTCACATATTTGATCCAACCTAATTTCTTCACAATAAATAAAATATATTCTCTGCAGAAATATGCTTCAAGAAAATTCTTGATAAAAATATATTTGACAATGATCTGAAGCAATAAATGCGCCATGCATGATTCATGAGAGAGAAAACAATATTCCTTGAAAATAAAAACGCATGCGCACACACTAATCAGTCAGATGATATAATGTTGGAACACTGTATCGCACATCCTGTCACAATGGTTTATCAACCAAAAATGCAGTCAATACTAAAGACTCAACGAGAAGAATAACAGGATACAATAAGTCATTGCACAACAATCATTACACATATCAACACCAACTAGACCATACTAAACGGTCTTATAAATTGCAACATCAATCTAAAGAAAGAAAAAAAAGGAACAAATAAAGATACAACTTACAAGTCAAGAACCCAAATATAACTAAACAGAAAATTGAACAAAAATAACAAGCCAAACCAAACATCCCTCGAGGGCTTATCTCAACAAACATAATCTAAGTTCTACTATAAAAGATCTCGACGATCCGTGACACTTTCTCAAAAATCAATTTCACAAAAACATTAACATTTTATTTATAATTGCTCAATCCCAATTTCAAAAAAACATTAACATTTTATTTATAATTGCTCAATCCCGACAACGTTATACGAAAAAAAATGACATAATTTCGATCAATATATCCAAAAGGAGTCTTTTCTCTTGGATATATCACTGTTTGGATCATAAACTACGATGCAGTTAGATCGAAAAGGGTTCTTATTACTTAGGACATGTCCACCATTGATGATATTGTAGGAAGGAAGACGAAGTAGGCGTGCAACCATTGCACTTATGGTTGTGACAATTGGAGCAAGAATTACATTTTCCATTACACTTTGCATTTTCACACTTAAAGCAAATAGTGACACAATGTTTGCCATCACACTTTGGACTTTCACATTTTGTGCATTTATCACATTTACCATGACAATTTAGACTGTGGCACTTGATGCAAGAACCTTGCAAAACAGCTTTACATGTCTCCATCATCTTTTTCTTTTCTTCTTCATTTTTCTTTTCTTCTTCCTTTTTCTTTTCTTCCGCCGTTTTCGGCTTTTTCACCTCTTCCGCACTCAAAATGGTGACACTGTTGAACTTCTTCTTTAGATGGTTGGCTAAGAAAATTATATCCACATCATCACCCGTCACAGATACACGAATATCCTTATCATCTCCTTCCAATGATACCGAAGTCACACCTGTATTTAGGTTTTGAGGTTTGGTAGTATTAGTCACAACAAATTAAGAAGCACTAGCCTTACATACACTTTTTTTTTTCTTTTTCAATTTACAATTAGAAAAAGTTGAATTATCGATAAAAAAATTAGACATAAAAAAATGAAAATATATTTTTCATCTAGTATTATGGACATAATCTCATTTTCTTAGTTTTCAAATCAACATGAGTTTTTCAATTTGTCATAATAGTGATTGTTTGATTTTTTACTTTGAAATTGTTTTATTTTATCTGCACTTTCTACTCTTGTAAATATTAGTCAACAAAAAGATCCAAAACAGTGCCGCTAAAACAACGTTATTTGTGCGCGCACGCACATATATGCATGAGCACACCCAATTTCACTAGACGCATGAGTCAACTCATGACATAAAAGAGTTCATATAAATGCTTGCTTTTCATTAAATAAAATAAAATCACAAATAAATAAAAAGAATGAGAGTTTAAAATTTAATAAACTAAAAACACGAGATTTAAGGTTGACATTTAATGATCACCTTTGACCTCAGCAGCAGTTTTAAGAGCTTTGTTTCTGCATTTCTCGTTGTTCATTTGCAACTTTATAACTATTTTTTGCTGTATTTGCCATTTTACATATAGCTTGTTAATAAAATGATCACAAAGAAAGGAAAAAAAAACTCAAAATTAAATAATGATTATTTAGCTATGTGATGAGAACACACCTTCATTGTTGCTTATAATTGCAACAAACACCAACAAAGAAAGAAATTGGTTCTTTGTGTTTTTCTCTGCTTTAGAACAGAGCAAGTAAGTGCATAGTATTTGTCGATAAGCTACTTAGTCACTGTTTTGTGCAAGAGCAAGAGCTCAATCAGTAGTAAATAGAAAGGAAATTATAAAATTAATAATAATGCCAAACAATTTTTGCATAATTGAGGTTGTTGGAAATTTGGAATCAATTTTCTTCACAGGACTTGTCTTCTAACTATTTGTTGGATCATATAAGGAATCAAGGTGTTATTACTAGAGTTTTGAATATTTTGTTTGTTATTCAAATTAAATAAAACACTTAAGAATATAAGTACAAAAATGCAAATAGTTCTCATTCACAAAGGTACTACAGTACAATATTCATTTTTATTTCTTTTTTTAGTGTAATAACTAATAAATGTATCTAATTTCCAAAAAATAAATTGATACCTCTATAATGTGAAACAAAATGCATTAAAAAAATTATACTATGATTATATTCGACAATACCAAAATTTGAAATTATGCCTATAGTTTATAGGTTTATTTAAAAGAAATTGTTTGATAATATTTTTTTCGCATGAGCTTGTAACTTATTTTAACTCTTTTTGATTTATTTTGATAAATTAATTCAAATAACTTATACTTATACTTCCTCCTGTCACTATTATAAGCAAAATCAATTTTTTAGATATATTAAAAACTGAAGTATCTACCAGTTTATAATATGATTAGATACATCACTTCTCCTGGCACTATTATAAGCAAATTAAATTCAACTTTGTAGATATATTGAAAACTGATGATGTAGTTTATAATATGGACTAGATACACTTATCCAGTGTATTAAAAAACAATCAAATTTGCTTATATTAATGACCGGAGGAAATAACTTTTAGGTTATTGTTTCTTCTTCGATTTTGTTTTTGGTCAAGTAACCTAGTGGCTAAAATTCCACCCTTAAGGTGGATAAGTGGAATGACCAGAGATCGAACCCCAACCCCGTGCATATAAAATGTAATGCCCTACCAATTAAGTTAAACTCATGGGACGCAGGGATGGATCCAGAGAATTTGAGTAGTGAGGGCCAATATATGATAAAATTTGTAATCAGTTAGATGAAAATTTTACACGACTAACAACAAAAGTGCACTGGTGCTAAAAATGGGTTTGAAAACATAAATATTATCTATTGACTATTGTATGTCTTTTAAACATAAAATAAAAGAAAAACAAAAAATTAAGGGGAGAAATAGATGGTTTCATATGTTATTATTATATTGTATTATAATTTTATACGAAAGACATACAAGAGTTTAATAGACCATAAACTTAAAACTATAAGGCAATGGAAGAATCATATATATGATAAAGAAAAATTGAAATAGTAGTGAGGGCATTGGCCCACAATGTTGTTCAAGTGGGTCCGTCCCTGATGGGACGTGTTTTCTTCAAATTTTACCCATATCAACTTATTTTAAAAATTAAATAATAATTAAACATATATTTTCTATTTCATTTTATATTTATATGTCAGTTCCTCCATTAATTTTATCAAACTCTATAAATTCAATTAACTAACTTATTACTTATAAACTATAAACTATAAGCTTATATGCTATGCTATAAGCTATCTTATAAGTTATCCACTATTTTTTTCCAATCAAAATTATTTTTCTACTCTAATTAGAGAAATAAAATGCATCTAAAACTTAATACTAGAGGTACTTTCTTTATCTTAAAATAGAAGAGAAAAAAATCACACCTAATAAGAAAAATAAAAATAATTTAGAAATTGTTTTTGTGTGATTTCTTTGAAAAAAGTGGCATAACATGTAAAAAAATATTTTTATTGATTATTGCTTAATTAGGAGAGAGAATAAATAAAATTAAATGTAATTTATATTTATTTTATGAGAATAATTAAAGATTATTGTTAAAAATGATAAGTGATTGTTTTTACCCTTTATAATGTTGAACAAAAAAAATGATTTTTTTCATTTATCATTTAGAACAGAGGAAGTATAGTACTTCAATTTTGTCTCAACTTTATTTTTCTTCACATTTGAGTTAATTATGTGTGTTTTTTCCTCCAAGTTTGATGACAGCCGTCACGTTAGAGGACGTTCTAACCATCACACCAATCGTTTTTAAAGTTTTTTTGTGTTAGCATAGTCCAATTTGTGTTTGTTTTAATTTTAGAATTT
Source organism: Trifolium dubium (assembly GCA_951804385.1). NCBI lineage: Eukaryota > Viridiplantae > Streptophyta > Magnoliopsida > Fabales > Fabaceae > Trifolium > Trifolium dubium. The sequence goes on along the minus strand of OX638064.1, from coordinate 24,949,463 downwards.
CATGCATTTTTAGCCATTTTTATGCATTTCATCAATTTTGTGAATTTTTGAGAAAAGTCAAAAGTATGTTATAATATTTACATTTTAATGTTTGTAATATCATTGTTACTTTGCTAAAAATAAATAAAAAAATGAACCCATTTGCATTGGTCTAGCCCATTAATCTTAAGAGAAAAATGATTATGCACAGACGATCGATGATGTAAAATTATTTTATTTAGTCTATCAATGATGACCCATATATTCTGCACATCATCTCATTCACTTCACTCCATTTTCTTGATATGACATGGAAGATTGATAATTTTCTATTAAATATTCGTATAAAACCTATTTTACACTACCAGTACATCGCCATTAAACTCTATTTCCGTTAAACTCTAGTCTTAAATGTTCTTTTAATTAAAGAAGTGGGACCACTTCTTTTCGCTCTTGTGTTACACCCTCTTATTCATAAGATTAGAGACTCTTGTGAGTTGCTTCTTCATGCTTGGTATCTTGATGATGGGACTATCATAGGCGATTCAAGGGAAGTTGCTAAAGCACTTGATATCATTCGAGAGACAGGCCCTAGTTTAGGTCTTGATCTGAACATTCGTAAGACGGAGATTTTTTGGCCATCGTGTGACGACATTAAACTTCATGAGGGGTTGTTTCCTTTGGACATTGGGAGACCGATGTTGGGGGTGAAATTGCTCGGAGGGGCTGTTAGTCGTGATAAAGGGTTTATTGAGGGGGTGGCCATGAGGAGGACTGTCAGAGCTATTGAGTTAATGCACCTTCTTCCCAAGCTAAGGGACCCCCAGAGTGAACTTCTTCTACTCCGGTCTTGCATGGGCATCGCAAAATTATTTTTCGGCCTTAGGACGTGCCAACCAATTCACATGGAGAAGGCGGCTATTCTGTTTGATAAAGAGCTGCGAGGGGCAATTGAAGATATTGTGGTTGGTGGAGGACCTTATTTTGGGGACTTTCAATGGAGGTTGGCATCTTTACCAATTAAAGCTGGAGGGTTAGGTTTATACTCAGCAGTAGAGGCCGCCTCATATGCTTTTGTTGCTTCTAGGGCCCAGTCTTGGGTATTGCAGGATCATATTTTGAGAGACAGCGGAGTATGTGGTATGGACTCTGATTTTGAGCACGCGTTAAATGTGTTTCATGATACAATTCCGACTTTTGATGTTAGCAGTTTCACTAGCAAGGACACTGTCCCCCCTAAACCTCAACATGTTTTGGCGAGTGCTCTGTTTAGTAAAATTGTTTAGGACATGGAAGTCACCTTCGACATGACACCAAGACAGAAAGCAGTTTTTGGGTGTTTGCGGGCTGCTCATGCTCAGGATTTTCTTTTAGCTATCCCCATTGATGGGTTAGGCCAGCATATGTTGCCGGTAGAGTATCGTACCATCCTACGATATCGCCTCATGATTCCTTTATTTCCTATTGATGAAGTGTGTCCAGTTTGTCGTAAGGCGTGTTTGGACTCATTCGGGGAACATGCAGTTCATTGTAAGGAACTTCCAGGCTTCAAATATAGGCATGACTTTGTGAGAGATGTCCTTTATGATATATTTAGACTGGCGGGAGTATCGGTAAAGAAAGAGGCGCCTGTGAACTTTTTAACTGACCCACAAGAAGGAAGATCGACACTTAGGCCAGCAGACATTTTGGTGTATGGATGGGTCGGAGGAAAACATGCATGCGTAGACTTGACTGGGGTTTCTCCACTTGTAGGATTGAGGACTCACGATTTCATTGTGCGACAAGCGGCCCTCAAAGCTGCTTCAAGCAAAGTTGCTAAACACAGAAAAGCATGTTCGGATAATCAACATGTTTTTATACTATTTGCATTTGACACTTTTGGTTTTCTAGCTCCAGAGGCTGTGGATCTTTTAAATAGAGTTCAAAAGGTTATGCATAGCAACATTGTTTCTCCTAGATCTATGGATGTTGTTTTTAAAAGAATGAGTTTTACAATCCAAAAAGGGGTAGCGGCGCAGCTTGTTAGTCGATTACCTTCTATTCATATGTAATTAACATTTTATATGATCTATATTAGAATTTTATTAATAATTAATATTACAATTAATTTGAATTGTCTGTTAATAAAATAACATTATTATTAGCAAAGTAACAATGATATTACAAACATTAAAAGTCAAATTTGGACCATATATTGACGATATATTGATGTATTTGGACCATATATAGACCAAATACATCAATAGTCTAATATACTAAAAAAGTCAAATTTACTTATATTCGTGTCCGGAGAGACTACTAGTATGAAAGAAAAAGTGCTGCTTTTTTATTTTTTTTCAACTTTTTCCTAAATAAGAACAACAACAGCAACACACTATTGCTTGCTGCAACACGCCTCCTTCATTATTTTTTCAACTTTTTTCAAATTAAGCCTAAGCTTTCACCAAGAATACACTCCAAACAAAAGTGCATCCCCTACTTTCCTTTTTAACCTCTGCAAGTCCATTTCTTTGGTCAAAACATTCAATAATCCAAAACACCAATTTACTTTTCATCTTTGGACACACAAAGATTTATCAAATGAGAGAGTAAAATTCATTCACTCATTATCTCCTCCCCAACATTACCACTTTCATCTTTCACTTAATTTGCACAAAATCATTACCACCATAAATACAAATACTCCAACTTCATAACACCATAACCAACCATTTCTGCATATTTTAGAAAAAGAAACGAAAAAAACCTCTTTTAACGTTTGCATAAAACAATGGCTTGGTTCATCATCTTCTTCTTCTAGTGGGCTCAAACTGTTCACCTCCAAATTGAAGACCATCTAAGTAATTATCACTTTTTTTTGACTAAATTTTTTTTAGCTTCTTAACAAGTGATTTGTTATTCAAAATTCAATTTTTATTTTCATAATTTATTAAATGTTTTGACAAAATATTAACCTTGTTGTACCTCAGAGAGCAAAGAAGATTATGTGAGTTGCAACATCTCAAACCCAATCAAACACTACAATAATTGTAACACTAAGGTAAGATTTGATCATTCTGGTCCATACTCCATAGTCCAATTGCGGCTGTTTCACCTGCTTCTTCACCAGCTGAGATTGAAGGTCCTGCTTTTTCTCCAGCTCGAACTAGTAGTGCAACAGTTTTGCAAGGTACTAGTGTTTTTATGGCCATGGTAGTGCTTGCTATGTGGCTTTTCTTGATTTGAATTGCCCTGTTTTTATTATTGATATTCTTATATAATTATTATACTATCTCCGTCCCAAATTATAAGATTCATTTTGACCACTGCACGTTTGTCAATTCAGAATTTTGATCACTAATACTTTAATTGTGCATTAGTAAAAATTATAAAAATTTGATATCTTGAAAATACTCATCAAGACGAATCAAACAAGATCTTATATGCTAATATTTACATCTATAAATTATAAAAAAAATACGGTCAAAGCAAGATACATGAATAGTGTCATTTAGTCAAAATAGGTCTTATATATTGGGACGGAGTTAGTATTTGGGATTGCTTAATTAAGGGTTAAGAGATAATCACAGTGAAGACAATCACTCTGAGTTATTTTTGTAGGGCTATCACTTTTTTTTTTTTGATAAGCAAAGATTGAATTATAAGGAGTACAAGAGGTACTCAACCCTTACAATTCAAGATACAAAGTAAAAAAAAAACTTAAGTACCTCTAAGGCAACCCAAGGGATTATTACACTAATCCACGAAATCAACATTAGCCAAACTACCTCTTCTTATAAACCATAACCATGACAAAAAAGAAAATTTGTTCTAAAAGACTATGCATATTTAGTGTATCGCCTTTAAAGATCATGTTACAAAGTCTCCATATGCACCAAATCGTGGCCAACCAAATAAGATGACCAAACCCCTTGCCGAGCTTACCGTACACCAACTTACCCATAAGAAAGAAACGATTGGTAATAGACGGCAGAGAGAAAGGTACAATATTCATCCATCTATACACATGCTGCCATATCGTTTTTGTTACCTTACACCGGAGAAAAATATGCTCTGTAGTCTGTATCCTCAAACTCCTGATTGCAAAGGACGCATTTCCTATCCAGATCATTAGTAATAATTCCTTTATGATATAAAGCTTCTTTGGTTGGGAGTTATCACTTATCATATTTAAATTTTGAAAGACAGAAATTAGGGAAATGCAGATTGTGACAATTTCTTCACTTTAGCATTAAAAATAAAATTATGATAGTGTGTCCTCTCTTCACTATAAGATATAATTTAAAAGGAAAGTAAACTTAAAAGAAACCATCAAATGTTTCTGTTTTGATCTTGGTCATGACCTATATGAAATGAGTTTTGGGTTGCCTAAATTTAGATCCACCACACTAATCATACTTTGTAGCTTTCCTAATGTCGCATCAACTTCTACCTATTTTGGAACAAGACGATAGTTCAAATTCTTTCGGAGGGTTACTATTCCAAAGGGTTACTTACCACCCCATTTTCAACGGGGTTCATTGACATACATATCACCATCAACTGACAAAAACAAGTTTACCATCCATTTTTAGGTTTGACGAGGATCATTGGCATGAAGAGCAAGATTATGCACATGGTGCGCAGAAAATGGGAAAATCAGGTTGAAACTTGCTGCCAGTTGCGCATGGAGCGCAGGAAAATGCGGATGGTACGCAAAAAAGTTGAAAGGGAGCCAGGATTTCTTTTGCTCATGGTGCACAAAAGACGCGCACGATGCGCAAAAGATATATATGATGCGGAGCGTCATGTTCATGAACACGCATTAAGCTCAAAAGTTGTGCTTGATGCACGAAGTCCGTCTATATATATGTCTTTATTGCGCGTTTCATCTGTGTTTCTACGTTTCCACACTTAACCTAGCAGTCACTCTGCCGAAATTTATCCATAATCCTTTACTCCCACTGAAAACCCCTTATTCCTACCATCAAATCATCATCTCCCTCTCACAAAACTCTCACGAATCATCATCCCCAAGTCACAAAAATCACTAGGAACAGAGAAGAAGATGATGATTTGGCGATTTGTTCGTAAGAAAAGAGATTTTCAATGAGAGAGAAGAGTTATGGAGAAATTTTGGCATAGTAACGGCTAGGAACAAAGCATAAACACGCATGAAACGCACAAGGACACTATTTATAGACAAATGTTGTACATCGTGTGCACCCTTTGTGCTTCATGCATGTCTTTTGCGTTTTAGATGTTACAACTTTAACTCTACTCTTACTAACCTCGAACTATTGACTTTTGGACACAGACATTTTTCCTTTGAAGATCTAAAGTCGGGCTCTAATACCACAATGTAACACCCTGATTTTTATACAACTCAAAATGGAGTATTTTTTTTTTAAATTTTAAAACGAACAGAGCGTGCATGGAACAAGTGGTAACTCCGATGTCATAACATGCAAAGGAACTAAAGCATAAAGTAGTACAACCATATGAAAATTGAATAGTACTATATACATCATAGTGCTCCTCAGAGAAGCAAAGTGTGGTACTTAAATATTTTACAACTCAAAACATACACCTAGTTCATGACAAATAAATGCAAGCAAGTCTTGAAAACAGTGCATACTACAAATATAGGCAAAACAGTTGATTCAAGAGTGTAAGAGTATAGATACAATCATCCAGAATAGTTAGCAACTATGCCTAGTCATAAATACAAGATACCTAGTGACACAGCCTAACCCAAAAAGGTGATTATGTATTGTCTGCTGATCAGAAAACCTAAGAGGAACAATAACAAGGATGCCCTCCATAAACCAAACAAGAACCCTCAAAAGGAACCCAAGCACAAGATGTAACCTTGTACTCCTCAAGATCGGAGTCGTCACCGTACTCACTCGAGACCAAGTCATCCCACATGTTAGGAGTGGTTGACGAAGGTGGAATCTCGAAACAACTACTATCCACATAAAGTATATCAGAATATACTCCTCTATCTCACCATCTTCATAGTAGGATTCAACCTCCTTGGCCGTTGCACCACTAACTTGTATTCATCTTCCATCTTAATTTTGTGCATGCAAAAGCCGGGGCTAATTCTCTTTAAGTCCCCCCCCCCCCCCCCAACCTATGACTTCCTCATTGGCTCTAAAGAGCTTATCCTCTTCAACTTGAGACATTTTGTTGCTTGTGACCAATGGATATGAAAAATCTTCCTCCAAGAAAGCATACTTTAGATGAGAAGGAAGTTCTTTCAATTCCGGATCACTTGCTTTAACACTAAATTTCTCTTCTTCTACATTCAAGATCTTAGTAACCTTTGGCTTCTCTTCAATCTTACATGCCTCTAGTTGTCAGAGGCATATTTATCTTTCTTTATCCCACTCTTCTTCTAAATCATCGATGGAGTTGACAAATATTCTTTTTAAAGGAGGTGTTGGTGTTTCTTCAACCATCACATACATCTTCGACAACCTCTTCGATCACATCCACCTTGAAGCACACTAATTCATCACTTTGGTGTTTCACTACTTTGATCACATTAAACATCACTTGTTCCCCATGTGTTCTCAACACTAGCTCATCAATCTCCACAGCAATGAGTGCTCTCCCGGTTGCAAGAAAAGGCATCCCTAGGAAGAGGGGTGTATCATAATCTTCCTCCATGTCCAAGATCAGAAAGTCCTCCGGGAAGACAAACTTGGCTACATAAGACATCATGTAATATGGATGAGTAATGGATCTATCGGCAAGAGAAATTTGCTTCTGGGTTGGCTTGGCAACCGCCCCCGGATTTCCACCATGTTTCAAGAATTTCAGCCAATATTGGTTAAATGGTTAATATAGAAGAACTATTACCCAAAAATTCATTAACATTAGAATTCATCAGGTTACATATCATGTTGGACGTGCTAGCTTTTGAAGCATTTCTTCATAGTATAAAGTTGCTTCCTTCTCCACATAATTTCTTTTAGAATTGCTTGAGTTTGTTAATATTGTGGAATAGATTCCAATTTTGAAATCCATAATCTTTGCAACTCTGCCATTCTTCTCATGCTTTCTCATTTGGAACCAATCTTTGAAATATTTCATTGGGGTATTATCACCTCCCCATTTAGCAAGAAACTTCATACAAAAGACTCCACAACTGTCTTTATCAGTTTGAGTAGGCACTTTTGGTGTTTCCCGCTTAAATGTGCTAAACTAGAAATGCATTGTGATTTTTCTATGCTTATACAATTCTATCATAAATGCTTCCACCTCCTTCAACCATACATCAAACATCTTGTACACAGTGGGTTCTCTAGTTTTTATGTCCAATTTCTCTCTGATTAAGCTATTTAGGAATTGAAATTTGTGGCTTTTCATATTCACAACGAAGCACACAGAGTGACTACTTGGATTCCCATATAATGTTGGCGTCATGATATATTTCATCAGTAAAATCATCATCACCATACAATTCAAACAATCAATCTATAGAAATTTTCAAAACTATATTGAACTGAGACTTACATATTAACCCTACGAGTCTAGAATATGTAAGTCTTAGTACAATATAATTTTGAAATTTTTTATAGATTGATTGTTTGAATTGTATGGTGATGATGATATTACTAACAAAACATATCATGACGGCATAATTATATGGGAATCCATGTAGTCACTATGTGTACTTCATTGTGAATATGATGAGCCACAAGTTTCAATTCATAAACAACTTGATCAGAGAGAAATTGCACATGAAGTCTGGAGAAGCCATTGTGTACAAGATGTATGTTTAATGTATGGCTGAAGGAGGTGGAAGCATTTGTGATAGAATTGAATAAGTATAGAAAAATCACAATGTCTTTCCAGTTTAGCACATTTAACTGGGATACACAAGAGTGCCTACTCAAATTGATAAAGACAGTTGTGGAATCTTTTGCATGAAGTTTCTTGTTGAATGGGGAGGTGACAATACCCAAACTAAATCTTTCAAAGATTGATCCCAAATGAGAAAGCATGGGAAGAATGTCAAGGTTGCAAAGATTATGGATTTCAGAATTGTAATCTGTTCCACAATATTAACAGACTCAAGCAATTTCAAAAGAGATTATGTGGAGAAGGATGCAACTTCATACTATGAAGAAATACTTCATACTATGAGGAAATCTTTTACTCCCTCCGTCCCAAAACTATTGTCCTTTTAGCATTTTAGTTTTGTCCCAAAACTATTGTTCTTTTCGCAAACCAATGTAAAGTTAATGTTAGTTTATCAATTGTACCCTTACAAAAGTTAAAGTATTAATTAAATATATTTTCTCTTTCTTAATAAAGTAAGGGTAAAATAGACTTAACTTATCAATCTTTATTGTTTCTTAATCCACGTGCATAACTCTAAAAAGACAATAGTTTTGGGACGGAGGGAGTAATATTTTTAAATGGTTTTAAGATATTATGCACTGAAACAATTATTATTTTAAATGATTTTATATAATCATTAGTATTGTTAAACCATTAATATTGACTATGAGGGTAAAATAGATTTTGGGAATCCTCTCGCTAGATTAGAGACACTTCAAAGTGTGAGATAACTGATCTAAAAATTTAAAATTACTCCGTATGTAAGAAGAGGATCCAATCCTCGACCATACCCTCTGAGTTTAAGTCCATAGTATTTGATAAGCTGCTTAGTCACTGTTTTGTTAATGGCTCAATGAGTAGTAAATAGAAAGAAAATGAAAATTAATAATAATGCGAAACACTTTTTGCATAGTTGAGGTTTTTGGAAATTTGGTATTAATTTTCTACATTGTAAGGAAGTTGGTCTTTTTAACTGTTTGTTCGATCATATAAGCAAACAAACATACAAAATTATTACAGAAACAAACTTACAAAACCACCCTTTTTCATTTTATTTTGGTTTTCAACTAAAGGGAACGAAACATAACCTTTAATTGGATCAACCTGGATCAACCGTAATCACGCGCTTAAAACATAACTTAACATACAAGATAAAATTAAATCAATTGTTTTCATTCATACAAGCTACAAACTGTTTTGATAAACTAAAATTACAAGTTATAAACATGTCATAAAATGTAAATAATTTATTCTACATAATCTCATAAGTGTTTAATTATATCACTAGATAAGTTGAAATAATTAGCTGCTAATCTAGGAATCAAGCTGTTATTACTTATGTTTTGTTTGTTGTTCAAATTAAATAATAAAACAACTAAGAATATAAGTACAAAAATGAAAATAGTTCTTATTCACAAATGTTAGTTGTTCCGGTGATGATTGACGATGGATTTGGTAAGGAGGTCACGGTTCCATCTCACTACTGCATTTGGGAAGAGACTAAAACAACTTGATGTCAGTTCTCGCCCCAAGCTCTAGACTACTATGACATCTTTCGCCTAAAAATCAAATGGTAAAAATAAAAAAGGTTCATATACAATATGCATTTAAAAAAATTATAGTTTGACAATATCATCTTTCTCCTAGTTCATTATAATTTTTTTTTGGTTTGGGAATTTTTTTTCGCACGGGCTTATAACTTATTTTAACTATCTTTTTGATTTATTTTGATAAACTAATTCAAATAATTTATAACGTATACTTTCTCATGTAACTTATAACTTACAACTATCTAGTTTATAATATGGATTAAATACATCAATTATTCAGTATATTAAAAAAAAGTCAAATTTACTTATTATTGACCGAATGGAGTAACTTTTATGTTATTGTTTTTTCTTTCAATTTTACCGTTATCATCTTATTTTAAAAAATTAAATATTATTTATATATATTTTATTATTTCATTTTATATCTACAAGTCAGGTCAACCGTTAATTTTATCAAACACGAAAAATTCAACCAACTAGATTATTAATTAGTATAGACTATAAGCTATAAGTTTATATGCTATAAGCTATATCTTTTAAGTTATCAACTTTTTTTTTTCAATAAAATTAATTTATTTTTTGGTGAACGCAAAATTAATTTCTCTAAAAATTAATAGTAGTAGTACTCCCTCAGTCCCAAATTACAACCAAAAATAAGAAACACAAAAATATAAATAATTTAGAGTATATTTTTATGTGTTTTCTTTGAAATAAGTGTCATAGGAAAATGTAAAAATTATTTTTATTAATGCTTATTATAAAAAGATGAGGGAATAAAATTAAATGTAATATATACTCTTTCTGTATGAAAATATAAGTCATTTTAAAAAAAAAATTGTACCAAAATTATTTTTTTTACTATATCTTTAACTATTTATTATTCTCTTTTCTTTTCCATCTTTAATTTATCTTTTATATTCCATTAATAAATGACATTTTTGTAAATTAACTCATTATTTCTCTTTTATATACAATATTAATTACATTGTTTAATTTTTGTCGTATTTTGATATGGAAGGAGTATTTAATTTAATTTTTTTTGGTACAAGGAGTACTCCTTTCGGCATAGTTTCCCAACCGTTAGTCCCTGTAGGATAGCTTAAGTGGTAAGAGCTGAAGGACATATGAGTTGAATATGGAGAGATTAAAGTGGTAAGAGCTGAAGGACATATGAGTTGAATATGAGGAAATTCACAATTTGATCTCTGGCGGGATCAATTTATATTTCCGATGTATGAAAAAAAAGTTTTCCAACCGTTAAAACTTGTGGTCCCACATCACAAACATCACACAACGGCAATTTGCTCAAACTCTGCGCACTCCAAAACAAAAATATTCTGAATTCTGATTCACTCATCTTCTTCTCTTTTGCATCTTTAGCTCCAATGGTTGGATTGTCTTGCTTGGTGGAAAGCCAGATGCTTGGAATTTGGAATTCTCAATCAAATGGGCTCAAACTGTTCACTTCCAAATTGGAGACATCTAAGTAAGTAATTATCACCTTTTTTCATTAATCTTTTTATTAGTAAAAACTCAATCTTTATGTTGATTTCTTCATCATATTATCGGTAGTTATTACTTTTTCTATTAAAATTGTTTTGTTAATTATTTGTTATGATTTGATCTGTATGTTGATTTTTTATCATCATCTTGGTTATTATCACTTTTTCAATAATCTTCTCCTTCTTGTATTTTTTAAAATCCAATCTTTATGTAGACGTTTTCAATTTTCATCATCTTGGTAATTTTTATATTCCTAAAAATTTTGGATTTTTTATGGATAAAACTTTATCTTTTGACATTAACATCATTTTGGTAATTTTATCTCCAGAACCAATTCCTCTTTATTAACAAAAGTTCAATTCTTTTTGGTATTTTCATCATGTTTTTATTTAAGAAATTTATATGTAATTATAAAAATATTTTCTTAAGAATTATGTTTTCAATGATTTGGAAGTTCAAAATTACACTTTTTCAATGAAAATTAATTTATTTTTGTTTAATTCCTTAACAAGTGATTTGTATTGTACCTCAGATTATGTGAGTTGCAACATCTCAGCCAATCAAACACTTCAAGAATTGTAACACTAAGCTAAGATTTGATCATTCTGGTCCATAGTACTAAATCAGTGGAGAAAAGGGTCACTGTGAAAAGGATTAGATGCTAACTGTGGTTGTTAATATGAGTCTAGGAGGGAGGGAGAAAAGGCCAAGTGCTGCTGTTTCACCTGCTTTGCTTCTTCACCAACTGAGATTGAAGGTTGCTGTTTCTCCAGCTCCAAGTCGTGCAACAGTTTTGCAAGGTACTAGTGTTTTTATGGCTATGGTAGTGCTTGCTATGTGGCTTTTTTGATTTGAATTGCCCTGTTTTTATTGAATTACTGAGTGATAGTTCCCAAAAGTTTCACCCAATCGACTTGTAGGTCTACATATTACCATACATTAGAAAAGTTTCGTCAATCAAAGTCCATGTCATCACACACTTTAAAGGCTTTTTAGGGTTATAACAGGACTTAAGTAAAGGTGGGATAATATTTAGATAAGTAAGCTACACAAAATTTTAGTTAGGCGCATTCCTAAGGATTTTTTAAAACACACATTCAATCTCACATTCACCCTTGAAACACCCATTAGTAAAGGTACTAGAGACCATTTATCATTTATCAGGATAATAAATTTTGCGACTCATAGCCCTTTTCTTTTCTCATTATTCATCATTCTTCATCATGTATATTTTTTTTTTTGCTGCAGCTATTTGTGGGCATTTTTCATGAAGATTTGATTTTGATTTTTTTTTTCATTTCATTCATTTTTTCATAATTCTCTTGTATCCCCACCTCAAACTTATTGTTTAGCAACACCCTACTAAGCCTACTCAAAATTAAATTTTGGGTCAATTTCTTAAAGTCTCTAGGCTTATAGTGTAGTTTGCCACTGAACAAAAAGATTTAATAATAACTCAAATTGGCTTTGAAAAGTGTGTGTTCTGTTCTGTTCCTAGCGTCTTCTGTTCTTTCTTATGTAGCTTTTCTCAAGCAAGCATAAATTCTCCTTTGAGAGCTAAACTTTCTTTTCCATTAGTATAGAAATGTCCCTCTAACAGAATGTTTTCAGGAGCCTTCGCCATTGGAAACCCAAACTGACGCCTAGCAAGAGATGGGATTATAAGTAATTCCCCCTCGTGTACCGATGAGAGGAACATTAGCAAATTCTCCACATCTGTCAATCACAAACTTACTGTCATAGCAATTATTGTACCAACTCACATCTTCGGAAGTGATAGACATAATCCTCTGAGACTAATATAGACCATTAGGATTTTTCTTGAAAGTAGAAGATTTAGGTATATATTAAACATACAAATCACGCAACAGCTGAGTAAAACAGACAATGGTCCCACTTCCTTTAGAGACCTTGTGATGAATCAAATAGTAAGTATCGACAAGCAAAGTCGGCACAGGGTTCCCAACAAGAAAATCTGAATAGCCTTATAGTCAACGAACTCAGGAGTATCGGGGAACAACACCAATCCATACATGAGCAAAGCAAAGATAGTTTCAACAACACGAGAATTCTTTTTACCAACAAAGTGAGAAACTTTTTGAAACAAAAACTTCGCCCACAGACCTTTGAGATTTTCCTTGTTAACCTAATTTTGTTGAAAATCATATAGATCTAGTGAGAGAGCTTTGGCAATGGCTTGCGGTTTCAATTCATCTTCACACCCACTAAAATGTGCTTTCTCATTCACAAGCAAACCAAGGTGATACGAATACTCTTCCAAAGTAGAAACAAGTTGATAGTCCCTAAAAGTGAAGCAGTGGTAAAGCGGATTGTAGAACTGAACAAGTGTGTTGAGAAGTCCCTCTTCAACCTTAGTACCAAGGATACCCAAAAGTCTTCCATGACGGCGTCGAAAACCCTCACGATCAGTTATGTGAACAACCAATTCCTTTACCTTTATCAAATCAGGTTGCTTGAAATCAAACTTTTTGGTAAGCCTCCTTTCACGGTCCTTTAGCTTTACAAAAATGTTTGATTTCAAGCAACCTGATTTGATAAAGCTAAATGAATTGGTTGTTCACATAACTGATCGTGAGGGTTTTTCGACGCCGTCAAGGAAGACTTTTGGTATCCTTGGTACTAAGGTTGAAGAGGGACTTCTCAACACACTTGTTCAGTTCTATGATCCACTTTACCACTGCTTCACTTTTAGGGACTATCAACTTGTTTCTACTTTGGAAGAGTATTCGTATCACCTTGGTTTGCTTGTGAATGAGAAAGCACATTTTAGTGGGTGTGAAGATGAATTGAAACCGCAAGCCATTGCCAAAGCTCTCTCACTAGATCTATATGATTTTCAACAAAATTAGGTTAACAAGAAAAATCTCAAAGGTCTGTGGGCGAAGTTTTTGTTTCAAAAAGTTTCTCACTTTGTTGGTAAAAAGAATTCTCATGTTGTTGAAACTATCTTTGCTTTGCTCATGTATGGATTGGTGTTGTTCCCCGATACTCCTGAGTTCGTTGACTATAAGGCTATTTAGATTTTCTTGTTGGGAACCCTGTGCCGACTTTGCTTGTCGATACTTACTATTTGATTCATCACAAGGTCTCTAAAGGAAGTGGGACCATTGTCTGTTTTACTCAGCTGTTGCGTGATTTGTATGTTCAATATTTACCTACTGCTTTCAAGAAAAATCCTAATGGTCTATATTTATATTGATCTTAGAGGATTATTTCTATCACTTCAGTAGATGTGAGTTGGTACAATAATTGCTATGATAGTAAGTTTGTGATTGACAGTTGTGGAGAATTTGCTAATGTTCGTCTCATCGGTACACGAGGGGGAATTACTTATAATCCATCTCTTGCTAGGCGTCAGTTTGGGTTTCCAATGGCGAAGGCTCCTGAAAATTCTTTTAGAGGGACATTTCTATACTAATGGAAAAGAAAGTTTAGCTCTCAAAGGAGAATTTATGCTTGCTTAGGAAAAGGTGCATAAAAAAAGATCATAAGACGCCAGGAAAAGTGAACTGTGTTGCCAGTAAATCATATTCTGATTGGATTGCTGCTAGGGTCGCTCAGTTCAAAATGTCTTACCCGCTTGAAGAGCCAATTCGTGATATTGAATTACCACCATCCACGGAGCTTATATTCAAGACTACGGATGAGTTTTCAGTGTTATTGAAAAGGATTACAAAAGACAAAGACATATGGAAGGCGAAGTTTCTTGAGTCTGAACGTGAAAAGGACAAATGGAAGATGATGTATGACAACATTGAGATGGAAAGAGAATTCTGGGAGATACGAGTGGAAGAAATAGCTACCTTGAAAAAGAAAATCAGAAACAAGTGAAGATTTTTATTTCTACAGTGAGGAAGAACATGATCCATAGCATAGTCCCTCTGTTTACAACTTTTAATCACAGCCACACGATCTGATGATACGATCAGAAGCGTTCATAGCTTCTTAATCCTTGATCTGATCAGATGCTGATGAAAGGCTTCCGCAGACCAGATATACGCGCGCGCGTACACACACACACTTGGCAAACCGGTTCAGATCTGGTTCAATCCAATGAATCCGAACCGGACCTGTCATACAACAAATGGACCTAATACGCCAAACAAACCCTTTACTATTCACACCCCCATATCCAGTTTTATTTATTTACACTATATTTCTTACTAAATGCACCCCCCCCGTCTTTTTTTGTGTTCTCGTTTTATTCTATTTTTTACTTTAGATTTATTTATTTATTTATTTTCATTCTTTAATCTCTCTTATTTTTTTTAATTAATTTACTTTATGTTCTTTAGTTTAATTAGTTTATAATTTTTTTTATCTTAGTCTTTTATTTCTTGCAATTTAGTACTACCTCTGTTCCTTATTATAAGGAACAAGTCACTTTTTAGTTTATAATTAATGTATCTAGTCTATATATTAACCAGATACATTAATTATTCAATGTATCTAAAAAGTGACTTGTCCCTTATAATAAATAACGGAGGTAGTATAGTTTTATTTTTCATGTTAGCATTATTATTGCATGTTGTTGTTTGTGCTCTTTGGTTTGAGACTTGGACTAAAAATATACGCTAAGCTTAATGGAGACGGACCAAGAGTTTTTATGCAAAAAATAGTATAGCATAGTTAGTATAGTTTAGAGTAAGTTAGTATTTTAATTTTTGCTCCGTCTATTTTTATTTGTAATTGCATTGCATTTAATTGTTGCATTCATTTCATGTTTAAATTTTCGCAAGAACTTAGAATGTATTTAGGTCAAAATGTAACCCCATGAAGATGCAAAGTTGCATTGCATGCATTTTATTTTTATTGCTTTCCGCATAACGCTAAAAACCAACTAAAAACGAACATTCATTTACAAGGAGGCGCGTTTAGTAATCTCATAGAAAAAATAGAAAAATATTAACAACATCTTCTCTCTTTAAACTTAGGTTTACTTTTTCAAACACTTTACATTTTTGCTATATCTTTCTTTTCTCATCCAATCTCCACATGCACACACGTTTCTATTCTATACAATTTCTCCCTCTATTTCTTACATCCTCTTTCTCTCATTCTTAAGCACATTAAAAGCAAATAAAAAGAAGCAATAAATTAGAATCTCTCTAAGTGTAACTAACCCCTGAGCTTAGAATCTCTCTCTTTTTAGGTTTTTGATACTTTCCCCTTATTAAAAATGAAAGATCAATGTAATGATGGAAATCCCAAAATCACCGCAACAGCAAGCTGGTGTGCCTCTTTAATACTTTTATTGATGATTTACCTCGCAAATTGAAAGATGCCGAGATTGGTATTTTCTTTGGGGGAGCTAACAAGGAGGTTGTGGATTTTGTGAATGATTTCAGAGAGTTATTGAACAAGTACAAGGATAAAGTCAATAAAGCTTGGAAGGGTGTCTTTTGATCTTTATGTTTTAGTTGATGTAATAATTAATTTTGCAAGGCTTGCAAGAATTTATTTGTACTCGCAATACTTGTAATTTTTTATCTTTATGTTATCAAGACTTTTAATAATTTCATACTATATCAAGGCTTGTAATATTTTATTCAAAGTGTGCAATGACTTTTGTAATGACTCTTTATGATTATAAATGGTGAAATGTTTGTTCAAAGCACCAAAGCTTGTTGTGATATTAATGTGTTCTTATGATGTGTTATACGGTGTTTCTAAAAGTGTTAATTCGTTCTCCGATCGAATCCCGAAATGCTTATAACCATTACGCGTCAAAAATTTCCCTAAAACCCTATAAAACAAAATGTATATAAAGCAATATATTTGCATGCATTCAATTAAGAAAAATCTCTCATTCATTCATTCCAACAGCTACCTTCCCGACACCGTTATTGGACATGAAGTGTTGCTCATCAAATAATGGATAACTAGTAAGAAAATTACGACGCTCTATAGACTGAAGTGACCTAGATGGGTGGGAAGCTGGATAAGGTCCTTGAGATGTTGTATGGCTTGAATCTGCAACCAAGAGTGGTTGAAACCCTGCAACAGCAACTATGGTTTCTCAAGGGAACACCTCAGCAGGTTATGATTGGCCACCATTTGATCTTCCTGAAGGTTATGCTCCACAAGGGTATGTGCCTACGACTTCTACTCTAGTTATGGAAGCTCCAGCTAGGGTCAACGTTGTTCAACAAGTGATTGATCTGTCCCAAGAAGCGCTTGATGATCCTAGAAATGCTTAGATTTCACAATCATGTACCCCGACTTGGTGCTCCCACCAAAATTCAAGGCGCCCGAATTCGAGAAGTTCAAGGGTTCGGGTTGCTTGAAGAACCATCTCGTCATGTATGTCAGGAAGATGGCTTCATATGCCAATGACGACAAGCTGATGATACACTGCTTCCAGGACAGTCTTGCCGATGTACCACTCAACTGGTACATGCAACTGGAGGGAAGTCGTATCCGTTCATGGAGAGATTTGGCTAATGCTTTCCTTTAAGGTTTATACCTAAAAATGGAGAGCATTGGCTTCTCAAGTACATCCACCACTCTTAGAGACGGAACTTGTGGACATGTTCACCAATACTCTACATGGAACCTATTTTGAAAAATGATTGGAAGTGTATCGTCTGAGTTTGATGATCTGGTCCGAATTGGTGAAAAAATTGAGATGGGGATTAAGAATTGTAAGATTCCATCTACTGCTGGTTCACAAGGTAATAATAGTATGAGGAAGCCTGGTAATAACTTTACCAAAAAGAAAGAAGGTGAAACTAATGTTATATCATCAAAGAACAGTCAAGCCCAGCCAGCAGTGCCTACTTAGTATACTTACTTTCCTTTTCCATACTTGGTTGCTGCTCAGCATCAACAGTTCCCAAATTATCAATATCAAATGTCAATGAATCCTGTGCCCCAACAAAACCAACAAGCACCACCGAAACAGAATCTGCCACAAGTTAGAAGATATTTTGATCATATTCCTATGCCATACAATCAGCTGCTTCCTTATTTGATTCACAACCGTATGATGACACCATTCCCCGCTTGGTATGATTTCAAAGCTAAGTGTGACTTCCATGCCGGAACGGAGGGGCACACTATTGTGATTGTAGAGTCTTCAAGCACAAAGTACAAGACCTCCTTGATGAGAAGTTGTTGACCTTTAAGGAGGGTGGGCCCAATGTGACCAATGACCTGTTGCCTAAGCATCCAACTAGTAATGTGAGTCATATTGAAAGTGGTGGAAGCTTGATAAGGAATGTTTCTTTAATTAAAACTCTTTTGTCATCCGTTCGAGAGATGTTGCTTAATTATGATGAGTTCGTAAACTTGCATCCTGATTTTGAGGATTGCCGGCATGATCCGAATCATTCCTCAAATTGAAAAAGTGTTTGCAACAACTAATAGACCAAGGTCCAGCATATACTAAGACCATGTTCAATGGTTTGTTTACACCATGTTGACTGTCAGATTCACAAACAAAAATTGATCCAATGGCCTGTTTAATTTGAACTGAAACGGTACAGAGTTGATCAGAATTATCACTTGTGAATCTGACGAAGGGTGCCACACGGCAGCTTGCCTTTGGCTGATCTTGGGCGCGTGCAACACACGCGGGGACAGCGCTCGTCGCCCAGCAGGGGACGCGGAGAGAGAAAATTCGCAGGACAAGTGGCAGGTTGCGATTGGTTGAACAGATTTTAATCTCATTTTATCTTTAAACTCACTTATTTCACTGCAAATTATTTTTTTATTTTTTTATTTTTTCACCAAAATTCGTAATTTGTTTTTCTCTATAAATAGAGACTTGGTTCATTTTATTTGGACACAGTAAAAAAATTCAAATTTTTCACTACCTTAATCATATTATTAGTGTTAATTTTGAAGTTTAAGTTTTTTTTTAGTAAAATGAATCCCAAAAATTATTTTATTTTAAGTGTTTGTTAATTTAATTTAATTTTAATCGATAATTGTAATTTTATTTAATTATAAAAACAAAAATTTCAATTTAAATAAGAATATGAAATAAAAAGTGGTGGGGTAGAAAAAATGGTGGGGTAGAGAAAGTGGTGGGGTAGAGTGTTGAATGAAAACACTATTGGAGAATATAAAAGTTGAATGTGTGTTGAGAGATGATGTGAAGTGTAAAAAGTGAAAAAGTTGGGTGTTGAATAGGGTGACCATTGTACATGGTCTAAGAAGGAAGATTTGGTCGCCATCATTGATCAGCATGGACATGAAAGGGGTGTAGGACCAATCCAGATCCTGTACAGGAAACAGGAGATAGAGGTCCCATGGGAGAAAAGGAGCCTCTGATTGTTCAAATACCTACACCGTTTCCTTACGAAGGCAACAAGGTTGTTCCATGGAATTACAGTACATCTGCTTATATACAAGGAAAACCGTTAATGATTCCTGAACAAGGGGTGACCAGTTTTGATGGACCTGGAAAGATAACAAGAACTTGTAGGTTCTACTCTCCATAAATATCTGCAAAGAATGCTTTTCCATCATCACTATCGCCAGCTAAGAGTTTACCGACTGTTGATACAAGTGTTGAATCCTCGAAAGAGAAGGATAAACAAGAGGAGGTTGATGAGTTTTTACCAATCATCAGAAAGAGTGATTATAAGGTTGTTGATCAGTTGAACTAAACACCTTCTAAGATCTCTATATTGTCCTTGTTGATGAATTATGAGGCCCAAAGAACGGCTTTGTTGAAGCTTTTGAATATGCCCCATGTTAACCAAGATATCACAGTGGATCAGTTTGATGGAGTGTGTAATAATATCACTGCTAGAAGGTGCTTAGGTTTCATTGAATTTGAATTACCATATGAGGGGTATACACACAACAAGGCTCTACACATCTCTATGAGGTGTCAGAACAACAATATTGCTAGAGTTTTAGTTGATACTAGTTCTTCCCTGAATATCTTACAAAAGTCAACTCTGTCAAACTTGTCTTTTCTTGGGCCCAACTTAGACCAAGCAATTTGATTGTCAAGGCATTTGACGGGTCTCAAAGAGAAGTGATTGGAGAAATCAAGCTACTGGTGACGATTGGACTATAATTGTTTGATATAACTTTTCAAGTCATGGACATTAATCCATCTTTCAGTTGTTTGTTGGGACGACCATGGATTCATGTTGTCAGTACTGTGACTTCTACTCTCCAACAAAAGTTCAAGTTGTGTCCAATAACAAGCTCAAGTTTGTGTCCAATAACAAACTGATAATTGTGTCTGGTGAAGAAGATACGTTGGTGACCCAGTTGACATCATTCAAGTATGTTGAGAGTGATGAGGGGGCATTAGAGATTCCTTTTCGAGCTCTGGATATTGTCAGTGTTACTATTGCAAATCCTCAAGATGTCGGTCAGAAAGAAAAGGGATTTGTTACATCTTTGAAGAGCTTCAAGATCTCCTTAGGAAGGACTTCCTATTGGTTTGGGACAAATGTTGGTTTTACTTGAGAAGGATCGTTTTTGTTTGGGTTACCAGTTGTCTAAAGGGATAGCAACTCAAAAGAAGATGCAAGTCAAGATTCCTAAGATCAAAGATACTTTAAACAATATTGATTTCCGCTCAGTTGATCACATTGCCATGATTGAAGACAAATAGGCTGTGGGAAGAAGCCAGAATTGGGTGCACCAATGTTCTCCAAGGATCGTGCTCACAAATTGGAAGGATGTTGGAATCCCAAAAATTGTTTTTATTTCAAAGTAATTTATGCACGTCAAGATTCCTAAGATCAAAGATACTTTCAACAACGTTGATTTCATTTCCGCTCAGTTGATCACATTGCCATAATTGAAGACAAAGAGGCTATGGGAAAAAGCCAGAATTGGGTGCACCAATGTTCTCCAAGGACTATGCTCACAAATTAAAAGGTTGTTGGAATCCAAAAAGTTGTTTTTACTTCAAAGTAATTTGTTTTTCTTCAAAACACTTTTGTTCAGCCCAGAACAAATGGTTGTGCTTGTAAGGCCACTTTGTTTAAAAGCTTGACATGTAATTAATGAAAAAAATACTTTTGTGTGCAATTTCCGTCTTATTTATTCTTCTTTTCACAGTTTTATAAAGAATAATAAAATGGCAATAATTTCTTGCATTTCATAAAATACTTTTGCATTCAAATCTAAACCAATAAAATTAAATCATGCAAAAATGAATTCATGATTCATAATAGTGTTGTAACTCTTCCTGATTTCGAACTCCCAATTAATCAAGCTGAAGAGAATGGAGAGGAAGACTATGAACTACCAAATACTGAATAGACAAAAGATGGACCTTTTGAAAGTGGTTGTGGTAAACAAAAGAGTGCATGCAGTTCAAAATGCGGTGGCAACTACATCCAAGTCAAACCTTAAGTGTTTAATCGAAAAAGACATGGTATCCACACCACAACTTGGAATATCATGTTATTGGAAATGGTATTTTCATTGCATTATTGGCGTGATGGTACGCCTTCAAGCTTCAGTTGAATATGTGAGGTCACGGTGTTTTTAACGCACAAAACAAAAATGCTAAAACATCATCATGGTGTTATCCTGAGTGGGTCGCGTGGATAAAGCGATGTTTTGCGAATGTTATTCAGACCACAAAAGAGCATCACAACACGTTCCAAGCCTACTCCAAAGCCTCCATGTGGTGGTGCACCATATCTGTAAATGATCAATCATTTAGTTCTGGTATGCAAACTTTTACCCCAAAAATCATTATAACCAGAGCTCAGTAAAAGGGATAACAAAAAGACATTGAACACAAGATAAAGAGGCGAATATAATACCTGAAAGAATCAATGTAATTAGAGATTGTCTTGACCTCAATGCCGCAAGCCTGTGCACGTTCTTCCAAATAATCAGGGGTGTGGATACGCTGAGCTCCTGAAATTATCTCCTCACCTACATAACAAAAATTACATAAACGTTAAAAACCAAACAACAATCAAAAGCTTAAACTTTTATGAAAGTACAAACACAATAAGCACTGCATTTAATTTTATGCTTACCCCGAATGAAGACATCAAAAGAGTTGGAGTATGCAGGATTGTCATAGCAAGGCATTGTATAAAATGGCCTTATGGCCAAAGGGTACCGGTGAAGGATGTAAAACTCTGTGCCATACCTATAAATAGTACAATCCAATTTGTTTTAAAATAATACTGTAGCATATAACAAAGACAAAATATTTAGTTATAAAGATTTTAGAAAGGGAAATACTTTTCTAAAACTAGTTGGCCTAGTTTCCTTTCTGCTTCGGTATTCAAGTCACCAAAAGGTTCAATCTCTACTCCAGTTTCCTGCAAAGCAAAATCATTACTAGTTGGTTTAGTCCTTTTCTGAGTCAAGGTAAATGTCCCGACAGCACAATGAAACCCCACAACTAATCATAAGTGGAAAAAATGGCCTGGATTACCTCAGAACATCATCTCTCAGTCACGCCTTATAACAGAACACATTAGGAACCTAAACATGTCGCCAATTTGCTCACCGTTCAAATAAGGGAGAAAGAAGAAGTTGAAAATGGTCTTATAAATTATAATTAGGGGAAGAAGTAGTATACATTACTGTCGAACTTCATGTGCCAAGATTCAAGCTACCCATCTATTGACGCACATGAATATATGGACTGTTTACAGGGTGTCTTTTGGACCTAGGTACAACTCAGTCAGGTATCCTTGCTCATATCTAATATATCATTTATTGTTCGTCATATCTTAAGATGGAAGGATGTGTGTTTCTTTTAGTGATTTTCCCAGTTAATGACCAATGGTGCATTCTAACACCAGCTCTATTTAAGAGATTCTTTTATTAAATATTTATCCTTAGCTTGAATGAAGATGAAAAAGCTTCCCAGTAGTTCAAATCATTTGGTTGGAATTTTTAAAACATAGATGGTCAATCTTTTCTGTGTTGTCCAAACTACCATCATCAATGAAATGACTCAATCTCATTTGTCGACAATCTGTAACTGACTTTAGTTCTAGTATCCCTATCTACCTATCTATCTTAATTTTATTTTCATCAATGTACATTATATCTTACCTTTAAATAACTTTTATAATATAGTTTCAATAGTTTGAGAGTTGATATTTAGTATGATAATCTATAAAATTAATAATGCGCACAGGCTACTCCCTGCTTAAACATACATCCCTCTCTATCTCAATGTTAGAGAAATATACAAGGATAAAAGATGTAGAGGTTCAAGCACCACCATCAACATTATCTAAAACTTGCTAGTTAATTAGTTAAGAAATATTTAAGCTTACCTTGAGCATCTGAATACCTTCTTCATATGTAAGCCGCAGCGTATTTCGCAGATACTGCACATTTAGAGGGGACTAAAATCAGATCACAAAATATTACACTTGCACTGCACAACAAAAGCATCATCTACTCACTACATAACATATCAATTGAACAATTTGAAACTGATAGTGAAATGAATAACAAATTCTATAGCATAAGACAACCAAGGTGATACAAAAAAAAACACCTTCAAAGGTTCAAATGGATACTGATTTGCCACAGCTTCAAGATCCTTCTTACAATTTGTGTTCAAACTGTCAAACATAGCGACAAACAATCTGTCAACTACATCCATAACCTGCAAAAACAACTCAAATCATCAGTATATCAGATTTTGTCCCTCAACAATTTCAAATGCAAACACCCAAAAATTTCAATCTGCCAAACGTACCTCAAAATAATGCTTCTTAATCTCCATTTCAACATCAAGACCTGTAAACTCACACAAATGCCTGTGAGTAAAGGAATCTTCTGCTCTGAACACAGGGCCAATTTCAAAAACACGGCCAAAGTCACCACATATTGACATTTGCTTGTGAAGTTGAGGTGACTGAGCCAGGCATGCAGGTTGCCCTTTGTAGTCTAGTCTAAAGACAGCAGCTCCACCCTCACTAGATCCAGCAATCAACTTTGGAGTGTGGATTTCAACAAAGCTTTCAGCTAATAAAAATTGTCTAAACGCCTGCCCAACACCGCAAAAATTATTTCTTAAGTTAGTTTCTCAATACACATTTATTCTAACAAACTTCCAATAACGACTGTGATTCAAAAAAATAAAAACATTAGAGATGATAGGCTTTACATTTCCAACTTGAGACTGAATGCGGAAAATTCCTTGATTAGCTGGTGTTCGCAGGTCAAGTACTCTAAAGTTCAATCGTGTATCTTGATTCACACGAACAAGTTGTTCACCAGCCTGCACCAATTAAAAATTCCCATTATAATACAAAGGGAGACAAGTTCCACAATATTAGGCAAACAACAACAAGTACAAATCTTTAATCAGTAAAATTTCAAATTATGGTATGCAATATAGTAATTGCAGCTGAAACTCCACACTCTCATCATGATTGTAGTTTTTGCTGCAACTTCAATAACAACATTGCTAATCAGTAATGAATGTATATACCTGAATGGCCTTCTCAATTTCAACTTCACTTCGAGCAGCATCCTCGATATTAATTGGCAGAGTAGGAACGGCCTTACTCACACAATACAATTTTCTTACTTGAATTTCAACCTACATAGAACAAAACCACACGGCATAACACCATCATAATCACAACCAAAATTCTAAACAATCATAACTCAAACTCTAAATTCAAAAGATCGCAAAATCACAAAACATAAGCAACAAGAGAACAAAACCAACCTGTTGTGTGGCACCTTTAATAGGAGCGGCTGGAATGGAAACTACACCTTCAACATCAACAATAGACTCACGGCTGAGTGCGGCGGCAAATTTTACCATCTGCGGACTCACTGAATCGGGTTGTGCCTGAACCAAGCACTGAACGGTGAAACCATTTTCTCTTATGACTAAGAATGCCATCTTCTTCCCAACTGGTCTAATAGCTTGCGCCCTCCCACGGATTTGGACCGGATTGTTCTCTAGTGAATCGTTGAGATCCTCAACTCGGGTCCAGTCATTGACATTGACAGGGGTTTTCGACTGGAGCTCAATGAGCGGAATTTGACCGTAATTGACGGCAAGGGGATCATCTTCTACAGAGAGATTCGATGCGGCGGCAGCAGCAGCAGCAACCTCTTGTCGGCGGCGGAGTTTTTCCTGCTTTGCAGCTTCCTTCTTAGCGGCTTTTTTACTTTGTGTTTCAGATGACAGTTCTGGCTCTTGAGACTCTGAAGACGACATTGTTTTATCTGAAACAGACAATATGAAAAACTTACAGCATGCCCTCTTACTGAGCTTGAATTTCAAATATGAATTTAACTTTATATATACAGTCAAAGGTGCAAACCATAGTAGAATATATTGTTTCTTTCACAAGTGATGATTAGATAATCTTTCCACCAAATTACTTTAGAACCAAAAATCAATCTGAAGTGCGGACACTGACACGAACACTGACACAGACACATCGACACAGATAATGTTTTTGAAAAAGTGATATAATTCAATGTAAGTGTCGGTGTCGGACATGTCACGCCTAATCAAAGGAGTGTCTGTGCTTCATATCTCAACTAAATTTCACCAAGTAAATTCTCAAGTAGTTAGATTAAACCTCATTCCAACACCATTTTCAAAGCCTCAAAACACCATCATAAAATTTTCAATGAAATGAGACAACAAAAATTCAAATAAAACCACTTAGGACATTTAACAAACACCTAGAAGGCAACACATTGAGTGCAAAAATAAATCCCAACTCAAATAACAACATAAAGAGAAATTACACCAACATCCAAACTCATTTACAACAAGTTTCATCAACAAAAATAATCAAAAATTAAAATTCTTGAAGAACATAAAAATGGGGATTCAAATATTCAACTATTGAAGAAACTCGAAGCTTAAAACTCAGAAAAGTTGAAACTAAAACTGAAAATGATAACAATGGAAGAGAATATTTGAAGAATGAGAGAAGAAGATTGATAAACTTACTTGGTTTGAACAAGAACGAGAATTCAGATGTGTGAGAGAGTTTGAGGAATGAGGGTTTATCAGTTTTTGCTTTCTGTGTCGTGATTAGTGAGGGATTTTGACTTGTGGTGTTTTTGTTTCTTTAATACTAAATTATTGTCGTTGGGCCTGTTTGGTGCGCAGGTTAGAAAATAAGATATGTTTTTTTAATATTGTTTTAATCCGTTGTTTGGTGCACCAATAGAAAATAATAAATTTAACTTGCCATTAAGCCTATCCAATTACTTTTTATTATTTTAATCCTTATTTTCGGCTAGGTTATCTAATTACTCTTTTTTATTTTTCTTATCATGTGTGCACCAAACACATGACATGATATGTGTTAATCTTGTCACTATCATATCGTATATTATTCAACTTCTAATCATATCTTGTCTCTATCTATCCTGCGCACCAAACGGGCCCATTAAGATTTATGCACAAGTTTTAAGAAAATGATTAGTTTTATTGATTTTAATGGTAAAAATTGTATAATTTACTATAATACCCTCATTCATTATAGTTAGTGGAGTAGTTAAGTGAGATGAAATTAAATAAATCTCTATCTCTATATAATATAATTACGGATGTCTCTCTCCCGATCATTATCCAACGTGGCAAGCAACTAAGTATTCATATGTCTATGTGGCAAGATTTCAAGGCTTCAAGTTTTAAGCAATTAGGCAAGCTAAATATACTCCCTTCGATTCCCTCCGGCAACACTTTTCTAATTTTATATTATTTTACTTAGATTTAGTTAAGAGCTTTAGTAAAAGTAACATGGTTCGATTCTCACCAGCAACAAAAAATCTATTTTTATGATATATAATTGTACTTTTACTATGTAGATTTAATTAGGAGTTGTAACAAAAGGAGCATGGTTCAATTCTCACCTACAACAATAAAATCTATTTTTATGATGTAATTTTTTACTTAATTGTTACTAACCATAATTTTTAAAAAGTACTAATTTCTATAATCTCTATCTCTATAATATATATTTACGGATGTATCTCTCATGAACAAAATTTCACAGGATAATCTATAATGAACCAAAGTTTATGTGTTTCATATATGTCTTTCTCACGAACAAAATTTAGTATGAGATACACGTTTTGATTTTTTTTGTTGAGACCGGGGTATCCACCGCCGAACGCAATGGCTAATCCCTCGCCAGATTGGAAGCACCTCAAAGGGTGGGATAACTGTCTCAAAAATTTAAAGTTGCTCAATACCACACGACTCAATTTCCACAAACAACTAAAATTATATTTTTATGATTATTTTTTAGGCAATTTTATGATATTTTATTTTATTGTTTATGAAAAATATTTACACTTATATTAGTATACTAGGATTTTTTTTTAATTTATACGTGATCAATATTTATACTAATATATATTAATACAAGTGTCTTTTTTTTTTAATTTACACGAGACTTATATTTATATTCATATATCAATACATGGTCATCTATATATTTTTTTTATAATTTCTACGAAGACGGGAGAGAAAATATTATATTATTGAGAACGGAAAGTGGGAGATCACACCCTCTAGAGTATTTTATCTTTTTAAATCTTTACATTATTTGTATTATTTTTCATATTTGAATAAAATCAATATTAAATGAACGTCTACGTAATATAAAAATAAAAACCATATACTAATACGAAGACTTTTTTATAATTTCACGAGAACGTATATTGCTATCAGGATCTAGATTTGTATCCATATATTAATACGATGACTATATATATTTTTTATAATTTTTATAGGAGCTATATTTATACTCATGTACAGGTTTTTTTTGTCGGAATTTTTACAGAATTATATTTTTTTTACAATGTTTTAATACGAGACGAAATACTTTTTTTATAGGAACTTAAATATTTATACACATATTAATACGGAAAACCCATTTTTTATAGTACGACATATATTTACATTCATATTAATATGAATGTTTTTTTATTTTATAATTTACACGATGATCAATATTTATACTCATATGTTAATACACGACCTATCTTTTTTGTAATTTCAATGGGGACTAGAAATGAAATATGATATTGTTCAAAACGGGGAGCAGAAGATCACTCTCCACCCTATTTTATCTCTTTAAAATCCTTAAATATATATTATTTTTATATTTAAATAATAAATATATAAAATTAATTTCACAAGTAATTGGAAAAATAAAATTTTTTGACAAAAATTACATTAATTAACTTAAATTTAGAAAAAAACTTAAATTAAAAAAATTAATATCTCAACTAATTTATTTTAATTTTAATAATATATACTATAAATTTAAATATTAACCCGTGCATTGCACGGGTAAGTTATACTAGTAAGGGTATAATAATGAGAAAAAAAATAATAAATGTTGCATTGATATTCTAAAGTGACAATTATTTTGAGACAAATAAAAAATGCTAAAAATACAATTATTTTGAGACGGAGGGAGTACTCCCTCGATTCTAAATTATAAGCACTTTTTTTAAAAAAATTAGTCTCAAAATATTAATCTTTAATTATTACATTAACTTATATTGCAATTCAAAAAGTCATATCAAATAGACATATAAATAAAGAATAATTTAATAAAATTTACATACAAACTAGATATAATAATTACATTATCAATTTTTCTTAATATATGTGAAATAATATAGAGGTGCTTATATTTATGGGACGGAAGGAGTAATTACTATCTATGTTTTTTATTATAAAAGACAAATATACTTTCTAAATTCATTAAAAAACTGATATATCTGAATTATTATAAGAGACTAGGGATTGAACATCAGACTCTACATATAAAATGCAACGTCTTATCAATTGAGCTATCAATTGAGGTAGTAATTCTAATTATTAACTGATTATAGTTATTAAAACAAAAAATTAATGACAAATTGGTTGGGTGGTCGGGTCAAGCTTTACGCTAGGGCAAAGGCCAAAAAGAATACAAAATTAGGAAATTAAATGGACTCTCTTATACAAGTATAGAGATATGATTATATATTGGATTGAGTTTCTGTAGTATAGTTTAAGTGGTGATAAGAGCTAAAGGATATATTATTAAAGGATATATAAGTTGAGTAGAGGGAGATATCTGGGGGATCAATTAATGGTGGAAATAATTTATTTTTTGGATATGCCAAAAAATTAAAGATGGGATTGAATCAAGGCTAAATCTAATATGCACAATCTAATATGGACAACCCTCTTAAGTTGTGTATGGTGTACAAGCAACAAATAATATTATAACGAATATGAATTTTAAAAAATCGATCTCTGGATTGAAAGTTTAAATCTTATAGATCATCTGTATGAAATTTTAGAAAAATTGAAAATCATTTTATATGTTTTTTAGACCCATCAAAATTAATGATATTTAGTAAAAACTGATAAACCGTTAATCTTCATAGGTATCGATAACATGTGAAATAATTTTAAAATTTTCTAAATTTTTTATATATAATATAAATTTTCAATCCAAGAGTCAATTTTGTAAAATTTATATTCGTTATAATATTATTCTCTACTTGTGTACTATGCACAACTTAAGACTTCACTTTGAATCAAGCTATGTCAAGAATCAAATAGTTTTTTCATACACACACCGATTAAAAATCAAACTTTTAAACCAAATGATTAAAAGACTTAAATATCTACAACTATGTCACATATTCTATATTACTTTCAAAACTCTCCAAAAATGTATTCGCTAATTGAGCAAGTCAAGGATGTTTAGAAAATGATCTTGCAAAAATATTTCCAACAAAAGAAATAGGTGAATTATGATGTTCATTCAGCAACTCATCATTTTCCACTCCTTCATCAAACATTTGACCATTTGCACGGTCGTTGCTAAAAATATCTTGCAACCTCTGAAACTCTTTATTTACATATATGGTTGCCAACTTTAGGATGTTTCTACAAGGAAAAAAATTCATCAAATGAATAAAAATATCAATAACAAAACAACACATACTAGACAAACTATAAATAAAAGTTTTGTCTAACATGCATGCACAATTTGATTAAGTGGTGTACGGTACATAAGTCATGCATAACACTATAACGAATACGAATTTTATAAAATTTACCATTAGATTAAAATTTAAATCATAGATATCATCCTCTGTCAAATTTTAAAGTAACTATATATGATATTGAGATCCTTCCAAATTAACGGTTTATAAATTTTTAATAAATATCATTAATCTTAGACAATTTTCAATGTTCTGGATATTCCATGTGATCGCCAACCGGATAAATGATGTATATTTAAATGGAATGGAATGACATAGTCTTGAATGTGGACCATACACAAGAAACGTATGAGGGGGGGAGAATTTAGTACTATGCATGTATTGAAATTTGAAAAGCCAAATTTTCTTTATGAAATTTCATTGAAAGTTCAAAGGAAAATAAGCACCGTATATGACTCTAGCTATGGCCTATGAGGCTATAAATTGTCTTAGTTAGATACTTAGATTGGCATTGTCTATTAGAATATAGAAAAATACTGTATTAGTTAATAATTTCAATATATAGTGATGCCTTATTCTTTGCATTTTCTCATTTTGCTGATACTTGCCTTTGTTTTGTTCATGCAATTGGCTCCAGCCAGTGCAGGTTTGTCTTTGTAACTTTGAGCAACTCTATCACTGTTTTATTATAGGTTTCTCCTTAGCAAAGAAATTTTTTTCAATAATTTTTTTGAAACAGGTTCATAAAAGATAAATAAATATATTTCTAATTAACATCTCTTTTTCCTAATGTTGTAAACTTTAGCTTCAATTCAAAGACATAGACAACATTATTGAAGGGCGTGTATTTTTTTTATTAATTTAATCACCCTTTTTTCAAATAAAAAAAAATGTGATAAGTAGAAGATGTGTGCATGGAAAAGATAGTAATTTGTGTTTTGCACCAATTAGAATTTTTTGAGCCAGCCTTGTTCGAGATTTATTATTGATATTAAAATTAGAAGAATTCAAACAATAGAAAAAAATTAAATTAGTTTTTTTAATTTTGGGACAAAATATTAAATTAGTTTAATCCTGAAATATATTTTAAATATTGTTAATAATAATATTTACATGTATAATTCAATTTGTAGATAACATGAAGTTGAGAAAATTGGGAAACTCTCCAAGTCCACCTCCTCCACCATATGTTGACATAGCCCCTACCACTGAGGACCCAACCGGCCTCCAAGGTGGACGCTAATACGTACGCTATGATGAGTCAGAGTATTTCATGTTATGTTTGGGGCATGTCTACTAAAATATTCAATACTAGCTTTTAATTAAGACCTTTGATTTTTAATGAAGTTTTCAATTAATTAGAAGATAACAAAATAAAGTCGTCTTAATTAATAAATATCGTTGTAGCCTTAAGTTTTTATTTTTGCTTACTTTCATTAGTATATCCATCAATATTTGTACTCATGAGTCATGAATAAATAGATTCATATGAATTATAAATAAATATAGGGTTAAATAAAAATTTTGGTCCTATAAATATTTGAAATGTTTTATTTTTATAAGCAATTTTGAATTATAAAAAATACAACTGTACAAAGGTACTCAATCTTTACAATTATTCAATACAATATTACAAACTTTGTAAATATGCTACCGGATCAGTTTGTCAATCCGAAAACTAAAAAGAGGCAAATGTGCCCAACACGGCTATTCAACCAAAACCAAGAAAACACAAAATGTTATTTAGCAAAATGTCCACCTTCATGTCGTGGCTAACCAAATAATATGCCGAATCCGTAAATTTTTTTTTTTTAACTAAAACCAAGTTTCCAAACCATAAAAAATGACTCCACCCGACAAACTCCGTGCTAACCGAGCATCTCATCCACCTAGTCACTAGGTGCCATATATATTGAGCAAAGGCAAAGGAAAAGAATAGGTGTTGACAATCTTCCACATGCATATATAAAACATAAAACACACAAAATCATATTGATCGGTAATGATACCTTTATGAGTCGATGTGACCTTGGAGGGTAATTTCTCTAAAAGCAATCTCCAACCGAAGAAGCTTTTACCTTGGTTGGAATATTAAGTTTCCACAATTTACGAAGAGCTATCAATAAATTGAAATCCACAACAAGATTATCTCTTGAGGGCAGCAAAGCAGAATAACAAGAGTTAACGGTAAAGAGACCCATAGTACGTGTTTGGAATCAAATATTTGAAATGTTAAGTTTTAGTACTTTTTAGACACTTTTTTGGTACCTACAATTTTAAGAAAATTTCTCTATTACCCCCCTCTTGTTTCTTTAAAATCCTCCTAAAACTCTAAAATACTCTTAAAATTGGTCAAAAATTTGTTTCGGGATCTAGATCCCGAAACCCATTTCGGGATCCATAACCCGAAATATACCAGAACACGCATGAATTACTCTCCATGGCCACACTTACACTTTGTGATGCAGAAACCGAACCCCATTTCAGAATCCATAACCTGAAATACACCATTTTGCAGGGTGGAATTGGCTCATTTTGGGACGTGGATACCGAAGTGTATTTCGAGTTTTAGATCACGAAATAATATTAATAAGGATAAAAAAGGTAGTTAGGGGGAGAAAAAGAATGTTGGGGGGTTGCTTGAGAAATTTTCCAATTTTAAGTACTCAACCCATGTATATTTATTAAAATTTTGAATTATTTTTCACAGACATGTTCCATATAATAAAATTGAATTGATTTACAAAATTTTAAATTTTTTGTTAAAGGATGAATTAAATATGAATTTTTGAAGTGTTAGCTCTTAAAACTTCATATTTAATTCATTATTTGTTAAAAAAAATAAATTTTTTGTGGGAATAATCTTTATAAAATATTATAAACATGAACAGAAAATTTCGTTAAAAATTATGAAGAGAAAACAAAGTTGACGGAAAAATAGGACCAAAAAGCGTCAAAATAATTTTGACAGACTAAATTAAAATTTAATATTTTATATATTTATAGTGATCAAAAATATATTTAACTCATATATAAAATATACGAAAATGCTAAAAGATGCACACAGTGTACTCTTTAAACCCCTTAAATAGTATCAATATGTTGAGGCCATCCAGTTAAGTGTGTTTGCTCACAATTTTTAATTTCCATTGCCAAACTAAGAATCAGATGAGTTGGGTTACTTGGACGGTGAAAGTCCTCTTCAAAAATGCTTTTGTTCCTCCACGACCAAATGATCCAACAAGCTACCATAAAAATAGTTTGCCATTCATTATTGTGATCTCATGCCCTATTGTTGTTTAAATTGTCGAAAATCCAGTCCCTGCAATTCAAAGAAAAGAAGTTAGTAATGTGATTAGACGCAACTAAATTTATCCAAATTTGGGTTGCTTGGACACAATCTCGCAGAACATGAATAATAGTTTCGTCTCCATTCCCACAAGACGAACAAGTGGGGGAAATTCCGCTACCCCATCTGCTTCTGCGGTAGTTGGTTAAGAGTCGTTCATGAGCTGCAATCCACATAAAGGTTTGGATTCTGTGAGGGCCCTTCCAACTCCACAAAGTTTTCCAATCCCCCTCGATAGGTATATTGCTCCCCCGCAAGAGGTTATAAGCACTTTGCACTGTAAAATGGCGAGTGTTTGTTCCACTCCACCCAATAGAATCTGAATCATCTGTTTCCTTAGGTGTTGGAATAGCCACTAGTTGATTCACAATGTTTGTTCCATCATCTAGATACAGTAAAAACTCTATAAATTAATAGAGTCAGGACTG
This sequence comes from Trifolium dubium, assembly GCA_951804385.1. Classification (NCBI taxonomy): domain Eukaryota; kingdom Viridiplantae; phylum Streptophyta; class Magnoliopsida; order Fabales; family Fabaceae; genus Trifolium; species Trifolium dubium. The sequence continues at coordinate 24,915,876 of OX638064.1, read as the reverse complement.
GAGAAATTTATTAATTTAGAGAGTTATTAATTTATCGATAAATTAATAATTATTAATTTAAAGAGTTTTTAATGACTTATGGCGTTACACGAAAGATAGCACTTATAGCGTCAAACATTCTTCACAACTTTATGATACAATACAAAAATACAACACCTGAGCTATTTGATGCAATAAGAAAAGTTAGAGATGAACTCCAAATGGACTTGAACTTTAAAGAAAAACAGACAACTGTTGAATCTTATTTTAATAGAGTGTAATATATTTTTTTCAGTTTCTATGAATTATTAATTTATGATTTTCTTGGGACCGAAAATTACAAAGGGATCTCCCGAAAAAATATTATCTTATTATTTTATCGATTTTTTCAATTTTTTACACTGGCCTAAGTCGGGACCGGACAACTTTATTATTTTAGAGAGATTATTAATTTACCGAGTATTAATTTAAAGAAATTTTACTGTATTTCTAATATGCTTTATAAATCAATATGTCTTATTAGATCCTAGTTTAATTTATTTGCATGCTCATATGATTATTTTTTTTTGCTTCTGCGCTAGTAAGATCATAGATTTAATCTGTTGTTGAGCATGTTTATCTGATTAATATTAAATTAATTCGAATAAGAATTTATCTTAATTTTTCTACTATTTACATTTTCAAAACTTACAAATTACAAAAAAAAAAAAATCTTTAAAATCTATAACTAAGAAATCTAGTAATTGTTGAACCACTTTAATTCCATTCGGATACCGGAAAACAAGTACTACCTCTGTTCCTTATTATAAGGGACAAGTCACTTTTTAGATACATTGAATAATTAATGTATCTAAAAAGTGACTTGTCCCTTATAATAAGGAACGGAGGTAGTAATATTTTTTTATTTGGAAAATTACTACATCAAATATATGAAATATCTAACTTGAAAATGGATAATAATAATCAAACCCAAAATAGCATAATCATCCATGTCCATTACATGAATTTGGACTTTGGCTCCTCAACAACCATATATATATATATATATATATATATATATATATATATATATATATGGACTATATTCTTTCAAACACCGTACGAAAAATGTTATAGTTACATTCTCTAACATATTCTTTTAACACACTTCAATTAAAATTATTTATATTATTCTTTTTTCTTATTCATTTATCTATTAATAATAATAATAATAATAAAATAAATGAATATACAAAGATAAAATTGATAGCAAGTTACAAATACAAAAGAAGTAAAATGATATGATTAATTTTAATTAAAATGTATTAGAGGAGTATGTTTTATTATCAAACGCTGAAATTTCATACTACTTTCAATTTCAAACTTCATTTATGAGAGGAGTGCGAGTGTCATTACTAGTCTAAAAGTCATTGCATGTAATGTGATTTTACATTTACATTAAATTCTTCTAACAAAAAAAAAAACATTTACATTAAATTCAATGGGGACCTATACGTGGACAAGAAACGCAAGACTGTACCTAGCCTCTTGGCCTCCCACATCTTTTTTTCCTATTAATTTAGTGATTAGATTTATACGCTTTAAATATAGAGAAACGGAAAATTTGCAGTTCAAGCCCAACTCCTCTAATACTAATAGTTTTCTTTTAACCACAATAAATACATGCATTAATATTAATAAATTAAATTTCTGCTCAAGCCGAACATATATATTATATTAGTAAAAGAAGAGTAAACATGCAGAGATGGAAATTACTTGGAGGGATAAAAATTGCTCCATTATGGACGAGGAAGCTTTAGCTTTACATGCAGCCTCAACACCATCCAACAAAGAGGCTTCACTCAAATTATTTGTGAGACCGACTCCAAAAGTGTGGTGGATGCAATTAATCATCGTCACAAAGGCAACTCTAAGTTTAGTTTTATTATTAGTAATATCTCTCATGTTTTTTCTTGTAATTCAAATTTAATGGTTAAGTTATTAAGCGGCAAGCGAATATGGTTGCTCACACATTTGCTTGGGCGGTCATTTTTTGATCTAGTCGTTGTACGTTTGCAGTTTTACCTCTTTGTATTACCTCTTTATTGAATAATGAAATGATATAAGGTTTTGTGCTTCAAAAAAAAAGTTTACAAAACAAAGGCGTTGAATATAAATAGAACACCAATAAAAATACTAAAACACACACTACCTAAATGAAGACTACTTCTAATCCTATTTTTGGAAGATACTCTTCAGCTTCCTGACCACCAGAGAGACATCAACCCGACCGAAAAAAATGTTACTAGTCACTAAATCTCGATCTCAAATGGAAAGTGATCGCCCCATCTGAATCCAAAGAACAACTCATTCAATCAGAAGTTGAAGAGACAACGGTAAAAAGAAAACTTAAGTGAATAAATCTCAGCTTACAAATCTCTTTCAAATAGTCATCACCGACGTGATAATAGTCAACTAGCTAGATACAAATACATCTACAAATTTTAACATATTTATACACCATCAAAGAGTCAACCAGATTTGCAAACCTTTAATACTAGTAGTGTTTCTAATATCTAGAGCTATTATGGTTAATCACCGCTGATAGTTTTCAAACAAAAAATAAATGATTTATTTGTAAAAAATATTTGTCTTAAAATAATTCTCTTTTCATTTTCAAGATAATTACTATTACTCACTCTATCTTAAAATAATGGACTTGTTAAAAGTTGTATAATTCTAATCATTTAGAAGATAGAAGTTAGTTAGAGGTAGTTAGTTGTTGTTAACTACCTAGAAATTGTGAAATTTGTTTTGTCATAGGTAGTTATAGTTGCTTATGTGAAAAACAACAAACTAGTATATAACTAGACTTCCACCAGTGGAAGTATATCAAAAAACATCACAATTTGTCACCAGGCTTGTTTAACACTAGATTTCCTTATAGAAGATAATTAAGTAGTAGTTAGTTAATTAATTTAAGCATTAATTAGATTAATATTTATATTATTAGTTATGCTTTAATGTATTGGATTGTTTAGTTGGGTTAGTTTAGTTAGACTATATATCTTTAGGCCCATTAGGGTATTATATATATGTGTTCAATGTGACCTTTTAGAAAGAAGAAATGAAATGATGAATGTTTTTGTTTATTTTCTTAGATAGTTTTAATGTCTTTTTTAGGAGTAGCTTAGTTATTCATAGTTTATAGCTTGGTAGAATTTAGCTTCCTATCAATTGGTGCTTTCATTCTTGAACATTAAACCCTCCCATGATATATTCCAACTTCAATCCTCCATTTTATACCCCATATTCACATTATCCTCAACCACCAACCAACACATACTATTCATCTTTCAACCCTTATTACGGTATTGGCGCAAGCATATCAACTTCATCGTCTACACCAAACCCAAGTTTTCCATCTTACCCACATAAACTCCATGACCCAAGCTTCAACCACATCAACACATACCCTTCATTTTACAACCCCAACATTTATCATGAACCTATACACACCATTGCCGTAACCTCACCAACACCAAATTGAGATTCCCAAAATTTCTCCAGCCACCAACAACACCTCAAACAACATTCTTCCATACATCCACCAAAACTACCATCATTATCCTATCAACAACAACCCCAATCTTATCCACAACCTGTTGCAACCATTGCAAATGCAGAAATCGTGCAGAGATCATTGAATGAGATTTTAGAATTTATAAAAGAATCTCAAAGTGAGATGAAAGAGTCTCATCTTGCTTTCAAAGAAGATTTAAAGGCTTCTCAGAGCATTCTTGATGCTCAAATGCAAACTTTGCAAAAGAAGTGGAAGAACAAATTTGTTGAAGAAACTCCAGAGAAAGTTGAAGCAAATCAAGAGAAAGATGATGCAGCAGAGAAGGAAACAAAAAATGGCAAAGAAAACAACCTTGCTCCACATTCACAATCTCTGAAATTTGACAACAAAAATGAGTTTGTTCAACTTCCGACGCTGTCTTCACCACCAGTGTTGTCGCCGTCTTTACCACCACCGAGTCTGCTAACAACTCAGTCGCAACCTTCGACACCGCGGCCGCCGTCGAAACCACCGGATCAACCAGTGTTGTCTCCTCCGATGCTGCTATCAGTGCCGGAGTCACATCACAAGGTCTCTGCTCCTTTTTCGGCGCTATTTTCGTCACAATCAGTTCCGCCGCCACCGCTAGTCTCTGATCCACCACCGGTTACGCCACTGATTTCTTCTCCTGTAGTGGTGCTGCCGCCAGGTTCGGCGTCGTGTTGGCCGTGGGTGCCTTGGTCTCAAAATCATGTTGTGCCAAGAGAAGTCATTGTTGTTTTTGATCCTCCACCTGTGCCGCCGCCACCAGAACCACCGGATTTAAGTCCGGATATGAACTCTCAGCTTGCTGTGAATCCTATAAATGGTTTACACGAATTGCAAGTCGGTGGGTTTACTTTGCACCCAATTGCAAGTCGCGACATGGCACTGTGTACCCGTCCTTATCTTTCTACAAGCCAGCTATTTTATCCTGACTCATCATGCGTTCAAGTTCATGCCTTCATGCCACTGCCACTAACTACAACCCACGTGCCTTTTGTTTTCTTGTGGAATTCCTTAAACATTGGATGGGATAAGCCAACATCTTTTCCAAATGGTCCCCTATCTTTGAATTTGAGTGTAATGGGTCAATTATTGGTTAGAAAGTTGGGCTTAACTTTTTTTTGCTAAAATGCAATTTCAAGACCAACACATCACTCCCACACAATTTTATTTGGGCCGCTTTTCTCTCGCCTGACTTGCTTCTGAACCTTGAGGACAAGGTTCGAGTGAACCCGACGGCAATGATAGAAGATAATTAAGTAGTAGTTAGTTAATTAATTTAAGCATTAATTAGATTAATATTTATATTATTGTAATACCCTAATTTTCCGCTTTTTGTAAGTAAATGTTCTATTTTGAAAATTGTTTTTTATTTTTGTAAGAAATGCCCAAAAATAGTTTCAAAAATATTCTTTTCGCGTCTTTCATTATTTTGCATAAAATCACAAAAAATATGTTTCATTTCGTTTTCATTCGTTCATTTTTATTTTCATCGCATCATAATTTCAAAAGCATCAAAAATATTTTATTTTTATCAATAACAACATTTTATTCTTTTCAACCACAAATATCTTTTCCCAAAAGCCAATCACATTATGCCACATCATCATCTCAACCACTTAATCATTTTCATTACCATTTTTGTATTAATCTCTCCTTAACCCAAAATTACACTAATATTACCACACATGCCACTTAACCTAATTTTTCCCTATAAATACTAAAATAATCACACTCAATCATGAGAGCACACACCCCAATACAAAAATCAGAAAAAGTTACTCCTCCCTACTCCACCAACACATTTCCGGCGACCACCGCCGGAATTCCATTTTCCGGCCACCACCACCCAAATTCCGGCGACCCAAAAATCATCCAAAATCAACAATCAAATACTCATTTCTTATTATTTCAACCCTTCTGAACACGATTCCACCGTCAAAACTGTGAAAAAATGACCGGAAGCGTGTAGATCAGAGCCTCAAAGTTCTGAAAAATTAGTGTCTCCGTTCCGGTCGATTTCGAACACCAAACAAAGCATATTGATAGTGATTTATGTTCCTGGAAGTCATCTGAACCGTTCACAACCACTAGTTTTCATCAAACTCACCGGAATCGCAACTTCTTCGTTTTCAACCCGTTTCTTGCGTGGTCGTTTTCGTCATTTTGAAACACCGATTGTGAAAGCTAATGGTAGATTTGGAATCTACGCGAGAAGTAATATCAAATCGACTATTCGTTTGTGCGAATCGGTGACCGTTAGGAAAAGTTGTTGTTTGAACTTGAAGCTTGAAATGAGCTTCCATGGCCGTCGGAATTGTTACGGTAATGAGGTTGAAGAAAATTCCAAGCTTCGCCACATGTCACCTTTTGATTGGGTCATGTGTTTTTTGTTTGTTTGTGCTGAACCGGATCCGGTTCACTTGAGCTTTGGACCGGTTCGGTCCGGTTCAGGGTGTGTTGGATTTGGGCCTCCGTTATTTACACCACGCGTTTTGCTTTCTCACCCCCGCCTGGACAGACTTTGAATTGGGCTTTGGGCCTAATATTTTCTGATCTGCTTTATTATTTGCTGCACCTACTTTCAGGTTTGCACCCCCTGTTTCATCGTTAAATTTATTTATCGACGATGAATTTATTTATCCCTCGATAAGTTTATTTTATCCTTTGACAAATTCATTTAACTTTCGATAAATTTATTTATCCTTCAATAAATTTATTTATCATTCATATCATGCTATTTATTATTTCTCAATTATTTAATTGTCTGAATATTGAACTGTGATCTGTCTGAACTTGTTTTTTTGAACTTTGTTTCTTTCTAAATAAAACAAAAACTGATGAATCAATTAAGGTGAAAAAGAGGGAGTGTGACGTATGTCCGCTCTGCTCGGGTAGGACAGTCTGTGACGTATGTCCCGGATGGTGGACTGCTCTCATTTTAATTGGTGATTCTCAGCTAGTTAATTAAAGTGAAAAAGAGGGAGTGTGACGTATGTCCGCTCTACTCGGGTAGGACAGTCTGCGACGTATGTCCCGGATGGTGGACTATTCTCATTTTAATTAATGAAGCTCAGTTTAGTTAATTAAAGCGAAAAGGAGAGAGTGTGACGTATGTCCGCTTGATTCGAATAGGACAGTCTGTGACGTATGTCCCGGATGGTGGACTATTCTCACTTTAATTAATTAACTTTAAATATTTGAATGAAAAGGAGGGAATGCGACGTATGTCCCGTTCGGCTCGAATTGAACAGTCTGTGACGTATGACCGGATGGTGTTCAATTCTCATTCAACTGAACAATCTCAAAAAAATCCTAAAAGATACTCAACTCATTTCGATTCTTTTTCCTGCCTCCGTGCAGTCAACTCTTTTCCACTGCTCTTGCGCAGTCAAATCTCTTTTCAACTGTTTTCCTAAACGGATAGTGCTTTATCCATTCCCCTGCTACAGACAAACGCTTAAGCCTCCGAAGCGAGCATACAAGCATACTGTTGTATCAGTGGAATGCGACCTAAGCATCGTTCACTAAAAACAACCAACACACAAATCTTTCTTTTCAGAAAGAACTACGTGAGCTTTGAGTTCCTCATTGTACTTGGGGGATACGTAGGAGCGAGAGCCTCTCTCGTCAAGCCAAATAATAAAAAACTCTTTTTTATCCTTTTATGTTCAATATGCGGTAATTTATTTCTTTTTACACGGTTATCTCTGTTTATGCAAACCAAAATTCCTCAAATGGTTCCCGTTGAGTACAACGGATATGAGGGGGTGTTAACGTCTTCCCCTCATGTAACCAACTCCCGAACCCGATCTTTTCAAGGTTTTATCATTATTTTCCTTCCCCTCACGGGATAAATAAAATATGGTGGCGGCTTCATTGTTTACATTTGTGCATTGCATTTCATCATTGCATATCTGTATATTTTTTTTGTGCCGGGTACTACAGCTGGCGACTTCACTGGGGACATTAAAGTGAGTTAAGCCTAGTTTGAGGCTTTTGGTTTGCTTATTCCAGGTTAGCCGTATCTGTCCTATCTTTTACTTTACCGCAAAATATTGAACTGTCTGGATTTGCTGGCTTTGTCTTCTCTTCTACTCTTTTTTTTTCTTTTTGCCTTTATGGCGGGGTTCTTGGTTACTGTGTGGAGCTCTCTACCCGAGTTCAGGAGAAAAGCTTAGGATTAGTTGAGGGGTTCTTGTGTCGGGTTGCGTGACGTATGTCTCGTTAGCGCTGGCATGAGAATTCCGCTCAGAGTGGATTCCCTTGGGTCTGTTGGGTTCCGTGACGTATGATCACGTCGAGCGCTAGCGGGTCCTTGTGGGGTCAATGACTCTGGGGGCCTTTTTATCCGGTCTAGGTATCCGAAACTTTCATCTAGGGACCACCGTTTAGAACCCGTGTCGATGTTATGATGTTGACTCATCTAGTTGGCGTTATAATCTCAACCAGATGAGGTTGCTTTTGGGAAAAGTAATCAAGGATTTTGGGAATCCGTGTCAACTTAGAACAACATGTGAGAGGGATGGGTTACAGGTAACTTTGAACTTTTGGCCTCAGAGATTCCATTTTGAAAAGAACCCTGTTGTTATGAATATGGAAGATTTGTGACTTTGAGATCAAGTTCGCCAGATGATACAATGTTACCGTAATCATATCCATGCATTTTGCATTCATGACATCCATGCATTCATGAAAAATAATTATGCATATTCATCTCGCATACATTTCAAAAAAATATATGAGAAAAGTTTTTTGCATAAAAAATATGCATTTTCATTCATAAGAAAAAATATCATGCATTTTTCAAATCACTAAAAAAGGAAAATCTCAGTTTCATTCAGTCATTCCAACAGTTATTTTCTCAGCACCGATATAAGGACAAGAAGGGTTTTTCACCTCATCATGGACAATTTGCAAGAACTGTTTGACATCCGGAAAGGCGAGGTAGCTCAGTTAGCCAAAAATGGATCAAATACTTAAGATGTTGGCTAGCCTGAACCTACCAACACAGTTAGTTATGAATGAAGGGGCAGTTCCCGTGGTTTTGAAAATCTGAAGAGAGCCCTCAACATCAATTGGGGCATGGCCGTGTTTTGGTTCACCAGTTGGGTAATGCTCAATTTGTTCAAGGGCTAAGAAACAATAACTCTAATATCCGTATGAGTCAGCCAAGATCACAAAGGACTCAACATCAGGCTAGAAAGGTCTTTGATTCAATTCCTATGACATATGGTCAGCTTCTTCCTCATCCGGTACATAGTGGTGTCATACCCCAAATTTTACCCTCCACTTTTGATACATATATTTTTAAGTTCATTCCAATATCAGCAAAATGCTTGTAGTAGAGTTGGCATTGGGGGCGCGCGCATGTTTGTTTGAGTCTAAGGTCAGGGGTTCGACCCCTGCTATGACCAGTTTTGCATTTTTTTGGGGTTTTTTTGCTGATATGACCAGTTTTGCATTTTTTTGGGGTTTTTTGCTGAATGACCTTTTTCTTCTTTTTTAACTCGTTTTTTTTATGTTCTGTCCAAAAATAATATAAATTCTATTTTGTATTTTATTTGTGACCAAGAATATATGAAAAGAGAATATAAACATATTATTGAGCAAAATCTTCAAAAACGTGTACATAAAACAAAGGAAAGGCCCAGCAAAATATAATTTGGAATCAAATCCCTGGTCTTGAGTAGCAAGCAAATAAATTTACACTGGAATATATTTTTACAATGAATCTGACATAAAAGTCATAGAAAATCCCTCAAACTAATTTTCAGAACAAATCTTACAATGATTTTCATTAGTTTTACAACCCTAAAATCAACACTATAAATATACAACAAATTCAGAGAGCAAAGGGGACAGAAAAATTCAGCACACACTTTGGATTTGTCAGGATTTGTCAGGAATGGGCTAGCCCCTCCGCTTGGCAAAACTTTGGATTCGGTCAGCGACTCTAGGATCCCCCTTTAGAACCCAAAGACTCCATTTAAGGGAGATCCTTTGAAATTTTACCATGTATCATGTGGAAAAATCGAAGGAATCTACCACCTTAAATGGAGCCTTCAAAAAAAAAATATAAAGAAAAAAATCAAAATCCCGTAGGAGCCGTCCTTGTGAGGGGTTGGGTAATTGAAACATAGAGCTATCGTATGTAGGGAATCCTACCTCATAGGTTACCCTATAGCCCAAACTTCAATCATTCATTATCATGCATATAAATAAGTCATTCATCACATATTCATTTTCAGGGAATTTCAAAAGAAAGATTATAATAAGCATTCTTGAAAAAGGCAATGAATTCAGATAAAAGGAAGACTTTCCAAATAAAAGCACAGCTGCCTGATAAACATTTTACTTTGAAATTCCCCTTAAAATAAAAGTTTCTACTCTTCATTCATATACATGCATCCACATGCATCCATTCATGAAAAAAAAACTCATTCCTCCCTCTCAAAACTCCAGGAATTTCAAAAATAATCCGGAAACCAAGGAAACGGTTGCCATCAGCACCTACTCTCCCACACTCTCACGGGACACGTGCTAATTTGAAGAAGATTATGGAGCGACTCGAGGAAAACCAAAAGGCTTTAAGCAAGGATGTGGATTCTCTCAAAAAAGGCATGGAGAAACTCTTTGAAACACTCAAGAAGCAAGCCGATGATAAAGCGGCAAGAGCTGAGGAAAAGAGGAAGGCCAAAGCACTTAAAGATAAGCGCAAGGAAGAAGAGAACCTTGTTAAGGCCCCCTGGCACTTCAAAGATCCCCCACATCTAAGCTTCAAACCTCTCAAAATCCAGGGACAGGCCTCATCTGGAGGATTCGGTGAAGTGCTAAGGCATGTGGACGATTTTTCTGATGGCGAACAAGAGGATATCCCACCCCGACCTACAGTTAACGCTCAATGTGTCGCACCTGTCCAGCAAGTGGTGTCTGATAATCATCAAAGTGCTGAATCTACTCAGATCCAAGCACTAGAAGAAAGACTGAAAGCTGTGGAAGGTTTTGGTACTTATGGCTTCAATGCTTTGGACATGTGTTTGGTCCCAGATGTAGTACTTCCCCCAAAATGGAAGACACCTGACTTTGAAAAGTACAAAGGGGTTCACTGCCCTAGAAACCACCTGAGAATGTTCTGTAGAAAGATGGCGGCTCACGCCACTGATGAAAAACTGATGATCCATGTGTTCCAAGAAAGCCTGAGTGGAGCATCTTTGGACTGGTATATGCAGCTGGAACGAGGCCAAATCCAGTCATGGAAGGATCTCACTGATGCTTTCATGAAACAATACAAATACAACCTGGATATGGCTCCCAACCGAATGCAGCTACAAGCCGCTTCGCAGAAAAAGGATGAATCTTTCAAAGAATACGCCCAGAGATGGAGAGAACTGGCTGCTCGGGTGCAACCACCACTCTTAGAAAAAGAGTTGGTAGACACTTTCATGAGCACCCTACAAGGACCTTACTATGAAAAGATGGTTGGAAGCGTGTCATCTGGTTTCGCTGATGTGGTAACTATTGGTGAGCGAATAGAAGAAGGGATAAAAAATGGTAAGATCCAAGGTGCCCCTAACTCTCAAATTGGGGCAAAGAAATTCTTTGGCAATAATCCAAGGAAGAAAGAAGGAGAAACTAATGCCATAGGGTCATCACAAGCACCCTCCACTCCGCTACCATATTATCCTTATTCTCAACCACCACCAGCTGCCCCTCAGCAAAATCATCAACAACAGAGGAGGGGATACGCACAAGGAAATCAGTCTGAGACACGGAATGGTTATAGACGGGTACCATTGCAGTTTGATCCTGTTCCCGTACCATACGGTCAAATCTTGCCATACGTACTGAAACAAGGATGGGCGGAGACCAGACCCCTCAAACCTATGATGCCGCCATATCCATCTGGCTACGATGTGAACACTAAATGTGACTTCCATCAAGGGGCACCTGGCCACAGCATCGAAAATTGTAAGGCTTTCAAATACATAGTTCAAGAGCTCATGGATGATAAAAAGTTGCTCTTTAAAGAAGAGAAGCCTAATGTGACTACCATGTCGCTCCCTGGTCATGCAGGCACTTCGATAAATGCTGTGGGGGAATATCAGGGGTACGATCTAATCAAGGAGGTGTCCCAAATAAAGACTCCCATATCGGTGATCAGAGAAAAGTTGATTGGTTACGATGTGTTTGAAGAAATGCATTCCCGTTGTGACATCTGCACAACGAATCCGAGTCACTGTCAGAAGATGAAAACGTGCTTGCAACAGATGATGGATCAAGGCTTAGTTCAAATCGGGTACTCAAAGGTCGATACATGTGTTGCCACTTTGGAACCTCAAAGTCCAGCACCTTTAGAGATCTCTTATATAAGGAAGGAGACACGTGTTGCCACCTTGGAATCTCAAGGTCCAGCACCCATTGAAATCTCTTACCAGAGGAAGGAGACACATATACCTGTAAAATCGGTAGAACCCATAGTATTCCATGTGCCTACACCATTTCCTTTTGAAAACACAAAGGAGGTACCATGGAATTATGAGCACACTGCTTATATGGGAGGAAAACTGCTAGCCAAGACAGAACCTGATGTCACCAATATAACAGGTATAGGAGGCATAACAAGAAGTGGAAGGATTTACGCCCCAGAGTTGGCTAAGGGGAGTGCAAGTACTTCAGCACCTCCTAAAGAGAAAAGTACGGTACCTCAGGAAGAAGCTGAAGAATTCCTGAGAATCATCAGAAAAAGTGACTACAAGATAGTTGACCAGCTGGGTCAAACACCTTCCAAGATTTCCATGTTGTCCCTGCTTCTTAGCTCTGAAGCTCACAGAGAAGCATTGTTGAAGGTCTTAAACGACTCTCACGTGGCAAAAGACATCCCTGTTGATCAATTTGATGGGGTGGTTGGTAATATCACTGCAAGCAGGTGTCTCGGGTTCACGGATGATGAGTTAACCCCGGGCGCAAAATACCACAACAAAGCCTTGCACATCTCGGTGAAATGTTTGGATACTACTCTGTCCAAAGTGCTGATAGATACAGGTTCATCTCTGAATGTGATGCCCAAGAGAACGTTATTACAACTAACAAATGGCGATGCATCAATGAGGCCAGGTACCCTAGTGGTAAAGGCATTCGACGGATCCAGAAGGGCAGTATTGGGGGAAGTTGACTTACCTATGATAATTGGTCCTGAGCTCTTCACTGTCACTTTTCAAGTCATGGACATCAATCCAACATACAGTTGTCTTCTGGGACGACCTTGGATCCATGCCGCTGGCGCTGTCACTTCCACACTGCATCAGAAGCTCAAATTCATAGCTGGTGATACGTTGGTTGTGGTGGAAGGCCAAGAGGACTTCATGGTGAGTCACCTCTCATCGTTTCACTATGTAGATGGAGGTGAGGGAGGCGAGGAAATTTCTTTCCAGGCTTTTGAAATTGCTACTGTCACAACCATGGGCTCAAAAAATGCTTATGTGAAAAAGACAAGCCTACCCTTGACTTCTTGGAAGGCTATGAAGGGGGCCCTGGAAGGGTGTGATCCTAAGGGATGGGGCAAGTTGCCGGACATTCCGGAAAAGAAAGACCGTTTCGGGCTTGGGTATCAACTATCAGAGACCACGGTTCAGAAGAAGTGCAAAAGAAGAATCCCGACCATCAATGAAACATTCAAGAGCGCCGGATTCAATCAAGATGAGGAAGTGGTCGCTATTGAAGATGCTGATGAGGAAACACAAGACCTGGTCCATCACTGCGGCCCAGATGAGATTCTCAACAACTGGAAGGCCATAGGGATTCCGGAGATATTTTTTATTTCTAAGTAATTTTCTGTTTTGAAATAAAATCCTATGCTCTACCCAAGGCATAAGGATAATATTTATGGGCCCCCTCATGTTTCAATTATTTATTTATCAATAATAAAGATGCATTTTGTGTTCATTAAAAGCTCATTTTTCTTTCGTGTCTTTCAAAAATGGCAACACAGTCTTCATTCATAAAGTCTCCAATTCTTAAATCATTTCCATCATTCTAAAATAAAAATCATACTCATGCAGATCAAAAAATAAATCCACTGAAAATAATGCTGTTACAATCTCTTGCGACCTTGAATTCTCAATTGACCAAGCCGAAGAAGGTGATGAGGACGATTGTGAACTTCCTGAAGGGTTAACACGCCTCCTAGAACAAGAAGAGAAAATAATCCAACCCCACGAAGAATTAATAGAAATTATCAACTTGGGGACGGATGAAGACAAAAAAGAAATCAAAGTGGGCGCCTCCGTGAAAGAAGAGGTGAAAGCAAAGTTGATCGAGCTATTGCGTGAATATGCAGATGTGTTTGCTTGGTCATATCAAGATATGCCCGGACTGGATACTGACATCGTTGTTTACAAACTGCCGCTTAAGCCAGAATGCCCGCCTGTGAAGCAAAAGTTGAGGAGGACTAAACCCGAAATGGCTCTCAAAATCAGAGATGAAGTCAAAAAACAATTCGACGCCGGTTTCCTAGCAGTTGCTAAATATCCTGAATGGGTCGCCAACATCGTGCCTGTTCCAAAGAAAGATGGTAAGGTCCGAATGTGTGTAGATTACCGGGATTTGAACAAAGCAAGTCCAAAAGATGATTTCCCGCTACCTCACATTGACATACTGGTGGATAACACGGCCCAGTTCTCGATCTTCTCCTTTATGGACGGATTCTCTGGTTATAATCAAATCAAGATGGCTCCAGAAGACATGGAGAAAACAACATTCATCACTCCATGGGGAACTTTTTGCTACAAAGTCATGTCTTTCGGATTGAAGAATGCCGGGGCAACATATCAAAGAGCCATGGTGACTCTATTCCATGACATGATACATAAAGAGATAGAAGTCTATGTTGATGACATGATTGCTAAATCCCAAACGGAAGAAGAGCACCTGACTCATTTGCAAAAGTTGTTCGATCGATTGAGGAAATTCAGACTACGGTTGAATCCTAACAAATGCACCTTTGGTGTCAGATCAGGCAAATTGCTAGGGTTCATAGTCAGCCAAAAGGGAATTGAGGTCGATCCGGACAAGGTAAAGGCTATACAAAACATGCCTGCACCAAAAACCGAGAAAGAAGTTCGTGGATTTCTGGGAAGGCTGAATTACATTGCCCGATTCATATCACACCTCACAGCAACGTGTGAACCTATATTCAAGTTATTAAGGAAAAATCAAGCTATTCAATGGAATGAGGATTGCCAAGAGGCTTTTGATCAAATCAAAAAGTATCTACAAGAGCCACCAATCTTGGTACCTCCTGTTCATGGAAGACCTCTCATTATGTATCTGACAGTACTTGAAGGATCAATGGGCTGTGTATCGGGGCAGCAGGATGAAACAGGAAGAAAAGAGCACGCTATCTATTTCTTGAGCAAGAAGTTTACTGATTGTGAATCGAGGTACACACCGCTTGAGAAGACTTGTTGCGCTCTAGCATGGGCAGCCCGGCGCCTAAGGCAGTATATGTTGACTCACACTACTTGGTTGATATCAAAAATGGATCCCATCAAGTACATTTTTGAGAAGCCCGCTCTGACTGGGAAGATTGCACGCTGGCAGATGCTGTTATCTGAGTACGACATCCAATATGTCACACAAAAGGCGATAAAAGGGAGTGTTCTCTCCGAGCATCTTGCTCACCAACCTTTGGAGGAATACCAACCTATACAGTTTGAATTCCCGGATGAAAACATTGTGGTCATAGACAGTGAGAAATTCGTAGGTGATGATGAAGGGCCAGAACCAGGAGCTCGATGGAAACTAGCCTTCGATGGCGCATCAAATGCCACGGGGCATGGGATTGGAGCTGTCTTAATATCACCAAGAGATGGGTACAAGCCTTTCACAGCCAGGTTATGCTTTGACTGCACAAACAACATGGCGGAATATGAAGCATGCATATTAGGTCTGGAAGCTGCAATTGATTTAAGGATCAAGATCCTTGAAGTGTATGGAGACTCTGCGCTAGTCATCTACCAAGTGAAAGGAGAGTGGGAGACCCGACATCCCAACCTAATCCCATATCGGGATCATGTCCTAAAACTGGCGAAATACTTCGATGAAATCACCTTTCACCACATTCCTAGAGAAGAAAATCAGGTAGCTGATGTTCTAGCTACTCTGTCATCCATGTACAAAGTGAACTATTACAATGAAGCACCATCAATAAGGGTACATCGTAAAGATGAGCCTACAGTGAGTACACTTGAAGGAGAAACGGATGATAAACCTTGGTTCCATGACATCAAACAATATCTTGAGAAACAAGTTTATCCAGAAAATGCGTCAGCTACAGACAGGAAAACCCTGAGAAGGTTGTCATCACAGTTCTTTCTAGATGGAGATGTTCTTTACAAAAGGAATCATGATATGATCCTGCTCAGGTGTGTGGACAAACGGGAAGCCGGGATGATCATCAATGAAATTCATGAGGGATCCTTTGGGACCCATGCTAATGGGCATACAATGGCAAGAAAAATCTTAAGGGCAGGCTACTACTGGTTGACTATGGAAGCCGATTGTTTCCGCCACGTTAAAACTTGCCACAAATGCCAAATATACGCCGACAAGGTGCACGTACCACCGACCCCATTGAATGTCTTGACAGCCCCATGGCCATTCTCCATGTGGGGAATTGATGTAATCGGGATGATCGAGCCAAAAGCATCCGACGGACACCGTTTCATCTTAGTCGCCATCGACTACTTCACTAAATGGGTCGAAGCTGCGTCTTATGCTAATGTGACAAAGCAAGTGGTTACCCGCTTCATCAAGAAAGAAATCATCTGCCGATATGGTATACCCAACAAAATTATCACAGATAATGGGTTGAATTTAAACAACAAGATGATGAAGGAACTATGTGAGGAATTCAAAATTGAACATCACAATTCCTCACCGTATCGACCCAAAATGAACGGTGCAGTAGAGGCGGCTAACAAAAACATCAAGAAGATCGTTCAGAAAATGGTAAAGACTTACAAAGACTGGCATGAGATGCTACCGTCCGCACTACATGGCTACAGAACGACAATCCGTACCTCAACAGGGGCAACTCCCTTCTCCTTGGTATATGGCATGGACGCAGTGCTTCCGATTGAAGTTGAAATCCCTTCGCTAAGAGTCCTAATGGAGACCAAGTTGGAAGAGGCTGAATGGGTCCGGGCAGGATATGATCAACTGAATCTCATAGAAGAAAAACGACTGACAGCTTTATGCCACGGGCAGCTCTATCAAAGAAGACTGAAGAAAGCATTCGATAAAAAGGTTCGTCCTCGAGTGTTCAAGGAGGGGGATCTAGTGCTGAAAAAGATATTACCCATCCACAAGGATCCACGCGGAAAATGGACCCCAAACTATGAAGGACCATATGTCGTAAAGAAAGCTTTTTCCGGTGGAGCCTTGATTATCACTACTATGGATGGAGAGGAGCTTCCACTCTCAGTGAACTCCGATGCAGTTAAAAAATATTATGCCTAAAAAAAAAAAAATAAAAAAAAAAAAAAAAAAAGAGCTCGCTAGATCGAAAACCTGAAAAGGCGGTCTAGGCAATAGAGAGCGTCCCGGTAGACTGAAAACCTAAAAGGGCGGTCTAGGCAAAAATTAGGGACACCAAAAAAGGAAAACAATCCCGGTGGGCTGAAAACTCGAAAGAGCGGTCCAGGCAAAAGTTAGGGATATATAAATAAAGGCAAAACTGCAGCACATAGACCCACAAAAAGAAACTCAGACGGAGCAGAGTGATCCAATTGTCATCTTCAGGAGCAAGGGATCACGAGTCCAGAGTCAAAGGGGAGAGTAACATGTGTTGTATTTCAGTGGATTTCAAATAAATTTTGTTGCCATTTTATTCTTTTCTAGTAACTTCCTCTTATAGGAGTTGCATCCTCAATGTACTGTCTACCCATTTACGGGTCTGAATTCATCAATAAAAATTTGCTGGTTTTCTATTATTCATTCTCTCTCGTGTGATCACAGAATGCTGATTTGTTTTTGGTAAATAATGCATTGCAAACACTAAAAAGACAAAAAAGAAGTTTTTCAAAGCATATTTTACTTCGAACTATAAAATATTGAAAGAATAGCTACGGCTCAAAGGTATATAAAAAACTCAAGACCAAACACTTCCCATCAGCATCGCAATTCAAGCTGTGCAAATAAGATTGACCTTCCAAAGGCACTTCAAATATACAGGTTTTCCGGTCATGTCTAAATGATCTCTCAAGAATGGGCATTCCGTTTCCTTGGCAAAAGGCTGGAGTTCGAGGAGCTATCAGACACTGCCATGAACAAAGTCTTGTCTCCCCCAAGCATTTCATCTCATGCATCCATAAGCATATCATGCATTACACATGCATTGAGAATAGGAACAAAAATTCAGTTTCCAATTGACAAATTCAAATCAAGCTCAGCCTCCCCCAATTTTGCATCATGCATCATTCACGATTAAACATCATCATGCACAAAGCCATGTGAAACATAACCTGAAGTAAATCTAAAGGTTTCCTCAGCATGGGATGCTAGGCGGGTACTTCATATCCCCAGCAAATCCGATTAGCCCAACCACGGGTTGATAGCAACTACTCACACTTATTCTTAGGATCAAAGCACCCTGAGGGGAGAAGATCTAATTATGTTAGCACCCTGCGGGGCAATAATCAGTTATCTTTAAGATATAAGCACCCTGAGGGGAGATGGTCTAATTATGTTAGCACCCTGCGGGGCAATAACCAGTAAATCTTTAAGATATAAGCACCCCGAGGGGAGAAGATCTAATCATGTTAGCACCCTGCGGGGCAATAACCAGTTATCTTTAGGATATAAGCACCCTGAGGGGAGAAGATCTAATTATGATAGCACCCTGCGGGGCAGCAACCATTTATCTTTAGGATCTAAGCACCCTGAGGGGAGATGACCTAACGATGTTGGCACCCTGAGGGGTGACAACTATCCTTTAGCGGAAGCACTCTGCGGAGTGACGATTTCCTTGAAAAACCCTGAGGGGAGACGACTATCCTTTAGCGGAAACACTCTGCGGAGTGACGATTTCCTTAAACGCCCTGAGGGGTGACGATTATCCTTTATCGGAAACACTCTGCGGAGTGACGATGTCCTTAAACACCCGGAGGGGCGACAACTGTCTTTTAGCGGAAACACTCTGCGGAGTGACAATTTCCTTTAAAGGTAGCACCTTGTGAGGTGGCGACTACCTTTTAACTTGAGAACCCTGCGGGGCAATGATCATTCTTTTTTGAAGTACCCTGCGGGGCGATGACTTCTTTCTTTCCTATTGTTGGTCCAAGCACCCTTCGGGCGGGAGATACCCTTAAGATCTAAACATCGCCAAGGCGATAATCATGGGCAAAATTATGGATATTATTTATATTTAATTATCTTTCAAATGCGTTTAAAGATATTTAAATAGGGGCAGCTGTCATACCCCAAATTTTACCCTCCACTTTTGATACATATATTTTTAAGTTCATTCCAATATCAGCAAAATGCTTGTAGTAGAGTTGGCATTGGGGGCGCGCGCGTGTTTGTTTGAGTCTAAGGTCAGGGGTTCGACCCCTGCTATGACCAGTTTTGCATTTTTTTGGGGTTTTTTTGCTGATATGACCAGTTTTGCATTTTTTTGGGGTTTTTTGCTGAATGACCTTTTTCTTCTTTTTTAACTCGTTTTTTTTATGTTCTGTCCAAAAATAATATAAATTCTATTTTGTATTTTATTTGTGACCAAGAATATATGAAAAGAGAATATAAACATATTATTGAGCAAAATCTTCAAAAACGTGTACATAAAACAAAGGAAAGGCCCAGCAAAATATAATTTGGAATCAAATCCCTGGTCTTGAGTAGCAAGCAAATAAATTTACACTGGAATATATTTTTACAATGAATCTGACATAAAAGTCATAGAAAATCCCTCAAACTAATTTTCAGAACAAATCTTACAATGATTTTCATTAGTTTTACAACCCTAAAATCAACACTATAAATATACAACAAATTCAGAGAGCAAAGGGGACAGAAAAATTCAGCACACGCTGAATACATAAAACACATTCACGCTCACTGCCTTCACAACCCCAAAGGTTAATTTTCTACACACTGTAGAAAATTAACACTCACATAAGCCTTCCTCCAGCAGCACCTTGCACGCACAGAAACCAAATTAAACAGAACAAAAATCAGAAGCAAAATTGGGATCGAACCGGAAACACGAAAAATCAAAAACAGAAAGCAAAAGCAAAAGGAGACACACTTACGCGCGAGGAAATCACTGCAGGGCCGGTTGGTATCTCTATATCATCTATTCTTGTTATTATTGCTTTTCACGTTTCTTGTATATAAAATCCTAGGTTTATTGTTGTTTCTGTACAAATATGCTTGAACCATGAACACATAATAATTAACAATACAAACAGAAAACAAAAACTAGTATAATCAAAAGATAAAAACGTAATACAAAGAACCTAAAAAGTAGATCAAAATTTGCATCAAACTTTTGGGGGATTTTCGGTTTGGTTTTGGGGGGATTTTTGGGTGTTTGGAAATTTAGATTTTGGGGATAAAAGGAATCAAAACAGTAAAAGAAAAAACAACAGATCCGAAATAAAAAGGAATAGAATTAGAAAATTAGGGTTTGGGATTTGGGAATTTTGAGTTTGATTTTGGTGTTTTGAGATATAATTGGTGCTTTGAGGTTTAATTCCATGTTAAAAGGTGTTAAAAAACAAGTTTTGGGTTGATTTTGGGGTAAAGAAAAGATCTAGAAAAGGCTAAAGTTGTGAAGAACATGAGGAATGTTCTTGAGAGAAAGAGAGAAGAGAGAGAGCTCGGTGGGAGAAAGAGAAGAGAGAGAAAAATTTCACAAAATGAGTAAAAATCTAAAAAAACAGAATATATACTCCCCCCTTCTAATCCAGTACGCGCGCGCGCATGATAGCTCCTGTGTTCCTTTTTTGTTTCTGACTAAAAAGGCTGCCCCCGCGCGCGCTGGGCCTCTGGCAGACTGGGCCTGGTCCCTTTCTTGTGTATTATACTCAGAATGATAATTACACCCCCTTGACTGCTGTTTGCACCTTCTGTAAAGTCTATTTAATATATATAATTTATTTAATTCATCTAATTTATTTTATTCTAATTAGTGTAAATGTAATATATTTCTTTATGCTAATTTTAGTGAAAAATATATTAAAGATAATGTGGATTAAAAAAGAGGAGGCGGATGCACATCCGTTCGCTTCTCGATTAATTGGGGGCTTAGTGCACACTTTGTCTGACTTTTAGTCGTCTTCCACTCAAACCCATGAAAAGGACACTAAAAATCACCAACCAATCAAGTTAAATTTTTCACCTTCGGGTCAATTCTTAAAAAACACCTTAAGAGGTAAAAGAAAATGTTTTTTTCATAAAAAACACAAACCAACACCATACCCAGAACTACGTAGCTTTGATTTCCTCATCACACCGGAGGATACGTAGGAGCAAGAGTCATCTTGTCAAGCATAATAATAAAAAACTTAATTTTTCCTCTTTCTTGTAAATATTTCTTAATAAAATAAAATTCTAAAAATATAAAACAATATAAAAAAATAAGTAAACAAACTCAAAAAGCCCTAAAATTAATTAGGAGGTTCCCGTTGAGTACAACGGATGTGAGGGGTGCTAATACCTTCCCCTCGCATAACCAACTCCCGAACCCTAAGATGGTTGCGACGACCGTCCCTTTTCTAGGTTTTATCAATATTTCCCTCTAAAATAAAATTTGGTGGCGACTCTGTGTCATACCGAGTGTCCTAAACGCTCGGGCAATTTTCGCGGCGCGACAAGTGGAATGGAAATTGCTTGAGCTATGAAATTCAAAGTTGCACCATTGCTAGCCCGGTACAATGCCAACGCTAAGTGTGATTGTTATGATGAGAATGAAGGTCATTCCACCAATGACTGCCAAGCCTTTAAGTACAAAGTGCAAGAGCTTATTGATCAGGAATTGTTATCCTTCAAGGAAGGTGAGCCAATTGTGAAAAACAAAAAATATTGGGGCATTCAGCGGTTGATGTGAATCAAGTTGAAATCTCTGAAGAATTGACAAGAGATGTCTCCATAATCAAGACTCCTAAGTTATCTCTCACAGATAGGTTGTTCAATTATGACCAGTTTTTAGAGTGGCATCCTAATTGCAAAGTTTATGAAAAGGATCATAACTTGTGTACCTAGATGAAGAAGTGTCTACAACACTTAATGGATCAAGAGTTGATACAAATTGGGTACTCTCATAAAAAGACCCTAATGACAACAATAAAACAACATAGCCATGAACAAAGAACTTCCTTGAGGTTAGGGGCATGTATTGACTATACTAGAGGAGAATGACTGGTTTGATTCGGATTATCAGTTGTCCAAAGGAAAATCTCGAGCACTTTAAGGACATTCTCTAGTGTTGGTTTTCAATGATGACCAGATTGCCGTCACAAGAGTCAAAGAGGCTAATGGAAAGTCATTATGGGTTGCACCAGTGTTCTTCAGATACAATTCCTGCTGACTGGAAGACTGTTGGAATTTCTGAAATAACTTTTTTTTTCAAAATAATTTGCTGTTTTCAAAACATGCTTGTGATAAATGCTTTGTTTGAATGTTTTAATTGTCAATGAATAAAAAATACTTTTGTGCACAATTTCTGTCTTATTTATTCTTCTTTTTACAGTTTTAAAAAAAAAGATAACAATAAAATGGCAATAATTTCTTGCATATCATAAAACACTTTTGCATTCGATCAAAATCCAAAAAAAAATTATCATTCAGAAGTGAATCTAGTGAATCATAACAGTGCCGTAATTCCTCATGGTTTCGGGTCGCAAACTTTGTCGAGGAGTTAGTCTGACTGTTGGATCAAGAACAAAGATGCTTAAACTTCATCGGTAACCAGGGGATGTGATCGATCTGGTAACTGAAGAATAAAGAGGTCAAATTGGGCGCCTCCCCACAACATGATATGAAAGAGAAAGTTGGTCAAGCTGCTTCAAGTGCACCAAGTGACTCAACTTCGTCAAGAACCAGTGGATGTGATCGATCTGGCAATTGATGAGAAACGGAAAAGAGTCAAATCATATCCTAAGGGCATGAAAGAAAACACAGTCGTTATTCAAGGGGCACCTTCTGATACAAGGTCATATCCTTCAATTCAAAAGGATGGGGCAATATGTCAGTGTACCGTGATCACCGTGTTTGTCTTCAAGTTGTTGAAAATCAAAAGATTAGACTGTCAATGTCAAGGGGCATTTGACATTTTCTAGAACTTGCACTAATTCTCTGTTGATTAATTGGTTCAGACTTATGCACATTGAGGCACTTTTCTTGGTACCAAGAGCCTTTCAAGCCACCCTTACAAATGTTATTATCCTTTGCTTAACCCACTTTGAGCCAGAAAAAGAAATATCCTTTTGATTCGGTGACAAACCACATTACAAGCCTGTAGACCAAAAGATTATCTGTTCACCCTCCTTGGAGTTAGGTAGAAACTGTGATACTCTTGTCTTTAAGCGGCAATCAAGATCAAGGTTGCTCATGGAACTAGTAACAATCAAAGTTTTAAGTCGTACACAAAGAAAGCTATCACATAGAAGAGAAGAAAAGTACTAAAAAGAGAGACAAAATTCATCAGAAATTTCAAAAGGAAATAATTTCAAAAGGAAATATGTCTCTATCAAAAAAAAAAAAAAAAAGAACAAAAAAGGGAGAAACAAAACAAGAGAGCAAAATATGTGATAGCAAGGAACCAATACATCCATATTAGGTTTCTTCACAATAGTGAAAACTTATCTTGTACGAGGTCATCAAAAGTACCATAGGTAAAAAGTTGCATGATACAAAAAGGAAGAGTAGTGGATGCCTAACTCCAAAACAAGCCTACTTTCTCCAAAAATATCCCACCTTTACCTAAGCCAAGTTATAACCCTCAAAGACCTCAAAAATGTGCATGAGTTTGAACTTTGATTAGTCGCTTAGAATTCTTGCAAGCCTATGGCAAAGTGTCAAGTGAACATGATCACTTCGGCGCGCTGCTCAAGAACCAGCAATGATAAAAATATACAAGGACAGTCACAAGATGTCTCCTTCGCACTTCACAAATACATGATCACAGTTCGCACCTCAGCAGGGGCAACTCTTTTGCTACTAGTTCATGACATAGAAGTTGTGTTCCCAGTGAAAATTGAGATTCCTTCATTAAGAGTCTTGATAGAAAACCAAGTTTGAAGAAGCAAAGTAGGTTCATATCCAGCTTGATCAGCTCAACCTCATTGAAGAAAAACAATGACAACCTTGTGTCATGGTCAGTTGTACCATCAAAGAGTCAAGAGGGCATTCAACAAGAAAGTTTGTCCAAGATAGTTCAAGGAAATCATACCGCCTGTTCACAAAGATATTCGAGGAAAATGGACTCATAACCATGATGGACCATTTGTCGTGAAAAAAGGCCTTCTCTGGTGAAGCCTTAATCCTTGCTACTATGGACAATGAAGAGTTTCCACTCTCAATGAACTCAGCCGTAGTCAAGAAATATTGTGCCTAAAGAAAAGAATAAAAGAAAAAGCTCGCTAAGTCGAAAACCTGAAAGGGCGGCTTAGGCAATAGAGAGCGTCCCGGTGGGCTGAAAACCTGAAAGGGCGGTCCAGGCAAAAATTAGGGGCATCAAAAAAAGGAAAATGAAACCCGCTAAGTCAAAACTCGAAAGATGGCTTAAGCAAAAGAAGGGTACAAACAAATCAGAAAATGAAAAGGCACAGGACTGCGATACTTGACTCTGTACGGAAGTGGTACTTCAGACAGAAAAGATTGACTTAGTCTCCCTTCTCCAAAGCAAGGTCTTGTAAACTCGAGATCATGAAGAAGGATGGTATCGTTATGATTCAGTGGAATTCATTTATTTTCATTGCCATTATCTTAGCTTCAATTTGCAATTACCTCTTCAAGGGATTTTGCATCCAGTTGAAAATTCTGCACTTTTGCGCAATTAATAAAAATTCTCATTCATCTGTTTGTTAACTTGCTTTTACATTCCAATTGTGTGCATTAGTGCTACTTATTTATGACAAATAAAGCATTTAAACATTGCGAATAAGAAAAAGCATTTGAAAATAGCAAACTGTTTTGAAAACTTGAAGTGTCTGAAGGGAAACCCATGGCATATTGTAAGGTGCTCCGGTCCTAAATACACAAAAGCATGGCAATCCGTTGATTCCATCAGATGAAGAAAGTTGGTGTTCCTCTTTGGGAGCCTTTTTCAACACATGTCCCGCAACAGAAGCTTGCAAGGGTCCTCATTTCAACAATTTCAAAGTTACTCAAATTCCCGGTGCCGGGAAATTCAAACTCTCCCCAAAACAAACTCAGAAATTCATGCACTCATGCATATTCATGCATTCACGCATATAGGCTCATGCATAAAAAAAGAATCACACAAAATCTTTGCATATGATCAGACAATTCATCTGCATTAGTTTTGCATTTAGGCATCAGATGTACACAATCATGCATTCATGAAGTACATGTTCAAAATGTTGTTTAACAGGTTGTGAACTTCGATCTCTCATTCGGTGAAGAAGGTTAGAGGACCTAATTCTCCAACAAGAAAGATTTGTTTGACAAGAAAGATTGGTGAATCTTTAATCTCCCCAGTGAACTTACTTGATTTTATCATTACCACTGGTCTTCAGCAAACTGGTCAACAGAGTTTCATCCTTATCAGACGGATCCTCACTCTACACCTACTAGAAAAGGGTTGATGATTCTTTCCCCAGCGAATTGGTCAACAAAGTGTCATCCCCAAGCAGATCAGTCAGTGCATCATATTCTCCATGAGAAAGGTTGAGGAATCATTTCTTTCCCCAATGAGGCAGTTGATAAACGTTCATCTCCAGTAAGTCGGTTGGAACACCGTATTTTCAGCAAGTCGGTTGTTAAACCGTTTTCCCCAATAAAGTTGACTTATGCACAACATCCCTAGCGAATGGATCAATAAGTCATTATCCCCAATAAGCTGATCAGCATACAACATCCTGAGTAAGTTGGTACTCCGTACCTCAGCAAGTTGGTTTCCCAAACCATATCCTCAATGGAGTTTCCGCATCTACAACAAGTTGATTGATGAACCATGTTTCTCAACAAGACAGGTGTCTGACAATTGTCAAGAATAATGGCAGAATGTTCAACTTTCTTTCCCCAGCGAGTACTCTTTTTCAAGATACCTCAAACCTCGGCAAATTATTCCAGCAAATTTTTGATGAACTACGATTCAGATTGTCAGTTCTCCAGATTGGATGGTGAATGATTCAAGTCAATATCTCATCTCACAATTTTCCGGATAGGGCGGGAAATTCTCTAATCTCAAGGTGATTTTTCGGATTGGTCGAAAAGTTATCTCTCATTTTTCCGGATTGGTCGGAAGGTAAGCTTTTTCAAGGTTTTTCGGATTGGTCGATAAACCATTTCATATCATGGTTTTCCAGATTGGTTGGTAAGCTATGTTATCTCTTGATTTTCCGGATTGGTCGGAAGGTGATCTTTTTCAAGGTTTTTCGGATTGGTCGATAAACCATTTCATATCATGGTTTTCCAGATTGGTTGGTAAGCTATGTTATCTCTTGATTTTCCGGATTGGTCGGAAGGTGATCTTTTTCAAGGTTTTTCGGATTGGTCGATAAACCATTTCATATCATGGTTTTTCAGATTGGTTGGTAAGCTGTGTTATCTCTTGATTTTCCGGATTGGTCGGAAAGTTGTCTTTTTCAAGGTTTTTCGGATTGGTCGATAAACCATTTTATATCATGGTTTTCCAGATTGGTTGATAAGTTGTGTTAACTCTTGATTTCTACGGTCGACACACCAGTGAAGTGGTAACGATCAGTTTTGGAGTTCAGGTACCGTGAGTGGGGAAGACTTCAATTTTATTTTATGATCAACACACCCATAGGGCGGGTAATGATCAGTTTTTGAGATAACGCACCCTGAGGGGAGGCGACTCAGCTTTTTATGGTCGACACACCAGTGAAATGGTAACAATCACTTTTGGAGTTCAGACACCCTGAGGGGAGAAGACTTCATTTTTTCTTTTATGGTCAACACACCAGTGAAGTGGTAATGATTAATTTTTGAGTTATTGCGCCCATAGGGAGGGAGACAACTCAGCTTTTTTTGGTCTATACACCCATAGGGCGGGTAATGATCAGATTTCGAGTTAATGCGCCCATAGGGAGGGAGACAACTCAGTATTTTATGGTCTATACACCCATAGGGCGGGTAATGATCAATTTTAGAGATAACGCACCCTGAGGGGAGGCGACTCAGCTTTTTATGGTCTATACACCTATAGGGGGGGTAATGATTAGTTTTGGAGATAACGCACCCTGAGGGAAGGCGACTCAGCTTTTTATGGTCTATACACCCATAGGGCGGGTAATGATCAGTTTCAAAAATATTCTTTTCGCGTCTTTCATTATTTTGCATAAAATCACAAAAAATATGTTTCATTTCGTTTTCATTCGTTCATTTTTATTTTCATCGCATCATAATTTCAAAAGCATCAAAAATATTTTATTTTTATTAATAACAACATTTTATTCTTTTCAACCACAAATATCTTTTCCCAAAAGCCAATCACATTATGCCACATCATCATCTCAACCACTTAATCATTTTCATTACCATTTTTGTATTAATCTCTCCTTAACCCAAAATTACACCAATATTACCACACATGCCACTTAACCTAATTTTTCCCTATAAATACTAAAATAATCACACTCAATCATGAGAGCACACATCCCAATACAAAAATCAGAAAAAGTTACTCCTCCCTACTCCACCAACACATTTCCGGCGACCACCGCCGGAATTCCATTTTCCGGCCACCACCACCCAAATTCCGGCGACCCAAAAATCATCCAAAATCAACAATCAAATACTCATTTCTTACTATTTCAACCCTTCTGAACACGATTCCACCGTCAAAACTGTGAAAAAATGACCGGAAGCGTGTAGATCAGAGCCTCAAAGTTCTGAAAAATTAGTGTCTCCGTTCCGGTCGATTTCGAACACCAAACAAAGCATATTGATAGTGATTTATGTTCCTGGAAGTCATCTGAACCGTTCACAACCACCAGTTTTCATCAAACTCACCGGAATCGCAACTTCTTCGTTTTCAACCCGTTTCTTGCGTGGTCGTTTTCGTCATTTTGAAACACCGATTGTGAAAGCTAATGGTAGATTTGGAATCTACGCGAGAAGTAATATCAAATCGACTATTCGTTTGTGCGAATCGGTGACCGTTAGGAAAAGTTGTTGTGCGAATCGGTGGCCGTCGGAATTGTTACGGTAATGAGGTTGAAGAAAATTCCAAGCTTCGCCACATGTCACCTTTTGATTGGGTCATGTGTTTTTTGTTTGTTTGTGCTGAACCGGATCCGGTTCACTTGAGCTTTGGACCGGTTCGGTCCGGTTCAGGGTGTGTTGGATTTGGGCCTCCGTTATTTACACCACGCGTTTTGCTTTCTCACCCCCGCCTGGACAGACTTTGAATTGGGCTTTGGGCCTAATATTTTCTGATCTGCTTTATTATTTGCTGCACCTACTTTCAGGTTTGCACCCCCTGTTTCATCGTTAAATTTATTTATCGACGATGAATTTATTTATCCCTCGATAAGTTTATTTTATCCTTTGACAAATTCATTTAACTTTCGATAAATTTATTTATCCTTCAATAAATTTATTTATCATTCATATCATGCTATTTATTATTTCTCAATTATTTAATTGTCTGAATATTGAACTGTGATCTGTCTGAACTTGTTTTTTTGAACTTTGTTTCTTTCTAAATAAAACAAAAACTGATGAATCAATTAAGGTGAAAAAGAGGGAGTGTGACGTATGTCCGCTCTGCTCGGGTAGGACAGTCTGTGACGTATGTCCAGGATGGTGGACTGCTCTCATTTTAATTGGTGATTCTCAGCTAGTTAATTAAAGTGAAAAAGAGGGAGTGTGACGTATGTCCGCTCTACTCGGGTAGGACAGTCTGCGACGTATGTCCCGGATGGTGGACTATTCTCATTTTAATTAATGAAGCTCAGTTTAGTTAATTAAAGCGAAAAGGAGAGAGTGTGACGTATGTCCGCTTGATTCGAATAGGACAGTCTGTGACGTATGTCCCGGATGGTGGACTATTCTCACTTTAATTAATTAACTTTAAATATTTGAATGAAAAGGAGGGAATGCGACGTATGTCCCGTTCGGCTCGAATTGAACAGTCTGTGACGTATGACCGGATGGTGTTCAATTCTCATTCAACTGAACAATCTCAAAAAAATCCTAAAAGATACTCAACTCATTTCGATTCTTTTTCCTGCCTCCGTGCAGTCAACTCTTTTCCACTGCTCTTGCGCAGTCAAATCTCTTTTCAACTGTTTTCCTAAACGGATAGTGCTTTATCCATTCCCCTGCTACAGACAAACGCTTAAGCCTCCGAAGCGAGCATACAAGCATACTGTTGTATCAGTGGAATGCGACCTAAGCATCGTTCACTAAAAACAACCAACACACAAATCTTTCTTTTCAGAAAGAACTACGTGAGCTTTGAGTTCCTCATTGTACTTGGGGGATACGTAGGAGCGAGAGCCTCTCTCGTCAAGCCAAATAATAAAAAACTCTTTTTTATCCTTTTATGTTCAATATGCGGTAATTTATTTCTTTTTACACGGTTATCTCTGTTTATGCAAACCAAAATTCCTCAAATGGTTCCCGTTGAGTACAACGGATATGAGGGGGTGTTAACGTCTTCCCCTCATGTAACCAACTCCCGAACCCGATCTTTTCAAGGTTTTATCATTATTTTCCTTCCCCTCACGGGATAAATAAAATATGGTGGCGGCTTCATTGTTTACATTTGTGC